>CM077665.1:465285780-466549530 GCA_039707655.1 Elymus sibiricus | reverse complement strand
AGAACTAATTCAAAAAAAATTGAAATATTGGAAAACCTGCGCATAATGTCGTCTTATGTGACATGGCTTAGACCAAAAATAAGAAACTTGGTTTTAGAACATTTGAGTAAAAACTCCTTCACACAAATAAGGTATTACGTACGACGATGTATGGAATTCAAGGATGAGAGTGAGAGAGCTTTAGGTTTCCAAAAAATTCAAATAAATCGGAAAAATCACCAAAGCTTCATCTTTGAGTGAATAAGAAGGATATGAACTTATTTTTTCTTTTTTCAAAACTTGAACTGTTTTTCTTACGGTTTTCTATTAAAGCATCTTTTTAAACAAAAAAATTAAAAAATATGAAGTTTAATTCAGTAAATATTGAGACTTCGAATTGACACTCTATAGATTGAATAGCTCTTACTGAAAAATATTTGGCTCGTTTAGACAAGGTCAAAAAAAAGGATTGATTACAAATGGGGCCGTTTACCCTAGCTTTGGAGCTCATTTCTAACACATTTGTCATTGCTACGAGTTTCACTACGGAAAAGAAACTTTACCTCAAATTTTCATTAATAAAACATAGCAACATCACACCACAGAGCAATGGACTTCAAATATGGGTATTGGTTCAATTCAAATATTGGTTCAGATTCAAATTTTGTCTGAAATTTGAATTTTATAAACCTTCAAGTTTTCACTAAACCCTAAATAGCATTATTACACATTCAAGTTTTCATAGTACTCCAAATTGACAACAGAACCTTAGACCTCAAAGTTTTCAAAGTTCAAATTCAAATTTTTGACTTGCTCCTTGTGTGCCCGGATGGCTTCACCGTCTTGCTCCTGGTTTCCCTAAATGGGATAGGGTGCTGAATCAGCTTCTTGTTCCTCTTCACTCGGGGTGGTGGGGCTGGAGATGCTGATGGAGCACTGCCCGAGCAAGTGATGACCATTTGTCGGTCATCTGCAGGCTCAACAATCGTGAAAGGAACCATAGCTTCTTCCTCATCCCATAAGGCTTCAAAATCTTCATAAGCCATGGCTTCAAATTCATATGATGTTTCAACCGGAGCTTCTTCCTCTATAGGCCTTTTCTTTCCTTTGCTTCTTATAATTAACTCAGAGCTGGATCACAACAGAAATAATGTTACAAGCCATCAATGAAAGAGAACAAATGAATAAAAAAAAGAAGGATGCACACATACCAAGTTGCTGCTTCAATTGCCTCTGCATTCTCCTCTGCATTTGCTGCTGCCCATTGTTCCTCTTCTCCAAATGATGTATCCACTGCATTGGTACAAGTCCTAGCAATGTGCCCTAGGATTCCACATTTTTTGCACTTACGCTGTTTTGGAACACGACCCTCTTCACCAGCTCTGTACCTATTTTTCCTTGGTCTTCCTGGTGGTCTAGTCAGTACAGGAGAATTGAGCTTGAACCCTGGATCTACTATGTTCCATTGGTCTTTTCCCAAGAGTGCAGGCACATTGGAAGCATAAGCAGCCCTAAATTTGGCAACAGAGGAAAATTCAGATATGTACTGATCAACTTCACCCTCTTCACCCCCAATAACAGTCATGAGATGTAGGGCATGTATGCATGGCTTCCCACGGATCTGCCATTGCCTACAACTGCATTCCCTAGTTGCTAGGTTCACTGGATACCTCCATTCCCTATCTTTACTGTCAATATATGTTACCTCTACCTCGTATGTGGAAGATCGAATGCATTTCATTCTGAGTCCTCTTGCCTTGGCATGCAATGCCTTACTAAGAGATGGCAGCATCAAATGGCGAACATATTGTGTTTCTGCAATTCTTTTGCGAAGAGCCATTTTTATCATAATCATCTGCCTAATCTTATCAAATGCTTGCCACAACATAAGCCCTTTCAGTGACTTGATCTATGCATTAAAGGACTCTGCCAAGTTATTGGTCACATAGTCTACTTGGCAGATTTCATTGAATTTGCTTCTAGACCACAGCTTTCCATGATGTGCGTCCATGTACTCCTTCACCAAAGGATTGTGAGCATACAAACCTCTCAAATGGTGCTCATGCTTCCTCTCACTGCATGTGTATGATGCTGGCCATAGATTCTCATCATAAATTTTACCTTTTAACTTCTTTCTGAAATTCTGAGCAAGGTGCCGCATACATTCCCTATGCTCAACTCCAGGGAATACAATTTCTACTGCACTCTCCATGTAGGGTAATGCAGTAGAAAACAAAAAATTTCAACCTACGCACCAGCCCAGGACCACTATGGAGATTGCATACAAGGTTTGATCTTTTCGTTACCGACTCGTAGCGCAGCGGAAGTAGAGTCGATGACGATCGGCGGTGGAGATCCCCGCAGCTAGGATTTACAACCTCCCAACCGCGAGGATGTATACCCTCATCTGCCCCTCGGACAGCCCTCCGGGAGGCGGTCGGACAGTCCCCCGGACGGTGTCGAGGACAGCCCTTCGGGAGGACCTTCGAAACTCAGACGATCACTCGGACAGCCCTTCGGGAGGACCTTCGAAACTCGGACGGTCACTCGGACAGCCCTTCGGGAGGACCTTCGAAACTCGGACGGTCACTCGGACAGCCCTTCGGGAGGCACTCTCGAACTAAGACCAAAACAACGATATCTCTACAGAGTTGCACACATACGGTGTCAACTATCCGGCAGGGCTTCGCCGTCCAGAACTAATTCCTGTCGGAACCCAGACAGCCTTTCGGCTCTACGAAACTATTTCGCTGGGAGGGAGAGAGAAGCCAGACAAGTCAATGGCATGTGTATGAGAGCAAGGATGAGATTTGGGCAGCCCCCTCACCTCCTATTTATAGGAAAACCAAGGGGTAGTGTGCCTCCACAAATTACCAAAAACCCCCATGCAAAAGGGTTCACATGAGGGTGTTATGGACAAAATGGGGTGCCATGTGGAGCTCCAAGGAGCCCCACCCATCTTGGCCGGCCACACCCTTGGGGGCCCCCATGAGGGGCTTCCTTGGCCCCAAGGCCTTCTAGCAGCCTTTTGGGAAATATCCCAAAAGGTGGTTTTCCATAAAAATCCAAAAAGCACTTTCACTATTCACGACGACATTTTTCAGCGTCTGTTCGAACTAAAAATATTTATGTGGGCTTAGAACATTTCCAGTACCCACTAAAATAATTTTCAATGCATTCCGGAACAATTCTGGATTAGTGATTTTCATCTGCGAAAAGCATTTAAAGTGGTTCCGGCAGCTCCAGAACATTTCCGGTTTTTCTTCCGGAAAATTCCCAGAAGTTTCCAGAATGATTCTGGCACCCTCCAAGAATTATCAGGCATGTGCCAAAACCAATTTGACTTAATGGTATCCCCTGAAACAATTTTTCAGTTTTTTCGAAACTGTTCCGGTGTTCTCTCTGTGGAACTTTTCCGCTGTCCGAAACTTTTCCGGTGATTTTCTCTCAAACTCCTTGTCTAGTATTCAGCAGATAGATGACCCTTAAGCGTGTGACCCTATAGGTTCGGTGAAGTATAGACATGACCCGGAACCCCTTCCGATCAATGATCAACATCGGAGCCGTGGACACCCATATTGACCCCTATACCCACACGAATGAATATTCGAGTGAACCTCCAGTTGCCGTGTGCTATTCTTGTTGCTTCGCGATATGTTACAAATACCTGAGGTGAGACATGTTGGCATCCCCGTGGATCAACAACTTGTCCACTATGCCAGTTACCTCGTTACCGGTATTGTTCTCTTTTCTCGTTACCGTGTTCCGGCATCCCCGTGATCAAATCACAAAGTGTCTGGCCAGACGATGATGGATACCGTAACACCAAGAGGGCCCAGAGATATCTCGCCATCGTCGGAGGAGCAAATCCCAATCTTGAGCTATCAAGTTACTTGACATACTTTCCCATGAACCCGTAAGCCGCCGTAATAGCCATCCAGTCACGGATGACGTTTAACAAACCCCAAAGTTCATGAATCAAGCATAAAGAAACTCGATACTCTCATGGTCTGAGGAATCATGCAAACGTTAACCATCTCTGTGTTATTAAGCATTTAACTTGTGACGAATGTATCTCATAGCATAACATCAATTCGGGGCGATTCAACACAAATGTTCTTCTAACATTGTGCCCTCAAAGTTGCTGGCATAGACATGCCCATGATCAGGAAAACAGAACCATCATGCAACACTTGAGCTAGTCTTAGAGGCCAGACTAGGAATACATTTTACCGTTTATTTTTCCACACGTGCATATGAGTCTTCCTCCGAGCCTCGTGGTGATTGTAGACTCGAGAACCATAGCAGTTATAGCATGGAACATAAACCTAATTATGAACAGGGAGATAATCAATAACATTTATTATTTCCTCTAGGGCATATCTCCTACAGACTCCCACTTGCACTAGAGTCAATAATCTAGTTAATGCTAATGCACTTTACACCTGTGGCACACTGGTGTAAAATATGCTTCGCATGTGGTATAGCCTGATGTCCAACGGATCTGACGACTTCAGCTCCGTGTGTAACTTTGCATATCCTTGCGTTTTCACGCTTTCACAAAATTCATATTTTGTGTGGACTTGGCTTTGCATATGTGTGAATCATTGGTCGAAACCTGATTCCTCAGACTGAGCTATGGAGCAACTATCTGCAATAGTGTCCCATAGACCAAAGCCATCTTGGAACCATACTAATTCATGAATGAACTATATGATTCAACAACTTCTTTGTCACTTCTAAAGCGTCAACATACTTAGCCTTTGTTATAGAATTCGCCACAGTATCTTGTTTGGAACAATTTCCAACTACCGTGCCACCATGTTGTGTATTACACAAAACCCTTAACTTAAATCGAAAATCGCATGGAGCATTGATGAAGACTGTATCGATGTAATTACTTACAATGAGCACTTCATAATCTCTGCTTGCGAGAAAACATGTCATCAGTACTGCTCTAGTACTCAATGACATCTTTCACAGTTGTCCCATGATCAGTACTTTGATCACTTTGGTATCTATACTCGCAACAACTTTGGAGTATTGGACATATCTGGTTGTTTTTACATACCATGGAATAAATGATTAATCCAAACACAAGAGTGTGTGGAATCACCATCATGTATTTTGCTCATCAGTGTTTTGGGACACCGAGTCTTGCAAAAACTCTTTCCATGTGACTTCGGCAAGAATCACTCCTTGACGTTTTTCAATGCTAAAAGGTTTTAGCATTTTGTCAATATGTATCTTTGCTCAACCCCATTAGGTAAATCTATCTCCATAGATCATCATGCCTAATATCAAGGCTATTTAGCCCAAGCACTTCATCGGAAAAAAACTATTTTCAAATGAAGTCCTAATTCGTGTCAAGAAATTTATTTCCAATTAACAATGTGTCAAGCACACAAGGTTTTTAGAAATATTATTATGCTCCCACTTATTTTCTTGAATCACAAGCATCTTCGTTACCCATTGATGAAGTCAAAAACCCTTTTCGACCATTTCATCAAAACACGAAGATTCCAACTCCATTTTGCTCTCTTCTGTCCATTGCTAGAACTCTGAAGTTTGCATACTTACTAGCATCCTCTGGACTGACAAAATACCTTGGACTGTAACACATGCAAGTCCTTGGTTACATTTCCATTGATGGTTCCTTGATGGACTAGCATCCTCTTTTCTGTCCATTGATGGAAATCCTTTTGTCATCCATGTTTCATATCTCATGATTGAAATATGTATTAATTGCTAGTTCAACCCGAACCGACTTTAAGCATCGCTACGGTGAAACAACCTCATCGTAGTCAACTCCTTGAACTTGTTATTTCAACAAGTCGAGCTTTATTGATAAAACATTTTTATCCGTATCAGTTTTTAGTTCCATAAATATTCGTTAGACTCTAAGCCTTCCGAAAGGTGTATCAAGATTTTAATCTTGAAACATTTATATGGAAACTATCTCGGATTGTATTGGCATTTAGCCAATTCTGGAGTCAGGGCCCATCACCGCTTCCTTGTGTATCGTTGGTATACTGTTGTCCAACAACGATATCTCGTTTGCGCACCTAAGATGTTTGCACGAGCCTTGCCTATGTGGTTCAGCTGCAAGTTCGACCGAAGTCCATACATTTTATTGTAGAGACTTCCGTATCAGTCGCAGTAGGAAACTCCGGAATCACTTCCAAGGTTCCTTTCCTTTGACCTGTTGACGACTCGTCGAGTTGCACTGTCCTCCCACTCACCTTTTGTAAGAACTATTCTCTTTAAAAGCATACCGTTTTGTGGCAAAACCTTTGCCTCGGTATAGTGGTGGGGGAATACCCAATGACTTGGGATAACCTACAAAGCAGCACTTGTCTGATTTGGAATAGGTTTGTAACCTTTTACACAAGCCCCATATTCCAAATGTTAAGAAAAGATATAACATGGTTGGGCGTACCATACCATGACACCATTTCAACAGACCCGATGGAGCTCTTTTCAGTGTAAAAGCCGTAGTCTCTAAAGCATCACTTTAAAAGGGATAATGGCAAATTTATTTATGTCATCTTTGATCTTACCATGTCATAAATGGTTCGATTACATCTTCACGGACTTTTCACTTGCAGTGGTGTTCTGGGAGGTGCAAGTTATGAAACCCCTTTCACAACTCATCAGACATTCGCTAAACTTGTAACTCAAATATTCCTTTCCGCAATCAATTTGCTGAAACATAATTTTCTTGTTACAATAACTTCTACTTCATTTTTGAAAACCTTATGAATGAATTCAAAAGATCCAGACTTACGTCTCAACAAGTAAATATCCATATATCTACTTGAGTCATTTCTGAAGATAGATAAATCCACTACTTGCAACAACATTTATTGGCCTACACACATCATAATGTATGATCACCAATATGTTCTTTGCTCGTTCCTTATGGCCTGTGAACGGTATTTCAGTCACTTCACTTTTCAGAGGAAAGTTGCAAGTGTCAGATGATTCAAAATCAAACGACTTCAAAATCCATCATAATGGAATTTTCCATGCGGGTTTCTCCAATGTGACCAAATGCAGTGCCACACTTGTGTGGTATTCTTTCAGTCTTGTGACATTTAGCGTCAGTGTTATGGATGTATCATATTTCCATCAATATTCATAACATACATCCCATCTACGATGGAAGCATGGCCCTTCATGTTATTCATAATACTGAACAACAATTGTTGTTTTTATGAACAACTCTTTTGCAACAAACATTGTGCAATGGGCTAGAGTGTATGAAACTCTAAAATGAATTATGAAAGTAAACCCAGAGGTAATGTATTATTATCAATATTCATAACACACGTCTCATTCATAATGAAAGTATGACCCTTATGTTATTCATAACACCGAACATCAAAAGTTCTCTTATGAACAACCTTCTTGCAAGATACCTTATGCAAAGGGCTAGAGTGTGAAACTCTAAATGAATTATGAAAATAAATACATAGGTAATACACCGATGGAAGGTATAGTAACATGTACTATGTTCGCAGCGCGTATCTAAACCTCATTTCCGACAAGTCCTTTAGGCCGTAGTAGTTCTTACATCGAGTTGCAACAGAATGCAATCGAGCGGGTATCTTTGTGATCAACTCACAATACCCAAGAATTAGTGATTAACATGTTTAACCATAATTCCCAAGAACTATATCTTTGACTAGCCTTCTATACATCAAAAACTTGTATGACATTCATACATGAGCTGGATATTCCAGTCTTCTTTCTTTCTGCCTTCATACTTCTAATAGTTTAACTTTCAGTATTTCTCCTACTCTCAGAAGAAGCACCCAACTTAAGAGTGGCGTTAGCCCCGGACTTCCTAGGCGTGAAAAGTTTCACTAACACCCTTCGGACACTTCCTTTCTCTTTAAGTTGTTGTTTTATTCACCTTCATATCATATGACAGGCGTTCTTCTAGATCCCTTTTTTATCAGATCAATGTATAGTAAACACTTTACTAATGTTTTGCAAACAAACATTGCTTTGGATATCTCATATCTATTAGCCTTTGTCTGTCTCTGAAAATGATTTTCAGATTCCATGAATATCACATAACTATCCAAACTTTCGAAGTTCGGGTCTCATGGAAGCAAACATATTTCACTTGACCGTAACTGAATTTTAGCTTTTGGATCGAAGGACGAGAGTCATATCATCCATAGCATTAGCGGGAGAATACCGAAAGTATGCGATAGGAAAAAGTCCTTCTCGGCACTCTTGAGGACAATCCTCATATTACGTTACCAACTGTAAATTTTTAACCAGATATTTAACAGCTATTCAATTTTAATAGGGAAGGTGGAAACGCGAGCCATTCTTCTACAACTATTATGCAAACCACACGAAAAAGTTCATAATTAATTGCACCGAGAATTAAACAAGGTAATTCTACAGTGCGCTCCCACTCAAATCAATATTTCTCATAATTGATTGTGAGCGATTCAAGATCCAAATTACAATTCAACGCCAAGGATGTATCCATCTCAAGTGACAAGAATTGCAATCGGTAGGCCAACTTGCCAATCACATCTCTATGTGACTCTTGTTCATCTTTCGATGGGTGTGTTCCGAGCTCAGGACTTTCAAGCTAGAACGTCAAGACAACCAAGTGATCTCGCTGCGAGGTCTCAACTCACCCGCCTCACACATCCCTAATCGTTCGTACCCATGTATCCATGGCGCACCCCGAAAAGTTAGGTGCCGTGACGGTGCTACACTTGGGAGAACACTAACTACTTGATATTTTTGTGAGAGATCACCCTAATAAAAGCGACTACCGCGCAATCAAAAAGGGTGCATCATAAGGGATAAACATCTCAGGCAATTCATAATAGCATGATATGGTATAGCACTTTCTGACGGAGAAGTCTTGTATTTCTTCGTCTTCGGCATTCGCGTCGGTGTTTACCTTCGCGAAGATTGCCACCACCTTGTCGATGCACCAGATAATATTGCTATCTCTATAGCTAATAAAATAAGTGCATTACTTAAGGTTGACACGCAGGTCATTAAAGTGACAATCATATGGCTCCAGCCATCATGCCGAATTATGACATGCAGGTCATGTTAATCAATTTACATCATATAGTCATCTCATACATAATCAAATTATTATGAGCACTGCTATACCACATCATATGCACATGCAAACCATCCTGCAAAACCAAGTTAGACACCTCTAATCGGTTCATGCAAAATTTTATTTTACGTGGCTTCTAAGGTTTCGAAACAAAACGAAGCTACCAACATCCATCATCAAGCATGATAATCCAAGTTGCTAGATTAACTTGCGGGGTGTATGAAAACACGAGATAATAAAATCTCGAGCCCCATACTAAACTTCGTCATACGCATGACCCCCGTGCAGATCATATCTGCATTGCCCTTTCGTCTCCGAAATTTCATCTTTCTTTTTAACTACGGTGGAATTCAATGAACTTTTAGCACTTCATTGATCAATCAGGATCGGGGATTGCCAGAACATTGAAACTCCACCATGCTGTTATCAAGATCAGAAATATGCAAATCCTAGGGAAGCAACAAGAACATTGGGTAACAGATTTCATCTGCTACCCGCACAAATAATTTTCAGTAATAGAACTCATCTACTACCTAATTATATTGTGCAACACCCATACATCTCTATGTATTCTAGATCGCAACCTGCATCTACGCATAGCCCGGCTCATGATGCCACTGTAGGGTAACGCAGCAGAAAACAAAAAAATTCGACCTACGCACCAGCCCAGGACCACTATGGAGACTGCATACAAGGTTTGATCTTTTCGTTACCGACTCGTAGCGCAGCGGAAGTTGAGTCGATGACGATCGGCGGTGCAGATCCCCGCAGCTAGGATTTACAACCTCCCAACCGCGAGGATGTATACCCTCATCTGCCCCTCGGACAGCCCTCCGGGAGGCGGTCGGACAGTCCCCCAGACGGTGTCGCGGACAGCCCTTCGGGAGGACCTTCAAAACTCAGACGGTCACTCGGATAGCCCTTCGGGAGGACCTTCGAAACTCAGACGGTCATTCGGACAGCCCTTCGGGAGGACCTTCAAAACTCGGACGGTCACTCGGACAGCCCTTCGGAAGGCACTCTCGAACTAAGACCGAAACAACAATCTCTCTACATAGTTGCACACATACGGTGTCAACTATCTGGCAGGGCTTCGCCGTCCAGAACTAGTTCCTACCGGAACCCAGACAACCTTTCGGCTCTACGAAACTATTTCGCTGGGAGGGAGAGAGAAGCCAGACAAGTCAATGGCATGTGTATGAGAGCAAGGATGAGATTTGGGCAGCCCCCTCACCTCCTATTTATAGGAAAACCAAGGGGTAGTGTGCCTCCACAAATTACCAAAAAACCCCATGCAAAAGGGTTCACATGAGGGTGTTATGGACAAAATGGGGTGCCATGTGGAGCTCCAGGGAGCCCCACCCATCTTGGCCGGCCACACCCTTGGGGGCCCCCATGAGGGGCTTCCTTGCCCCCAAGGCCTTCTAGAAGCCATTTGGGAAATATCCCAAAAGTTGGTTTTCCATAAATATCCAAAAAGCACTTTCACTATTCACGATGACATTTTTCAGCGTCTGTTCGAACTGAAAATATTTATGTGGGCTTAGAACATTTCCAGTACCCACTAACATAATTTTCAATGCGTTCTGGAACAATTCCGGATTAGTGATTTTCATCTGCGAAAAGCATTTGAAGTGGTTCCGGCAGCTCCGGAACATTTCCGGTTTTTCTTCCGGAAAATTACCAGAAGTTTCCAGAATGATTCTGGCACCCTCCAAGAATTATCAGGCATGTGCCAAAACCAATTTGACTTAATGGTATCCCCTGAAACAACTTTTCAGTTTTTTCGAAACTGTTCCGGTGTTCTCTCGGCGGAACTTTTCCGCTGTCCGAAACTTTTCCGGTGATTTTCTCTCAGACTCCTTGTCTATTATTCAACAGATAGATGAACCTTAAGTGTGTGACCCTATAGGTTCGGTGAAGTATAGACATGACCCGGAACCCTTTCCGATCAATGATCAACATCGGAGCCGTGGACACCCATATTGACCCCTATACCCACACGAATGAATATTCGAGTGAACCTCCAGTTGCCGTGTGCTATTCCTGTTTCTTCACGATATGTTACAAATACCCGAGGTGAGACATGTTGGCATCCCCGTGGATCAACAACTTGTCCACTATGACAGTTACCTCGTTACCGGTATTGTTCTCTTTTCTCGTTACCGTGTTCCGGCATCCCCGTGATCAAATCACAAAGTGTCTGGCCAGACGATGATGGATACCGTAACACCAAGAGGGCCCAGAGATATCTCTCCATCGTCGGAGGAGCAAATCCCAATCTTGAGCTATCAAGTTACTTGACATACTTTCCCATGAACCCGTAAGCCGCCGTAATAGCCATCCAGTCACGGATGACGTTTAACAAACCCCAAAGTTCATGAATCAAGCATGAAGAAACTCGATACTCTCATGGTCTGAGGAATCATGCAAACGCTAACCATCTCTGTGTTATTAACCATTTAACTTGTGACGAATGTATCTCATAGCATAACATCAATTCGGGTCGATTCAACACAAATGTTCTTCTAACATTGTGCCCTCAAAGTTGCTGGCATAGACATGCCCATGATCAGGAAAACAGAACCATCATGCAACACTTGAGCTAGTCTTAGAGGCCAGACTAGGAATACATTTTACCGTTTATTTTTCCACACGTGCATATGAGTCTTCCTCCGAGCCTCGTGGTTATTGTAGACTCGAGAACCATAGCAGTTATAGCATGGAACATAAACCTAATTATGAACAGGGAGATAATCAATAACATTTATTATTACCTCTAGGGCATATCTCCTACACTCCAAAACCTTGCAAGCATCTGTGTGTATAGCTAAACCTGGGGGTGTACCTATAATGGTGCACAAATGTTGTAGAAACCAGACCCAACTTTCCTCTGACTCTGCCTCGACAATACCAAATGCAACTGGGAATAACCAGTTGTCTCCATCAACTGCAGAAGCTGCCACTAGCTGCCCTCTCCATCTTCCATTCAAAGCAGTTGCATCAATGGCCAAATAGGGCCTGTAACCATCCAGAAACCCCTGCCAACAAGCCTTGAAACAAACAAAAGCCTTCCTGAAGCACTCCTTCTCAAATGACTTTCCTTTTATTTTGTATTTAACTTTATGCTTGTCAATCTCTACAACATTCCCTGGACTAGCAGCTTCCACTTCAGCTTTATATGTATAAACCAACTGAAAACTCTCATTCGATGAACCATTAATCCTGTCAAGAGCTATTTCCTTAGCATAAAAAATCATCATGTGAGGAATATCAATCTTGTACTTCTCAAATAGCTTTCCATGGAGTGTTGTTGGACCAAGTGTTGGTGTTTGTCTCAACCAATCCAAGATTGCATCTGCCACCCATCTAGTCTTTGCTAGCTTTGTTTTAGCCTTTCCACCTCCCCCTCCAGGTGGACAAGTGTGTTCGTGTTCATTCTTTTTTATCTGAAACAAATTAGAAAATGATGTCAACTTAATAAAACAACACACAATTATCTAAAAATAGAATCAATCAATAAAATATATACACAAACCTGAATAATCTTGCTCCTCAACATATTTGATGCATGCAACTTCCATCTACACCTGGGGTATGGGCATTTAATAGTAAACCTTTTTGGCTCACTCCTGATAATCACATAATCATTTTCAGTGAGAATGCAGAATGTTGTCACTGCATTACGACAGTCCACCATTGATACGTCTCCAACGTATCTATAATTTATGAAGTATTCATGCCATGTTTACAATAATTCTATATGATTTTGGTATGATTTTATTAGAACTAACCCGGACTGACGCTGTTTTCAGCAGAGCTACCGTGGTGTTGTTTTTGTGCAAAAATAAAAGTTCTCGGAATGGGCTGAAAATTTACGGAGAATATTTTTGGAAAATATAAAAAATACTGGAGCAAAAAGCTGGGCCAGGAAGTGACCGAGGAGGCCACAAGACAGGGGGGCGCCCCCCTAGGGCGCGCCCCCTGGCTTGTGGACTCCTCGGGCACCGCCTTGACGTGAGACCGACGCCAAAAACTCCTATAAATACAAAAACCTCCGAAAAGAAACCTAGATCGGGAGTTCCGCCGCCGCAAGCCTCCAGAGCCACGAAAAACCAATCGGGAGCCCGTTCCGGCACCCTGTCGGAGGGGGAAACCTTCACCGGAGGCCATCTTCATCATGCCGGCGGTCTCCATGACGAGGAGGGAGTAGTTCACCCTCGGGGCTGAGGGTATGTACCAGTAGCTATGTGTTTGATCTCTCTCTCTCTCTCGTGTTCTTTAGATGGCACGATCTTGATGTACCGCGAGCTTTATTAATATAGATGAATCATATGGAGTTTTCCCCTCTCTATCTTCTTGTGATGAATTGAGTTTTCCTTTTGAAGTTTTCTTATCGGATTGAGTCTTTAAGGATTTGAGAACACTTGATGTATGTCTTGCGATGGGATATCCGCGGTGACAATGGGATGTTCTATTGATCCACTTGATGTATGTTTTGGTGATCAACTTGCGGGTTCCGTGACCTTGGAAATCTATGCATAGGGGTTGGCACACGTTTTCGTCTTGACTCTCCGGTAGAAACTTTGGGGCACTCTTTGAAGTTCTTTGTGTTGGATTGAACATGATGAATCTGAAATTGTGTGATGCATATCGTATAATCAAGCCCATGGGTACTTGTGGTGACATTGGAGTATCTAGGTGACATTAGGGTTTTGGTTGATGTGTATCTTAAGGTGTTATTTTAGTACGAACTCTAGGGCTGTTCGTGACACTTATAGGGATAGCTCATAAGATTGATCGGAAAAGATAACTTTGAGGTGGTTTCGTACCCTACAATAATTTCTTCGTTTGTTCTCCGCTATTTGTGACTTTGGAGTGAACTCTTTGTCGCACGTGAGGGATTTACATATGATTCAACTATGTTAGTATTGTTGAGAGAACTTGCACTAGTGAAAGTATGAACCCTAGGACTTGTTTCTAAGCATTGCAATACTGTTTGTGCTCACTTTTATCATTAGTTACCTTGCTGTTTTTATATTTTCAGATTACAAAAACCTATATCTACCATCCATATTGCACTTGTATCACCATCTCTTCGCCGAACTAGTGCACCTATACAATTTACCATTGTATTGGGTGTGTTGGGGACACAAGAGACTCTTTGTTATTTGGTTGCAGGGTTGTTTGAGAGAGACCATCTTCATCCTATGCCTCGTACGGATTGATAAACCTTAGGTCATCCACTTGAGGGAAATTTGCTACTGTCCTACAAAACTCTGCGCTTGGAGGCCCAACACGAGTCTACAAGAAGAAGGTTGCGTAGTAGACATCAAGCTCTTTTCTGGCGCCGTTGCCGGGGAGGTGAGTGCTTGAAGGTATATCTTTAGATCTTGCAATTGAATCTTTTAGTTTCTTGTTTTATCACTAGTTTAGTCTATAAAAGAAAACTACAAAAAAATGGAATTGAGGTTGCCTCATATGCTTCATCTTTTTAATGTCTTTCGTGAAAATGATGGAAAGGAAAATTGTGCTCAAGTGTTAGAAGAAGAAGTTATTAAAATGTTTGGCACTAAATCTTTGTATGATGAGCATGATAGAAATATTGCTAGTATGAATTCTCTGAATATTCATGATGCTAGTGATGTGCAAAGCCACAAGCTTGGGGATGCTATGTTTGATGAAGATGATATATTTAGTGCCCCAAGTTTTGATGAGCAAAACTGTTATGATGGTAGCATGCCTCCTATGTATGATGATTATGATGATGACATGTATGCTATAATGAGTGATAGTAACCATGAAACTTGTCATCATGATATTGAATGTGGTTATGTCAATCAAGTGTCTCATGATAGTTATTTTGTTGAGTTTGCTCCCACTATTATGAATGAGAAGAAAATTGCTTATGTGGAGAGTGACAAATTTTCTATGCTTGTGGATCATGAAGATAATGCTTTATGTGATATTTATGTTGTGAAATTCCTTCATGATGTTACTGAAAATTATTATGAGGGAGGAACATATGCTTGTAGGAATTGCAATAATATCAAGTTTCCTCTCTATGTGTTCAAAGTTTTGATGTTATGCTTGTTTTGCCTTCCTATGCTAGTTGATTCTTGCTCCCATAAATTGTTTGCTCACAAAATCCCTATGCATAGGAAGTGGGTTAGACTTAAATGTGCGTGTCATGAGATTCATGATGCTCTCTTACATGTTTCAAATAATATTCATATGTGAGCATCATTGAAATCATCATGCCTAGCTAAAAGGCTTTAAAGAAAAGCGCTTGTTGGGAGACAACCCAACACTTTTCCTTTCTGTTTTTGTGTGTTCACATGATTAAGCTACTGTAGTAATCATGTTTTGTGCCTTTTATTTCAATAAAGTGCCAAGTAAAGCCTTTGGGATAGTGTGAATGATAGTTGACTTGATTCTGTGCAAAAACAGAAACTTTTGCTCTCAGTCCAGGAATTTTTTAAATTCACTGGAACGTGATTTTGATCTGAATTTTTTGCACATGATTGATATACAAATTTCCTAGATTGTCCTAATGTTTTAGAATTTTTAGAGACAGGGAAGTATGGTTATACACTTATACTAAATATCTTCACAGACTGTTCTGTTTTTGACAGATTCTGTTTTGCATGCATAGTTTGCTTGTTTTAGTGTTTCCATAGCTTATATTTAGTGGTATAAATTATGGTAATGGTATAATACAGTAGGTATCATGTGGGAACAACTATTAATCTTGTCTTGACAGTACCCAAGTGAATTATCTTTATTTATTATACTAACCCATCTCACGAAGTTCCGTTAAGTTTTGTGTGATTGAAGTTTTCAAGTTTTGGGTGAGACACCGATATGAGGAGAATAAGGAGTGACACTAACCTAAGCTTGGGGATGCCCAAGGCACCCCCAAGGTAATATTCAAGGAAGACTCAAGCGTCTAAGCTTGGGGATGCCCCGGAAGGCATCCCCTCTTTCATCTTCAACACTATCGGTATATCTTACTTGGAGCTATATTTTTATTCGTCACATAATATGAGTTTTGCTTGGAGCATCATTTTATTTTCTTTTTTTCTGTTATGTGTTATTTATAATCTTGTTTTTCAATAAAAATTTCCAAGAATTGCCTTTTAGGATGCTTGAATTGCATGTTTGATGTGTGCTGTGTATAAACAGAAACTTTTGCTGTAGTGTTTGAATTTTCATATTTTACTGGAACGTGGAAAGTTCCTGAATTTTTTACACAGTATTGTCATATAAATTATTTAGAATGTACTAAATTTTCATAATTTTTTGAGTTACATAAGTACACTGTTTTCATAAATTGCTACAGACTGTTCTGTTTGGACAGATTGCTGTCATAGTTTTGTTACCCACTTACCCTATAGTTTCCATAGCCTATATTGGTAGATATAAATTGTGGAGATGATAGTAAACAGTAGATGATGTTTGAAAATTATTGTGCAACTTGTCTTGGCAGTACATGAAGTGTTGATTAATTATTATGTGTACTAACCTATCTCACGAGTTCTTTTCGAGTTTTGTGTGGATGAAGTTTTTGAGAATAGGTGAAACCATGATATGAGAGGATTGAACGAGATACAAAAGCTCAAGCTTGGGGATGCCCAAGGCACCCCAAGTAAATATTTCAAGAAGTCTCAAGCATCTAAGCTTGGGGATGCTACGCATCCCACCTCTCTTCGTCAACTATCGGTTAGCCTATGTTGAGCCTAAATTTTTATTCGTTCACATGATGCATGCTATTCTTGGAGTTCTATTTTTGTTTAGTTTGCTGTTTGAATAAAATACTCAGATCTGAAAATCTTTATTGAGAGAGAAAGACCTCACATAGCTACTTAATTGTTTGACTACTCATTGATCTTCACTTTTATCTTTTAAGAGTAGCTTGTCATTTGCTCATGTGCTTCATTTAAATTTGTTTGAGCTTGCCAAAAAGCAATGGCAATATATGAAACTAGCCCCAAAGTGATAGATATCCAAGGAGGATATAATAAAAACTTTCATGAAGATCATTGGACAAATTAAACATGATTCCTTGTAATAGTTTTGAAACATGATGATAGTAATATGTGAGTCATGTTAGTGAGTAATCATGCTTTAGTAGGAATATTGGTGCTAAGGTTTGTGATTCCCTATGCAAGTACGAAAGTCAATAGTTATGCAATGAAGTTACATCCTACTTGTGGTGCATTATTCGGTGTTAGTTATGATTCAATGCTCATTTATGTGATTTTTCGTTCCTTGGTTTGGTTGCTTCCCAATCTATTTGCTAGCCTCCATTTGTACTAAGTAGAAACACTACTTGGGCATCCAAAATCCTTAAACCAAGTTTAGCCTTATGAGTCCACCATACCTACCTATATGCGGTATTTCCATGCCGTTCCAAGCAAATTTGTATGTGCCATCTCTAAATTTTCAAAATAAAATTTCTCTTTTGTGTGCCCGTACCGCTCATGAAACGGTGGGGAGTATCCAATATTTTTCCATGCTAGGTGTGTTATTCTCACGATATGTGTTGATTCACTATCATTCATGAGAAAGTGGCTGGTATTCGGGATGCCCAGTTCCATGCTCAAAATTCAAATCAAAATATAATGAAACAAAACTCCCCCAGGATTGTTGTTTGTACGGACGGTACCAGTGGATTCGGCTCGCCATGGAGTGTGATTGATTGGTGGAGGGGGAGTAAAAACTTTACCATTCGGTTTGGGAACCGCCTATAATATATCTAGCATGGAAAGTATTGTGAGCTACTTTGTTGTTTTCGTTGACAGGAAAAGCATGCCACTCAAAATATTTTTCTCTCTCAATTTAAACCTTGAGCTCTGGCACCTATACAAATCCCTACTTCCCTCTGCGAAGGGCCTATCTATTTACTTTATGCAATTTTTATTTTTGCTTTGAGTCTCCATCTTCTCTTATAAGCACCAACTAGGGGGCGTTATGATCGTACTTGAGCATTGGGCATAGCTAATATTTGAGTGTGTTTCATGAATGGATCAATGATTGAGCATGATGGGCTAGGGATAACTTTCTTTAGTGTTGATATTTTGAAAGACATGGTTGCTTGTTGACATGCTTGAGTATTGAAGTCATTATGTTAAAACTAGACTATTGCTTTGAATCATTTACAAGTCCAAATGTCCATGCTATACAAAGAAGAAAAGAATATGATGAACATGTTAGGTAGCATTCACACTTCATAAATTATTTCTTTTATCATTTACCTACTCGAGGACGAGCAGGAATTAAGCTTGGGCATGCTGATACGTCTCCAACGTATCTATAATTTATGAAGTATTCATGCCATGTTTACAATAATTCTATATGATTTTGGTATGATTTTATTAGAACTAACCCGGACTGACGCTGTTTTCAGCAGATCTACCGTGGTGTTGTTTTTGTGCAGAAATAAAAGTTCTCGGAATGGGCTGAAAATTTACGGAGAATATTTTTGGAAAATATAAAAAATACTGGAGCAAAAAGCTGGGCCAGGAAGTGACCGAGGAGGCCACAAGCTTGGTGGGCGCCCCCCCCCTAGGGCGCCCCCCCTGGCTTGTGGACTCCTCGGGCACCGCCTTGATGTGAGACCGACGCCAAAAACTCCTATAAATACAGAAACCTCCGAAAAGAAACCTAGATCGGGAGTTCCGCCGCCGCAAGCCTCCAGAGCCACAAAAAACCAATCGGGAGCCCGTTCCGGCACCTTGCCGGAGGGGGAAACCATCACCGGAGGCCATCTTTATAATCCCGGCGGTCTCCATGACGAGGAGGCAGTAGTTCACCCTCGGGGCTGAGGGTATGTACCAGTAGCTATGTGTTTGATCTCTCTCTCTCGTATTCTTGAGATGGCACGATCTTGATGTACCGCGAGCTTTATTAATATAGATAGATCATATGGAGTTTTCCCCTCTCTATCTTCTTGTGATGAATTGAGTTTTCCCTTTGAAGTTTTCTTATCGGATTGAGTCTTTAAGGATTTGAGAACACTTGATGTATGTCTTGCGATGGGATATCCGTGGTGACAATGGGATGTTCTATTGATCCACTTGATGTATGTTTTGGTGATGAACTTGCGGGTTCCATGACCTTCGAAAACTATGCATAGGGGTTGGCACACGTTTTCGTCTTGACTCTCCGGTAGAAACTTTGGGGCACTCTTTGAAGTTCTTTGTGTTGGATTGAACATGATGAATCTGAAATTGTGTGATGCATATCGTATAATCAAGCCCATGGGTACTTGTGGTCACATTGGAGTATCTAGGTGACATTAGGGTTTTGGTTGATGTGTATCTTAAGGTGTTATTTTAGTACGAACTCTAGGGCTATTCGTGACACTTATAGGGATAGCTCATAAGATAGATCGGAAAAGATAACTTTGAGGTGGTTTCGTAGCCTACAATAATATCTTCGTTTGTTCTCCGCTATTTGTGACTTTGGAGTGAACTCTTTGTCGCACGTGAGGGATTTACATATGATTCAACTATGTTAGTATTGTTGAGAGAACTTGCACTAGTAAAAGTATGAACCCTAGGCCTTGTTTCTAAGCATTGCAATACCGTTTGTGCTCACTTTTATCATTAGTTACCTTGCTGTTTTTATATTTTCAGATTACAAAAACCTATATCTACCATCCATATTGCACTTGTATCACCATCTCTTCACCGAACTAGTGCACCTATACAATTTACCATTGTATTGGGTGTGTTGGGGACACAAGAGACTCTTTGTTATTTGGTTGCAGGGTTGTTTGAGAGAGACCATCTTCATCCTACGCCTCCCACGGATTGATAAACCTTAGGTCATCCACTTGAAGGAAATTTGCTACTGTCCTACAAAACTCTGCGCTTGGAGGCCCAACACGAGTCTACAAGAAGAAGATTGCATAGTAGACATCAACCATTGACTGGAATACGGTGCCGACAGCAAGCTGAGGATTTTCCCTGTTCCACTCAATTGTTGGCATGTCATCACCATCATATTCATCTACTAAGCTGTTAATGTTCTCCTCCCTCTCTTCATCGTCAGTGTCATCAAATCTAGCACCGGTGACAGGTTCCTCCTGATATTCATCCTCCATTGCTTGTTGGCTGACTATATCTACAAGTTCAGGGTACATCTTCTCATCCTCATCATCAAGCCGAGGCACTTCCTTGTCTGGCTCTGCATCTTGTTCCACATTGGCTGCAGAAGCAACAGGAGAATTGGCACAAGAGGAGGCAGCAGTCATATTGTGACTTTCAGAGCCACTAGCTCTACTTGGTCTCGACCTACAAGGAGTGCCGAGGTGCTCGCTATTAGCAGAGACAGAAGATTTCCCAACACCCTTCCCACTGTCCCGTTCATTGCCCCGTGGCTGAAGCACCTCGACAACAATTTTACCGAAGTGCCTTTCAGCATTCAAAGTGAAGAGCAATCCCAAATGCTCGTCGCAAGTTAGTGGGACAAATTGTTGCTCGATACTGTTGAAATATTTTAGTTCAATAGCATCGGCATCAGTCCACCCATATGGAGGAGAACTGAATGCATCCTGTAAAGCTTTGAACGAAATACTGGTTTCTACCACCTTTGGATAGAAAAATCTACTCATCAAATGCGGTTTTGTACCACGCAGCACACTAACTTCCATTTTAACCGCCAGCCGGAAAGCAAGAGCAGGATCAATCCTATTCGATTAGCAAATAAAGGTTTGAGTTAGGCCAGCAAAATTGGAAAGATTAATGCGACCACCGGTCAAATACGAGCTAACAAACGAATCAGCGCATCAATTAGAGAGAAAACGATGCTTACCCAGGGGTAATCCATGAATTATCCGCCGCCGATTCAACCCAATCCTCTCCTATATCGATGGGCCGGAGCGGGCGCTCCCCCGACATCGCTGCTTAATCCAGATGGGGGGGGTGGGGTTAGATGTGGCGGAGGGCGCGACGGCAGCGGGGGTGGACTAGGGTTAGATGGTGCAGCGCACTGTTGGAAATATGCCCTAGAGGCAATAATAAATTTGTTATTATTATATTTCCTAGTTCATGATAATAGTTTATTATCCATGCTAGAATTGTATTGATTGGAAACTAAATACATGTGTGGGTATATAGACAACAATGTGTCCCTAGTATGCCTCTAGTAGACTAGCTCGTTGATCAAAGATGGTCAAGGTTTCCTGACCATAGACATGAGTTGTCATTTGATAACGAGATCACATCATTAGGAGAATGATGTGATGGACAAGACCCTACCATAAGCATAGCAGTTGATCGTGTCAGTTTATTGCTACTGCTTTATCCATGTCAAGTATCTGTTCCTACGGCCATGAGATCATGCAAATCCAGGACACCGGAGGAATGCCTTGTGTGTATCAAATGTCACAACGTAACTGGGTGACTATAAAGGTGCTCTACAGGTATCTCCAAGGGTGTCTGTTGAGTTGGCATGGATCGAGACTGGGATTTGTCACTCCGTATGACGGAGAGGTATCTATGGGCCCACTCGGTAATACAACATCACAAGAAGCTTGCAAGCAATGTGACTAAGGAGTTAGTCACGGGATCTTGTAATACGGAATGAGTAAAGAGACTTGCCGGTAACGAGATTGAACTAGGTATGGAGATATCGACGATCGAATCTCGGCCAAGTAACATACCGATGGACAAAGGGAACTGCATACGGGATTGTCTGAATCATTGACATCGTGGTTCGACCAATAAAGATCTTCATAGAATATGTAGGAACCAATATGGGCATCCAAGTCCCGCTATTGTTTATTGACCGTGGAGGTGTCTCGGTCATGTCTACATGATTCTCAAACCCGTAGGGTCGCACGCTTAACGTTCGGTAGCGCTAGGGTAGTATTGAGATATTAATAGTGGAAAGTCCGAAGGTTGTTCGGAGTCCCGGATGGGATCTGGAACATCACGAGGAGCTCCAGAATAGTCCGGAGGTAAAGATTCATATATGGAAAGTTGTTATCGGGGTTCCGGAAAAAGTTCGAGTTTTTTCGGTATTGTACCGGGAAGGTTCTAGAAGGTTCCGGAGTGGGGCCCACCTGCATGGGGGACCCACTTTAACGTGGGTAGTGGGGAAAGTCCCCACAACCCTAGTCTAGGCGCACCAAGATCCTCCCTTAAAAGGAATAGATTCATATCCCAAGGGGATAAGATCAGGATCCCTAAAAAGGGGGGATAGCAATCGGTGGGGAAGGAAAGGTGGGATTTCCTTCCTCCCCCTTTGGCCAACGACCCTAGGGCCTTGGAGGGCAAGCCACCAGCCCCCTCCATGCCTATATAAAGGTGGGGAGGCGTTGGGGGCAGCCACCCTTCGACCCTTGCCTGTTACCTCTCCCAACTCCTCCCACGTTTCACCGGTACGCGCTTGGCGAAGCCCTGCCGGAATTCCGCTGCCACCACCAACACCATACCGTCGTGTTGGTCCCGATCTCATCTACCCCCTCTCTCTCGCTTGCTGGATCAAGAAGGAGAGGACGCCGCTGATGACCCACAAGTATAGGGGATCTATCGTAGTCCTTTCGATAAGTAAGAGTGTCGAACCCAACGAGGAGTAGAAGGAAATGACAAGCGGTTTTCAGTAAGGTATTCTCTGCAAGCACTGAAATTATCGGTAACAGATAGTTTTGTGATAAGATAATTCGTAACGTATAGCAAGTAATAAATGTAGCAAAGGTGCAGCAAGGTGGCCCAATCCTTTTTGTAGCAAAGGACAAGCCGGGACAAACTCTTATATAAAGCAAAGCGCTCCTGAGGACACATGGGAATTTCTGTCAAGCTAGTTTTAATCATGCTCATATGATTCGCGTTCGTTACTTTGATAATTTGATATTTGGGTGGACCGGTGCTTGGGTGCTGCCCTTACTTGGACAAGCCTCCCACTTATGATTAACCTCTCTCGCAAGCATCCGCAACTACGAAAGACGAATTAAGATAAATCTAACCATAGCATGAAACATATGGATCCAAATCAGCCCCTTACGAAGCAACGCATAAACTAGGGTTTAAGCTTCTGTCACTCTAGCAACCCATCATCTACTTATTACCTCCCAATGCCTTCCCCTAGGCCCAAATAATGGTGAAGTGTCATGTAGTCAATGTTCACATAACACCACTAGAGGAAAGACAACATACATCTTATCAAAATATCGAACGAATACCAAATTCACATGATTACTTATAACAAGACTTATCCCATGTCCTCAGGAACAAACGTAACTACTCACAAAGCATATTCATGTTCATAATCAGAGGGGTATTAATTATCATTAAGGATCTGAACATATGATCTTCCACCAAGTAAACCAACTAGCATCAACTACAAGGAGTAATCAACACTACTAGCAATCCACAGGTACCAATCTGAGGTTTTGAGACTAAGATCGGATACAAGAGATGAACTAGGTTTTGGAGAGGAGATGGTGCTGGTGAAGATGTTGATGGAGATTGACCCCCTCTCGATGAGAGGATCGTTGGTGATGACGATGGCTTCGATTTCCCCCTCCGGGAGGGAAGTTTCCCCGACAGAACAGCTCCGCCGGAGCCCTAGATTGCTTCTGCCCAGGTTCCGCCTCGAGACGGCGGCGCTTCATCCCAAAATCTCTCTTCTGATTTTTTCCAGGTCAAAACCCTCCATATAGCAGAAGATGGGCACCGGAGGGCTGCCAGGGGGCCCACAAGCCACAGGGGCGCCCTGGGGGGTAGGGCGCGCCCCCCAGGCTTTTGACCTCCTGGTGGGTCCCCTCTGGTATTTCTTTCGCCCAATATTTTTTATATATTCCAAAATAATTCTCCGTAACTTTTCAGGACTTTTGGAGTTGTGCAGAATAGGTCTCTCATATTTGCTCCTTTCCCAGTCAAGAATTCCAGCTGCCGGCATTCTCCCTCTTCATGCAAACCTTGTAAAATAAGAGAGAAAAGGCATAAGTATTGTACCATAATGTGTAATAACAGCCCATAATGCAATAAATAGCAATATAAAAGCATGATGCAAAATGGACGTATCAACTCCCCCAAGCTTAGACCTCGCTTGTCCTCAAGCGAAAGCCGAAATCGATAAATATGTCCACATGTTTAGAGATAGAGGTGTCGATAAAATAAAATACGGACATGAAGGCATCATGATCATCTTTAGAACAGCAACATATATTGACATATAATTTCTTATGCTAAAGTAACAATTCATTCACAAGGTAAAGTATGAATCAAGAACTCTATTGAGAACCAACAAACTATGATCTCAGTCATTGAAGCAATTGCAATTTATCATAACATCGGAAAGAGTCAATATAAGAGCTTGTAAAGCAAATCCACATACTCCATCATCTTTTAGTCTTTCATAATTGCTAACACTCACGCCGTACCTATGAGGTCAAAGCTTCAATTGGACACGCATAAAGATAGGGGCTTATAGTTTTGCCTCCCAACTATTTACCTCAAGGGTAATGTCAACAGAAATAACTCATGATCACCCACATCCGAGTGGATATATGTGTCTAGATCATTCCCCAACACATGACGCTTGCCAAGAGAGAAAGGCGAAATAAAGGAAGTGGTGAAGATCACCACGACTCTTGCATAAAGGTAAGTACTAGAAAGTAAAAGTAACAGATAAGCCCTTCGCAGAGGGAAGCAGAGGTTGTCATGCGCTTTTATAGTTGGATGCGCAATCCCTTAATGCAAAAGAACGTCACTTTATATTGCCGCTTGTGATAAAGAACTTTATTATGCAGTCTGTCGCTTTTATTTCTTCCATATCACAAGTTCGTATAAAGTTTATTTTCCTCACACTAATAGATCATACATATTTAGAGAGTAATTTTTATTGCTTGCACCGATGACAACTTACTTGAAGGATCATACTCAATCCATAGGTAGGTATGGTGGACTCTCATGGCAAAACTGGGTTAAGGGTGTTTGGATACACAAGTAGTATCTCTACTTGGTGCGGAAGTTTTGGCTGATATGGGGTGGAAGCAAACGTCACATGTTAAAGGATCTATAACCATATAACTTCTATTCGGAAATAAGCAAACATAACCCATTATGTTGTCTTCCTTGTCCAACATCAACTTCTTAGCATATAATATTTTAATGAGTGCTCACAATCATAAAAGATGTCCTAGATAATATATTTATATGTGAACCTCTCTTTCTTTATTACTTCCTTTTAATTGCAACAATGACCAATCGCTATGTTTGTCAACTCACAACAAATTTCAATCGACATACTTCTTATATGTGAAGTCATCACTCCCCATAAGATCATCATATATACTCTTTACTTTTATTCTATACTTCTTTCTATTACTTTTTCTCAGGATCATAGCAAACAAGCAAAGTCCTCAACTCAAAACTACTTTTTATTATATAACTCTCAGATTCAATTACATAGGGGGAACATAAAGCAAAACTCAAAACTAGATCACACTAAAAACTTTATTCTACAAGATCAAGATATAACCAAAAGGATCGAACTGAGAAAAACGATGAAAGTAAAAGATGTGATGGTGATACGATACCGGGGCACCTCCCCCAAGCTTGGCACAAGCCAAGGGGAGTACCCATACCCATGTGTTTAGTTGTCTTTCTTCGGAGGTGGTGATGTTATATTCTTGGCAATGATGCCCCTCAGAATGCGATTCTCTTCCTCAAGCTTGTTATTTTGCTGTCTAAGATCCATTATTTCCTTGCGAAGTTTTCCAGTGACGGTTAGAGCTCCCATCAACCATGGATGTTTCATTGCTGCGGGGGAAGAAGCAACACTCTTTTTCATATTTTCATGAGTAAGAAATTTAGCATTGGGAGGGATGACCGAATTTGGAATTGCTGAGCTCTGAAGTTCCTCCAACATAGCTCCAGGTTGTAGACGAGAGGTAACTTCTTGGTCTTCCTCCATAGCATCCACCCTTTTCAAGTCGGCCTCCATCTCTTCCTCCGTGGCCTTCCCGAAGTGGTTGGCTTCGTTGTATACTCCGGGCCCCGGTGTCAGGTGAGAGGCACGGCTCTCCCCGACCGACTCTTGCGAAGACATCTTGCTCTAAATCTGCTGCAGAAACAGCTCAAAACGAAAATAGGAAGTATTGTCGTGATACGAAGGTCTAAACCTTCGGGAGATTATATAATGAATTTTTAGCGACCTAAAGGAGTATACCACAAGAAAACGGAGTCTGGAGGGTACACGGGGTGGCCACAAGCCACAGGGGCGCGCCCAGGGGGGTAGGGCGCGCCCCCGTGGCTTGTCGCCTCCTCGTGCACTTTTCGGACTACTTTAAATTTTCCTAATTTTTTAAATATTCCAAAACGGAGAAAAAATGCTATTGGAAAAGTTTTGGAGTCGGTTTGCTTATCGTACCACATACCTATTCCTATTCGGAGTCTGAAACGTTCTGGTAGGTCTCTCTAATGTACTCCTCCGGAGTTATGGTATTGATAATATTGGTTTCAACATTTATGGGAGTACCTGAGATATAATGTTTGATTCTTTGCCCATTTACCACTTTCGGATTTGTGCCTTCGGCGTTGTTGATCTTGATGGCACCGGAACGATACACTTCCTCGATAATGTAAGGCCCTTCCCATTTAGAGAGAAGTTTTCCTGCAAAAAATCTTAAATGAGAATTGTATAGCAAGACATGGTCACCTACATTGAATTCATGCTTTTGTATCCTTTTATCATGCCATCTCTTAACTTTTTCTTTAAACAACTTGGCATTCTCATAGGCCTGGGTTCTCCATTCATCAAGTGAGCTAATGTCAAATAACCTCTTCTCACCAGCAAGTTTGAAATCATAGTTGAGCTCTTTAATTGCCCAATAAGCTTTATGTTCTAGTTCAAGAGGTAAGTGACATGCTTTACCATAAACCATTTTATACGGAGACATACCCATAGTGTTTTTGTAAGCAGTTCTATAAGCCCATAATGCATCATCCAGTTTCTTAGACCAATTCTTTCTAGATCTATTAACAGTCTTTTGCAAGATCAATTTAATTTCTCTATTCCTTAATTCTACTTGACCACTAGACTGAGGATGATAAGGAGATGCAATTCTATGATTAACATCATACTTAGCAAGCAAATTACGGAAAGCACCATGAATAAAGTGTGAACCACCATCAGTCATTAAATATCTAGGGACTCCAAATCTAGGGAAAATAACTTCTTTAAGCATTTTAATAGAAGTGCTATGATCAGCACTACTAGTTGGAATAGCTTCTACCCACTTAGTAACATAATCAACGGCAACTAGAATATGAGTATACCCGTTGGACTTTGGAAAAGGTCCCATATAATCAAAACCCCAAACATCAAATGGTTCAATAACAAGTGAGTAATTCATAGGCATTTCCTGACATCTACTAATATTACCAATTCTTTGACATTCATCACAAGACAAGACAAACTTACGAGCATCCTTGAAGAGAGTAGGCCAATAAAAACCAGATTGCAATACCTTGTGTGCAGTTCTATCTCCAGCGTGGTGTCCTCTGTAGGCCTCGGAGTGACACTTGTGTAGGATCTGTTCCTGTTCATGCTCAGGTACACAACGTCTAATGACACCATCTACTCCTTCTTTATAAAGGTGTGGATCATCCCAAAAGCAATGTCTTAAATCATAGAAGAACTTTTTCTTTTGTTGGTATGTGAAACTAGGCGGTATAAATTTAGCAACAATGTAATTAGCATAATCAGCATACCATGGAGCATTACGTGAAGCATTTATGACAGCTAATTGTTCATCAGGAAAGCTATCATCAATAGGTAGTGGGTCATCAAGAACATTTTCTAACCTAGACAAGTTGTCTGCTATGGGGTTCTCAACTCCCTTTCTATCAATAATATGCAAATCCAATTCTTGTAGCAAAAGAACCCATCTAATAAGTCTAGGTTTAGCATCTTTCTTTTTCCATAAGATATTTAATAGCAGCATGATCAGTGTGAACATTTACTTTGGAATCAACAATATAAGGTCTGAACTTATCACAAGCAAACACAACTGCTAAAAATTCCTTTTCAGTGGTAGCATAGTTTCTTTGAGCACTGTTTAGAGTTTTACTAGCATAATGGATAACATTTACTTTCTTATCAACTCTTTGTCCTAGAACAGCACCAACGGCATAATCACTAGCATCACACATAATTTCAAAGGGTAGGTTCCAATCAGGTGGTTGAACAACAGGTGCAGAAATCAAGGCTTTCTTAAGAATTTCAAATGCTTCTACACAATCATCATAAAAAAAGGAATATCTTTTTTCAAGAGATTAGTGAGAGGCCTAGACATTTTAGAGAAATCTTTAATAAATCTCCTATAGAAACCAGCATGACCAAGGAAACTTCTTATACCTCTGATATCCGTAGGACACGGCATTTTTTAATAGCATCAACTTTAGCTTTATCAACTTCAATACCTCTTTCGGGGATTTTGTGTCCCAAGACAATACCCTCATTAACCATAAAGTGGCACTTCTCCCAATTCAAGACAAGATTAGTTTCTTCACATCTCTGCAAAACTCGATCAAGGTTGCTCAAGCAATCATCAAAAGAAGTTCCGTAAACGGAGAAATCATCCATGAAAACCTCAACAATCTTTTCACAAAAGTCAGAGAATATAGCAGTCATACATCTTTGAAATGTGGCAGGTGCATTGCATAAACCAAAAGGCATACGTCTATAAGCAAAGGTACCGAAAGTACAAGTAAAAGTGGTCTTCTCTTGGTCTTCTTTTGACACAGGTATTTGAGAGAAACCAGAATAACCATCTAGAAAGCAAAAGTGTGTGTGTTTGGATAGTCTTTCTAGTATTTGATCAATAAAAGGTAGACGGTAATGATCTTTCCTAGTAGCTTTATTTAATTTCCTAAAATCAATTACCATTCTATATCCTGTAACAATTCTTTGCGGGATCAATTCATTTTTATCATTAGGAACAACGGTAATACCTCCCTTCTTAGGGACACAATGAACGGGACTAACCCATCTACTATCAGCAATAGGATAAATTATACCTGCCTCCAGAAGCTTTAATATTTCATTTCTTACCACTTCTTTCATTTTAGGATTTAACCGTCGTTGGTGATCAACAACTGGTTTAGCATCAGGCTCCATATTAATTTTATGCTGACATAGAGTGGGACTAATGCCTTTAAGATCATCAAGAGTATATCCAATAGCAGCACGGTGCTTCTTCAGAGTTTTCAATAATCTCTTTTCTTCATGCTCTGAAAGGTTAGCACTAATAATAATAGGATATATCTTCTTTTCATCAAGATAGGCATATTTCAGAGTATCCGGTAATTGTTTAAGCTCAAACACGGGATCACCCTTGGGTGGAGGAGGATCCCCAAGTATTTCAACAGGCAGGTTGTGTTTCAAATTAGGATGCTGATCAAAGAAAATCGTATCTATTTCATTCCTTTCATTCATATGCATATCGTTTTCATGGTCTAGCAAATATTGTTCTAAGGGATCAGTAGGAGGCACAGCAATAGAAGCAAGACCAATAATTTCATCCTTACTAGGCAATTCTTTATCATGGGGTTGTCTACGAAATTTAGAGAAATTAAACTCATGGGACACATCCCCAAAACTTACAGTAACAGTTTCTTTCTCACAATCTATCTTAGCATTAACAGTATTCAAGAAAGGTCTACCAAATATAATGGGACAAAAATCATCTTGTGGGGAACCAAGAACAAGAAAATAAGTAGGATATTTTACTTTCCCACACAAGACTTCAACATCTCTAACAATCCCAACTGGTGCTATAGTATCTCTATTAGCAAGCTTAATAGTAACATCAATTTCTTCTATATCAGCTGGTGCAATATCATTCATAATTTCTTGGTATAAGGTAAAGGGAATTGCACTCACACTAGCACCCACATCACATAAGCCATGATAACAATGATCTCCTATTTTAACAGAAACAACAGGCATGCCAACAATAGGTCTATGTTTATCTTTAGTATCAGGTCTAGCAATTCTAGCAGCTTCATCACAGAAATGAATAACATGCCCATCAATATTATCAACCAAGAGATCTTTGACCATAGCAATACTAGGTTCAACTTTGATTTGTTCAGGGGGTGCAGGTGTTCTAGTATACTCTTACGAACCACAGTTGAAGCTTTAGCATGTTCCTTTATTCTAACAGGGAAAGGTGGTTTCTCAATATAAGCAGCAGGAATAACAGGATCAACATTATAAATAATAGTTTCTTCTTCAACTTTAATAGGTTCAACTACTTTCACTTCAATGGGAGGATGATATTTAAACCACTTCTCCTTAGGGAGATCAACATGAGCAGCAAAAGATTCACAGAAAGAAGCTACTATCTCAGAGTCAAGTCCATATTTAGTGCTAAATTCACGAAAAGCATCGGTGTCTATAAAGGATTTAACACAATCAAATTTAAGGTTTATACCTGACTCCTTACCTTCGTCGAGTTCCCAATCTTCAGAGTTGCGTTTAATTCTTTCCAATAAGTCCCATTTGAATTCAATATATTTCTTCATAAAGGAACCAGTACAAGAAGTATCGAGCATGGACTGATCATTACGAGAAAGCCGAGCATAAAAATTCTGAATAATAATTTCTCTTGAGAGATCATGATTGGGGCATGAATATAACATTGACTTAAGCCTCCCCCGAGCTTGAGCGATACTTTCTCCTTCACGAGGCCAAAAATTATAAATATAATTCCGATCACGATGAACCAGATGCATAGGATAAAACTTCTGATGAAATTCCAATTTCAATCGGTTGTAGTTACATGATCCAATATCATCACATAGCCTATACCATGTCAATGCCTTCTCCTTCAAAGATAAAGGAAAGACCTTCTTCTTGACATCATCCTCGGGCAAACCTGCAAGCTTAAATAATCCACAAACTTCATCCACATAGATTAGATGCAAATCAGGATGTAGTGTTCCATCTCCTGCATAAGGATTAGCTAGCAGTTTCTCTATCATACCCGAAGGAATTTCATAATAAATATTTTCAGTAGGTTCAGTAGGTTGAGGAGCAACTCTTTGTGCTTCCGGTCGAGGTGAAGATACCCCGAACAAGCCCTTCAAAGGATTATTTTCCATAGTAACAAGTGACAGTAAATTTCAGCACACTATATAAATTTTTCCTTACCAAATTCCACTCACCAAAAGCGCTTCACTCCCCGGCAACGGCGCCAGAAAAGAGTCTTGATGACCCACAAGTATAGGGGATCTATCGTAGTCCTTTCGATAAGTAAGAGTGTCGAACCCAACGAGGAGCAGAAGGAAATGACAACCGGTTTTCAGTAAGGTATGCTCTGCAAGCACTGAAATTATCGGTAACAGATAGTTTTGTGATAAGATAATTCGTAACGGATAGCAAGTAACAAATGTAGCAAAGGTGCAGCAAGGTGGCCCAATCCTTTTTGTAGCAAAGGACAAGCCTGGACAAACTCTTATATAAAGCAAAGCGCTCCCGAGGACACATTGGAATTTCTGTCAAGCTAGTTTTCACCATGCTCATATGATTTGCGTTCGTTACTTTGATAATTTGATATTTGGGTGGACCGGTGCTTGGGTGCTGCCCTTACTTGGAAAAGCCTCCCACTTATGATTAACCTCTCTCGCAAGCATCCGCAACTACGAAAAAGAATTAAGATAAATCTAACCATAGCATGAAACATATGGATCCAAATCAGCCCCTTACGAAGCAACGCATAAACTAGGGTTTAAGCTTCTGTCACTCTAGCAACCCATCATCTACTTATTACTTCCCAATGCCTTCCCCTAGGCCCAAATAATGGTGAAGTGTCATGTAGTCGACGTTCACATAACACCACTAGAGGAAAGACAACATACATATTATCAAAATATCGAACGAATACCAAATTCACATGATTACTTATAACAAGACTTATCCCATGTCCTCAGGAACAAACGTAACTACTCACAAAGCATATTCATGTTCATAATCAGAGGGGTATTAATTATCATTAAGGATCTGAACATATGATCTTCCACCAAGTAAACCAACTAGCATCAACTACAAGGAGTAATCAACACTACTAGCAACCCACAGGTACCAATCTGAGGTTTTGAGACTAAGATCGGATACAAGAGATGAACTAGGGTTTGGAGAGGAGATGGTGCTGGTGAAGATGTTGATGGAGATTGACCCCCTCTCGATGAGAGGATCGTTGGTGATGACGATGGCTTCGATTTCCCCCTCCGGGAGGGAAGTTTCCCCGGCAGAACAGCTCCGCCGGAGCCCTAGATTGCTTCTGCCCAGGTTCCGCCTCGAGACGGCGGCGCTTCGTCCCGAAAGCTATCTTCTGATTTTTTTCCATGTCAAAACCCTCCATATAGCAGAAGATGGGCACCGGAGGGCTGCCAGGGGGCCCACAAGCCACAGGGGCACGCCCTGGGGGGTATGGCGCGCCCCCCAGGCTTGTGACCTCCTGGTGGGTCCCCTCTGGTATTTCTTTCGCCCAATATTTTTTATATATTCCAAAATAATTCTCCGTAACTTTTCAGGACTTTTGGAGTTGTGCAGAATAGGTCTCTCATATTTGGTCCTTTTCCAGTCAAGAATTCCAGCTGCCGGCATTCTCCCTCTTCATGCAAACCTTGTAAAATCGGATAGAAAAGGCATAAGTATTGTACCATATTGTATAATAACAGCCCATAATGCAATAAATATCAATATAAAAGCATGATGCAAAATGGACGTATCAGCCGCCGAGCCGCACGTGTGCTAAACTCGGAGGTGCCGTCCGTTCGGCACTTGATCGGGAGTTCGTGGACGGATCGTGATTGGATCGCGAAGACATTCGACTACATCAACCGCGTTTCTTAACGCTTCCGCTTAGCGATCTACAAGGGTATGTAGATCCAACTCTCCCTCTCATAGATGCTCATCACCATGGATAGATCTTGCGTGTGCGTAGGAATTTTTTTGTTTCCCATGCAACGTTCCCCAACAGTGGTATCACAGCTAGGTCTATGCGTAGATGAGATCTTGAGTAGAACACAAAGGAGTTTGTGGGTGTTGATATTCATATTGCTTCCTCCCTTAGTATTTTCTTGGTTCAGCGGTATTGTGGAATGAAGCGGCTCGGACCAACCTTACTCGTACGCTTACGAGAGACCGGTTCCATCGCTAACATGCAACTTGTTGCATAAAGATGGCTGGCGGGTATCTGTCTCTCCCACTTTAGTTGGATCGGATTTGATTGAGGCGGTCCTTGTAGAAGGTTGAATAGCAATTTGCGTATCACCGTTGTGGTTTTGCGTAGGTAAGAATCGTTCTTGCTAGATACCCATACCAGCCACGTAAAACATGCAACAACAATTATAGGACGTCTAACTTGTTTTTGCAGGGTATGTTGTGATGTGATATGGCCAAAGACATGATGTTATATATTTGATGTATGAGATGATCATGTTGTAATAGTTCATATCGACTTGCATGTCGGTGCATACGGCAACCGGCAGGAGCCATAGGGTTGTCTTTAATTATTGTATGACCTGCGTGTCAATCATTAAGCGCTATGTAATGCTTTACTTTATCGCTAAATGGTAGCAATAGTAGTAGAAGCATGGTTGGCGCGACAACCCCGATGGCGACACGTTGATGGAGATCAAGATGATAGAGATCATGGTGTCATGCCAGTGACGATGGAGATCATGTCGGTGCTTTGGAGATGGAGATCAAAAGCACAAGTTCATGGCCATATCATGTCACTTATGATTTGCATATGATGTTAATCCTTTTATGCATCTTATTTTGCTTAGGACGACGGTAGCATTATAAGGTGATCCCTCACTAAAATTTCAAGATAAAATTGTGTTCTCCCCGAGTGTGCACCATTGCAAAAGTTCGTCGTTTCGAGACACCACGTGATGATCGGGTGTGATATACTCTACGTTCGCATACAACGGGTGCAAGCCAGTGTTGCACATGCGGAACACTCGGGTTAAACTTGATGAGCCTAGCATGTACATACATGGCCTCGGAACACAAGAGACCGAAAGGTCGAACATGAGTCATATAGTAGATATGATCAACATGATGATGTTCACCATTGAAACCACCTCATCTCACGTGATGATCGGATTTGGGTTGGTGAATTTGGATCATGTAACACTCGGATGACCGGAGGGATTTCAATTTGAGTGGGAGTTCTTTAGTAATATGATTAACTGAACTCATTATCATGAACATAGTAAAAATGTCTTTGCAAATTATGTTGTAGATTACTAGCTCGCGCTGTAGCTCCCTTGAATTTTTATATGTTCCTAGAGAAATAGAGTTGAAAGATGATGCTAGCACTAATGCGGACTGGGTCCGTAATCTGAGGATTGTCAGCATTGCTGCACAGAAGGCTTATGTCCTTAATGCACCGCTCAGTGTGCCACCCCCTCAAGCGTCGTCTGTAGATGTTGTGAACATCTGACAGGCACGTTCTGATGACTACTTGATAGTTCAGTGCGTCATGCATTACGACTTAGAATTGAGGCTCCAAGACGTTTTGAACGTCACGGAACATATGAGATGTTCTAAGAGCTGAAATTGGGATCTCAGGCTTGTGCCCGTGTTGAGAGGTATGAGACCTCTAACAAGATTCTTTGCCTGCAAGATGAAGGAGAATAGCTCAATCGGTGAGCATGTGCTCAGATTGTCTGGGTGCTTCGTGATGAATTATAAAATGCCAGATAAGTTCTCCAAGTCACTGTCACTAAGCTACTAGAGCTTCGTGATGAACTATAAAATGCCAGGGATGGAAATAATGATCCCTGAGCTATTCGCGATGTTTGACACCGCGAAGGTAGAAATCAAGAAGGAGCATCAAGTGTTGATGGTTAGTCAAACCACTAGTTTCGAGAAGGGCAAGGGCAAGAAGGGAAACTTCATGGATGGCAAGTCAGTTGCTGCTCCAGTGAAGAAACCCAAGGTTGAACCCAAACCCGAGACTAAGTGCTTCTATTATGAGGAGAACGGTCGCTGAAGCGGAACAACCCTAGATACTTGGTAGATAAGAAGGCTGGCAACGTCGACAGAAGTATATTTGATATACATGTTATTGATGTGTACCTTACTAGTACTCCTAATAGCACCTGGGTATTGGATACCGGTTCGGTTGCTAAATGTTAGTAACTCGAAATAAAAGCTACGGAATAAATGGAGGCTAGCTAAGGGTGAGTTGACGATGAGTGTTGGAAGTGTTTCCAAGGTTGATGTGATCACCATCCCACGCTCTCTCTACCTTCGGGATTAGTGATGAACCTAAATAAATGTTATTTGGTGTTTGTGTTGAGCATAAACGTGATTAGATCGTGTTTATTGCAATACGGTTATTCATTTAAGTCAGAGAATAATGGTTATTCTGTTTACATGAATAATACCTTCAATGGTCATGCACCCAATGTGAATGGTTTATTGAATGTCGATCGTAGTGATACACATGTTCATAATATTGATCCCAAAAGATGCAAAGTTAATAATGATAGTACCACATACTTGTGGCACTGCCGCCAAGGTCATATTGGTATAAAGCGCATGCAGAAACTCCATGCTGATGGATCTTTGGACTCACTCGATTTCGAATCGGTTGAGACATGCGGACCATGCCTCATGGGCAAGATGACTAAAACCCCGTTTTCCAGCTTGATGGAACGGGCAAGTGACTTATTGGAAATGATACATGTTGATGTATGCGGTCCAATAAGTGTTGAAGCGTGCGGTGGATATCGCTGTTTTCTTACCTTCACTGATGATTTGAGTAGATATGGGGATATTTGCTTAATCAAACACAAGTCTAAAACGTTTGAAAAGTTCAAACAAATTCAGAGTGAAGTTTGAGATCATCGTGACAAGAAGATAAAATGTCTACGATATGATCGTGGGGGGTGAATATCTGAGTTACGAGTTTGGTATGCAACTTAAGACAATGTGGAAATTGTTTCACAGCTCACGCCGCCTGGAACACCATAGAGTGATGGTGTGTCCGAACGTCGTAGCCGTGCTCTATTTAATATGGTTCATACTATGACGTCTCTTATCGTTTTGCCACTATCGTTTTTGGGTTAAAGCATTAGAGACAAATACATTCACTTTAATAGGGCACCATCTAAGTCCGTTGAGATGACACCGTATGAATTATGGTTTGGCTGAAACCTAAGTTGTCATTTCTTAATGTTTGGGGCTGCGACGCTTATGTGAAAAAGGTTTTCACCTAATGAGCTCGAACCCAAAGCGGACAAATGCATATTCATAGAATACCCTAAGGAGACATTGGGTATACCTTCTATCTCAGATCCAAGCACAAAGTGTTTGTTGCTAATAATGGGTCCTTTCTCGAGAAAAAGTTTCTCTCGAAAGAATTGAGTGGGAGGAAGATATAACTTGATGAGGTTGTTGAACCTTTGTTTCAACCAGAGAATAGCGTAACGCAGAAAGTTGTTTCTGTGGAGCCTACGTTAGTTGAAGAGGAAGTTAATGATGATGATCATGAAGCTTCAGATCAAGTTACTATCGAACCTCGTAGGTCGACAAGGACGCGTACTGCTCCTGAGTGGTACGGCAACCCTGTCTTAGAGGTCATGTTGTTGGACAACGATGAACCTACGAGCTATGGAGAAGCGATGATGGGCCCAGATTCCGAGAAATGGTTAGAGGCCATGAAATCTGAGATGAGATCCATGTATGAAAACAAAGTATGGGCTTTGGAAGTATTACCTGAAGGGCGAAAGGCCATTCAGAACAAATGGATCTTTGAAAGGAAGACGGACGCGGACGGTAATGTCACCGTCTATAAAGCTCGACTTGTGGCAAAGGGTTTTTCACAAGTTCAAGGTGTTGACTACGATGAGACTTTCTCACCCGTAGCGATGCTGAAGTCTGTTGGAATTATGTTAGCAGTTGCTGCATTTTTCGATTATGAAATCTGGCAGATGGATGTCAAAACAGAGTTTCCTTAACGGTTTCCGTGAGGAAATGTTGTATGTGATACAACCAGAAGGTTTTGTCAGTCCTAAGGATGCTAAAATGTATGCAAACTCCAGTGATCCTTCTATGGACTGGAGCAAGCATCTTGGAGTTGGAATATACGCTTTGATGAGGTGATCAAAGTTTTTGGGTCTATACAAAGTTTATGAGAAACTTGTATTTACAATAAAGTGAGTGGGAGGACTATAGAATTTCTGATAAGTATATGTGGATGACATATTGTTGATCAGAAATGATGTACAATTTCTGGAAAGCATAAAGGGTTGTTTGAAAAGGAGTTTTTCAAAGGAAAACCTGGAAAGAAGCTACTTAAATGTTGGGCGTCAGGATCTATAGAGATAGATCAAGACGTCTGATAAAACTTTCAATGAGTACATACCTTGACAAGTTTTTGAAAGAGTTCAAAATGGATCAGTCAAAGAAAGAGTTCTTGCCTGATTTGTAAGGTGTGAAGTTGAGTAAGACTCAAAACTCGACCACGGTAGAAGAAAGAGAAAGGACGAAGGTTGTCCCCTATGCCATTAGCCATAGGCTCTATATAGTATGTCATGCTGTGTACCGCACCTGATGTGTGCCTTGCCATGAGTCTGTCAAGGGGTACAAGAGTGATCCAGGAGTGGATCACTGGACAGCGGTCAAAATTATCCTTAGCACCTAGAGGACTAAGGAGATGTTTCTCGATGATGGAGGTGATAAAGAGTTCGTCGTAAAGAGTTACGTCGATGCAAGCTTTAAACACCAATCCGGACGACTCAAAGAAGCAATCCGGATACGTATGGTGGGGTTGCCATTTGGAATAGCTCCAAGTGAAGCGTGGTAGCAACATCTACAGTATAGAGAGTTACAAAGTACACACGGATCTGAATGTTACAGACCCGTTGACTAAAACCTCTCTCACAAGCAAAACATGATCAAACCCCAGAACTTATTGGGTGTTAATCACATGATGATATAAGTGTTAATCACATGGTGATATAAGTGTTAATCACATGGTGATGTGAGCTAGATTATTGACTCTAGTGCAACTGGGAGACTGTTGGAAATATGCCCTAGAGGCAATTATAAATTGGTTATTATTATATTGCCTAGTTCATGATAATTGTTTATTATCCATGCTAGAATTGTATTGATTGGAAACTAAATACATGTGTGGGTATATAGACAACAATGTGTCCCTAGTATGCCTCTAGTAGACTAGCTCGTTGATCAAAGATGGTCAAGGTTTCCTGACCATAGACATGAGTTGTCATTTGATAACGAGATCACATCATTAGGAGAATGATGTGATGGACAAGGCCCAACCGTAAGCATGGCAGTTGATCGTGTCAGTTTATTGCTACTGCTTTATCCATGTCAAGTATCTGTTCCTATGACCATGAGATCATGCAACTCCCAGACTTCGGAGGAATGCCTTGTGTGTATCAAACGTCACAACGTAACTAGGTGACTATAAGGGTGCTCTACAGGTATCTCCAAGGGTGTCTGTTGGGTTGGCATGGATCGAGACTGGGATTTGTCACTCCGTATGACGGAGAGGTATCTCTGGGCCCACTCGGTAATACAACATCACAAGAAGCTTGCAAGCAATGTGACTAAGGAGTTAGTCATGGGATCTTGTATTACGGAACGAGTAAAGAGACTTGCCGGTAACGAGATTGAACTAGGTATGGAGATATCGACGATCGAATCTCGGGCAAGTAACATACCGATGGACAAAGGGAACTGCATACGGGATTGTCTGAATCCTTGACATCGTGGTTCGACCGATAAAGATCTTCGTAGAATATGTAGGAACCAATATGGGCATCCAGGTCCCTCTATTGGTTATTGACCGTGGAGGTGTCTCGGTCATGTCTACATGATTCTCGAACCCGTAGGGTCGCACGCTTAACGTTCGGTAGCGCTAGGGTAGTATGGAGATATTAATAGTGGAAAGTCCGAAGGTTGTTCGGAGTCCCGGATGGGATCCGGGACATCACGAGGAGCTCCGGAATAGTCCGGAGGTAAAGATTCATATATGGAAAGTTGTTATCGGGGTTCCGGAAAAAGTTGAGTTTTTTCGGTATTGTACCGGGAAGGTTCTAGAAGGTTCCGGAGTGGGGCCCACCTGCATGGGGGACCCACATGAACGTGCGTAGTGGGGAAAGTCCCCACAACCCTGGTCTAGGCGCACCAAGATCCTCCCTTAAAAGGAATAGATTCATATCCCAAGGGGATAAGATCAGGATCCCTAAAAAGGGGGGATAGCAACGGTGGGGAAGGAAAGGTGGGATTTCCTTCCTCCCCCTTTGGCCAACGACCCTAGGGCCTTGGAGGGCAAGCCACCAGCCCCATCCACGCCTATATAAAGGTGGGGAGGCGTTGGGGGCAGCCACCCTTCGACCCTTGCCCGTTACCTCTCCCAACTCCTCCCACGTTTCATCGGTACGCACTTGGCGAAGCCCTGCCAGAATTCCGCTGCCACCACCACCATCTTACCGTCGTGTTGGTCCCGATCTCATCTACCCCCTCTCTCTCGCTTGCTGGATCAAGAAGGAGAGGACGTCGCCGAGCCGCACGTGTGCTAAACTCGGAGGTGCCGTCCGTTCGGCACTTGATCGGGAGTTCGTGGACGGATCGTGATTGGATCGCGAAGACGTTCGACTACATCAACCGCGTTTCTTAACGCTTCCGCTTAGCGATCTACAAGGGTATGTAGATCCAACTCTCCCTCTCATAGATGCTCATCACCATGGATAGATCTTGTGTGTGCGTAGGAAATTTTTTGTTTCCCATGCAACGTTCCCCAACACGCACGACGGCGACGGAGGCGGCACGACGGCGGCGGAGGCGGCACAACGGCGGCGGAGTGGCTCGATCTGGTTTCAGTTTGGTCCGACGTGTCTCTTTGCAGCCCCACACGTGTGTAAGCAATGGTCAAAGAAGGACCTTCGACGCGGCCCCACTAGTCTGGTCCAACGGTCGGCCCCACTCGTCAGAGTTAACGGTCAAAGCTTGACTCGACGGCAAACGTCCAGTTTGGGCTTTGATGAGAGTTTCAGACAAGCGAGTGGGGAAAACTGAGCTAAATTTTAGAGCTTGGGGATGGCTGAGCAAGACTAAGGAACCAGGGGCACAGGAGTAATAATCCCTAATAAAAATGTTCAGGTAACTTTTAAAAATGTTATTGGTAGTAAAAACATGTATATTAAAAATGTTCATACGTTTCAATAAAATCATTGTTTTTTAATAAAAATATCCCGTGCCATTACAAAAATTTATAAAAATATTCACACATTTCAAAAATATCCTCTCGGTGTTTTATAAAATATTTATGCAATGTGAAAAATTATTCATGTCGTTTAAAAAATGTCAATTCAATGTGCATTTGAAAAATGTTTAACATGTATTCTAATAAACATTTGAACATATGTATTTTAAAAGCAATGTACTCCCTCAGATCCATACTACTTGTCTTAGATTTGTCTAGATACAAATATTATGAATCAAAGGGAGTATGTTAATTATTCAAAAAACGGCCAATAAAAAAACTATCTGTATGTATACGAAAAATGTAGAATATGTGTTAAGAATGTACACACGTATTGAATGTAAGAAAAGTACCAAAAAAAACCAATGAAAAACACAGAAAACCGGGAAACCCGATGAAAGAAATACAGAACCACTGCAGAAAGAAGCATGAAAGGAAACACGCAAAAACCGTTCAAAACAATCACAGAAACAAATAGGAAAAAATAACCACGTGAAAAAACTGGCCAAAACTACCACAGAAACGAACATGCAAAAGACCACACGAAAAACCGATCAAAAATCTTCCCTAAGGGCATCTCCAACACCGACCCGTAAACCTCCCACGTCCGTCCGGACCGCGGAAGCCATCCAACGCGGTCCTATATCCGCGGTGCGGTCCGGATCCATTTTCTCTCGTAAACCGGAGACAAACGTGAGGGAGCTTTGCGGGAGTCTGGACATGCGAACAAACCCGTTTTTGACTGCCATGGCCCACCCAAACCATCCCCGTCCCTTCCGCGCTTTCCTTCCGATGCACGCATCGCTTACCGCATCGCATTCATGCCGGCCCAGAGCATGCAGCGGACGGCATTGATGCCGTGATGTGACCGGAGGGAGGGAGGGTGGCGCTGACCGGCGCAACCTCTCGAGAGCTGCCGCTTCAATGCGGACACAGGTTCCCGAGGAACCTACTCTAGCGGCTGGGCCACATTGAATCGGCTGAACGGCCCTTCGCATGGTCTGATCACGGCTATATAAGTCGCGCTTCGGTATCGTCCACATCGCATCCTCCTCCTCCTCCTCCTCCCCTCTCCCCGCCCATTTCCCTCCACATCTCAGACGATATGCAAGTCCTGGTCGTCGGCGCCGGCATACGGCGGTTCTGAGGCGGGGTTTGGTGGATCGTGGCGACGCCGCTCTCGAACTCCAGGGACGTCGTCCTCATCGGCGGGAGGCTCCTCGACGAAGGCGGAGATCGTCATCTCCTTCGACGACGAGGAGGACCAGCCGCCGCAGCACTAGTAGCAGTCCCGCGCCAGCGGTGGCAGGCCAGGTATATGCTACCACCGACGCAGAGTACGAGGAGCAAATGGAGTTGATGCTCCGTCGCTTCGTGCTCCACCTCAACATCCCGGCTCCACCATCGGGGACGCTCCTCCCAATGAAGCCGGAGCCGACATCCCCTCCACGCTCTCCGCCGCGCAACCGCGGCGTCCAAATCGGACATCGTGTGAAAGAGGAGCGCATCTCGTCGCCGCCAACGCGCGTGAAGGAGGAGCGACTCTCTCCGCTGCCCGACGGATGAAGGAGGAGCAGCTCTGTCCGCCCCGACACGTCAAGGCGCAGCGCCGCTCGGCGCCTCCGTTCGGCACTATCTCGGCGGCGGCGGCAGCGGTACCTATTTGTCGTTCCAGAGCGCCATAACGGTGCAGGAGTACGAAAACAGGGAGCGGTGCCTGCGGGACAGGCGCAACGCGACGCGGCGGCCGGAATTCGCTGACTCCGACATCCTGCCGTCACACATCACGGCGGACCAGGAGCTGGCGTACGCGTGGGCATCGATCCGTGACGACGGCGGAGACGAGCAAGCACCGTTTCCGCCGCCTCGACAGGGAGATGGCCAAGTACAGCAAGGAGTGGTCTCGCACTGAGATCGCCGTCGCCAATGCCACCTCCTCCAAGGACCGCCGGCCTCTTCCCCCGCCCACCTCGTTGATGGTCGCGGCTGCCCTGCGCACGTCGCAGGAGGAAGCGGAGAGGATCATCAGCGCGCGGCAGGCGGCTGCCGGGATGCCCTGCCGCGACCGCCGCCACCTTCCGCCGCCCGAAGTCTGATGATGATGACTCCGACAACGGAGCGAGCGACGATGACGGAGGAGGAGCCGCCGGCCAGCCCGACATGACGTACGAGGTCACCGTCAAGTATAGGGTAGTTTAGGGTTTTAGTTCACCGGACGAAACATCGTCCGGTTTCATGTAGAAATTATCCTATTTCAAATGAAATCCGTCGTGTTTATATCAAAATTCGTTTGGTTTACACAAATTTTGTCCGATTGGTTTGAACTATTGTCAAAATGTATGCGACTATGGTTAGATGGCGTCCTCTCGCATTCGTGTCCGCGGACTGTCCGCGGATACGGGAGGAAATTTACAGGTCATCATTGGAGATGCCCTGAAAAACCGCTCCCCAGGCCTATTTTTTTATATTATGGTTAGAGAGGCAAGACCTAGTTAAGTCCGGTACCGGCGACATATAGCCAACCCGGGAGGACGCTAAACATCTCCCAGATTGCAGAAACAAAAAAACGATCAGCCTTCGTACTTTTTACGTGTTCCAGGTGTATACCATGTGTCTGATGACCGGGGAACACGTACGTGGCTCGAGAGATTATGACTTGGATGATTAAGGGGGAGGGGCCCACCTCCCTGAAAATCAGGGGTGGCTGAGAGGATTAGTTAGGAAGTTTTTGTAGCCCACCCGTAGATGTAGGATTATTGACGCGGCTGTGGTACAGATCGACGGCGTATGCTTCTCCGCCTTCCGCTCTGATGATTGGGTTCGTTGCGAATCGGCCGGGGCCGCGTCAGATACGTCTCCTCTATCTCCACTCGGTCTCGGTCCAGCCGGCCGCCGTCGCCACAAGTACATATATCCCCGGCTCCCCGCACGACTTACGCCACGAACCACCAAAGCCAACAAGAAGAAAAATTGAGAGGAAGATACGAGCCATCGTCAGCTTGATCCGAAGAAGAGCGCCGGCACCATGGCCGTCGACGACGAGGAGTGGGTCTACATAGAAGGAGACCAAGAGACGACTGCTTCAACGGTGCCGGCGCCAGCTGTCGTCGTCTGTCCCTCTGAAGGCCTCGACGAGCCCGCTTTGGACTTGGAGCTACTCGCCGGTCTCGACTACCTCACAAGGAAGAAGGCTTCCCGGATCAGGATGGATGTCCCTGACGATTCGACGGAGGTGGTGGCTACCGCGGTCGTCGGCGGCGATGGCGAATTGGATGACGCATACGCCGCGGAAGACGAAGACTGCTCATTTAACTACTCTAGGCAAGGCTGCCTCGAGAAAGCCTACGAGTCCGACCAAGACCTCGACCATGTCGCCGCCGAGTCCGAGCATGAGCAACAGCATGGCACGTCCGACCTGAGGCTGAGGGGACTGCTCGACAACCTCAACTCCATCGAAAGCAAACTGCTCGCTTGCCAGAGGGAACTGCTGGACTGCCTAAAGTCCATCCAAGACCACCGCAAAGCTACACGCGACGAGGCTGCCCCCGCATCGGCACCGGCGCCATCAGCGCACCATTACGACGCTCTCCGCGCAGCCATCACACCAGACGTCTGTGCCCCTTTGTACCGTGGTGGAGTTTACGGCGGTAAAAGCTTTGGCTACGGCTACCGCAGCGGAGGATACGGCACCAGCTCTGGCTACGGCTACAGCGGCGGAGGTTATGACGACGGCCTCTCAGACTATGACTACGGCGGTGCCCGTGGAGGTTACTACCGCGGCATCTCGGACTATGACTACGGCGGCCTTGGTTACTACTACTACCCCGGAATCTCTAACACTAAATACGGCTACGGCGGCGGAGGAGGGTACGGCATCGGCTCTGGCTATCGCTTCGGAGGCGGTGGAGGCTACGGCGGCGGAGGAGGCTACGGCATCGGCTCTGGCTATCGCTTCGGAGGCGGTGGAGGCTACGGTGGCATCACGGACTATGGATATCTCTACGGCCGTGGCGGCGGTTACTACTCTGACTTTGACTACGGCGGCCTTGGAGATCGTTACAGCGGCATGTACCCAGCGCAACCTGTGAGGCAGTACGGCTACACGATGACGTCATCAACCATGCCTGAGGCGCCGGCATTGGAGCCAGAAGCGTTGCCGTAGATTATGGATATGTTAATTAGGTTTTTGTTCATCGGATACAAGTGTGGCGCTTGGTATGGTGCCATCGTAAGAGTGGTAAGTAGTAGTTGTCAATTGATGTTTGGATTTATATATTGTTAGTATTATTATATCTTGTTACAAAGAATTAAGCTACTAGTATTAGTTATATTTTTTTTTTTGAAACTATCTACTATTAGTTATATTAAGTGTATTACTATTGCGCAGAACTCTGCTCAACTTATTTGCTACTTCTCTGTTGCTATGAAATATGTGACAGTTTGATACTTTGTTCTTACACATAGCACTTGATATATAACCCAACTAACAGAAGACTAGCATACCCTAAGCATGTGGCGCCCATAGAAGTGCCCATCATTAAATCAGGTGTTGTCACTTTTGTCGAAAAGATGAAGGATTTTATAAAGGTAATAAATGGTTGTTGCGCTCTCCTGGATTTTTGTTATATGATATGAAGAAGCTAGTGTTTTTGTAGAAAATAAAGTTGGCCAAATCTCAACGGATGGCTTCAAAACGCCGCACAGATTCAGAATTAACAAACTTAGTTTGGTTGGGAAAGTGCTCTTCTACACGCGAGCTCAAATGAGCTCGGGTGAACAGTAAAGTCAAAAAAAATTGAAAACATATTCAAAAAATTCCGAATTTTTTTAGGGCAAACTTTGACAAATTTTCTAAGCGCTCGTAAAATTTCAGTACGAAATCACATTTGTGGAAGTCGTGACAAAAAAAAAACAAAATTGGTGCTCCAGAATGCTTTCGAAAATAGCATTTTCAGAGTTTCAATTTTGTTTTTTTTGTCACGACTTCCACAAATGTAATTTCGTACTAAAATTTTACGAGCACTTAGAAAATTTGTCAAAGTTTGCCCCAAAAAAAATTCGTATTTTTTTGAACTTTTTTTTTCCGAATTTACTGTTCACCCGAGCTCATTTGAGCTCAGGTGCAAAAACATCACGTCCGTTTGGTTGCACTGTTATTAAAGCAACTCCAATGCGCCGACCCAAACGGACGTCGCTTTTGTCCGTTTTTTGTCCGTTTGGGTCGGCTACCCGCTCGGCGTCCGTCCTGTTTAACATTTGGGTCGGCAGTGCGCCCAACGTCCGCGACCCATTTCATGTCCGCGCATAAATTTGAAAGGCCCGCGGACGTGGATCAAGCCAGCGGCCATGTCGTCGCCCAAAGTTCATGCCGGCACCATACCAGCGGCCGACATACAATGCCAGCTTCAAAAAAATCCACCACGCAGTCCATGCCGGCGCACTTGCCAGCGGCCGGCACACATGCCAGCACACAAAAAGGGGCGGAAGTTCGACCACGCCATCACGGCCGTGGTCATGCCAGCTGACTTGCCGGCATACAAAAAAGGAAGGCGCTCGCCGCCATAGATCACTCGTCGTCGAACTTGAGCATGTCGGCCTGCATCTTCTCGAACCACGGCCTCTTCCTTGGCAACACGGTGTTGAGATCAACCTTCATGATCTCCACCCCTGTCATCATGCTGGCGAGAGCCACTTCTTTCGCCTTGGTCTTGGCATTGGCGGCCTCGATCTCTAGCATCTTGGCCTGCTTCTCCGCCTCCAACTCAAGCATCCTGGCTTGCTTCTCCGCATCCATCTCAAGCCTCCTCCTTTGGATCTCCATGAAGGCGTTCATTTGCTCTTCCTTGTCTTGCTGGCGCTTCTCCTCCCTTGAGTCCTTCTTGGTCATCATGCCCTCCATGGTTGCGATCAAGGCCATCGACGCCGCATCCCGCTTGTCCTCCTTCTTTGAGTTGGTCTTCCCCCGCGGCCGTGTCTTCTCGCCCCAACCTCCTCAACGGCTTTCTCCCCCCCCCCCCCCACACGCCAAGAGGGCGGCATATTGCTCCTTGAACTTCTCCTCATCTTTGACGATCCTCCAACAATGAGAGAGGTGGAAGGACTTGCCTTGTTGTGCCTTGAATGCCTCCAAATCTTGAAATGCCTACAATATGTATTGCAAATTGGGAAATGGATATGGAAATACACATGCAAGCATAAACGGAATGAAACAAAAGAGGGGCATGCATACCATGTCTTGTATGTCGATGCCACTCACGGGGCGTGCCTTGATGCTCTCAAAAGCGGCACAAAACTTGTTGCATTCTTGTTGGAGCACCTTCCATCGCTTCGAAATGGACACCCACCCGCGCGTGCTTTGCATTTTGTACGGCGAAAACTTATTGCGTTCCTGGAACTCTCGGTGGACACGAATCCAAAAGGTTTATGCCTTTTGTTCGGCACCGACCTTGGGATCTTGCCCAATGTCCATCCAACACTCAAAAAGGAGCTTGTCTTCAGTCGTCGTGTATGCCTTCGTCCATCTGCTCTTCCGCGGCTTCGGCTTCACCCCGGCGGCTTGGTTGGCGAGCTCGTCCTCAAACAAAGGCTCCCCGTCGATGTCCACCTCATCCTCTTCCTCGAGGCCGTAGTCCTCCGGAAAGCCGTGGTTGAGCGGGAAGCCGTCCAGGTCCAGGCCGACCTGATCTTGCATGAAGGCAGCCTGCATGCCAGCTTGATCATAGGTCGACGGCCCTCGCCCGTCCTGGCTTTGGGTCTCATCGGGATCGTAGCTAGCCGCGGCGGCACCGCCACCGGCCGCCGTAGCACCCTCAAAGATGATGATGTGCATGTAATGGTTGGTCGTATCGTCGTCGACGGCCGCCGGCATTCTGTCGAACGGGTTGCGGGCGCCGGGGGCATGTCGACTGGCATCTCCCGCGCGTGTTTCCTCGGCCCACCGGATGACGAGCCACTGGCTACCGGTGTGGCGTTGAGGTCGATGGGCGCGGGCATGTAAGGTGTCATCACGCTCACCTCCGGCGAGCATTCCCCGGAGAAGCGGGAGGCTTGCGGGTAGACGTGGAAGCCGGGAACCGGGTGAGTCGCAGAGGCGTGGGGTGACTCTGGCAGCACCATCGGGTGAATCGCAGACGAGCCGGTGTTGGCTGATACGTCTCCAACGTATCTATAATTTTTGCTTGTTCCATGTTGTTATATTATCATTCTTGGATGTTTTACAATCATTTTATAACAACTTTATATCATTTTTTGGGACTAACCTATTGACATAGTGCCAAAGTGGCAGTTGTTGTTTTTGCTTGTTTTTTACTTCGCAGAAAATCAATACTAAACGGAGTCCAATCGCGACGAAACTTTTTGGAGATTTTTTCTGGACCAGAAGACACCCGGTGGGCCAAATAAGTGATGGAGAAGTGGGCCGAGGAGACCACAACCCACCAGGGCGCGCCAGGGGGGCCTCGGCGCGCCCTGATGGGTTGTGCCCTCTCCACCACCTCTGATGCCTATAAATTCCCAAATATTCCAAAAACCCTAGGGGAGTCGACGAAACACAATTCCAGCCGCCGCAAGTTCCAGAACCTCGAGATCCAATCTAAACACCATCACGGAGGGGTTCATCTTCTTCATAGGTGCCTCTCCGATGATGCGTGAGTAGTCCACCATAGACCTACGGGTCCGTAGGTAGTAGCTAGATAGCTTCCTCTCAATCTCTTATGTTTCTCAATACAATGGTCTCTTGAAGATCTATTTGATGTAAACTTTTGTGGTGTGTTTGTTGGGATCTGATGAATTTTGAGTTCATGATCAGTTTATATCCATGAATATTATTTGAGTCTTCTTTGATCTCTTATATGCATGATTACTTATAGCCTCGTATTTCTTCTTCGAATCTTTGGTTTAGTTAGGCTGACTAGATCGATTTTTCTTGCCATGGGAAGAGGTGCTTTGTGATGGGTTCGATCTTGCGGTGTTCTTTCCCAGTGACAGAAGGGGCAGCAAGACACGCATGTATCGTTGCTATTAAGGATAACACGATGGGGTCTATTCCTACATGAATAGATCTTGTCTACATCATGTCATCGTTCTTATTGCATTACTCCATTTTTCCATGAACTTAATACACTAGATGCATGCTGGATAGCGGTCGATGTGTGGAGTAATAGAGGTAGATGCAGGTAGGAGTCGGTCTACCTATCTTGGACGTGATGCCTATATAATGATCATCGCCTTGGATATCATCATGACTATTCGATTTTCTATCAATTGCCCAACAGTAATTTGTTCACCCACCGTGCGCTATACTCATGATGAGAAGCCACTAGTGAAACCAACGGCCCCCGGGGTCTACTTTTCCAACATATTGCTTTCCGGTCTATCTTTTTGCAATCTTTGTTTTCAGATCTACAAAACCAAAAATGCAAAAACATATTGCTGCATATTTTATTTGCTCTTTTTATTTTGTGTTCTTGAGAGATCTATCTCTCCTATCTATCACTACTTAATCTATCTTTTTACCATAGACAGATTGACAACCTCTCTTTCGCGTCGGGTTGCAAGTATTTGTTGTTTCTGTGCAGGTGCTGCTTATTGGGTGGTGGTGATCCTCCTACTGGTTCGATAACCTTGGTTTCATAACTGAGGGAAATACTTATCGTCGTTGTGCTGCATCATCCCTTCCTCTTTGGGGAAATACCGACGCAGTCTCAAGCCACGTCAAAGGAATTTCTGGCGCCGTTGCCGGGGAGGAAGCCATCTCTTCAACGTGCCAATCTCAGGCGCCGAGGAGACTCCATCATCATCCACCAGGTTCCTAATCACAAATCTCATCTCCTTGCAATTACATTATTTGCCATTTGCCTCTCGTTTTCCTCTCCCCCACTTCACCAATTTGCCATTTTATTCGCCCTCTTTTTTTTCGTTTGCCTTTTTCTCGTTGGATCTCTTTTTGTTTGCTTGTTTGTTATTTCTGCTTGTGTTGCCATGTGCCTTCTATGTGCTTGCATCTTCGCTTGCTAAAAATCTATAGATATGGATCCTCATCCACTTGCTAATCTTTTCAACAGACCAAATTATGATGAACCAATTGCTAGTGAGTTGAGTGCACTTGATTATCTCTATGAAGTTTTGTTTGAAAATCATGAATCTGAAAATTTTGATGAAGTGTTGAAAGAAGAAATTTATAAGGTGATTCATGATAGTTCCTTGAATGATGAGCATGATTGCAATGTTGCTAGTATGAATTCTTTAAATATCCATGATGCTAATGATATGCAAAGCCACAAGCTTGGGGATGCTATGTTTAATGAAGATTATATTTCTAGTCCCCCAAGTTTTGATGAGCAAATTTATTATGATGATTGCATGCCTCCTATTTATGATGATGGTGATGACACGTATGCTATAATGAGTAATGATATCCATGAAACTTATCATCATGGTTTTAATTTGGAATGTGGTTATGTCAGTCAAGTGTCTCATGATAGTTATTTTCTTGAGTTTGCTCCCACTACCATGGATGATAAGGAATTTGCTTATGTGGAGAGTAATGAAAATTCTATGCTTGTGCATCATGAAAAGAATGATTTATGTGATAGTTATATTGTTGAGTTCCTTCATGATGTTACTGAAATTTATTATGAGGGAGGAACATATGCTTGTAGGAATTGCAATAATATCAAGTTTCCTCTCTATGTTTTCAAAGTTTTGAAGTTATGCTTGTTTTGCCTTCCTATGCTAGTTGATTCTTGTTCTCATAAATTGTTTTCTCACAAAATCCCTATGCATTGGAAGTGGGTTAGACTTAAATGTGCTTGTCATGAGATTCATGATGCTCTCTTGCATATTACTACCTTTTATGTGAGCATCATTGAAATCATTATGCCTAGCTAGGGGCGTAAAACGATAGCGCTTGTTGGGAGGCAACCCAATGAATAAATAAATTTTTGCTTTCTACTTTCTGTTTTTTGAGTGTTGACACAATTATGCCTCTATTATGATTGTGTTTTTATGGTTTATTTAGTAGTTTTGCCAAGTAAAGCCTTTAGGATGATTTATAGGATGAGTAGAAGTGATGCTGAATCTGAAACAGAAACTTTGCGTCCAGTATATGAATTTTAATTATTTTTTCTGGAACGTGATCTTGAGCTGAAATTTTAACACAGTGTTTTGACAAATTCCTTACGTTGTCCTAATGTTTCAGAATTTTTAGAGTTACAGAAGTATGGTTAGAGTACAGATTACTACAGACTTAACTGTTTAAGACAGATTCTGTTTTCGTTGCATTGTGTGCTTGTTTTGATGAATCTATGGGTTATATTGAAGGGTATGAGCCATGGTAAAGTTAAAATACAGTAGGTATACTGCAATAATAAAATATTAATGGGTTTGCAATAGCACCTAAAGTAGTGATTTGCTTTACTATACTAACGAATCTCACGAAGATTTTGTTGAGTTTTGTGTGATTGAAGTTTTCAAGTTTTGGGTGAGATCACGATGGATGAAGGAATAAGGAGTGATAAAAAGCCTCAGCTTGGGGATGCTACCGCACCCCCAAGATATATCCAAAGACTAACAAGCAACTAAGCTTGGGGATGCCCCCGAGTGGCATCCCCTCTTTCTTCTAACGACCATCGGTATTTTACTTGGAGCTATATTTTTATGCGTCACATATCATGAGTTTTGCTTGGAGCGTCTTGTATCTTTGCTTGCTTTGTTTGTTAGTTTTTCCCTTGTATCCTTGCTGTACACACCTATTTGAGAGAGCCAAAATCATGCTATGATTTCTTAGAATTGCTCTATGTGCTTCACTTAAACTTTTTGAGCTATAGAATTGCTCTAGTGCTTCACTTATATCTTTTTGAGCACGGTGTGCTTGGAACTTTTTGTAGAAATACTCTCATGCTTCACTTAGATTAATTTGAGAGTTAGTAAATTTTGAAGAAATCCTCTCATGCTTCACTTATACCTTTTTGAGAGATGAAATCTTTATGCTCATGTGCTTCACTTAAATTTGTTTGACCTTGTCAAAAAGCAATGGCAATATATGAAACTAGTCCCAAAGTCATAGATATCCAAGGAGGATATAATAAAAACTTTCATGAAGATCATTGGACAAATTAAACTTGATTCCTTGTAATAGTTTTGAAACATGATGATAGTAATATGTGAGTCATGCTAGTGAGTAATTATGCTTAGTAGGAATATTGGTGTTAAGGTTTGTGTTTCCCTATGCATGCACGAAAGTCAATAGTTATGCAATGAAGTTACATCCTACTTATGCTGGATTATAAGGTGTTAGTTACGCTCAATGCTCGCTTATGTGAGTTTTTGTTTCTTGGTTTGGTTGCTTCCCAATCTATTTGCTAGCCTCCATTTGTACTAAGTAGAAATACTACTTGTGCATCCAAAATCCTTAAACCAAGTTTTGCCTTATGAGTCCACTATACCTACCTATATGCGGTATTTCCATGCCGTTCCAAGCAAATTTGTATGTGCCATCTCTAAATTTTCAAAATAAATTTTCTGTTTTGTGTGCCCGTACCGCTCAAACGGTGGGGAGTGTCCAATATTTTTCCATGCAAGATGTGTTATTCTCAAGATGAGTGTTTATTCACTTGTCATTGCACGAGAGTGCGGCAATAATAGGGATTCCCATTCCTGAAATGAAAAACAAAAAATATTTACTTTATGTTGTCAAATAATAAATTCCTTCGAAAGTGTTGGTATGGAAGACAACCGTGGATACGGCCCGCCATGGAAAGTGAAAGTTTGGTGGAAACAGGAATAAACTTTATTTTCTGTTTGGGAACCGCCTATGATATATCTAGCATGGAAAGTATTGTGAACTACTTTGTCGTTTTTGTTGACAGGAAAAGCATGCCACCCAAAATATTTTTTCTCTCTCAATTTAAACTTTGAGCTCTGGCACCTCTACAAATCCCTACTTCCCTCTGCGAAGGGCCTATCTATTTACTTTATGCAATTTTTATTTTTGCTTTGAATCTCCATCTTCTCTTATAAGCACCAACTAGGGGGCACTATGATCATACTTGAGCATTGGACATAGTTAATATTTGAGTGTGTTTCATGAATGGATCAATGATTGAGCATGATGGGCTAGGAATAACTTTCTTTAGTGTTGATATTTTGAAAGACATGGTTGCTTGTTGACATGCTTGAGTATTGAAATCATTATGTTAAAACTAGACTATTGCTTTGAATCATTTACAAGTCCAAATGTCCATGCTATACAAAAGAAAAGAATAGGAGATGAACATGTTAGGAGCATTCCACATCAAAAATTCTGTTTTTATCATTTACCTACTCGAGGACGAGTAGGAATTAAGCTTGGGGATGCTGATACGTCTCCAACATATCTATAATTTTTGCTTGTTCCATGCTGTTATATTATCATTCTTGGATGTTTTACAATCATTTTATAACAACTTTATATCATTTTTTTGGACTAACCTGTTGACATAGTGCCAAAGTGCCAGTTGCTGTTTTTGCTTGTTTTTTACTTCGCGGAAAATAAATACCAAACGGAGTCCAATCGCGACGAAACTTTTTGGAGATTTTATCTAGACCAAAAGACACCCGGTGGGCCAAAGAAGTGACGGAGAAGTGGGCCGAGGAGACCACAACCCACCAGGGCGCGCCGGGGGGCCCCGGCGCGCCCTGATAGGTTGTGCCCTCTCCACCGCCTCTGATGCCTAAAAATTCCCAAATATTCCAAAAACCCTAGGGGGGTCGACGAAACACAATTCCAGCCGCCGCAAGTTCCAGAACCTCGAGATCCAATCTAAACACCATCACGGAGGGGTTCATCTTCTTCATAGGTGCCTCTCCGATGATGCGTGAGTAGTCCACCATAGACCTATGGGTCCGTAGGCAGTAGCTAGATGGCTTCCTCTCAATCTCTTATGTTTCTTAATACAATGGTCTCTTGAAGATCTATTTCATGTAAACTTTTGTGGTGCGTTTGTTGGGATCCGATGAATTTTGAGTTCATGATCAGTTTATATCCATGAATATTATTTGAGTCTTCTTTGATCTCTTATATGCATGATTACTTATAGCCTCGTATTTCTTCTTCGAATCTTTGGTTTAGTTAGGCCAACTAGATCAATTTTTCTTGCCATGGGAAGAGGTGCTTTGTGATGGGTTCGATCTTGCGGTGTTCTTTCCCAGTGACAGAAGGGGCAGCAAGACACGCATGTATCGTTGCTATTAAGGATAACACGATGGGGTCTATTCCTACATGAATAGATCTTGTCTACATCATGTCATCGTTCTTATTGCATTACTCCGTTTTTCCATGAACTTAATACACTAGATGCATGCTGGATAGCGGTCGATGTGTGGAGTAATAGAGGTAGATGCAGGCAGGAGTCGGTCTACCTATCTTGGACGTGATGCCTATATAATGATCATCGCCTTGGATATCATCATGACTATTCGATTTTCTATCAATTGCCCAACAGTAATTTGTTCACCCACCGTGCGCTATACTCATGAGAGAAGGCACTAGTGAAACCTACGGCCCCCGGGGTCTACTTTTCCAACATATTGCTTTCCGGTCTATCTTTTTGCAATCTTTGTTTTCAGATCTACAAAACCAAAAACGCAAAAACATATTGCTGCATATTTTATTTGCTCTTTTTATTTTGTGTTCTTGAGAGATCTATGTCTCCTATCTGTCACTACCTAATCTATCTTTTTACCGTAGAGAGATTGATAACCTCTCTTTCGCATCGTGTTCCAAGTATTTGTTGTTTGTGTGCAGGTGCTGCTTATTGGGTGGTGGTGATCCTCCTACTGGTTCGATAACCTTGGTTTCATAACTGACGGAAATACTTACCGTCGATGTGCTGCATCATCCCTTCCTCTTTGGGGAAATACCGACGCAATCTCAAGCCACGTCAAAGGAATTTCTAGCGCCGTTGCCGGGGAGGAAGCGGTCTCTTCTACGTGTCAATCTCAGGCGCCGAGGAGACTCCATCATCATCCACCAGGTTCCTAATCACAAATCTCATCTCCTTGAAATTACATTATTTGCCATTTGCCTCTCGTTTTCCTCTCCCCCACTTCACCAATTTTCTGTTTTATTCGCCCTCTCTTTTTCGTTTGCCTTTTTCTCGCCGGATCTCTTTTTGTTTGCTTGTTTGCGATTTTTGCTTGTGTTGCCATGTGCCTTCTATGTGCTTGCATCTTCGCTTGCTAAAAATCTATTGATATGGATCCTCATCCACTTGCTAATCTTTTCAATAGACAAAATTATGATGAACCAATTGCTAGTGAGTTGAGTGCACTTGATTATCTCTATGAAGTTTTGTTTGAAAATCATGAATCTGAAAATTTTGATGAAGTGTTGAAAGAAGAAGTTTATAAGGTGATTCATGATAGTTCCTTGAATGATGAGCATGATTGCAATGTTGCTAGTATGAATTCTCTAAATATCCATGATGCTAATGATATGCAAAGCCACAAGCTTGGGGATGCTATGTTTAATGAAGATGATATTTCTAGTCCCCCAAGTTTTGATGAGCAAATTTATTATGATGATTGCATGCCTCCTATTTATGATGATGGTGATGACACGTATACTATAATGAGTAATGATATCCATGAAACTTATCATCATGGTTTTAATTTGGAATGTGGTTATGTCAATCAAGTGTCTCATGATAGTTATTTTGTTGAGTTTGCTCCCACTACCATGGATGATAAGGAATTTGCTTATGTGGAGAGTAATGAAAATTCTATGCTTGTGCGTCATGAAAAGAATGATTTATGTGATAGTTATATTGTTGAGTTCCTTCATGATGTTACTGAAATTTATTATGAGGGAGGAACATATGCTTGTAGGAATTGCAATAATATCAAGTTTCCTATCTATGTGTTCAAAGTTTCGAAGTTATGCTTGTTTTTCCTTCCTATGCTAGTTGATTCTTGTTCCCATAAATTGTTTTCTCACAAAATCCCTATGCATAGGAAGTGGGTTAGACTTAAATGTGCTTGTCATGAGATTCATGATGCTCTCTTGCATATTACTACCTTTTATGTGAGCATCATTGAAATCATTATGCCTAGCTAGGGGCGTAAAACGATAGCGCTTGTTGGGAGGCAACCCAATGAATAAATAATTTTTTTCTTTTTCCTTTCTGTTTTTGAGTGTTGACACAATTATGCCTCTGTTATGATTGTGTTTTTATGGTTTATTTAGTGTTTGTGCCAAGTAAAGCCTTAAGGATGATTCATAGGATGAGTAGAAGTGATGCTGAATCTGAAACAGACACTTTGCGTCCAGTATATGAATTTTAATTTTTTGTTTGAACGTGATCTAGAGCTGAAATTTTAACACAGTGTTTCTATACAAATTCCTTATGTTGTCCTAATGTTTCAGAATTTTTAGAGTTACAGAAGTATGGTTAGAGTACAGATTAGTACAGACTGTTCTGTTTAAGACAGATTCTGTTTTCGTTGCATTGTGTGCTTGTTTTGATGAATCTATGGGTTATATTGAAGGGTATGAGCCATGGTAAAGTTAAAATACAGTAGGTATACTGCACTAATAAAATACTATTGGGTTTGCAATAGCACCTAAAGTAGTGATTTGCTTTATTATACTAACGGATCTCACGAAGATTTTGTTGAGTTTTGTGTGATTGAAGATTTCAAGTTTTGGGCGAGATCACGATGGATGAAGGAATAAGGACTGATAAAAAGCCTAAGCTTGGGGATGCTACCGCACCCCCAATATATATCCAAAGACTAACAAGCAACTAAGCTTGGGGATGCCCCCGAGTGGCATCCCCTCTTTCTTCTAACGACCATCGGTATTTTACTTGGAGCTATATTTTTATTCGTCACATATCATGAGTTTTGCTTGGAGCGTCTTGTATCTTTGCTTGCTTTGTTTGTTAGTTTTTCCCTTGTATCCTTTCTGTACACACCTATTTGAGAGAGCCAAAATCATGCTATGATTTGTTACAATTGCTCTATGTGCTTCACTTAAACTTTTTGAGCTATAGAATTGCTCTAGTGCATCACTTATATCTTTTTGAGTACGGTGTGCTTGGAAATTTTTGTAGAAATACTCTCATGCTTCACTTAGATTAATTTGAGAGTTAGTAAATTTTGAATAAATCCTCTCATGCTTTACTTATACCTTTTTGAGAGATGAAATCTTTATGCTCATGTGCTTCACTTAAATTCGTTTGACCTTGTCAAAAAGCAATGGCAATATATGAAACTAGTCCCAAAGTGATAGATATCCAAGGAGGATATAATAAAAACTTTCATGAAGATCATTGGACAAATTAAACTTGATTCCTTGTAATAGTTTTGAAACATGATGATAGTAATATGTGAGTCATGCTAGTGAGTAATTATGCTTAGTAGGAATATTGGTGTTAAGGTTTCTGATTCCCTATGCATGCACGAAAGTCAATAGTTATGCAATGAAGTTACATCCTACTTATGGTGCATTATTCATTGTTAGTTATGCTCAATGCTCGCTTATGTGAATTTTCGTTTCTTGGTTTGGTTGTTTCCCAATCTATTTCCTAGCCTCCATTTGTACTAAGTAGAAATACTACTTGTGCAACCAAAATCCTTAAACCAAGTTTTGCCTTATGAGTCCACTTTACCTACCTATATGCTGTATTTCCATGCCGTTCCAAGCAAATTTTTATGTGCCAACTCTAAATTATCAAAATAAATTTTCTCTTTTGTGTGCCCGTACCGCTCAAACGGCGGGGAGTGTCCAATATTTTTCCATTCTAGATGTGTTATTCTCAAGATGAGTGTTTATTCACTTGTCATTGCACGAGAGTGCGGCGGTAATAGGGATGCCCATTCCCGAAATGAAAAAGAAAAAAATATTTACTTTATGTTGTCAAATAATAAATTCCTTGAAAAGTGTTGGTATGGAAGGCAACCGTGGATACGGCCCGCCATGGAAAGTGAAAGTTTGGTGGAAAAAGAAATAAATTTTTTTTTCTGTTTGGGAACCGCCTATGATATATCTAGCATGGAAAGTATTGTGAACTACTTTGTCGTTTTCGTTGACAGGAAAAGCATGCCACCCAAAATATTTTCTCTCTCTCAATTTAAACCTTGAGCTCTGGCACCTCTACAAATCCCTACTTCCCTCTGCGAAGGGCCTATCTATTTACTTTATGCAATTTTTATTTTTTCTTTGAATCTCCATCTTCTCTTATAAGCACCAGCTAGGGGGCACTATGATCGTACATGAGCATTGGGCATAGTTAATATTTGAGTGTGTTTCATGAATGGATCAATGATTGAGCATGATGGGCTAGGGATAACTTTCTTTAGTGTTGATATTTTTAAAGACATGGTTGCTTGTTGACATGCTTGAGTATTGAAGTCATTATGTTAAAACTAGACTATTGCTTTGAATCATTTACAAGTCCAAATGTCCATGCTATACAAAAGAAAAGAATAGGAGATGAACATGTTAGGCAGCATTCCACATCAAAAAATCTGTTTTTATCATTTACCTACTCGAGGACGAGTAGGAATTAAGCTTGGGGATGCTGATACGTCTCCAACATATCTATAATTTTTGCTTGTTCCATGCTGTTATATTATCATTCTTGGATGTTTTACAATCATTTTATAACAACTTTATATCATTTTTTGGGACTAACCTATTGACATAGTGCCAAAGTGCCAGTTGTTGTTTTTGCTTGTTTTTTACTTCGTAGAAAATCAATACCAAACGGAGTCCAATCGCGACGAAACTTTTTGGAGATTTTTTCTGGACCAGAAGACACCCGGTGGGCCCAATAAGTGATGGAGAAGTGGGCCGAGGAGACCACAACACACCAGGGCGCGCCAAGGGGGCCCGACGCGCCCCGAATGGTTGTGCCCTCTCCACCGCCTCTGATGCCTTTAAACTCCCAAATATTCCAAAAACCCTAGGGGAGTCGACGAAACACAATTCCAGCCGCCGCAAGTTCCAGAACCTCGAGATCTAATCTAAACACCATCACGGAGGGATTCATCTTCTTCATAGGTGCCTCTCCGATGATGCGTGAGTAGTCCACCATAGACCTACGGGTCCGTAGGCAGTAGCTAGATGGCTTCCTCTCAATCTCTTATGTTTCTCAATACAATGGTCTCTTGAAGATCTATTTGATGTAAACTTTTGCGGTGTATTTGTTGGGATCCGATGAATTTTGAGTTCATGATCAGTTTATATCCTTGAATATCATTTGAGTCTTCTTTGATCTCTTATATGCATGATTACTTATAGCCTCGTATTTCTTCTTCAAATCTTTGGTTTAGTTAGGCCGACTAGATCGATTTTTCTTGCCATGGGAAGAGGTGCTTTGTGATGGGTTCGATCTTGCGGTGTTCTTTCCCAGTGACAGAAGGGGCAACAAGACACGCATGTATCATTGCTATTAAGGATAACACGATGGGGGTCTATTCCTACATGAATAGATCTTGTCTACATCATGTCATCGTTCTTATTGCATTACGCCGTTTTTTCATGAACCTAATACACTAGATGCATGCTGGATAGCGGTCGATGTGTGGAGTAATAGAGGTAGATGCAGGCAGGAGTCGGTCTACCTATCTTGGACGTGATGCCTATATAATGATCATCGCCTTGGATATCGTCATGACTATTCGATTTTCTATCAATTGCCCAACAGTAATTTGTTCACCCACCGTGCGCTATACTCATGAGAGAAGCCACTAGTGAAACCAACGGCCCCCGGGGTCTACTTTTCCGACATATTGCTTTCCGGTCTATCTTTTTGCAATCTTTGTTTTCAGATCTACAAAACCAAAAACGCAAAAACATATTGCTGCATATTTTATTTGCTCTTTTTATTTTGTGTTCTTGAGAGATCTATGTCTCCTATCTGTCACTACCTAATCTATCTTTTTACCGTAGAGAGATTGACAACCTCTCTTTCACGTCGTGTTGCAAGTATTTGTTGTTTGTGTGCAGGTGCTGCTTATTGGGTGGTGGTGATCCTCCTACTGGTTCGATAACCTTGGTTTCATAACTGAGGGAAATACTTACCGTCGCTGTGCTGCATCATCCCTTCCTCTTTGGGGAAATACCGACGCAGTCTCAAGCCACGTCAAAGGAATTTCTGGCGCCGTTGCCGGGGAGGAAGCGGTCTCTTCTACGTGTCAATCTCAGGCGCCGAGGAGACTCCATCATCATCCACCAGGTTCCTAATCACAAATCTCATCTCCTTGCAATTACATTATTTGCCATTTGCCTCTCGTTTTCCTCTCCCCCACTTCACCAATTTTCCGTTTTATTCGCCCTCTCTTTTTCGTTTGCCTTTTTCTTGTCGGATCTCTTTTTGTTTGCTTGTTTGCTATTTTTGCTTGTGGTGCCATGTGCCTTCTATGTGCTTGCATCTTCGCTTGCTAAAAATCTATTGATATGGATCCTCATCCACTTGCTAATCTTTTCAACAGACAAATTTTGATGAACCAATTGCTAGTGAGTTGAGTGCACTTGATTATCTCTATGAAGTTTTGTTTGAAAATCATGAATCTGAAAATTTTGATGAAGTGTTGAAAGAAGAAATTTATAAGGTGATTCATGATAGTTCCTTGAATGATGAGCATGATTGCAATGTTGCTAGTATGAATTCTCTAAATATCCATGATGCTAATGATATGCAAAGCCACAAGCTTGGGGATGCTATGTTTAATGAAGATGATATTTCTAGTCCCCCAAGTTTTGATGAGCAAATTTATTATGATGATTGCATGCCTCCTATTTATGATGATGGTGATGACCCATAAGCTATAATGAGTAATGATATCCATGAAACTTATCATCATGGTTTTAATTTGGAATGTAGTTATGTCAATCAAGTGTCTCATGATAGTTATTTTGTTGAGCTTGCTCCCACTACCATGGATGATAAGGAATTTGCTTATGTGGAGAGTAATGAAAATTCTATGCTTGTGCATCATGAAAAGAATGATTTATGTGATAGTTATATTGTTGAGTTCCTTCATGATGTTACTGAAATTTATTATGAGGGAGGAACATATGCTTGTAGGAATTGCAATAATATCAAGTTTCCTCTCTATGTGTTCAAAGTTTCGAAGTTATGCTTGTTTTTCCTTCCTATGCTAGTTGATTCTTGTTCCCATAAATTGTTTTCTAACAAAATCCCTATGCATAGGAATTGGGTTAGACTTAAATGTGCTTGTCATGAGATTCATGATGCTCTCTTGCATATTACTACCTTTTATGTGAGCATCATTGAAATCATTATGCCTAGCTAGGGGCGTAAAACGACAGCGCTTGTTGTGAGGCAACCCAATGAATAAATAATTTTTTTCTTTTTCCTTTCTGTTTTTGAGTGTTGACACAATTATGCCTCTGTTATGATTGTGTTTTTATGGTTTATTTAGTGTTTGTGCCAAGTAAAGCCTTTAGGATGATTCATAGGATGAGTAGAAGTGATGCTGAATCTGAAACAGACACTTTGCGTCCAGTATATGAATTTTAATTTTTTGCTGGAACGTGATCTAGAGATGAAATTTTAACACAGTGTTTCTATACAAATTCCTTACGTTGTCCTAATGTTTCAGAATTTTTAGAGTTACAGAAGTATGGTTAGAGTTCAGATTACTACAGACTGTTCTGTTTAAGACAGATTCTGTTTTCGTTGCATTGTGTACTTGTTTTGATGAATCTATGGGTTATATTGAAGGGTATGAGCCATGGTAAAGTTAAAATACAGTAGGTATACTGCAATAATAAAATACTATTGGGTTTGCAATAGCACCTAAAGTAGTGATTTGCTTTATTATACTAACGGATCTCACGAAGATTTTGTTGAGTTTTGTGTGATTGAAGTTTTCAAGTTTTGGGCGAGATCACGATGGATGAAGGAATAAGGACTGATAAAAAGCCTAAGCTTGGGGATGCTACCGCACCCCCAAGATATATCCAAAGAGTAACAAGCAACTAAGCTTGGGGATGCCCCCGAGTGGCATCCCCTCTTTCTTCTAACGACCATCGGTATTTTACTTGGAGCTATATTTTTATTCGTCACATATCATGAGTTTTGCTTGGAGCGTCTTGTAACTTTGCTTGCTTTGTTTGTTAGTTTTTCCCTTGTATCCTTGCTGTACACACTTATTTGAGAGAGCCAAAATCATGCTATGATTTGTTACAATTGCTCTATGTGCTTCACTTAAACTTTTTGAGCTATAGAATTGCTCTAGTGCTTCACTTATATCTTTTTGAGCACGGTGTGCTTGGAAATTTTTGTAGAAATACTCTCATGCTTCACTTAGATTAATTTGAGAGTTAGTAAATTTTGAAGAAATCCTCTCATGCTTCACTTATACCTTTTTGAGAGATGCAATCTTTATGCTCATGTGCTTCACTTAAATTTGTTTGACCTTGTCAAAAAGCAATGGCAATATATGAAACTAGTCCGAAAGTGATAGATATCCAAGGAGGATATAATAAAAACTTTCATGAAGAACATTGGACAAATTAAACTTGATTCCTTGTAATATTTTTGAAACATGATGATAGTAATATGTGAGTCATGCTAGTGAGTAATTATGCTTAGTAGGAATATTGGTGTTAAGGTTTGTGATTCCCTATGCATGCACGAAAGTCAATAGTTATGCAATGAAGTTACATCCTACTTATGGTGCATTATTCGGTGTTAGTTATGCTCAATGCTCGCTTATGTGAATTTTCGTTTCTTGGTTTGGTTGCTTCCGAATCTATTTGCTAGCCTCCATTTGTACTAAGTAGAAATATTACTTGTGCATCCAAAATCCTTAAACCAAGTTTTGCCTTATGAGTCCACTTTACCTACCTATATGTGGTATTTCCATGCCGTTCCAAGCAAATTTGTATGTGCCATCTCTAAATTTTCAAAATAAATTTTCTCTTTTGTGTGCCCGTACCGCTCAAACGGTGGGGAGTGTCCAATATTTTTCCATGCTAGATGTGTTATTCTCAAGATGAGTGTTTATTCACTTGTCATTGCACGAGAGTGCGGCGGTAATAGGGATGCCCATTCCCGAAATGAAAAAGAAAAAAATATTTACTTTATGTTGTCAAATAATAAATTCCTTGGAAAGTGTTAGTATGGAAGGCAACCGTGGATACGGCCCGCCATGGAAAGTGTAAGCTTGGTGGAAAAAGGAATAAACTTTTTTTTTTGGGAACCGCCTATGATATATCTAGCATGGAAAGTATTGTGAACTACTTTGTCGTTTTCGTTGACAGGAAATGCATGCCACCCAAAATATTTTTTCTCTCTCAATTTAAACCTTGAGCTCTCGCACCTCTACAAATCCCTACTCCCCTCTACGAAGGGCCTATCTATTTACTTTATGCAGTTTTTATTTTTGCTTTGAATCTCCATCTTCTCTTATAAGCACCAACTAGGGGGCACTATGATCGTACATGAGCATTGGGCATAGTTAATATTTGAGTGTGTTTCATGAATGGATCAATGATTGAGCATGATGGGCTAGGGATAACTTTCTTTAGTGTTGATATTTTGAAAGACATGGTTTCTTGTTGACATGCTTGAGTATTGAAGTCATTATGTTAAAACTAGACTATTGCTTTGAATCATTACAAGTCCAAATGTCCATGCTATACAAAAGAAAAGAATAGTAGATGAACATGTTAGGCAGCATTCCACATCAAAAATTATGTTTTTATCATTTACCTACTCGAGGTCGAGTAGGAATTAAGCTTGGGGATGCTGATACGTCTCCAACATATCTATAATTTTTGCTTGTTCCATGCTGTTATATTATCATTCTTGGATGTTTTACAATCATTTTATAACAACTTTATATCATTTTTTGGGACTAACCTATTGACATAGTGCCAAAGTGCTAGTTGCTGTTTTTGCTTGTTTTTTACTTCGCAGAAAATCAATACCAAACGGAGTCCAACCACGACGAAACTTTTTGGAGATTTTATCTGGACTAGAAGACACCTGGTGGGTCAAAGAAGTGATGGAGAAGTGGGCCGAGGAGACCACAACCCACCAGGGCGCGCCAGGGGGCCCCGGCGCGCCCTGATGGGTTGTGCCCTCTCCACCGCCTCTGATGCCTATAAATTCCCAAATATTCCAAAAACCCTAGGGGAGTCGACGAAACACAATTCCAGCCGCCGCAAGTTCCAGAACCTCGAGATCCAATCTAAACACCATCACAGAGGGGTTCATCTTCTTCATAGGTGCCTCTCCGATGATGTGTGAGTAGTCCACCATAGACCTACGGGTCCGTAGGCAGTAGCTAGATGGCTTCCTCTCTCTCTCTCTCTCTCTCTCTCTCTGTCTCTTATGATTCTCAATACAATGGTCTCTTGGAGATCTATTTGATGTAAACTTTTGCGGTGTGTCTACTGGGATCCGATGAATTTTGAGTTCATGATCAGTTTCTATCCATGAATATTATTTGAGTCTTCTTTGATCTCTTATATGCATGATTACTTATAGCCTCGTATTTCTTCTTCGAATCTTTGGTTTAGTTAGGCCGACTAGATCGATTTTTCTTGCCATGGGAAGAGGTGCTTTGTGATGGGTTCGATCTTGCGGTGTTCTTTCCCAGTGACAGAAGGGGCAGCAAGACACGCATGTATCGTTGCTATTAAGGATAACAAGATAGGGTCTATTCCTACATGAATAGATCTTGTCTACATCATGTCATCGTTCTTATTGCATTACTCCATTTTTCCATGAACTTAATACACTAGATGCATGCTGGATAGCGGTCGATGTGTGGAGTAATAGAGGTAGATACAGGCAGGAGTCGGTCTACCTATCTTGGACGTGATGCCTATATAATGATCATTGCCTTGGATATCGTCATGACTATTCAATTTTCTATCAATTGCCCAATAGTAATTTGTTCACCCACCGTGCGCTATACTCATGAGAGAAACCACTAGTGAAACCTATGGCCCCCGGGGTCTACTTTTCCAACATATTGCTTTTCGATCTATCTTTTTGCAATCTTTGTTTTCAGATCTACAAAACCAAAAACCCAAAAACATATTGCTGCATATTTTATTTGCTCTTTTTATTTTGTGTTCTTGAGAGATCTATCTCTCCTATCTATCACTACCTAATCTATCTTTTTTACCGTAGAAAGATTGACAACCTCTCTTTCGCGTCGGGTTGCAAGTATTTGTTGTTTGTGTGCAGGTGCTGCTTATTGGGTGGTGGTGATCCTCCTACTGGTTCGATAACCTTGGTTTCATAACTGAGGGAAATACTTACCGTCACTGTGCTGCATCATCCCTTCCTCTTTGGGGAAATACCGACGCGGTCTCAAGCCACGTCACTGGCCGCGGCCACGGTGGCGTTGACGAACCCGTGTTGGCCAGGGTTTAACCCTAGGTACAACAGCGCCTCCCTCATTGCCACCGCGATTCGGGCGGCGGTGTCCTGATGGTACTCGGCGGCGGCTATGGCCGCGACGGCCACTGCTTCTTCCCTTGCATCCGCCGCGTGCCTACGGTGCTTTCTCTTTGCCGACTCCGTGGCCGCTCATCGTCTGTCAGCTTCTTCTTCGTGGTCGAGGCGGCGGTCTTGCGGTGTCCGCAGGGGCGGCGGTCTTGCCTTTGCCAGAAGGGGCGGTCCTAATGTTGGACGAGGCGAGCGAGGTGAGGCCTACGGCGGCGTCGAGGTCGTCGTCCATGGTGAGCAGCCGGGGAGCGCGTGCGGGCGGGAGGGTTTGGGAAAAGTGGAGGGAAATGGTGGAGGCTTTGCCACCGACTAGCGGGCCAGGGAGAGTAGTTGGCGAGCGGCGCGCGCGTCCGTTTCGTGTCCGCGCCGACGCAAATCAGGCTAAAAATTGGGTTGGGAATGGGTCGGCAGGCGGACGAAAAGCGGACGCGCGTCCGTTTGGGTCAGCGCGTTGGGCCGACTTCTCTGTCCGCCGCGACCTAATGGATGCGCGCGGATGAAATGGGTCGGCGCGTTGGAGTTGCTCTTATAACATAAATTGTTGCATCAGCACATTCGAAAGTGCATAAGTTATAATTTTATCTAGTTGTGTAGCTTGAACATTTTCAAGAAGTGATAACTAAAAAGTTGTGACAACTATGAAGCTGCCAACTGATACAGTTTGTCACTGCATGACAACAATTCAAGGAGCAAAAGTTCACCAATTGCATTTACAGATAAGCTCAGAATTACGATTCTTCGTGGGCATATAAATATAATAAATCGAGAATTCTAACTTTCAATAATAAAGAAAGGTTCTTAGCTTTAAGAACATCGGTATATGGAGGAATCCTTCACGGTTGATGGGAGCATTTCACTTCAACCATTAACAATTCCAGTCCCTCCTGTCTTGTGTCTTGCGAAAAAGCCTTCTAGTCTCATACACCGGGCCAGTAAAACTGCAAAAGAAACACGCAGATCAGCATTAAGCAGCCTTTTCAGCCTACCATTTGTGAACGAGCACCTTGAAAGGGTAGAATCAAAACCAAAAACAAAACATTACAGACCACGGCAGCTTCTTCCAAGCTAGCAACCCTGGCTCAGGCGCAAAACAGAACGTGAATTCCCCTCGATTTGCCGTGATAAGAGTTAGTTTCAAGAAACGCGCTTCAGGCGACTGGCTCCAGAGCGCAAGTGCCTCGAGAATCTCAGCTCCATCCACAAGCACCCATTTGCCCTCCGACGAATGAAGTCATGAAGACATTCCAAATATTTCAGCAACACACAGGTAGTAGAACAAACATACCAGTACATTAGGGGAACGAATTCCCTTCTCTTTGAAATGAGCATTATTTCTAATTTTCAGAAGAGTAAAGCACACAGCTGCTACTCCAGTAAGGATATATGACAGAATGTTGTCGGAACTCTATAACCAACGATGTGATGGTGAGAAGTACCAGAATGTGAAGCATAAAATGGTTTCAAAAAAGAGTATGAGAACAATTACATGGTATCATTTCCGGAAAAAAAATCGGTCTTACCATGGAACTTCATCGTAGAAAAGAATGCAACATCTTCTTTTCTTTTTTGCGGGGAAAAGAAGGCAACATCTAATGCAAACATGAGATTAAGTAGCCTAACTGTAGAAGCTACCAACTAACTACACGGGAACATGCAAAGTTCCAACACCAAGGAAGTCCATCTCATTGTTCCCATAAGCAAAACAGAGTCAAGATCAATTATGCCAATCAGAAACCCTTTTGCACTCAACCGCAGCATCACGCTACTGGATCGCTAATCCTAGGACGGAGAGGTGTGTTAGGAACAAGATGTTACAAATTTATCTCATCCAATCTCGCGTACACACGAGCGGCTCAATCGTCTTGATGCTCAGCATGCTGTGGTGCTTTGGAATTACTGGTCCGCTGCTACTGAATTCCGCTTCAGAATGAACAGAGGACGCTCGCATAGCTAGGACGTCCCGTGCAATAGCAGTAGACATGGATGACTGGGATGTTTGCTTTATTTATAAAGCCGGGCAAAAGCCTATTTCAAGATGGGACTAGAACCTCCTGAAGGTAGTTGTCAAGTTCTGAAAACATATGGCTATTGAGATGGTCATCCGAGTCATCCAAAGAATCATGGGTCAATTCCATTTTTTCCCCTAATCTTGCCCCAGTTTCATCTTTACCCCTAAAAAACCTGTGCTCAACTTTGCCCCTCTTCCGTCTGGTGCCATTTCAGAAATACCCCTCCGCGCCGTTTCCGTCCAGTCAAAGTGGTTTGACCGTTTTCGGGACAAGTTTGGGACAAGTTTTCCCCTACTTACATGTGGGGCCCACCGAACAGTTATCTCTCTCGGTTTTCTTCTTCCTCCCGACGCTAAGAACAGAGTGTAGGAGGAGGCGGTCACACAGGCGATTTCGACGGCTCAGTGCTAGAAAGCTAGTAAAGGAAGATGGCGTCCATGTCCTCGACAGATCAGTGCTCGGTGACTTCAGCCGCGGACGACGAGGTTAGTAAAGTCTGCATATTTGGGGATTTGAGATCTAGGGTTTGTGCGAATTTGGTATTTTTTATCCATGTGCATCCGATTTCGTTTGTAGGTGGATGGTTGCGGCATTGTGCAGTATAGTTCAGAGTATTTCATTCCCAATCCCATCTTCTGTGGCCTTGAGGAGCGCTCGAAGCGTAGATGCCCAGGGCACGGGCTAGTTCCGGCTCGCCGTGTAGCTTGGGGAGGAGCAAGCACTGGTAGACGTTTTGGGGTTGTCCAGTTGATGTAAGTGCTAGATTTACCTCAATTTGATATATTTTTCTGTCGAATTGATGCTAAGGTTTTAGTTTGACATTATTTTTGAACTATGCTTTTGCAGCTTCCTGATGAATGTGATTGGGTTGTATGGATTGACCCCCCTCCTACTGACTATGTTCGGCTTGCTTTTGATGATTTACATGCTGCCCTTGAACACAGTTGGATCAAAGCAAGCAATCTGGAGAGGAGGGTTATGGATCTTACCACTAAAAACAAGAAGTTGAAGCAAAAGTTGAAGAAAAAGAATGAGCTGATGGAAACAATGTGCTTTGTCATTGTTCTTGGCATAAGCATTGTGGCTAGTCTTGTTTCCATGTGGTCAAATTAGGCTAATTAAGTGTTTGCTGATCTAGGTTATCTAGTTATGTTCTGGAGCCTTTATGTAATGGACCCTTTATATAATGGTGTGAACTATGAAATTGTAGTAGATGTAATGGTATGTTGTGACCTCGGAATGTACTTATGCTTAATGTGGTTTAAATCCTTTATAAATGCACATTGAGGTACTTTTGGCTAGTCTTGTTTCAATGTGGTAAATATGAGCACACATATATATATATATATATATATATATATATATATATATATATATATATATATATATATATATATACATATATATATATATATACATATATCAATCTAGGGGCAAATATGAGCACACAAGTGTAGCACAGGGACAAATATGAGCACACAAGTGTAGCACAGGGACAACATTGGCACATTACACAGGAGTTCACAACAGTTTGACAACATGCAAAGCAACCAACACCAGTTAACACATTACATCTAACATAGCAGTTCATCACTCTAGTTGAACAGAACCAACATAAGCTGATCACACTAGTTTGGCCCTCTTGCTCCTAGTGTTGGCAGCAGGATTTGCAGCTTTGCTCCTTGTGCTGACAGCACTTTTCCCGCCTTTCGCCTTCTTCTGTGGTGACCCCCACCTAGTTCCTCTCTTAGCAACTCTTTTAGTATTTTTCTTTGGACTGAGAAGCATGTAAACAATCAAGATGAGTATGAAATAATGAAGTTACACAATGAATGCATGAACATGTAGTAGAAAACATACCTGACAAGTGCTGGTGGAGAGCTTGGAGCAGTTGGTGGAGAGCTTGGAGCAATTGGTGGAGAGCTTGTAGCAGTTGGTGAAGAGCTTGGAGCAGTTGCAAGAGCATTTTCTGCACCCCAATGCTCATCTTCTCCAAATGCAGGATCAATTGACTCTTTGCAATGGGTGCCTCTGTGACCAAGTCCTCCACATCTACTGCATTTCTTTTGCCTTCCTCCAAGACCCTTTCCTTCTGCCTGTGCCCTTATCCTAGTTTTCCTTGGTCTTCCAGGTGGTCTATTTTGCACTGGTGCACACAGTTTAAACCCAGTATCAACAATGTCCCACTGCTGCTTCCCCTCCATTACAGGCAAATTCTCTGCATAAGTAAGATTGAATCTTTGCACAGAGTAAAATTCATGCACATATTGATCAATCTCACTTGTTGGACCTCTGAGTGAAGTAATGAAATATAATGCATGAATGCAAGGTTGTCCAGTGATTTGCCATTTTCTGCAGCTACAAGTTTGTGCTTGCAGATCAAATACCTCCACACTCTCTTCTCTTTATCAATTGCAGTCACCTCTGCCTCATGAGTACTTCTCTTAACAATGCTCATTTCTAAGGCCTTTGATTTTGCCATTAACTGTTTCATCACTTTGGGGACTATGATATGCCCTCCATAGGTGCCAGCAGAAATGCTTTGCCTTAGATCAAATTTCTCCATTAAGACTTGCCTAATTTTGTCTAGCAGGTCTACAATGTGTAGTCCTTTCCATTTCCTGATTTTGGAATTGAAGGACTCTGCAAGGTTATTGTTCACATAATCTAACTTGCACTTATCATTGAACAGTGCCCTGGCCCATATCTTGCTGTGATGTTCATCCAGATAATCCTTGACATCTGGCTTGCTATACAACTGCCTGAGATCGTAATTGTGTTTCTTTAAGCTAAATGTTAGGGAACAGGGCCACAAGTTCTCATCAAAAAAATTCCTTTCAGTCTCTCAGTCTCTCCTCTAAGCCTTTGTATCACATTAATTTCTAACTCTACTGTCTTAGTTTCAGCATTGGTTGCAAACATAATTCCCAATTCATCATCAGACTGCACTGGCACCCAATTAGTATTTCCCATGTCCCAATACCTAATTTCTACAGCATCATATAGGCCCCATGGATATTTATCTGAGATTGCAGCTCTAAACTTCACAAATGTTGATGTGCGGTCAACTACAAGACGGAAATTAAACCCTGTACCAGATCCTTTTGTACCAGAACTGCCTAACACGGTGGTTTCCATCCTACAGTTGAGATAGAAAGCTCTAGTTGGATCCATCCTACGGTAAATGTTGAGAAAAAATAGAGGAAGGCAAAGACAGTGAGCATAGCAATCGCGCGAGTAAGCTAATGGTGACTGTGCAGAGACACTTACCCCGTTGGAACAGCCGGTGTGGTCGCCACTGTGGTCTGAGAGCTCTCAGCTCTGCCGCTGCCGGCGCCGCTTCCACGAACGGCAGCCATCCACGAAATCCCTTGGTGAAGAGGAGCGGCGGGTCAGATCCAGCCGCCGCGCATCTCAATCCCCGCGCTATCCCTCCACGGCGGACGAAATCACGGGCGGGCTAGGGTTAGGGTTCTAGTCGCCAGAGAGAAGAGAAGAGAGGAGAGGAGATCTGCGAGTGAGTGTAACTGTCCGAAGGGCCCCACATGTAAGTACCAGGGGTAAATTGTCCGAAATGTGTCTCCAGCACGGCCAAACCACTTTGACTGGACGGAAAGGGTACAGAGGGGTATTTCTGAAACGGCACCAGACGGAAGAGGGGCAAAGTTGAGAACATGTTTCTTTTAGGGGTAAAGATGAGACTGGGGCAAGATTAGGGGGGAAAATGTAAATGACCCAAGAATCATTATCATTTGCATCCAGAGCTGCACTACTTAAAAGACGGCTGCCCCTCGGCTGGTCTGTACCGTTGTAGTATTCATCAAAGAGTTCCTGGACCGTATCATGTATTTCACATAAGAAGCCAAGTGAGTCTGTGCTGTAAGCCTGTTGTAGAAGAAATTTGATGAATCTCGCATTGAATCTTGGATCGAACACGATAGGTATTGACAACAACATGTATGAGTTTTGCCGGTACTCATCGAACGCTTCCTGCATCTCCATGACCAGAGTAGCAATCCCTCCGTGATCATTTGATACTTCTTCTTGCAGAACTGTCCTCACTCGCCATACCTCGCTAAAGTATACATTTGTTGTTGGAGAACTAGGGCTATAAATTACTTCAATGGCACTATAAAATGTCCGCAAAATCTTGCAAATAGACCAAGTAGTTGTCATATCTTCTAGAGACAGCACTTCTGCAGCAGGAAACAACTTGTTGAATTGCAACACAACTTCAAGCCTGAAATATAACTTGTGCCACCACTTGGCATCATCTTGCCGGCACTTCATACTCATTTGTGAAATACTTCCAGAATCTGTTGTTGCATCGATGATGAATATGTGCATGCCCTAAGAAAGCCCTTCACTTTGTCACCAACAAGGAAAAGTATATATGATTGTCCATCAGAAACAACACTATTTAGCATGTCATCCACAAAAGCAATGTTGTACAGCTTGCCTCCGATGGGAAGGCACCTCTTCTCTATGAGCATATCCTTGAGCTTCAAGGTATTTGCATCTTTCTTAGTTCACCAACTGAAGTCAAGCTCAAAAACTTCTGCTCAAGATTCCAGTCTCTGATTGCATCCGATATGACATTGTATGATCCACTTTCAGACTCTCGAACACAAGCCTTCTTGCAGTGTATTATCCTTTCCAAATTAGTAGGTGAGCACCAATACATGCCAAATTTGATTACTAATATGTGAACTTTCCAGTCTTCAGCAATAAAATGTGTTGTCAGACAGAGGTAATTTACTGTTGGCTCAGGTCCATCCAGATGCTTGCTGACAGAAAGATATGCTAGAAGGTAAGGGCAATTTTATCCTTGACATCTTGCATTAGTTTTAGATGAGGTCTTCGGTTTCTTCAGCCTTGTAACATCTGGTACTTGTAGGCATACATGATATACCACCACTTGAATGGACCGATAGGTGTTGCCACTAGAGCTGCTAGCCCTCTGGAGCTTGCTAGAGAATTTTGTGATTTGACCTTTCCTGGCAGGCAAAGACTCGTCTCGCACCCTGGGTCAATTTAGGTAGAATAGAACGGTTACCCTTCTGATGACTGTGGTCATGCCCATGTCATTTTGAATAGGCTAGAGCGTGTCGATTCAGATGGCCTCCTTGTTTACTGAGGTGCTTCTGACAAACAGTCCTAGAGTTCATACTAGAATAACACCTATGATATGCATCAATCAACTCTAATGTCACCTAGATACTCCAATGTCACCACAAGTATCCGTGAGTTAATTATTCGGCATGCATCAAATAATTTCAGATCCATCCTATTCAATTCAACACAAAGATCTTCAAAGAGTACCCCAAGATTTCTATCGGAGAAAGTAGGACGAAAACGTGCATCAACCTATGTGCATAGATCACATGAATGTCACCACGGGAATCCACAAGTTGATGACCATAACATATATCAAGTGACTCAATAGAATACCCCGTTGTCTCCATGGGTATCCACATGCAAGACATACATCAAATGTTCGCAAATCCAATGTATTCAATCCAACATAACGAAACCTCAAAAGGAAAGATTCAATTCCTTACAAGATAAAGAGGGAAGAACACCATACGATCCAACTATATTAACAAATCTTGTGGTACATCAAGATCGTGCCACATCAAGAACACGAGAGAGAGAGAGAGAGAGAGAGAGAGATCAAACACATAGCTACTGGTACATACACTCAGCCCCGAGGGTGAACTACTCCATCCTCGTCATGGAGATCGCCGGGGTAATGAAGATGGCCTCCGGTGATGATTTCCCCCTTTGGTAGGGTGCCGGAAAAGGGCTCTGGATGAGATCGCTTCGGAACAGAGGCTTTCAGTGATGGAGCAGAAGTTCTAGGTTTATTTCATGGGTTTTGGGATTTATAGGAATTTTTTGCGTAGGTTTCGCGTCAAGGGGGGCCATGAGGCAGCGACAAGCTCAGTCGGCCCTTCCTACCCCCAGGGCGCTCCCACCGAGGTTGTCGCTCTCCTGGACTTCGTCTGGTCCTTCCTCGAAGATTTGGGGGTCTCTTTTGTTCCAAAAAAATCACCAAAAAGTTTCAGCCCAATCCGAGAACTTTTATTTCTGCACAAAAATACCACCATGGTAGTTCTGCAGAAAACAGTGTCAGACCGGGTTAGTTTCATTCAAATCATTATAAAAGTGCACAAAAACCATATAAAATTGTTGTAAGCATGGCATGAATACTTCATAAATTATCGATATGTTGGAGATGTATCAATCATCATTATTAGAGCATTGCCTCAGTGAGGAAAAAGGATGATGGAGACTAATGATTCCTCCAAAAAATGAGGATGAGGTTCCAGACTTAGGAAAAAAAAGGAGAAATAAAAAATAAAAATAAAAGAGACGGGGCATGCCACTATCCTTTGTTACATTTGTGCTTCAAAGTAGCACCGTGTTCTTCATATATAAAGAGTCTCCATGTTTTGTCACTTTCATATACTAGTGAAAATTGTTTACCTTATAGAACTTGGCTTGTATATTCTGATGATGGGCTTTCTCAGATTCCCAAGGTCTCCGTGAGCAAGCGAGTTAGATGCACATCTCACTTAGTTTCAGTAGAGAGCTTTCATAAACTTACAGCTCTAGTGCATCAAAAGTTGCATGGCAATCCCTACTCCTCGCATCGATATCGATTGGAAGGCATATCAATAGCCTAACGATCCGCCTACTTAGTGTGGGACTATCCAAACTTTTGTCTTCCCTTGTTTATTCCTATCATCATTCTATTCCACCAAAAAGGGAATATATTTGATCTTCAAATATATAGTGATTAGCTAGATCTCTCTCTCTCTATATATATATATATATATATATTTGATCTTCAATACCATGTTCTCTTCGGAGATCAATCTGATGTAATCCTCTTTTGCAGCGTGTTTCTTGGGCTCCGATGAATTGTGGGTTTATGATCAGATTATTCATTGAAAGTAATTGTCTTCTCTGAAATTTATCATGACTTATTATGTATGATTGTTATGGCTATGTATGTTTTCCAATCTATGAGTCTTCTTTGGCCAATTAGATGAGTAGATCATCAGAGGGAGCGGTGCACAGTAGTAGGTTCAATCTTGCAGTGTCATCACCCAGTTATAGAAGGGGTAGCGAGGAACGTATTTGTATTGTTGCTACTAAGGATAAAATGACGGGGTCTGGACATATTGCTTGTCATACTTTGTCTACATCATGTCATCTTGCTTAATGCATTACTCTGTTTGTCATGAACTTAATACCTAGAGAAGCAAGCATATAAGTGCTCTCGAGTGGAGTAATAGTAGTAGATGCAGAATCATTTCGGTCTACTTGTCACGGACGTGATGCCTATATGTACATGATCATACCACGAATAAAACAATCCCTAGCAGCTTGGGATTTGGTTTGTAGGCCAAAAGATAAAGGTGGACTGGGTATACTCAATTTGAACATTCAGAACCAGGGGCTCCTCATGAAACAGCTTCACAAATTTTATAATAAAGATGATATACCTTGGGTTTCTTTGATTTGGGACAGTTATTATGATGGCACAACACCACAAGCCACTGTTTTGGTTGGATCTTTTTGGCGGAAAGATATTTTCAGATTTAATGAGGCTTACGGAGCTATTGCCTCAGTTCACATAAACATGGGAGACTCTGCTTTATTTTGGACTGATCCCTGTCATGTTGGGGGATCCTCCAGGCCACTATGTTGGAGATTTCCTAGGTTGTACTCTTTTGTGCTCGATGTCAAGGTATCTGTCAGGGAGGTTCTTCAGACTCAAAACATCTTTCCACTGTTCTTCCTGCCAATCTCTCACGAGGCTGCCTCTGAACTGCACTTGCTTGAGGGTCGGTTGCTAGACCTTCAAAGAGATCCCCTAATTCCAGATGTCGTGGTGTGGCCTGGTGAAAGAGCATGGTGCCCCCATGTGTGGTTTTGGTAATTGATGACATTCTCTATGGACTAATGGTTGCCTTGAGTTATATTTGAAGGTTTGTCCATAGGCATTGCTTGAAGATCATGTGTTGGTTTCAAGGTGATAAGAAGGAGATTATGTGTGACCAAGGTGCTATTCAAGGAATTATCTAAAGTTTGGTCATGTGAGATTTGAGCCTATTGCAAGTATGTCTCGAAGAATAAGATTGTGGGAACATTCATGTCTACCTTCAAGACATCATCTTTATGAAGAGAGAAGTCAAGATACAAGGTTGATAAAGACTAAGACAAAGAGTGATTCAAAGTTGATCAACACACAAAGCGTAGAAGATATACCATGTGGGATCATGTGATCTCACGATATGGTAAGCATTGTCCATTGCGCTTTGTGTACTAACCCATGGTCTATGTCAGAGTTCGTTGTGGGGTTAGCTAGGTTTGCTTCCATGGGCGTACATCAAAAGGAAGATCTCATATGTCCCATGGAGGATGACATCAAGTGGTGATCGTCATCGAGGTTGCTTGCGCAAGTTCAAGTGGAGCATCACGAAGAGATCTCATGCTTGAAGCTTGCCGTCCATTGTGGTGATAATGGACATGTGAAGGCGAGCCAAAGAAAGGCTCACCCATAGTGGAGTATGGGGGAGCAATCTACTGGTCTTCATCGATCCGGCTCAATCAAGAAAGTTGGTCCAACTTGAGGAGGTTAAGATCATCATCATCTATCTCAAGTGGATTATGCGCAAGGCAAAGGTTTGTCGTTGATAGATGTTCTATTTTACCGGTCTCATGGTGTTAGTTGGGAGACAGTGTTGTAGGATCGATAGCCGTACTATCAAGTGGGGCTCTCGAGTGAGTAGCTTGATCATATCATTCATAGAGAGGTCAAACCATTGAATTATTGGCATCATCATCTTTCCTTGTTCTTGTTTGTCTTTTCTCTTTGTGAGGTTTTAGAGCTTGTGGTTATCTTCGTGATAAGCTCTAGTCCTTCCAAAACAGATTTCATATGCATCTTCTATTGCATTTTCGGGGTTGAAGATTTTACTGGTTCTTATTTGAGGAAGGATTGTCACCCATTTATTATTGGTATTTCCTGCAATTATAGTTCTTAATACTTCTATCAAGTTTGTGTTATATCTTATCGTGTGCTTTCCAACAAACTTGATTTCGTTTAAATCAGAGTTCATTTGCAAAAGTTTCGACTGTTTTGAGTTTTCCAGTTCCCGCACCTCTCGGTCGGGTCCGGGTGCCCAGGGGTAACCAGCAAGTTGACACTTTTTTTGACCACCCCCGGGTGCTCGTATTTCCTGTGTGTGCCTCCCCCGGGTGCCTGGACCCCCTTCGTTTTTGGGGGCTTTTCTCTGGTGAGTCCGGATGCCCGAACCCCTTTAGTCCGGGTGCCCGGGGTGGCGGTTGTGTGCAACGGCCATTCCCGTTGGGGGTATAAATAACCCCCTTCTTCCTCCTTCAAACCTCCTCTTGCAAGCTTTTCCCCAACCATTGTTGACCTCTTGAAGCTTGCTAACTCTCAATTCCTCCTATGATTCTTGATTCTTTTTGAAGGAAAAGAGAGAGGAGGTCTAGACCACATTTCCACCAATCACTTTCTCCTCTATGTGAGGGGAACCCCTTGGATCTAGATTTTGGAGTTCTTTGTGTTCTCCTGGTTCTTCCTCTCATATTTCTCCATAGCTTTTGTTGTTGTGGTGGGATTTGGGAGTGAGGGACTTGACCACTTCTTATGTTCTTGCCATTGCATTAGTTGCATCGGTTTGAGTTCTCCACGGTGATATGTGGAAGTGAAAAGTTGAGAATCTTATTACTCTTGGCTGTTTGGGCACCCTAGAGCTTGTGCCTCTTGGGTGCTTTGGCTCCCTAGACGGTTGGTGGTGTCTCGGAGCTCAATCATTATGTTGTAAAGCTCTGGGCAAGCGTTGGGGTCTCCAATTAGGTTGTGGAGATTGCCCCGAGCAATTTGTACAAGTTCTGGTGACCGCCCCAAGGGTTACCAAAGTGTATGGGTTCGGTGACCGCCCCCAAGGGTTACCATTTGTATGGGTTCAGTGACCGCCCTCAAGGGTCCCTTAGTGGAATCACGGCGTCTTGCATTGTGCGAGGGCGTGAGGAGATTACGGTGGCCCTAGTGGCATCTCGGGGAGCATTGTGCCTCCACACCGCTCCAAACGGAGATTAGCATCCACAAGGGTGTAAACTTTGGGATACATCGTCGTCCCGGCATGCCTCGGTTATCTCTTACCCGAGCCTTTTACTTATGCACTTTACTTTATGATAGCCATATTGTTTCACGTTATATATCTTGCTATCACTTAGTTATTTATCTTGCTTAGCATAAGTTGTTGGTGCACATATGTGAGCCTATTTGTTTTAGGTTTCGTGCTTGACTAATTAAACGCTAGCTTTATTCCGCATTTGTTTAAGCCTAAATCATAATTATTTTAAAGCGCCTATTCACCCCCCCCCCTCTAGGAGACAACCACATCCTTTTACCTGGGAAAGGTGGTGATTTCACAGCTAAGAGCATCTATGATATTATGCATTCCCATCTGCCCACAATTCAACCATGCAAATGGCTATGGAAGAGCAGATGCACCATGAAAATCAAGGTATTTGGTTGGCTTCTGTTTTTTGATAGATTAAATACCAAGGATTTTTGGTTAGAAGACACTGGCGATCTCCAAATGAGGATAATCTATGTGTCATTTGCAATGCTCATATTCATGAGGACAAGGCACATCTCTTCTTTGACTGCACCTTTAATCGTAGAATCTGGAACTACTTGCAAATCGAGTGGACACATGGCTGTGATGTTCAAGAATGCATTCAGCAGGCGAGGGATAGATTTGGGCATTCTTTTTTCTTTGAAGTCATGCTCACAGTAGCCTATAATATCTGGATTTTGCGAAATGGAAGGACTTTCAGAGGAGGAAGAGCTTCATTTGCCTCTTGGAGGGGCAAATTTGTACATGATATTAACCTCCTTATACATAGGCTTAATCATAGGATCAAGGTTAAACTCCTGGCTTGGATTAATTCCCTTGTATAATTTTAGGTGCACTCGGGTAGGTTAGTTTCTTTTCTCCGTTGGTTTGCCCTTTTTTGTACTTTGTAATGTTTGTCTAGTTTTACTAATAAAGGGGTTGTGGAGCCTTGCTCCACAGTATATATTAAAAAACATCATAACTATGTGCTTTTCTATCAATTGCCCAACGGTAAGTTGTTTACCCACCGTATGCTATGTTCTTGAGAAAGATGTGTGTAGTGAAAACTATGGCCCCCGGGTCTATTCCACATATTTACCAAAGCTCCATTTACTTGTTGAAATTTATTTACCTCTTATTTACTTTGCATTTTATCTACCAATCACTATCAGATTTGATCCTTGCAATTAATGAGTACAAGGGGATTGACAACCCTCTTGCCCGCATTGGGTGCAAGTATTTGCTCTTGTGTGCGCATGTACCATCAATGGTTGATTGAGTGCTTCTCCTATTGGTTCAATAAACCTTGGTTCTCACTTAGGGAAATACTTGTTGCTACTCTACTGCATCAATCTCTTCCTCTTTGGGATAAAACCCAACGCATCTACAAAGTAGAAATGTTCTAGCTAAACGCCATGCAAAAAATCTTCAATTTTGAGAGAACCTTTACACCCCATAACAGTGATGAACAACTAGGGCGGTGCTCGAGACATGCTTCCCTTTGATCCTTTATTGCAGACAATAATCGATAAGCAGAGCGAACTGAAAACCGACCCGATTTTTCATAATGCCACGCCCAAGTATCCTCAAGATGAATTGTACTCAGTGGGATATTCAAAACAAGATCAGCATCAAGAGGTAACATATGCTCCATCATAGCTTCTCTATTCCACTGATGGGTTGATTGGTCAATTAGCTCACTAACCAGGAGGGGAAATTTCTGAGTTTTTGGGCAGATAGGGTGCAACTTAAAGTCCCGAGGTATCCAATTATCATCCATAAAACCCGCATCGTTCCCATCACCTATGTGTGGTATCAGTTCCAATTTGAGCGCCTCGCGTCCCTCGTGCAGTGATCTACACATGGCCGAAGGCCTTGACCCCAGCCTCCATAAAATAGTATTCTGTGGAAAATAGACGGCCTTGATCATCCATAAAATAGTATTCTGTGGAAAATAGACGGCCTTGCGAATCCTGGCACTTAAAGTGTCTGGGTTTGTCAAGAGCCTCCACACTTGATGAGCTAGTAGTGCGAGATTAAATGGCTCAATATCCCGAAAGCCAAGTCCACCATCTCATTTTGGTCTGCACATTTTATCCAAGAGACCCAAGCAGTTTTCCTCTCTCCCTTTGCGCTTCCCCACCAAAATTTTTGCACCAACAAGTTGATATGTTGACATGTACCTCGTGGTAACTGAAAGCACGCCATGGAGTACGTCGGTTTAGCCTGAGCAATAGACTTAATTAAGATTTCTTTGCCCCCCACCGGGAGGGCTTTCTCCATCCAACCTCTAACTCGTGCCCAAACTTGATCTTTAAGATACTTAAATACCCCATTCCTTGATCTACCCACGGAAGAAGGAAGAATGAGATATTTCTCATTCAGAGATTCACTTACCACATTCAGAATACTTTTCATGCTTGCACGGTCACCTTCAGAACACCGTTTACCAAAATAAATGGACGACTTGTCCAAATTGATCCTTTGTCCAGATGCTTGACAATACATATCCAAAGTTTTGTTGATATGATTAGTTGTCAAAGAATTTGCCTTGAAAAATAAAATATTGTCATCTGAAAATAGCAAATGGTTCACACAAGGGGTTGATTTGGCCATTTTAATTCCATCCACATCATCATTCCTTCCTCTTCCATTCAGCAAGCATGATAGCCCCTCTGCTGCTAGTAAATATTAGTAAGGGGATATTGGATCCCCCTGCCTTATACCTCTCAAAGGTTTGAATTCTTCCGTTCAGCCTCCATTAAATAAAACTGAAAAAAGAAACCGATGAGACACACTGCATAACGCTTTGCACCCATCTTGCATCAAATCCGAGGTTCAACATAATTTTCTCCAAGTATTTACATTCAACATGATCGTATGCTTTCATCATGTCCAGGTTAAGGGCACAATACGTTTTCTTCTTACTTCTCTTTGCTTTCCCAAAATGCAAGCACTCATAAACAGTAATCATATTAGCAGTGATGAGACGTCCTGGTACAAAGGCAGATTGCTCTTTGGATATGATCTCCGGAAAGATTAGTTTCAACCTATTTGCTAGTACTTTTGAGACAACTTTATATATCACATTGCACAAGCTTATAGGTAGAAACTGAGACAAAATAGTCGGTTTGGATACCTTGGGGATAAAAACAATGAACGTTTTATTTAACTCTTTCGGGGAACCCTCTTCACTGAGAATCCGCAATACAATACACGTCACCTCCTCATGACAAAGCTCCTAGTGTTTCTGGAAAAAATGGGTTGGGGGTCCATCTGGCCCCAGTGCTTTTGTTGGGAACATTTGAAACAAAGCTTGCTTCACTTCCTTCTCCGTATATGGTGCCTTTAGCTGCTGGTTCATAACTTCTGTAACTTTACAAGGCACATGCGAAAGGACCTCCTCAATCCCTATTGAACCCTCCGTTGTATAAAGATTTTTATAAAACTCTGTTGCCATCTATGTAAATTCATCTTGATCCTCACACCACGATCCATCCGATTTCAAGAGACGTTCAACTTTATTTTTCTTCTTTCTTGTTGAAGCTTTTCGGTGAAAAAAAGTTGTGTTGCTATCTCCTTCCGTCATCCACTGAATGCGTGACCGTTTCCGCCACATGATATCTTCACGATAATTCAGCTCAGCTATGAGATCCTCCACTTTAAACTCTGCATAAGTTGGTCCAACCCTTGAGGGCTCAGCACGCATCATTTCCAACGACCTCTTGAGTTCCCTCAATTCTTTTCGCACAGCACCAAAAGATGTGGCACTCCATTTGCAAATCTCTCCTGCAACTGTTTCAAGCTTTGCATTAAACTTAGCCACCATTCTGCATTTCCGTCCCCTCTTGCACACCTCATCTATCATGGCACCGAACTCTTTGTGGCGCTCCCACATCACTTCATAATGGAAAGGTCTGTCTATAGCAATCCAAGAGTTGCTTTCCCTTTGATCACAAGTGAGAAGGATGGGTGAGTGGTCCGACTTGGCCTCAGTGAGATGTCGTAGTTTTGTGAAGGGGAACATGCAGCTCCACTCATTTGTTGCTAGAGCTCGATCAAGTCTGACCCTTGTGTATTGGCCACCTACCACTTTGCATTCATATGTACAATCCATCCCTTCATAGCCAATATCTGACATACCACAAATATCCATTGTTTCTCAAAATTGGTTGATTTGTGCCATACCTCGATCATTTAGACCCATCTGCTCTTGGCGCTTCAGGACTTCGTTGAAATCTCCTATACACAACCACGGGAGATCAGCCACATCTACCTTCAAAAACTTCATCATGTACCAAGTTCTGTACCTAAGGCTCATGTTTTCTTCTCCGTACCAGCATGTCAACCTCCACGGTACTTTATCTGTCTCTTTTACTGTCATATCTATATGATAATTCGAATAGTTTCTCAAGGTGAGATCCATAAGGTACTTCTAAAAAATACCCAATCCTCCACGTCTTCCTGAAATCCCCACCGCATAAGCACTGTCAAAACCCAGAGTTGCAGCCAAACCTTCCACTATATGCCTTGTAATATGCATTTCCATAACACAAAGCACAAACGGCGCACACTCTTGCGCAAGGTGGCGCAATTCTTGAACTGTCGCGGGGTCGCCCAACCCGCGGCAGTTCCAGCATAGAATAGCCATTAGGCCCGGCGGTCCTCCACTTGGGAGGCCGACGATATTGCCGAAAAATATTTAGGATCTTGCGACAAGCTCCACACAAATCTCGGAGTCTCCTTCAGCGTAGTCGGACTATACATTATCTTCACATTCACCTTAGCAGTCGGCATCCTCCTCGTCGCCTCGTGGAGCTCAGAGATCTCATCATTTCTAACACAAATATCGTATATATAGAACTGTACACATGGCAAAGCAACCTGTGAACAGCCCATCCATAGACAAAAAGGATATGTCGACTACCACCCCTAGAAATCGAAACTGCATTCTTCATTAGCATGGTAGCTTAGCAAAAAAAACTTCATCTTGACTCTCTTTGTGATACATTTATTTATCATGCCTTCCTGGGTGGTATTCAACTGGAGCCCTTTCTCAAAATTGTCTTCCATCGGCTGGACAGAAACCAGTCGAATGGCAAGTACCATGTCAGCCGCGACAGCAGCAGCGTCCCCAACAAGGGAATCGGGTTGAAGACCACTTGGACGCACCAACTGAATGCTTTCATCGCGCCCAAGGACTCACACTTCAGGAACCATTGTAATCGGGGAGCAAGGATAGTGATTCGTCGTTGCTTCTTATTTACCAATCGCCGGTCACAAAGTTGTCACAATCGAGATTCTGAATCTGATCGGAGCTCCGTTAGTAGGATCGTGAGTCGTAGAATCATAACTACTAGGATCGTAGAAACTTAGATTCTATGAGAAAAATCGTAGAAACGAAGGGGCTAGTTTGGATCGTAAAGTCGTAAGATTCTAAGACTTGAGTCATGATTCTGACAACTATCTCGGTCACTGAATCCAAACAGAGATGACGCCTTTTCTTGCAAACACTGCAGACTTCGTACCGGATCCACAGGTTGGGGAATGACCTCCAGCTCTACTCCAGTGAAGGACGCCTTGACAAGTACAGGTGGTGATCCTGAAACAAGGCCCCACGAGAAGTCGGCTGCCCGCTTCCCTTATGTTGATTGCTCTTTGAAGATGATTCCCCGACCATTATAATCAAACAGAGACACCGCCCTAGCCTGCATCAACTGCATGCATTGCATTGGATCCCGCGAGCTACAAACAATTTGCAACGCACGTGCCTTCAAACCTTCCAACACCGGAGAATCTATGATGAGCCTGATAAGCAGAGGAAGGAATAGGGACAGAGGACATCAGATCTGACAGAAATTTGAAGAAACAAGGAAGGAAAAGAAGGGAGACCAGTACAAGAGAATGGGAAAGAGCGATAGGGGAAACCATGGGGGGAAACAGATGAGGAGAGAAAATAGGTGGAGGGAGGAGGGACCAGGGGGAAGGGAAGCACCGCATGACGCCAATTGCCGGCAAATCGCCCAAATCGCCACTCGGGTTACTGTAGGATGGACACGGCTGAGACACGTGGATGCACTACAGGTTGCATCTATGTATCCCTTATAGCCACCCCGAACGCAACGTTGCGTGTAGCGCTCCCTAAAAGGGGCCACCACAAGAAGAGTAGCTGTGTCGGATGTTGCTTCGGCCGTTTCGTTTTGATCCCTAGTTATCTTTGATTTCTTTTTTATTTAATAATTTTATTTATATTCCCAAATATCCTAAAATACAAATATTTATATTTAAAATGCTTATGCGGTGTTTAAAAAGTGTCTACGCAGTACTTAAAACAATGTTCACGCAACTTTTAAAAATGTTATTGGCAATAAAAAAATGAATGTTCAGATTATTCATCCATTTCAGAAAAAATCATGTTTTTTTTAAAACGTACCATTGCAAAAAAATTGAAAAACAAATCACATGTTTCTAATATTTATGCAATGTAAAAAAGTTATTCGTTTCGTTTTAAAAAAGTTTGATGGCACAAAAAAAATTCAATGTGCATTTTTAAAAAGTTTAACATGTATTCATAAAAGTTGAACATATGTATTTTAGAAAATGTGCATCAGTTATTCAAAAACTGTTCAATGTATATAAAAAAATGGTCCACGTGTATACAAGAAATATAGAATGTGTATTGAAGAAAGTACACACGTGTTGAATAAAATAAAAAATACCAAGAAAGAAACACAGAAACGGGAAACCCGATGAAAGAAATACAGAACCACCACAAAAACAAACATGAAAGAAACACGCAAAAAACCGTTCAAAATAATCACAGGAAAAAACAACGTTGTGAAAAAAACTGGTAAAAACTACCACAGAAACAAACATGAAAATGACCACACGAAAAACCGATCAGAAATCTTCCCTAAAAAACAGCTCCCTCGAACCCCTCCCTATTGGACAGCCCTTCTGCACGGGCGACATAGTTAAATCTCAGTACGTGCGATATATAGCCGGCCCGGGAGCACGCCACACACCTACAGCCAGCCGCTTCGTCCAGGCCGAAGGAGCTGGATAGTACGTGAGGGCCCAGCGAGGCCCAGGTTGCAGAAACTTAAAAACATCAGCCTTCGTACTTGTCTTACGCGTTGAAACACGTACGTACTCGGAAACACGTAGGGTTCGTTGCAGAGGCCGCGTCGGATATGTCTCCTGTCCTACCTCGACTCGATCTCGTTCAAGCCGCCCTCGGCTGCTAATATAGATCCCCGCACCACGTACGCCACAAACCACCAAAGCCAGCAAGGCGGAAAATTGAGCGGAACTAGAGCCATCAGATCGATCCGGCGACGAGCGACGGCACCATGGCCGGCAACGACGTCGACGACGGTTGGGTGTACCTCGACGTAGATCAAGACACGAAGGCTTCAGGAGCGCCGGTGCCGGCGCCAGCTGTCGCCTTCTGTCCCTCTGAAGGCCTCGATGAGCCCGCTTTGGACTTGGAGCTACTCGCCGGTCTCGACTACCTCACAAGGAAGAAGGCTTCCCGGATCAGGATGGATGTCCCTGACGATTCAACGGAGGTGGTGGCTACCGCGGCCGTCGTCGGCGATGGCGAATCCGAGGACGTCGGCACTGCGGAAGACGAAGGCTGCTCCTCTAACTACTCCAGTCAAGGCTGCCTCGAGAAAGCCTACGAGTCCGACCAAGACCTCGACCATGTCGCCAACGAGTCCGAGCATGAGCAGCAGCATGGCACGTCCGACCTGAGGCTGAGGGGACTGCTCGACAACCTCAACTCCATCGAAAGCAAACTGCTCGCCTGCCAGAGGGAACTGCTAGACTGCCTAAAGTCCATCCAAGACCACCGCAAAGCTACACGCGACGAGGCCGCCCCCGCACCGGCACCGGCGCCATCAGCGCACCATTACGACGCTCTCCGCGCAGCCATCACAGCAGACGTATGTGCCCCTTTGTACCGTGGTGGAGTTTACGACGGTAAAAGCTCTGGCTACGGCTACCGCAGCGGAGGATACGGCACCAGCTATGGCTATGGCTACCGCGGCGGAGGTTATGACGGCGGCCTCTCAGACTATGACTACGGCGGTGGCCGTGGAGGTTACTACCGCGGCATCTCGGGCTATGACTACGGCGGCCTAGGTTACTACTACTCCCCCGGCATCTTTAACAGTAAATACGGCTACGGCGGCGGAGGAGGGTACGGCATCGGCTCTGGCTATCGCTTGGGAGGCGGTGGAGGCTACGGCGGCGGAGGAGGCTACGACATCGGCTGTGGCTATCGCTTCGGAGGCGGTGGAGGCTACGGCATCGGCTCTGGCTATCGCTTCGGAGGCGGTGGAGGCTATGGCGGCATCGCGGACTATGGATATCGCTACGGCCGCAGCTGCGGTTACTACTCTGACTTTGACTACGGCGGTGGAGGTTATTACACGATGCCGTCGTCAACCATGCCTGAGGCGCCGGGAGTGGAGCCTGAAGCGTTGCCGTAGATTATGGATATGTTAATTAGGTTTTTGTTCATCGGATACAGGTGTGGCACTTGGTGTGGAGTAGTTGTCAATTGTTTGGATTTATATATTGTTAGTATTATTATATCTTGTTACAAAAAATTAAGCTACTATTAGTTATATATTTTTTTGAAATTATCTACGGTTAGTTATATTAAGTGTATTATTGCGCAGAGTTACTCTGCTCAACTTATTTGCTACTTCTCTGTTGCTATGAAATATGTGACAGTTTGATCGTTTGTTCTTACACATATCACTTGATATATAACCCAACTAAGAAGACTAGCATAGCCTAAGCATGAGGCGCCCATAGAAGCGCCCATCATTAAATCAGGATGTTGTCACTTTTGTCGAAAAGATGAGGGATTTTATAAAGGTAATAAATGGTTGTTGCGCTCTCGTGGATTTTTGTTATATGATATGAAGAAGCTAGTGTTATTGTAGAAAATAAAGTTGGCCAAAACTCAACTGTTGATTCATAACGCCACACCAGATTCGGAATTAACAAACTTAGTTGGGTTGCACTCTTATTATACGGCCGCAGCTGCGGTTACTACTCTGACTTTGACTACGGCGGTGGAGGTTATTACACGATGCCGCCGTCAACCATGCCTGAGGCGCCGGCAGTGGAGCATGAAGCGTTGCCGTAGATTATGGATATGTTAATTAGGATTTTGTTCATCGGATACAGGTGTGGCGCTTGGTGTGGAGTAGTTGTCAATTGATGTTTGGATTTATATATTGTTAGTATTATTATATCTTGTTACAAAGAATTAAGCTACTATTAGTTATCTATATTTTTTGAAATTATCTACTGTTAGTTATAGTAAGTGTATTATTGCGCAGAACAACTCTGCTCAACTTATTTGCTACTTCTTTGTTATTATGAAATATGTGACAGTTTGATAGTTTGTTCTTACACATAGCACTTGATATATAACCCAACTAACAGAAGACTAGCATAGCCTAAGCATGTGGCGCCCATAGAAGCGCACATCATTAAATCAGGATGTTGTCACTTTTGTCGAAAAGGTGAAGGATTTTATAAAGGTAATAAATGGTTGTTGCGCTCTCGTGGGTTTTTGTTATATGATATGAAGAAGCTAGTGTTATTGTAGAAAATAAAGTTGGCCAAATCTCAACGGTTGATTCATAACGCCGCACCAGATTCATAATTCACAAACTTAGTTGGGTTGCACTGTTATTACAACATAAATTGTTGCATCAGCACATTCGAAAGTGCATAAGTTATAATTTCATCTACTCCCTCCGTTCCTAAATATAAGTCTTTTTAGAGATTTCACTACGGACTACATACGGATGTATATAGACATATTTTAGAGTGTAGATTCACTCATTATGCTCCGTATGTGGTCCCTAATGAAATCTCTACAAAGACTTGTATTTAGGAACAGAGGGAGTAGTTGTGTAGCTTGAACATTTTCAAGAAGTGATAACTAAAAAGTTGTGACAACTATGAAGCCGCCAACTTATACAGTTTGTCACTGCATGACAACAATTCAAGGAGCAAAAGTTCACCAATTGCATTTACAGATAAGCTCAGAATTACGATTCTTCATGGGCATATAAATATAATAAATCGAGAAGTCTGACTTATCAATAACAAATCAAGGTTCTTAGCTGTAAGAACACCAGTATATGGAGGAATCCTTCACGGTTGATGGGAGCATTTCACTTCAAACATTAGCAATTTCAGTCCCTCCTGTCTTGTGTCTTGCGAAAAAGCCTTCAAGTCTCATACACTGGGCCAGTAAAACTGCAAAAGAAACACGCAGATCAACATCAAGCAACCTTTTCAGCCTACTATTAGTGAACGAGCACCTTGAAAGGGTAGAACCAAAACCAAGAACAGAACATGACAGGCCACAGCAGCTGCTCCCAAGCTAGAAACCCTGGCTCAGGCACAAAACAGAATGTGAACTCCCCTCGGTTTGCCGTGATAAGAGTTAGTTTCAAGAGACGCGCTTCAGGCGACTGGCTCCAGAGCGCAAGTGCCTGGAGAATCTCAGCTCCATCCACAAGCACCCATTTGCCCTCCGACGAATGAAGTCATGAAGACCTTCCAAATATTTCAGCAACACACGGGTAGTAGAACAAACATACCAGTACATCAGGGGAACGAATTCCCTTCTCTTTGAAACGAGCATTATTTCTAATTTTCAGAAGAGCAAAGCACACAACTGCTACTCTAGTAAGGATATATGACAGAATGTTGTCGGAACTCTATAACCAACGATGTGATGGTGAAGTACGAGAATGTGAAGCATAAAATAGTTTAAAAAAAGAGTATGAGAACAGTTACATGGTATCATTTCCGGAAAAATCGGTCTTACCATGGAACTTCATCGTAGAAAAGAATGCAACATCTTCTCGTCTTTTCTTGCCGGGAAAAGAACACAACATCCAATGCAAACATGAGATTAAGCAGCCTAACTGCAGAAGCTGCCAGCTAACTACACGGGAACATGCAAAGTTCCAACACCAAGGAAGTCCATCTCATTGTTCCCATAAGCAAAAGAGAGTCAAGATCAATTATGCCAATCAGAAACCCTTTTGCACTCAACCACAGCATCACACTACTGGATCGGTGATCATAGGACGGAGAGGTGTGTTAGGAACAAGATGTTGCAAATTTATCTCATCCAATCTCACCTACACACGAGCGCCTCAATCGTCTTGATGCTCAGTGTGTTGTGGGGCTTTGGAATTACTAGTCCGCTACTACTGAATGCCGCTTCAGAATGAACCAAGGACGCCGGCATAGCTAGGACGTCCCGTGCAATAGCAACAGACATGTATGACCAGGATGTTTGCTTTCTTTATAAAGCCGGGCGAAAGCCTATTTCGAGATGGGACTAGAACCTCCTGAAGGTAGTTGTCAAGTTGTGAAGACATATGGCTATTGAGATGGTCATCCGAGTCATCCAAAGAATCATTATCATTTGCATCCAGAGCTGCACTACTTAAAAGAAGGCCGTCACTCGGCTGATCTGTAGCGTTGTAGTATTCATCAAAGAGTTCCTGAACCGTATCATGTATTTCAGATAAGAAGCCAAGCGAGTCTGTGATGTAAGCCTGTTGTAGACGAAATTTAATGAATCTCGCCTTGAATCTTGGATCGAACATGACAGGTATTGACAACAACACGTATGAGTTTTGCCGGTACTCATCGAACGCTTCCTGCATCTCCATGACCAGAGTAGCAATCCCTCCGTGATCATTTGATGCTTCTTCTTGCAGAACTGCCCTCACTCTCCATACCTCGCTAAAGTATACATTTGTTGTCGGAGAACTAGGGCTAGAAATTACTTCAATGACATGATAAAATGTCCGCAAAATCTTGCAAATAGACCAAGTAGTTGTCATATATTCTGGAAACAGCACTTGTGCAGCAGGAAACAACTTGTTGAATTGCAACACAACTTCAAGCCTGAAATATAACTTGTGCCACCACTTGCCATCTTCTTGCGGGCACTTCACACTCATCTGTGAAATACTTCCAGAAGTTGTTGTTGCATCGATGATGGAGATGTGCATGCCCCAAAAAAGTCCTTCACTATGTCACCAACAAGGAAAAGTATATATGATTATCCATCGGAAACAACACTATTTAGCATGTCATCCACACAAGCAATGTTGTACAGCTTGCCTCCGATGGGAAGGCGCCTCTTCTCTACGAGCGTATCCTTGAGCTTCAAGGTATTTGCATCTTTCTTAATTTCACCCACTGAAGTCAAGCTCAAAATCTTCTGCTCAAGATTCCAGTCTCTGATTGCACCCAATATGACATTGTATGTGATAATTGGAGAACAATAATTGTATTGATTGAGGCCTCAAAGGGCTGTTTATATAGATTACAAAACTTGGACTCCAAGACTAAGAGAGATAGATTACAATCCAAAACCTGCCGGCCATAGTATCCGTAACCGACCTATACTCTAATATCCCCCCGCAGTCTCAGCATCAGGAGTAACGATGTTGAGACTGGAGCGTATGTCGGTGAAAGATGCAGTCGGAAGTCCTTTGGTGAAAATGTCAGCAAATTGAGCACTGGTAGGTACATGAAGAACACGGACCTCGCCAAGAGCCACCTTCTCTCGAACGAAGTGTATGTCAATCTCAATGTGTTTGGTGCGACGATGCTGAACTGGATTGGAAGCCATGTATACTGCAGAGATGTTATCACAATAAACGATGGTTGCACGATCAAGTGGGCGATGAAGTTCCACGAGAAGCTGACGCAGCCACACCGCTTCCGCCACAGCATGAGCAACCGACCTATACTCAGCCTCAGCAGAAGACCTGGAAACTGTTGCCTGCCTTTTAGAACACCAAGAAACAAGATTATCACCCAAATAAACACAAAATCCGGATGTGGACCGGCGAGTATCTGGACAACCTGCCCAGTCTGCATCAGAATAAACTATCAAGCTTGTTGGAGAAGAAGAATTAATGAGAAGACCATGATCAAGAGTTCCTTTTAAATAGCGAAGAATGCGGTGGATGTGAGCAAGATGAGGAGCACGAGGATCATGCATAAAAAGACAGGCTTGCTGAACAGAGTATGAAATGTCGGGCCTAGTGAGAGTGGCATATTGAAGGGCACCGGTGATGCTACGATACAAAGTGGGGTCAGAAACAGGATCACCATCAGCCGACAATTTGGCACCAATGTCGGCCGGGGTACGAGAGGGTTGACAATCAGACATACCAGAACGAGAAAGCAAGTCTAGAAGATAGGATCGTTGAAAGGAATATTTGTGTATCCAGATCTTAACTACACACTGCTCGCTAACAAACCATTTCGGAAGTAGGAATCCACTGCTATTAAAGTGCCATCTGGACACTTTGAACCAAGTAGTATAATGTAATGCATGGAGACTGAATAGGCAAAAATAAACATACCAATTGGGAGGCAGGAACCCTTCTGTGGCCCCATCCACTCCGTCACCATCACCTCGGCCGACGTCGCTTCCGGTTTGGCTGGGCAGGTTTTCAGATGCTGACGCAGAAAGATATCTCCATTGTAGCTCAGGCGATTATGGCAGTTGAGGCAGTCTGCAAACTCAACCTCCCATTCGGATAGATCGGCTGGAACTCCTCCCAGATCGGCTGCAACTCCTCCGGCCCCTTGTACTGATTCTTGAGCTTTTTTCTGAGCGAGGCGTGAGCACCATCAAATTTAACCATCGCCTTCGTGTTGTCGTCCTTCCCATGCTTAGCAGGATTTCCCATAGCTTCACAGCAACTCAGTTAACTATGAACAGTAAACACATATCAGTCCAAGACGATAGCTTCACATCAACTCAGCAAGTATGAAAAATAAATCCATATCAGTCCAAGAAGATAGTAGTATCTCAATCCAAGAAGAAACCCAGCATTGATCTGAGTACATGAGATCCTCCATAAGTTCAAGACAGCCAAGACAATGTAACAAACACATGCTTCTTGCCTGTCAGCCCAAAAAAACACATTACTTGCGGATTCAGTCTCCCGGCCTAAACCCTAGATTATCGAGCATGTGCACCCAAAACTACCACAATCCGAAGCATCCTGCTAAGCGGAAACTTCTTCCAAGCACGAAATGTCACAAAACTCGACCAAAAATGGCACATTTTCTTCGTATGTAACACGGCACAGCGCGCGGGGGTTTCTTGATAAGCGCGAGGGGAGACAGAGCAAGGGGAAAGCAGAGCAGAGCCACGGCGGGCTAACCTGAACCTGCGGGAAGCGACCGTCGACGCACCGTGTGCGGTCCCGCCGGAGAACCGCCGCTCCTCGGCAGGCTCGTCGGGTGCTTCCCCCCAATCTTTCCCTCCCTCGTTGTTGGGTGGCGAGAATGGGCTTGGGTTGGGGCTTCTTGGTGGGTCGGCCCTGTTAAAACCCAGATAATCTATTGGTTCGGTCTGGATTCAAGGTTGAATGGGTCGTGTTAAACCCAGATAATCTTTTGATTTCAGCTTCCACTAACATGTCCTTATACATCACTATTTACTATTTTGCCTGAAAAAAGAATCACTATTTAATATTATTATTTTATACCCCTAAAAATACAGTTATTATTTTGTAAGTCATACGTCAGGGTTTGCTCGGAGAACTGCAACAGCCGCGACCGAAGAATTCGCCTCCTACCGCCATCTTGGCGCTGAGAGGTGGAGGGCCTCGAATCTTTAAGAGTTATGTGTTCTTTGTCGACGTCTAGTGGTGATCATAGTTTTATGCGAATAAAGTTACCCTTTCATTTTTATCTTTTTGGCGGTTCATGAAGTTAGAGAGTTTTGCGTCCTCGTAGATTCTATTATTTAAATATGATGATTTTTTGTTGATTTTTTAATGTTATTGTGAAGTTGGAATCTTACATCGATATTGTGATTTGAGAGCCTGCACATTTAGGGGGGGGGGGGGGGGGGGTCATCCCTGGCCCAAGTGCATTATCACTCAAGGTTTCTCGTCTTTTTGGATGGACGACCGAAGGGGCTTTCAGAACCTTTATTATAAATCAAGTTCATGTGGATGAAAAAGTGATTGTGTCGTTTTACCGAAGTCTTGTAGAGACTTATATCACAAAGAAGATATTTTCAAGAGATATCACTGTAATTCTTAGTCATAAGAGTTGTTTTATTTATTTATTTTGAATATTAGATCCAAATCAGTGTATCTGTAATAGACTAATAGTTACAAGCATGATTTTTTGGACGCCTCAGTTTGATTAGTACACACAAGCTTTCTATCATGATTTAAAAAAATTCTTTGTTTTCTGAAAGGTTGGGGTGTTCGACGACCTATGAACATTTTCCATTAACCCCGCATACTTGTTATGTACCACCTTATCAAGGAGAGGGCGACTAAATTATTTGCCACTTTATTAGGGTTTAGATTATTTGCCCCAAGGTTATTTGCCACACGTACGACTTACAAAGTGTCCCGGGGGGTGGGGGCACCAAATCATCAAATGGGAAAGTAAAGGGTGGGTTAAGGTCTAATTTCCCGAGGAGGCCAGCAGGAGCTTCATTTCTAAGCCGCCACGACAACCCCAAAGCCGGGGTAGGGGAGAGCAAGGGCGTGCCCGGCATCGCCACTGGCAGGTGGTCGCCGATGTCGTCGACTGCATGAACTCGGGCCAGCAGGCCACTCCGTCGTAGCCGGCCACTACGCCCCCACACAATTTGGCTCCAAGTTCAGTGGCAGTGTGATATTGAGTCGTCGCATATATACATTTATTTGGTCTCTGTACAATTCATGTTCTCCTGTGTGTGATTCGGTCGTCTAATCGGTGATTTTCTTATTATCGGCAGTTCAACCAAAGACATCGCAAGAGTAGCCCAGAGTGAAAGGCAACTCCGGTGAAGCTTAAATTCCACATCAATGCCTGGGTTTATTTCCACATACATGAGGTAGCTCGGGTCACTTCACTTGTGCAGAGGTGGGCATGGAGAGAGAAACGCGCTGAGCAGACGGCTCCTTCCACTGCTGCGTGATGGTCTTGATCTGGGTGAAGAACTGCACGCCCGCCTTGCCTGCGCATCCATGTTTACCGTGTTAGTTACTTATGCCCAGATGCGACTCTAGGTAGTCTGCTGGAGAAGGATGATCAAGTGAGATTAGCAGGCGCACCGTAGAAATTCAAGTCTCCTGCGAAGGAAGCTTTGCTACCCGTGAAGGAGAAGAATGGCAAGGGTACTGGGATCGGCACGTTGATACCCACCTACAAAGGAAAGCCATACATTGTGAGTACTATGACTAGGTTCGATATTTTCTCCAGAACATTTTCAGACCTTGTAGTGTACCCAACTAGCTTACTACACGCTTAGGTAATTACTCCTTCACAAATGCTACGTATTACCTGGCCAGCTTCAATGTCCGTCTGAAATTTCCTTGCAGAAACACCAGATGTGGTAAAGATGGAAGCCCCGTTGCCATACCTGGACGATTTGCAAATCATTAAATCGCAATCAATTTTGCTTGGGACTCTGAGCTCACAGGAGAGAGAGAGAATTACTTGTTCCTGTTTACAATTTGTATGGCGTCATCTAGGCTCTCTGCCTGCAACAATTGATAACACAATCAGCATAATGAAAATTTAATGATGGTGGAGTGAAGGAAACAAGTTTGTTATACCTTCATCAAGAGAAGAACTGGACCAAAAATTTCCTCCTGTTTCAAGATTTGCAGGTTTCAATCAAATATATAACAAGGCAAATGATCGTTGAATTCTTTCTTGGGAAGGAAAAAGTGGGTAGTCTTTTTTCAGATAATGTTGAAACTGATGCAAAGTAAACATTCTAAAAATACCTTGTAACACTCCATATCACTTTTAACATCAGCCAACACAGTTGGACCAACAAAGTTGCCCTCCTCGAATTGAGGAACCTGCACAGCACGTATATAGTTATCAGGCATACCAAGACCCAGTTGAATGAATTGCACACGGGCAGTTCAACATCTGAATTCTTAAACTTACCACAATCTCCCTCCCATCCAGCACAATCCGAGCGCCACTGTCAACACCACTTTGGACTAACTTGCAGATGCGGTCTTTGGCCTATTGATACCATACTGTTAGGGCACGAGATTCACCAAGAAAACAAAGGGCTCTAATACGAATCTAGAACTCCCTCCACTTTTCAAAAAGCAGGCCATTGTTTTTCTATATATAAATCCTAACAAAATTATGATATCATGCAAGTACTTCTGAAGACAATTACTAAGTTCTAATCCAAATATTTAAATATTTGAAAATATAGGTAGACAAAGCTTTTAAAGAATCAAAATGTCACAATCTGTGAACTAGAGTAAGTGATATGAATCCTGAGGCTGCGGAGAAGCCTCCAAAAAGAAAAACAGGTGTTATTTTATCAAACTAATAATTGCAATAATTTATTTTTATGGTCCAAATGTGGGCCTTAGTAGCTTAGCCCCACAATAAAATGCTCAATTAATCACAAACGTAGCAGTGGCAATGGCATATTAGATGTTCTCCAGGCAGATTTTAAGACAGGGGAGCTACTAGTTACCACTGCAATAACTATGTAGGATAAATCTAAAGCTCCTGATACGTACAGTCAAACCCCAAAAGCTAATATGTTTCCAAAAAGGCTATACCATATGTCAACAGTTCATCATTAGCAAAAACAGGTGTAGCATTTTCTTTCAAAGGGATCATATTCCATACTGAGGCCATACGATGATTACTCGCTCAACATTTCATGATTAATTCACCTAAATAAACATCAATGGTTAATAAGTAACTACTGTTCTATCACCTCTGTTCCGAATTATAAGACGTTTTAGATATTTCAATATGGATTACATACAGACTGAAATGAGTGAACAAACACACTAAAACGTGTCTATATACATCCGATTCAGAAAAAAGTTAGAACATCTTATAGTTCGGAATAGAAGGAGTATAATCCAATTTTAAACAGGTAATCAAGCAGCCTTTTGGTGATCTAAACTTCATAAGATCTCTTTTTACCCCCTCAATGTAAAATTTTAAACATCTTCCAAAAAAAAAGATCCTAAGTTCAAATATTCAACAATCATTGAAGGAAGAAAATATTAAGCATTCCTTTTCTTTACACCGGTTAATATTTGAGAATTAGAAGGTGGGAAGATAATTCTTTTCTTTACAGACAAACGTAACAAATGTAAACTCCCAATATTATTATCAATATGTATCCATAAGTGAAAAAATATGAATAACATGGGTACAAAAACATGTGCTAAAAAAGCAAACCTGTCTACTGATCACTGGACCAAGGTCTGCATCATTAGCTGTTCCGGAATTAACTACAAGGCTGTTTGCACGTTTGACTAGTTCATCCTCCCTAAAACAAAAGATAAGGTTGACAATGCTTCCCCAAAATCTGACCAAAAACATAGCTTTAGCCTACAAAAATTGTCTTGGATAGATGTCTTAGAACTCTACCATGGTTCTGAACCTCCAACAAAAACAGCAGTGCTCAATGCCATGCACCTTTGCCCGGCTGCACCAAAACCGGCAGCAATAAGGGCATTCAATGTGGCATCTCGATCAGCATCAGGAAGGATAATGGCATGATTCTTTGCACCCATGTTACACTATAGGAAATAGAAACAGTTATTCTGAATTATAACGCTCAGAACGTAAAATGCAGGAAAAAAAGGTTATTTAGAAATTCATGGTTAGAAGCAAACCCACCTGAACACGCTTCCCACTCGCAGATGCTCTAGAATATATATGCATACCTGCCTGAGAAGGAGAGAGAGATCAGAGATAGCACAACTGCTAGCTAGCTCTGAGCCACAGCACTACAATAGCAATATCCGATATGGAGTTAAAAATCTAATGTAAATGATTAAAAATAGAACTTATAACTTTATTTTGCAGGGAAATAGAACTTATAACTACACATCTCTCAATACAAGAGAACACATGCCATTAACACGAATACATCAACAGCAAGAACACCTGTGTTGGCACAAAAAACTCTTATTTGCATCTTGGTAAAAGAATTTATCGGTCAGCACAGAAAGCTAATTAAGTTTTGAAAAACTATAGTAACACATAAAAAAAGATCTGCCATGTGTGCATGTGAGTGATAATGCACGGATATCCTTGTTTCTAGAACGAGATTTGGTTAATGACCCAAGAGCTCAAAACAAATATGTTGATACGTATTGGAGGAGCAGAATATTAGTTAGATGGTCGATGCAACGAAGTGTACTTGTAAATCCAGGTTCAGGGAGATGGTTGGATCCACTTACTGTATTGGAACCAACAAAAGATACTGCCTTAATAGCCTCCTCATCACAAATGTTGTTGACAACATCCTGATAAAGTAAAACAAAATCAGAACCAGGTAACGTAAGAAGCCTGGGGACTCCAGCAGAATAGTTCGTGAATGTTCTTTTCAGAAAAAGCATAATAGATCCATGAATGTTCTTTAAAGAAAAAGCATAATAGATTCATGTATCCAATATGAGCAGATAATCCTCCAGAGCAAGTGTGAAGTTTCAAGATGTGCTGATTTGCCGGTGTTCCAAAGAGTAAAGACAATAGCGTGCAGCTTTGTCCACAAAGTATCAATCATCTTATGTGTTCTAAAATGTAACAACACCAGGCACCAGTAGTACATGAGAAACATATTATCAAACACAATGACAAGCTCAAAAAAAAAGCTAAGAATGCCGTACATGGGTACCATGAACAATGTTCAACACACCCTTTGGTAAACCAGCCTCCATTGCTAGCTCCGCAAGCATCATAGCAGCCCCTGTTGACAAATATTATATCATCAAATCTCAAAACTAATTGTCTGCAGTTTTCGGTCAAAATGGCCGGAAATTAAAGCATTTTAAAGGACCGCCATTTACAATGATACATGGCACTTTAAGATGTAACAGTTCCATGTTTTGAAATGATATTAGTTCCAGATCATTAAAAATGTGAACATTGTTTTCACGCCTAGAGATACAGTGCAACCAGTAATCTAGCTTGTAAAACATGGAATTCCATCACAGCAAAGTATTTAAAACCGTGCTTTCTAAAAAGACTACGGTACTCTCCTAAAACTCCAAAAAGACTGAGATGCAGAACATAGCCTTACATTTTATATTACAAAAATCTACTACACACACCGTAGGGAGGGTTTCCCTATGGTATTCCTGTCCAAAATGTATATTTCATAGTGCTATCATACAACTAATGAAAAATGTGAAACTTGGCTGAAACTATTATGCAACAATTCCCTTATGAGACCGGAAGGTATATTTGTCCTAATAATCATGGCGAGAAGTACAGCACCATTACTGACCTTCAAATGTTAGCTAAGCAAGAACACATGCATTAGTAAACGCCACAACAACAATAAATGTAGTCAACAAATTGTGCAAGAATACAATGGCAAAAGCAGGCACCTGGATCCTTTTCTGATGGCTTTAGAACAAAAGTATTGCCACAAGTAACAGCTATGGGGAACATCTGAATCCAACAAACATAACAAACAAAGTTACTGACAGAATATGGTCAGAAAATTGTACATGTGATGCACTCTAGAGTCCTTGTAAGTAATAAGAACAAAATTTTATGTTAAAAAAACAGTGAAGTCAGGCATACCCATAGGGGAATCATGGCAGGGAAATTGAATGGGCATATCCCAGCACATACGCCAAGTGGCTCCCTAATACTAAAGGTGTCAATCCCATGAGAAACGTTGGAAACATATTCGCCCATTTGCAGTGACCCCATTCCACAAGCATGCTCCACCACCTCTACAAGATTAGAAGTTTGAAATCAAAAACCTGACAGCCAGTGTGTTAAATAGCCAATATAACCAAGAGGCGTCTCATGAAGAAAATGTCACTTCACAGAATCAAGTGTATTAAGGGCAAATAAAAGATACTGGTGGCATCGACATGTCCTGCAATGTAGAAGGTGTGGAAAATAGAATACCATGTCTTAAACTGCATACATTAGGAGAACCTGCTATTATGTAGGATTTATTTTGCTTACTGGCCGGTTTGAATATACTCTAGCAGGTAGTGTTACATATTTCAAGCATGAACAGAGAGAGTGAACTCATCAGACTCGCGGATTGCCCGTGGATCAACAAGTAACACGATTGGGATGTTAAGATAATTATTATACTATCTACAACAACCAAGCAGAAAAAGGCCAAAAACAAGTGTAATGATATGAAAACTAACCTAGACCACGGAATACATCACCCCAAGCATCTTTCAGCGTCTTTCCCTGCTCGGTTGTAATGTTCTCTGCCAGCTTATCCTAGTATCACCACCAATGAAGCACAGAATTACTACAGCAGGAACCAATCAATCACAGCATGAGTATAAAATTGTAAACTCTACAGTAACTGATGGTTTCTATTGATGGAAACTGGAAGAATTTCTTCAGAAATAATTCTACCATGTTGGCCCGGATGAGCTCCTGGTATTTGAACATGATGCGCTGCCGCGCCGTGACTGGCGTGCTCCGCCAGCCAGGGAAGGCGATCCTGGCAGCGTCCACCGCGGCCTTGAACTCGTCGGCGGTGGTGAGAGGGATCCGGGACACCACCTCCTGCGTCGCCTGCGACATGGCCACATAGAAATGCCCGCGTCACATCACATCCCCACGGCTCTAAATCGACCAGCTCCAGCAGAAGGATGGACCGATTGAGAGGGACCGAGAGGCAGGAGGATGGCTTACGGGGTTGGTGACGTCGACGTGCTCAGTGGCCCTCGACTCGACGAAGTCGCCGCCGATGAGGAGGCGCACCCTGGGCTGCGAGTGCGAGGAGGCGGCGGTCACTCACAAGTCACACCAGGCGGAAATGACGCCGACACGGATAAGGAATAACAGAGTGGGGGTTCCGGGAGGGGCGGGCGCGTACCGGCGACGACGAGGTCCCCTCGGCGAGCCACGAGGCGGCGGCGGTGGATAGCGGGGCGGCCATCGGCGACCGGCGGAGGCCGGAGGCTGCGACGGGGAAGGGGTCAGGAACCGCGTGCGGCCTCAGGGGATGGAGAACGGGGAGGGAGGGAGGGTGGGGAGCGATCTACCTGAGCGGAGGAGGACGGCGCGAAGCATCGTCGGCGCCGGCGGTTGCGTCTCGGAACAGGAGTATGGAGTGGGGCGGTGACGAGGAGGGAGGGAGGAAGAGGGGAGGGGAGAGCGGAGTGGCGACAGGGGAGGAGTGGTTGTTGGTGTCGTACTCGTTTCTGTCACCCGCCGATTAGGCTGCGCCTGCGGGGCGGCGGCGGAGGAGGAGGAGGTGGGAAGGCAGACGTCACGGGATTCCCTTTCCAGCTAGGATACATATCTCTATCTCTATCATTTTTTATTATTTGTATTATTTTAGTGGAAATCTATGTCTTCTGTGTGTATACTATTCTATCTCAGCCCAAAATATATATTTTTTACAGAGAATTTAGAGCTTTATTCAAAAAGAAACCGCTGAGCAGCCAGCCAATAGGCTACTGATCAGGAAGCTCGGTGTTTTCGTAAGCCAGCTTTCGGTGGCAGACATCATTTCTGAGGGTGTGACCCACTTGCAGTATGCAGACGATACTATCATCATGGAATCGAATGATCTATGCTTAGCTAATCTTGAATTCATTCTTCTTTGCTTTGAAGCTCTTTCGTGTCTCAAAATCGACTTTTCTAAGAGCGAGGTTTTGATTACTGGGTGACTGGTACCGAGGCTCTGCGAGTTTCTCAACTGCTCAATTGCCAGCTAGGTTCCTTCCCTTTTAAGTATCTGATCTCCATATTGCCCCTTTAAGCTCTCTGCCAAATACTTCAATCCTCTGGTGGCTAAGGTTGGCAACCGCGACATGCCCTGGCGTGGCAAAGTTTGCCTCACGAACGATCGCCTTTCTTCTCTCCCTATGTTCACCATGGGATTCTACTATCGTACTAAGGAGACTCGTTGTGGATTTGATAAGCATAGGGGTGCTTTCTATTGGAACGATGTTGATAATCGCCGTAAATACCGTATGGTCAAGTGGTTGTCCATCTGTCGGTCCTAATCACACGGAGGGTTGGGTATCCTTAACACTTCGATTATGAACAAATGCCTTGTCATTAAATGGTGGTGGGAAATCCTGTCCTCAGGGCCTGGCACTCTGTGGTATTATATTCTCAAAGGCAAATACTTCCCTAACTATAGTCCCCTGTTTGCTTCGCCCGTGGGTGGGTCCCAATTCTGGTGTGATGTGGTCAAAATGAAGAATGTGTTTCCTGAACTCGTTAAGTTTGTCGTCGGCAACGGTGCCTCTATTCATTTTTGGCTCGATTGGTAGTGTGGTGATTCCACCTTAGCAGTTGTGTTTCCGACTCTGTTTTCCTATTGCACGTCGCCAGAGATCTCAATCTTCGAGCTCGCCGACGCGGGTTGGGACCTGGGTTTCAGAAGAACCCTTTCTTCTGAATAGTTGGGACAGCGGCATCTCCTTGTTGCCTACTCCCCGGTGCTCTCAAAGGAGGATCATTCTATGATCAGGCCCCATTCAGCTTATGGTAGATTCTCGGTTAAATCCCTCTACTCTCGGTTGATTTCTAGAGCGCCCACGAACAAATTCAAATATGTGTGGCCTGCTAGGGTGCCGCCTAAAATTAAGATTTTTATGTGGCAAGCTATCAGGGGTAAGTTTTCGGCGGCTGATCAAATTCGGAATAATGGCCCTGTCTCAGACCAGTGTACTCTCTATTTGGCCCTTGAGAGCTCAGATCACATTTTCTTTGGGTGTGTCCTTGCAAAGTTGGCCTGGTGCTGTATTTGATCCTGGATGGGAGTTTCTTGGTCTCCTGCTTCCTTTGCTGAGCTCCACCGCTGGCTGCTGGGCTGTCGGGGCAAACTAGACGCATTTTCTGGGTGGGGTTCTCGACATTACTACAAGAAATAAATTCACGATTGAAAACATTTTCCCAAACAGGCCGGCCGACTGTTTTTTTTTTTCAAAATGATTATCTTCTTGTGGTAGTGGAAATTATTGACTAAGGGCGTTGATCGAGCTGCATGGAGGAGCTGATTTCAAGGGTCTGATTGTCTGCATCTTCTTTAGTCCAGCAAAATGGTGTTAACTGATGTTTTGCGATTTGCTTCACCCTAAGGTTCTATAGGTTGTCGGCATGCGTGCCGTGATATTTGGGCTTGCGTGCCATTGATACTATGTTATTTCTCTGGGTTCTTATGTTGGTGAAACTTCGTGCTATGTCGTTCATAGTCTACCTGGTAGCTTTATTTATAAAGCTGAGTGTATGCATTTTCTCTAAAAAAAGCACGTTTTCATAAAAGGTGAGCTGGCCGTTGGTTGATCTACTTACATGTTGAATTGAAAATAAATAAAACAAGTAGATAGCTCATCAGTTTCGAGAAGAATTTGTGCCACACCTAAACGACTATTGCGGTGAGTGTTATAGAGGTTAACTACCTTTAGATTGTCGATCTCCATCATCACATGAGAAAACCCACGTAAATGGCGAATATAACTCCATCTCTCATGGATAGGGCTACCACAATCATGGGATCGGTGACCCCCGGGTGCGTCTTGCACCAGGCACAATATATGACGTTTTTTGCCGTTCAGACGGGGATAGTATATACAATAGTTATGTATGTGCAACGACACGATCCAATTTTTTTTAAGAACTGACTTTTTTTATTAATTTATGTTTTGCTTCTTCGGATTTACTTAATCGTGTAGACAGTGAATATCAATATCTTCGGCGGTGATGGCACGGTTCGCGACTTACAAGTCGTGGTTTAAGAATCAGATTGACTGGTTTGAAAACATTCTAGATTACGATATTGTAATTTAGATTGCTAGTTAGGGTACTTTGATTGCTTGATACGACTTTTATTTGTTAAATGCTAATTATGATGATTTGATTGGTTTTGATACAATATTTTTATGCTAATTATGGTGCTTTAACTGTTACGATGTCCTTGGAGCAATATAGGCCATTGGATATAAAATAACGAAGGGGTCTCCGTCACAACTTGCCTGTTTAGTTAAGATGGAGATATCTCTCGAGTGAGGCATTTTGGTGCCCAGGCTCATCTGCACCCGTTCAGTAAAAAAATCAAAACAAATACTAAAAAAATTCAAAAAAATTCAAAAAAAATTTGGGTGTAAGATAATTTCGTGCGTGAGGTTCGCTCCAATTTTTGTATCATTTGAACATCTGGGCAGCTCTCAGAAAAAAAAAACAAATCGGGTCAAAACAGTGCGTGAACAGTAAACTTTTTTAGAGACCCTGAATTTGTCTTTTTTTACGAGAGCTGCTCAGATGTTCAAATGATACAAAAATTGGAGCGAACCTCACGCATGAAATTATGTACCACCCAAAAAAAAATTGGAATTTTTTTAGTATTTGTTTTGATTTGTTTACTCAGCGGGGGTGCAGATGAGCCCGGGCCCAGAAATGGATTTTCGATATCTCTATCTCTACTTACTTATTAAAAAATATTCCTTTTTCTAACTCTTCGTCAACCGGTTCCACCCTCCCATCACGTCCTTCCATTGGTTTTATTTCATCCAGTTGATTTTTTTTACCACCACACCATATTAACCACATCTTTCAAGTACGCCGCTCAATCACATTGAAATAATGTGTTATTATGCCGCTCAATTTCATGCCATATTTCATCTTACCTTTCCGTATGCCGCTCGATCACATTAGTTTACTTACCATGCATGACCGAGGCTACCAAATTTATTGAGATAAAAATATTTGTCCCCCGTGACAACGGACGGGAACATACATATACTACATAAAAAAGACAAGGTCTCGTCTCCCATCTTACATCTGTATCACTCCTTCCTCTGATTTTTCAGTTTCCCGTCCTCTTCTGGTTTTCATCACACTAATTTTTGGTAACCCAATAAACTAGATCAATTTATGGTACAAAAATAAATTCACGGTCGATAAATTTTTTGTTTCTTACGTACTCCCTCCGGTCCTTTTTAGTCTGCATATAAGTTTTGTCTGGAGTCAAAGTATCTCTATTTTGACCAAACTTATAGAGAAAAGTATCAACATTTACAATGTCAAATTAATATTGTTAGATTCATTATGAAATGTAATTTCATAATATATATATTTAGTATTTTAGATGTTGATATTTTTTTAATATAAATTTAATTAAACTTCGCAAAGTTTGACTTCACACAAATCTAATACGCGGAGTAAAAAGGACCGGAGGGAGTAAAATTTGATACCGGTCAAACATCTTTAATGACCCAATAAATAGCAATAAATTCACGGCCGTAAGTAAATAAATAGTAGTCAGTCTATTGTCTTTAACAAACCAACCTGTGGTTGGATGGTTAGAGAGACAGTGGTAATCCCAGCCCGCCAGAGTTCAAATCCTGGTGCTTGCATTATTCCTAGATTTATTTCAGGATTTCCGGCGATGCGCGTTCAATGGGAGGAGATGTTCCCGTCGACGACGAGGTGCCTACGGTGACTTCGTAAATCTCAAGATGATATGCCGGATCAATCTCTCAGAGGTGCTCATAGGGGTAGGGTGTGCGTGTGTGCGTTCATAGGGGTGAGTGTATGCGCCTAAATATGATCAATCATGAACACATACCTATTTATCGGTTTAAGCAATGACAAAATGTTGACTTTATAACCAAAACATAATCTTATTTTGTCTATTTGTTTGCATCAAGATTTGTCCCCTATGGCACTGTTATTGCGTTAAAAATATTTACCCCCATGACAACACACGGGCACACACCTTAGTAATACAAAAAAAAAAGGAAGCTATGGACATTACAAATTTGGGCGTCCTGAAATTTGTTTGCATGGGTATAAAATAATTAATTGATTTAATACATTTTAATGGGTTTCCATCTGTTGTAAATTTGTTTTGTTCATACATATCTTTGGATCACCATGTCGCAGTAATGGGATCATGTGGCAAGAATATGCTCGGGGTGGCGAGGTTAAAGTTTCTCATGCATACTCGACGGCGAGATTTGGTGGCAGGTTCTTTACACAGACTCAAGGGTTCAACGTGCACAAAGACTTCTCACCTATCATTGACAAAGTCGGGCCGGCGCCGGTTCGCTATGCGACTCATTCTGGTGACGGCAGTGGACGTTCAACGGCCCAAGAATCTCGACGTAATTTTACTATATTTGGGATGCTTTTTTGCTTTTGGTTAACTTTTTTTTTTTGAGAAATTGCTTTTGGTTAACTTCTATAACAGATCTGACGACATTCCAAAAGGAGAGGTGGCACCAAAAACACAAATAGGAAGGGAAGGAACCAGCACGGGCAGCAGCCCAGGACCAGGAGGAGAATATGTTGCTGCTTGTGTTGTGGCCTTGTGGGGGTGTGCTACTGCTTTGGGGTGGGGTAATGAGCTGAGTTACAACCAGCAAGTTTGTACTGGAGCGCGGCAGCTGAGAGAAACGGTTTCAGTTTAACACCAAACCAACTCAGCCCACTAGGATTGTTTCTAGTTGAGTGGCAGGTGTAGCATACAAATACCCATGAAATGTACAGTACTATATGCACATCTGGACTAGTAAGTACTAGTACATATTGTTCTATTAATAACAAGAGCGAGCGAGGTCACTTGATCCATACACATTTTACTTCTACACAGAGGAGAGGAGAAGAGCCATGGTCTCCTCCGCCTTACCATTACCATCCATCCCTTGTTCAAAGTGCACACACCAAAATACCTACTACATACATACATACATACATTCTTCCACTTCCAGCACCTTGCTTGTGACATTACTACTTGATTACCCTAGCTAGTTAGTTACTTAACCCTTCCTAAACAAACAACCATCGCATCACATCAACATGCTCCTAATACCTCGGCTCATCCCGCGTCAACTCTGCTTCTCCTCTCCTTCCCTGCAAAACAACCCAAAACACAATTAGCACTAGGCTAACTCATACCCCTTCAAAACAAACAAAATGCCAACACTCTTTCAGGCCAAGCGATGGCAAAACAAGCAGGCGCATACTTAGAAGGTGACGCCGGCCTCCCCGGCAGTATCTGCTTCCGCACAGGCACTCGAACGCCTTCACCGGCTGCCTCTCGTCGTCGAAATCTATGCCATAGTCCTGCAACCAGCAAAGAACATCTCACTAAGCATTTCTCTTCTGTTTCAGCTCTAGTGTACAACGTAAATGCATATTATTCATCTTGCAACAGAGACGAACTTTCTACTTCTGAAAACAGAAGTACTGACAGACGAAAACAAATTCTTGGGGTTGAGATTAATAAACGGGAGATAAAGCCAACAGTTGTAAGCAAATACGGCTGCGATCAGAGACATGAGATTCGCATTGATGCAAGCATATGAAGGAAATTCTACAGAAAAACTGATCACTTGATATACATGCATTCAGAGAGAAGACTCGAAATACAGAATATCAACCTCAACCTCGCTTAGACAGCAACAACTTATACTTTTGAAGGTCCACGGAGTTTGTCAGTCATAGCTCACTCAGACATTTGTCTATGTGAACAAAGGTTGCATACATGTTGCATCAATATCAAGAAACTATACAGTGCACATACCCATGTCAGTTCCTCAAAAGCCTCCACCTTCTTGCTTGTGAAGAATGCAACCTGTTTTATGAACAAGAAAAAAAAGACCATCAACTTGGTGTGTCTATCTTATGGTATTTTCAGAGCCATAATAAAGTTGTTGAGGGTAGCTTACATGATAATACTGATGATCAGGAGTCTCCACTTCGACAGGAATCATGGCTAGATTTGCATCACGGCATCTACATGGAGTGTTACAACCAGATTTTTTTAAGAAGGCAAGTTAGAGTTAAGCCTCTTCTTCTTCACTGTCATTTAAAATAAGCATCATAAACATGACTGTTAAGAACAAGTGCATACCTGTGATTGATGAATCTGCCAACATTCCCATAAAATGTTCCATCTAGGCATAAAGCCTCTTCGTCCTTCGGCGCCCCTCCGGAACACCAACCAGCATCCAGAAGTATTGGATGTGTATACCAACCATTCTGCATGTTTTGGGTGGCCCTTTCATGTAGTTCTGTATTTGTTAGTATCTCCCCAGCATATTCACAAACGAAAGTGCCTTTTGGCAAATCATCGAGTGTGCGGAGCCCCCAACCCATCCCTTCTTCGGTGAAGAACACCTGGTAGATAGTAGAAGTACCAGTAAGGATGCTGCACATGACAAATAACAGGAAATGTGCCATTATAGTACCCCCGACAATCTACACAAATGCATTAAATGTTACCTGGAGATTGCATCTTATGCCACGTTGAACCACGCGGTTACCACATTGCATATTACAGCCACATTTGCTCCAGCATTCCTTGATAAATTTCCTAACAAGGTGGCCCCTGCAAGGCTCCGGTGAAGCTTGATTTCTAGACCTCTCAAGCGGGCAAGTTTTACAAAACACCCTGTGATGATCTTCTGGGAATCGGTTCATAGAGACACATTCATCGATGAATTCTGGCTTAACCAAACCATCTAGTGTGTACGCATATTCACCCCCAGTTTCTCTTGCACAAGCACATGGTGCAGGAGCCATCAAGCAGTTGCCAAAGCATTCAGAGCAGCAGTCTTCACCACCAATCTTTGCAAGAGAAATGCTAACAAGAGCATTCTGGAATACAACGTTTGTAGGCATATAATAAAAGGAAGGTGGACATTTCTCTCTGCCAGATTCATCTGCAATCGATATCCTCAAATTTTCTTCTCCCTTGGATATATCAGTTACGTCATGGATAGTCCTCGATATGGAAAGTGCCAAATGGTGTTGCTGGGCAAGGGTTGAATTTGCTGGACCACTCTCCAAGCCTTCAGAAACCAACGGTTCTTCTCTAGCTTTCTGTTTCCTATTTATACCATTCTCTGACAAGCTGCCATTACCAACAATCTCTGATTGTGTATTATGCTCCACGGTATGTTCGGTGCCCAGTTGCACAACACACTGGCACATCTCAGTCATGATGCTGCGAATGGAAAAATCAGGAGAGCGAAGACATTTGTTCTCAACCATCTTGAAAACTGCTTCTAAAGCAGGCATGTGGAACTTTGATGGGTCCATACTGAATTTTAGACACATCTTAACATCACCCCTAGGGGATGATGCTACATCAACATCTAAACAAGGTGCTTCCTGCACATTTCCAACTCCAGATCCCGTTCCATTGTTCATTGTGCTGCTCGCTGGCTCTAGCGATAAAGTAGGCATTTCCCTATTTCTGCAACGCTGAATTGTCCTGTTTTTATCACCTATATAAAGTTAAAAAAAAGTTCAAAAGAGTAAGACCAGTGCTCAGAATAAACAAATAACAGCAAGATGTGATTGATTAAAGACTTATTTAACACGTTAAAGCAAAGGTTCAGCAGGTGGAACCTCAAAAGTGCAGCAAGCCTTATTTAACACGTTAAGTTACCAAGCAAAGGTTGCAACCAGTGTTGGGAGAATTTTTTGTGAAGATAAGAGTCCAGGTGAACAATATATGAAACTGAAACGATCAATTGAAAGGTGTATGTTCTCTAAATGATGCTAGCAATCCTAGCTTCATGCATGTGGAAAGGTATATTACAAACTTTATTAACAAATTTAGATTCTGTGCTTAACATATCTTCAATGGTGGGATGCTAAAGGACAAGTGGCTTACTGAACAGAAAGTGTATTTTTAAGCATGATAGGTCAGGATAGCACGAAGCAAAAATCCTTTCTTCTACAACATAAGCACTACTGCTTAATTGGTTAAAACACTAAAATGACCACCCAGTGCATAGACAATGTCAAAATGTCATGATCTGAAAATAAAAGACAGGCAATATGCTTAACATGTCGTCCATAGCACCGTGACAAAATGATGAATGGGTTCAGATTGTCAATGCGAACCTTCTGAAAACTGTCTGGGAGTTTGTTCAGGCGGAGGCAATGCCAAAAACTCCGAGGAGGGCGCCCTGCGCTTGCGCGAACGGTGAATCAAGCCAGGTTGCACATTCAGACAGTCCACAACATCCATGTCGACAGGTTCAGGCTTGGGCTCCCTCAGGAAGACAGGCTGCTGAAAATCTTCATCCATCATCTGCATCTGCATCTGCTTCTGCTTGCTCAGAGCTCTGGTCTGTGGAGGCGAAGCGGCTTGAGTTGGGTTAGGGCCAAGGGGGGTTGCTCTGGAACCAGTCCTTGAGCGTGGTGCGCTGACGCGGTTATCCGGGTCCTTGCGGACGACGGCGAGGGAGGTGGAAGGGCGCTGGTCGTCGTCCTCCGGCGTGAGCATTTCCGGCATGGTGCTTGTCTCCTCCAGCTCCAGATCGAGCTCCTCCTGCACCTGACCCCCATCATTGACTGGGCCGCCGTTCGCCTGAAAACAGAGCGACCGTTTTATCAGCTCCTCCGACTCCGACAGCGGTAGGGAAGGATGCCGGAAGGGGGGAGGAAGGAAGAAAGAAAGGAAGGGACCTGCTCGTCGAAGATGGCGTCGGCGAGGGCGCGGTAGGACTCGGCCTCGATGAGCTCCCATTTGTTGTCATAGAGCTTGAGGAGGCGCTGGAGGACGGGGACGATCTGCGCCTTGGTGATGCCGAGGGGCATCATGGCCTCCGTGGCCTTCACGGCCCGCCGTGCCCTCTCCGTGTTGCGACTACGCCGGGAAGAGCCCATCTTCGATCCGGTCCGATCAGATCCGATTCACAGCGGCATCGCCATTGCTAGGGTTTGCGAGAGAAAGCTTGGGGATTGGCCGGGCTGGTCTCACTCACTTCCTTGGCGATTCGTCGAGTGGCAGCCGCTCACAGTGCTGCTGAGCTGACGGGTGGGTGGTCGCACTGGTCGGTGGAAGAAGACGAGAGGGCGCCTCACTCCTTCACTTCCCTAGCTACTCTACTCGTCTTGCTCCTGTCTCATCCAACCCAACAATTATCTATCTACTACCTCTATAAAAGGACGAGTGGGCATATCCAATTTAAAACCTGGACCGTCTAATCACATCATCAAAGGTCTAAATACGTTGTTAACGAAATCTTCGTTAACGCTAACGCTAATCCTCGCACGTCGCACGTCCTCTTCGTCAACCGCTCAGCCCCGCCTCCCCCTTCACGCCGCTCGGCCCGCCCGCCCCGCACTCTCGGCTCGGCCCCGCCTCCACCCGCCACTCGCTCGCCCCGCCCGCCGCCTCCCCTTCACGCCGTCGCTCGCTCGCCCCGCCCGCACCGGTCTCCGCCCGCTCGGACAAGGACAGGGGCGAGGCGCAGGACACCGGCCGCGATGCTGCCATGAGCACCCCCGACGCCGGCCGACCAGGAGCAGCGTCGGGTGGAGTGATGGATTTGTGGATGGCCAGAGCCAAGGAGGACGAAGCAGATCCTCTTCCTGCACCTGCACCTCCTCCTCCTCTATATCAGAAAGTAAGCTGCGCTAGCATCCTCTCCTCTCCCATACGTGTTTCTGATAGATTTGCGGGCGCGGAGTTCCTTTCACCATTAACTAACCTCTGGAACCTCCCTCACTGCAGCAACCCATGGAAGATGCGGCGGGAGGCAAGCTGGGCAGATCCGAGCACCACCACGGCGTCGCCGTCGGCGATGTGTCGTCCTTCCGGATGGAGGACCTGCCTACGGTAACTCACCTTCCGCTGGTTCCTCCTTTTTTTTCTTCTCTCTCTCTCTCCTAATCTTCCTTACATTACAGCAAGGGAAATTAAATCGTTGCTTGATGTGATGCACGTGTGTCTCCACGAACCATGGATCTGGAACTCTGGCAAAATGTGAGGCTCAATGTTTAGGGCTCGCTTAAATTGTTTTCTGCATAAAATTATCATCTTGTTCCTAAGTGGGGCTCGATGTTTTAGGTTCCTTGCTTAAGTTGTTTTCTGTATGAATAGGAATATCATCTTGCTTAAAAAGATCACGCGCAGTGAAGCCATTGAAAAAGAAATTGCAGCTTCAATCTCCTAAGATTTCTCTTTCAAATACATGCACATTGAGCTCATTGTGTCTACCAGTTAGAAACTCAGGTCCTTTCTTGTCACAGGAGATTCGGACTCTTATAATCTCACTGCTGCTACTGAAAGAGGTTGTGAGGACAAGCATCGTTTCAAGAAGTTGGAGAATGCTCTGGACATTCCACTGTAATCTATGTTAGAAACTCAGGTCCTTTCAAGATGCCTCGGCCTGGGACTGCCGACGCGCGGGCCTCCGGCGCTGGGGTTGGGTTGCTGGCTGCCTTGGGTTGACAGCCATCGCTACTGACTGCCGTCGCAGACGCCGGCATCACTGTGGTTGTTGGCTGCCCTGTGGTTGCTGTTGCTGCATACTGCATACGTGTATTGAATCCTCCCGTGAGCCACCTTGCTCTCTCTTTTCTCTTCAATTCAATTCAACTATTTGCATCTTCAATCAATTGTTAGCTTAATACGATTCCTGATTGGATGACCAAGCTCCCAATGTATCTTCAAGAGGTTGAGAAATGATTTGACCAAGCTCCCAATGTTTCAGGTGCTTGATGGAAAGAACATATGGGTGCATTATGCAAACAGTGGACGATGTGCTGATGTTTCTGCTGTAATCTGAAATCAATACTCCTTATCAGACAACTCTAGATGGGTTATAAAATTTATTAGCAAAGCTTGTATAGAAGGCAATGGTCACTTCTTAAATCATAATCTAAGGTGGTGTTTCATCAACCAAAGGCAAAGAACATTACAGCAAAAAATTGCACCAGCAAGCAAATTCACTTCAGACAAAAATTTGATAAGGCATGTGGTGACGCTAGGAGGTGTTGTGGTGCTCGGTAGCCTGCCACAATCCACAGGCATAAAGCCAAAGTTGTGAGTGGGCTGGCTTTGGTCTAAGGTTTTTTAAATGCATCAGAATTTATGTTTGTTTCTAACCTGAATCTTGCAGATGGTTTTTGGGATGTAGCTACAATTTTTTTGCATCGTATGGCGTTAACACAATAAGGTTTTGTTGTGCATTCACATTAATTCAAAACTTGTACGTATGAACCGACTGCATCAGTTGTTTTGCTTCTCCTATTCCCTTGAAAGGATTGCTTGATGGAAATATGTTTTTTTGCTTTTGCAGCCTTATTTCTTATGTAATTTCTGCAGTGGTGCTTATTTATAGAAAACAACTTAAGCAAGGAACCTAAAACATCGAGCCCCACTTAGGAACAAGATGATAATTTTATGCAGAAAACAATTTAAGCGAGCCCTAAACATTGAGCCTCACATTTTGCCATAGAGTTCCAGATCCATGGTTCGTGGAGACACACGTGCATCACATCAAGCAACGATTTAATTTCCCTTGCTGTAATGTAAGGAAGATTAGGAGAGAGAGAGAGAGAGAAGAAAAAAAAGGAGGAACCAGCGGAAGGTGAGTTACCGTAGGCAGGTCCTCCATCCGGAAGGACGACACATCACCAACGGCGACGCCGTGGTGGTGCTCGGATCTGCCCAGCTTGCCTCCCGCCGCATCTTCCATGGGTTGCTGCAGTGAGGGAGGTTCCAGAGGTTAGTTAATGGTGAAAGGAACTCCGTGCCCGCAAATCTATCAGAAACACGTATGGGAGAGGAGAGGATGCTAGCGCAGCTTACTTTCTGATATAGAGGAGGAGCAGGTGCAGGTGCAGGAAGGGGATCTGCTTCGTCCTCCTTGGCTCTGGCCATCCACAAATCCATCACTCCACCCGACGCTGCTCCTGGTCGGCCTAATTTCTGCAGTGGTGCTTATTTATAGTTTATTAATGAATTGTATGACCAAGTAGGCCGGTGTCAAATGCTTTACAGATCAGGGCAGAATTGATGCTGATTTCGACGAGGATGTCGCCTAGAGGGGGGGTGAATAGGCGCTTTAAAATAATTACGGTTTAGGCTTGAACAAATGCGGAATAAAACTAACGTTTAATATATCAAGCACAAAACCTAAAGCAACTAGGCTCATCTATGTGCACCAACAACTTATGCTAAGCAAGATAGACAACTAAGTGATAGCAAGATATATAACAAGAAACAATATGGCTATCACAAAGTAAAGTGCATAAGTAAAGGGCTCGGGTAAGAGATAACCGAGGCACGCGGAGACGACGATGTATCCCGAAGTTCACACCCTTGCGGATGCTAATCTCCGTTTGGAGCGGTGTGGAGGCACAATGCTCCCCAAGAAGCCACTAGGGCCACCGTAATCTCCTCACGCCCTCGCACAATGCAAGATGCCGTGATTCCACTAAGGGACCCTTGAGGGCGGTCACCGAACCCGTACAAATGGCGACCCTTGGGGGCGGTCACCGGTACCCGTACACTTTGGCAACCCTTGGGGGCGGTTCACCAGTACCCGTACAAATTGCTCGGGGCAATCTCCACAACCTAATTGGAGACCCCGACGCTTGCCCGGAGCTTTACACCACAATGATTGAGCTCCGAGGCACCACCAACCGTCTAGGGCGCCAAGGCACCCAAGAGGAACAAGCTCTAGGGTGCTCAAACACCCAAGAGTAATAAGCTTCTCAAACTTCACTTCCACGTATCACCGTGGAGAACTCAAACCTATGCACCAAATGCAATGGCAAGGGCATACGGAGTGCCCAAGTCCTTCTCTCCCAAATCCCACCAAAGCAACTAATGCTAGGGAGGAAAATGAGAGGAAGAACAAAGAAGAACACCAAGAACTAGATCCAAGGGGTTCCCCTCACATAGAGGAGAAAGTGATTGGTGGAAATGTGGATCTAGATCTCCTCTCTCTTTTCCCTCAAGAACTAGCAAGAATCATTGGAGGGATTGAGAGATAGCAAGCTTCAAGAGGTCAACAATGGTGGGGGAAAACTTGCTCAAAGGATTAGAAGCAATGGGGAAGAAGACCCCCCTTTTATAGGTGGGGGAAAATCCAACCGTTATCTGCCCAGCCCGCAGTAAAGCGGTACTACCGCTCCTAGGAGCGGTACTACCGCTTAGGCGGTACTACCACGCACAAGCCTAAAAAACACTGAGTGTTCAACGGTAGTGCCGCCAGGGCGGTACTACCGCTTAGGGTAAAATGGAAACAGAAGCAAGCACATAGGAAACCCCGCAAGCGGTAGCAGCGGCGGTAGTACGGGCGGTAGTACCGCTAGAGCGGTACTACCGTGCTACTACCGTGCTACTGCCGTGAAATGCAAACCGGCAACAGAGAGCTGCACGCTCGGGGAAACTTCAAGCGGTAGTGCCACGGTAGTACCCAGCGGTACTACCGCATAAGCGGTACTACCGTGGGCACAAGCGGTACTACCGCTTGCATACCACTGAACTTCCACAGAAAACAGAAGGAAGCAAGAAAACCAGAACTGCCATAACTTCTGCAAATGAGCTCCGAATTGAGCAAACTCAAGCTTGTTGGATTCAGGACGACAAGAGCTATCCAACAGCGACGTGAAACCTCTATCAATGAAGAACCGGCAAAAACTCCAACATCGAAAACATCATAGAAGATGCATAAGGACTCCGTTTTCGATGAACTTGAGCTTGTCATGAAGCTGACCATAAGCTCAAGAACCCACAAAGAGAAAAACCAACCAAGAACCAAGAAAGATGATGATGCCAAGAATGCAATGGTTTGAGCTCTCAACGAACGATACGATCAAACTACTCGCTTGAGAGCCCCCCTTGATAGTACGACAATCTATCCTATAACCCAGTCTCCCAACTACCACTATGAGACCGGTAAAATAGAAAACCCTATCAAGGTCAAACCTTAGCCTTGCGCATAGTCCACTTGAGCTAGATGATGACGATCTTGACTTCCTCAAGATGGACCACCTTTCTTGATTGCGTTGGCTTGATGAAGACTAGTTGATTGCTCCCCCATACTCCACTATGGGTGAGCCACGCTTCGGCACATCTTCACAAGTCCATTATCACCACAATGGACGGCAAGCTTCAAGCATGATCTCTCCGTGATGCTTCACTTGAACTTGCACACCGCAACCTTGATGACGATCATCACTTGATGTCATCCTCCATGGGTTGTATGAGATCTTCCTCTTGACGCAAACCCATGAAAATATACCTAACCCCACAACGAACTCTCACGTAGACCATGGGTTAGTACACAAAGCGTAATGGACAATGCTTACCATACCATGGGATCACTTGATCCCACTTGGTACATCTTCTACGCTTTGTGTGTTGATCAACTTGAATCATTCATTGCCTTAATCTTGATCAACCTTGTGTATTATCTTCTCTCATACCATGGGATCACTTGATCCCACTTGGTACATCTTCTACGCTTTGTGTGTTGATCAACTTGAATCATTCATTGCCTTAATCTTGATCAACCTTGTGTCTTATCTTCTCTCTTCATAAAGATGATGTCTTGAAGGTAAACATGAATGCTCACACAATCTTCTTCTTCAAGACATGCTTGCAATAAGCTCAACTCCCACATGACCAATCTTTGGATAAACCTTGAATACCACCTTGGTCACCATATAAACTCCTTGAAACCAACAGATGGACTTCAAGAAGTACCTATGGACAAATCCTTCAAATATAACTTAAGGCAACCATTAGTCCATAGGGATTGTCATCAATTACCCAAAACCACACATGGAGAAATGTGCTCTTACACCCTGGTTGTAGAGCAAAGGCTCGCTTCCTTATATTTTCAATGCATACTTTGAAGTTTTATCTTTTCCTTTTTCGTTTGCCCTTAATGATCACCATTAAGTTCCAGTCTACATAATACGAAACATAGAAGTATACATTGTAGAATTTTAGGCAGCAACATGAATTTTGATTTAGGCAAGCATGTATTTGTCATGCCATTGTACATATGGTGAAGCTTTTCAATATGGTTGTTCTTAGATAACTCGATGATAACTACAAGAAGTTGGTAAATTCAGTTTTTAGTGGAGACCTTTATTTTTATCCAGAACGGAAACAATGGTAATACCTTGTATAACTTTGGTTCAATAAATAAATTATATAATTTAGAACCTACTGTGGTATGCCAAAAGGGTTTGGCGGACAGCAACATACAACACTAAAATTTCAATCAGATGTCTCTTAATTTGTGATATATAGCAACAAGTTCAACTCTGAAACTGTACTAATTGCTCTGGTGACAGTAACAATGTACTCCCTCCGTTTCTAAATATAAGTCTTTTTAGAGATTTCACTAGGGGACTACATACGGAGCAAAATGAGTGAATCTACACTCTAAAGTATGTCTATATACATCCGTATGTAGTCCCTTAGTGAAACCTCTAAAAAGACTTATATTTAGGAACAGAGGAAGTACAACACTAGGTTTGATTTGGTTCGAAATGCATAATTAAGTTCCATCTTAAAAATTTCTTACATTCGCCTTGTGTAAAAATGCAGTTGTGTGATCCATGTTCCATCCTAGCGTGGAAAGGTCTCTTGAGTTGCATTCTGTGTAAGCACATGAAAATGCAGGTTTTGATTGATGACTTGGTTGACTTAGCACCCATGGACTCGAGCTGAAATGAAGTAGCCCCGTAACGAGCCAAGCAATGCAAGATACAAATAATTGTTGCCTTGGCATTATCTCTTTCTTCATGGTGTTTAGATTCTGTAAATGAGGAACAAATATTGTGATATGATAGATGACGGTGAAATGCAGAATTTTGAGAGCTCATATATGTGCATAAGACTAGCAAGGGGTAGGTTGCCTTTGATGCTGATCTTGTATCCACTTATAAGTGTATGATATTAAATGCATTGACTCATGACGAGAGAAATTTACGTCAATGGGTTTTATCTCAATATAAGCTTTAGTCAAGTTCGCAATCTGCGAAGTACTAGATCCTACCATGATTTAAACTGGCATAGTATATGGAAGGTGCTACAAATCATTGGTGGAATTAAAAGTAGCTATATGTGGATTGAAATTTAAAGATTTTCGTATTCAAATTTTTAATTCGAATGAGACGTGCATTGCACGTGCAAGCTTACTAGTATTTTTAAAGCAATTGACGGAAGCAGGGCTGCCTTTCATTAAAAAGCGGAATAGATAGGCTAACAAAATCTAAAAAGTGTGTACGCATTATTTCGGCATACCGACCTGCCGGCTCCTAGCTGTCCGATCGGGTCTGGTTGGGTGGCTGTCTAAAGCGCTCAGCGTGTGTGGTTTATACCGATCCGGACGGGGGACTCACTTGTAAGCGGTCATACATAAAGAGGCTTATGTGGTTTGGAGATGAAATCGTGGGCGGCGGTGGGACAGTTTTGAAACTCTTGCTGTTACCATACCCCTCTCCATTTCTCTCCCATCTCCCCTGCGAAAGAGAGAGAGATGGAGGCGGAGTTCTCAAATCGACGTCGGGATTCCTCATGGCACCTCGCACGGAGTCGTTGTTCCTTGTCGCCGTTGCAGGTACACAACTCATGTCCTTATACCTCTATCTCGGCGAGCAATGGTTTCGCGCGGGGGTCGGGGTGGGATGGTAGGGGACGGGGGGGGGGGTCCAGATTTGGTCGCTAGAGTTTCGATGTCGTCAAATGCTTCGCCGCACTCGAAGTGGCTCGATTTGGTCCCGATTTGATGTACTTTTGTAGCACGACCAGATTGGGAGGCGGGGCTCATGGCAAAGTGGGGCCCGATTTGATGTACTCCGGTAGCACATCCACAACGGGGCAGGGTTCATGACACAGCGGTTGCGGGTGGTCATGGCACAATGGGGGGCGAGGGGTCAGAACCTTGTCCTTGATTTGTTGTACCACCGGTAGCACACGAGAACAATTTGGTTGGGTTTCATGGATGGGATTTCAGTGTCAAGGGTTTGTAGATCAAAGCAAAAAACATAGCATAGTTGGCTAGTCAAACTTATGCACTTGCACATGAAGAGCTATCTAGTTGTGCAAGGGCTAGTTAATTGGCTCCACTGCACTAGTAGAAAACAGGGCATCAGTCCCGGTTTCAGAGGGCCTTTAGTCCCGGTTCTGCAACCGGGACAAAATGATCGGGACCAATGCCCATCACTTTTAGTCCCGGTTGGCTTACAAACCGGGACTAAGGGAGCTCCACGTGGCTGTCGTGGGGCGCCCAGGCAGGAGGACCTTTAGTCCCGGTTGGTAACACCGACCGAGACTAAAAGGCAGCCACGCGTCAGCACCTGCCAGGTGCTGGGTTTTTTTTAAAGGAGGGGTTTAGGGGTTTTGGAGGGTTTAGGGGTTTCATATTGTGTTTCCCCTTTTCTTTTTGTGTTTATCATTTTTATTTTATGCTTTTCATTCAACTCGACGCTAGCTACTACATATAGCAATGAAGGAACTATTACACAACATCGTCATGATCAATATATAGAGAGAAGTGACATCTCTTTCTCCGTGCTTGGTCGAACAATGCAACAAGTTTTCGTAAATCTATTCGACGCTATTACATATAGTACACGTTCATGCATATATACAATATAACATCTGAAAGGACGTGGATGTCGCCTAGAGGGGGGTGAATAGGCGCTTTAAAATAATTACGGTTTAGGCTTGAACAAATGCGGAATAAAACTATCGTTTAATTAGTCAAGCACAAAACCTAAAACAACTAGGCTCACCTATGTGCACCAACAACTTATGCTAAGCAAGATAGACAACTAAGTGATAGCAAGATATATAACAAGAAACAATATGGCTATCACAAAGTAAAGTGCATAAGTGAAGGGCTCGGGTAAGAGATAACCGAGGCACGCGGAGACGACGATGTATCCCGAAGTTCACACCCTTGTGGATGCTAATCTCCGTTCGGAGCGGTGTGGAGGCACAATGCTCCCCAAGATGCCACTAAGGCCACCGTAATCTCCTCACGCCCTCGCATAATGCAAGATGCCGTGATTCCACTAAGGGACCCTTGAGGGCGGTCGCCGAACCCGTACAAACAAGGTTGGGGCAAACTCCACAACTTAATTGGAGGCTCCCAACAACACCACGAAGCTTCACCACAATGGACTATGGCTTCCGCGGTGACCTCAAATGCTCGGGGCAATCTCCACAACTTAATTGGAGACCCCGACGCTTGCTCGGAGCTTTGCACCACAATGATTGAGCTCCGAGGCACCACCATCCATCAAGGGCGCCAAAGCACCCAAGAGGAACAATCTCTAGGGTGCTCAAAAACCCAAGAGTAATAAGCTTCTCAACTTCTCACTTCCACGTATCACCGTGGAGAACTCAAACCTATGCACCAAATGCAATGGCAAGGGCACACGGAGTGCCCAAGTCCTTCTCTCCCAAATCCCACCAAAGCAACTAATGCTAGGGAGGAAAATGAGAGGAAGAACGAAGAAGAACACGAAGAACTCCAAGATCTAGATCCAAGGGGTTCCCCTCACTTAGAGGAGAAAGTGATTGGTGGAAATGTGGATCTAGATCTCCTCTCTCTTTTCCCTCAAGAACTAGCAAGAATCATTGGAGGGATTGAGAGTTACCAAGCTCGAAGAAGGTCAATGGGGAAGAAGACCCCCTTTTATAGGTGGGGAAAAATCCAACCGTTATGCTCACAGCCCGCACAGAGCGGTACTACCGCTAGGGCGGTAGTAGCCATTTGAAAAACAACAGCGAGGAGGCAAAAGGCCAGTAGAACCGCCGGAGCGGTACTACCGCTAGGGATAGCGGTACTACCGCAAAGGGTAGCGGTACTACTGCATGCGAGCGGTACTAAAAAAATACTTCCGCGCCTACCTCCGCTGGACTTAACGCGAGATTTTGGTCCGGAGCGGTACTACCGCTCAGGAGCCGCGGTAGTACCGCTCTGGAGCGGTAGTAAAAAATTACATCCGCTCTAGCCGAGGTAGTACCGCTGCAGCCTTTACCAAAACAGCCACAACTTCTGCAAACGGACTCCGAATTCAACGAAACCAAGTGTGTTGGAGAGCTAACAACATGGGCTAACACAATCTTGATAGAAATATCAATAAGAATCAAATGAGAAAAGACCCATAAGAAAATGGTGAGAACCCTTCCTCGGATAAGACCGGTAAAACCTCCAACATCAAAAACATCATAGAAGATGCATATGGACTCCGTTTTCGATGAACTTGAGCTTGTCATGAAGCTGACCATAAGCTCAAGAACCCACATAGAGAAAAAGCCAACCAAGAACCAAGAAAGATGATGATGCCAAGAATGCAATGGTTTGAGCTCTGAACGAACGATACGATCAAGCTACTCACTTGAGAGCCCCCCCTTGATAGTACGGCAATCGATCATATAACCCGGTCTCCCAATAACCACGATGAGACCGGTAAAATAGAAAACCCTATCAAGGTCAAACCTTTGCCTTGCGCATAGTCCACTTGAGCTAGATGATGACGATCTTGTTCGTCTCAAGATGGACCACCTTTCTTGATTGCGTCGGCTCGATGAAGACTAGTAGATTGCTCCCCCATACTCCGCTATGGGAGAGCCACTCTTCGGCACATCTTCACAAGTCCATTGTCACCACAATGGACGGCAAGCTTCAAGCATGATCTCTCCGTGATGCTTCACTTGAACTTGCACACCGCAACCTTGATGACGATCACCACTTGATGTCATCCTCCATGGGTTGTATGAGATCTTCCTCTTGACGCAGACCCATGGAAATATACCTAACCCCACAACGAACTCTCACGTAGACCATGGGTTAGTACACAAAGCGTAATGGACAATGCTTACCATACCATGGGATCACTTGATCCCTCTCGGTAATCTTGTACGCTTTGTGTGTTGATCAACTTGATTCACTTTTTGACTTAGTCTTGATCAACCTTGTATCTTATCTTCTCTCTTCATAAAGATGATGTCTTGAAGGTAAACATGAATGCTTACACAATCTTCTTCTTCAAGACATGCTTGCAATAAGCTCAACTCCCACATGACCAATCTTTGGATAAACCTTGAATACCACCTTGGTCACCATATAAACTCCTTGAAACCAACAGATGGACTTCAAGAAGTACCTATGGACAAATCCTTCGAATATAACTCAAGGCAACCATTAGTCCATAGGGATTGTCATCAATTACCAAAACCACACATGGATAAATGTGCTCTTACAATCTCCCCCATTTTGGTAATTGATGACAACCACTTTCAAGAGAGTTTATATAAGGAAATAAGCACAACCAAGCACACACACATGCAGAGCAATGCATGGGTGTGAGATGCAAATGCTTAGGCAATAAAAGCAAAACTCTCTAAGCTTTCCAAACTAAACTCTCTAAACTTCTCCCCCATTGGAATCGATTGCTAAAATGGGCGAAAAGCTTAGAAAGCCAATATAATAGGTGTTCCTCCAAAAGGTGTGTATTCCTCAAAATATGAGTGCAATAAAATACACATATCCAATGATAAGTAGTTGGAGGAAAACAAACTATATTGAGGATCAAAGATTGCAAAAAGGATCGTATGGCACAAAGACATACACCAGAGTGAAGCAAGCAATCAAAAGATACCAATTGGAACAATCAATCACATGGTCCTACCAGCCACATGAATAAAAGATATTATGATATGGGCAAAAGAGTGTTTATAAAGAAACTAGAGGAGCTCCCCATGATTTGTGCACAAATAAGAATTTTTGTATTTGAATACAAGTGCACAAAATAGGATCATGACTCCCCCAAAATCAATATAAACACACAATAAGTGCAAGCAAGTAGATAAGACAATGAGCATAGTACTTGTACTAAACATATGGTTGAGCAACATGTAAAAGAGGCAATCTTAAGAATAGGCTCAACCAAAATGACGTGTGTGAGTCATGGCAAAGCACTTGAGAAGACTAGTATAATGATGAGCATTAAGCATCAACATAGTCTTGATGAAATGAGACACAAAGTGCAAACCATATCCTTCCCACAAACACAAACTACTGGCAAATGGGTCCACAAGATTACTAAATAAGAAAGATAAAACCAAAGCTTGTGACAACCCCAGGTGAAGGTAAGAGAAAAAATAGCCTTGTCAGGAGGAGGGATACCAATCGAAATGGCAAAACCCTCGTGAAGACAAGCATGAGGAAAATAATCTTCACCACCAAAGAGTGCATCAAGATGCAAGGATATAAGATCCGCACTCAAGACAAATTCTTTCACGAAACCACCAAGGAAATAAAAAAGGGAATGCAATGATGGACGTGAAAGAAAAGAGGATATCAACTAGAGATGTAACTTCTCTCATGTGTATAAGATTCTAGATAGAGGACAACCATGATGATATATCCACAAAGAATGATGTACACACGAAATAGTTACAAGAAGGAATGGACAAGATATCCAAAAGGAAGTCATAAATATACCAATAAGATCTTTGCTTGAAAGCTTAGAACATGGCCTAGTATTTTCTTATTGTACATAAATGAACTCCCAGCATACGAACATCAAATACATCACAACTAGCAACAAGAGATCATCGTTGGGATGCTTTGAGAAAGGAAACAAGTACCACAAGAATGACTCAAGAAATTCATGCCATGATGCAACCTATAAAAGGTTGAATGCGAGAAATGTATGCATGAAGTAGATACTTGTTACCGAGATAGCATTGGATTGATGTAGTAGACAATGGTTCTTCGATCATCCTAACATGGCTCCAATAAGCACATGGTGTCAACACCTTCCTTGTAAGTGAGCCGAGTGTCCAATGTATCTCCAATTGTTCCTAGAACAACACCACAAACACAGTGGTACCCAAACTTATTGGGACCAAAAAGTTAGTGGACCAACAATACATAGGACAAAACTCCACATAAATATGTGCATATAGATATGAAATTGAATTTCATGCACACTTTAGCCAATTGATGTCATAGTGGAGTTTCCCCTATATATTGGGTCAAGGAAAGAGAACATGCCAACGAAAGTACATGTAGTAAATATGCATGCTCAAAGCTTTCAAGAATCAAATCAACACACAGTTGATAAGATACCGAAAGAAAAGGTATCAAGTGAAAATAAGATATCAAACGAAAAATTATCACTTGACCGATACCAACTAAAAGATACATCAAGGAATGAGATATCCATTGACACATGCCAAATAGAAGGAAACAAGATACCAGTTGAAGGAAAACAAGAGGTATCAAGTTCCCAAAAGAGAGCTAGGTTCCAAACAAACCAAACCCTCCGCAAATTTTCTTGATGGCACAAAGCACTATAGAGAAAAGGCTTGCCTCCCACCAACACACACTTGATGAAGATCAAAAGATTTTAGGATAAACACATAAAGAGAGTGTTCTAAAGAAAATAGGATAGCTCCCCCAAGAGATGTGCATTATATAGAATTTGCATTTGAATACAAAATGCACACGATGGGATCATCACTTTCCTTATATCTATAGAAACACTGGACATGCTCAAAAAGATCCACAAGAGGCAAGGAAGACAAATGACAAACGATAAACAAAATCCTATGTAAAGATGATTAGCAATCTCTACCACTTAAAAGGAATACCAATTGTCAAGGACAAGAAGTATTTGGAAATAATTCCCATTGGTAGATTGCAAATAGATCCAACATCATCTTTACTCCTAAATCACAAGCAAATGACACTTGTAGAGCTAGCATGCCACCTAGGAACAAGATAAATTATAATATCAAATCTAAGTGGCAATATCTCAAATGTACACATTCTCTGGGCTTGTAATATGCACATAGCATATTACTCCCCCATAATGTGATAACCCAACGTTAATAACAAGTGGCAAATGAAATCCAACAAGAGATGATTAATGGACCATTTAGAATCTGAATTTCTCATGAGAAGACATACCACATAGAAGCTAGATAATCTTGTAATATCAATACTAAGTGGTATTCCTCATGTACACACATTTTTAGGATTGTGAAGTACACACAGCACATCACTCCCCCAAAATGGGATAATCCATTAATCTCTTAAGAGAGCCAACTAAGATAAGATAAGATGCAAAAAGGCTCAACACAATACGCACACGTACATGATGTGCAAACCAACATACCCATACTTGATTACTCAAGACAAGCAAGCCGGAGGTACACCATATACAAACACATGCAAGGTACAAAACCACAACATGCAAAGGGGCAAGTAACTATTAATGTAAACAATTTAAGTACAAGTTACCGCAAGGAGGACATTGTATATAGGATAGAAACTCGATAGTCAAAATGACTTGGCTTGAGATAATATGAATGATGAAGATCCCTTAATTCTTCATAATGTAGCCAAGTCTCCAATGCCCTCCAACAACACCTATTGATCAAGTATGAGCTTGTTGGTCCCCAACCAAGTTGGGTCCAAAGAGGTTAGTCACAATAGGCTTGGCTACCCAAATGGTTCTTTTCTTGACACCACTTTGAGTACCAACAAACTTGGCAAGCACATTGCCAACCTTATCCTTCCCAAGAGAATAGATATCATCAATAATAATTGGGTTGGATAAGTTACCATTCGTGCATGAAGAAGCAAAGTGACCCTTATCACGACATAAGTAGCAACTTTTACCCTTTACTTTCTTCTCAATTGATTTCTCAACTTGAGGAGCGTTGACTTGGGTCTTCTTGGGAATATGCTTTGCTTCAACTTGCGGTTGAGCAAGAGATTGAACTTGTGGCTGCTTCCCTTGTTGCTTGTCACTATGGGGCTTCTTCTTCAATGGGCAAGATCTAACATGGTGCCCTTCTATCTTGCACTTGAAGCAAATAATCTTGGCCGAATTCTTGACTTGTTCTTGGCCCTTCTTTGTGTTGCTCTTGGACTTCTTCTTCTTATTGGAGTTAAATCCAAGTCCACCCTTATCATTTGGGGATTTTTGCACACTCAAGATATTCTTGAGTGTGGACTTCCCTTCATGACTCTTTTCCAAGTCTTTCTTAAAAGAAGTGACTTGGGCCTTGAGCTCTTTAATTTCCTCTGCATGGTTAGTGTCAACACAAGTACTAGAGGAAGTATAAGCATCATTGTTAGAGCAACAAGGAAGTGAAAGCAATTCATCACAAGATGTACCAATGTTATGCATAGATGAATTACGAGGACTAGCACATGTCAATAAAGCATTTCTACTAGATTTAGTGCTAATGTCCACATGAGGCTCACTAGATGTTACCTTAGTAGTACTAGCCTCATGAGCTATCTTTAGCACATTATGGGATACTAGAAGATCACCATGAGAGCTCGAGAGCTTTTCATGACTTTCTTCCAATTTCCCATAATTGCTAGATAGCAACTCAAGTTGAGCCCTTAGCTCAACATTCTCCTTATAAATGGATGCTTCACAAGAAATAGAGTTAGTAGCACAAGCATCATCATTAACAGCAAAAGGAGAAGGCAACTTGGCAAGCTCTTTAGAATATGATGCTTCAAGTTGAGCATGAGACTCGGTGAGTTCAATGAGCGAACTCTTAATGACCCTTGAGCCATTTTCGAGGTGCTCAAAGTCCTCAAGGAGTTTAGCATGTGCAACTGCAAGCTTATCATTTTTAGTTCTAAAATCATTAGCCACCTCGAGAGCTCTATCATGGGATTCCTTTAATCTAGATAATTCTAGAGCAAAGGTCTCCTCAAGAGATTCCTTGGTGGTTTGTTCATTTTCAAGAGCTTGAGATAGCTCCGCGATCTCATTAGCATAATCACGCTCATGACCTTCCATTTTATCAATGGTGGCCTCATGCTCCTCGAGATGAGCTTCCAACTCCTCAATATATTTCTTGCCATTAATTGCAATAGACATGATTTCCATGAAGTTGGAACGAGCAATTTTATTCTTATGAAGAGCTTTAAAAACCATTTCTCCCTTAATTTTTAAGGAAGCAATATTATCACTCTCTTCATCATCATCAACATCATCATCATGGGATATATTGGGATTCAAAGTAGGAGATACCTTTGAAGCCTTAGCCATAAGGCAAAAGTGAGAAATAATAGATGATGATGTAGGATCCCTTGACGCACCATTCAAGACCACATCTTGTTCCATGGAGTGTTGGGTTTCCTCTACATTGTTAGCACAACAACTCGAGGAAAGCAATGCATTTTTATCACGATAACAAGACATGGCAAGCATATCATCATGAGATTTAGTCAAGCAATTTCCACATGATATGCAAGGACTATCAACACAAGCATGTGAAACATTTAGAGTGCTCGAAGTGTTGAAGTCCAAAGATGAAGCATTGCAATAAGATAGTGATGAAGAATCATCAACAATAAGCCCACTATCATCATTACGATGAACACCACTACTCACCATAACATTACCTTGTGGCAATCCACATGTAGGTGAAGTAGATGAAGTTGAGAAGGCAACACGACTGGAGGTGGAGGGAGAACAATCATCCCTAGAAATCTTGGACACACCATATTTATCTTTAAGCTTTGTCCACAACTCATGAGCATCCCGGAATGGCATGAGTTGAAATATAACTACATTGCTCAAAGCATCAAAAAGCACATTAGAAGCTTGAGCATTGAGATAAGAGTTTTTCACATCCTCTAAAGATATGTGTTGAGAATCCTTTGGAGGAGAAAAACCCATATCTACAATTTGCTCCAAATTTGGGTCCATGACCCTAAAGAAATTAAGCATGCGAATTACCCAAATATCAAAATTTGTGCCATCGAAACTAAGAGTGTCAGAGAATCCTAATCCCCTAGTCGACATCCTTACTCTCTAGGTGGTGAAACCTAATAATGAGAAACCTGGCTCTGATACCAATTGAAAGGACGTGGATGTCGCCTAGAGGGGGGGGGGGTGAATAGGCGCTTTAAAATAATTACGGTTTAGGCTTGAACAAATGCGGAATAAAACTATCGTTTAATTAGTCAAGCACAAAACCTAAAACAACTAGGCTCACCTATGTGCACCAACAACTTATGATAAGCAAGATAGACAACTAAGTGATAGCAAGATATATAACAAGAAACAATATGGCTATCACAAAATAAAGTGCATAAGTGAAGGGCTCGGGTAAGAGATGACCGAGGCACGCGGAGACGACGATGTATCCCGAAGTTCACACCCTTGCAGATGCTAATCTCCGTTCGGAGCGGTGTGGAGACACAATTCTCCCCAAGATGCCACTAAGGCCACCGTAATCTCCTCACGCCCTCGCACAATGCAAGATGACGTGATTCCGCTAAGGGACCCTTGAGGGCGGTCGCCGAACCCGTACAAACAAGGTTGGGGCAAACTCCACAACTTAATTGGAGGCTCCCAACAACACCACGAAGCTTCACCACAATGGACTATGGCTTCCGTGGTGACCTCAAATGCTCGGGGCAATCTCCACAACTTAATTGGAGACCCCGACGCTTGCCCGGAGCTTTGCACCATAATGATTGAGCTCCGAGGCACCACCAACCGTCTAGGGCGCCAAAGCACCCAAGAGGAACAAGCTCTAGGGTGCTCAAACACCCAAGAGTAATAAGCTTCTCAACTTCTCACTTCCACGTATCACTGTGGAGAACTCAAACCTATGCACCAAATGCAATGGCAAGGGCACATGGAGTGCCCAAGTCATTCTCTCCCAAATCCCACCAAAGCAACTAATGCTAGGGAGGAAAATGAGAGGAAGAACGAAGAAGAACACGAAGAACTCCAAGATCTAGATCCAAGGGGTTCCCCTCACTTAGAGGAGAAAGTGATTGGTGGAAATGTGGATCTAGATCTCCTCTCTCTTTTCCCTCAAGAACTAGCAAGAATCATTGGAGGGATTGAGAGTTAGCAAGCTCGAAGAAGGTCAACAATGGGGGAAGAACACGAGCTAAAGAGATAAGGTTTAATGGGGAAGAAGACCCCCTTTTATAGGTGGGGAAAAATCCAACCGTTATGCTCACAGCCCGCACAGAGCGGTACTACCGCTAGGGCGGTAGTAGCCATTTGAAAAACAACAGTGAGGAGGCAAAAGGCCAGTAGAACCGCCGGATCGGTACTACCGCTCGTCCTCACGGTACTACCGCTAGGGATAGCGGTACTACCGCAAAGGGTAGCGGTACTACTGCATGCGAGCGGTACTAAAAAAATACTTCCGTGCCTACCTCCGCTGGACTTAACGCGAGATTTTGGTCTGGAGCGGTACTACCGCTCAGGAGCCACGGTAGTACCGCTCTGGAGCGGTAGTAAAAAATTACATCCGCTCTAGCCGCGGTAGTACCGCTGCAGCCTTTACCAAAACAGCCACAACTTCTGCAAACGGACTCCGAATTCAACGAAACCATGTTTGTTGGAAAGCTAACGACATGGGCTAACACAATCTTGATAGAAATATCAATAAGAAGCAAATGAGAAAAGGCCCATAAGAAATTGTGAGAACCCTTCCTCGGATAAGACCCGTAAAACCTCCAACATCGAAAACATCATAGAAGATGCATATGGACTCCGTTTTCGATGAACTCGAGCTTGTCATGAAGCTGACCATAAGCTCAAGAACCCACATAGAGAAAAAGCCAACCAAGAACCAAGAAAGATGATGATGCCAAGAATGCAATGGTTTGAGCTCTCAACGAACGATACGATCAAGCTACTCACTTGAGAGCCCCCCCTTGATAGTACAGCAATCGATCATATAACCCGGTCTCCCAATAACCACCATGAGACCGGTAAAATAGAAAGCCCTATAAAGGTCAAACCTTTGCCTTGCGCATAGTCCACTTGAGCTAGATGATGACGATCTTGTCCTTCTCAAGATGGACCACCTTTCTTGATTGCGTCGGCTCGATGAAGACTAGTAGATTGCTCCCCCATACTCCACTATGGGAGAGCCACTCTTCGGCACATCTTCACAAGTCCATTGTCACCACAATGGACGGCAAGCTTCAAGCATGATCTCTCCGTGATGCTTCACTTGAACTTGCACACCGCAACCTTGATGACGATCACCACTTGATGTCATCCTCCATGGGTTGTATGAGATCTTCCTCTTGACGCAGACCCATGGAAATATACCTAACCTCACAACAAACTCTCACGTAGACCATGGGTTAGTACACAAAGCGTAATGGACAATGCTTACCATACCATGGGATCACTTGATCCCTCTCGGTACATCTTGTACGCTTTGTGTGTTGATCAACTTGATTCACTTTTTGACTTAGTCTTGATTAACCTTGTATCTTATCTTCTCTCTTCATAAAGATGATGTCTTGAAGGTAAACATGAATGCTTACACAATCTTCTTCTTCAAGACATGCTTGCAATAAGCTCAACTCCCACATGACCAATCTTTGGATAAACCTTGAATACCACCTTGGTCACCATATAAACTCCTTGAAACCAACAGATGGACTTCAAGAAGTACCTACGGACAAATCCTTCGAATATAACTCAAGGAAACCATTAGTCCATAGGGATTGTCATCAATTACCAAAACCACACATGGATAAATGTGCTCTTACAACATCTCTTACGATCCCAATATCTAATTACCAAGATTGCATTTCATATCCCGATGGCATTCTCCGTCTTTAGGTATGAATCCCAACAATTCCTCTTGAATTGCTCGTATGCGATCAGTTGGTAGGAGTTCGTCCCGCTTCCGCCAGATCTAATTTAAAGAAGGGGGTCAATATATATGAATGAAACTCAACACAATTGATGGTAATAAAATTAAAATGTGAATATTGTTTACGTACTTCAAATTGTTCTGGAGATATGCCCCGCTCAGAGGTCGAGTGGGGAATAAATTCGCAAACGTAGTATGCACATAAATTAGTGTCGGGTGCCTGCCACAAGCACTTTACGAGAATAGAGTTAAATCAAAATGATAATCAAGCATGATAATGGTATTGAAACTAGAATCAATGAGAGACGATGCGTGGTACTAGCTAGTAGCTAGTACTTACTTTGGGGTTTGAAAATCGCAGCTCCTTTCCCTAGTCACCCCTAGCCTGGTTGGTGAACTTTTTCCAAACCCTGCACGGCAAAGAAAATGATTACTTGATGTCAGGAAACGAATGAAAGTTACCGATATGGTGCGGTAATGATTTAACTTACTTCTGAAGGATTTCACTAATGTTCGTCCACTCCTTAGGATCTTTACGTCTCGAGTCCAAGACAAGTATTACTCCCTCGTCGGGCCGAATGGCTAGCAGAATAAAGTGGAAACTGCGCACGCATAACTCATCAATTACACTTAACCTCGAGTAAGCGAAACAGAATGTGCACGTACAAGACAGTAACACTCACTGGAAGTTGTAAGGAAATAGTATTTCCCTTCTGTTTTGTTGTCCAAGTAACGCCCGTAGCAAGTTTTTCTCTATTTCACGGGGGCTTTGTTTTAACGTATGTTCATTTATGGTATTTGGGTTTATGAACCCAATGTCATATATTTGTCCTTTTCTGCATTCGATGATCTTCAATCTGCATATAATATAGTGTGAGGATAATTATACATGCAATGAACGAGATGAGCTAGAGACCTTACAGAAAAAATACTTACAGACAATAGGAACCGACGATAGTTTTGTCGAGGTCCTTTTGATTGTATAATTGAAAAAATTCATCAAATTCAACAAACAACTCCTGGACTCCATTGAAGAAGTGCTCAGCTTTTATTCTCACGAAGATATTGCCGGTCCCGTCCTTGCAGGCTTCCAAGTACCATTCATGCAATTGCCGCATCCTCGTTGGTAGACCCTTGAGCTCCTCACGTCTGACGAGAGGCTTCCCGTGCTCGTATCTTAAGGATGGTACTACCTCGGCCTTTTCGAACTGTACCGAATCGTCTAAGTAATCACCAAGAGTGATAGCAAGACCACCGGCCGCTATCTCTGGATCATTAGCGATATCAGTAAATACCTTGAGCGGGGGGCATGATTGCTTTTCTTGTTCGCCGAGCTGGGGAATTCTTTTCCCACTTCTTGCACCACTACTACTTAAGCTTCCCGACCGCTTCGCTTGATCAAATGTCTTTTGAATACAGCGGTCATAGTCTGATTGCGGCGGAGGCGGTGGTGGTCACCTATGGGCCGCCAGACATCGCTTCGCTTTTACCGGATCTATTTTCTCCTTTGGAAGTGCGCGTTTCGGTGCAAGCTGGCGTTTCACATCGGCAGCCACGATCTTGTTGGTTTCCTCCTCAGTCATGTCATAGGGTAACTTGGGAGGAACCTTAAGGCTTGGGCCTGCTCTGAATTTCTTCTTTGCTGTACTGCTGCTAGCCGCCGGAGCAGCGGCGGCTCTCTTCTGCTGTTGCTGAGGCGGCGGAGGAGGCAGAGTCCGCTGAGGCGGCGGAGACGGCTGAGGCGGAGGAGGATTCTGCTGAGGGGCCTCCTCCGTCGGAGTTCACTGACGCGACGGAGTCCACTGAGGCGGCGGAGATGGCTGACGCGCCGGAGACGACTCAGGCAGCGGAGATAGCAGAGCTGGACTGTGAGGTGTCTGCTGAGGGGCCTCCTCCGACTGAGTCTGCTGAGGGGCCTCCTCTGGCTGAGTCTGCTGAGGCGGCGTCCAGTTTGGAAGTGATACGTCTCCGTCGTATCTATAGTTTTTTATTGTTTCATGCCAATATTCTACAACTTTCATATACTTTTGGCAACTTTTTATACTATTTTTGGGACTAACATATTGATCCAGTGCCCAGTGCCAGTTCCTGTTTGTTGCATGTTTTTTTGTTTCGCAGAAAATCCATATCAAACGAAGTCCAAACGGGATAAAAACTTACGGAGATTTTTTTTGGAATATATGTGAATTTTGGGAAGTGGAATCAACAGAAGGCGCTGCCCGAGGGGCCCACAAGCCATAGGGGCGCGCCCTGGGGGGTAGGGCGCGCCAGGCTAGCTTGTGGTCACCCCGTAAGGCGGTTGGTGCCCTTCTTTCGCCGCAAGAAAGCTAATATCCGGATAAAAATCATGTTAAAATTTCAGCCCAATCGGAGTTACGGATCTCCGGGAATATAAGAAACGGTGAAAGGCCAGAATCTGGGAAGGCAGAAACAGAAGGAAACAGAAAGAGAGATCCAATCTCGGAGGGGCTCTCGCCCCTCCACCGCCATGGAAGCCAAGGACCAGAGGGGAAACCCTCCTCCTATCTAGGGGGGAGGCCAAGGAAGAATAAGAAGGAGGGGGGCACTCTCCCCCTCTCTCCCGGTGGCACCGGAACGCCGCCGGGGCCATCATCGTGACGGCGATCTACACCAACAACTTCGCCGCCGTCATCACCAACTCTCTCCCCCTCTATGCAGCGGTGTAACACCCCTTCTCCCCGCTGTAATCTCTACTTAAACATGGTGCTCAACGCTATATATTATTTCCCAATGATGTATGGCTATCCTATGATGTTTGAGTAGATCCGTTTTGTCCTATGGGTTGATTGATGATCATGATTGGTTTGAGTTGCATGTTTTATTATTGGTGCTGTCCTATGGTGCTGTCCGTGTCGCGCAAGCGTGAGAGATCCTCGCTGTAGGGTGTTGCAATGTGTTCATGATTTGCCTATGGTGGGTTGCTTGAGTGACAGAAGCATAAACCCGAGTAGGTGGGTTGTTGCGTATGGGAGTAAAGAGGACTTGATACCTTATATTGCTATGGTTGGGTTTTACCTTAATGATCTTTAGTAGTTGCGGATGCTTGCTAGAGTTCCAATCATAAGTGCATATGATCCAAGTAGAGAAAGTATGTTAGCTTATGCCTCTCCCTCATATAAAATTGCAATAATGATTATCGGTCTAGTTATCAATTGCCTAGGGACAAATAACTTTCTTGTGACAAAAAGCTCTCTACTAAGACTAACCTAGTTGTTTCTTCATCTAAACAACCCCTAGATTTTATTTATGTGTTCTTTTTTATCTTGCAAACCTTTCCCGTTACACCTACAAAGTACTTCTAGTTTCATACTTGTTCTAGGTAAAGCGAACGTTAAGCCTGCGTAGAGTTGTATCGGTGGTCGATAGAACTTGAGGGAATATTTGTTCTACCTTTAGCTCCTCGTTGGGTTCGACACTCTTACTTATCGAGAAAGGCTACAACTGATCCCCTATACTTGTGGGTTATCAAGAGGAAGCAGGATGTTTTCCTTTCTCCATAGACAGGTAGTCCTTAAGGTAGTTTCAAGTAGAACCTGCCCTTCACCTGTAGCGTACTCAAGCTCTAGCCCCTTAAATCCGTCCATTATTTCATCCACCCCGACAATAGCAAAGCCAGCTGGAACCGAAGCGAAATGGAAAGTCGCATCAGGTCGAGGAGGTAAGACATAGCCGACCGCCACCTTCAAGGTCAGGTTATGGCATTTCGCCATTAGCACACAATGTTCATTATCCGTGATACCATCCACGGGGTAGCGTGGAGCCGTGCTATCAGGCTGAAAGAGCTCCGTGGAAGCCACGCTGCTTCTCCGCTAAGATGGTGGGGTAGCATCGTGGGTAGTATCCAATGAAGGATCTTCGTGCCGCTGAGATGGTGGGCCGGTAGCTCGCTGGCTCTCAAGTGCCTCTAGTTTCGCCAATCTTTCATTGATCTTCTGCATTTCGCTTGCTTCCTCTTTCTTCTTTCTCTGTCGGCTTCTATAACCAGTGTTGTCGGGAAACCCATGCACCCACGGAACGGAGCCTGATATGCCTCGTGTTCGTCCAGGGTGTTCAGGATTCCTGAGGGCCATTGACAGCTCGTCCTTCTCTCTGTCGGGATGGAACCTCCCTTCCAGCGCTTTGTTGATTGCTTCCTCAAGCCTTGTGACGGGTGTTTGAAGTTGATCTTTCGTCCAAACACACTTCCCTGATTCTGGGTCCAAAGTTCCCCCAACCCCAAAGAACCAAGTCCTTGCCCGATCTGGCCAGTGCAATGTCGCTGGTTGGACATTTTTAGCAAGCAGGTCTTGCTCAGCTTTGTCCCACGTAGGCCGGGCTTTGTTGTAGCCACCTGACCCCGTAACATGGTGATACTGCTTCTTTGTAGCATTTTGCTTATTTATATGTGACATTTGCTTGGCCTTCTCCGATTTCTTGTAGGCCACAAATGCGGGCCAGTGATCTTTCGTCTTCAAGTATTGACCGGTGAATTCTGGAGTCTCGTCTTTGTCGACAAACTTTCTGTTCAATAGTTTCTTCCAGTTCTTGAATAGTTCTGCCATCTTCTTAAGAGCAAACGCCTTGACCTTTCACTGTATAACTGGGTTATTCGGATCCTCCTCTGGCGGTAGGCTGAAATTTCTCAACACGAGTTCCAAAGATCATCTTTCAGTCTATCGTGGACATAAGGAACTTCAGGGTCCTTCTTCTTATTCCATTCTTGGATGCTGATCGGGACGCTATCCCTAACAATAACTCCGCACTGATGTATAAATTTGTCCTTGGTCCGCTTGGGAGCAATCGGTTAGCTTTCTGGAGAGACTTCTTCGATTGTGAACCTTTCATCCGGGTCCAACCTTTTCTTCGACCCTCGTCTCCTTACCGAAGTTTGGCTCGATCCGAAGGGCTAAAAGAAGAAAGAAGCGTTAATATATGTACATACAAAACAATTAATGCATCTAGTCAGCAGAGGCTTAATTTATATATATATATATATATATATATATATATATATATATATATATATATATATATATATATACCTCGCCAGACTTTGAAACAGTTAAGGCTCCCTTCTCCATTCGATAACCGGAGCCGTCATGATCTCCTTCCTCCTCCATTCCATCATCGGAGCCGTCATGATCTCCTTCCTCCTCCATTGGATCACCGGAGCCGTCATCCTCTCTTCTATCACCATCGGTGTCGTTGAGAAACGACAAGATATCATCATCACCTCCGTCGCGGATTATATCCCCCAACAACTCTTCTTTTTCTAAGTCTCTGTGATCCATAGTTTCTGCACATAAAGTATATTTGTCACCAAAATACAACACTTGACAGAGTTTCCTCTATTTAAAAATAGTTCTTTGTTTTCAAAAATCATTCCCTCCATATAGAAACTTGCGGACCCCCTCTCATGTCGAAGTTATCGAGGATATGTTGAATTCCCGAGAGAGTTAGGGGTGTTCTAATGCGGCACTACACGATATAGGTGAAGGGGGATAACATCCGGGAATGTTTTCCCAAAGTCTGCATTTTTGGACAGATGAAACGGAGGGGAACGGTTCCAGGTTCGCTATGCTAGCTGCTTGTGGCAGACGAACGGAGGGCATATTCGGATTTGTCATATTTTTCTGATCGATTTCTAAAGTTTTACCAATATCCTGAAAATTCCTGGAATTCTGCTAAGTCTGAGAATTCCCCAGCTTTAAACATCACTTAGCTGTTTTCCAAAGGCTACAACTATTGTTCTGTACATCCTATGGGTTAGTGCCTTATATCAATATTGATCACTCTCCTGTGATCTACAAGATAGTATCAATTCATACATATCAACATTTTCTATATACATCAATCCATCCATCTATACATACATACATATCAACATTTTCTATATATATACATCCATCCATCAACATATGAAAATTCTATGAACATAAAAAATTCATACATCCATCCATCCATCGATCTTGAGCAGAGTAGATTCTATGAACATATGAAAATTCTATGAACATATGAAAATTCTCGAGTGCATTATGTTCATATGGTGGGACTGGCAACCACCGGCAGAAGAATGCAATAAAAATATTTACATATAAAGTTCAAATAAACTTAAGCTACCATGCAAAATGCAGAATTATATTAGACATCAATCCTATAAAACCTGGGATTTTCAAATAGACCAGCGTATGTTCAAATAATAAAATAGCATATCGTATGATCAAATAGTATCCCTCGAAGCCACTGGACAGTTTTATCACTCAAAAGCTGTCATGACTTCGAGAAGAGCAATAGTAGCCATTAGCAGTTAACCAGATCGATAGTGTAATATTAGACACACAACAATGGTAGTTGTTCACATTTGAAGCACGAACCAAATATGCACATTGCATAGGCATTTCTACTGCCCACATAACATCTTTCAGTACACTATTTTTACTGAAAAGAGCTCATTTTTTTGGATACTCCACTGGGAAAAAATATCTAGCAATATTATTTGCAAACACACTGGGCTTCCATGTTTTTTTATCAGGTACCTTCATAAATTTTGAACATAGGGGAAAGCTTGAACAACCATCCATATACCTCAGATCATCATATTACAAGTTTCAAGGACTACTTAAAAGCAGAGATAGGAACAAACAAATGGCAGATTCAGATTATTGCTCTGGTATCAAAATCTTATCAAAATTCTATGAACAAAAAAATTCCATCAATCCATCCATCTATACATACATACATACATCAATCCATCCATCTATATAGCAGGAGGGGCTCACTGTGGGGGCAGGGGCCGGCGCGGCGACGTCAGGGCCGACAGGGGCGCGGCGACGATGACGGGGCAGGGGGAGGCGACGACGGGGCAGGGCGAGGCGACGGCGACGGCGGGGCAGGGCGCGACGACGGCAACGTAGGGGCAGGAGCGCGGCGACGGCGACGGCGACGGCGAAGGCGATGGCGACGGTGACGTAGGGGCAGGGGCGCGGCGACGGCGACGTCGGGGCAGGGGAGCGGGGGACGGCAAAATCCGGCAGCCTGGCGGCGTCGAGGTGGTCATCGGCGCCGTCGGGGGAGAGGAGGAGAAGAAACTGCAGGTGGATTTGGAAATTTTTCCAAGTCTCGCTTATATAGCCGCACCTTTAGTCCCTGTTGGTGGTTCCAACCGGGACTAAAGGCCCCCCTTTAGTCCCGGTTAGAGCCACCAACCAGGACTAAAGGGCCGGTGCTGCCGCAGCCAATAGTTTAGTCCCACCTCGCTAGTTGAGAGGCGCCCACACTGCTTTATAAGCCGCGCTTGGCCTGAGCTGTCGAGCTCCTCTCTAATGCAAGCAGTACATTCCTAACCTTTGTCTCTGCCATGTTGGGCCTGCTGGGCCCACGGGCCTGCATCCTGGCCCATGTACAGATGGGTTTCCAGTCGTATGCAGGCCGTGGTGGCCTAGTAGGCGGCATTTTTTTATTTATTTTTGTTATTTCAGTTTGCTATTAAAGTTTTTAACAAAAAATACTTTATGAAAATTCTTCTTGCTATTAAAGTTTTTAACAAAAAATACTTTGATAATTTTAGTTGCATAAATTTTATATAATTTTAAGTTAATATTATTTTGATAATAACTAGAGGTTTATAAATGCTTTTTAGTTGATTCTTTTTGCTATTGAAGAATATTATAGTTTTGTTTTAGTTGATCATACCAAAATATTTTAATTGATTCTTTTTAGTTCATTCTTTTTGCTATTAGAGTTTTATAAAAGCTTTTTAGTTCATTCTTTTTGCTATTAGTTCATTCTTTTTGTTATTTCAGTTTGCTATTAAAGTTTTTAACAAAAAATATTTTATGAAAATTCTTTTTTCTATTAAAGTTTTTAACAAAAAATAATTTGATAATTTTAGTTGCATAAATTTTATATAATTTCAAGTTAATATTATTTTGATAATAACTAGAGGATTATAAAAGCTTTTTAGTTGATTCTTTTTGCTATTGAAGAATATTATAGTTTTGTTTTAGTTGATCATAACAAAATATTTTAATTGATTCTTTTTAGTTCATTCTTTTTGCTATTAGAGTTTTATAAAAGCTTTTTAGTTCATTCTTTTCGCTATTAGTTCATTCTTTGAGCTAAATGACCCTGAAATTGACAAGCACTACAAATGAACTCTGAAAAGGTTGAAACTTGGCATGGTGTCATAATTTCACCCACATAACATGTGCTAAAAAGTTGAGAGGGTTACGGGAAAAACTGGATAAACTTCATGTACAAACTGGACAATCTCTTTCGAAGTATCAGGGTTTCGCACGAAAACTCATCTACAAAAAGGGATTTCATTCTTTAACTTATTTTAACTCCAGACTTTTTGTGTGTTCAAAATGCACCATTCAAAGTCACATCATCAATTTTCAACCCTTTTCTGACTTCATTTGCTATTTTTCATGCATTTAATGATTTATTTTGAGCTAAATGACCCTGAAATTGACAAGCACTACAAATGAACTCTGAAAAGGTTGAAACTTGGCATGGTATCATAATTTCACCCACATAGCATGTGCTAAAATGTTGAGAGGGTTACGGGAAAAACTGGATGCACTTCGTGTACAAACTGGACAATCTCTTTCGAAGTATCAGGGTTTCGTACGAAAACTCATCTATTACAAAAGGGATTTCATTTCTTGACATGTAACTGCAGTGATATTCTAGATCAAAGCCATCATCCGAATAGTTGTGGAGAGAAAGTCTTCACTTTTTCTTCGTGTGTGTCCCTTGCTTATTGCGCCGTAACCATGGATACTCTTCATCGTTTAACACGATGCTTGGGCCAGCCTTCACTTTGAAGGGAGGAATTTCATGAAACTTTTCATAATCTTCAGACATGTCTGTCTTGTCCTCCACTCCCACGATGTTTCTTTTCCCTGAAAGAACTATGTGGCGCTTTGGCTCATCGTTTGATGTATTCGCTTCCTTATCTTTTTTTCTCGGTTTGGTAGACATGTCCTTCACATAGAAAACCTGTGCCACATCATTTTCTAGGACGAATGGTTCATTTGTGTACCCAAGATTGTTGAGATCCACTGTTGTAATTCCGTACTGCGGGTCTAACTGTACCCTGCCTCCTGACAGATTGACCCATTTGCACCGAAGCAAAGAGACCTTAAATTCATGTCCATAGTCAAGTTCCCATATCTCCTCTATGTAACCATAATTTGTGTCCTTTGCCCTATTGGTGATTGCTGCATCAAAGCGGACACCACTGTTTTGGTTGGTGCTCTTTTTATCTTGGGCGATCGTGTAAAATGTATTACCATTTATCTCGTACCCTTGGTAACTCAATACAGTCGAAGATGGTGTCCTGGCCAACAAGTACAGGTCATCTCCAACAGTGTTGTTACGCATGAGATGCATTTGCAAACAACCGCCGAAAGTCCCGATGTGTTCACGTGTAATCCAGTCGTCAGACTGCTCCGGGTGTTTGTAGCATAGAATATTCTTGTGTTCATTGATATACAGGGCCACCAAGGTAGAATTCTGTAGAACTGTGTAGTGTGCTTGCGCCCAGGAATGCCCGTCCCTACATATTATTGAATCCGCTCCTAGCGTGCCTTTTCCACTCAGTCTCCCCTCATACCGCGATTTAGGGACACCAATCGGCTTAAGGTCAGGAAAAAAGTCAACACAAAACCCAATGACCTTCTCTGTTTGATGGCCCATGGAGATGCTTCCTTCTAGCCTAGCACGATTATGAACATATTTCTTCAAGACTCCCATGAACCTCTCAAAGGGGAACATATTGTGTAGAAATACAGGACCCAGAATAGCAATCTCGCCGACTAGGTGAACTAGGACGTGCGTCATAATATTGAAGAAGGATGGTGGGAACACCAACTCGAAGCTGACAAGACATTGGACCAAATCATTCTGTAACCTTGGTAGGATTTCTGGATCGATTACCTTCTGAGAAATTGCAATGAGGAATGCACATAGCTTCATAATGGCTAATCAAACATTTTCTGGTAGAACCCCCCTCAATGCAACCGGAAGCAGTTGCGTCATAATCACGTGGCAGTCATGAGACTTTAGGTTCTGGAATTTTTTTCTCTGCCATGTTTATTATTCCCTTTATATTCGATGAGAAGCCAGATGGGACCTTGATACTGAGCAGGCATTCAAAGAAGATTTCCTTCTCCGCTTTGGTTAGAGCGTAGCTGGCAGGACCTTGATACTGCTTTGGATGCATGCCGTGTTTTTCATTCACACGTTGTTGGTCCTCCCGTGCCTCCGGTGTATCTTTTGTCTTCCCATACACGCCCAATAAGCCTAGCACGTTCACGCAGACATTCTTCGTCACATGCATCACGTCGATTGCAGAGCGGATCTCTAGGTCTTTCCAATTGGGTAGGTCCCAAAATATAGATTTCTTCTTCCACATGGGTGCGTGTCCCTCAGCGTCATTCGGAACAGATTGTCCGCCAGGACCCTTTCCAAAGATTACTTGTAAATCCCTGACCATATCAAGTATATCATCACCAGTACAGAGGATGGGCTTCTTCTGGTGATCTGCCTCACCTTTGAAATGCTTGCCTTTCTTTCTTAAGGCATGCTTGGTCGGAAGAAATCGACGATGTCCCAGGTACACATTCTTCTTGCATTTGTCCAAATATATACTTTGGGTATCATCTAAACAGTGTGTGCATGCATTGTATCCCTTGTTTGTCTATCCTGAAAGGTTACTAAGAGCAGGCCAATCATTGATGGTTACAAACAGCAACGCTCGTAGGTCAAATTCCTCTTGTTCATGCTCATCCCACACACGTACACCTTTTCCATTCCATAGCTGTAAAAGTTCTTCAACTAATGGCCTTAGGTACACATCAATGTCATTGCCGGGTTGCTTAGGGCCTTGGATGAGCACTAGCATCATAATGAACTTCCGCTTCATGCACAACCAAGGAGGAAGGTTATAGATACATAGAGTCACGGGCCAGGTGCTATTATTGCTTCTGTGCTCCCCAAAAGGGTTAATGCCATCTGCACTTAAACCAAACCATACGTTCCTTGCGTCACCTGCAAAGTCCCCCCACTTTCTCTCGATTTTTCTCCACTGCGACCCATCAGCGGGTGCTCTCAACTTCCCGTCTTTCTTACGGTCTTCTTTGTGCCATCGCAACAACTTGGCATGCTCTTTGTTTCTGAACAGACGTTTCAACCGTGGTATTATAGGAGCATACCACATCACCTTGGCAGGAACCCTCTTCCTGGGACGCTCGCCCTCAACATCACTAGGGTCATCTCGTCTGATCTTATACCGCAATGCACCACATACCGGGCATGCGTTCAATTCCTCGTACTCACCACGGTAGAGGATGCAGTCATTAGGGCATGCATGTATCTTCTGCACCTCCAATCCTAGAGGGCAGAGAACCTTCTTTGCTTCGTACATACTGTCGGTCAATTCGTTATCCTTTGGAAGCTTCTTCTTCATTATTTTCAGTAGCGAACCAAATCCCTTGTCAGATACACCATTGTCTGCCTTCCATTGCAGCAATTCCAGTGTGGTACCGAGCTTTGTGTTGTCATCTTCGCAGTTTGGGTACAACCCTTTTTTGTGATCCTCTAGCATGCGATCGAACTTCAACTTCTCCCTTTCACTTTCGCATTCTCTCTGTGCATCAACAATGACCTGGCAAAGATCATCATCGAGCACATCGTCTTGTGCCTCTCGATCTTCAGCTTCCTCCGTTGCAGTATCACCGTATTCAGGGAACATAGGATAGTTGTCATCATCCTTTTCTTCTTCATTGTCTTCCATCATAACCCCTCTTTATCCGTGATTGCTCCAAACATTATAGTGTGGCATGAAACCCTTATCAAGAAGGTGGGAGTGAAGGGTTTTCGAGTTAGAGTAATCCTTCGTATTCTCACAGACAGTACATGGACAATACATAAAACCATTCTGCTTGTTTGCCTCAGCCACTTCGAGAAATTTATGCAGGCCCTCAATGTACTCGGAGATGCGTCGGTCACCGTACATCCATTGCCGGTTCATCTGCGTGCATTATATAATTAAGTGTGTCAAAAACCATTACAGAACATCATGAATAGAGAAGTGACCAAATTAATACAAGTTCATCATCACATTAAAACCAAAGTACAGTAGTGATCAAATGTTATTACTGAAAAAATAAATCATAAAGTTCATACATAGTTCTCATAGAACAACATACAACTCTCTAGAGCATCTAATTAAAACATAAATTGAAACTAACATACAACTATGTAAAACATTTAAATGCAACAACAAATGCGATCATAATCGCAACTAAGGTAACAATTGGTCCAACAGCATAATGATACCAAGCCTCATTATCAATGGCATATTTTCTTATCTTTCTAATCTTCAAGCGCATTGCATCCATCTTGATCTTGTGATCATCGACGACATCGGCAACATGCAACTCCAATTTCATCTTCTCCTCCTCAATTCTTTTCAATTTTTCTTTCAAATACTCGTTTTCTTTTTCAACTAAATTTAACCTCTCGACAAGAGGGTCGGTTGGAATTTCCAGTTCACATACCTCCTAGATAAAAACATCTATGTCACGTTGGTCGGCATAATTGTCATAAACACTAAATGAAACAAATAGTTATAAAAGATAATATACCACATCCGAATCATAGACCGGACGAGGGCCGACGGGGGCGGATATCAAAACCATGGCACTATATAATAACAAACAATAATAAAAGTAAGAAATTTATACAAGTATCTATGTAAATCATACAAGTAAGAATTTTTTCTTTTAAAAAGAAGAGAAGAACAAGATATTCGTAGAATATGTAGGAGCCAATATGGAGATCCAGGTCCCGCTATTGGTTATTGACCGTAGAGGTGTCTCGGTCATGTCTGCATAGTTCTCGAACCCACAGGGTCTGCACACTTAAGGTTCAGTGACGTTTCGGTATAGTTGAGTTATGTATGTTGGTGACCGAAGGTTGTTCGGAGTCCCGGATGAGATCCCGGACGTCACGAGGAGCTCCGGAATGGTCCGGAGGTAAAGATTGATATATAGGAAGTCCCGTTTTGGTCACCGGAAAAGTTTCGTGTAATTCCGGTAATGTACCGGGGGTGCCGGGAGGGTTCCGGAGGACCATCGGGAGGGGCCACTCACGCCGGGAGGCCACGTGGGCCTTAGGGATGGCGCACCATCCCTTAGTGGTCTGGGCAAGCCATCCCCTAAGGGCCCATGCGGCTAGGGTGAGGGGAAAGGAAAAAACCCCAAGTGGGGAAGGGAAACTCCAAGTAGGAAAGGAATCCTACTTGGAGTAGGATTGGAGGTGGACTCCTCCACCTCCTCCTGGTTCGGCCGACTCCTAGGGGAAACCCTAGGGGCGTCAGCCCCTCCCCCCCTCCTATATATACTAGAGGGGAGAGAGGGCCAAGACACCCAAGCCACGGTGCAGCCCTCTCTCCCCAATAGTTCGTCTCCTCTAGTTTTCGGCAGTGCTTAGGCGAAGCCCTGCCGGAATAGTTCCACCACCATCGCCGCCACGCCATCGCGCTGCCGGAGAACTCGTCTACCTCTTCGCCCCTCTTGCTGGATCAAGAAGGCGGAGATCGTCATCAAGCTGTACGTGTGCTGAACGCGGAGGTGTCGTCCGTTCGGCGCTAGATCGGAAGGACCGTGATTGGATCACGGGAAGGATCGTGATTGGATCGCGGGACGGATCGTGATTGGATCGTGGGACGGATTGCGATTTGGATCGTGAAGACATTCGACTACATCAACCGCGTTTCTTAATGCTTCCCGCTTAGCGATCTACAAGGGTATGTAGATCCACTCTCCCTCTCGTAGATGCTCATCACCATGGATAGATCTTGCGTGTGCGTAGGAAATTTTTTGTTTCCCATGCAACATTCCCCAACAGTGGCATCATGAGCTAGGTCTATGCGTAGATGAGATCACGAGTAGAACACAAAGGAGTTTGTGGGCGTTGATGCTCAGATTGCTTCCTCCCTTGGTCTTTTCTTGATTCAGCGGTATTGTGGGATGAAGCGGCCCGGACCAACCTTACTCGTACGCTTACGAGAGACCGGTTCCATCAACTGACATGTGACTTTGTTGCATAAAGATGGCTGGCGGGTGTCTGTCTCTCCCACTTTAGTTGGATCGGATTCGACAAAGGCGGTCCTTGAGAAGGTTGAATAGCAATTTGTGTATCACCGTTGTGGTTTTTGCGTAGGTAAGAATCGTTCTTGCTTGATACCTGTAGCAGCCACGTAAAACATGCAACAACAATTAGAGGACGTCTAACTTGTTTTTGCAGGGTATGTTGTGATGTGATATGGCCAATTACATGATGAGATATATGTGATGTATGAGATGATCATGTTTTGTATAGAATATCACGACTTGCATGTCGATGAGTACGGCAACCGGCAGGAGCCATAGGGTTGTCTTTAATTTATTTTTGCCGTTTTGCTATACTTTATCGCTATGAGTTAGCAATAGTCATAGAAGCAACAGTTGGAGCGATAACCTCATGGCGACACGTTGATGGAGATCAAGATGATGGAGATCATGGTGTCATGCCGGTGACGATGGAGATCATGCCGGTGCTTTGGAGATGGAGATCAAAAGCACAAGTTCATGGCCATATCATGTCACTTATGATTTACTAGCATAATGGTAGCATAGTCTAGTGAACAACTGGTTTAGCATTAGGCTCCATATTAATTTTATGCTGACATAGAGTGGGACTAATGCCCTTAAGATCATCAAGAGTATATCCAATAGCAGCACAGTGCTTTCTCAGAGTTTTCAATAATCTCTTTTCTTCATGCATGCTCTGAAAGGTTAGCACTAATAATAACAGGATATATCTCCTTTTCATCAAGATAAGCATATTTCAGAGTATCAGGTAATTGTTTAAGCTCAAACACGGGATCACCCTTGGGTGGAGGAGGATCCCCAAGTATTTCAACAGGCAGGTTGTGTTTCAAAATAGGCTGCTGATCAAACAAAATCGTATCTATTTCATTCCTTTCATTCATATCCATATCATTTTCATGGTCTAGCAAATATTGTTCTAAGGGATCAGTAGGAGGCACAGCAATAGAAGCAAGACCAATAATTTCATCCTTACTAGGCAATTCTTTGTCATGGGGTTGTCTACGAAATTTAGAGAAATTGAACTCATGAGACACATCCCCAAAACTTACAGTAACAGTTTCTTTCTCACAATCTATCTTAGCATTAACAGTATTCAGGAAAGGTCTACCAAATATAATGGGACAAAAATCATCTTGTGGGGAACCAAGAACAAGAAAATCAGTAGGATACTTTATTTTCCCACACAAGACTTCAACATCTCTAACAATCCCAACTGGTGCTATAGTATCTCTATTAGGAAGCTTCATAGTAACATCAATTTCCTCTAATTCAGTTGGTGCAATATCATTCATAATTTCTTGATATAAGGTAAAGGGAATTGCACTCACGCTAGCACCCACATCACACAAGCCATGATAACAATGATCTCCTATTTTAACAGAAACAACAGGCATGCCAACAATAGGTCTATGTTTATCTTTAGTATCAAGTCTAGCAATTCTAGCAGCTTCATCACATAAATGAATAACATGCCCATCAGTATTATCAACCAAGAGATCTTTAACCATAACAATACTAGGTTCAACTTTGATTTGTTCAGGGGGTGTAGGTGTTCTAGTATAACTCTTACGAACCACAGTTGAAGCTTTAGCATGTTCCTTTATTCTAACAGGGAAGGGTGGTTTCTCAATATAAGCAGCAGGAATAACAGGATCAACATTATAAATAATAGTCTCTTCTTCAACTTTAATAGGTTCAACTACTTTCACTTCAATGGGAGGATGATATTTAAACCACTTCTCCTTGGGGAGATTGATACGTCTCCAACGTATCTATAATTTTTGATTGTTCCATGCTATTATATTATCTGTTTTGGATGTTTTATATGCATTAATATGCTATTTTATATTATTTTTGGGACTAACCTATTAATCTAGAGCCTAGTGCCAGTTTCTGTTTTTTCCTTGTTTTTGAGTATTGCAGATAAAGAATATTAAACGGAGTCCAAACGGAATAAAATCTTCAGAATAATTTTTCTTGGACCAGAAGACATCTACCAAGCTTGGAGACCAAGGCAGGAGAGCCGCCGTGTGGCCACAAGCCACAGGGGCGCGCCCAGGGGGGTAGGGCGCCCCCCTGGCTTGTGGGCCCACGGCAGTGCCCCCAACCCTATTTCTCGGCCTATAAATTCACAAATATTCCCTGGATACCGAAGAGAGCCACGAAAACACTTTTTCGCCGCCAGGAGCCTCGATTCCCGTGAGATCCAATCTTGGAGCCTTTTCCGGTAATCTGCCGGAGGGGGATTCGATCACGGAGGGCATCTACATCAACTCCATTGCCCCTCTGATGATGCGTGAGTAGTTCACCATAGACCTTCGGGTCCATGGCTAGTAGCTAGATGGCTTCTTCTCTCTCTTTGCTCTTCAATACCGTGTTCTTCATGATCTTCATGGAGATCTATCCTATGTAATACTCTTTTGCGGTGTGTTTGTCGAGATCCGATGAATTGTGGGTTTATGTTCAGATTATCTATGAATATTATTTGAGTCTTTTCTGAATTCTTATATGCATGATTTCATATCTTTGCAAGTCTCTTCGAGTTATTGGTTTGGTTTGGCCAACTAGATTGGTAATTCTTGCAATGGGAGAAGTGCTTAGTTTTGGGTTCAATCTTGCGGTGTCCTGACCCAGTGACAAAGTAGGGGTAGCGAGGCACGTATTGTATTGTTGCCATCGAGGATAAAAAGATGGGGTTTTCATCATATTGCTTGAGTTTATCCCTCTACATCATGTCATCTTACCTAATGCGTTACTCTGTTCTTCATGAACTTAATACTCTAGATGCAGGCAGGAGTCGGTCGATGTGTGGAGTAATAGTAGTAGATGCAGAATCGTTTTGGTCTACTTGACACGGACGTGATGCCTATATGCATAATCATTGCCTTGGATATCTTCATAATTATTCGCTTTTCTATCAATTGCTCGACAGTAATTTGTTCACCCACCGTAATACTTGCCATCATGAGAGAAGCCTCAGGTGAAACCTATGGCCCCCGGGTCTATTTTCCATATTATACTTTCAGATCTAAAACCAAAAATACCAAAAATATCTTGCTGCAATCTTTTTACTTTTTTTTTACTTTACTTTCTAGCAATCATATCTATCTATCTCTATCAGATCTCATCCTTGCAAGTAACCGTGAAGGGATTGACAACCCCTTTATAGCGTTGGGTGCAAGTGTTTGATTCTTTGTGTAGGTACATCTATTGGGGACTTGCTTGTATCTCCTACTGGATTGATACCTTGGTTCTCAACGACTGAGGGAAATACTTATCTACTTTGCTGCATCACCCGTTCCTCTTCACGAAAACCAACGCATGCTCGAGAAGTAGCAAGAAGGATTTCTGGCGCCGTTGCCGGGGAGATCGACATCAAGCCTACCAAGTACCCATCACAAACTCATCTCTTGCATCTACATTATTTGCCATTTGCCTCTCGTTTTCCTCTCCCCCACTTCTAAAACGATTTTCCAAAAAGATTCGCCTTTTTATTTGCCCTTCTTCCGTTCGTCTTTTCGTTTGCTTTTTGCTTGCTTGTGTGCTAAGATCTTTTCGTTGTCACCATGTCTGAATCTGGGAAGGTTACCATTGAAAATTTTGAGGGTGTTGCTAGTACAAATCTGGAGAAAAAACTTGGATCTTTAAACCATGAAATTGAATCTCCTCCTAATTATAAAGCTAAAACTTTGCAAGTTGGGGACGGTAATATTATTGGGAAGAGTGTTATTCAAGAATTCTTTGATTGTACGGGAGTAATGCCTATGAATAAGAGATCTATACTTCTTAGCACAAATTGTTATGCGGATGCTATTATCATGCTCATTGAAAAATTGGAAAGAAAATTTGTGCATATTCATCCCGCTTTGCAAAAGGTGTTTTACGAACTTCCCAACATTAATCACCCTAAGGCTAAAAAGATTGCTACTATCATCCTTATGTGTGAATTTGATTTTATCATACAAGAAGCTAGGGAAATTTTTGCTTTCTATAAAAAGGATATTGAGCACCCTCCAATTGAAGAAATCTTACATGATAAAGAAACCTTGCGTAGCTTTGAGTCTAGGGACTATCAATCTTACCGTGACAATCTTACAAGAAGAGTCCCCTATCCTGAAATTTCCCAAACCATGTATCTTGAAACCTATGATGAATTTGATTGGATCACTAGGGGCATTTATGTAGGATTCTGTCGGAAACGACACCTATGGGATCGCGAGGATCCCTTTACGGTTCGGCGGGGAGAAAGATTGCACAGAGAGCAGATCGAGTAATCAACGCACGGGGGATTTTACCCAGGTTCGGGCCGCAAAGATGCGTAAAACCCTACTCCTGCTTTGGTTGTATTAGATGTGTTTAGGCTGAGTTCTTGGAGCGCTACAGTAACTAGCAGCTACACTCACAGAACGGCCAGCCAAGATCCCATCCCCCTGTAGCTATGCCTTGGGCCTCCTTTTATACTCTCGAAGGGGTCACCAACAGTGGCAAAGTACAAAGGTGGCACATAGTAAATACATGAGGTGTCAAGGTATCTACAGTGCTTATCATACCTAATACTGACGGCCTAGGACAAGGGCATTTAATGCTCCTGTTAGGTGTCCCTGCCTTGCATTGGGATGGAACAAGGAGCCATCCCATCGAACCGCTTTAGCCCATCACGCCGTCAGCGTCAGCCACGCACCCAGGGGACAAAGGCTAAAAGAAAAGCTGGTAGTTGCCCTGGGGTGGAGCGCTTTGAACAGTGGTGAGGGCTTGCCGGGCGCACGGCTTGTCGGGGCTGTGAGCTGCCCGGCAAGATCTTGCCGGGGCACCAGCCCTTGGCCTTCTATCTTCTCGATTACTGTTGTCTTTGACTCCAAGGTCTGGCTAAATCTCGTCGGCTCCAGGGAGCTGCCCGCGCACAAGTCTGGGTAAATAGATACCCTGGTTCTATGTACACTGACAGGAGCCCCCGGGCCTGGGCCATACATGCGCGCGCGGCGCTGTTGGGCTAGGCCCAAAACAGTGCGCGGGCACACGTGGCCATAGCAATGATGGCTGTTGATAACTTTCTCCCACGACGCATAATGAGTGCAGGTCTTGGGAATATCGGAGCGAGACGGTCTGCCTTCCTCCTCGGGAGTGGGAGCGATGGACAGGACGGCGCCCGTTCGCCTCCTCATCAATGTCTTGAACGACGCGCCTCAAGTGACGCGTGTTGCTCAGGATTCGCGAAGGGTCGGCTCCTCTCCCTCTTCAGCGCCCAGCCCTATAAAAGGGAGGCGAAGGGAGAATAAGGCCACCCATCTGCAAACCCCTGATCTTCCGCTGCTCGATTCCTTTCTCTTCTGCCTTTCGCCACTACCTTCGCTGCGCTCCAAGATGGCAAGAGGACGCGGTCGCCCTCAGGGTTCCCTTAGCGCCTCGAGGAGCAGCCCTCGAACCCCGGCGCGTGTGGTGGTGACGATGGCGGGTCCGAGCTCCCGCGGCGGGTCGGCATCCCGCGGCCGCGCGAGGACGGCTCCGGCAGGGGGCGGCAGTCGCAGCAGCGCGCCTCTGCCGCAGCCTCACGCGGGGATCCATGCGGGGGAGGAGGCACGAGAGTTCATCATCGTCCTTCCGCGCCGGCTCCGAAGCTGGCTGCGTCTCCCTGACCCTTTCGCAAGGGCCATGGAGAGCAATCGGCCCCGGGGCTTCTGGCTTCGTGCGGACGGCTGCAGCAACGGCCCTTGGTGGGTGGCAGTTGACCTCACCCTCGGAAGCGCCATGTTTCTGACCAGGGGGTGGAAGTCGTTCGCTCGCTCCCGCGGCCTCATCCCCGGGCACCTGCTCCACTTCAAGCTTGTCGACCCCGCCACCCTCTCTGTGAGGTTCTTCGGGGCGGCTGGCATTCGCCTGGAGTGCTGTGCCGAGAGCTCAAGCGACAGCGACTTCGACTCCTCCAGCGACAGCGACGACGAGGACGGCACCGACGAGGACGACGCCTTCGCATGAGGAACGGGGTCCCCGACTAGGCACGCTTGGCGCCGTAGTTAGGTCCCACTGTTCCATCCGCGAGACCTTGTTCCCGGATCGGTCGCCGCGCTGTAGTAGCTGTAGATCTCTTTTGATGTATCGAACTGTACCCAATGTAGTCCTTGGCTACTTCAAGAAGAAATGCGCCGGGTACTTATCTTCGAAAAAATTCTTGGTTTGAAAATCTTGCTCTTGCATGCTTCTTTGTTTCTCGCCGTCCCCCCCGACAAGTATCCTGCCAAGAGGCCCTCCGGCAAGTCCTCGACGGCAGCACAGCACTCAAAGAGGTGCGCTCGCCGGAGGTCTTGTCGTTTCTCAGGCTCGTCGATGATGTGGATGAAATAGAACGGAGTGTCGACAAGAGCCACGGGTCTAAATATAGAACACCGCGCCGTGTGATGAAGAGTCAGCCCCCGGGCCTTTCCCATAAGGGTTGCCGCGAGGGCGATGCTCGATTCATACACGTATTCTGGCCATCTCTGCCATCCGTCGAAGACGTCCCACTGCTGTCTTGGTGGTCTTCAACTTGTAGTTCTTGTCTTTATGATTTTGTACTTGCTGCAGATGTACCTTGAACTTGCACAGGCGTCCTGGCAAGCCTTGCCGCCATAAGCATCCCGGCAAGTCTTGTCGCAGGTATAGCCCCGACGGGCCCGTGCACAAGTGCCTGACACCGGAGCCCCCGGGCCTGGGCCACATGGGGGCACGCGGCGTCGTTGGGCCAGGCCCAATCAGTGCACGGGCACGCGTGGCAGCAGTTACCGCATGACATCATTCCTTTACTGCACTCCCCACGCCGCCCATTAAATGCGGGTCATGGGGAACGTGCGCGACGTGACCGCTGTAGCAGCACGCTCGCGAGGAATTCTTTTATTACTTCTGGTAAAGAGGCAGCCCTGCGCCTTCCCCATAAAAAGGAATCTGCAAGGGCCGCGGCTCATTTACCCTCCACCTTTCGCGATTTAGGAACCGCCGTCGTCTTCCTCCTCGAGCCTTTCTCCATTCCCCCACCGCTTCCATAGCCTCGCCAATCTCATCATCCAGCCACCATAGCCGCCATGCCGCCGAAGGCAAGCAAGGGCAAGAAGGCGGCGGAGAACAAGCTGGTGGCGCTGCGGAAGAAACACGTCGTCTTCGCGCTGGGGCTTAATGGGAAGGCCTTGACGGATCATTACCAGTTCATGTGGGCGGCGGAAACGACGGCGCATCCGGCCACTCGAGTGAGTCCAGGTGCTTGCAGAGCTGACCCAAAGAAATATCCCTTTTTCGCCGATTACTTTTACTGCGGTCTTTGCCCCCCTTTCTCCAACTTCTTCAAGGATGTCTTGAACACCTACGGCTTTCAGCTCTTAGATTGTACGCCAAACGCCGTAGCGTGTATGTCTGTTTTCGCTCATCTTTGCGAAAACTTCGCCGGAGTGAATCCCAGTACTGCCCTGTTCCGCCACTACTTCATCCCTCGAATCGAGAAGGGTGAGGCCCTTTCTGGTTTCGTCACTTGGATCCCGCGGACGGGAACCAAGGAGGTCTATCCAAAAGGGGCCTACCGCCGCAGGTGGGAGGAATGGCGGGGCAAATGGTGCTGGGTTCGGGAGTCAGTGGAGAAAGAGGTTCAGCCTTTCTGCTTGCCGCGGGGGACGAAGATTGCCCGCAACAATGAGTGGAGCGCCCTCAATGCCGAAGACGCGAAGCTCGCCGTTGCCACAACAAGAATCCTCCGCCTGAAGAATGCCGGAATGACCGTAGAAATGATAGGCGCCGACTTCCTTCGCCGGCGCATTGCCCCCTTGCAGAACAAGGGGAGGCCAGCTTGGGAATTCCAGAACGCGGCGGACATCATGAGGCTGCGCCCTGGGCTGGATCACAACTTAACAACCATGCAGCATGGGTCCCTCTGCCAGAAGTTATTCGGGAGTGCAGCGGTGCGTGATCTGCCGGTAGGCGTAGTCCCTTTGTGCAACAACTCTCGCCTGAGCTCGATTCTTGCCATGATGCCGGTTCTTGATGCCCACAGTGTTGACGGGCACTGGGCCGTGCCTTCTGACGACTTGGTCCAGAAATTCTTTGACGGTCTGTCGGAAAGGCCCATCCTTCAGGACGAAAATCTTGTCGCCGCCACCACCGAAAGGGAGATGGCGTACATCGCCGGCAGAGTGCAGGAGGCGGGTCTTGCCGACGAGGCTGGCGGCTCTGGCTTCACGGAAGAAGGATCCAGCGAAGAAGAAGAGGAGGAGGTTGCCGGGCAGGACGACACTGTTGGGGAACAGGGGGACACGCCTGCCGGGGACCATCCTGCCGAAGACACAGAGGAGGAGGAGCTGGTAGAGGAAGCCTCGACCCTTCAGCCGAAGAGCAGACGCACCCTCCGGAGTGCTGCTACAGGGGTCCCGGCCCGCCAAGCTTCCTCAAGTAGCACAGCCTCCGACAAGGAAGCGGCCGGCAAGGCGGCGCAGCGACAAGAAGTTCACCAGCAAGCCGTGCCTGCCGCGACCAAGCGAGCAAGGAGCTCCCCTCCACCTCCTCGCGCGAGCACCATGGTGGAAGTCGCCTTCGACCTTTCCGCCCTTAGCTCGGGAGAAGATGAAGAGTAAGATACTTGCCGCTCCCCTGCTTTCTGAATCTCTCATTTTGCTTTATCTCATCATTTGCCTTGACCTGTTCCCGCAGAGAAACAGAAACCTTGGCACAGAGGGCAGCAAAGAGGGCGAGGACTTCAATGGACGAGGAGCCGCCGGTGGGCACCTCTGATGCACCAGACATGGCTACTACTAGTCCAAGGCCCAGCCCGCGATGCAGTCCTCGTCTCAGCCCCCGGCGCAGCCCCCAGCGTGAGCATATCACTCTCTTTCCGCTGGCGAGTGCCGGGGCGTGCATCTATACTGCTGACATCACTGGACGTGCAGGAGGGGAAGGGCGGCAAGGAGAATCGCCAGAGGTCAACCCTGACATGCCGCCTCCATCAACTACGCCGCCCAGAGATGCGTCTCCGGCCAAGACCGCCTCCAGCTCACTTTATCGCGATGAGGAGCCAGCAAGCGGAGGCATCGGCAAACGTGCGCCGGCAACTGATGTTGTCGGGGAGGGAGAACCTACGACCCGGCAGCCTGGCGCAGGTGAGCTGCCTGTCTTGGATATCTGTTATTTGGTCTTTCTTTTTGTCTTCTTGAACTTCCTCTTCATCTCCATCTTGTTTTACTTCTTTTGCTTTTAGACATCCCATCGACGGAGGACATGAACGTCGACGATACCATTGAGGATATCGCCAGGGACGCTGCCGCCGAAGCCGATAAGCTTGCCGCTGAAGAGGCCGCCAAGAACGCTACCGCCGAAGCTGACAGGCTTGCCGCTGCAGAGGCCGCTAGGAGCACTGCCACTGAGGAGGCCGCCAGGGGCGCCGCCGCTGAGGAAGCTGCTAGGAGGGTCGACGAGGAGTCCAGGAGCCACACTGACGACATTCCTGCCGCAGGAGCGCATAGCGCTGAGCTAGCTCCGGAGTCCTCAGCCGCCGGTGAGGCGGCTGCCGAAGAGCAACCGTCATCATCCGAAGCTCCTTCAAGCAAATACATCAGGGTCGGCGACAACTTATTTGTGAGCCTGCCGGGAGCAGTAAGCATTCGGGCGCCAATTGAAGGAGAAACTCTTGAGGAAGTGTTCACCGCTGTCGGGCTTGAGGTTGTTGACGAACCCAACATCGATCGCGACAGATCTGAGGAAGAGAAGCTCCTCCTGGCAATAAACAGCAACTACCAGAAGCTCCAGGCTCTTCACCGCGCTCGCAAGGAAAAGTTGGACTCCAGGGCTGCGGTTGCCAGCCAGGTGGAGGCAGATTTCCAGAAGCGCGTCGAAGAAGTTCAGGGCTGGTTTGATGAGTCTTACAAGGACTTGGCGTCGAACCAGGCGCAGCTGAAGCAGCCATGGGATGAACTCCTCCTCAAGCAGTCTGATATTGAGATAGCCCAGGACGAAGCCCAACAGCAAGTTGAAGCAGAGGAAGTGCGTCTGAACGGGCTCCGCGTCGAGCTTAAGGTTCATGATGAAGAGCTTGAAGCCCGAGAGAAGGTGCTCGCCGAGCAGCTCCGTGCCAAGAATGAGGAGGTTGAACAGCTCGTCGTCCGGCGGACTCAGGAGCTGGAGCAGAGGCACGAGGAGGCGCTAAAGGCTTTGGCTGTCGACCATGCCGGCAAGCTGAAGGAGGCCGTCGATGCCGCCAAGGTAGCAGAGGCCACCAAGGACGAACTTGTCGGGAGGGTGAAGAAGCTGGAGGAGGAACTTGGGGAGTACGGCAAGAAGGTCTCAACGCTCGAGACCGAAAGAGGCGAAGCTCTTCGCAGTCTGGCGGAGGCGCAGGTTGCCATCTCTGACAAGTCCAAGGAGCTCTCCACTGCCAACGAATCCATCACCGAGCTGGGGCTGAAGCTGACCAAGCTGACAGAGTCCCTTAAAAAGGCGGAGGCCCACGGGAAAGCTCTGACCAAGGAACTCCAGAACGAAAGAGCGCTGGTCCAGAGCGCCGCCCTCGAGCACAATGACTATGTGAGGGGCATGGAGAACTGGACCAAGAATCTTGCCGACGTCGCGAGGAGGCTTGCCGCATAGCTGTCCAGCATGGGCGTGGAAGATCACAGGCCTCTTGATGACAGAGCACCCCAGAGCACCAAACTGACCATATTCGCCGGCCACGTGCTTGGAGCTCTGGAGCAGCTGGATTCCAATCGAGCAGCTCATTTGGCCAGCGAGTCGCGCAAGCTCTGCCAGGACGTCCTTCGTAAAGTGCTCACCAAGGTGGTGTTCAGGAATCCCAGCATCAACCTCTCTAATGTCTTCGACCGCCTGCCGAAGGATGCGGACCTTACAGCAGCAGAGGAGCTCGTCGCGCCCATCATCGACAGGATAAGCCGCGTCAAGCGAGTTGAAGGTGACCGCCAGGACTAGCCGCTTCATTTCTTGTCGCCGTCGCTCTCATGCCAAAGACAATTATTACCTTATGTTAGAATCGCGACAGCTATTATTGTAATATGACTTGCTATGTTCTGGACAACTGCTATGTTATTTCCCTTTGCTTGATTTCTATTTGTGTGTACTCGCCCTACGCTTGTTCGGAAACTTGCCGGTGCGCGCACCCTTGCCGCGAGCGCTAGGTGCGGGACTTTAGCAGCCTGCTGGCGGGGCCGCTGCCGGCAAGAAACCCTGGTGCTTTCGGTGTGGCAACCTGAACTGTTGAGCGGACTCGAAACAGGATAAGGGCGCAACCGATCACAACAAGGTTCCCTCACGTGCAGATTTTCCATACAAAAGTCGAAATCGTTCGAGGGAAACAACTAAAATAAAAAATTTGTTTGAAATTTTGGACAACTTAGCTTTTTGTTGTCGCATTCCTTTCGACAAAGCGGCTTCCTTGAACGTCGCCCATTGGTATCCATACCACCATTCTCCTCCCCCGGCAAAGCTGCACGTGAGGTAACCTTCTGTCCCTTTTTAGAAAAAGAAAGAAGAGAAAATAGAGATATGGAACCTTGGCGGTTCGTTAGCACTTGTCGAGGATAAGTGTAATGCAAAATCTCAGACTAACATGCATATAAGCAAACATGAAAATCGACAAGATTTGCAAAGAACACTCAGCTTTATTTAACTATGCACAGGGTCTGCGCCTGGCTTTGTACAAAGGATTACGCGCTACAGCGGCACGACTTGTACAAAAGGGGTTGCCGGGAGTCCCGGCAACCGCGCCTTATGGGTAGAACTTACGAAGATGCTCGATATTCCAGGAGTTGCTCACCGGAATACCGTCTTCGGTCTCCAGGCGGACTGCGCCAGGCCTGGTGACTCGTACTACCCGATAAGGGCCTTCCCACTTCGGCGTCAACTTGTTGGAATTCTTGGCCGACTGAACGCGCCGAAGAACAAGGTCGCCTTCCTCAAGGCTCCGGGCATGAACCTTGCGGCTATGATAGCGGCGCAAGGCTTGCTAGTAGCGTGCAGCTCGCACAACAGCCTGGAGACGATCTTCCTCAAGGAGCAACGCGTCATCTTGTCGCAGCTGCTCTTGCTCAAGCTCATCATAAGCGAGCACTCGAGGTGACCCGTATATGAGTTCCGTGGGGAGAACTGCTTCTGCCCCATAGACTAGGGAGAAGGGTGTCTGGCCGGTGGCTCGATTTGGTGTCGTCCTGATTGACCAAAGAACCACTGGCAACTCATCAATCCAGCGCTTTCCGCACTTGCGCAGCTTGTCGAAAGTTCTTGTCTTGAGACCACGCAGCACCTCAGCATTCGCCCTCTCCACTTGGCCGTTACTCCTTGGGTGAGCAACAGAGGCAAAACAAATCTTGCCGCCAAGGTCTTGGACGTATTGCATGAAGGTGTTGCTGGTGAACTGTGTGCCGTTGTCGGTGATAATCCTGTTGGGTACACCAAAATGGCAAACTATTCCTTTGAAGAACTTGACGGCTGACTGTGCTGTCACCTTCCTCACTGCTTCCACCTCCGGCCACTTTGTGAACTTGTCAATTGCTACGTACAAGTACTCAAAGACCCCGGTAGCATGGGGGAAAGGGCCCAAGATGTCGAGCCCCCAGGCCAAAAATGGCCAGGATAAAGGGATTGTCTGGAGAGCCTGAGCTGGTTGATGTATCTTCTTTGAATGAAACTGGCATGCTTCACACCTGGTTACTAGCGCAGTTGCATCCTGGAGGGCAGTGGGCCAAAAGAAACCTTGCCGGAACGCCTTGCCGACAAGTGCTCTTGATCCTATGTGGGAGCCACATATGCCTCCATGTATCTCCGCCAACAGCTCCAGTCCATCCTCCCGAGGCGCGCCAAAGATGTCGGAAAAACGACACCTATGGGATCGCGAGGATCCCTTTACGGTTCGGCGGGGAGAAAGATTGCACAGAGAGCAGATCGAGTAATCAACGCAAGGGGGATTTTACCCAGGTTCGGGCCGCAAAGATGCGTAAAACCCTACTCCTGCTTTGGTTGTATTAGATGTGTTTAGGCTGAGTTCTTGGAGCGCTACAGTAACTAGCAGCTACACTCACAGAACGGCCAGCCAAGATCCCATCCCCCTGTAGCTATGCCTTGGGCCTCCTTTTATACTCTCGAAGGGGTCACCAACAGTGGCAAAGTACAAAGGTGGCACATAGTAAATACATGAGGTGTCAAGGTATCTACAGTGCTTATCATACCTAATACTGACGGCCTAGGACAAGGGCATTTAATGCTCTTGTTAGGTGTCCCTGCCTTGCATTGGGATGGAACAAGGAGCCATCCCATCGAACCGCTTTAGCCCATCACGCCGTCAGCGTCAGCCACGCACCCAGGGGACAAAGGCTAAAAGACAAGTTGGTAGTTGCCCTGGGGTGGAGCGCTTTGAATAGTGGTGAGGGCTTGCCGGGCGCACGGCTTGCCGGGGCTGTGAGCTGCCAGGCAAGATCTTGCCGGGGCGCCAGCCCTTGGCCTTCTATATTCTCGATTACTGCTGTCTTTGACTCCAAGGTCTGGCTAAATCTCGTCGGCTCCAGGGAGCTGCCCGCGCACAAGTCTTGGTAAATAGATACCCTGGTTCTATGTACACTGACAGATTCAATGATGATTGGTTAGAAGAAAAAATCAGGGAACCCATTAAAAATGAGATACACGTTTTATATGATGATGTTTACGGTGATGATCCTGATTTTGAGTTTATGAATGTCAAAATTACTAATCAAAGTCCTTTTCATGAACTAAGTTCTCCTATTAGAAAGGATAGGAAAAAATTAAAGGATTTGCTAAAGAGGGTTTTGGAAGATATGGTTGAGGATGGATTGCATACCAAAGATGACAATACCTAGATCTATTGCGTTTTGCCTAGCTAGGGCGTTAAACAATAGCGCTTGTTGGGAGGCAACCCAATTTTATTTTTGCTTTCTGTTTTTTTTGCTTCTATTTTGGTGTGTTTTGCACATTATTACTTCTGTAATAATTGTTTTTTCTTGTTTAAATTAGTGTTTGATCCAAGTAATACCTTTGGGATGGTCTACGGTGTTTGTTGATTTGATTTTGCTGAAAAACAGAAACTTTTGCTCTCAGTCCCGGAATTTTGTAAATTCACTGGAACGTGCTTTTGATCTTAAATTTTTACACAAGATTGATATAGAAATTTCCCTGATTTTCCTAAGTTTTCAGAATTTTTAGAGTTACATAAGTATTCGAAGTCTATAGATTGCTACAGACTGTTCTGTTTTAGACAGATTCTGTTTTCTTTGTGTTGTTTGCTTATTTTGATGAATCTATGGGTTGTATCGGGGGGTATGAACCATGGAGAAGTTAGAATACAGTAGATATTACACCAATATAAATAAAGAATGAGTTCACAACAGTACCTAAAGTGGTGGTTTATTTTTCTTATACTAACGGATCTCATGCGTTTTCTGTTGAGTTTTGTGTTGTGAAGTTTTCAAGTTTTGGGTAAAGATTTGATGGACTATGGAATAAGGAGTGGCAAGAGCCTAAGCTTGGGGATGCCCAAGGCACCCCAAGCCATATTCAAGGATACCAAAACGCCTAAGCTTGGGGATGCCCCAGAAGGCATCCCCTCTTTCGTCTTCAATCCATCGGTAAATTTACTTGAGACGATATTTTTATTCACCACATGATATGTGTTTTGCTTGGAGCGTCTTGTATGATATGAGTCTTTGCTTTTTAGTTTGCCACAATCATCCTTGCTGCACACATATTTTTGAGAGAGACACACTGAATCGTGAATTTATTAGAATACTCTATGTGCTTCACTTATATCTTTTGAGCTAGGCAATGTTGCTCTAGTGCTTCACTTATATCTTTTTAGAGCACGGTGGTGTTATATTTTATAGAAATTATTGAACTCTCGTACCTCACTTATATTATTTTGAGAGTTTCTTAAAACAGCATGGTAATTTGTTTAGGTTATGAATTTAGTCCTAATATAATAGGCATCCAAGAGGGATATAATAAAAACTTTCATATTAAGTGCATTGGATACTATGAGAAGTTTGATTCCTTACATATAGTTTTGAGATAATGGAGATGGTAATATGAGAGTCATGCTAGTGAGTAGTTGTGAATTGGAAGAGATACTTGTGTTGAAGTTTGTGATTCCCGTAGCATGCACGTATGGTGAACCATTATGTAACGAAGTCGGAGCATGATTTGTTTAATGATTGTCGACCTTTGTGTGAGGGTCGGGAGCGCGCGATGGTTAACTCCTACCAACCTCTCCCCTAGGAGCATGCGTCTAATGCTTTGTTTGATAACTAATAGACTTTTGCAATAAGTATGTCAGTTCTTTATGACTAATGTTGAGTCCATGGATTATACGCACTCTCACCCTTCCACCATTGCTAGCCTCTCTAGTACCGCGCAACTTTCGCCGGTACATCAAACCCACCTTCCTCAAAACAGCCACCATATATTTTCCTCAAAACAGCCACCATAACTACCTATTATGGCATTTCCATAGCCATTCCGAGATATATTGCCATGCAACTTCCACCGTTCCGCTTTTCATGACATGCACCATCACTTTCATATTGCATATAGAGTCATATTTTGTCATAGGTATCGAGTTGTAATTTTCCTTTTGAGTTGTAAGTAAATAAAAGTGTGATGATTTTCATTATTAGAGCATTGTCCCGTGTGAGAAAAGGATGATGGAAGCCATGACTCCCTCACAAGTTGGGATGAGTATCCGGACTTTACAAAAAAATAAAAGAGGCCAGCGAAGCCCAAATAAAAAAAAAGAGGCCAAAGATGCCCACCAAAATAAAAAGAAAAAAAATGAGAGAAAGAGAGAAGGGACAATTGCTACTGTACTTTTCCACACTTGTGCTTCAAAGTAGCACCATGATTTTCATGATAGGGAGTCTCCTATTTTGTCACTTTCATATAACTAGTGGAGTTTCATCTTGCACGACCACTTAGTTTTCTCTTTGAGCTTTCATACACTTATAGCTCTAGTGCACCCGTTGCATGGCAATCCCTACTCACTCACATTGATATCTATTGATGGGCATCTCCATAGCCCGTTGATACGCCTAGTTGATGTGAGATTATCTTCTTCCTTTCCCTTGCAACCTCCACCATATTCTATTCCACCTATAGTGCTATATCCATGGCTCACGCTCATGTATTGCGTGAGAGTTGAAAAGGTTTGAGAACACCAAAAGTGTGAAACAATTGCTTGGCTTGTTCATCGGGGTTGTGCATGATTTAGATACTTTGTGTGGGGAAGATGGAGCATAGCTAGACCATATGATTTTGTAGGGATAACTTTCTAAGGCCATGTTATTTCGAAAGGACACGATTGCCTTGTTGGTGTGCTCGAAGTATTACTGTTTTTATGTCAATATTAGACTATTGTTTTGAATCTTACGGACCTGAATATTCATGCCACAAAAAAGAATATTACATGGATAAATATGTTAGGTAGCATTCCACATCAAAAATTCTGTTTTTATCATTTACCTACTCGAGGACGAGCAGGAATTAAGCTTGGGGATGCTTGATACGTCTCCAACGTATCTATAATTTTTGATTGTTCCATGCTATTATATTATCTGTTTTTGGATGTTTTATATGCATTAAAATGCTATTTTATATTATTTTTGGGACTAACCTATTAATCTAGAGCCTAGTGCCGGTTTCTGTTTTTTCCTTGTTTTTGAGTATTGCAGATAAGGAATATTAAACGGAGTCCAAACGGAATAAAATCTTCGGAATAATTTTTCTTGGACCAGAAGACATCTACCAAGGTAGGAGAGCCGCCGTGTGGCCACAAGCCATAGGGGCGCGCCCAGGGGTTAGGGCGCGCCCCCCTGGCTTGTGGGCCCACGGCAGCTCCCCCAACCCTATTTCTCGGCCTATAAATTAACAAATATTCCCTGGATACCGAAGAGAGTCACGAAAACACTTTTCCGCCGCCAGGAGCCTCGGTTCCCGTGAGATCCAATCTTGGAGCCTTTTCCGGTAATCTGCCGGAGGGGGATTCGATCATGGAGGGCATCTACATCAACTCCATTGCCCCTCTGATGATGCATGAGTAGTTCACCACAGACCTTCGGGTCCATAGCTAGTAGCTAGATGGCTTCTTCTCTCTCTTTGCTCTTCAATACCATGTTCTTCATGATCTTCATGGAGATCTATCCGATGTAATACTCTTTTGCGGTGTGTTTGTCGAGATCCGATGAATTGTGGGTTTATGTTCAGATTATCTATGAATATTATTTGAGTCTTTTCTGAATTCTTATATGCATGATTTCATATCTTTGCAAGTCTTTTCGAGTTATTGGTTTGGTTTGGCCAACTAGATTGGTAATTCTTGCAATGGGAGAAGTGCTTAGTTTTGGGTTCAATCTTGCGGTGTCCTCACCCAGTGACAAAGTAGGGGTAGCGAGGCACGTATTGTATTGTTGCCATCGAGGATAAAAAGATGGGGTTTTCATCATATTGCTTGAGTTTATCCCTCTACATCATGTCATCTTACCTAATGTGTTACTCTGTTCTTCATGAACTTAATACTCTAGATGCAGGCAGGAGTCGGTCGATGTGTGGAGTAATAGTAGTAGATGCAGAATCGTTTTAGTCTACTTGACACGGACGTGATGCCTATATGCATAATCATTGCCTTGGATATCTTCATAATTATTCACTTTTCTATCAATTGCTCGACAGTAATTTGTTCACCCACCGTAATACTTGCCATCATGAGAGAAGCCTCTAGTGAAACCTATGCCCCCCGGGTCTATTTTCCATATTATACTTTCAGATCTAAAACCAAAAATACCAAAAATATCTTGCTGCAATCTTTTTACTTTTGTTTTACTTTACTTTCAAGCAATCATATCTATCTATCTCTATCAAATCTCATCCTTGCAAGTAACCCTGAAGGGATTGACAACCCCTTTATAGCGTTGGGTGCAAGTGTTTGATTCTTTGTGTAGGTACATCTATTGGGGACTTGCTTGTATCTCCTACTAGATTGATACCTTGGTTCTCAACAACTGAGGGAAATACTTATCTACTTTGCTGCATCACCCGTTCCTCTTCACGGAAACCAACGCATGCTCGAGAAGTAGCAGAGATCAACATGAGTAGCAAAAGATTCACAGAAAGAAGCTACTATCTCAGAGTCAAGTCCATATTTAGTGCTAAATTCACGAAAAGCATCAGTGTCTATAAAGGATTTAACACAATCAAACTTAAGGTTCATACCTGACTCCTTACCTTCGTCGAGTTCCCAATCTTCAGAGTTGCGTTTAATTCTTTCCAATAAGTCCCATTTGAATTCAATATCTTTCTTCATAAAGGAACTAGTACAATAAGTATCGAGCATGGATTGATCATTACGAGAAAGCCGAGCATAAAAATTCTGAATAATAATTTCTCTTGGGAGCTCATGATTGGGGCATGAATATAACATTGACTTAAGCCTCCCCCAAGCTTGAGCGGTTCTTTCTCCATCACGAGGCCAAAAATTATAAATATAATTCCGATCACGATGAACCAGATGCATAGGATAAAACTTCTGATGAAATTCCAATTTCAATCGGTTGTAGTTCCATGATCCAATATCATCACATAGCCTATACCATGTCAATGCCTTCTCCTTCAAAGATAAAGGAAAGACCTTCTTCTTGACCTCATCCTCGGGCAAACCTACAAGCTTAAATAATCTAGAAACTTCATCCACATAGATTAGGTGCAAATCAGGATGTAGTGTTCCATCTCCTGCATAAGGATTAGCTAGCAGTTTCTCTATCATACCTGAAGGAATTTCATAATAAATATTTTCAGTAGGTGCAGTAGGTTGAGGAGCATCTCTTTGTGCTTATGGTCGGGGTGAAGGTACCCCGAACAAGCCCCTCAAAGGATTATTTTCCATAGTAACAATTGACAGTAAATTTCAGCACACTATATAAATTTTTCCTTACCAAGTTCCACTCACCAAAGGCGCTTCACTCCCCGGCAACGGCGCCAGAAAAGAGTCTTGATGACCCACAAGTATAGGGGATCTATCGTAGTCCTTTCGATAAGTAAGAGTGTCGAACCCAACAAGGAGCAGAAGGAAATGACAAGCGGTTTTCAGTAAGGTATTCTCTGCAAGCACTGAAATTATCGGTAACAGATAGTTTTGTGATAAGATAATTTGTAACGGATAGCAAGTAACAAATGTAACAAAGGTGCAGCAAGGTGGCCCAATCCTTTTTGTAGCAAAGGACAAGCCTGGACAAACTCTTATATAAAGCAAACCGCTCCCGAGGACACATGGGAAGTTCTGTCAAGCTAGTTTTCATCATGCTCATATTATTCGCGTTCGTTACTTTGATAATTTCATATGTGGGTGGACCGGTGCTTGGGTGCTGTCCTTACTTGGACAAGCCTCCCACTTATGATTAACCTCTCTCGCAAGCATCCGCAACTACGAAAGAAGAATTAAGATAAATCTAACCATAGCATGAAACATATGGATCCAAATCAGCCCCTTACGAAGCAACGCATAAACTAGGGTTTAAGCTTCTGTCTCTCTAGCAACCCATCATCTACTTATTACTTCCCAATGCCTTCCTCTAGGCCCAAATAATGGTGAAATGTCATGTAGTCGACGTTCACATAACACCACTAGAGGAGAGACAACATACATCTCATCAAAATATCGAACGAATACCAAATTCACATGATTACTTATAACAAGACTTATCCCATGTCCTCAGGAACAAACGTAACTACTCACAAAGCATATTCACGTTCATATTCAGAGGAGTATTAATTATCATTAAGGATCTGAACATATGATCTTCCACCAAGTAAACCAACTAGCATCAACTACAAGGAGTAATCAACACTACTAGCAACCCACAGGTACCAATCTGAGGTTTTGAGACAAAGATCGGATACAAGAGATGAACTAGGGTTTGGAGAGGAGATGGTGCTGGTGAAGATGTTGATGGAGATTGACCCCCTCTCGATGAGAGGATCGTTGGTGATGACGATGGCTTCGATTTCCCCCTCCGGGAGGGAAGTTTCCCCGGCAGAATAGCTCCGCCGGAGCCCTAGATTGGTTCTGCCCAAGTTCCGCCTCGAGACGGCGGCGCTTCGTCCCAAAAGCTCCCTTCTAATTTTTTCCAGGTCAAAACCCTCCATATAGCAGAAGATGGGCACCGGAGGCCTGCCAGGGGGCCCACAAGCCACAGGGGCGCGCCCCCCTAGCTTGTGACCTCCTGGTGGGTCCCCTCTGGTATTTCTTTCGCCCAATAATTTTTATATATTCCAAAATAATTCTCCGTAACTTTTCAAGACTTTTGGAGTTGTGCAGAATAGGTCTCTCATATTTGCTCCTTTTCCAGTCCAGAATTCCATCTGCCGGCATTCCCCCTCTTCATGTAAACCTTGTAAAATAAGAGAGAAAAGGCATAAGTATTGTACCATAATGTGTAATAACAGCCCATAATGCAATAAATATCGATATAAAAGCATGATGCAAAATGGACGTATCACTCCCCTGTGTTATTTATACGTTCCTAGAGAAAATAGAGTTGAAAGATGATGGTAGCAATAATGCGGACTGGGTCCGTGATCTGAGGATTGTCCTCATTTGCTGCATAGAAGGCTTATGTCCTTAATGCACCGCTCGGTGTGCCACCCCCTCAAGCGTCGTCTGTAGATGTTGTGAACATCTGACAGGCACGTTCTGATGACTACTTGATAGTTCAGTGTGTCATGCATTACGGCATAGAATTGAGGCTCCAAAACGTTTTTTGAAATGTCACGGAACATATGAGATGTTCTAAGAGCTGAAATTGGGATCTCGGGCTCATGACCGTGTTGAGAGGTATGAGACCTCCAACAAGATTCTTTGCCTGCAAGATGAAGGAGAATAGCTCAATCGGTGAGCATGTGCTCAGATTGTCTGGGTGTTACAATCGCTTGAATCGAGTGGGAGTTGATCTTCCAGATAAGATAGTGGTTGATATAGTTCTCCAAGTCACTGCCAGAAAGCTACTAGAGCTTTGTAATGAACTATGAAATGCCAGGGATGGAAATAATGATCCCTGAGCTATTCGCGATGTTTGACACCGCGAAGGTAGAAGTCAAGAAGGAGCATCAAGTGTTGATGGTTAGTAAAACCACTAGTTTCGAGAAGGGCAAGGGCAAGGAGGGAAACTTCATGGATGGCAAGCGAGTTGCTGCTCCAGTGAAGAAACCCAAGGTTGAACCCAAACCCGAGACTAAGTGCTTCTATTATGAGGAGAGCGGTCGCTGAAGCGGAACAACCCTAGATACTTGGTAGATAAGAAGGCTGGCAACGTCAACAGAAGTATATTTGATATACATATTATTGATGTGTACCTTACTAGTACTCCTAGTAGCACCTGGGTATTAGATACTGGTTCAGTTGCTAATGTTAGTACTCGAAATAAAAGCTACGGAATAAATGGAGACTAGCTAAGGACGAGGTGACGATGTGTGTTGGAAGTGTTTCCAAGGTTGATGTGATCACCATCGCACGCTCTCTCTACCTTTGGGATTAGTGATGAACCTAAATAAATGTTATTTGGTGTTTGCGTTGAGCATAAACGTGATTAGATCATGTTTATTGCAATACGGTTATTCATTTAAGTTAGAAAATAATGGTTATTCTGTTTACATGAATAATACCTTCAATGCTCATGCACCCAATGTGAATGGTTCATTGAATCTCGATCGTAGTAATACACATGTTCATTGATGCCAAAAGATGCAAAGTTAATAATGATAGTACCACATACTTGTGGCACTGCCGCCAAGGTTATATTGGTGTAAAGCGCATGAAGAAACTCCATGCTGATGGATCTTTTGACTAACTCGATTTCGAATCGGTTGAGACATGCGGACCAGGCCTCTTGGGCAAGATGACTAAGACCCCGTTTTCCGATATGATGGAACAGGCAAGTGACTTATTGGAAATGATACATGTTGATGTAGCAATCCAATGAGTGTTGAAGCGTGCGGTGAATATCGCTATTTTCTTACCTTCACTAATGATCTGAGTAGATATGGGGATATTTACTTAATGAAACACAAGTCTGAAACATTTGAAAAGTTCAAACAAATTCAAAGTGAAGTTTGAGATCATCGTGACAAGAAGATAAAATGTCTACGATATGATCGTGGAGGTAAATATTTTTTACGAGTTTGGTATGCAACTTAAGACAATGTGGAAATTGTTTCACAACTCACGCCACCTGGAACACCATAGTGTGATGGTGTGACCGAACGTCGTAGTCGTGTTCTATTGGATATGGTGCGTACTATGATGTCTCTTATCGTTTTGCCACTATCGTTTTGGGATTATGCATTAGAGACAAATACATTCACTTTAAAATAGGGCACCATCTAAAGTCCGTTGAGATGATACCGTATGAAATTTGGTTTGGTAGAAACCTAAGTTGTCATTTCTCAGAGTTTGGGAATGCGACGCTTATGTCTGATAAGCTCGAACCCAAAGCGAAAAGGTGCATCTTCATAGGATACCTTTAGGAAACAGTTGGGTATCCCTTCTATCTCAGATCCAAGGGCAAAGTGTTTGTTGCTAAAAATGGGTCCTTTCTCGAGAAATAGTTTCTCTCGAAAGATTTGAGTGGGAGGAAGGTAGTGTTGGAAATATGCCCTAGAGGCAATAATAAAATGGTTATTATTATATTTCCTTGTTCATGATAATTCTCTATTGTTCATGCTATAATTGTATTAATCGGAAACCGTAATACATGTGTGAATACATAGACCACACCATGTCCCTAGTGAGCCTCTAGTTGACTAGCTCGTTGATCAATAGATGGTCATGGTTTCCTGACCATGGACATTGGATGTCATTGATAACGGGATCACATCATTAGGAGAATGATGTGATGGACAAGACCCAATCTGTGACGCCCCCATTCTTGTCCGTATGCTAATCATGCACACAATGCGTACGACCAAGATCAGGGACTCACTGATTGATATCACAACACAACAAAAGACACAAATATAAAGTCATACAGCTTCATATTACAAGCCAGGGGCCTCGAGGGCTCGAATACAAAGCTCGACATAAACACGAGTCAGCGGAAGCAAATATATCTGAGTACAGACATAAGTTAGACAAGTTTTGCCTTAAAAAGGCTAGCACAAACATAAACACGGATCGAAAGAGGTGAGGCCTCCTGCCTGGGAACCTCCTAATTACTCCTGGACGTTGGAGAAGTCTACGTCGTAGTAAGCGCCACCCTACTGGTAGGGGCCTCCGTCGGGGTAGTAGTAGTCGACATCTCCAGCGTACTCCATCTCCTGGGCTCCTTCAACTAAACGCAGTAACGTATCGAGGGGGAAAAGAGAAAAGCATAGCAGCGTGAGTACTCATCCAAAGTACTCGCAAGACTTACATCAGAACTATGCTAGATATGCATCATTATCAAGGGTGGGATTATATCTGGACTGACTGTAGAAAGCAAGAATAGGGAGAAGGCCTAGTCCTATCGAAGACTAGCATCTTCAACATCTTGCAGCATTAGAAGAGTGCAGATTGGTATCTCATATATAGTCATATTGTTGTAGCACTTTTATTAAGTAAACACGCCCAGAGATCCTTCCTCGACTCCCTGCGAGGAAGCAATCCCGGAGCCACAATTCATTTCAAATTTAAAGTCACAATTATAGTTGTATAAGGTCAAGGTACAACTCCAAGTCATCCTGTTACCGTGGACACGGCTATTCGAATAGATTAATCATCCCTGCAGGGGTGCACCACATATCCCAACACGCCTGAGTCACCTCCGGCCGGACACACTTTCCTGGGTCATGCCTGGCCTCGGGATATCAGCACGTCATCGCCCCACCTAGACTCAACGAAGAGGCCAGCCCGCCGGTCTAAATCCTAAGCGCGCATGGGTCATGGGCCCACTGACCCTTTGCACTCCTGCACGATGCGAACGCGGCCGGAAGCAGTCCTAGCACCCCTTAGTAACAAGCGCGATGCGTTCCAGACCAATCCGGCGCACGCCACTCCATTGCTGATGTCCGATGAGCTTCGGCTGATACAATGACACTGAGTGCCAACGACCTAACTCAGATCAAGTACCCAACCCATTAGCAATTTATTAGTGCGGGGCAAGCGCGAACAATGAAATGCAGTCCGTCGCCCCGCCAATAACATTCGCGTGCCTTATCGGCGCACCCCACCACATATCACACGGGTACCCTTGGAGCCGACCCGTCTCAGGACTGTCGGGAACTCAGGTCCACCTCAACCAGGGTGGTACCACATGTCCCTCCAGTCCCGTCTTTCCCATGTAAACCAAGTCAAGTAGAAGTAACTGTGTGTTTATACACCAAGTGGGGATCCGAGGAATCACCCTCGATGGATCCCACTCGAGGTATGAGTAAGGCAAGAGTCGCTATCGATAAATGGGAAGGAGGAATCACCCTCGATACCCACGATCGATTAGCTACGCTACAGAATTAACATCGGAAGTGCTAAGTGAGGTATCACCCTCGGCACTCGATAGTAGCTCTACAGTGCCATACTTAAGGGGTGTGTGCTGATGTGAGGGGTCTGGCTTGCCAGTCATGACGACTGAGTCTTCTGTCTTCAAGTCCTCGGTGTCGCCGATGAAAGCAGGGGCAACTGGGACTAAGGGGGGTCTCAGGGGTTCACTGATCAACCTATGCTATGTAGTTGGTAAGATTGCAGGTAAAGTAAAAGTTCATCAAAAACAGACTATGCATCAGAATAGGAGCTATCTAATACAGTAGCAAAATTCTAATGCAAGAATAAGAGGGAGAGAGATGGGTGATATCGGAATGCTCAAGGGGTTTTTGCTTGCCTTGCTGCTCTGCGGCAAAAGGCTGAACATCAACGGCGTAGTCGATCTCGGCAGCACCGTCAGTCTCGGGGTCTACCTGAGAGAAGAGGGGGAAGAAACAATAAATATAAAGCACACAGATGCAACATGATGCATGACATGGCAATACGCAAGGCTAGGGGTGTTTACGACCTATCTAGGTGCGATAGTTAATTTAGGAATTTATTTGAAATTATTTTAATAATGTCATGCACTATTCACCTATCCGAAATAGGCAAAAAGTTGCATGTTCAGATAGCTAGAGGCATGTGACAGATGAATGGATCACATATTTGGGTTCGTGGGATTTTTCTGATCAACTTTCATATATAAATTATTTTGATCCGAGCTACAGATTATTTTCTATGATTTTTCAAAGTTTTAAACAATTTCTGGAATTAATTCTATTTATTAAATCAACATTATCCAAAAAAGTGTGTGATGATGTCAGCATGAGGTCAACACTGCGTCAGCAGTCAACAAGGGGCTGGCCAGGTCAAACCTGACCAGTGGGCCCCACCTGTCATAGACTCTGGTCTATTTCAGTTTATTAATTTAAACTAAGCAGAGTTAATTAACAGTGGGGCCACATGTCAGTGAGACATTAGGGTTAAACTAATTATTTTAATTAAGCCAGTTAATTAATTAGGGATCTCACAGTGGGGGCCCATGTGTCATAGACAGTGGGGGCCCATGTGTCATAGACACTGGGGGCAGGGGCCCCACATGTCAGTGACTGGTCAACCCAGTTAGCCCAATTGACTGGGTCAACCCAGTCAATTGGGGCCAGGGGCCCCACTGGCAATGACCCAGGGGTGGACCCCAGGTGTGCCACGTCGGTGGCCGGCGCCGGAGCGTCGCCGGCGAGCGGCGGACGCAGCCGAAAGCTCCGGCGAGCTCGGAAATACCCCACGGTGGGTCATTTGGCGCGCGGCCGGGCGCGTTCGAAAGCTGGACGAGCCGCCGATCCGTTCCAGGCATCGAGGCGAGCAACGGCGGGCCGTAGCGAGCGCCAGGTCGCCGGCGGCGGAGAAGCTTTCGGGCGGCGATGGCAAACGGCGAACGGGGGCGCAAACAAGCGAACCGAAAGCGCTACGGGGTCCTACGCGACGCGACAAGCACGATGGGCACATGCCCGTGACCATTTGGTCACCGGAGCCACACCGGCGATGAGCTCTTGCGGCGGCGCGTTCGGGCGCACGTCGGGGATGGCCCTAGAGGCAGCTAACGGCGACGAGAGCGAGAGGGGAGGTAGCGGAGGCTCACAGTGGGGCGTTGCCGTGCAAAGTGGGCTCGGGGAGGGCTCGACAGCGACGAAATCGGCGACGGCGTTGCGGTGGCCAAAGGTGGAAGACGACGGCGTTCGGGCGATGGAGGGCTCCAGGGGCTCGCGCGTGTGGTCGAAGAGGACGGGCTCGTCGCGGCGGAGCTCCTGGACAGTCTGCGGAGGCGCGGGCGTGGCTGTGGCCGCGGCTACCCGTCGGCCATGGTGGCGGCGGTCCGGGCACGGCGGATCTGGAGGGGGGGAGAGAGTGAGCGAGGGAGAGGGAGAGGAAGTGAATGGGGGAGGGCGTCCAGGGGAGGTGGTCGAGGGCGCCCTTATCCCCTCGCCCACCTACTACGCCGCGGTGGCGAGCGGCGAGCGGCAGAGGGCGAGCGCGGCCATGGCGGGCACGACACGGTGGCGGGAGCAGGTAGGGGGAGGCCCTGGTGGGCTAGGCCGCACTGTGGCTTTGGCCCAGTGGCCAGGTAAGCCTCTCTGGCCCCTTTTCTTTTATTTCTTTTCTGTTTTCTTTTTGTACTTTCTGTTTTACTTTATTTTTGGCATATTTTTTACCACAAAAATGTGAGACATGTCCCAAATATTATTTTGCAACATCCTATAAGTCCACAGCAACTTTGGGGATGTTTTTGAAACGGTTTGCATTTTCAACTTGATTTTAAATTGCTTTTAAAATGCATTTAGCTTCTATTATTAATGGTGGGGTCCACACAATGAGTTAGGTGATGTTGTTTTCCTCAACATTATTTATTTTGAATTTTATCTCAATTATGCAACATTTTATTGTTGTTGTTTGAGGACTTAAATTTGTCACAAAAATTCATAGGGCAATTTGAATTGAAATTTGAATTGGAATTTGGAACTCCAACTTGATCATGCCCTGCTTAGCAAACGATTAGCTTAATCACTTGGCCATTACTGTAGCTTAATTACAATCACCACTGTAGCAAAAGCCAGGGTGTCACAATTCTCCCCTACTAACAAGAATTCTCGTCCCGAGAATTAAGAAGTAGAAGGAAAGAGCCCGAGGTATTCTGCACGAAGATGATCTTCGCGTTCCCAAGTGGCTTCATCTTCAGAATGATTTGCCCACTGCACTTTGAAGAACTTGGTAACCTTCTGACGAGTCCGACGTTCAGTTTCATCGAGAATGCGGACTGGTTGCTCCTTGTAAGAAAGGTCTTGCTGCAGCTCCAGCATTTCATGGTCCACTGCTTGGATAGGATCCTTGAAGCAGCGACGAAGTTGCGACACATGGAACACATCGTGAACCTGAGACAGGTTTGGTAGTAGTTCCAATTGATATGCCACTTTACCACGCCTTTCGAGAATAGTGAAAGGACCAATATATCGAGGAGCCAGCTTGCCCTTGATTCCGAATCGGTGTGTACCTCTCATTGGCGTGACTCGAAGATAAGCCTTTTCGCCATGTTGATAGACCATATCTTTGTGATGACGGTCATACTGACTCTTTTGACGAGACTGAGCAGCCTTTAGATTTGCATGAATAATGCGGACTTGATCTTCGGCATGCTGGATAATATCCGGACCGATAAGTGTACGTTCCCCAGTTTCTGACCAATTTAGAGGAGTCCGACACTTACGTCCATACGACACTTCAAAGGGAGCCATCTTCAGACTGGCTTGATAGCTATTGTTGTAGGAGAACTCCGCATACGGGAGAGATTCCTCCCATTTCTTGCCGAAAGAAATGACGCAAGCTCGAAGCATGTCTTCGAGAATCTGATTGACTCGTTCAACTTGTCCCTGGGATTGAGGGTGAAAAGCGGTGCTGAAGGACAAACGAGTCCCCATAGCTTCCTGGAAACTTGTCCAGAATCTTGAAGTCAATAAACTACCACGGTCTGAACTAATCACCAATGGAATACCATGTAGTGAAACAACTCTGGACATGTATAGATCTGCCAGCTGACTAGCAGTAATAGTTTCCTTGACAGCCAGAAAATGTGCAACTTTGGACAACCTGTCAATGACGACAAGAATAGCATCATTACCTTTCTGCGACCTGGGAAAACCAGTAATGAAGTCCATTTCAACATGATCCCATTTCCATTCAGGAATAGAAATAGGTTGCAGAGTTCCAGCAAGCTTTTGATGTTCTGCCTTGATCCGACGGCAAATGTCACATTCTGAAACATAACGTGCAATGTCTTGCTTCATGTTAGACCACCAGAATCTTTGCCGAATGTCTTGGTACATCTTGGTGCTACCAGGATGAATAGATAGCGGAGTGTCATGTGCTTCCTTCATGACCTCTTGAGTCATATCCTGGCTTTTCTCCTTACTTGGTACCACTAGGCGGTCTTTGAAGTACAAAGCGCCATCCTCAGCAATAGTGAAGGGTGAGGGCTTTCCCTCAGCGAGATCGCGTTTAATCCTCTCGACTTCACTGTCGCACTTCTGGATCCACTTGATGACGTCCACAAGACCTAGTTTAACAACCAGGGTATTAAGAGAACCCTGGGAAACAACATGGAGGTTCATTTTGTAGGACCCTTTTGGAGGGGGGGGTGAGATAACCCTGAGGAACAATATGGAGGTTCAGCTTGCGAAATTCTTCTTGAAGACGGGGAAGAACCTTATGAACCTGAAGGTGGTTGCAGTAAGATTTGCAGCTCAAAGCATCAGCCATTACATTAGCCTTGCCTGGGGTATAAGAAATACCCACATTGTAATCTGCTATTCGTTCCATCCATCGTTGTTGACGGAGATTCAGATCTGGCTGGGTAAACAAGTACTTCAGACTTTGGTGGTCGGTGTAGATCTCGCAACGGTTCCCAACAAGGTATTGTCGCCACTCTTTTAATGCATGAATTACTGCAGCAAGTTCCAGGTCATGAACTGGGTAGTTCTCTTCATGAGGACGCAATTGACGAGATGAATAAGCAACCACCCTGCGTTCTTGCATTAGGACACATCCTAAGCCTTGACGGGACGCATCACAATAAATAGCAAAATCCTTACGAGTATCCGGGGGAGAAAGCACTGGGGCAGATGTCAGTTTGTCCTTAAGTGCCTGAAAGCTCTCCTGACATTTTTCTGTCCACTCATATTTAACACCTTTGTGAAGCAAATTGGTTAAGGGCTTTGCAATCTTGGAGAAGTTCTCGACGAATCGACGGCAATAGCTAGCGAGTCCGAGAAAACTTCTGACTTGCTTGACATTCTTCGGGGGCGTCCAGTCAAGAATAGCCTGAACTCGTTCGGGATTGACCGCAATACCATCCTTGGAGATCACATGACCAAGGTAGGTTACTTCGTCCATCCAGAACTCACATTTTGAATACTTAGCATATAGTTGATGTTCTCGAAGCCTCTCCAGTATAAGACGAAGATGCTCAGCATGCTCTTCTTTATTCTTGTAGAATACCAGAATATCATCCAGATAAACCACGATGAATTTATCGAGGTAATCCATGAATATATAGTTCATTAGGCGAGAGAAAGTAGCTGGAGCATTGGTTAAGTCGAAGGACATAACGGTGTACTCGTATGAACCATAGCGAGTAACGAATGCAGTCTTGGGAATATCCTCTTCATGAACCCGGATTTGATGGTAACCCAACCTCAAGTCGAGTTTAGAAAATACTGATGATCCAGCAAGTTGATCATACAAATCATTGATCCGTGGAAGCGGATATTTGTTTTGAATCGTTGCTTGGTTGATGGGACGATAATCTTGGACCAATCGGTTCGTACCATCCTTCTTCTTGACAAAGAGAGAAGGCGCTCCCCAAGCAGAGGAACTTGGACGAATGAAACCCAGACGAAGCGAATTGTCAAGTTCCTGCTTAAGTTCAAGGAGTTCATGTGGAGGCATTTTATATGGACGCTTGGCTATAGGAGTGGTACCAGGTACCAAGTCGATGACAAACTCAACGGCTCTAGCAGGGGGGATCCCTGGAAGTTCTTCCGGAAAAACATCTTGGAAATCCCGGACAACTGGTATGTTTTCAATCCCCTCAAGAGGTGACTCATTTAATGCATTCATGGCATATAGCCAGGCTTCAGCATCTCGAACAAGATGAGCATGGTAGCTGACTATCTCATTCGAAGGGTGTAGGAGGTGGACGGTTTTGGTGGCACAAACGACGGAAGCGGTATGTGCCTTCAACCAATCCATTCCTAGAATAAGGTCGATCTTGGAAGACTTTAGTAGTATGGGCGAGCATGGAATTCCAGGCCTTCTATTTCAATGGGGACATCTGGACAACCCATGGAGGTTTGGCATTGGCCAGCGGGGGTGTTTACCACTATTGGAACGTTCATCTCTTCGTACTTAATGCCTTGCATGTATGCAAATTCTTCAGACATGAAAAAATGCGATGCTCCTGTATCAAACAATACAGAAGCTGGTACTGAGTTGATGAGAAGTGTACCCATCACAGTAGCAGGCTGATCTTGAGCTTCATTCAGATCAACATTGTTAGCCTGAGCACGACCCTGAGCAGGCCTGGCATTGTTGTTGTGGGGCTGGTTGGTAGACAGTGCAAGTTGATTTTGACCCTGCCTGCAGTCTCTAGCACGGTGTCCTGGGCGACCACACTTAAAGCACAGTCCATCCTCAGGACGGGATGGTGGAGGCTGAGGTGCTCTTGGCGGTATAGCTCTTGGCTGTCTTGGCAGTGGAGGGGGCAGACGAGGCGCCACATAGGATGGCCTCGGGGCATATGCAGGTGGACGGTAGTTGTTGGGGATACAGATCCTTTGCTTCTGAGGACGTGGGCCTGAAGATGAACCCACATCAATCTTGCGCTTAGTGTGATCCTTGTACCTCTGCAGACCTGTCTCAATCTGGATAGCCTTATTCACCAAGGTGGCAAAATCAGGGAAGTCGTGAGCTAGAAGAGCAAGGTGAATATCTGGTTGAAGTCCTTCACGGAATTTCTCCTGCCTGCGAGCATCAGTTGCAATGTCTTCCTCAGCATAGCGAGATAAGTCCAGAAATTCCCACTGATAAGCATCCACAGTCTTGTTGCCCTGGACTAGATTGCGGAATTCACGCTTCTTCTTATCCATCATTCCCTGGGGAATGTGGCGAGCACGGAACGAAGCTTGGAACTCTGGCCAGAAGATGATTGTTCCAACAGGCTGAGAGCGCCTGTGGCTGTCCCACCATTGTGCAGCGGGACCCTTCAGAAAGTACGAGGCAAAGGTGACTTAGCTAGCCTCTGGGGCGCCTGACGACTCCAGCTCATAAGTGATGTCACGGAGCCAGTCATCAGCGTCAAGCGGCTGAGTTGAGCTGCGGTAGATCGCAGGGTTGAGGCGCATGAAGTCTTGCAGAGTCATTGGGGCTGGCTGCTGATTCATATTCGGCCTTGGGAACTGGTCCATAAGCCCTAGCATAAATTGACGATTCAGTTCAAATTGTTGCATCATACCAGCCATGTAGTCAGGTGGTGGTGGTGGTTCAGGAGTACCACGACCACGACCAGCTAGCCTAACCATTCTGTCAAATTTAACAGTGGTAGTTTAGCATTTGGTAATTGCAAAATCAAGGAATCATTCATGAAGTAAATTGCACAAAGAAGGAGGTGCAATAATTACGACATAGTAGATCAAATTTCAACATACAGATCCACACATAAGTCTATTACAAACCATAAGTTCGTTACAAAATAGACGATAGATCCGGCATGAAATTAACCTAGACAACTAGGCGGCACGCAGGCACGCGGTGGAGGGATACAACAACGCATCCGCGTTGGGGACAACGAAAGTAGCCGGGGAACTGCGCATGACCCCGATTGTGAAAGCCGATGGCAGGGTCCTGCATCCCGTGTAGACTCTGATGCAGAACCTGCATACTAAGCGGGAGCGCAGGTCCACGTGTCGGAGTACGACCTCCAACCTCAGGCCATCCAAGACCTAAAGGAAACTCAGTCTGAGGCGGGTAAAGGATGTGCTCTGGATGTATCCTCGCACGAACTGCTGGCAACAAGTGCTCCATCGCCTGATACAGATGAGCACGAGTGGCGTACAACTCGACGTTAAGAGCCCTGACAGTGCGATCCAGAGCCTCAGTGTACTGCACCAGAACCTGTGGGTCGTAACGACGACTCACGTAAGGGGCGCAGATAGCAGTATAGGATCGGTCGGTACGCTACCGTGCGAAAGGTGTCAAGACCTCAGCGTCGGCTGCCGTATCAACTCCAGCAGGGACATACGAGATGTATCTGTATGCTGTCTCCTCCAAACAGGGGTTCACTGCATGGAGACGAACAATAGCAGCATAGGCAGCATCCTGTACTGCCATCTCAACAGTCACTCCAATGCCACGGAAGGTGTGCAGCTCAGTGATGGAGCGGTCCTGTCGATCCCAGATAACCATCTCAGCCTCATACTGTTCCTGGTTGAACTCGCGGTAGTCCTCGTAAACAGTGTACTCGGGGTACCAGCGATATCCCAGCTTCTTCAAGAGGCCGATCAGAATGGTCGGGAACCCAGTCATATCGTGCGCGTAGGTCAGACGAACGATCTGCCTACCGGGACGCATCTGTAACAAGGAGATTCAAGATGTCAAATGACAGTGTGTGTATCATAACTTCAAAGAAGACAATTTTCGACGAAACAATTCTTCGGTGGATGTGATCACGAGAACCTAATGTTATATTTCGCAAAATCTTTAACCCGAAAGAGAAGACAGATTAGAACCCAGAGTATAGACGAGGAATAAAAGATCCTAATACCATCCGATTGAGATGTGGGCCCGTAACCCACAGCATCAGTGTTAGTAAAAGTTTTTCAATGACTAGACTCAACTTCGGCCAAGGAGTTGGAAAGGGGGCTACCTACAGGCAGTCGGCTCTGATACCAACTTGTGACGCCCCCATTCTTGTCTGTACACTAATCATGCACACAATGCGTACGACCAAGATTAGGGACTCACTGATTGATATCACAACACAACAAAAGACAGAAATATAAAGTCATACAGCTTCATATTACAAGCCAGGGGCCTCGAAGGCTCGGATACAAAACTCGACATAAACACGAGTCAGCGGAAGCAACTATATCTGAGTACAGACATAAGTTAGACAAGTTTTGCCTTAAGAAGGCTAGCACAAACATAAACACGGATCGAAAGAGGCGAGGCCTCCTGCCTGGGAACCTCCTAATTACTCCTGGACGTCGGAAAAGTCTACGTCGTAGTAAGAACCACCCTGCTGGTAGGGGCCTCCATCGGGGTAGTAGTAGTCGACATCTCCAGCGTACTCCATCTCCTGGGCTCATTCAACTGAACGCAGTAAGGTATCGAGGGGGAAAAGAGAAAAGCATAGCAGCATGAGTACTCATCCAAAGTACTCGCAAGACTTACATCAGAACTATGCTAGATATGCATCATTATCAAGGGGTGGGATTATATCTGGACTGACTGCAGAAAGCAAGAATAGGGAGAAGGCCTAGTCCTATCGAAGACTAGCATCTTCAACATCTTGCAGCATTAGAAGAGTGCAGATTGGTATCTCATATATAGTCATATTGTTGTAGCACTTTTATTAAGTAAACACGCCCAGAGATCCTTCCTCGACTCCCTGCGAGGAAGCAATCCTGGAGCCACAATTCATTTCAAATTTAAAGTCACAATTATAGTTGTATAAGGTCAAGGTACAACTCCAAGTCGTCCTGTTACCGTGGACACGGCTATTCGAATAGATTAATCATCCCTGCAGGGGTGCACCACATATCCCAACACACCTGAGTCACCTCCGGCCGGACACACTTTCCTGGGTCATGCCCGGCCTCGGGATATCAGCACGTCGTCGCCCCACCTAGACTCAACGAAGAGGCCAGCCCGCCGGTCTAAATCCTAAGCGCGCAGGGGTCATGGGCCCACTCACCCTTTGCACTCCTGTACGATGTGAACGTGGCCGGAAGCAGTCCTAGCACCCCTTAGTAACAAGCGCGATGCGTTCCAGACCAATCCGGCGTGCGCCACTCCATTGCTGACGTCCGATGAGCTTCGGCTGATACAACGACGCTGAGTGCCCATAACTTTCCCACGTGATTGTTAGTGCGTATTAAGGCCAATGACCTAACTCAGATCAAGTACCCAACCCATTAGCAATTTATTAGTGCGGGGCAAGCGCGAACCATGAAATGCAGTAAGTCGCCCCGCCAATAACATTCGGGTGCCTTACGGGCGCACCCCACCACATATCACACGGGTACCCTTGGGGCCGACCCGTCTCAGGACTGTCGGGAACTCAGGTCCACCTCAACCAGGGTGGTACCACCTGTCCCTACAGTCCCGTCTTTCCCATGTAAACCAAGTCAAGTAGAAGTAACTGTGTGTTTATACACCAAGTGGGGATCCGAGGAATCACCCTCGATGGATCCCACTCGAGGTATGAGTAAGGCAAGAGTCGCTATCGATAAATGGGAAGGAGGAATCACCCTCGATACCCACAATCGATTAGCTACGCTACAGAATTAACATCGGAAGTGCTAAGTGAGGTATCACCCTCGGCACTCGATAGTAGCTCTGCAGTGCCATACTTAAGGGGTGTGCGGTGATGTGAGGGGTCTGGCTTGTCAGTCATGATGACTGAGTCTTCTGTCTTCAAGTCCTCGGTGTCGTCGATGAAAGCAGGGGCAACTGGGACTAAGGGGGGTCTCAGGGGTTCACTGATCAACCTATGCTATGCAGTTGGTAAGATTGCAGGTAAAGTAACAGTTCATCAAAAATAGGCTATGCATCAGAATAGGAGCTATCTAATACAGTAGCAAAATTCTAATGCAAGAATAAGAGGGAGAGAGATGGGAGATATCGGAATGCTCAAGGGGGTTTTGCTTGCCTTGCTGCTCTGCGGCAAAAGGCTGAACGCAACGGCGTAGTCGATCTCGGCAGCACCGTCAGTCTCGGGGTCTACCGGAGAGAAGAGGGGGAAGAAAAAATAAATATAAAGCACACAGATGCAACATGATGCATGACATGGCAATACGCAAGGCTAGGGGTGTTTACGGCCTATCTAGGTGCGATAGTTAATTTAGGAATTTATTTGAAATTATTTTAATAATGTCATGCACTATTCACCTATCCGAAACAGGCAAAAATTTGCATGTTCAGATAGCTAGAGGCATGTGACAGATAAATGGATGGCATATTTGGGTTCGTGGGATTCTTCTGATCAACTTTCATATATAAATTATTTTGATCTGAGCTACAGATTATTTTCTATGATTTTTCAAAGTTTTAAACAATTTCTGGAATTAATTCTATTTATTAAATCAACATTATCCAGAACAGTGTGTGATGATGTCAGCATGAGGTCAGCACTGCGTCAGCAGTCAACAGGGGGCTGGCCAGGTCAAACCTGACCAGTTTCAGTTTATTAGTTTAAACTAAGCAGAGTTATTTAACAATGGGGCCACATGTCAGTGAGACATTAGGGTTAAACTAATTATTTTAATTAAGCCAGTTAGTTAATTAGGGATCTGAAAGTGGGGGCCCATGTGTCATAGACACTGGGGGCAGGGGCCCCACATGTCAGTGACTGGTCAACCCAGTCAGCCCAGTTGACTGGGTCAACCCAGTCAACTGGGGCCAGGGGCCCCACTGGCAGTGACCCAGGGGTGGACCCCAGGTGTGCCACGTTGGTGGCCAGCGCCGGAGCGTCACCGGCGAGCGTCGGACTCAGCCGAAAGCTCCGGCGAGCTCGGAAATGCCCCACGGTGGGTCATTTGGCGCGCGGCCGGGCGCGTTCGAAAGCTGGACGAGCCGCCGATCCGTTCCAGGCATCAGGGCGAGCAACGGCGGGCCGTAGCGAGCGCCAGGTCACCGGCGGCGGAGAAGCTTTTGGGCGGCGATGGCAAACGGCGAACGGGGGCGCAAACAAGCGAACCGAAAGCGCTACGGGGTCCTACGCGACGCGACAAGCACGATGGGCACATGCCCGTGACCATTTGGTCACCGGAGCCACACCGGCGATGAGCTCAGGCGGCGGCGGGTTCGGGCGCACGTCGGGGATGGCCCTAGAGGCAGCTAACGGCGACGAAAGCGAGAGGGGAGGTAGCGGAGGCTCACAGTGGGGCGTTGCCGTGCAAAGTGGGCTCGGGAAGGGCTCAACGGCGACGAAATCGGCAACGGCATTGCGGTGGCCGAAGGTGGAAGACGACGGCGTTCGGGCGATGGAGGGCTCCAGGGGCTCGCGCGTGTGGTCGAGGAGGACGGGCTCGTCGCGGCGGAGCTCCTGGACAGTCTGCGGAGGCGCGGGCGTGGCTGTGGCCGCGGCTACCCGTCGGCCATGGTGGCGGCGGTGCGGGCGCGGCGGATCTGGAGGGGGGGAGAGAGCGAGCGAGGGAGAGGGAGAGGAAGCGAATGGGGGAGGGCGTCCAGGGGAGGTGGACGAGGGCGCCCTTATCCCCTCGCCGACCTACTATGCCGCGGTGGCGAGCGGCGAGCGGCAGAGGGCGAGCGCGGCCATGGCGGGCACGACACGGCGGCGGGAGCAGGTAGGGGGAGGACCTGGTGGGCTGGGCCGCACTGTGGCTTTGGCCCAGTGGCCAGGTAAGCCTCTCTGGCCCCTTTTCTTTTATTTCTTTTCGGTTTTCTTTTTGTACTTTCTGTTTTACTTTATTTTTGGCATATTTCTTTACCACAAAAATGTGAGACATGTCCCAAATATTATTTTGCAACATCCCATAAGTCCACAGCAACTTTGGGGATTTTTTTGAAACTGTTTGCATTTTCAACTTGATTTTAAATTGCCTTTAAAATGCATTTAGCTTCTATTATTAATGGTGGGGTCCACACAATGAGCTAGGTGATGTTGTTTTCCTCAACATTATTTATTTTGAATTTTATCTCAATTATGCAACATTTTATTGTTGTTGTTTGAGGACTTAAATTTGTCACAAAAATTCATAGGGCAATTTGAATTGAAATTTGAATTGGAATTTGGAACTCCAACTTGATCATGCCCTGCTTAGCAAAAGATTAGCTTAATCCCTTGGCCATTACTGTAGCTTAATTACAATCACCACTGTAGCAAAAGCCAGGGTGTCACACAATCCTAAGCATAGCACAAGACCGTGTAGTTTGTCTGCAAGAGCTTTTCTAATGTCAAGTATCATTTCCTTAGACCATGAGATTGTGCAACTCCCAGATACCGTAGGAATGCTTTGGGTGTATCAAACGTCACAACGTAACTGGGTGACTATAAAGGTGCACTACAGGTATCTCCGAAAGTGTCTGTTGGGTTGGCACGAATCGAGACTGGGATTTGTCACTCCGTGTGACGGAGAGGTATCTCTGGGCCCACTCGGTAATACATCATCATAATGAGCTCAATGTGACTAAGGAGTTAGTCACGGGATCATGTGTTATGGAACGAGTAAAGAGACTTGCTGGTAACGAGATTGAACAAGGTGTAGGGATACCGACGATCGAATCTCGGGCAAGTAACATACCGATGGACAAAGGGAATTGTATACGGGATTAATTGAATCCCCGGCATCGTGGTTCATCTGATGAGATCATCGTGGAACATGTGGGAGCCAATATGGGTATCCAGACCCCGCTATTGGTTATTGGCCGGAGAGGTGTCTCGGTCATGTCTGCATGGTTCCCGAACCCGTAGGGTCTACACACTTAAGGTTCGGTGACGCTAGAGTTGTAATGGGAATTGTATGTGGTTACCGAAAGTTGTTCGGAGTCCCGGATGAGATCCCGGACGTCACGAGAAGTTCCAGAATGGTCCGGAGGTAAATATCTATATATGGGAAGTCCTATTTTGGCCACCGGAAAATGTTTGGGATTTTTTGGTATTGTACCGGGAAGGTTCTAGAAGGTTCCGGAGTGGGGCCCACCTGCATGGGGGGACTCACATGAATGTGGGTAGTGGGGGCAAGGCCCCACACCCCTGGTCAAGGCGCACCAAGATCCCCCTTAGAAGGAATAAGATCATATCCCGAAGGGATAAGATCAAGATCCCTAAAAAGGGGGATAACAATCGGTGGGGAAGGGAAAGGATGGGATTTCTTTCCTCCCACCTTTGCCAACGCCCCAATGGACTTGGAGGGCAAGAAACCAGCCCCCTCCACCCCTATATATAGTAGGGAGGCGCATGGGAGCTGCACCCCTTGCCCCTGGCGCATCCCTCCCTCCTCCTACACCTCCTCCTCCTCCGTAGTGCTTAGCGAAGCTCTGCCGGAGAACCACGAGCTCCACCGCCACCACGCCGTCGTGCTGCCGGAGCTCTCCCTCAACTTCTCCTCCCCCCTTGCTGGATCAACAAGGAGGAGACATCCCCGGGCTATACGTGTGTTGAGCGCGGAGGCGCCGTCCGTTCGGCGCTTGGATCGGATCTTCCGCGATTTGAATCGCCGCGAGTACGACTCCATCAACCGCGTTCTTTGCAACGCTTCCGCTTAGCGATCTTCAAGGGTATGAAGATGCACTCCCTCTCTCTCGTTGCTAGCATCTCCTAGATTGATCTTGGTGACACGTAGGAAATTTTTTGAATTATTACTACGTTCCCCAACAGGTAGAACTTGATGAGGTTATTGAACCGTCACTTCAGTTGGATGGTAGCACGACGCAGAAAGATGTTTCTGTGGCGCCTACACTGAATGAAGAGGAAGTTAATGATGATGATCATGATACTTCGGATCAAGTTACTATCGAACCTCGTAGGCCGACAAGAACTCGTACCGCCTCTGAGTGGTACGTCAATCCTGTCTTGGAGGCCATGTTGTTAGACAACAATGAACCTACGAGCTATGAAGAAGCGATGGTGGGCCCGGATTCCAACAAATGGCTAGGAGCCATGAAATCCGAGAAAGGATCCATGTATGAAAACCAAGTATGGACTTTGGGAGACTTGCCCGCTGAACGACAGGCCGTTGAGTATAAATGGACCTATAAGAAGAAGACAGACGCTGATGGTAAATGTCACCATTTATAAAGCTCGACTTGTCACAAAGAAGTTTCCGACAAGTTCAAGGAGATGACTACGATGAGACTTTCTTACCCGTAGTGACGCTAAAAGTCTGTTGGAATTATGTTAGCAGTTGCTGCATTTTTCGATTATGAAATCTGGCAGATGGATGTCAAAACATCGTTTCCTTAACGGTTTCCTTGAGGAAAGGTTGTATGTGATACAACCGGAAGGTTTTGTCAGTCCTAAGGATGCTAAAATGTATGCAAGCTCCAGCGATCCTTCTATGGACTGGAGCAAGCATCTCGGAGTTGGAATATACGCTTTGATGAGGTGATCAAAGTTTTTGGGTCTATACAAAGTTTATGAGAAACTTGTATTTACAATAAAGTGAGTGGGAGCACTATAGAATTTCTAATAAGTATATGTGGATGACATATTGTTGATCGGAAATGATGTAGAATTTTTGGAAAGCATAAAGGGTTGTTTGAAAGGAGTTTTTCAAAGGAAAACCTGAAATGAAGCTACTTAAATATTGGGCATCAGGATCTATAGAGATAGATCAAGACGTCTGATAAGACGTTCAATGAGTACATACCTTGACAAGATTTTGAAAGAATTCAAAATGGATCAGCAAAAGAAAGAGTTCTTGCCTGATTTGTAAGGTGTGGAGTTGAGTGAGACTCAAAGCTCGACCACGGCAGAAGAAAGAGAAAGGATGAAGGTCGTCCCCTATGCCTTATCCATAGGCTCTATATAGTATTCCATGCTGTGTACCGCACCTAGTGTGTGCCTTGCCATGAGTCTGTCAAGGGGTACAAGAGTGGTCCAGGAATGGATCACTGGAAAACGGTCAAAATTATCCTTAGTAACTAGAGGACTAAGGAAATGTTTCTCGGTTATGGAGGTGATAAAGAGTTCGTCGTAAAGGGTTACGTCGATGCAAGCTTTGACACCTATCCGGACGACTCTGAGTAGCAATCCGGATACGTATAGTGGAGCAACCATTTGGAATAGCTCCAAGTGGAGCATGGTAGCATCTGCAGTATGACATATAGATTTGCAAAGAACACACGGATCTGAATGTTGCAGACCGTTGACTAAAAACCTCTCTCACATGCTAAACATGATCGAACCCCAGAACTCATTGGGTGTTAGATTCATAACAATGTAAATCACATAGAGAAGTGAGCTAGATTATTGACTCTAGTGCAAGTGGGAGACTGTTGGAAATATGCCCTAGAGGCAATAATAAAATGGTTTTTATTATACTTCCTTGTTCATGATAATCGTTTATTATCCATGCTATAATTGTATTGATTGGAAACTCAAATACATGTGTGGATACATAGACAACAAAGTCTCCCTAGTAAGCCTCTACTAGACTAGCTCGTTGATCAAAGATGGTTAAGGTTTCCTAGCCATAGACATGAGATGTCATTTGATAACGGGATCACATCATTAGGAGAATGATGTGATGGACAAGACCCAAACTATGAACGTAGCATATGATCGTGTCAGTTTATTGCTATAGTTTTCTGCATGTCAAGTATCTGTTCCTATGACCATGAGATCATGCAACTCACTGACACCGGAGGAATACCTTGTGTGTATCAAACATCGAACGTAACTGGGTGACTATAAAGATGCTCTACAGGTATCTCCGAGGGTGTCTGTTGAGTTGGCATGGATCAAGACTGGGATTTGTTACTCCGTGTGACGGAGAGGTATCTCAGGGCCCACTCGGTAATACAACATCACAATGAGCCTTGCAAGCAAAGTGACTAAAAGAGTTAGCCACGGGATCTTGTATTACAGAACGAGTAAAGAGACTTGCCGGTAACGAGATTGAACTAGGTATAGAGATACCGACGATCGAATCTCGGGCAAGTAACATACCGAAGAACAAAGGGAACATCATACGGGATTAACTGAATCCTTGACATAGAGGTTAAACCGATAAAGATCTTCGTAGAATATGTAGGAGCCAATATGGAGATCCAGGTCCCGCTATTGGTTATTGACCGTAGAGGTGTCTCGGTCATGTCTGCATAGTTCTCGAACCCACAGGGTCTGCACACTTAAGGTTCAGTGACGTTTCGGTATAGTTGAGTTATGTATGTTGGTGACCGAAGGTTGTTCGGAGTCCCGGATGAGATCCCGGACGTCACGAGGAGCTCTGGAATGGTCCGGAGGTAAAGATTGATATATAGGAAGTCCCGTTTTGGTCACCGGAAAAGTTTCGTGTAATTCCGGTAATGTACCGGGGGTGCCGGGAGGGTTCCGGAGGACCATCGGGAGGGGCCACTCACGCCGGGAGGCCACGTGGGCCTTAGGGATGGCGCACCATCCCTTAGTGGTCTGGGCAAGCCAGCCCCTAAGGGCCCATGCGGCTAGGGTGAGGGGAAAGGAAAAAACCCCAAGTGGGGAAGGGAAACTCCAAGTAGGAAAGGAATCCTACTTGGAGTAGGATTGGAGGTGGACTCCTCCACCTCCTCCTGGTTCGGCCGACTCCTAGGGGAAACCCTAGGGGCGCCAGCCCCTCCCCTCCCTCATATATATACTAGAGGGGAGAGAGGGCCAAGACACCCAAGCCACGGTGCAGCCCTCTCTCCCCAATAGTTCGTCTCCTCTAGTTTTCTGCAGTGCTTAGGCGAAGCCCTGCCGGAATAGTTCCACCACCATCGCTGCCATGCCGTTGCACTGCCGGAGAACTCGTCTACCTCTTCGCCCCTCTTGCTGGATCAAGAAGGCGGAGATCGTCATCAAGTTGTACGTGTGCTGAACACGGAGGTGTCGTCCGTTCGGCGCTAGATCGGAAGGACCGTGATTGGATCGCGGGACGGATCGTGGTTGGATCGCGGGACGGATCGTGATTGGATCGCGGGACGGATTGCGATTTGGATCGCGAAGACGTTCGACTACATCAACCGCGTTTCTTAACGCTTCCCGCTTAGCGATCTACAAGGGTATGTAGATCTACTCTCCCTCTCGTAGATGCTCATCACCATGGATAGATCTTGCGTGTGCATAGGAAATTTTTTGTTTCCCATGCAACGTTCCCCAACAGCATATATATAGGCATCTCTTTAGTCCCGGTTTGTGGCTAGAACCGGGACAGAAGACTGCCCTTTAGTCCCGGTTCCAGCCACCAACCGGGACTAAAGGGGCTGCGCCAGGAGCGAGGACCTTTAGTCCCGGTTCGTGTCTGGAACCGGGACTAAAGGGGTCAGACGAATTGGGACTGGTGCCCGCCGAGGCCCGGCCGGCGTCCTGGCCTCATGAACTGGGACTGATGCACCCATTAGTCCCGGTTCGTAACACGACCGGGACTAATGCAATTATCTGCCCTGGACCAAAGCCCTGTTTTCTACTAGTGCTGCCTAAAACATGCTCAGGCAATGTGTGGGGTGAATTTTTGTAGACGTGTAGTCAGACTTATGTACTTTGAGGGGGGAGATGTGATGGAGGTAGGCGGGGGTGTCAAGGGTATGCGTTTGTGTAGGAGTTTACAAATCAAAGCAAATGTATATCCTAGTTGACTAGTCAGACTTGTGCAGTTGCACAGAAAAGACTACCTAGTTGCATAGGGACGGCTAGTTAGTTGGCTCCATTGCCCCAATCATGTTCACGCATAAAGTTGCACACACTTTTTTGTAGGCATGCTTGAAAAATTAATATAAGTTGCTTACCTCATGGCAACATTTTTGTATTCTTGATACCCACTGTTTTTGTTCTTTTTTTCTTTTACTTTTGCTTCTTCAACTAATATATTCATTCGCTTTTTCCGTAGAGTTGTAGAAGGAGATGTGGGTGACAGTGAACGAGAGGTATTTTTGCTCTTTTATCCTTTTCCCTTCACCCTCTTAGCATATTTTTTCCATTTTATAGTAATTTTTTTTCTTCCCATGTTCTGTCTTTGTTTTTCGTAGGGTTCTGCAAACCGTTCTTCTCGGTGGAACTCAAAATGGGCTGCTGCGTGGCAGACGCGTCCCGATGATAACAACGGGGAGCAGAGGAAGACAAGGCAAGTATCAAGCACAATGGTGTGCGGGGAATTTCCTTTTTGTCTATTATTTTTTATTTTTTATTTATACACATAAGTAACATTTTTGTGGGGCAAATGCTCTTTTTTCATGCACCTTCAGGGTGATGACCAATTTCGCTTCGTAAAACGACAGATATGGAAGACGCCCGTGCATGGGGTAGATGTAGGGGGGGCTAGCACATTTTCTGCATCAGTTGTTGAGGTAACATAAAATGGCATTGTGCATTTTTATTCTCCCTTTCTACATACATAGAAACCTAGATATGTGTTTTTATAATTGCACATGAACTACCTACGTATTTGCATCCTCGTCTTTTATAGTTGCCCAATAACCAGTTAGGAGTTGGCATCCTCAGCTTTTTTATAGTTTGCATAAGAACATCATATGAGTTGGCATCCTCAACTTTTATAACCGCACAACAACATCATATGAGTTGACATCCTCTTGTTTTTTTATGCACATGAAACTGTTTTCAAGTTGGCACCCGCTATATTTTTCTAGTTGCACATGCTCTTGAAAGTAGTTGCCACTACCTATTTGGAAGGTTATAATCATTAAAAAATCACTACTTTTGCATTTTAGACAGGCTAAACAAGTATATTGTTGTCTTAACTAATTTGTTTATCCCCTCTTATCGTCTGCAGGAGAATGCTTAAGGAGTTGAGGGAAATGAAGAAGAGGGTGCAAATCTATGGTCACATGCTAGGAGGATAAGGACATCACCAGGGAGGTTCGTTAAGTTGAAGAAATTACTGGCCCAAGCTCAAAAGTCACACCTTTGTACAAAGCTATTCAGGGTTCTATTGAACATAGCAGACACACTGCCCGCGAAGCTTACCAAAATACCTAGTGCCATGTTACAAGCTCTAGAAATTTCTAAAATGGTCTTCCCAGGGAGAAGCAGGATCTGTGTTGATGCCGACAATGTGCATATGGTTTTTTCTCTACCAAACAGGGGTCAGCGAGTCAGATATTTTGCAGATAGGGATTTGAGCAGGAGGTTCAGAGAGAGGTTCAACATCACTGGGAATTCCCATCCCCAAGTCAGTGTGTGGTGCAAGGGCATTGAAAACATGCATGGAAGAGTTGATGAGACGTTTTTCATAGCTAGGTTCGCAGTTGCGTTTAGTACATTCCTAGCCCCCACTACAAGTCTGAATCTCAGCTCAAAGTGCTATGGGGTTGTGTTGGAACCTTAAATATTGGAGAACACAAGCATATGCATGTTTGTAGCAGAGCACATCAACGAAGCCTTTCGCAACATGGACAAGGACAAGCAAACCTTGTGTTGCTACTTATACCATTTGGTGGTGAGTCAAATCAAAAAACAAGAGTTCCACAATCGCATTGTTGGTCCTCGACTTTTTTTATTCTTTTTGTAATAACTATAACATTTTTTTGGGTGTGTGGCAAATCATATACCTAGAAGCACTTGTTGTGGAGGTGGCTATAAGCAACTGCCCCATACGAGCAAATGTGTGGGATAGTACTATGATCGCTAAGGTCATAAAGAAGAACTTGGTCTCGCCGGGTGTGTTCGGCAAGCTACAAGTGAGTAAATCTTTTTTGTATCACTTTTTGTCAGGTTTGCACAGATTTGCTTTGGCAGTTGCATATCTGGTCATACTGGTATGGCACAACAGCAGGTTAGTAGTTGCACAAACACTCATCTTTTTCTCCTCACAGGTAGTTGAACTTACATTTGTTTTCCTTTTTTTGTATCAGCTGAAGGAGGGGTATAGAGGCACGTATCATACCCCACTTCTAGGTGGTTTGTTGCAAGTCGGTGACTGCCCTACAACATCAACATGCCCCATAGGAATATGCCCAAGATTCGGATGTGTGCAACAAACGGGCTACACATTTTCTTCCCCATAAACAATGATAGCTTCTGGTGGTATGTTGGGTGGAAGCTCATTTAGATCATGAGGAAGCTCATTGAGTTCAGGATTTGCCTCCCTACGCACACCCTACACAGACAATAGATGGAAGAAATATACCAAATTAAAATCAACATCAGCGTAGTTCATTAGAAGTTGCACAAACATGTAACATGGGTGCATGCAGGAGTGCATGTAGTTGCACAAGATAGATGTTTGTAGTTTGCACATCAATCAACATAAGTTTTTGTTTGTTTGGAATTTGCATACACAAACCAGCTAAAACCAAAATGAATCCGAATTTATATGAGTTGCTCTCAAGGATCTATGAGACTTGCATTTCTTCCTAGGCACTGAAGTAAAGAAACATGAGGATGCACTCCATCTCTCTCAGGAAAAATATGCAACTAATATGGTAAGAAGAGTTGTCTTACAAGGATGCAAACCATCACTAACTCATTTATATAGCACAAAAAACTATCTCTTAGAGAAGGAGAACTCTTGAGTCAACATGATGGCACCAGATACAGAAACATAGCATGTGCTCTCCAGTACCTAACTCTCACAAGACCTAATATTTCGCTTCCTGTTAACAAAGTATGCCAGTTTCTTCATGCACCCATCACTGTTCATTGTATTGCTGCAAAACGCATAGTGAGATATGTGAAGCATACTATGAATGTTGGTCTAACTTTCAGCAAGTCATCATCCATACTTGTCAGTGTTTTTTCTGATTTTGATTGGGCATGATGTATAGATGATAGACGCTCATCTGGTGGGTTTGCAATATTCTTTGGGCCTAACCTGATATCATGGTGTGCAAAGAAACTGGCTACAGTTTCTAGGTCAAGCATAGAGGCACAATACAAGGCTTTGACAAATGCCACAACATAAATTATCTGTCCAATACATGCTAAGAGAACTTGTGTGAGAAGTACTCAAACTCAATGTTTGTGGCGTGACAATCTTGATGCTACATATCTGTCTGCTAATCCAATTTTTCATGCTAGAACAAAAACATATTGAGATAGATTTTCACTGTGAGAGAAAGAGTTGCTAACAATAAATTAGAAATTCATTTTGTGCATTTCAGAGATTAGATTGCAGATGGTTTTACAAAGGCCTTGCCCACAAAAAGCTTTGAAGGTTTAAATGTAATCTCAACGTAATGGAGTTGTCAATAAGGGAGGTGTTAAACAAGTTGTGTACGTGACAATGGGATCACTAGGTCCTCGAGAGGATGTTATCTCCGAGTAAGTTAGCCATGTTGTTAGGCAGTTAGGTCCATATCTTATGTAAACCATAGCCTAGATTATCTCTAGCTTCTCTCTCTTTCTCTTTCTCTCTCTCTCTCATGTACTCAATCATTGTATGCTTATCCAGGGTTGGCTCATGCTATATAAACACGTATACGTCTCCTCTAACGAGGTAAGAGCATCTACAGTCGGACCCCTTATACCCACCTCAAACGCCCGGGCAAGTCGCCTGGTCACTGCCCGGTCACAAAAAATCGACCCAGACGGACCCCTCATACCCTCCTCAAACGCCCGGACAGGTCGCCTGGTCACTGCCCGGTCAAAAAAAATCGACCCAGACGGACCCCTCATACACATCTCAAACGCCCGGACTGACCGGCACCCCTCATATCCATCTCAAATATATGAGGCTCGCCGACGCGCCCGATCAGTCCGCCATGTAGGACGTGACCCCACCCCGGACCACCTTTTCTCTTTCTTTATTTATTCTTATCTTTCTCTCTCTTCTTCTCCACCAATCACATGGAAGTGACTGGACATATGAGGAAAAATATGAGAGATGCGGCTGCACGGATGAAAAAATAGGGGTTCAAAACGGACACGCCCGGTCACTGACCGGGCGTGTCCGCTGGCGTTTGAGGGGCGGGATTTGCAGGTCGTGGCTGAAGATGCTCTAAGACGCTTCAAACAATCTTCACAACTACACTCCCTCCGTCCCATAATGTAATACATTTTTGCAAGCTAACAAATCTAAAATGGAATTTAGCCCAAGTTAATTCAATCCATCAATTTACTCCAAACAAAAAAAGAGTAGCAGGGTCGTGAAGAAGCTTGAATTGATAAAGAGAGTAAAAGAGAGCAAATGTGTGTCATCGTACCACAATATAGTTAGTCTTGCCATGGAATTCGAAAGTTCGTTCATAACAAATTTGGAAGGTAACATGTAGTCCAATATGGAACTGAACAGCAGTGTGTGGATGTCCAGAGCACATGGGCATATGAACCCGCTTTCTGAAAATGCATTTTAAACGCGTTTTAAAATGTCAAATAATTCGGAACAAAATTTCACACATACATCTACGTAACATTTGTGTGTGGCATAAAGTTTTGTGAAAAATCTCTTTTTATTCTTCCTCTGTGAAAAAGACAAATTTCAGTGTTCCTAAATAGCGTTTCACGACGCAATTTTTTGCCTTTTTTGCACAGGCCAAACAAAAAGTTACTTTTCCGCGAAACCTTCTGCGTACACATAGAATGTGAAGATATATGCGTGAAACTTTTTTTCAGAATTTTTGAGCAATTAGAAATGGGTTTTCCAAAATGGGTTCATAACTTCATATGCCCATGTATTTTCCCTGAACAGCAGCCTTACAGTGGAACTAGGCTACTAAATCATCCATACAAACATGCAAAGTTCTAGAAAAAATTACACCTATAGTTCAGAGACCATCATACGACAGGTTTTCAGATCCAAGGAAGTCCATCCCAAGTAGGAAATAATTCTGGCAACAAGAAAAACTAATGAACTTAAGTACTTAGCCGCGGCATCCAAGGAAGTCCATCCCAAGTAGGAAATAATTCTGGCAACAAGAAAAACTAATGAACTTAAGTACTTAGCCGCGGCATCGCGCCACTGGATCAGATGTATAGGATCTTTGCAGTTTCATCTCATCCAGTCTCGAGAACAGACGAGCGCCTCGATCATCTTGATGCTCAGCCCACTATGGTGCTTGGGAATCACCGGCCCGCTGCTGCTGAATGCCGCTTCAGAGTGAACGGCAGACGCCGGCATGGCCAGGACGTCCCGCGCAATAGTTGCAAGTGTGGGGTACTTGCTGCTATGTTGCATCCACCATTTCAGAATGTCAAAATCATCCTCTCTTGGGACTAGGCCCTCCCCAAGGTAGTCATCAAGCTCTGAAGACATCTGACTACTGACATGCTCATCCCAATCTTCCAATGAATCTTTATCATCTGCACTCCTGGAAACAACCGCGCCACTCGGCTGATTCATAGGCTTGTAGTATTCACCAAATAGTTCCTGGACCACGTCGCGTATTTCGGATAAGTAGCTCGCTGAACCTGCGCCGTAAGCTTGTCGCAGACGAAATTCGATGAAGCTCATCTTGAATCTAGGGTCTAGAACAAGAGGTATCGACAACCACACGTATGAGTTCTGCCAATACTCGTCGAACGCTCGCTGCATTGGCATGACCAGTGTAGCAATCACTCCATGCTCATTTGATGCTTGTTCCTGCAGAACAGTTCTCACTTTCCATACCTCGCTAAAGTACATGTTTGCTGTCGGAGGGCTCGGGCCAGAAATTACTTCGATGGCATGATAAAACGTCCTCAAAATCTTGCAAATGGACTCAGTAGCTCCCATATCTTCTGGAGACAGCACTTCTTCGGCAGGAAACAACTTATTGAATTGCAGCAGAAGTTCAAGCCTAAAATAAAATTTGTGCCACCACTTGGCATCTTCCTGTGGACACTTCAAGCTCATCTTTGAAATGGCCTCCAGAAGCTGCTGCTGAGCCAATGGTGAAGATGCATGTGCCACAAAAAAGTCCATTACTGCATCACCAATAAGGAGAAGTATGTCTGATTGTCCTTCGGCAACAACACTGTTTATCATGTCATCCAAACAAGCGATGTTGCACAGCATACCCCTGATGGGAAGACACCTCTTCTTCATGAGCATAGCCTTGAGCCTCACGGTATTCGCATCGTTCTTGATTTCACCAACTGAAGTCAGGCTCAAAATCTTCTGGTCAAGGTTCCAATCTCTGATCGCCCCATATGACATTGTACGATCCGCTTTCAGACCACGGGACACAAGCCTCCTTGCAGTGTATGCTCCTTTCCAGATTAGTAGGTGAGCACCAATACATGCCAAACTTTATTATTCTTCTGTGAACTTTCCAGTCTTCGCTGATGAAATGTGCTGCCAGACAGAGGTACTTTACTGTTGGCTCAGGTCCATCATCATTCCAGATGCTTGCTGACAGAGAGACGTGCCAAGAGGTAAGCGCAATTTTATCCTTGGCGCCCATCTTTTCCTTCTCAAACAGAGCAAACAGATGTTCTTCCATGTCACTTCGAGAGACGGCGTTAGCCACAGGGTTGAGGTATCCTTCTCATTTCTTCATGCTCCACAATAGACAAAGGATAACCATGGAATATGATCATTCTGGCCACATCTTGATAAGGTGACTCCTGTCCTGACCAAACTTGCTGGCGCTCATATCAGTCGCAGTATTCGCAGATGATGAGGTCTTGTGTTTCTTCAGGCTCGGAACATCTGATTCGAGTGGGGAGCGGGAATCCTCCTGTGGTCTCTCCGCCGCTTCCGGTTTGGCCCGGCATGTCTCGAGATGCCGGCGCAGACATCTATCTCCATTGCAGCTGAAGAGATTGTGGCAGCTCAGGCACTCTGCAAACTGAACCTTGTCGCTCAGAAAGATGGGCTCCAACTCATCCCAGACCTTGGAGTGGTTCCGGTGCTCGTTTTTGGGTGACCTGTCGGCTCCATCCAATTCTGCCTCCGCTTTGATGTTGCCATCCTCCTTGTGGTGCTCACCAGAATGCTCCATAGCTGCACTGTAAGAAAATAATAATCCATATCCGTAGTTCAGTACAAGTTGAAACCACATTTCGGTCCAAGAAGAAACTGTTGAGTCCGTACAACAACAAACTTTTCCATTTAATACCCAACCAAAAATATAAAAGACAAACTACTCCTACTACTGAAGGACCAAAATAAATTCATACTCCCTCTGTAAATAAGAGCGTTTAGATCACTACTTTATTGATCTAAACACTCTTATATTTCTTTAGAAAAGGAGTACTGGTTGCCTGCTCACTAGAAAGCCATGCTTCCATTTCCAGATTCGTTGTCCCCGTTTAAGTTCAAACCTAGATTATCGATCGAGCACGTGTCTACATGGGCGGGACCTCCTCGGGCGTGACGGAGCGGCCGCGATCTGATCCATGGCGGCGCGACGGCGTGCTCCTGGCGGTGGCCTTGGGCGGCGGCATGGCTGCCTGGTGGCGGGCCGGCGGCGGCGGTGATATGGAGAGCGCGCCGTGGAGGTCTGGGTTGGCTAGATCTGTGCCCGCCTCGCTGTGCGGCGGCCCCGTGGACCGGTGTGGCCAAGGACTTCCTTGGTTGCCGAGTTACCCATGGCCAAGGCGGAGCTGATTCGGCGGTCCCGCGGCTTCGTCCCCGATTCTCGTTCAGTATAGAGACGGTGAAGAGCGTGCTTGGGATCCTTTCTAACGGCTCTTCCGACATGGTGTGGTAGGGTGGCAGCCCTCTATCCATGATCCAGTGGTGGCGCCCTTCGATGGTGGCTGGAGCGTCAGGGTTCACCACGGTGGCACTGCAGTTGTGGATGGTCACCGGATCTGGGCGGCGGAAAGGTGGTCTGGCAGATGCACAGTTGTCGGTTGGAGGCTCGTGCGGTAGATCTGGTTGAAATCTTGTCTTTGTCAGATGGCCGGAGCCGATGATGGCTACACAATGACGTCGTGTCCTTCTTGAAGGTATCATCAAGGTGAAGCTCACAACTTCTCCCGCTACCACCGGGGGAAACCCAAGATCAGTCGATCGGATGATGGCGACACTCTTGTAGTGCGTTTACCCATTGGGGGCGTCATTCTTGAAGGGTCCGTTGGCAGTGGACGATTACAACGGTGGAGCGGCGTGGAATATGACGCGTCAACATCGACGGGTCGCAACGGCATGGGGCAGCCGGGTCTTGGCGATGGTCGCGTGTGGATGGACGCCGCAGGAGGGTGGCGCTGTCTGGCGTCGTGGTGGCATCGACGGCAGTTGGGCCTGGCAAGACATATGCATTGGTCTCTCCTGAAGATGGGACAGCGAAAGATGTCGGCGATGGATGCTTCAGTGTGCGCATACAGTGTGTATTGAGGGTCTGTCTCACCGGTTGGTGCTCTAGGTTCGTCAGGCAGCCACGGGTGGCCACCGAATTAGATGGTGTGCGTGTGTCGTGGTTTCGTCACGGCAGATGCCATGGGTAGGCTTATCGAGAGGGGCCGAAGGACGCCGACGGGCTCCGGGAGCGGGATTAGGCACAAGCGGTGGCGGACACACGATGTACCCAGGTTCGGGGCCCTCCGTGGGAGGTAACACCCCTAGTCCTGCTTGGTCTAGTTGAGACAATGGTAAGGTTACAATGGTGCTCCTGGAGCTATATGGCCAGAGGAGGAAGAAGGGGCTAGGCTGCCCTTGCTGCCTCTCTACGTGTGTGTGGAGTGTGGATCGACTCGACTGGGAACCCGTTGCATGGGGGAGGCCCGGGGGGTTTTATAGGCCAACCCCCCGGGTTACAATACAAATAGGAGATCTCAGGGGGGCCCCAGCCGGCAGCCTCTCTAGCCGGCCGTGGGGGCCACCGGCTGCGGGGTCTTGTCGCTGGTAGGCCCCGCCGGCTGAAGGGTCCCGTCAGGAGCCGGCGGGGCCCGCGCGGCGGGTCCCGACGCCGATCATGTCACGGCACGGGCCGCCCCTTGTGGCGTCGTCTTGCGGCAACCGGCCAAGGTCAGCGGTACGGCCGGCCGCCCTGTAGCCACGCCGGGGCAGGTAATGGAGTGGTTGGGGCGTGCCGGCACTGTTGGGAGCCCGGTCACCATCCGCCAGGGTCAGAGGCTCTGACACCTCCACTGTGGCCATACGGGCGCTGACCCCCGATGGGATGGGAGCCATTGTCGCCACGCGTGCCCCGACGACGGTATCCAATGCGCAGCCGGCCGGGGGGCCAGGCGGCACCGTCCCCAGCCGGCCAGCACGTCGCGACCGGTAGGGCGTGGCCGGCAGGTCACAGCCGGAGGGCCGTAGCCGGCAGGGCCTAGCCGGAGCGCCGCTGCCGGCAGGGCGCAGCCGGACCGCAGGGGTAGGCGGCCCGTTCTTCGGTTGCGTTAGAAAGTCGGAGCAAGGGGTCGCTTGAGGCTACCCCGGGGTCATCCCCCCGACAGTAGTCCCCAAAGCAGGGGAGGCCCGCCGACGAACCGCGGCGGTCCTCGCCGGCTTGAAGATCGTCCTTGCGCCGCGGAGCGCCCCGAGAGTCGAACGACGCGGACAAGCGGTGGCCGGCTCCGCAGCCGGCCGTTGCTTCGCGTGCCGCCTCGGGCTCCCCACCGGACAGAGGAGCCGCGCCACGCGGAAGACGCAGCGGGCCGCGGCCTGACAGGCCACGCGGTGGAAAAGACTAGACCGCGGGGCAGGGACCCACCAGGACCGCGGCCTCGGCCCGCGCGCAGGGATCCTTTACGTCGCGGGCCGACGGTTGGCGTTCCCGAGCGCCGTAGTGTCCGCCCCGCACGCTACGGGAATCGTGGGGGTCGCGCGCAATAAATCCGGCCCCCACGATCACCCACGCGGGGTTTAAATTGCGAGGGAAGGAGAGCAGGATGGTACATTCGCTCCCCCCGCCCCCGTCGCATCGTCTCCGTCGCCCTCCCCCTCCCGCCGCGAGAGAGAGAGAGAGAGCAGGAGGGCAGAGCACGCGGGCGCGCCGCGCCGCCGTCCGCCACCGCAGAAGGCCCGAGCCACCGTCGGGTACCCGCACCTGTCGTCGCGACCGCACGACCCTCCGGCGACCATGGCGAGCAAGGGCGCATGGGACGGCAGCACGGTGGAGGAGACATTCATCGAGCACCTCCTCTACCGCCGCAAGCTCCCGGCGGAAGCGCACTTGGAGGCACACCCAGCCGGGCCGGAGAACTCCCCGGCGCCGCAGGAGGGCGAGGTGGTCGTCTTCGCCGATCATTTTCTCCGCGGGTTCGGGCTGCCGGTGAGCGCCTTCTTCCGCCGCTTCCTGACGCGGTTCGGCCTGCAGCCGCACCACCTCGCCCCCAACGCCGTCATGCAGCTGGCGGCGTTCGTCACCCTTTGCGAGGGGTTCATGGGGGTAGAGCCGAGGCTTGACCTCTGGAGCCGGCTCTTCTTCCTCAAGCGGCAGACGGCTGTGGATCCAGCGACGAAGCAGAAGGTGATGACCGCCTGCGGAGGCGCCCTAATCCACATCCGCAAGGGGGCCGGCTTCCCGAAGCTCCCGCTGCATGAGTCAGTGAAGGGCTGGCAGCGGGGGTTCTTCTATGTGAAGAACGTGAAGCCGGAGGAGGACTACATCAACCTCCCCGACTTTGCCAACCACCCGCCGGTTGCGATGCTGAATTGGCGGGCGGCTCCGCTTCAGGCGCCCGAGACGGCGGACCGGCTCTGTGAGCGCCTGATCGTGATGACCGGGACAGAGGGGCTGATTGCCACCGATCTGCTGGCCGCGATGGTGGCGCGCCGGGTGCAGCCGTTGCAGAGCCGGCCGCACCTCATCTGCCAGATGGGAGGACGCCACGACCCCTGCCGGCTCTCCACCAAGGAACTGAAGCCGGCCCACGTGGCGAGGAGGGTGAACGCCATTTCGACGGCGAAGCTGAAGGAGGGCGAGTGGCAATGGGGGAAAACCCCGTACAGCCGGAGCCACCCGGCACCGCGGGTGACTGTCTAGCCGCCTCCTTCCTTCCATCTTTTCCGTGGCAGAGTCCCTCCCCTCTTTGGCCTGACGGCGCGCCGCCTTGCCCACTCGCAGGTTTTCCCGCTGCTGCAGAACTACAGGGAGCCGGCCGCCGACACGGTGGAGTCGGACCCCGAGGAGGTCGAGGATGCCGACGACATGGAGCCTGCCGACTCCGAGCGAGCCGGCGCGTCCGAAGCCGGCGAGGCGGAGACGGAGACGGAGGGGGCCGAAGAGGCCGAATCGACGGGTGAGTCTCCTCCCCAGACGCACCTACGGGATTGGACCGATGATAACGCTGAGGCGGAGGCGTCGCGTGTTGCAGAGGCTCCGGAGGAGCCCGAGGCTTCGGAGGACGAGGTCACGGCGCCGCGGAGGCGCCAGCATCGAGCCGGCGGTAGCTCCAGCCGGGGCGGCCCGGAAGCGGGTGACAAAGGGAAGCGGCCGGCTGTCGCCAAGCCGGCGCCCAAGCGTGCGGCGACCACGCAGCCGGGCGGCAGCCGCGGAGGCGGGGGCAAGAAGCAGAGGGTCTCCCAGGCGGGACCCACGAGGAGGGCGGTGCCCGTCGTCGTCGGGTGAGTCCATCTCCGCCTCCACCTTGGTCTGTTCCGTATTCTCCCTGGCCCCTTATTTCGTCTTGACCAGGGAGGCGCGCGCCCTGGCACTACTAGGAAAAAGCCTAGTAGTAGCGCTGGTTTTTCCCCTACTAGTAGCGCTGGGTCCAGCGCTACTGCTAAGGCGCTACAGCTAAGTTATAGCAGTAGCGCTGGTTGGTGCAGCGCTACTGCTAAGTCTGGTTAGCAGTAGCGCTGCATAGAGGAAAGCGCTGCTGCTAGATGGCTTCCAGCGCTGCTGCTAGTATTACTGCTTTCACAGATTCATACCCCCTCTACGTATTTGTGATGTATTCATACAGGCTCTATACAGTAGTTTCATCATGGATTTTATTCATCCAAATGAATCAAAAGTGATCAAAAGTTGAATTAGTAGGACGACGATCCTACTAATTCAACTTTTGGTCACTTTTGATCCATCGACATGAATCTAATCCGCTTTCCTTCCCCCAATGATATAATAACTAATCATGATCATAATAACAAGTTGGTCACTAGTCATAATCACAACTCCTCCTCCTCATCATCATCAACTCTAACACATTGTAGCACATAATAACACATTGTACCTAGGACCTACTCCTCTCTCATAGGACCTACTCTACCCTCTCTTAGGTAAAATATCATAAAACAAGATAGGCCCTGACTCTCCATTATGGAGAATGCAGATCATCCTGTCTCCAATTCTTGGCCTACGCACAATGTTGCTTCCAAGTAGCTCTCTAGGATTGACCATACATTTTTTCCACTCTTTGATTGTCATGTCTTCATCGGTTTTAGAAATCCGGTATGGACAGGAGTGATGCGTAGGCTGACCTGGCCGTGCTGGCCGTAAGCTCATAACATCAACGTGACCTCTCGGAAACATCAGATTAGGCACACAATCCTTCCGGATTTTCTGTTGAAAAACATAGTAATAACTTTGTAGTTAGCAATGTAGTTTAGTTTTAGAAGAATTTATGCAAAAGATGCACGGATGTCGTAATAGTAGAAAATCTTACCATGCAATCTCCATGGATGTTACCGTAGTTCACCACGTGCACTAGTGGCACGTATTGACCATAATGTGGAGGAGTTTGATAATAGCTATTGTAATTCTCAAGATCATTAATAAACGCGACAAGATGATCTTTCTCCTTACAAGTTAATTCTGCTTTATCATTGTAGTAGTAGGTTCTGTCTACCATCTTCCGTACATTTTTTGAAGAATGAAAATAAGCTGTCAATGGAAATTAGTTGTCAACTATTTTTAAATAAACAATATAAATTACTTAATAAATATGGTTGAGAAACTCACATAATGGTATAACTGGAGGCGTCTGCACATCGACCCAGATGTCGATATTACCTTCAATTTCATCTTCCGGACGAATATCAAAGGTGATAAGCATATTAGGCTCAAATGCATAAGCCTTGCATAGTGCTTGCCAACTTTTGCATTCAAAATAGGAGTAGGTGTCTGCATTGTACAATTTTACGGCAAAAGTATAACCATGCTCGGTCCTCAAGTGAACTCTCTTTACCGCCATACTTTTTTTAGTATTGAAACCAATCTTATCCAAGACATAAATTCTTGCATGGCAGGGGATACGCTAGTAGAATAGTAAAAAATTAAAATTATAAGTTGAAGCAAAAGAAGAAGAAGTCATGCTTAATTACGAAAAAAGACTTGTCGTTGTGACTTACTGTATCCACTTCGAAGGTCTCATCCAGCACGATGCTGAAGCGCCTACCATCAACTAGGTGAGTCGTGTCGCACAGACCGCGCTCGTCTTTGCAGTATTCGCACATACCGAATTCCCTTTCGCTATCGTCGTCAGAAACAGACCTAAAGTCAACCCGTTCCATATATCGAGCAATGACAAGCACTCGATATGTCCTCGAATATAATATCACTAATACATTTATAATGAACTCGAATATAATATCACTAATACATTTATAATGAACTCGAATATAATATCACTAATACATCATCAAATATTAACTAATACAACTCGAATATTATCATGTAAGATCACTAATACAGATCGAATATCCTAGAATCCAAAGTGGAGGACGGTGAACTCAGTTCACTAGCGGTCTCTGAGTCGCTGGCGGTGGACACCCAAAGATAAGGAACCATCACCAGATCATAACTCGGGTGAGATCCCTGAAGAACCTGCCAGGTATTGGAGAACCTGGCGTCCAAAGCCGCCATGTAGCGACGGACGTGCTCATCCTCCTCCCTGACATGGCGACATACAACCTCCGGGGGGGCGCTCCCTCTGCACCGAAAGTGGCCCACGCGACCGCCACCAAAGAAGCTCCGGGTCGACGACGAGACCAGGATTCCTCACCAAGCTCCGAGCCCGGGAAGGTAGCACCTCCCAGTGCCAGCCCGGTGGAGCCCACTCCTGGACATTGCGCCTCTCAAGGATGCCGACTCGACGACGACGAGGGTGCGGGCCAGGCATCGTCGACGTCGAGACAAATTCCTATGAGAACATTTTCTTATCGTTTAATGTTTTCCTATTTCAAAAATGCTTAATTTCTTAAACTCATTTTAGACTCATTTTTGACTTGGTTTTCCGGAATGCCGTTTCCCAGCAAATCTCGGCACTCGATATGCCTACTTTCTAGCACAAGTCATGCCAAAATTTCGACATGACCTTTGCTAAAAAGTGGACATATCGAGCGCCTGAAATTCACCGGAACGGAAATGAATCAACATTCCGGCGAAACATAGGCCACTCGGATCATTTGCATATAACAGTAAGAAAAATATAGAACTTGAAGAAAATGCAATAAGGTTTTTCATATTTGGCAAATTCATATTTGGCTCTAAACTAATTTAGCTAACAAACCTAACCCTAGAATCAACCTAACCCCCCTAATCAACCTAACCCTAGAATCAACCTAACAAACCTAACCCTAGAATCAACCTAACCCCCCTAATCAACCTAATCCTAGAATCAACCTAACAAACCTAACCCTAGAATCAACCTAACCCCCCTAATCAACCTAACCCTAGAATCAACCTAACAAACCTAACCCTAGAATCAACCTAACCCCCCTAATCAACCTAACCCTAGAATCAACCTAACAAACCTAACCCTAGAATCAACGTAACCCCCCTAATATTACAAAATGGCTGGATGCGAGAGGGGGTGAAGGGAGTGAGGGGAGAGGGAAGAGGGAGGAAGGAGGGAGTAGGGGCTACCTGCGGAAGGAGGGGGCGCGACGGTGAGGGAGGGGGCCACGGCGAGGGAGGGCGCGATGGTGAGGGAGGGGGCGACGGTGAGGGAGGGGGCGCGACGGCGAGGGAGGGGAGCGACGGTGAGGGAGGGGGCGCGACGGCGATCGAGGGGGCGCGAAGGCGAGGGAGGGGGCGCGACGGCAAGTGAGGGCCGGGGCGCGACGGTGGCGGCGTCGAGGCGATGGCGACGGCGGCGGTCGGGGGAGAGGACTGATGAGAGGGAGAGGGGATCGAATGGGGAGTGAGACGGTGGGGATCGAATGGGGAGGGAGGGTGGGTCGAGTAGCAGTAGCGCTGGTCGGAGCCCAGGCGCTGCTACTAATCACGGCCCACCTGCTGGCAATGTACAGCCGTAGCAGTAGCGGTGGTCCACCGACAAGCGCTGGTTTTGGACAGCCGCTACAACTACAGGTAGCCACTGGCGGTGGCGACAGGACCACTTATCAGTAGCGCTGGTTCGGTAGCCCGCGCTGCTGCTACGGGTCTACTTGTAGCGCTGGTTGGTTTCCAGCGCTACTACTACATAACAATAGCGCTTTCCCTATATCCAGCGCTACTGCTAAAATCCTGTCTATAGGCTTTCTCCTAGTAGTGTGGGGAGGACCCCAGGTGGCGAGGCGGCGAGGACGGCGCCGCCGACATCCGCCGAGGAGAGGGAGCGCCAGGCGTGGCTCGACCTCGAGGCGGCCCAGCAGGAGCGGCGCGTCGAGGAGCTCCGCCCCTGGGAAGAGGCGGCGGAGAAGCGGGGAGGCCGCTGGTGGAGCGTGGGAGTCGTTCCCCCGCGGCCGGGAGAGGAGGTCGAAGGACCACCATGATCCCGAGCGACGGGCGGAGGCGGACGCGAAGGCCGCGGAGGACGTGACGGAGAAGGACCGCGACGCCGCCCAGCCGGGGGCGGGCGACGTGCCGCCGGGGGCGGAGGAGCCCCCAGTAGTCGAAATCCCGGCACCGGACGTGCCTGCCCCGGATGTGCCGGCTTCGGAAGTGCCGGTACCGGAGGCGCCGGCTCCGGAGGTGAGCCGGTGAGGAACCGCCGGAGGCGGAGCGCCGGAGGCGAGGGCCGCGACGGCCGGGGAGACGGCCGCCGCGGGCGCGTCGTCCGCAACCCCTGGCGCGACGGCGACGGGAGGAGCCGGTCCCATCGTGGTCTCCGACAAAGGAGGACCTGCGGACGGGGGCCGGCCGCAGCAGACCTGGGACGCAGCCGGGCGCCCGGCCCTTGGCGAACCGCCGAGCGCTCTTGGGGCGGCAGCGGCCGCCGTTGTGGACGCGTTCGCCGCCTGCCGCGCCCAGACGTCGCAGGACGCACTGGCCGCCAATGACCGGCTGGTGAACCTGGAGCAAGCTGTCGCGGTAAGCTCTCTTCTTTCCTTCTTCTATTGACTCGGTGTTTTCTGTCTTTTCCAGTGGGGGCGCGCTAGCGCACCCACTAGGTGTAGCCCCCGAGGCTCGAGCCGGCTGGGGCGCAGGCGGGTCGAGCCTAAAGCTGCTGTGTGTTCTTGTTGTTTTGCAGGCGGCGCACGACCGCCGGGTGGCCGCGTACAACACCCTGCTAGGGTTGTACCGGGGAGCCGAAAACCGGCTCGCCGTCATGTCCGCGGATCTGCAAGGTATGTGCTCTTGCGATCTTCCAGTGGGGGCGCGCAAGCGCACCCACTAGGTGTAGCCCCCGGGAATCAGGCCGGCTGTCCCGGAGGCGGGCTGAATCCTTTCTTTGCTTGATTTCTGACAGCGGCGACCTCTTCTTGTGAAGCCACCCACGCCGACACGGTCATCCTCCGGCGTCAGGTGGTGCGGCTTGGCGAGGAGCGGGTCCTCCTGACGACGGAGCGCGACCGGCTCCGCGGGGAGACGGACCAGACGAAGGCAGAGCGGGAGGAGCGCGAGGCGGCCCACCGCTAAGCGCTGGCGGACCAAGAGGCGGCCCTTCGTCGGGAGGCGGAGGAGCGCGAGAAAGTCCTCCGCCAGGAGCTGGAGGCCAAGGACGCCGCACTAGCCAAGGCGGCCGAGGATGCGCAGGCGGCCCGGGATGAGCACGAGCGCCGGCGCCAGGAGTGGTCAGCCAGGGAGGTGCAGCTGCAGGAGCAAGGGCACGAGGTGGATCGGATGCTGCGCGGTGAGCTTCTATCGCATTGCTCTTTTCGCGCCTTGCCCTTGGGTTTTTTTGGCTTGCCTCTTTGCTCATCCCTCGTCTTCTTCTCTTCTCTTCTTAGGGCTTTTCCCCGGTACGCAGGAGGCCGCGGAGGCGGCCGTGGAGGCCCATCGTGAGGTCCGGCGGGCGCAGGGGGAAGCCGTTGGACAGCTTGCCCCCTGGACCCTGGACGAGGTGGGGATCGCCTCCGCGGCGCGGCTGTCGGAGGTAGTTCATGCCCTGAAGCGGCTCCAGGAGGCCGGCTCGGCGCTGGTTCGCACTCTTTGGCCCGGCGCGGTGGAGCCGGTCTCCATGAGTCGGCTGTCGAGGTGGCTGGAGTTTGGGACCGCGCGGGTGAATGCCTGGAGGGCTTCCGCGGCACGCGCCGGTGCGAGCATGGCGCTTCGCATTGCCAGGTCGTGGTACCCCGAGCTGAACCTGGATCTGCTCACGGCCCAGCGTGCTAGCACCGACGCGGAGTTGGATGCGGTGGCCGGCGCGCTGGAGGTGAGGGCGAGCGACCTTGCGTCCTTCGCCGCGTGGGACGAGTACGTCCCGGAGCGTGGGGCGGACGGCGTGGTAATCCCGGAGGACCGGTACACGCTCGCCCTGGACGACCCGGAGGGGAGCGCCGCCGAGACGGACGATGGAGAATCTGACTCCGGCGACTACACCGAGTCCGAGCCGGCTCCCGACGTGGAGGCGGGAGCTTCTACCTCAGCTGCCCCGGAGGTGCCGGCTTCGGAGGCGTCAGCACCTCCGGCTCCGGAGACGTCGGCACCGGAGGCGAGCCGGCCCGAAGCTGCCACCACTTAGGATTTTTCTTTTTTGCATTTTGCTTAGACTGCAATTCCACCCACTGGGGGTGTATATGTAATGAACTCGTGGCCGTGGGCCTTTTAAATTTTGTAAAGTTTTCGGTTGCTGAAATGCTGTTTTATGCGTGCCGGCTCGGCCTTATCCTTTTTCGCTCTTTTGGTTCCGTTTGCTCGAAGCCTTCTTCCTCTTGGCTTCGGCCCCGCCAGCCGAACAGCCGGGAGCCGGTCTGTGGCTGGGACGGGGCGTCCGCCTCGAAGGAGCCGGTCGCGAGTTTGGAAACCGCGAGAGTTTTTTTGGATAAGGTGAGTGACAGAGGCGAAAAAAGGCTCCGGCTAGACCCAGCCGGCAATCCCCCCCTTGCGTTCGATTTTTCGCGTGTGGTAAGTTTTGCCGTCTCGAGGTCCCGTCTGCCCGACAGCCGGGAGCCGGTCTGTGGCAGGGAGGGCCGACACGGCTCTCCTTAGTTCACATTACTTAACCGGCATCGGGGGACGAGGGTAGGACTAGCCGGCTAGCCCCTGGGACCGAGAGCCGGACCCAGGAGCCCGCGAGCGAGAGTCTTTGAGAAAAGCAAAAGAGGCGTGTCCCAAGAGCTGGCTTGGGGCACCCGCTGCATTCATAAGCCCAAAAGGGAAGGATATGTACATACATTGGTTCTTAGCAGTAAAACGGACGGAGGAGCGCCGCGTTCCACGGGCGCTCCGTTTCCTCGCCGGAGGCGTCTCTCTTGCGCTTCTGCGGCTTCTGGGCGTCTATTAGATAGTACGCGTTGTTGTGCAGCGCTCTGCTGACGATGAACGGGCCCTCCCATGGGGAGGACAGCTTGTGCTGGCCGGCAGTTCGCTGGATCCGTCTAAGCACCAAGTCCCCTTCGCGGAAGGAGAGTGGCCAGATCCGCTTGCTGTGGTAGTGCCGGAGCTTCTGCTGGTAGATGGCCGTTCGGCTCAGAGCCAGTTCGCGGGCCTCCTCGAGGAGGTCGACGCCGTCTTCTCTCGCCTCCTTCGCGTCTTTCTCCGTGTATAGGGTAACCCGAGGCGAATCGAACTCGATGTCGGTGGGGATGATTGCCTCGGACCCATACACGAGAAAGAACGGCGTGTAGCCTGTTGACCGGTTGGGCGTGGTCCTGAGGCTCCAGAGGACAGCCGGCAGCTGTTCGACCCAGCAGCCGGCTGACCTGACCAGCGGCGCCACGAGCCGGGGCCTGATGCCGGATAGGATCAGGCCGTTGGCCCTCTCGACCTGCCCGTTTGACTGGGGGTGGGCGACAGACGCCAAATCGAGTCAGATGCCCTGCTTGGAGCAGAAGCGCGCTAGCGCGCCCTTGGCGAAGTTCGTGCCGTTGTCGGTGATGATGCTGTGGGGGACGCCGTAGCGGACCGTGATGTCTTCGATGAACCGGACGGCCGTGGGGCCGTCCAGCTTCTTGATCGGCCGGGCCTCGATCCACTTGGTGAATTTGTCGACGGCCACCAGCAGGTGTGTCATGCCGCCTCGTGCGGTCTTGAAAGGTCCCACCATATCCAGCCCCCAGACGGCAAAAGGCCACGAGAGGGGGATGGTCTGAAGGGCAGTATCCGGCAGGTGGCTCTGCGTGCTGAAGCGTTGACAGCCTTCGCACTTGTCAACCAGCTCCTTGGCCGCCTCAAAAGCAGTCGGCCAGTAGAAACCGTGGCGAAACGCCTTGGCCACCAGGGTTCTGGAGGCGGCGTGGTGCCTGCACTCGCCCTGGTGGATGTCGAGGAGGATCTCTTGCCCTTTCTCCGGCTCGACGCAGAGTTGGAAAACGCCGGTGGTGCTGCGATGAACCAGCTCGCGATTGATGATGCTGTAGGCGGGGGCCCGGCGCTGAATTTGCCTTGCGGTGGCCTCATCAGAGGGGAGCTCGCCGCGCAGGAGGAACGCCAGGATGGGCTGAGCCCATGAGGGAGCCAAGACGGGGACCGGCTCGGGCTCAAGCGGGGCATCGGGGGCGGTAGGAGCCCCCGGGACCGGCCCACCAGTCGCCGGGACCGGCTTGCCAGCCCCCGGGGCCGGCTCGCTAGCCCCCGGGGGTGAGCCGGCGGGAGGGGCGTCGATCGTCATCATGACGGCGACGGGCCCGGAGTCGGCGGGCGTAGACGTGGCAGGCTCGATGGCCGGAGCGGATGGCGCCGGCTGGGCAGCCGGAGGTGGCGGAGCCGGCGGGGCAGCCGGATCAGTCGATGGGCCGGCTACCGCCGCCGGCACGAAGATGGACTCCGAGTCGGAGGAAGGCTTGATCGAGGGCTTGAGCAGCCGCTCGAGGGAGACGCCGGCTGGGATGGCCTGCCGGGTGGAGCTGATCTTGGCCAGCGTGTCGGCCGCCTCGTTGTCCGCGCGGGGGACGTGGTGGAACTCGCAGCCCTCGAAGGAGCCGGTGAGCTGTTGGACGAGGAAACGGTAGCTGGCCATGTTGGCGTCCCTGGCGTCCCATTCGCCAGAGACTTGTTGTACCACGAGGTCGGAGTCGCCAAAGCATATGATGCGCTGGATGCCGATGTCTTTGGCGAGCCGGAGGCCGTGGACGAGAGCCTCGTACTCGGCCACGTTGTTGGAGGCGGCGAAGTGGATCTGGAGGACGTACCGGAGCTGGTCTCCCCTGGGAGACGACAAGACGATGCCGGCTCCCAGGCTGGCTCGCATCTTCGAGCCGTCGAAGTGCATGCGCCAGTGCGTGGAGTCGGGCGGAGGCGGCACGAACTGGGTTTCGGCCCAGTCGACGAGGAAGTCGGCCATTGCTTGGGATTTGATGGCGGTGCGCGGCTCGTACCGTATCTCGTAGTCGGCGAGGGCGATGGTCCACTTGGCAATCCGGCCGGTGGCGTCCCGGCCGGCCATGATCTCGCCCAACGGCGCCGAGCTCACGACGGTGATGATGTGCTCCTGAAAGTACTGCTTGATCTTCTGGGCGGCGAAGTATATGCCGTAGCACATCTTCTGGTAGTGGGGGTAGTTCTGCTTGGAGGCGGAGAGGACCTCGCTGAGGTAGTAGACGGGGCGCTGGGTTGGCAGCGCTTTGCCCTCCTCCAGCCGCTCCACCACCAGGACGACGCTGACGACGCGCGTGGTCGCCGCGATGTAGGCGAGTAAAGGCTCCTTGTCAGCCGGCGCGGCCAGGATGGGGGCGCTGGAGAGGGCCCGCTTGAGGCCGCGCAATGCCTCGTCCGCCTCGTTTGTCCAGTCAAAGATGGTCGGCTTCTTCGAGGGTTCGCGGCCCGGCTCGACCAGAGCCGTCTTGCGCAGGAGGCCGTAGAGGGGCAGGGCCTTCTCGCCCAGCCGGCTGATGAACCGGCTGAGGGAGGCGAGGCAGCCGGTGAACTTCTGGACGTCGCGGAGCCGGACCGGCTTGGGCATGCGCTCGATTGCGCTGATTTTCTCGGGGTTAGCTTCGATGCCGCGAGCGGACACGAAGAAACTCAAGAGTTGGCCGGCTGGGACGCCGAAGACACACTTCTCCGGGTTGAGCTTGATCTTGTATTCACGCAGGTTGGCGAATGTTTCCCGGAGATCGTCGAGGAGGCTGAAGTGCTTCTTGGATTTGACGACGATGTCGTCGACGTAGACGTGGACGTTCCTGCCTATCTGAGGCAGGAGACACTTCTGCATGCAGCGCTGAAAGGTAGCGCCTGCATTCTTCAGGCCGAAGGACATGGTGATGTAGCAGTAGGCCCCGAAAGGGGTGATGAAGGAGGTCTTGAGCCGGTCGGCCGGGTCCAGCTTTATCTGGTGGTAGCCGGAGTAGGCGTCCAGGAAAGACAGCAGGTCGCAGCCGGCCGTGGAGTCGATGACTTGATCGATCCGCGGCAGGGCGAACGGGTCTTTGGGGCACGCCTTGTTCAGGCTTGTGTAGTCGATACACATGCGCCAGGTCTTGTTCTTCTTCAGCACCAGGACTGGGTTGGCCAGCCAGTCCGGGTGGAACACTTCCATGATGAAGCCGGCTGCGAGTAGCCGGGCGATTTCTTCTCCTATAGTACGCCGCTTCTCCTCGGAGAAACGGCGCAGGGGTTGCTTGACCGGCTTCGCGTCCGGTCGTACGTGAAGCTTGTGCTCGGCGAACTTCCTCGGAACACCCGGCATGTCTTTGGGAGACCATGCAAAGATGTCCCGATTCTCACGGAGGAAGTCGACGAGCTCGCTTTCCTATTTGCTGTCGAGGCGGGAGCCGATGGTCACGCACTGGGTGGGGTTAGCCGGGTCAAGCGGCACCTGCCGGGTGTCCTTGGACGGCTGGAACGAGCCTTCACCGACCGACTGGGATGGAGGAGCCGGCATGGCCGGCTGGGCCGCAGCGAGGGCCACGAGCCGGTCGAGCTGCCGCTTCTCCTCCGCAATCTCCAGGGCTTCGGCCAGCCGGCTGCCGTCTCGTGTGCACGCGATTGACATCTGGTATTTGCCGGCGATGGTGATGATGCCCTTGGGGCCCGGCATCTTGAGCTTGAGGTAGGCGTAGTGGGGGATCGCCATGAACTTGACGAGAGCCGGCCGGCCCAGCAGTGCGTGGTAGGGACTGTCGAGGTCCACTACCTCGAACCAAACTGGCTCGCGGTGAAAGTGGTCGTGGCCGCCGAAGAGGACGTCGAGCTTGATCTTGCTGACGGGGGTGCAGGACTTTCCCGGCACGATGCCGTGGAAAACGGTCCGGCTCGATTGCAGGTCCTCCACCTTGAGCCCCAATTTGAGCATTGTGTCAAGGTAGAGGATGTTAATGCTGCTGCCCCCATCGATCAACACCCGCGAGAAACGGCATGTGCGCCTCTCGGAGGCGATGGTGGGATCGAGGACGAGGGCATAGCTGCCAGGGTTTGGCATCACGGCCGGGTGGTCGGCCCGGCTCCAGGTGACCGGCTTCTCGGACCAGTGCATGAACTGGGGAGTCGCGGGCATGGTGGCATTCACCTCACGGTGGAGCCGGCGTTGGGCGTGCTTGTCCGTCTCCTCACTGGTGAAGACGACGTAGCAGCCGTCTTGGTCGGGGAACCGGTCGAGCAACCGGCCGTCGTTCTGAGCCGGAGCCGGGGCCTGAGCCGGAGCGGGAGCCGGTGCCGGAGCCGGGGCCGGCGCGTGGGCAGGCTGCGCGGGGGGAGCCGGGAGGCCGTCCCCCCGGGCCAATCGCTGTGAGAAGCTGCACTGCCGGAGCGTGTGCGTGGCCGGCTTGGCACCGGAATGGTTCTTGCAGGGGAGGTCGAGCATTTGCTCGAACGTGAGCTTAGGCTGCCAGGCAGACTTGCCGGTGCGCTGACGCTAGCCGGAAGCCTGGCCAGTCGGCTGCTCTTCCTCGACGGAGGCGACCTGCCAGCTCCCGTAGCGGGAGTCGGGCTGATCGTTCTTGCGTTTGTTGTTCTGCTGCTGCCGGTTGTCGGCGGCCGCCCGCGGCGCGGCGGGCGGTGGAGCCGATTTGGCTGGTGCCTTAGCCTTCATCCTCATCGAGGAATCGGCCGTGGCGTATTTGTCCGCTTTGGATATTAGGTCCTCCAGGGAGGTTGGCTCGGAGCACAAGAGCTTGTGCTTGAGGGGGGTGCCATCGCAGCAACCTTCGATGAAGTACTGGATGGCCTGCACCTCGTGCACTCCCTCGCAGGAGTTGCGGAGCTCGGTCCAGCATGTGAGATAGTCGCGGAGGGGTTCCTCCGGCCCCTGGACGCACATGGCCAGCTCGCGGGGCCGGGCCGGCCGCTTGTAAGTGCCGGTGAAGTTGCGGACGAACGCCTCCTCGAAGTCCGTCCAAGTGTTGATGCTGCCGGCCGCTAGGCTGTTCAGCCAGGTGCGGGCCGAGCCAATCAGCATGAGGGGGGCGTAGCGAACGGCTACGCGCTTGTTCCCCCTGGCGATGCCGACGGCGATGGTGTAGTCGACCAGCCAGTCCTCCGGCTTGGCGGCCCCGGTGTACTTCGGGGTGTCGCGGGGAAGAGTGAAGCCGGGCGGAAACGGCTCGTTGCGGATCTGAGGGCCGAAGCAGGCCGGGCCAATCGAGCCCTCCTCCTCGAGGAGAGCCGACTGCGCCAGCCGGTCGAGGCGGAGCCGGGCGTCGTTGTCGCTGTGGGGGACCCGCGGCCCGAGCCGGGCCGCGAGTTCGGGGCGGACGGCTGGCGGGATAGACCGGGCCGGTTCCTGCCGCGGGGGCGAGGTGTGCCCGCGGCTACGCCGGCTACCACCAGCCGGAGCCTCGTCCCGGCGGTTGCTGCCAGCCGGATTGTTGATGTGCCGGCTGTTTACAGCCGGCTGCTCGTTGCCGCGCAGCTGGGTGCGGCGAACGTTGCTTCCCTCGTTCCGCCGGCCGGAGGGGCGAGGGGTACTGGAGTGCTGAGCCGGCTGACGGTTGGTAGCCCCAGCGCCCTCACCCTCGGGCCGGGGAAGTTCGGAGACGGCCCCATCGGGGGAGAGGACGACCTGTTGCGCGTTGGCGGTGTCGATGAGGTCCTTGATGTGCCGCTCGCGTGCGGCACGCTCCTCGCCCTCCAAGGTTGCCAAATCCTCGTAGGCAACCTTGGCGGCACGCAGGTTGGCCGCGGGGGTGTCGTAGACGGGAAGGCGGCCGCCGAGGATTTTCGCGACCACGCGGCCGCGTTCCCGCACAGCCCCACGGCGGCTGGGCTCGGGGCCAGCCGGGGTGAGACTATACGCGGAGATGTATTCCCGTTGCGCGGCTTCCATCCGGCGCCGCTCGGCAGCGAAGGCGGTGGCGTCGTCGAACAGCAGGCGGCGGGCCGCCTCCAGCTCGGTTCTGGCGGCGGCCGGGTCTGCCGTCTAGGCGATGGGAGTGCCCAGACCCCGGAGGGTAGCGGCGAGCGGGTCGGAGGTACCGGCGCGGGCGGCGGCCGCATCGACCTCGGCCGCCCGCGCGCGGCCCGAAGTGGTGGAGGAGGTGGTGACCATCACCCCAACGCAGGCGCGGGAGCCGACGGCCTCGCCTGTGGTGAGCGCGCCCACGGACGAGGGAGGGTCGGTGCAGTCGAGCACCCGGCTAGGGTACTCGCCAGCCGTCGGCTCGCCGGCGAGGCTCAGCTTGCTGAACCGCCCAGCGAGCGCGGCGACGTCGAGCGCGAGGTCGCGGCCGAGGCACTCGTCGGAGATGCCGGCCGCGTCGCCCGCAGGACCTGCCGGAGCAAGCCCCACGAGCATGCGGTTCCGCCCGGACGCGAGGCGGCCGGGGGAGGTGGTGAAGGGCCCCGCCCGGAGCGTGACTCCGGCCGGCGCCGCGGACGGCCCCACGGTGGGCGCCAACTGTCGTGGTTTCGTCACGGCAGATGCCATGGGTAGGCTTATCGAGAGGGGCCGAAGGATGCCGACGGGCTCCGGGAGCGAGGTTAGGCACAAGCGGTGGCGGACACACGATGTACCCAGGTTCGGGGCCCTCCGTGGGAGGTAACACCCCTAGTCCTGCTTGGTCTAGTTGAGACAATGGTAAGGTTACAATGGTGCTCCTGGAGCTGTATGGCCAGAGGAGGAAGAAGGGGCTAGGCTGCCCTTGCTGCCTCTCTACGTGTGTGTGGAGTGTGGATCGACTCGACTGGGAACCCGTTGCATGGGGGAGGCCCGGGGGGTTTTATAGGCCAACCCCCCGGGTTACAATACAAATAGGAGATCTCAGGGGGGCCCCAGCCGGTAGCCTCTCTAGCCGGCCGTGGGGGCCACCGGCTGCGGGGTCTTGTCGCTGGTAGGCCCCGCCGGCTGAAGGGTCCCGTCAGGAGCCGGCGGGGCCCGCGCGGCGGGTCCCGACGCCGATCATGTCACGGCACGGGCCGCCCCTTGTGGCGTCGTCTTGCGGCAACCGGCCGAGGTCAGCGGTACGGCCAGCCGCCCTGTAGCCATGCCGGGGCAGGTAATGGAGTGGTTGGGGCGTGCCGGCACTGTTGGGAGCCCGGTCACTATCCGCCAGGGTCAGAGGCTCTGACACCTCCACTATGGCCATACGGGCGCTGACCCCCGATGGGATGGGAGCCACTGTCGCCACGCGTGCCCCGACGACGGTATCCAATGCGCAGCCGGCCGAGGGGCCAGGCGGCACCGTCCCCAGCCGGCCGGCACTGCGCGACCGGCACGGCGTGGCCGGCAGGTCACAGCCGGAGGGCCGTAGCCGGCAGGGCCTAGCCGGAGGGCCGCTGCCGGCAGGGCGCAGCCGGACCGCAGGGGGAGGCGGCCCGTTCTTCGGTTGCGTTAGAAAGTCGGAGCAAGGGGTCGCTTGAGGCTACCCCGGGGTCATCCCCCCGACAGCGTGGATGCACCACGACACTCCATTAGACTTGTAGGTGTAGCGATTGAGGTCGCGAGAAAAGGTGGCTTTGGGTTGATCCTTGTATCTACTTTGTCGGGCTCTGTTGAATAATTAATAAAATAAAGATAGTTGTGTGCATCGCTCGATGCAGAGGCCGGGGTAATCTTCCGTTTCGAGAAAAAAAAAAACCTACCTGTGCAACCTAATATTACCACAATCCGAAGCCTGACGCTGACCAGAACCCTTTCCCCAAACGAACACAAATGTAACTTGAATCTACTCCCTCCGTTCCTAAATATAAGTCTTTTTAGACATTCCACTACGGACTACATACGGATGTATATAGACATAATTTAAAGTGTAGATTCACTCATTTTGCTCCGTATGTAGTCCATAGTGAAATCTCTAAAAAGACTTATATTTAGAAAGGGAGGGAGTAGTAAGAATGGCACCTGATAACACTACTGGTGTTGTTGATCAGAATCAAGGGGGAATGCGGCACAAAAGAGCACCGGCTATCGAGCAAGGTCGAGAAGAGCAAAGCCACAGGGTGCTGACCTGAGCCGATCGCCGACTCTCGCCGGACAACCGCCGCTCCTCCTCCGCGAGCTCGCCGGGGGGCGCTGGCAACTGACAACCTTTCCCTCCTTCGTTCAGTTTCAGAAACGGGCGGGCTCCGGCTCCCTCTTCCCACCATTCACACAGAAGCAACAACTACTACACTGAATGCCTTTTTATGTCCCAATGTCTGGCTAAACATACCGCCTGCCAGCAGAGAACTTGGAGAGACAAAAGAACTCTGGAACGAATGCTTGCAAGGAATTTGTTCTCAACCCATCGAAATAATTTACACAGTACATCAGAAACTTCAACTGTGCACAACACAAAACATTGAGGCCTCTGGGGCAGGCTGTAAGCTTAAAAAACATGATGTGCCGAAACAATATTATGTGCATATATCATATCATGCAGTTCGGTTCTTCCTAACGACTACTCCGATCACGCCGCTACATTTTATGCATCCTTCCAGCTACAAAATTTTCTGCTGCTGTTGCTGCTGCCCACCTTGACTTCCAGCTACAAAACATAGTCCAGGCCAACCCTTTATTCCACCCTTCCACCTTTATACCCCCAAGGAACGTGTAACAGATGTACACAAACAAAAGAATAATGTCGCAAAAAAGTGCAGCATTAGCCGCTCCCCAGTTCTGTACCACTGCCCAGCCTGTACACTCAAAAAGAAACGACACATTTACAGCTCAGATCAGAGTTCTCATCCTTGTCACCAGGGACTGCATGCTCTCCAGCTTGTCGGTCAGCTGCCTGATGTCCTCCGCGCGGTTCTCGTCTTCCCCGCTGGTTAGGGACGCGCATCTGGCCTTGGATTCCGAGATGTCGCTCTGCAGCGAAGCGATTGTCGCTTCCAGGGCCTCTTTTGACCCCGCAGTCGTGTTTGTATGAAACATTGGAGTCCTGGGGGTCCTAGGGGTGCTTACGCTGCCAAAACTGTTCTGCCTGCTGAGCCTGCTAGGCGAGAAAATATTGTCCATGCCTCCACTTCCTGCAGCAGCACAGCTTTGTCAGACACTTGCAACCTCGTTTCTTCCTTTTACAAGAAAAGCAGCATGAAAAGAAAAAAAAATGCAAAGCCCAGGGCATCATGCAAAGTAGTTTGTTCCATACCTAGGTTTCTCAGCTGTTCGATGGTTCCCTGGCCAAGAGACTTATCAAGCTTAAGGAGACGGAGAATTCCAGCAGTGATCCTCCCCATTGCATCAGCTTCAGATCTGCAAATCGAGGCAAGGTGCTCCAGCTCTTCTTTTTTTGCCACGGCCTCAATCTGCACGTTCAAATGGATATAAATAGTTGAGGTAGTAACAGCCGCAAATTCCCAACAGTTTTAGACAAATATTGGAAGAAGAGTTCCTACCGGTTCTTTAACTGAAAACTTTACATTATCCATCATCCACTTGGCATCCCCAGCTTCGTCTTCGCCAATGACCATGGTAGCTTCAACATCAACACCTTGGTCACCAATAGCACTTGCATTGTTTAATCCACTGCCTGATTGATTTTTATTTAATTTTCCATTTCCAATGAGTTGATTTCTCAAGCGAGGTTTTATTGCCTGTAAACCTTCGATTCCAGCCTGCAGGTACCACCAAATATCTGCCAATTAGAATACAAAGGAGAGCACCAAATTGAAATACAGAAGTACATCAGTCTTGGATATACCGTAAAACGCTCCACTGGAAATGCCTTCTTGTCCAACACCTTCTCTGCACCTCCCAAGTTAGGTCGGTCACTGCTTTTACCTGACAAGTGCAGATTCCTGAAGGTTGTATGCCAACATTTGTCTTCCCTACTAACAGGATCACCACTACGAGGGGAAGACCAATCTCCTACTTCTTCTGTCCCTTCAAGTGCGAACAACCAGTTTCTTAACTCAACTGACACATCAAGATCATCTGGCACCCCCAGATCAAACTTCGAATTGCTGTCATTGTCTTCGGATCTTGCTTCTGTGACATTAGGGGATAAGGGGATGAGAAACACTTTTCAAACAATGCAAGAAAAGAAACAAAACATGAAACAAAGATTTTTATCCACCATCTGAAATAAGGACTTGAACATTTCACGTGTATTGTTTCAGTACTAATAGTAACTAAAGTAGAGCTTTTACAATCTAGAAAGTTGCAGATGCTTGCCTTCCTTGTCGGTGACGTGTGATGGTGTGAACAGTTTCCCGAGTGGACCGGAAGATAAATCCTTCAGGCCTCTCAAGAGGCCTTCCCCTGGACCACCATCAGGCCCTAGAATACCGAAACGATGCAGTAAAGACTCGGTATAACTCAGTCCACCTCCGAGGCGGACACCAGATACCTTCGATGATACATTCAAGCTATGGCACTCCATATCCCTCATGTCATAAGGCATTACATGAGTGATGTTTATGTCAATGAATTGAGCATCTTTAGCCTGGTGTTTGCTGCGATGGTCAACCCAAAACACCGCTCTCATCTTGGGATGCCCATTTTCACATGCCGCAACGTTATGTTCGCTCGTCACTGCAATGCCATTCTCATGGATCGTAGCACTTTCTCCTTCCAAACAGTTTACTGAGACAATTCTCCACATCAAGTTAGTTGTGACTGCAAAGGCACCACCTAGAGTGCGATGAGAAACTTTCAGGTAGAGATCCTCCCCACCAAACTGAACCAAGGGCATATGTACATCTCCCGTTGACAAATGTTCCAAGAAATTGAGCTGGAGACTATTGATGTTTAAGCTCACTGCCGTATCACTGGGCAGTTTTTTCTCAAGATTGCCAACAGACGGCTCACTATCTTTGCCAGACCTGTTACCTTTGCTACCCTTTGAAATTCGTTCTCCAACCTGTCCAAAGTAACTATAGAGGCCTAAGACGAAAAATAACTGCTCAACTGAAGTGTTGGACGTGAACTGTTGGAAAGCAACACCAATTCTCACAACACCCTCTGGGGGTGGCAAATCCATCAGAGGGCTACCATCTGCAGTGACCATAGCTGCCTCAAATCGAATGTCATCTAATTCAATACATTTCAACACATTTGGAGAGGGATCCCTAACTACTCTCTGTCCGTTTGAAGTACTAGAGGTTTCAAGCGAGAGGCTTAGATGAGAAGCTCTACTAACCCACTTCCTCTGGCTGGCATCAACAGGTTGATATTCCCAAAGAAGAAAGCAAGCCGGATCTTTGTCAAGGTTTAGCAGTGTACACTTTGCCGACGGCGACTCGCAGAAGTGTAGGTCCTCTACATGCAGTCTTGCTCCTGAAAATGATGACTGGGAGCAAGCGGTCTTAGTTCCACTGCACCTTGCAATTTCTTCAGCATCTAACGGAACAGATAGATCGAACTCTTTGAGAGAAAACGACAGGCTGTTAATTGAGGAATCAGCAACTGTGGCACTGTGATTGGGCACAACTCCATCAGCTAAGAATGAGGCAATTCTTAAGCAGGATTGTTCCTGAAGGGTCACCTAAAATGCAATATTACAGGCAATATTTAATCAAACAGAAAAGTTGAACATTATGTTTCACTGTTAATGTTAAGAAGACACACCATAAGAGGCTGGCATGTGATGACTGTTTTCGAAGCAAACTTTGGAGGTGATGGAGAAGGAGTGGTCTGAAGACAATAAAGGGAAAACAAAGGAATTCCAGCAGCGAATTCCAAGAACTGATTCCCAAATGGATAGATCGGAGGACAGAAATTTTGACCTGATAATAAAGGAACATAATAGATTAGGCCCAGAGATGATTGATAGCTTGATATGATACAAGCAGTAGTACAAAAGCGAAGGCATAATCAGTATTCACCAAAATCAGGGATAGGCAAGGGTTCTTGTGGAACAGCTTGCATAGATGGTTGTATCAATGTGCATGGAGGACGAGAAAATGTGTCCCTGTAGAAATAATATTCATACATGAGACCCAGCAAAGTTGAGTATTATATCCATAGCTCGAATAAAATCTCTATCACTGTTATATCAGAAGTTAACATTACCAAAGTAACATAAGCAGTGCATAGATATAAATTGTACGGGATTTCCATCTAATTTAACTGAGTACTACTGCATAGATATAAATTGTACTGGGTTTCCATCTAATTTAACAGAGTAAGTAAATGACTATAAACTTCATGACTTGCATAGTTTAGTCACTATAAACAGGGTACCTATCTTACCTCAGAAACAGCCCAGCAACCTTTATGCAAGACAAGTTTTTTGAACTCTCCCCGTCTGAAATGCTAGCCTTTAAAAATAATGAGAAAAACAGTTGTCATCATGTCACTAGATGACTATGGAGTACAATACAAAAAAAAAAATCTGACAAGAAAATATAAATAATGATGTAATCAGCAAAGCGTACAGTACTCGATAGTTTGACAAGCTAAAAAAGTACCCGTGAGAAGAACAGCGATTGCATTAGAAGTTCAAGCTGAAACTCTGTCGACGCAAAATAAAATTTTAAAGAACAAATCAGTATAGATGTCTATAAATAGCATATTGGATGTTGATTGGTTGCTAGTCCTTACCAGCATCTTTAATGCAAAGGAATATGTGATCTACAATAAAGGATACCAAGGAAGATCCTGCTGCTTCTGCATGCTGTTCAAAATAGGAGATGGAAAAGAGTAAGAATGCAAAGAATATCCATATGTGATATGTCTGATAATCCTACTACAAAGAATGCAATCATAAAAAAATACATGCCAAAAAACAAACCTGTTGAGACTTTGGATCCAAATCTCCTCTATTTAAGCATGCAGATACCCCAGTCATGAATCGAAGAAATGCCCGTAAACCTGACAAAATGCGTTTCAGGTGTGACTGATACAAACAGGAGCTGAACGAAAAGCTAAAGCTTTATTGTCAATAACCATTTACCAGGTTCACTTAAAGCAGGACAGAGAGCTTCAGTAACATGCAGCTGAACCTCCAGGCCAAGTGGATTGTTCTGCTCCGTTCGTTGCAGAGTTATCTGATGTTCGACAAAATTTATAAGCCAAGCCAAGAACAGGCAGAACTTCCGACATCAAATAACAAATTCTCAAAGTTGACAAATCATATTCCAGACACTCACATTAGCCTCCCCTGATATTCCTTCCAAAAACCTCTCACCGCCAAAGAACATTCGCTTTGCACCATCATCATCTCGTTTGTTATCTTGACTGCTTGAAGAGTTAAATCGTGCATCGGCAAACATGTCAGGATGGGGTAAAAGATCAACTGACAGTGACTGCCATTCCAATTTCTGTGCATTTGGACAGAAAATATGGGAGATCAGAAATTGCGTTTACTATGTCCCCATTCATTATGTCCCAGTACATCAGGTAACAACACAAGAAGACATTAATTTGCTGGGATAAACTAGGAGAATATCAAACCTTGAAAACATAAATGAATCCTGTGCTGTTGGAGAAATCCCTTGCTTCTTTCAAATTTACAACCTATATAAATGATATTTCAATCAGGTGGCCGAAAACAATGATTTTACAAGTTCAAGTGCAACTTTAATCTAGCAAGAATACCTGCCATTTTTCGTTTGTTGTGTACAGTACGAGATCACGAAATGTGATAGCAGCTAGTGGAGGTGACCTGAAAAGAAATTAGAAATTAAAATCACTGTGCGTGCATGTTGAACAATTCATCCAATTTTACTCACGGAACAAATAATAGGAAAAAAACAGAATATGCAATAAGTCACCAGAAAAGACCTAAATGTCGTTTCAAGACAGAAGAAAAAGGTGAACCACCATTCGTCATCAGCAAAAGAAGAACTGAATATGCAAACAAGTAATCAGAACATACCATGTTGCATCTCCTTGCCGGCGAGCACCTCCATGTGTGTCCAGTAGCAGGTTCACGATACCTACTTGTACAGTCATGCCATCTGCAATCTAAGCCCGGTATAGCATATTAAATCCACTTGTATTTCAGATTTTGTAAGGGCAAATTGCTTGATAAATTTGCATGTGGTCCATAGTACAGAAACAATTGTATACAATTATAAAATTACCATTATTACTAAAATAAAAGGGGCAGACATGCACACAAGGAAAAACCAAACCATAAAGCAGAAACACAAAGCCTAGAAAGATTAAATTTAGTTACAATGAATAACATGAACTACCTTGATGATTTTTACAGTATAATCATCATTTAACAGAAGCAGCTCTGAGTGGCATATGGCCTTACAGAAAGTTTTTGAAGATGTATGTACTGATAACTGAACATCAAGTGCTATGGAACCAACCTTATCAGCATATCCATATCCAGTGCTTTTAGCAGATGCTGTTGATGACGCATTGCTAATAAAGAAGTTGAGAAGAAGAACATCAGTTATTGAATGGTTGGTACAAAATCACAAGTCAGAAGAATTATAACCTGGTAGGACTGGAAAGATTTTCTGAATCGTCCTTCTCTACAAGCACGAGGTCAAGTTTATCAATGTTCACCACAATTGGTTCCACTTGCACATTTGATACCGATGGCAGCTGTAGTGATAAACAAAGAATATAACTGTGAGACCTGAAAATACACCTCCAATTGTGATACAGAACGACCTATGACCATAAGGTTGAAGTTGACTGCAAGCAACAGACTTCACTGAAATGTCAAAAGAAGTGTGAGACAAACCCCTCTATAAGTTACAGAATTACGGCTACAGGGAAGAAATTAACAAGAGCCGCAATTTCCTGCCAATGCCAAGCAGAGTACTGAGCCACAATTTCCTGCCAATGCCAAGCAGAGTACTGAGCATAACTCTTGAATCATCACTTAACCGTACCTATTAACATTTCAGTCTGAATTTCTAACTCGCGACTAGAATTTTGAACAATGACAGTCGAATCCGCAGATTCGCCACAATTTCTCCCACCGACAGACATTAGAGCCCCAACTCAGCATTATAAACAACAATTCGCCCATACCGTGATCTGGAGTTTCCCGACCCGCGCGCGTTCGACGGTGAGCGCCGGAGGCAGCCCCAGGCTGGCGTGCAGCGCGTCGCCATTGATATCTGCAGCGCCCCAAATCACGCCCAGAACCGACAGGAAAAGAAAAGAAAAAAGGTTAGCACCGACGGCACGAAGAGAATTGGTGTCCGCGAGGAGGAGGGTTTGAGCGAGGGATCCGACCGAGGCTGGAGAGCTCGGCGGTGCGGCCGTTGAGCTTGAACTGGTCGCGGGTGAAGGACTTGAGCCAGTACTTGAGCGTGTACTCCAGCGCCCGCGCTATGATCGACTCCATGGACGCCCCCCGCCCTCCGGAGCGCTCCGGGAGAGCTTTTGGGGCGGTTCGCCGGTGTCGGTGGCGGTGGCGGGCGCGCCGCCGGATCGGAGGCGAGATTCCGGCGGGGTGGAGAGAAAGAGAGGAGGGGGACAGAGTAGGGGCCGGGGGAGGTGGAAGGAGGGGTGAAAGGAGGTGGTGGGCCCTTTTAGGGTCTGTTCTGTTCTGTGAGAGTGAGAGTTCCTTTTGGTTTAAGCTTTTGATTACTATCATTAATTTTTCTCTGCTTCTGTGTGAGCTTGCCAGTGGAGCACCGCGTTGTCTTGATGCTATTTTTTGTGCTCTAATTAAGGTTTTCTTTTTTTATTTCTGTTTGCTTTTGCTTTTGTGTGTGTGTGTGTGTGTGTGTGTGTGTGTGTGTGATTGACAGTTTGACACATCGCAAAGGGTGATTCTTTGCTTGGGTTCTATTTTGGGTGTTGTTTAAGGTTGGTATAATGGCATTAATTTGTAGCTGCTTTTGGGATCAATGCTCAATGAATGCATCTTGGTTTAAGTCGTGCTGGTCAAGTGGTCAGAGTATCTATAAGAGGGGGAAATGGTTTAAAGCCAAATGCATTACTGTACTGTATTAATTTATTAATTTAAGAAGGGGTATTGTACTATAATTACATTTTTTTGCGAGGGACTATATTTACATTGTTTTTTTTTTCGAGGGACTATATTTACATTGTTAAGACTGCATTTATTTTTAAAATACATTTGTAAATAAGTTGGATTTGGTGCATGCTTTTCCTGGGTTCTTAATTGTCCATGTTCAAAAATGGATAGTGGGCATGGGACACTACTTACTCCCTCCGTTCATTGCCACAGATGTATGTAGTTCTTAGTGAAATCTCTGAAAAGACTTATATTTAGAGACAGAAAAGGTATTACTTTGCTGCTTAATTAAGACTCCTTTGATACAAAGGAATTTCATTGGATTTTTGGAGGATTTGGATCTTAGGATTTTTTTCCTACGATGTTCGTTTGATTCGTAGGATTGAAATCCTTTGGATTTTTTTTATAGGATTAATTTGTACTACATTTTGAAGGAAATTTTCATCCACTCAAACTTTTTTATAGAATTCCTTTGGTTTTTTTGTGCTATCAAACACACTTTCAAATCATGTAGGATAGAAAAAGACACGACACTCCATTCCTACGTTTTTACTATTTCTATATTTTAAGAATCCTGTGAATCAAAGAGGCCCTTAACCAGCTGTCATTTACCGGGCTTGTACCAAAACAAAAGTAGAGACCAAGCCGACATGCGACGCAGGGACACCTCAGTTTCAGCGTTTCATGATCTAGCCGTACATTTTTTATCCCCTCTTCACATCCAAGCCACTCCTCCCACCCCACAAAAGCAATCAGCGGCTCAGCCCATGTTACTGTGCTGCTACAATCCAAGATCCAAACAAAGGTTACCGATCAAGCCTTCAAAATAAAGTAAGGTAATTCTCCAAGAAACTACACGGAAAAAGAAGCTGGACTCTGCCTTACTGTCAAAGCGTCAATGGCTCCTCCTGGGCCTTGCTTGGTGAAGCTTCTTTGGTCTTGTGGTAAAGGCAGACAGATACGTATCTTGCCTCGGGATTGCTGAGGGCAGATTAACCGAGGGTTTAATAGTTTGATGACCACTTCCATTTGGATTAGCTTGTTAGACTTAATCTTGATTCCATGTATCTGCATGTTCGAGTTTTGCATGTAGTTTAGTCTAGGGTGTCAAGTGTCCGGTGAAGTTTCAGCTGTACGTGTGAAGGAGACGAGATGTCAGGCTGCCGTGCGATGCGGCGAGCACGACGAGATGTCGATGGTGCCGTGCGATACGGCGACGCCGTGTGAAGCGGCAAGACGCGATGAAGCTGGAGCGTGACGGACTGCACTACCAGGAGGAGTCGGGTGATCCGGCAAGTTCGGGTGAGTCTCTGTGGCCGTTGATGAGGCTGCCCAAGTACTGAACTTGGTCGTGCAGGTAGCTAAGGTTGTTAGCTAGCTTTATGCATGGGTTGTTAGCTTGTTGCATGCAAGTAGTTTGTTAGCTTAGTGCGCGTGCTAGTGAGTAGTGGCCGGTTGGCCCGGCCATCCGCATCATGGAGTGACTCCAGGTCGTGGCTGTTGTGGCGTGAGTGCATGGGTCCTTGTGTATATATGTACTACTTTGAGTTAATGAAAGTAAGGTCGTGAGGGCTGGGAGAAACCATGTAGCGGTTGTGTCACCAAGGAGGAGAGTCTCACGGCAAAGCTACTGGATGGCTTCTTCCTTGGCGTGTGTGTATGTGTTGAGTCTTTCACATCATGTGTGTGTGTGTGTTTGAGAGAAACAACCTTAGATAGAGATTGGGAGAAGAGAAAGCTGTGAGAGGCAGCGCAAGGAAGAAGAAGAAGCGGCGCTGCGAGAGAGGCGGCGCCAACATAGCTGCTGTCACTCAGGGCAACACGGTCGAGCAGACGGACGGATCTGGGGTGCGGAGTCGTGGGCTTTTGTTCCTAGTGGGAACCCGTTTGGTTCTTGGATGGCAGTGGGGCCAAGGAGTGCTGTAGCACGTGCGAGTTTTGTACTGCCAAACCAAAGTTTATTGTTATTCACAGTCATCCACCCACATGACTCTTGAAGCAGAGAATTATACGCCTATAAAAGATGCTGCGGTACCCGTCTTTTTGGCTGTCCGAGGGCGGAGAGAGGCTTATGGTCTTTGTTGTCCGGCGGCTCGCGACGGGAGCCTTGGGGCCGTCCGATCTGTCCGGATGGCTTGAACCCGGACGACCCGGCTGAAGAGTCCATGACGGGTGGGCCGAAGGCGCCGAGGGCCACTGTCATTGGGGCGGACTTTGGTGTGCCACCGCCTGTGTACAAGAGCCTGGTCGGAGCCTGTTGACATCTTCTTCCGTGCTGGCTGGTTTGGTCCCTACAGTCGGTGCGTGTTCATGACGGCGGACAAAAGGTAGGTCTGGGGTCACCATAATGCATCAAACTTCAGCGCGCACATGCCCACGCGAGTGCCTGACCGGACCGCCCGTCGATGTCTTCCCCCACGACGGTTGTTTGTCGGCGCATGCGATGTGTCCGCTTGCACTGATTCTAGCGACGCACACGGGTGCAAGATGAGAAGACAACGTGCTTTGGCCCTCCTCCAATCTAGTCAGCGACTCTTTGATCTGCTTCTCTCCCTCATAAAGTATGAGCTTCTTATCCCCTTGCTGCATCCTCTTTCAGGATGTAAGTGGGCAGCTCGCTGGACGCTGTGGGACTTGCCCGCATTGGCCATCACTTTTTAAGTGGGATTAAGTGGTAGCCCAGTTAATTTTTATGTGGGACTTGTGGTGTCCATATACTGCCGCATATGCTATGAGGCTGGGCTCAAAATCAACAGAGTACAGAATATCATCATACTTTGCAATCCACAAAAGAGACTTTCTCAGATAAATAATACTCTGAATCTCTCTCCAGATTAAACATTTATCTACAACTTAGACTATCTCAGATAATAATAAATAAAATTCAGGGTAGCATTCATGCTTTCATAGTAAAAGAAAGAGCAAAATCCACAAAGCAACAACTTGCACCATGAATCAAGCATTTTTTTTTGCAGATGACATGTATGCTTCCATCTACCACCTCAGCAACTCTTCCATCCTACCATGTATGCCTCAACCCGAGTCTGCATCTGCAAAAGTTGGCATGGTTCACACAATTAAACTACAGTTCATAGGAATTAATATACCAAACAAAATTTGCTGGACAGTGAAAGTAAATTAACTGCTCTCAAAGACTCAAATAGTGCAGCCAAGCAGAGAAAGGATGTCCAGTATAATATCAGCTGTTAAAGAGACTCTGCCTCTATGTTTCTTGAAACCTTCACGGAACTTTAAGCTTTCTTCATTAAACAGTTCCATGCAATCATCTTTAATAGTACCTCTAGAAACCATGCTAAACAAGGGATTCAAGCTTTTCACAAAGTCTCAAAAGCCACTATATAGACCTGAACTTGAGCAGTATTTACAAGATTGCATCGGCAAAATTTCTCTGCATGAGTTGCACTACAAATGTGCAAGTACTTATCTGCAACTAATTAGTAATTCTGCATCACATTTTGCATCTGCTTACCATCAGCGAGACCATCACTTGAAAAATATTGACCATGGGGCTGCCAGGATTTTGCATGCTCCACATCAGAACAATTTCTTGCAACCAATTAGCCAACCAATTCATCACACGAGCACATATCCAGAGCTAATCTGGAGGAGGAGGAGGAGGAGAGGAGTTTGCATACCTGGGAGGAGAAGAGGAGGAGGCGGGGGAGCAGGGGCCGAAGAGGCCATCGCCGAGATTGGGAAGGGAGCAGCCACGCAGGGCTCGGCTTCGTCCCCGGCTATTCCCCTTGACGGCGGCAGAAGAGCAGGAGCTGAAGAGGGCATCGGCAAGTTAGGGGAGAGAGTAGAAGAGGCATCCCCGCGAGGCTCGGCTCGGTCGCCGATGATGTCGTTTTCAGCTCCATTGGAAGGACGCGACGGCGACGCCATTGGAAGCGGGAGGTGGTGCGGTGGAGATGGCGGCGGCGGCGGCGACGCCATTGGAAGCGGGAGGTGGTGCGGTGGAGATGGCGGCGGCGGCGACGGCGCCCTAGCCTAGGGCATGGCGACTCGCTCGGGAGTGGGCGAGGATGCGAAGGAGAATTGTGGACTGCGCTGGTTTGATGGGCTTTTCTGGGCTAGCCATTTACGCCAGTTAAATTTACTGGGTGTCCACAAATGCCACTTAAGGTTTTTTTGGTGGATGGCATATGTGGGACTAGTGGGTCCCAACACCATTTACATCCTGAATCCTCTTGCACACATGCAACTCTGTTGTTTTGTTTATCTATCCTTGGATTTAGTGGAGCAGTTTGTATCATGATGAAATTCTAGTGTCAAGGTCGCCACATCGAATGAATCAAAGCAAACAATAGAGTGACGAACATATGTGTTTCTACCTTTGTTTCCGCATCCAGCCGCGTGTCTAACTTCGTGAGTTTATTTAGTTTTTGTTTCTCACTTTTCTCGAGCAACGAGCCATGCTGGATGTATGAGGACACAAGGCTACTAACATGAGGCACATTCTTCCGCTGCACTTTCTTATTGGCATCGCATAAACGATCATCAGGTTTCTTTCTACTATAAAACCCCTTTGTCTTGTATATTCCATATTAAGTTATGTTGGTATATGATTTTTTTTTCATTCAAACAACAATGTCATTCTTGTTACCCTGCAACTTCAACGTCTCTGTTGAAGTTACTGATTTTTGGTCTGCGATGATTAGAAGGCATTTTATGTTTTGGTCGTAAGACATAACTGGCCAATGCTCAAGAACATTAGTGCATAATGCCCTCTTTTCTCTCTACTTGTGGCGTGGTGCTGAATTGATGGATGGTGCCGACACATCAAGGTTGACTTGTGTTTCTTGCACGCAAGGATATAAATGGCACCCCTAAGTCCCTTTTAGTTAGTTTTAGCTAGGTTGATAGTTCATTTTCCACCAATTGTTTTATTGAATCGTTAAACCATAAGTGGGCCTAAGTGAGATTAAACGAGACCCAGTTTACATCCCTATTGCACGGACAGAATGACATGGACAGTAGATCATACGACGAGCAGTGGTCATGGTGGCGCTAGAGCACAACGAGCTGTTCGAGGGAATCTGGAACGACGTTCGCTGGAGCGTCGTCATGAGAACGGCGAAGCTCATTGAGATATAATACTATCGATGCTACTTCTAAAGAGCACATGTAATTTTGTTTGAGAGCCTAGCATGAGTGCACTGCCAATTTAATAATCTGGGCAATGTTATGTTATTGCACGCAATATGGTAATAGCTAATTTTTTCTAACATGCAACCGTCTTCATGTTACTCTTGCACTAATCTTTTGGGAGTAAATTTGCGAGCTTCAGATCCTGAAATCTAAATTCTACTAGAACCATGTATCTCATAGCTAGAGTGGAATTGTTTCTGAGATGTGTGTATCTACTTGAGAGCGAACTTTCCAAACTTATTTTGTCATCATCATCTTACATCTGTAAGTGTATATTTTGTTTATATTTTCTATGCCAATACTGTTATTTGGATTTGTGTTTCCTTTCAAGTAACTATAACTTTTGGTGTTGTCATGTTGAACTTTGAGTTCCTCCGCGCTTTTGAGGTTGGGTTTTGACCCTCTTGTCTTCGGCGTAGTCTTGCTCAATGGTATTCCGGGCAACCCTATCAAGCTTGGGAAGGGCTTGAGGCAAGGAGATCCTCTATCACCCCTCCCTTTCGTTCCGGCCGTCGATCCCCTACACCATATTCTCAAGAAGGCTACTGCCCAAGGAAAGCTGCACCGTCTTGGCGGTAACACTATGACGATCAGGGCTTCCCTCTACGCGGATGACGCGACTGTTTTCCTTGCTCCCATCAAAACCAATGTCAAGTTCTTTGTGGACACACTTGCTCACTTTGGAGAGGTTACGTGCCTGAATACCAACTGCTCAAAAACCCTAGTTGCCCCAATCCGATGTGACAACTTGGATCTGAATGTTATCCTCCTTTCCTTCCCGGCCAACCGCTCATCTTTCCCTATGAAATATCTGGGACTGTCGTTATCGACCAAGAGATTAAATAGAATCCACTTTCAACCCCTCGAAGATAAGATTTTGGCTCAACTTACGCCTTGGATGGGAAAACAGGTTGCATCGCCTGGAAGGGTTGTGCTTGTCAAGTCGGTTATAACGGCGATTGCTATATATTACTTGACGGTGCTAAACCTCCCTATTGAGGTCCTGAAAAAGACAACCTCTCTGCGGCGTGCATATCTCTAGGCTAGGTGTGACAAGGTTTCTGGTGGAAAATGCAAGATCAACCGGGAGCAAGTATGCAAATCTAAAGTGCATGATGTCCTAAGTATTCTCAACTTGGAAAATTTTGCTGTTGCCTTTCGCATCCGGTGGTTGTGGGGAGCTTGGACGGATCCGAGCAAGCCTTGGGTAAACTTGGGGAACCCTTGTGGTGACAAAGATAAAGACATATTTGCTGCTGCCACCAAGGTACTGTTGGAGATGGGTTAAAGGCCTCGTTTTGGGAATCTGCTTGGCTGAATGGTATGAGACCCAAAGACATCGCGCCAAATATTTTTGAGATCTCTACAAGAAAAAGTTGCACTGTCCAGAAGGCCTTACATAATAACTCATGGGTTTCCAGAGTGGACATTGGTGGGAACCTCACCGTAAACTACATAGCCGAGTCCGTCAACCTTTGGACTAAGCTATCGCACGTTCAACTCAACCCCGACGTGGTTGATTCAATTTCCTGGAAGCTTGCCAATGATGGCCAATATTAAGGCGGCGACGAGGTATAGTGCACAATTTCTTGGCCTTGTCGACTCGGATATGCCTCTTTCGGTGTGGAAGAATTGGGCTCCTCTCAAATGCATTTTTTTTTGCTTGGTTGGCCATCAACAATAGGATTTAAACGGCTGACCGGCTTCAACGCAGGGGCTGGACAAACTTTAACCTTTGTACGCTATGCAAACAAACGCTAGAATCAACAGCTCACCTCCTCTTCCAAGGTCATTACACAGTTAGAGTTTGGGGCATGATCAAAGCATGGCTTGGTTTACATGATGTCCATCTTATGGATTGGGGAGGCATGGTTTCCGTCAAGGAATGGTGGCACAGCATTGCTTCCAAGAGGTCACAATCTCGAAGGGCTCTTCTTTCCCTTATGCTCCTTATCTCGTGGGAAATCTGGAACGAGCGAAATGCACGTGTGTTCCGCAGCACCGCGATTTCGGTCGGGGTGCTTGTGACTCACATCAAAGCGGAAACTTCGTTGTGGTGCCTTGCCAGGGCGAAATATTTGTGTAATATAATGCCGCCAGAGTGATGCTTGTAACCTGGCCTTTGGCCAAGACTCTTAAACTTTCTTCTTATTCAATGAAAATGGCAAGCCTTTTGTCTTGTTTCAAAAAAAAAAAACTTTGCTGGACTACTGTAGGTCTTCAGTAACACTATGTTAAGGCCGGCCACAACATCCATGTGCATGGTGCGGAGCAGCTTACAATTTTTCAGAATGTGCTTCTTGAATAGTTTGTGAATAGGTTAGTATTTCATATGAATATGTCGATCTGTGCATTATTATGATGCTCACTCCAACGCGAAGATGCGCTTTTGCAAAATGGTGAAGTATATGCATTGTGAAAGGGTAAGATGATGCGTCACGGTTGATCTTTGCTTGAACAGATGGGCCTTTAATAGTGTTTTAGTTGATACATAATCAAGCAACTTCCATATTCTTAAACCTAAAGAGTTTAGTGGGATGCAAGTCTGTTTTCTAACTACAAGTGAAGTTGGGCCTCCTTGTGGTTCCTATAGGCACCCACATATGTCATCCCCAATATTGATGTTCATATAATTACCAACATGCTAGATGAACTCTTCTCAGATAAAACCACTACTTTTAAATACTCCGTCAAGTATAAGAAACCTCATCATGCGGTGGGACAATGTGAAACTTTACACCTGAGAAATATGTTCCATTCATTAAAAGAGCACAAGGAGATTCAAGAGGACCTAACCCTTCCCCGGGTCCCAGGCCTGCTATAGTGTCGCTACAATACACACGATGCTACTGTACCACAATAAATATTCTCCACGCACCCCGCGGCCCGGGTCCCGGATCCGCGACTGCCTTCGTCGTCCCACCTGCGGCGGTGGAAGAGGACCCCTCCATGTACTAGGAACTCTTGCATGTGGATTGTACATATTCAAATAAACTATTGTTGATCTTGCAAAAAAAATAGTAATCTTGAATTTGTTTTGAGGAAAACGTGTAAATTCACTTTTTTTTAGGCGACGCGGCAAACCACGGGTCCCAAATCAATTCAGCTTGGGTCACTCCAATCCGAGCTCGATTTCGACTCCCACTCGTCCTCATCGACCGGAGCTCGAATTCAGCATTCGGCCTTTATAATGCCCAGGCTACATCCGTTCCAGCACCCCCAAATTGGAAGCTAGGTTTCCTCGATCAACCAATTTTCACGGCGAGGTCGGTTAGTCGAGGCGAACCGCGGGAGATCGACGGCCGGTGAGGAAGTTTCAGCCAAGCGGCGCACCACCCACCAGACGCATGGCGGCCAAGGCAGCTGCGACCGCCGGCGAGGAGTACTGTGTTGTGGTGAAGCGGTGCCAGCAGCATGGTCAAGATCTGAAGGAGAAGAAGGGAACCAAAAGGAAGGCAGAGGAGGCGCCGGCAGGCGACGAATCTCCACTGAAGATCTGCTCCATCAAAAGGAAAGCCGCCGGGATCGACTGCTCTGAGTTGGAGCAGGGAGCAACACCGGCGGCGGCGGCGGCCAGGCGTGAGGAGGCTCCGGAGAGAAAGATGACGAGGCTGCCGCAGGATGAGGTCGATTCCATCCTCACCGAGGAGATGGACGACGAGACTCTCCCTCCCGAGTACAAGGCCCTGAAGCGCCTTAACCCTGACCTGATTCCTTCGCCGGAAGAGGAGATGGACGAGGACGTGGTGAGCTTCTACGACGTCGTGCGCTTTTTCTATGAGATTGGAGAGGATTTCAGGGAGTTCCAGGCCTGGGTCCGCACCGAGTACGCCAAGAATGGCTACGTCGAGGTGGATGATGAGTACCTGCGCCATCAAAAGGAAATGGAAGCAATGAACGAAGAAGCACGCAAGGAGGCACTCAAAGCCTTCGATTTTTCAGGCTTGCTCGACTTCTGACTTGCTGCAGCATCAGCCTGTGATGACTGTAGATGGATTGCACTTTCTCCAGTACCATCATCCATCATCCATCGACTGTAGTATTATATGCAATCAATGTAATAAGAATTCACTTTGTCGAGCATTCCGTTCTGTTCTTACATTGGCCAAAGGGTCTGTTTGTTTCAAATTCAGGCCAAATTAGCTTCTCTGGCTAATTTTGTAAAGACCTGGATGTATCAGGTTCCTGAACCTTTGTATGACTGTGTTCAGCTTGACACTCGTGCTGACAATGAGTAACACTGAGTGCTGATTCTTAAATAACATTAACACTAGCATTGCAATAGTTATTTGTTCTTTTAGAGATCAAGGGCAATTGTGAATGTATAGTTCACCAAGTCAAAATACCTGTCAGATTCAATCATCTCTTAAAACAATTTGTTCAGTTCAAAATCAGCAAAGAAGGTAATGGCAAAATTACTGAATCGTAGAAGTTGTCAGTAATTTTTCCTTTATACTGCATATTAATCCGCTATTTTGGGTAAGTAACTAAACTCCCGTAACTTTACTGAATCATAGAAATCGTCTTTGCCAACCCGAGTTTTGCTTTACAACAATTTGGTGGCCTGCGTATTTGTCTAGTGTTCTGCAGATTCATACGGCTCTGAATGCTCTTCTGTAACTGATGACTCAAAATGACTCTACACTGAAACCGAAGTCTTCTGTAGCTTGAGAGCATGCCGAGGCGCAGAGCCAGCAGATTAAGCACCATTGTTTGGTGGTATGTTTCTCCGTGGCATCCCACTGCATCTTCGGTTACCCTTTCCAATGGCAGGAGCTTGTGCTGTAACTCCCTGACTTCTATGTCTCGCAGGATTTATATATGGACCCGTGATACTCTCTGCTCTCTGCTCTGCTTAGCTTCATCAATTGTGTAGCATGATGTTGGGTTTTGCTGCTGACATTTGACATCACAGCAATTTGGATTCCCTATCCTCTTCTATGCGGGGACAGTGGCTTGCTGTTGACTGGCATCTTCAACCAATTACGTAGTATTGTTTAGCAAGGACATGTTAACTAGCGTTTTCTCTTCGGATAAAAAGAGTTTTCATTGACTCAAGGCGTCGCATCAAGGTGATATAACCATAAATAGTTCATACTGGATCTCTGCCAAAGGAAAAACCCAAGGCGTGCTCGACTTCTGACTTGGTGCAGCATCAGTTTGTGCTGATCGTAGGTCGATTGCAGTTTCTTCAGTCTCATCCGTCGACCGTATTATACCTGTACTAAGCTAAGCACCAGCAAACGCCTTGTGCAAACAAGATTCACTTTTTTGTACCCACCAGTTTGCGATGACCATTCGGCTGTGTTCTTATATGTTGACAAAAGCGCGTGTTTGTGGTTGTATTTCTGAAACTGGAGTTCTCGTGTGACTCTTCTGCTCCGGGGCTTTAAATGAGCTCGGGGTGAACAGTAAAAATTTGAAAAAACGAAAAAATATATTTTTCTTTTGCAAACTTTGACAAATGTTTTGTGTGCCTGGCAAATTTCAGCACGAAATAACATTCGTGAAAGTCGTGGCTTCCACAAATATCGTTTCATAATAATTTTTTGCACACACACAAAACATTTGTCGAAGTTTACCACAAAAAAACAAAAAAATAATATTGTTTTACTATTTTTTATCCTCAGGGAGCATTTGAGCTCGGGAGTAGATACTCCGCGTCCTCACTTTACACTTCCTATTTTACAAACTCGCCTTATATATTTTCGTTATGAAAATGAAACCTTGCCACCATGTTCAGCTTCAATACAACAATGTGGTTAGGGGCGTACAAATCAAACGTCACAATGTAATGACATCTTCAAAAGCTTGCCATACTGTGTTGAACTATCAAAGATTTATGTATTATTTGATTGCTTTTTTTTAATAAAACTTTTGGTATTCAAATTAGAAAAAATCTAGTACTTCTGTTGTTCAGCTCATAAGAGCAAATGGGGGAGGGGGGAATCGGGGGATTAAAGGCACTTGTTTTTTTTTTGAGTTTTCTATTTCAAGAAAAAGTTTGTGCGAAAACGCAAAGAACCAAATGATCAGGTAGAACTGTATGAGGGCAGTTAGGACAACTCTAGCATATTCGTCATATTGACCGTCTCCATATCAATATGGAGCATGTTCCATATGGAATACGGAGTCTAGTGAGGTGCCGCGTAAACACAAAGTCACAATATGGCTGCCTCCATAGTCGTGGGACCCGTGTCTTCAATTAAAATAAAGATTCCATGTGAGGTGTGGGATCACATGCACTTTTCTTCCTGCCACACGGAATCACATGTACCTATCATACGAAGCATGTGCCAAAAGGCAGCCCCAAATCGACATATATGTCGCACGGGAGGCCAAATATGGAGGGCGCTCCATAAATTATGGCGATTGAGTCCCTTATGACGACTATGCTAGAGTGCGTTTTTGGCTAGAATCGTCACAATGGCAATATTATGGTGATTTGTCCAATTTTAACCCTTCAGATTATGGTTAATAAATTCGAACCAATTACCAAACAAATTTAGGATACTTGTTGGTGGTGGTAAATTGAATGTAACATGAATAGCATGCCAAATGAATTGAACGGACCTGAGAGGTATAAATGATGAATCGTTCCTCTTGATCACCAAAATAACATCTTGTGATACCCTGTCAAATACGTTATGCGAGATTATATTTGGGGAGAACTACCTCCCTCTGCCAGAACAACATGATTAATTTTATATTTGAAGGGACTTTTGTTTTCAGATATTCTTTCTTCGAAAATTGGTCCAGAATTCATGAGATCCGCATACATAGACTTCACAGTGAAGGCAACATTAATAGCCAACCTCCACTAAAACATATTTGGCGTCTGAGTTAGAATGATCGACATCAACCTACTAACTAAATCGACCGACTTAATCCATTTGTCGCCAAGTAAAGCTCTGCGGAATTGAACATTCAATGGGCTAGCCCCCAAAACAAAAACCACTAAGGTATTCTTCCTAAACGTGTTATTGTTAATGGTTGGGTATTGGAGAGCCAATGGAGTTTCACCCAAGCATTTATCTTGCAAGAAACCCGTCGATAGACCATCATCAACCTTCAAGGAACCTCTTATGAAAAAAAGGAAGACTTGACCTTCATCAAGCGCTTCGAAAACATATTTATGATTATGACCTACATGTAAATATCCACAAATAAAAGAGAATAATTAAGATGACATCTAATCATAATATTAAACTCAGGGTCACTAATTACTCTGCAACTATTCACACACTTGGAGCATGGTAGTATCTGTCACCCACCCATCCTAGGAAAACTTACCACAATACTCTCTTCCAGATCATAAAGGTGAAGTGAATTGCAGTCGATGTTCACACATCACAACTAAATAATTAAACCACAACATAATATCGTAACATTGAACTTTACTCAATTTCACATCATTACTTGCAAAAAGATTTGTCCAAGTCCTCAAGAACGTAACAGACTGTTCAAAAGAGATCATATTGATCATGATCAGTGGGGTAATGACATGGAAAACAATCTGATAACACACATCTTCTACCAAATAATCAATAATCATCAGTTATAGATAAGTAAGCGACACCCGTAAGTGATATCAGTAGCAAACTAGATGTACTAGCTCATAGATTGAAAAGTAGGGGTGGAGATAGTGATGGTAATGAATGAGATGGTGATGATGATCCCCACGATGAATGGAGAGTTGGTTATTTCGATGGCTTCTATTTACCCCATGGGGAGGGGAAGGATCCTGAGAGGTCAGCCCTTCAAGAGCAAATAGTGCTCCGCTCTATTTCTGCCTAGAAAATGGCGGCGGAAAAAAAATCCCCGATAGTTCTTTATGGGAGTTCTAGGTTAAATAGGATGAGGGCTACGGGGTAAAGCATTAGGGGTGCCTTGTGGGACCCTAGATCGTAACAGAAGGCAAGATCACGTGTGCACTAGGGTGACAAAGCAGGTGAATTAACAAATACGCAATATTCTTGCCGGCCTCGAGTGTTTGATCACCATAAGTAATATACCCGGTCTGTCGTTATAACAATTATGGATTTTTCCACTTGTTGAAATCTTACACTTTTTATTTTTATTGTTGGAAATATGCCCTAGAGGCAATAATAAAGTGGTTATCATTATATTTCCTTGTTCATGATAATCGTTTATTATCCATGCTATAATTGTATTGATTGGAAACTCAATTGCATGTGTGGATACATAGACAACACTGTGTCCCTAGTATGCCTCTAGTAGACTAGCTCATTGATCAAAGATGGTCAAGGTTTCCTAGCCATAGACATGAGATGTCATTTGATAACGGGATCACATCATTAGGAGAATGATGTGATGGACAAGACCCAAACTATGAATGTAGCATATGATAGTGTCAGTTCATTGCTATTGTTTTCTGCATGTCAAGTATCTGTTCCTATGACCATAAGATCATGCAACTCACTGACATCGGAGGAATACCTTGTGTGTATCAAACGTCGCAACGTAACTGGGTGACTATAAAGATGCTCTACAGGTATCTCCGAAGGTGTCTGTTGAGCTGGCATGGATCGAGACTGGGATTTGTTACTCCGTATGACGGAGAGGTATCTCAGGGCCCACTTGGTAATACAACATCACAATGAGCCTTGCAAGCATAGTGACTAAAGATTTAGCCACAGGATCTTGTATTACGGAATGAGTAAAGAGACTTTCCGATAACGAGATTGAACTAGGTACGGAGATACCGACGATCGAATCTCGGGCAAGTAACATACCGAAGAACAAAGGGAACAACATACGGGATTAACTGAATCCTTGACATAGAGGTTCAACCGATAAAGATCTTCGTAGAATATGTAGGAACCAATATGGGCATCCAGGTCCCGCTATTGGTTATTGACCGTAGAGGTGTCTCGATCATGTCTACATAGTTCTCGAACCCGCAGGGTCTGCACACTTAACGTTCGGTGACGTTTTGGTAGTATTGAGTTATGTATGGTGGTAACCGAAGGTTGTTTGGAGTCCCGGATGAGATCCCGGACGTCACGAGGAGCTCCGGAATGGTCCGGAGGTAAAGATTGATATATAGGAAGTCCCGTTTTGGTCACCGAAAAAGTTTCGGGTACTTTGGTAGTGTACCGGGAGTGCCGGGAGGGTACCGGGGGACCATCGGGAGGGGCTTCTAAGGAAACAGCTGGGTATACCTTCTATCTCAGATCCAAGGGCAAAGTTTTTGTTGCTGAAAACGGGTCCTTTCTCGAGAAAGAGTTTCTCTCGAAAGAATTGAGTGGGAGGAAGGTAGAACTTGATGAGGTTATTGAACCGTCACTTCAGTTGGATGGTAGCACGATGCAGAAATATGTTTCTGTGGCGCCTACACCGAATGAAGAGGAAGTTAATGATGATGATCATGACACTTCGGATCAAGTTACTACCGAACCTCATAGGCCGACAAGAACTCGTACCGCCTCTGAGTGGTACGTCAATCCTGTCCTGGAGGTCATGTTGTGAGACAACAGTGAACCTACGAGCTATGAAGAAGCGATGGTAGGCCCGGATTCCAACAAATGGCTAGGAGCCATGAAATCCGAGGAAGGATCCATGTATGAAAACCAAGTATGGACTTTGGTAGACTTGCCCGTTAAACGGCAGGCCGTTCAGTACAAATGGACCTCTAAGAAGAAGATAGACGCTGATGGTAAATGTCACCATTTATAAAGCTCGACTTGTCGCAAAGAAGTTTCCGACAAAGTTCAAGGAGTTGACTACGATGAGACTTTCTCACCCGTAGCGATGCTAAAGTCTGTTGGAATTAAGTTAGCAGTTGCTGCATTTTTCGATTATGAAATCTGGCAGATGGATGTCAAAACATCGTTTCCTTAACGGTTTCTTTGAGGAAAGGTTGTATGTGATACAACCGGAAGGTTTTGTCAGTCCTAAGGATGCTAAAATGTATGCAAGCTCCAGCAATCCTTCTATGGACTGGAGCAAGCATCTCGGAGTTGGAATATACGCTTTGATGAGGTGATCAAAGTTTTTGGGTCTATACAAAGTTTATGAGAAACTTGTATTTACAATAAAGTGAGTGGGAGCACTATAGAATTTCTGATAAGTATATGTCGATGACATATTGTTGATCAGAAATGATATAGATTTTCTGAAAAGCATAAAGGGTTGTTTGAAAAGGAGTTTTTCAAAGGAAAACCTGGAAATAAGCTACTTAAATATTGGGCATCAGGATCTATATAGATAGATCAATACGTCTGATAAAACTTTCAATGAGTACATATCTTGACAAGTTTTTTTGAAAGAGTTCAAAATGGATCAGTCAAAGAAAGAGTTCTTGCCTGATTTGTAAAGGTGTGGAGTTGAGTGAGACTCAAAGCTCGACCACGGCAGAAGAAAGAGAAAGGACGAAGGTCGTCCCCTATGCTTTAGCCATAGGCTCTATATAGTATGACATGCTGTGTACCGCACCTGTGTGTGCCTTGCCATGAGTCTGTCAAGGGGTACAAGAGTGATCCAGGAGTGGATCACTGGACAGCGGTCAAAATTATCCTTAGTGACTAGAGGACTAAGGAAATGTTTCTCGATTATGGAGGTGATAAAGAGTTCGTCGTAAAGGGTTACGTCGATGCAAGCTTTGACACCAATCCGGATGACTCTGAGTAGCAATCCGGATACGTATAGTGGGACAGCCATTTGGAATAGTTCCAAGTGGAGCGTGGTAGCATCTGTAGTATGACATATAGATTTGCAAAGAACACACGGATCTGAATGTTGCAGACCGTTGACTAAAGACCTCTCTCACATGCAAAACATGATCGAACCCCAGAACTCATTGGGTGTTAGATTCATTACAATGTTAATCACATGGTGATGTGAGCTAGATTATTGACTCTAGTGCAAGTGGGAGACTGTTGGAAATATGCCCTAGAGGCAATAATAATTTAGTTATTATCATATTTCCTTGTTCATGATAATTGTTTATTATCCATGCTATAATTGTATTGATTGGAAACTCAAATACATGTGTGGGTACATAGACAACACTGTTTCCCTAGTATGCCTCTAATAGACTAGCTCGTTGATCAAAGATGGTCAAGGTTTCCTAGCCATAGACATGAGATGTCATTTGATAACGGGATCACATCATTAGGAGGAGGATGTGATGGACAAGACCCAAACTATGAACATAGCATATGATCGTGTCAGTTTATTGCTATTGTTTTCTGCATGTCAAGTATCTGTTCCTATGACCATGAGATCGTGCAACTCACTGACACCGGAGGAATACCTTGTGTGTATCAAACGTCGCAACGTAACTGGGTGACTATAAAGATGCTCTACAGGTATCTCCGAAGGTGTCTGTTGAGCTGGCATGGATCGAGACTGGGATTTGTTACTCCGTATGACGGAGAGGTATCTTAGGGCCCACTCGGTAATACAACATCACAATAAGCCTTGCAAGCAGTGTGACTAAAGTGTTAGACATGGGATCTTGTATTACGGAACGAGTAAAGAGACTTGCCGGTAATGAGATTGAACTAGGTATAGAGATATCGACGATCAAATCTCGGGCAAGTAACATACCGAAGAACAAAGGGAACAACGTACGGGATTAACTGAATCCTTGACATAGAGGTTCAACCGATAAAGATCTTCGTAGAATATGTAGGAACCAATATGGGCATCCAGGTCCCGCTATTGGTTATTGACCGTAGAGGTGTCTCGGTCATGTCTACATAGTTCTCAAACCCGCAGGGTCTGCACACTTAACGTTCGGTGGCGTTTCGGTAGTATTGAGTTATGTATGGTGGTGACCGAAGGTTGTTCGGAGTCCCGGATGAGATCCCGGACGTCACGAGGAGCTACGGAATGGTCCGGAGGTAAAGATTGATATATAGGAAGTCCCGTTTTGGCCACCGGAAAAATTTCAGGTATTTCCGGTAGTGTACCGGGAGTGTCGGAGGGCCATCGGGAGGGGCCACCCACACCGGGAGGCCACATGGGCCTGAGGGGGGGGGTGCACCAGCCCTTAGTGGGTTGGGCAAACCAGCCCCACAAGGCCCATGCGGCTAGGAAGGTGGGAAAGGAAAAAACCCCAAGTGGGGAAGGTAAACTCCAAGTAGGAAAGGAATCCTACTAGGAGTAGGATTGGAGGTGGAATCCTCCACCTCCTCCTGGTTCGGCCGAACCCCTAGGGGAAACCCCAGGGAGGCTGCCTCCTCCCCCTCCCTCCTATATATACTAGAGGAATAGAGGCCCTAAAGACACAAGTCCACGTGCTAGTTCTCTATTCCCTAGTTTCTTCACCAAATAGATTCCGACGGTGCTTAGGCGAAGCCCTGCCGGAATAGTTCCACCACCGCCGCCGCCGCGCCATCGCGCTGCCGGAGAACTCATCTACCTCTCCGCTCCCTCTTGCTGGATCAAGAAGGCGGAGATCGTCATCGAGCTGTATGTGTGCTGAACGCGGAGGTGCCGTCCGTTCGGCGCTAGATCGGGACGGATCGTGATTGGATCGCGGGACGGCTTGCGATTTGGATCGCGAAGACATTCGACTACATCAACCGCGTTTCTTAACGCTTCCCGCTTAGCGATCTACAAGGGCATGTAGATCCACTCTCCCTCTCGTAGATGCTCATCACCATGGATAGATCTTGCGTGTGCGTAGGAAAATTTCGTTTCCCATGCAACGTTCCCCAACAATGGTATCAGAGCCAGGTTTATGCGTAGATGAGATCACGAGTAGAACACAAAGGAGTTTGTGGGCGTTGATGCTCAGATTGCTTCCTCCCTTGGTCTTTTCTTGATTCAGTGGTATTGTGGGATGAAGCGGCCCGGACCAACATTACTCGTACGCTTACGAGAGACCGGTTCCATCAACTGACATGTAACTTTGTTGCATAAAGATGGCTGGCGGGTGTCTGTCTCTCCCACTTTAGTTGGATCGGATTCGACAAAGGCGGTCCTTAAGAAGGTTGAATAGCAATTTGTGTATCACCGTTGTGGTTTTTGCGTAGGTAAGAATCGTTCTTGCTAGATACCCGTAGCAGCCACGTAAAACATGCAACAACAATTAAAGGACGTCTAACTTGTTCTTGCAGGGTATGTTATGATGTGATATGGCCAATTACATGATGAGATATATGTGATGTATGAGATGATCATGTTTTGTATAGAATATCACGACTTGCATGTCGATGAGTACGGCAACCGGCAGGAGCCATAGGGTTGTCTTTAATTAATTTTCGCAGTTTTTGCTTTACTTTATCGCTATGAGTTAGCAATAGTCGTGGAAGCAACAGTTGGCGCGACAACCTCATGGCGACACGATGATGGAGATCAAGATGATGGAGATCATGGTGTCATGCCGGTGACGATGGAGATCATGCCGGTGCTTTGGAGATGGAGATCAAAAGCACAAGTTCATGGCCATATCATGTCACTTATGATTTGCATGTGATGTTAATCCTTTTATGCATCTTATTTTGCTTAGGACGACGGTAGCATTATAAGGTGATCCCTCACTAAAATTTCAAGATAAAATTGTGTTCTCCCCGAGTGTGCACCGTTGCGAAAGTTCGTCGTTTTGAGACACCACGTGATGATCGGGTGTGATAGACTCTACGTTCACATACAACGGGTGCAAGCCAGTGTTGCACGTGCGGAACAGTCGGGTTAAACTTGACGAGCCTAGCATGTACAGACATGGCCTCAGAACACAAGAGACCGAAAGGTCGAACATGAGTCATATAGTAGATATGATCAACATGAAGATGTTCACCAATGAAACCACCTCATCTCACATGATGATCGGACTTGAGTTGGTGAATTTGGCTCATGTGACACTCGAATGACCGAAGGGATGTCAATTTGAGTGGGAGTTTTTAAGTAATATGATTAACTAAACTCATTATCTTGAACAATAGTCTAAGTTGTCTTTGTAAAATTTATGTTGTAGATCAATGGCTCGCGTAGTAGCACCCCTGAATTTTAATGCGTTCCTAGAGAAAGATGGTGGAAGTAACTTTGTGGACTGGGCCCGTAATCTAAGGATTATCCTTACGGCTTCCCAAAAGGCTTATGTCCTTGATGCACCGCTTGGTGAACCACCCACTCAAGTAGAGTCTGCAGACGTTGCGAACACCTGGCAGGCACGTTCTGATGATTACTCAATGGTTCAATGTGCACTGTTGTATGGCTTAGAACCAGGACTTCAAAGACGTTTTGAATGTTATGGAGCATATGATATGTTCCAGGAGTTGAAGTTTATCTTTCAGAAGAATGCCCGGATCGAGAGGTATGAGACCTCCGATAAGTTCTATGCTTGCAAGATGGAGGAGAACGGGTCTGTCAGTGAACACATACTCAGAATGTCTGGGTATTCCACCCGTCTGGCTGAATTGGGGATGCCCCTTCCGCCAGAGGCGATCACTGACAGAGTTCTTCAATCACTGCCACCTAGCTACAAGAGCTTCGTGTTGAACTATAAAATGCACGGGATGAACAAGTCAGTCGCCGAGCTGTTTGCGATGTTGAAAGTCGCTAAGTCTGAGATTCAGAAGGAGCATCAAGTGTTGATGGTCAATAAAACCACTAGTTTCAAGAATAATGGCAAGGGTAAGAAGGGTAACTCCAAGAAGAGTGGCAAAGCAGTTGCCCCTCCCGTGAAGAAACCCAAGGCTGGACCCAAGCCAGAAACTAAGTGCTTTCATTGCAAGGGAACTGGTCACTGGAAGCGGAACTGCCCCAAGTATCTGGCTGACAAGAAGGCGGCTAACACCAAACAAGGTATATGTGATATACATGTTATTGATGTGTACCTTACCAACTCTCGTTGTAGTGCCTGGGTATTTGATACCGGTTCGGTTGCTCACATTTGCAACTCAAAACAGGAACTGCGGAATAGACGGAGGCTGGCAAAGGACAAAGTGACGATGCGCGTGGGAAATGGTTCCAAGGTTGATGTGATCGCCGTCGGCACGCTCGCTCTTCGATTACCATCGGGATTAGTGATGAACCTGAATAATTGTTATTTAGTGCCTGCGTTAAGCATGAGCATTATATCTGGATCTTGTTTATTGCGAGACAGTTACTCATTTAAATTAGAGAATAATGGATGTTCTATTTATATGAGTAATATCTTTTATGGTCATGCACCCAATGTGAGGGGTTTATTCTTATTGAATCTCGATAGTGATGATACACATGTTCATAACATTGATGCCAAAAGATGTAGAATTGATAATGATAGTACCACTTTCTTGTGGCACTGCCGCTTAGGTCATATTGGTGTAAAACGCATGAAGAAGCTCCATGCTGATGGACTTTTGGAGTCACTTGATTTTGAATCACTTGACACATGTGAACCATGCCTCATGGGCAAGATGACTAAGACCCCGTTCTCTGGAACAATGGAACGGGCAAGTGACTTGTTGGAAATCATACATACTGATGTGTGCAGTCCGATGAGCATTGAGGCGCGCGGTGGTTATCGTTATTTTCTCACCTTCACTGATGACTTAAGTAGATATGGGTATATTTACTTAATGAAACACAAGTCTGAAACGTTTGAAAAGTTCAAACAATTTCAGAGTGAAGTTGAGAATCATCGTAACAAGAAGATTAAATTCCTACGATCTGATCGAGGAGGAGAATATCTGAGTTATGAGTTTGGCAGTCACTTAAGACAGTGTGGAATTGTTTCACAATTGACACCGCCTGGAACACCACAGCGTAATGTTGTGTCCGAACGTCGTAATCGAACCTTATTGGATATGGTGCGTTCTATGATGTCTCTTGCCGATTAGCCACTATCGTTTTGGGGTTATGCGTTAGAGACAGCTGCATTCACTTTAAATAGGGCACCATCGAAATCCGTTGAGACGACGCCATATGAACTGTGGTTTGGCAAGAAGCCAAAGTTGTCGTTTCTTAAAGTTTGGGGATGTGATGCTTATGTCAAAAAGCTTCAGCCTGAAAAGCTGGAACCCAAAGCGGAGAAATGCGTCTTCATAGGATACCCAAAAGAGACAGTTGGGTATACCTTCTATCTCAGATCCGAAGGCAAAGTGTTTGTCGCTAAAAACGGAACATTTCTTGAGAAAGAGTTTCTCTCGAAAGAATTGAGTGGGAGGAAAATAGAACTTGATGAGGTTGTTGAACCTTTACTTCAACCTGAGAGTAGCGCAGCGCAGAAAGATGTTTCTGTAGAGACTACAACGGTTGAAGAGGAAGTTAATGATGATGATCATGAAGCTTCGGTTCAAGTTGCTATTGAACCTCGTAGGTCGACAAGGACACGTACTGCTCCTGAGTGGTACGGTAACCCTGTCTTAGAGGTCATGTTGTTGGACAATGATGAACCTACGAGCTATGGAGAAGCGATGATGGGCCCGGATTCTGAGAAATGGTTAGAGGCCATGAAATCCGAGATGGGATCCATGTATGAAAACAAAGTATGGACTTTGGAAGTATTACCTGAGGGGCGAAAGGCCATTCAGAACAAATCGATCTTTAAGAGGAAGACGGACGCGGACGGTAATATCACCGTCTATAAAGCTCGACTTGTGGCAAAGGGTTTTTCACAAGTTCAAGGAGTTGACTACGATGATACCTTCTCACCCGTAGCGATGCTTAAGTCCATCAGAATCATGTTAGCAATAGCTGCATTTTTCGATTATGAAATTTGGCAGATGGATGTCAAAACAGCGTTCCTTAATGGTTTCCTTAAGGAAGAGTTGTATATGATACAACCGGAAGGTTTTGTCGATCCAGAGAATGCTGACAAAGTTTGCAAACTCCAGAGATCCATTTATGGACTGGTGCAAGCATCTTGGAGTTGGAATCTTCGTTTTGATGAGGTGATCAAAGCGTTCGTGTTTATACAAGTTTACGGAGAAGCTTGTATTTACAAGAAAGTGAGTGGGAGCTCTATATCGTTTCTAATATTATATGTGGATGACATATTGCTTATTGGAAACAATATAGAACTTTTGGAGAGCATGAAGGAATATTTGAACAAGAGTTTTTCAATGAAGGACCTAGGAGAAGCTGCTTTCATATTAGGCATCAAGATCTATAGAGATAGATCGAGACGCTTAATAGGACTTTCACAGAGCACATACCTTGATAAAGTTTTGAAGAAGTTCAAAATGGATCAGTCCAAGAAGGGGTTCTTGCCTGTATTGCAAGGTGTGAAATTGAGTAAGACTCAATGCCCAGTGACTGCAGAAGATAGAGAAAAGATGAGTGTCGTCCCCTATGCTTCAGCCATAGGCTCTATCATGTATGCAATGCTGTGCACAAGACCCGATGTCAGCTTTGCCATAAGTATGGCCGAAAGGTTTCAAAGTGATCCAGGAATGGAACACTGGACGGCGGTCAAGAATATCCTTAAGTACCTGAAAAGGACTAAAGACATGTTTCTCATTTATGGAGGTGATCAAGAGCTCGTCGTAAAGGGTTACGTCGATGCAAGCTTTGACACTGATCCGGATGACTCTTAGTCTCAAACCGGATACGTATTTATTCTCAATGGGGGTGCGGTAAGCTGGTGCAGTTCCAAGCAGAGCGTGGTAGCTGATTCTACATGCGAAGCGGAGTACATCGCTGCCTCGGAGGCGGCGAAGGAAGGTGTATGGATGAAGGAGTTCATGACAAATCTTGGAGTAGTGCCTAGTGCACTAAACCCAATGACTCTGTTCTGTGACAACACTGGTGCCATTGCTCTGGCCAAGGAACCAAGGTTTCACAAGAGGACCAGACACATAAAGCGATGTTTCAATTCCATCTGCGATTACATCAAGGAGGAGGACATAAATATTTGCAAAGTGCACACGGATCTGAATGTCGCAGACCCAATGACTAAACCTCTTCCAAGGGCTAAACATGATCAACACCAGAACTGTATGGGTGTTAGATTCATTACAATGTAAATCACATAGTGATGTGAACTAGATTATTGACTCTAGTGCAAGTGGGAGACTGTTGGAAATATGCCCTAGAGGCAATAATAAAGTGGTTATTATTATATTTCCTTGTTCATGATAATCGTTTATTATCCATGCTATAATTGTATTGATTGGAAACTCAATTGCATGTGTGGATACATAGACAACACTGTGTCCCTAGTATGCCTCTAGTAGACTAGCTCGTTGATCAAAGATGGTCAAGGTTTCCTAGCCATAGACATGAGATGTCATTTGATAACGGGATCACATCATTAGGAGAATGATGTGATGGACAAGACCCAAACTATGAACGTAGCATATGATCGTGTCAATTTATTGCTATTGTTTTCTGCATGTCAAGTATCTGTTCCTATGACCATGAGATCATGCAACTCACTGACACGGGAGGAATACCTTGTGTGTATCAAACGTCGCAACGTAACTGGGTGACTATAAAGATGCTCTACAGGTATCTCCGAAGGTGTCTGTTGAGCTGGCATGGATCGAGACTGGGATTTGTTACTCCGTATGACGGAGAGGTATCTTAGGGCCCACTCGGTAATACAACATCACAATGAGCCTTGCAAGCATAGTGACTAAAGAGTTAGCCACGGGATCTTGTATTACGGAATGAGTAAAGAGACTTGCCGATAACGAGATTGAACTAGGTATAGAGATACCGACGATCGAATCTCGGGCAAGTAACATACCGAAGAACAAAGGGAACAACATACGGGATTAACATACGAGGTGCCGTCCGTTCGTCGCTAGATTGGGACGGATCGTGATTGGATCGCGGGACTGCTTGCGATTTGGATCGCGAAGACGTTCAACTACATCAACCGCGTTTCTTAACGCTTCCCGCTTAGCGATCTACAAGGGTATGTAGATCCACTCTCCCTCTCGTAGATGCTCATCACCATGGATAGATCTTGCGTGTGCGTAGGAATTTTTTTGTTTCCCATGCAACGTTCCCCAACAGTTATTTACATTGCCTTGCAACTCCACCCTCACAAACCACTACAAGTTATACCTTTTAGTACTTACAGTGAATCATCGCTATTTTTGCACTTACTAATTCCTTCGTCTCCTCATGGATTTGATGCTTTTACTTATCAAAAAGATCTACAATTGATCCCCTAGACTTGTGAGACATCAAGACTCCCTTATGGTACCGTTGATGGTGAGTATAAATCTTTCAATCAGTTGAAAGTCGTAAGGAAACCATTTATCATGTACGGTACTTTTATTTTCGTCTCATACTTTTATCACTATGGTTTCATATGTTAAAGATACTCTACTTGGAACTTTCCTATAATTTGGTAAGAATATTTGTGAGGAACATATTAAAGGAAAAAAAGAGGTTTATATAGTACCTGTTGGTTACCTAAAAAATGTCAAAGCTAACCACAATGCAGGAAATGAGAAAGATCACCCTGTTGTTCATGTTCGTTCGCTTGACGAAATATGTTGCCTCTCTAAAATTAATGGGTTATATCGTAATGCCTTGGAAAATTAATTATTCCCTCTCTCATTAGAGGGTGATGCTCTGAAATGGTATCGTTCTATTGATAACCCTTATGTCATGTATTGGAAGATCTAAGTGGTGAGTTTCGTAACAGATTCTATCCTCTCCATAAAACTCATATTGATATTGGCGCCTCATGAGGGAGAGAGTATGGCTAAAGATTTTATGTGAGGAAAAAGTTACCGGCAATAGTTTTATCAAAGAGCTAGTAACTTTTATGCGAGGCTTACCGCTCATGATAGAGAAAGACTTGATAGACTTTTGAAGGATGTTTTAGTAATATAAGAGTTGAAGAAGGTTAGTATCTTCTTAATCTTATTATTTCCAATAACAAAGGATGATAAATGGATAGAAGGTAAAAAGGGAGGTAAAACTATAGAGTATGAATGCACTAAGACATTCTCTGAAACATGTGAATTTAATGATATGAATACCAAGTGTGGTCTTGATTCTGAAGTACCTGTTAACCTATTTGATGTTTTGCTTCCTTTCTCAATATCCCTAAGTATAGTGGGGAGAAATATCATGAATCTGTATGAGTATGAGAGTGAAGGTGACAAACCTTTGTTCTCCCAGGAAAAGAGAAGGAATGGTTAGGATCTGACATTGTTGAGGACCTGACTACTACTACTACTACTACTACTATTATTATTATTATTATTATTATTATTATTATTATTATTATTATCGCGTTGGGTTGCCAATGATAGTTACATTTATGTGTTCCTTTTGTTGCTCTCATCAAAATCAAGTTGCAGATTTATGACCCTTAACATGTCACAGAACACTTGACAATGAAAGTTAATAATTTATTATTGGGTAAAACAATCAAGTAATATAATTACAATAACGCAATTATTGCTAACAAAGTTTTTGCCGCCAACCTGGTTCGCCTTCATGAAGGACATAAGCTAGCGTTTCTTGGTCCACTCCTGCTCATACAACTATGCCTTGTATTTGACATTTCCCCCCTCAAAGTTTGTCACATCAATGATGAGCACGCAATTCATGCCAGACATGAGTTGTTGTCTTCTGCCCGCCACCTTGTTGAACTTGAGCACGCAGTTCACACGTGTGTGCTGAACGCCAACACCGCCAGTCGTCGAGCTCCTGGAAGTGTAGGTCGTTAATGTTTTTGTCTGGTTCCATTGGTCGTTAATGTTGGTTCCCATCCATTCTCTACCATCGTGTTCCACATTTGGTTGCCCATCGATTCACCACAAACCATGGTTGGTGCACCCATGGAATACATGATCAAGACAACAATGACGAGGAGGAAACTGGTTGTCCTCTTGGCCTTTTTTTTGTTGGTTAGTTTTGGAGCTTGAGATAGCAAGTCAATTTATGTGGGACTATGGTGAATTGGTGACGTGAGTGGTTCCGAAACAAGCAACATGAGGGTGGTTAAATAGACACACCATATATAAGAGGCAAACATTAATTGGATGCATACCCATAAATAAATTCAAAAGGACATTTATGATAACATTTTATTGCGTATAACCATCATTCAAACATTAATTGGATGCATACCCAAATATATGCATTTTGAATGAGAGATTGATTGCAAGATTTTATTGGATGTGATGGTTACACCTCTATTCAACAATTGGTCAAAAGTTGCATCAATTACTACCTTTGTTCAATATTAATTGATATACACCCAAAACGACATCTAGAAGGAGGCTAATCAGATACAAAAAATTGGAATGAATAATATTATCCTGAGTTGTTGGAATATTTGGGTCAAAGAAATGAAAATATATTCCGAAATGAAGTCCCAACAATCACTACTTCAAAATTCCTTATCAATAGAACCTTACTCTGCTAGTTCATAGGATCATGAGCAAATATGTTGAGGGATTGCAGAGGTGGATAGAAGCCCATCTTTGGTGTTGGCGTCTAGAATTAATTTTCTCTGTTTTTTATCATGATGATCACTAGAACTTGCATCGGATCGTTTCCTGCACTTTCTTTCTTTCATCGTCTTCTTACTGTGTATATATGATCTTTTGTATTTATATAGAAAATCCGAAGAAAAAATGTTGTATGGTTCATGGCTCAAAAAATACTAACGGTCACCTTGCCCATGCTCTACCCATTTCAAGTACCATATTATTTGGCAGCAGCTCGGTTTCACTACTTAGTCTCCCTTGCCACCAACTCAGACTGCATGCAAATTATAATTTTATTTAGCTGCTTATAATATATAGCCTTTCCTTTCTTGAATAATCCGAACAAAAGGTAACTAAGAATTGATCATAAGGAGAGGAGCATGCCTGCATGACAAGATCTGCAAGTTCTCAGCCGGACCCAAAGGCGCAATGCATCTTATTTCTTTGAGCCGCCCTTTTCGGTGAATTGGCATTTATGCTATGTGGGATTATATATGGGTCCATTTTGTTGTGCTTACATTTGTTACCATCTTCCAAAGAAAAGGTGATTCCAAGAAAATGGTTAGGCTACATCATTCAAGAATGACACATTTCTAATATTTTATTCACTTCATCGTTGGTCCAGTCACCAACTAAACACCCTAAACTTTCACATGATGATAATACTAATATAGCCATTTCATGGCTTCTCTACACGAAACTTAGAATGGGCAAACCATATCCAACAACATGACTTTATTTCTCTTGTACATAACCCAATACTCAGCCGTACAACACACATATGTAACAATATTCTGGCATTTCAAATGTATGACCACCAAATATTTCATGAGATAATGCTAAATCTCCATCACTTCTAAACATTTCATCCCATATCCAAACGGAAATAATGGATCATAGTTAGCACCTGCAGTATTTATAAGAAGTTGATCGTTAGATCTAAACCAAGTTACAGGCAACTTGCCCACAAAATCATGGTCTCCAAAGAGACAATCAGCAACTCCCATGCCCTCACTTCCAGGCAGCCAAGCAACAACTAGAGCATCTACCTTCTCAAGAACTTGCGGCTCGATAACTAAGGGTCTTCCAGAAATAACAATCACCAAGGTAGGGACTTTACTGGCAACACGAGTAATCAGATCAGAACCATTGAATGGAATACTAAGGTCGGTTCTATCCCCTAACCCTTCTGCATAGGGAACCTCACCAACTACAACAACTGCATAGGAAAATTTGCCGGCTTCAATGGTAGCCTCTATTGGGCATTCCTCATACACAACTTTAGTTCCCACTTCCACAGATTCTTGTATGGCCTCTAATATGCTTGTACCTGTTGGTTTTGATAGCTCAATTAGCTTCTACGTCATAGTGCGGACTAAACTATAACATATATTTAATAAACAAAATAAAAAAATCTAATAAATTGCGATAGTTAGGTTAAAGTGAAAAGGAAAAAAATGTGTTATATGCATGCATTTCGAGGAACCACTGTGGCAGAACTGAATTTTTACCCAAGATCAAGGAAGCACCAAATGCCTACACGACTACTACTTGTTTAGTTCATTATTTTGTGGTCGCCTCATAGTTCTTGGTGCTTCCTCCGCCCGGGTTTGTTGGCCCCCTTAATGTTGACCATAAATTTAACTAATAAAATATGAACTATATGTCGCAAAAATAATATCGTGGGAAAAATATTTTAAATACAAATATAGTAGTATGTTTTTTTAGCATATTACCCCATATTTTGTAAGTCATATAGATGGTCAAAGTTTGACCCAAAATATGTGGGGTTATAATAAACCCGGACGGAGGAACTAGCTTGTTTATTGGCATATTTACTGTAGTTGTTTGTATCTAGATTCGTAAACTGTTACCGCAGTGTCTCTTGTATTTTTAGTTTGGTATTATGTACAATAAGATCCAATGCGAACATCTTATAATTCAATTTCAAAATAACAATTTCACATTTGCATATGTATCATGGCACTTAAAAAATAGGTCATAATTTATCCATAGCTACTAATCATCCAGAAACCTTTAATTTCCAAAGAGCATGATTTTTTTAGTAGGAAACAAATAATGGTAAGTGTCCCCGCCAGAATGAAAGGTCATGCGTAATATATTCTTCCGGAGTTAAAATTATTTGCTTACCAAGAGTTATCTTTCCACTATCACCATGCCAAGCTATCGTCCACCCACCGCACTGGTATCCAATATTGTCAGCATGTGTCCCTGCGACGAGTATTCGTTTTGCATTTTTGGCTAAGGGAAGGAAAGGTTCCTTCCGATTCTTGCCATTTTTCAGAAGGACCAAAGACTTTCGAACAGCCTCACGTGCTAGCAGACGATGTTCCTAACGCATGCATACCGTATATGGTGAGTGATATCTAGTGGGAGATAGTTAAGCCAAAGAGAATAACAACCTCATTCGCATATTGTATATGGAGTGATGCCTAGTGGGAGAAGAACATAGATGAGTGAAAATACATTTTACCTTGCAACCAATTACATCGAGTAGAGCTGGATCTGAAAATGGATGCTCAAAAACTCCAGATATGAACTTAACTCTTAAAATCCGCTCAACGGCGTCATCAATTCGTGATAATGGTATCTTCCCTGTCTCCACCAAGAACACAAGATCTTCCAAGAATTTCTCAAATCTGAAAGGTATCATAATCTGTAGATTGCTCAACAAATGTAAAACAAGCAGCTGATGCATAATATGTTGTAATAGCCATTTATTGAATAATACCATATCTATTCCAGCATTAACTGCCTGTGCAATGCAATGGCGATAATCAGACCCTTGAGGCTCGCAAAGATGGTCAATGCCTTCCCAGTCTGACACCACAAAACCCTGTGAAACGAGAGCTTACACATGTTGTCATGTTCACTATTCACAACCAAAGCTAGCATCAATCTACCAACTAATAAAACACCATAGTCTCAATTACCTGGAAGCCTAACTTGCCCTTTAAAACATCTGTGAGCAAATGGTGACTGGCATGTAATGGCTCCCCATTCCATTGAGAGAAGGACGCCATGATCGTTGCCACGCCTTGAGATATACAATCAGGGTAAGGTTTCATGTGGATCATTTCCAAATCGTCTAGAGAGCAAATGGTGTTCCCTTCATTGATCCCGTTGTGAGTGCCACCATCCCCTACGTAATGCTTGGCACACGCAAGCACATTCTCCCTGCATCTCACAAAAGAGGGACTCATTTCTACTAATAGGTTTGTGGGCATATGCAAATATAAATGCATACCTTGGGCCACTCTTTATTAAAGCTTGACCCAAAAATGCCAAGCGCGAGCCCGGACTAGCCCAGCCCAAAAAGTATAAATGATAAAATTTATATTTATTTTAATTATCTTTGGGATAAAAAATTATAATACCTTTTTTTTAGAAAAGGAGGATAACCTCCGGCCTCTGCATCAGCATGATGCATACGGCCTCCAACTATTATAATAAAAATTATAATACCTATTTTTATCGAACCAAATATGAGTTGGTTGTGAGTCTTTTTGGGTTTCTACTCTAGCCTACTCCAACTTGTTTGGAACTATAGGCTTTGTTGTTGTTGTTGTTGTTGTTGAAATATTAGATAGATTTTAGGTAAGGCTTTTTTAGATTTTGGTACTCGGCTTCACGCAAAAGACTAGAGCACAAGCCAGGCTTAAGCTCTGGGCTTCGGGATTGGGCCGTCCGGGGTTTGCAAATTCGACGAAAAAATTACGGTCGGTGCTTAAGCTTAAATTTTCAGGCTAGATTCAAACCAAAACTAAGTTAGGTAATTAAAACGATTTATTAAAATCCAGTGAATTCTAATGGGAATACTTGCCGAACAATTTCCGTAAATTTTCTGATTCAAAAAGTGCGGCCCTGATCCCAGAGCACCGGAAACAGGATTAAGTACCTAACCGAACGGAGGAACGGATAACCATGCGGGTGGTCTGCCGGTGGCTGGCCCTGCAGACCGGCGACGATGGTGGTGAAGGAGCGCACGATCTCTGGGTCCTCGCTGTAGCTCTCGTAGCATCTCCCCCACCTCGAATCCCTACAAACCTATACATACGTCACCCGGCCACCACCAGGCATCAGTCTTTTTTCATGCAGCTCAACGGACAGCAGCAGCAGTTAGTTAATCGTCTGCCGGAAGGTTTCTGAGCTTTACTCACGGCGACACAAGGGGCGAAGGTCCAGTGCATGCCGGTGGCGCGAACCTCGAGCGCCGTCGCCTCGCCGATCTTTCGGACAAGCTCCGGATCCCTGCAGGAAGTTAACAGAGCATGTATGTAGGCCGTGGCCAACGTAAACGTACAAAAAGCTACGTATTGGTCAGCGTGGTCGATCGGTATGTAACGTGCCTGGAAGCTCCGAGGCCGACGTTGTGGGGGAAGATGGTGGCGCCGATGACGTTGTTGTTGCCGTGGACAGCATCGATGCCGTAGATGATGGGGATGGCGAGGCGGGACGAGAGGGCGAGGCGCTGCATGTCGTCGACCATGCCGGCCCAGTCGGACGGGGAGGCGCGGTCGCAGGGCGGCCTGCCGCCGCCGTTGAGGAGGCTGCCGACGCCGAGCTCCGCGAGGGCGCGAGGCGACGCCACGGAGCGCTCGATCTGGGCCATCTGCCCCGCCTTCTCCCGCAACGTCATGCGGCCCAGCAGGTCGCGCACGCGCGTCTCCACCGGCGCCGACGCGTCCTTGTACACCGGCCGCTCCTCGCCTTGTTGCGCTGCCGCCATGCCGGACGGTGAGCACAAGTCAGAGTATTGCTTTTGTTCCGGACACCTGGGAATGACAGCCAAAGTAGTATTGATTTTGCCGTACAAATCTCGGTAGGTTTACCTTCTATATGTACTCAACTAATCATCCAGCACGTTCGCAATACCCGATTAAAGAACTACTCCATGAGTTATCGGATAATGTGAGGATAATATGAGCTGATGCATCAAGATGGCAACGTGGCAACGGGGAGAAACCCGGCCGGGTATTGCTCTTTCATGCCCGCCGTCACCGTGACACCATTCCGGCCAGCTACCCGCCCCACATTATCTGACAACATACACAGAGTGTTGGGTTTTACCCCAGGATAGCTCACATCAAAATATCAACACACACGATGATTTTTTTTAGTAAGGCTTCGTATCGTGCCTTATTTTTCTTTTCTTTGTTTCTCAATTTTCGGGTACATCAAACGCCACGGTGTAGACTCAGACCTCAGGCTAGCAAGCCGACTCGAAGTGAATTCACTTACTGACACAACACGGACCAGTACTACTCGGAAACTCATCGGCACATGCACCTATGCATGTAGTAGTGCTAATACGCATGCAACCATAAGCCAGTAAGTACACATTAGCTAGTCATTTGTTGGATTTTTGCTCCACCTTGGCCCAAAGCCCATCCAAAAATCTGAAACTCTCATGGCCCATTTGTGTTGGCTGTTGGTGTGGTGTGAGTGGAACTAAAGCTTAGTCCCACCCCGCTAGTGGAGAGAGAGCTACACCTCTTTATAAGGTGAGCTCTTCTAGCACTTGTAAGAGAATGAGAAGAGAAGAGACCCTCGCGCACCCTCCTCCTCGCTCGCCGCGCCGCGACGACTTCTTCCCCGATCTTGGCAACCTCTTCCTCAACGACATGAGCGGCAACATCAACACCGGCGATTCGGCTCCCGCTGCACCGTATGTAATCTTGTCCCCCCTGTTTGAGATCATGCTAGAATTTCTGTGTCTAGTTTTTGCCGTAGATTCGATCTACTTGTTTACTATGCTAGTCTGCATGATTAGTTCAGCCTATACTACTGCTGTCATGATTTATTTACTGTTTATTCGGATTAAATCTTGTAGTAATTTGCTCATATATTCAACAATCCAAAAACCTGATTATAGGCAATTTACTCCAAGTGGTTTTGCTGCGCATCTAAAGCCGCCCACCTTCAAGGGGGTGCAATATAAGAGGTGGCGCACGAGAGCAGTCTACTGGTTTCAGACCATGTACTGCTATGACGCCACCAAGGGTAAGCCCGAGGGCGATCTTACTCCTGCACAACAGGAAGCTTTTGAGAAGATCGATACTCTCTTCAAGGGCGCCCTTCTGAGTGTTCTTGACGATTCCATTGTGGATTCGTATATGTCGTTTGACAACGGCAAGGACATGTGGGCTGTACTCAAGGCCAAGTTTGGGGCCTCGGACGCTGGCAGTGAGTTGTACGTCATGGAGCAATTCTACGACTACAAGATGACTGATGAGCGCCCTGTTGTTCAACAAGCTCATGAGATACAGTCACTCGCAAAGGAGCTTGAGTACTTTAAGTGTGTGTTACCGGACAAGTTTGTGGCCAGAGGCATCATTGCCAAGCTTCCACCTTCGTGGAACATTTTTGCTACTTCTCTGAAACACAAGAGACATGAGTTTTCCGTTCCGGATCTCATTAGTACTCTTGATGTTGAAGAGAAGGCGAGAGCAAAAGACACACGTGCTCGAGCTGTTGAGGGAGCTTCTAGTGCTCACGTGGTGCAGAAGAAGAACTTCCATCTCAACAAGCCCCAAAACAACAAGAACAAATCTCAGGGCAAAGGCAAGTTTGTTGCAAAGAACAAGCCGTCACAATCTACCAACTTCAAGAAGAATTCTCATAAGAAGGGGAAGGGACTATGCCATGTTTGCGGTGATCCTAATCACTAGGCTCCGAGATGCCCTAATCGCTATGAGGAGCGCGAACATGAGAAGAGCGGCAAGTCCGCTAATGTTGTCATCAGTGATACTGATATGAAGGATTCTGGGTACGGTATTTTTCCTACCATCCTTTCAGTTTGTCATTCTCCAGATTGGTTAATTGACACCGGTGCTAATGTACATGTTTGTGCTGATGCCTCTATGTTTTCTTCTTACCAGGTCACAGGGACTTCTCCCGTGCTGATGGGGAACGGGTCACATGCCACTGTTCGAGGGGTCAGTACGGTCGATCTGAAGTTTACTTCGGGGAAGATCGTGCGTGTGAAGAACGTTCATCATGTGCCCTCCATCAATAAAAATCTCGTCAGCGGTTCCCGTTTGTGTCGAGATGGTTTTAAGTTGGTTTTCGAGTCCAATAAAGTTGTTATTTCTAAGTATGGACAATTTGTTGGAAAAGGCTATGAGTGCGGAGGCTTGTTCCGCCTGTCTTTGTCAGATATTTGCACTAAAGTTATTAATAATGTTTGCCACGATAATGAGTCTAATATTTGGCATTCGCGACTTTGTCATATTAACTTTGGTTGCATGACGCGGCTAGCCAATATGAGTTTAATTCCGAAATTCACTACTGTCAAGGGCTCCAAGTGCCAAGTGTGTGTGCAAGCTAAGCAACCTCGCAAGTCCCATAAGACTGCAGAGGCGAGAGACTTGGCGCCACTAGAGCTTATCCATTCTGATCTTTGTGAGATGAATGGTGTATTGACAAAAGGTGGAAAGAAATATTTCATGACGTTGATTGATGACTCCACCAGATATTGTTATGTGTATCTTCTGAAATCAAAAGATGAGGCTTTAAACTTCTTCAAAAACTACAAAGCTGAAGCAGAGAACCAACTTGATCGGAAAATTAAACGGCTTAGGTCTGATCGTGGTGGAGAGTATTTTTCCAAAGATTTTGATTCGTTTTGTGAGGAACATGGTATAATCCATGAGAGGACGCCTCCCTACTCACCTCAGTCAAATGGGGTGGCCGAAAGAAAGAACCGAACTCTAACTGATTTGGTTAACGCCATGTTAGACACATCGGGTCTCTCCAAGGAATGGTGGGGGGAGGCGCTAATGACTGCATGTCATGTCCTAAACCGAGTTCCCACAAAGCAAAAAACCATTACTCCTTTTGAGGAATGGGAAAGGAAAAGACTGAAACTCTCTTATCTACGAACTTGGGGTTGTTTGGCGAAAGTCAATATGCCAATTCCCAAGAAGCGCAAGCTTGGACCAAAAACCGTGGATTGTGTTCTTCTGGGCTATGCTTTTCATAGCATTGGCTATAGATTTTTGATAATAAAATCTGAGGTATCCGATATGCATGTTGGTACAATTATGGAGTCGAACGATGCGACTTTCTTTGAGGACATATTTCCTATGAAGGATATGCCTAACTCATCAAATCAGGAGATACCTACTCTATCTACTAAGGAATTGTCTGTAATTCCTGAACCCACCATTGCGATGGAACACGTTGAAAATCCTGAGGGGGATGACAATGAAACTCCTGTAAGGAGTAAGAGACAAAGGACTGCAAAGTCCTTTGGTGATGATTTCATTGTGTACCTCGTGGATGACACACCCAGGACTCTTTCAGAAGCCTATGCATCTTCTGATGCTGACTACTGGAAGGAAGCTGTCCGTAGCAAGATGGACTCCATCTTAGCTAATGGAACCTGGGAAGTCACTGATCGTCCTTATGGGTGAAAACCCGTGGGATGTAAGTGGGTGTTCAAGAAAAAGCTTAGACCTGATGGTACAATTGAAAAGTACAAGGCACGGTTTGTGGCCAAGGGTTATACCCAGAAAGAAGGTGAAGACTTCTTTGATACTTACTCACCTGTGGCTAGACTGATCACTATTCGGATGCTACTATCACTGGCTGCCTCACATGGTCTTCTCGTTCATCAAATGGACGTTAAGACGGCTTTCCTCAATGGAGAGTTGGATGAGGAAATTTACATGGATCAGCCTGATGGTTTTATAGTACCTGGTCAGGAAGGAAAAGTGTGCAAGTTATTGAAGTCTTTATATGGCCTTAAGCAAGCTCCCAAGCAGTGGCATGAGAAGTTCGAAAGGACATTAACTGCTGTAGGCTTTGTTGTAAACGAAGCTGACAAGTGTGTATACTATCGGCATGGTGGGGGCGAAGGAGTTATTCTTTGTCTGTATGTCGATGACATACTGATCTTTGGAACCAACCTTGATCTAATCAAGGAGGTTAAGGATTTCTTATCTCGCTGTTTTGAGATGAAGGATCTAGGAGTAGCTGATGTTATTCTGAACATCAAGCTACTGAGAGATGAGAATGGTGGGATTACACCGCTTCAATCTCACTATGTGGAAAAGGTCTTGAGTCGTTTTGGGTATAGCGACTGCAAGCCTTCTCCAATTCCATATGATGCTAGTGTGTTGCTTCGAAAGAATCGACGAATTGCTAGAGATCAACTGAGGTATTCTCAGATTATTGGCTCGCTTATGTACTTGGCGAGTGCCACGAGGCCTGACATCTCGTTTGCCGTGAGCAAACTAAGCTGGTTTGTATTAAACCCGGGAGATGATCATTGGCATGCGCTTGAGAGAGTTTTGCGCTGTTTGAAAGGCACTGCGAGCTATGGGATTCACTATACTGGGTACCCAAGGGTACTGGAGGGTTATAGTGACTCAAACTGGTTATCTAATGCTGATGAGATTAAGGCCACAAGTGGTTATGTTTTTACACTTGGCGGCGGCGCTGTTTCCTGGAAGTCTTGCAAGCAGACCATCTTAACGAGGTCAACTATGGAAGCAGAACTCACAGCATTAGACACGGCCACTGTTGAAGCAGAGTGGCTTCGTCAGCTCTTGATGGACTTACCTGTGGTTGAGAAACCAATACCCGCTATCCCAATGAACCGTGATAATCAAACTGTGATCATAAAAATAAATAGTTCTAAGGATAATATGAAGTCCTCAAGGCATGTGAAGCGGAGATTGAAATCTGTCAGAAAAATGAAGAACTCCGGAGTTATTGCGTTGGACTATATCCAAACGTCTAAAAACTTGGCAGATCCCTTCACAAAGGGTTTATCACGTAATGTGATAGATAATGCATCGATGGAGATGGGTTTGAGACCCACCGTATGAGTTGTCCACAGTGGTAACCCACCCTATGTGATCGGAGATCCCGTGAAGTAGAAGTGGGAGACAAGCTGTTGGGCAGCCGGAAGGAGAGTATCCCTATATTTGCTATCCCACTCCGTGAAGATGCAATACTCTCATAATCTGCATGGCAGGTTGATATTTATCTTAATGTGTTCCAAGTGGCTTATTTGGGTAAGCAGAGATGTTGTCCTGCAGAGCATCTCCTGAGGAACACACCTATATGAATTTGACTGTTAAACGTCGCAGTCTGTGAGAATAGGGTGTTCTCTAGTAAATTCATGAAAGACCTTGGAGTATGACGTATACGCTCCACCCGCGGGGAAGCCTTGTGGCAGCCCAGTATCGGTCAAGAATTCGTGTGAAACTAGTCTCGCAGAAAACTTGTAGTTCAAGGCATAGTCCACTATTCAAGTTGTGATCTAGTGTAGCATAAAATTCTAAATGGAAGTTCAACTTAACAGTCTCCATTAAGCACCGGTATATAAACAATGTTTTGGAACAATTGACGAAATGTGCCAATGAGACTTTGTGGGGGATTGTTGGATTTTTGCTCCACCTTGGCCCCAAGCCCATCCAAAAATCTGAAACTCTCATGGCCCATTTGTGTTGGCTGTTGGTGTGGTGTGAGTGGAACTAAAGTTTAGTCCCATCCCGCTAGTGGAGAGAGAGCTACACCTCTTTATAAGGTGAGCTCTTCTAGCACTTGTAAGAGAATGAGAAGAGAAGAGGCCCTCACGCACTCCTCCTCCTCGCTCGCCTCGCCACGCCACGCCTCGTCACGACGCGCCGCGGGTTGCGGGATTGAGCCGAGCCGAGCTCATACCTACACGCTTATTTTTGCCGGTCAGGAACGGAGAGTCCTTAACAGACGCGTCACGATCTGAGACGTCGGATCGTGGGTTGTAACCGACTCGGACGTGGGTCCAGTCCACGTCTCTCTACCCTGCTGTGCATATATATACGCGAGGTCCCTGCCAACCCTAGCCGCCGTCACAACATATGGTTTCGCACCGTTCCAGATCATTGCGCCGCCATCCAAGTCTTCTCCATCCCTCCTTCCGGCATGCACCGCGAGAAGGGACAGCAGGCCTCCGGAACCCCGCCTCTCGTGATCCTTTACGGGAGAGGGGCGATCAGGTTTTTGGGGAGCGCACTCGCGCGACTGCTGGCAGCGATGATTTCCTCGACGACGACTTCTTCCCCGATCTCGGCAACCTCTTCCTCAACGACATGAGCGGCAACATCAACACTGGCGATTCGGCTCCCGCTGCACCGTATGCAATCTTGTCCTCCCTGTTTGAGATCATGCTAGAATTTCTGTGTCTAGTTTTTGCCGTAGATTCGATCTACTTGTTTACTATGCTAGTCTGCATGATTAGTTTAGCCTATACTAATGCTGTCATGATTTATTTACTGTTTATTCGGATTAAATCTTGTAGTAATTTGCTCATATATTCAACATCATTAAGATTATACTAACACAGAGGATGTCGACATACGATGGGGAGCTGAGGGCGCCGCATCGCGCAGGGCTCGTGAGGTGCGTGCGATGTGGTAGTCGACGGGGAGCTCGGGATAGAGCTACCACCTTGATGCGCAGGGCAGGGCAGGCGCGAACGCCGAGCAGCCGGCGAGGAGTTTGAGGCGGCGCCACGCCGGGCATGGCGGGGGAGATCACACGAGGTTGACGGCTCGATGTGGACAGGGGAAAGGGATTAGAAGCGGTTGGGAGGGGAATGCTGGAGCACCGTCTACGGCGGAAGGCGGTGAGCTACAGGTGGCGGGCTAGCAAGCAGCGTCGTGCTACGTGCAGTGGTGTGGGTGCTTGTCTCGTGGAGAAGATATGGAAGCTCAAGTCGAAAAGAGAGAGCGATAGAGGTGAGAGGTTGGCGGCTGGCTCTGGGAGGGTCCGAGGGAGAGACGATGGATAAGGTTTAGTGTTCGAACCGTGGGACTTGGGCCGAGCTTCAAGTTGAATCGTGTTGCTGCGCGTAGAAAAGGCAGGCCCGGCATATCAGGGCACTACTACTACCCAAGGGTACCCACGGTGTACATATGAAAAATCACTAGCAAACATGTCCGTGCGTTGCAACGGGAGAAAAAAATCATAATTTCGAATGGCAATGATCACATTTTACTACATCATCGATATATACTATCACTCTCATTTTTGTGAAAACATGAACAATTTTTAAAAATCATGAACATTTTTTTAAACTCGTGAGCATATTTGAAATTATGATTTTTTTTAAATTCATGAACATTTTGTAAAATCAAAAACGTTTTCTGAATTCATGAACATATTATACTATTTGCAAACATTTTGTTTAATCGGCGAACATTTCTAGAATCGACTAACATTTTTTTGGGATTTGATGAAACAATTTTCTAAATTAATGAACATTTTTTGAACTGCATGATCTTTTTTGAATCAGCGTATATTTTGTGAATGAATAAACTATATATTTGAATTTATGAACAGTTTTATTTTATGCTATTTTTAATACATGAATATTTTTTGAATTGGCGAAATTTTGTGAAATTTTAAAACATTTTTTAATACATGAACTTTTTAGAAAAACTCATGAATGTATGTTTATTTCCCGGACATTTATTAGAAAATTTGGTAATATTTTTTAAAAATCACAAACAATTTCTGAAACCACAAACATTTCTAAATTATTAAATATGATTTTAAAATTCCCAGTTTTTAATTTTGGAAACTTTTTAAAATTTGCAAATTATTTAAAGTAGAAAAAACAACGACAGAAAAGAAAAACCAAAAATAAAAAATTGATCACCCATATATGGGCCGGCCCAGGCGAGCTGTGTCTTTTTCTAGCGTGCTGGGCGTAGTATAGGTGATTCTTAAATGGGCCGGCCCAGTCCGGATTTTACTGTGTGGAACGTTTTTTATAACTTAAATAGGTGGCATTGGTGGGTAATATTTTGTAACTTCGGGGACAATTTTAATGACGTATGGGCAGAAGCACTCCGTACTTTAATAGTAGGTATATAGATATAGATATAGGTATAGATAACTTTGGATTATTATTATTATTATTGCCTTTTCCTTTTCCTTTTCCTTTTCCTCTTTCAGTTTTATTTTATTTTTACCTTTTCCGATTATTTCCTTCGTTTGATTTCATAAAATACAAACATTATCTAAAAAAATGCACGATTATCTAAAAAATACAGGAACATTTATAAAAAATATGTGAAGTTTTTAAAAAAAATTCATGATCAATTTTAAAAACACCAAAACCCTTTTTAAATTACATGAACCTATTTCAAATACGAGCTGAAGATTTTTTTACACATGATAACATAATAATTATACTACCACAATTTTTAAATGCACGATGACGAACAATATGTCAATATGAAATCAATATTTTTTTAGTACACAACGAACCTATTGATAAGTATGATGAACAGTTTTTTAACACACGATGAAAAAAAGTAGTTACACTATGAACATCATCTAAGTACAAGATGAACATTTTCTAATATAGGGTAAGTATAGTTTTCATACATGATGAACATTATTGCATGACGAATAGTTTCAGTGGCGGAGGCAAAGGGTGGCCAGGGTGGGCCATGGCCCACCCTGACATTTGTAAATACTCCCTCTGTAAACTAATATAAGAGCGTTTAGATCACTACTTTAGTGATCTAAACGCTCTTATATTAGTAGTGATCTAAACGCTCTTATATTAATTTACAGAGGGAGTACCTTTTATACCATAGAAGAAAGGTAATAAAATAAATAAATGTACATGTACAGTAGCACTGTTGGTCCACCCTGGCTCAGTGGGCTAGGTCCGCCACTGAATAGTTTTCTAATATGCGACAAACATTTTTGACTAGATGATAAATGTTTTCATATTACAAGATGAATGGAGTTTAAATATAAGTTGAACGATTTTTAACACATGGTTTTATATACATGATGACCATTTTAAAATACAAGATGAACATTTTTGTAAAACACGTGGTAAACTTTTTAAATAAGTGGTGAACATATTTAGTGCACGAGTGAACATTTCTAAAATACACTATTAACATTTTTAGCACATGATAATATTTGTAGTACACAATGATTTTTTTAAATACACGATGAACATTTATTAATACACGATGAACATTTTTATTATACAATCAACACTGTGAAATACACAACGAATATTTTCTAAATACTTGATGAACATTCTTTCTTACATGATAACCATTTTTATAATACTAGCACAACACTGATGCATTGCAACAGAACAATAAAATACGAGGAGATTGGTCACTGATATGTTGATATCCATGTGTTACCTTGCGATCTTTTGGTCGAGCTATGCATCCCGCAGGAAGTCAATTAGTCAACTGAGTATGTACGTAGGGTATGGTCAACGCCAACTTATCAAAAGCTAGGTGGTCAATGTGTCGATCGGTATGTTGCCGGAGGCTCCGACGTTGTGGGGGAAGACAATGGCACTATGACATTGTTGTGTTCGACAAAGGTAGTAGATCAACTCAACATAAGCTTACCGATTATCATGTCGTACTCACAAATCAATACATTCTGAATATAGAAATCCATTTACAATGTCCAATCATCAACTATCAACGGTCATGTGCAACAATAAACTGAAAACATGGTTGGAAAATGATGACAACAAGTCCTAGAAACACGGCCAAAGAAAAACCTATGATTGAAGTGCTCACACAAGAGAAGCGAGGATAACACAGAAAAAACACTATGCACTTTTTTTTAGATCCCATATATTAGTTAATAGAAAATGCTCATAAAGTCACCCCTTACATCACAAGTCACAGTGGGCAGGACACTATTTAGAACGGCATCATCAGACCTATTATCGAAGCTAAACTTCGGAATCTCATGTATCACCACATAGGCCTGACGACTGATTCCAATGATCTTGAAAATGTTTAGAAGACATGCATACAAGTCGGATGTTCTTCTACAAGAATCGAGGCCAGCAATGGCAGGTTCCTTTTAATTGCGAAAAACTTTTAATTTATTCATCTTTAATCATGATAGTACGACGAACACCAGACATAATAAAAAATACATACATCATTCACTTGAGCTGGGTAATGACAAACAATAGGCACATCGAATATAATTTGCCAACTACTCCCTTCGTTTCTAAATATAAGTTTTTTCTATAGATTTTAATATTGATAACATATGGAGCAAAAGAAGTGAATCTACACTCTAAAATATATTTATATACATCCGTATGTAATCTGTATTCAATTTTTTAAAAAAGATTTATATTCCAGCCACAAACCGGGACCAATGGTCGGCCTATATATACCCCCTGCCCGCGAGCAGAGCAATGCACTGCTCATTTTTTTTTGGCCGGCCGTGGGAGAGCTTTGTGGTGCTCTAGCTCACCTCCTATGCACATGAGGTGTTCGATGAAATGCCCGAACCACACTTAAGCTTTCTCCTCTCGAAGCTCCTTGTCCAAGCTCCATTTTCCTCAAGATTTGTTTAGGTTCGGCGGTCCGTCCTGTCCCGTCCCCGTCCTCACCGCCGTCGATCGCCCGCGCCCATCTCGGCGCCGGCACCACCGTGGTTAGCCTCTTCTTCTTATCTTCTTTCTAAAATAAAAAAGTTCTTACTTGTATCATTTAGATAGATACTTGTGTAATTTTCTTACTTTTATTATTGTTTGTTATTATATAGTGCCATGGTCATGGTATCCGCCCACGTCGGCCCTCGTCCGGTCTATGATTCGGATGTGGTATATATTATCTTTTATAACTATTTGTTTTATTTAGTGTTTATGACAATTATGCCGACCAACGTGACATAGATTTTTTAATCTAGGAGGTATGTGAACCGGAAATTCCAACCGACATAGAAATTCTTGTTGAGAAGTTAAATTTGGTTGAAAAAGAAAACAATTACTTGAAAGAAAAATTACAAAGAGTTGAAGAGGAGAAGATGAAGTTGGAGTTGCATGTTGCCGATGACGTCGACGATCACAAGATCAAGATGGATGCAATGCGCTTGAAGATTAGAAAGATTAGAAAATATGCCATTCATACTGAGGCTTGGTGTCATTATGCCGTTGGATCAATTGGTACCTTAGTTGCGGTTATGATCGCATTTGTTGTTGCATTTAAATTTTATAGTTTCAATGTATGTTTTAATTAGATGCTCTAGAGAGCTATATGTTGTTCAATAATGAGAACTATGTATGAACGTTATGTATTTATTTTGGTCACTACTGTACTTTGGCTTTAATGTGATGATGAATTTCTATTAATTTGGTCACTTCTCTATTCATGATATGCACGCAGATGAACCGGCAATGGATGTACGGTGACCGACGCACCTCCGAGTATATTAAGGGCCTGCATAATTTTCTCGAAGCGGCTGAGGCAAACAAGCAGAATGGTTTTATGCATTGTCCATGTACTGTGTGTGAGAATACGAAGGCTTTCTCCAACTATAAAACCCTTCACTTCCACCTGCTTCAGAAGGGTTTTATGCCACACTATAATGTTTGGACCAAGCACGGAGAAAGAGGGGTTATGATGGAAGACAACGAAGAAGAAGAGGATGACGACAACTACCCGCCCCCTGAATACGGTGATGCTGCAATGGGGGAAGCTGAAGATCAAGAGGAACCAGACGATGTGCCCGATGATGATCTTCGCCGGGTCATTGTTGATGCACAGAGAGAATGCGAAAGTGAAAGGGAGAAGTTGAAGTTTGATCGCATGTTAGAGGATCACAAAAAAGGGTTGTACCCAAATTGCGAAGATGACAACAGAAAGCTCGGTACCACACTAGAATTGCTGCAATGGAAGGCAGACAATGGTGTATCTGACAAGGGATTTAGTTCGCTACTGAAAATAATGAAGAAGAAGCTTCCAAAGGATAATGAATTGCCCGGCAGTACGTACGAAGCAAAGAAGGTTCTATGCCCTCTAGGATTGGAGGTGCAGAAGATACATGCATGCCCTAATGACTGCATCCTCTACCGCGGTGCGTACGAGGATTTGAACGCATGCCCGGTATGCGGTGCATTGCGGTATAAGATCAGAAGAGATGACCCTGGTGATGTTGAGGGCCAGCGCACCGGGAAGAGGGTTCCTGCCATGGTGATGTGGTATGCTCCTATAATACCACGGTTGAAACGTCTGTTCAGGAACAAAAAGCATGCCGAGTTGATGCAATGGCACAAAAAAGACCGTAAGAAAGACAGGAAGTTGAGAGCACCCGCTGACGGGTCGCAGTGGAGAAAGATCGAGAGAAAGTGGAGCAACTTTACAGGTGACCCGAGGAACGTATGGTTTGGTTTAAGTGCAGATGGCGTTAATCCTTTTGGGGAGCAGAGCAGCAAGCATAGCACATGGCCTGTGACTCTATGTATGTATAACCTTCCTCCTTGGTTGTGCATGAAGCGGAAGTACATTATGATGCCAGTGCTCATCCAAGGCCCTAAGCAACCCGACAATGACATTGATGTGTACCTAAGGCCATTAGTTGATGAACTTTTACAGCTATGGAATGGAAGAGGTGTACGTGTGTGGGATGAGAACGAACAGGAGGAATTTGACCTACATGCGTTGCTGTTTGTAACCATCAACGATTGGCCTGCTCTCAGTAACCTTTTAGGACAGACAAACAAGGGATACCACGCATGCACACACTGTTTAGATGACACCGACAGTATATATTTGGACAAATACAGGAAGAATGTGTACCTGGGGCATCGTCGATTTCTTCCGACCAACCATCAATGTCGAAAGAAAGGAAAGCATTTCAAAGGTGAGGCAGATCACCGGAAGAAGCCCGCCCTCCGTACTGGTGATCACATACTTGATATGGTCAATGATTTACAAGTAATATTTGGAAAGGGTCCTGGCGGACTATCTGTTCCGACTGACGATGCGGGACGCGCACCCATGTGGAAGAAGAAATCTATATTTTGGGACCTACCCTATTGGAAAGACCTAGAGGTCCGCTCTGCAATCGACGTGATGCACGTGATGAAGAATCTTTGCGTGAACCTGCTAGGCTTCTTGGGAGTGTATGGGAAGACAAAAGATACACCGGAGGCACGGGAGGAACAGCAACGTGTGCATGAAAAAGACAGCATGCATCCAAAGCAGTATGAAGGTCCTGCCAGCTACGCTCTTACCAAAGAAGAGAAGGAAATATTCTTTGAATGCCTGCTCAGTATCAAGGTCCCGTCTGGCTTCTCGTCGAATATAAAGGGAATAATAAATATGGCAGAGAAAAAGTTCCAGAACCTAAACTCTCATGACTGCCACGTGATTATGACGCAACTGCTTCCGGTTGCATTGAGGGGCTTCTACCGGAAAACGTTCGATTAGCCATTGTGAAGCTATGTGCATTCCTCAATGCAATCTCTCAGAAGGTGATTGATCCAGAAATCCTGCCAAGGTTAAGGAGTGATTTGGTGCAATGTCTTGTTAGTTTCGAGCTGGTGTTCCCACCATCCTTCTTCAATATCATGACGCACGTCCTAGTTTATCTAGTCGACGAGATTGTCGTTCTGGGCCCTGTATTTCTACACAATATGTTCCCCTTTGAGAGGTTCATGGGAGTCTTAAAGAAATATGTTCGTAACCGCGCTAAGCCAGAAGCAAGCATCTCCATGGGCCATCAAACAGAGGATGTCATTGGGTTTTGTGTTGACTTCATTCCTGACCTTAAGAAGATTGGTCTCCCTCAATCGCCGTATGAGGGGAGACTGACTGGAAAAGGCACGCTAGGAGCGGACTCAATAATATGTAGGGACGGGCATTCTTGATCTCAAGCACACTACACAGTTCTACAGAATTCTACCTTGGTGACCCCGTATGTCGATGAACACAAGAATATTCTGCGCTCCAAACACCCGGAGCAGTGTGACGACTGGATTACATATGAACACATCAGGACTTTCGGCAGTTGGTTGCAAACACGTCTCATGGGTGACAACACTGTTTCTGATGAGCTGTACTCGTTGGCCAGGGGACCATCTTCGACTGTATTGACTTACAAAGGGTACGAGATAAATGGGAATACATTTTACACGATCGCCCAAGATCAGAAGAGCACCAACCAAAACAGCGGTGTCCGCTTTGATGCAGCAACCAATAGGGGAAAGGACACATATTATGGTTACATAGTGGACATATGGGAACTTGACTATGGACATGATTTCAAGGTCCCTTTGTTTCAGTGCAAATGGGTCAATCTGTCAGGAGGCGGGGTACAGGAAGACCCACAGTACGGAATGACAACAGTGGATCTGAACAATCTTGGGTACATAGACGAACCATTCGTCCTAGCCAATGATGTGGCGCAGGTTTTCTATGTGAAGGACATGTCTACCAAACCGAGAAAAAGAAAAGATAAGGAAGCGAATACATCATACGATGAGCCAAAGCGCCACATAGTTCTTTCAGGAAAAAGAGACATCGTGGGATTGGAGGGCAAGACAGACATGTCTGAAGATTATGAAAAGTTTCATGAAATTCCTCCCTTCAAAGTCAAGGCTGACCCAAGCACCCTGTTAAACGATGAAGATTATCCATGGTTACGACACAATAAGCAAAGGACACAAGCGAAGAAAAAGTGAAGACTTTCTCTCCACAACTATATCATTGCAGTTACATGTGAAGAAATGAAATGCCTTTTGTAACAGATGAGTTTTCGTCCGAAACCCTGATACTTCGAAAGAGATTGTCCGTTTTGTACACGAAGTGCATCCAGTTTTTGCCGTAACCCTCTCAACTTTTTATAACATGCTATGTGGGTGAAATGATGATACCATGCCAACTTTCAACCTTTTCAGAGTTCATTTGTAGTGCTTTTCAATTTCAGGGTCATTTAGCTTAAAAAAATCAGTAAATGCATGAAAAATACCAGATGAAGTCAGAAAGGGTTGAAAATTGATGATGTGGCTTTGAATGGTTCATTTTGAACACACAAAAAGTCTAGAGTTCAAATAAGTTTAAAAAAATGAAATCCCTTTATAACGGATGAGTTTTCGTCTGAAACCCTGATACTTCGAAAGAGATTGTCCGTTTTGTACACGAAGTGCATCCAGGTTTTGCCGTAACCTTCTCAACTTTTTAGCACATGCTATGTGGGTGAAATGATAATACCATGCCAACTTTCAACCTTTTCAGAGTTCATTTCTGGTGCTTTTCAATTTTAGGGTCATTTAGCTTAAAAAAATCAGTAAATGCATGAAAAATACCAGATGAAGTCAGAAAGGGTTGAAAATTGATGATGTGGCTTTGAATGGTGCATTTTGAACACACAAAAAGTCTGGAGTTCAAATAAGTTCAAAAAAAATGAAATCCCTTTATAACAGATGAGTTTTCGTTCGAAACCCTGATACTTCGAAAGAGATTGTCCATTTTGTACACGAAGTGCATCCAGTTTTTGCCGTAACCCTCTCAACTTTTTAGCACATGCTATGTGGGTGAAATGATGATACCATGCCAACTTTCAACCTTTTCAGAGTTCATTTGTAGTGCTTTTCAATTTCAGGGTCATTTAGCTCAAAGAATGAACTAATAGCAAAAAGAATGAACTAGAAAACTTTTATGAAACTCTAATAGCAAAAAGAATGAATTAAAAATAATCAATTAAAATATTCTGTTATGATCAACTAAAACAAAACTATAATATTCTTCAATAGCAAAAAGAATCAACTAAAAAGCTTTTATAAAACTCTAATAGCAAAAGGAATCAACTAAAAAGCTTTTATAAACCTCTAGTATTTTTGAAACTAAAATTATATAAAATTTATGCAACTAAAATTATCAAAGTATTTTTTGTTCAAAACATTAAAAGCAAAAAGAATTTTCATAAAGAATTTTTTTGTTAGAAACTTTAATAGCAAACTAAAATAACCAAATCTGTTTTTGATTAAAACAGAAATTTAAAATAACCTAAAACTTACCAAATTAAATATAATGATAAAACACAGTAATATTAAATAGCAAGAAAAAGAATCACTCAAAAATCAATTTTTTAGTAAAGTTATTCACAAACTAGTGATTCACACAAATTTCAAAAAATTCAAATTTAAACTATTCAAATTTGAAAACTAATGGCACTAACAGAAAGTTTATAATTTTTGTGACCTAAAAGCAAAAAGAATCACTGAAAAACAGTAAGTAGGAACAAAATAAAATAAATAAAGCAAAAAACAAAACAAAAAAACTGGATTTTTTTTAAAAAATGCCACCTACTGGGCCACCACGGCCTGAATACGACTAGACAACCAACCGGCTCGTTGGGCCAGGATTCAGGCCCGTAGAAGGCCCAATAGGCCCACACGCAGTGACAGATTAGGCCCGGAAGCCTACAGTTGAGAGGAGCTCGAGAGGGTGTGCGCAGCAGCGCTTATAAACCACTCTCGAGCTCCCTCGGCTAGCGAGGTGGGACTAATAATTTGGCCCCGGGCAGCACCACCCTTTGGTTCCGGTTGGTGCCACCAACCGGGACCAATGCACCCCTTTAGTCCCGGTTGGTGCCACCAACCGGGACCAATGCACCCCTTTGGGCTGCTGAAAACTGACCTTTGGTCCCGGTTGGTAGCACCAACCGGGACTAAAGGGGTGCATTGGTCCCGGTTGGTGCCACCAACCTGGACCAATGCTCTGTGTATATAAGCCCACACTTAGGAATTTTCAGCATTCTCATCTCACCCCCGACGACGCCGACGAAATCGACGCCGCCAGGCTGCCCGCCCGCCACCCGCCGTCGCCGTCGCCCCAGCCGCCGCCGCCGCCCGCCGCCCCCATCGTCGCCGTCGCTCGCTGCCTCCATCGTCGCTTGCCGTCGTCGCCCTCGCCCGCCGCCCCCGTCGTGCTCGCCGTCGCCTCGCCGTCGCCGTCGCCGTCGCCGTCGCTTCTTCCCCGTCGTCGCCGTCGCCGTCGCCGTCGCCGTCGTCGTCTGCCGCTCCGCCGCTCCCTGCCCCGACGCACCGACCCCCAGTGAGCTCCCCTTCCCCTGCGCTGCCGCCGCCGCCGCCGTCCTCGTCGCCGTCCTCGTCCCTGCCGCCGCCGTCCTCGTCCCCGTCGCCGCCGTCCTCGTCCCCGTCGCCGCCGTCCTCGTCCCCGTCGCCGCCCCGTCGCCTCCCCGAGCCGCCGTTGTCGTCGTCCCCGTCCCCGTCGCCTCCCCGTCGCCGCCGTCCTCGTCCCCGTCGCCGGCCTCCAGCCATCGCCGCCCCCCCAGTGAGCCCCCCCTTTCCCATGGTGTGCCGCCCCGTCATCGTTTAGGTTTTTTTTGCGGGCATGTATATGTGTATATGTTCATGTATATGTTTTTTTCATGTATATGTATATATGTTCATGTATATGTGTGTATATGTTCATGTAAAAAGTCTTCGTTGTTTTTCATATGTACGAAAATGTAGAGTGAAAACGAAAACAAACATATAAGAAAAAACAAAGGAAAAAATGAAGAAGGAAAAGAAAACCGCCCGGCCCGGCCACCACCGCATTTTCATAAAGTTTTTCCACCGAGTCCACGTCGCACCGAGCACCCGCGGCGAAGCAAGTCTTTTTTTGAAGGTAGTTTTTTTGTTAAATGAAAATGTTGGCATCGGCTCTATCATCACGTTGGCATCGGCTCTATATATCAACAAGGCCACGGGAGCACCCCGGCCCCCTATCATCACGTTGGCATCGGCTCCCCGAGAGCTTTCCAACGGATCCGGAATGTATGTCGTTGTTGATATACCCCTCCCCGATAACTTCGACATGAGGGGGGGGGGGTCGATATACCCCCTCCCCGATAACATTTTTTTTCTAAGTTACTAAGGTAAAATGTTCACCCCCCTCTCGATATACCGGGCGACCAACTCTCGAGGCCACCCAAACCCTAGAAAAAAGCGTTGTCGATATACCCCCTCCCCGATAACATTTTTTTTCTAAGTTACTAAGGTAAAATGTTCATATAGAAAACTACGGTAATATAGATTTATCAAGAATGCCCCCATTATGGATGTGCACAAGTTGATCCAATTTTTTTCCTGATCCCATCTATATATATATTCTTCTATATGTCATGTTGTGTGTCAAAGTATTGAAGAAATCCATGGCTTCATCATTAGCCGGAAGTAACCGGCGTATGATGTTACGAAGCTCTTCAAAGTTGTTTTGGAACGGAGTTCCGGATAGAATAATTCGCATTTTGTTAAATCCCTAAAAGGTTAAGAGAATCCCGGCCCTCTCGCCCTACCCAATAAACTCTCGAGGCCACCCAAACCCTAGAAGAAAGAGCGTTGTCGATCTCCTACCCCCTCCCGTCCCTACCCGATAAACTCTTGAGGCCACCCAAACCCTAGAAGAAAGAGCATTGTCGAGGCCACCCCAAACCCTAGAAGTGTTGTCGAGGCCACCCCAAACCGGACGTCGGACATTCATGAGAGAGGCGGTCCGGACGTCGGACGACATTCATGTTTGTATATTAATTGCCATGTTGTAATATTTGCAGAAACTATGGATCCAAGAGACTTGGAACAAGAACAGTTGTTGGGCGACATAATCCACGGCGGACGTGATATCTTGTCGTTTCTCAACGACACCGATGGTCTAGAAGGAGAGGATGACGGCTCCGGTGATCGAACAATGGAGGAGGAAGGACATGATCATGATGGCTCCGGTGACCGAATGCCGGAGGAAGAAGGAGACCATGATGACCGCTCCGGTGACCGAACGGAGGAGGGAGCTGTTGCAAAGTCCGGCGAGGTATATATATTAATTAAGCCTGTGCTGACTAGCTAATTGATGCATTAATTGTTTTGGTATGTACATATATTAATTAACTCTTCTTTCTTCTTTTATAGCCCTCCGGATCGAGCCAAACTTCGGTAACGAGACGAGGCCCGAAGAAGAGGTTGCGCAAGGATGAAAGGTTCACGATCACAGCACTCGCGCACGATGGCCATCCGATTGAACCCAAGCGGACCAAGGACGCATTTTCTGCTCAGTGCGGAGCTATTATTAGGGACTACATCCCGATCAGCATCAAGCAATGGAATAAGCCTAAGGACGGCGCCCCTGATGGTGATTATGTCACCGATGGACAGAAAGATTATCTTTGGACGGTGCTGAAAGCAAATTTCACCCTACCGCCAGAGGAGGATCCGAATAAGCCAGTTATAGAGCCACTGGTCAAGGCGTGTGCTCTTAAGAAGATGGCAGATCTATTCAGGAGGTGGAAGAATGAGTTGAAATCAAAGTTTGTCGACAAAGGGAAGACTCCAAAGTTCACCGGCCGATTTGAGAAGATAAGAGATCACTGGCCCGCATTTGTGGCCTACAAGACATCGGACAAGAGTAAGAAAATGTCAGAGACAAACAAGATCAATGTTGCAAAGAAGCAGTATCACCATCACATGGGGTCAGGTGGCTACCTCAAAGCCCGGCCGTTGTGGGACAAAGCTGAGAATGACCTGATTGCTAAAAACGTCGTACCACAGACATTGAACTGGCCAGACCATTCAAGGACTTGGTTCTTCGGGGTTGGGGGAACTTTGGACCCTGAAACAGGGAAGTGCCACTGGACGAACGAGCAACTTGCAATACCCATGAACAAGCTTCAGGAGTATATCACCGCAGCGCAGGAAGGGATGTTCATTCTCGACAGAGAGAAGGACGAGCTGACTGAGGCCCTAGGGAATGCTGAGCACCCTGGACGAACACGAGGCACACCAGGCTTCGTTCCGTGGAAGGTTGGGTTTCCCGACGCAGGCGGTTACAGAAGCCGGGAGAGAAAGAGGAAAGCGGAGCTGAGCGAAATTCAGAAGCTCAATGCAAGACTACAAAAGCTAGGGGAAGCTGAGAGCCAGCGAGCTGCCGGCCAACCAACTCAGCGGCACGAAGCTACCCCGCCATCTCAGCGGAAAAGCAGCGTCGCTTCCACGGAGCCCGTTCAGCCTGACTTCACGTCTCCTAGCTACCCCGTGGATACTATCACAGAGGCTCAACATTGCGAGCTTATGACGAAATGCCGGAACCTCACTTTATTGGCGGCTGTCGGCTCTGTTGCACCTCCTCAACCCAACGGAACTTTTCACTGCCGTCCGATTCCACATGGCTATGCTGTTGTGATGGTGGATGAAGTAATGGAGGGATTTGCGGAGCTCGAGCTTGACCACTCTACAGGTGAAGGGGAGAATCGGCTGGGTCGTGCCCTGAGGAGTACATGTCTATGGCAGAAGGAGTACATCAAGCTTCCAAACTGGACGCCTCCGCCTCCTCCTCCTCCTTCGACGAGTCAGGGCACTCCGCCTCCTCCTCCTCCTCCTCCTCCTCCGGCGATTGATCAGGGGAACCCGCCTCCTTCTCCGGCTCCTCCGACGCGTGAGGGCACTCCGCCTCCTCCTTCGCCTACTCCGGCACGTCGGAGCAGTACGCCCCCTCCTCAGCCTCGTCGGCAACGGCGGAAGACAGACGCCGCCGCTCCGGCTCCTCCGGCGCGTCGGAGCACTCCGCCTCCTTCTCCGCCTCGTAAGCAACGACGGAAGAGAGACGCCGCCGCTCCGGTGGCTAGCAGTACAAGCAGAGGCGGGAGGGAATACAGATATGGTCCATCTCTCAAGCCTCTGGAAAAGTTACCATATGAGAGGACCGAGTCTGAAAACGAGGAGATATGTCAGGACCAATTGAGGGCCCATTTTGCAAAGAAAACTCCACCTCCGAAGGAGATGCTAGATCCGGTGAAAGTGAAGCGCACTATCGATGCCCTGAAGCGACCACCACCGCCTCTGCCGGATTCTAACTATGTCCGGATTATTAAAAAGACATATGAAGAAGCGCGGCGGTCGGGAAGTACTTCTAGTGATGCAAGGTTAGTAGAATGAAGAAGTGGGAAAACAATTCCCCAGCTCGGCGAACAGGAGAAGCAATCGTGCCCCCCGCTCAAGGTGTCTAGCGATATCGTCGCAAATCATCCGGGGATGGTGCCCGGTACCAATCCTGGTGATTACTTGGGGGATGATGTAATTTTTCAAACGGCTGAGGTAACAAATGAAAAATATGAATACATGCACGGGAAGCCTCTCGTCAAACCTGATCCTCCTCCTCTAACAACGATGATGTACAAATTGCATGAGTGGTACATGAAGACCTGTAGGGAGTCTGGGAGAGACACTATGTATATGGCAGTGAAACCAGAGCACGAATTCATTGGACTTCCCGTGATGCCTGTTGAATTTGTGGAGTTATTTCAGTTATACAATCAACTGGCCCTCGACAAACAACTCATGACTGCCTACTATCTGTAAGTATTACTTCTATAGTTAAGTCTCTAGCTCAGCTCGTTCATTGCATGCATATATAATTATCCTCACTATATTATGCAGATTGAAGATCGTCGAATGCAAAAAACTAGGAATCTTCGACGTTGGGTTCATTAGCCCAGATGCCGTAAATGAATGGACGGTACGAAACTCAATCAAAGAGACCGAGGAGAACTTGCTAAAGTCGTTCCTTATACATCAAAACAAAAGGGAAATACTCTTTCCTTACAACTTCAAGTGAGTGTGTCTGTATACTCAGTTTCGCTTACTCGAGGTTAAGTAATGTAATTGATGAGTTATATATGCGTGCGCAGTTTCCACTTTATTCTGCTATCCATTAAGCTTGACGGGGCATTAGTAACCGTCTTAGACTCGAGACGTAAAGATCCCGAGAATTATGCGGACATGACTGCAATGCTCAAGAAGTAAGTTCATTCAATACCGGGACCATATCGGCATGCAACTTTCGTTAATTTCCTGATATCAAGTAATCATTTTCTTTGCCTGGCAGGGTTTGGAAGAAGTTCACCCGAAAGGTTCCCGGTCTAAACAAAGAGTTGCGATTTACGCACCCCAAAGTAAGTAGTTCCGCGCATCTCTAATTGATTCAAATTTTCATCAATATATCATTACCATGCTTGCTTATCAGTTTGATTGAACTCTATTCTCGTAAAGTGCTTGTACCAGAAAGAAGGGACTTCTTTATGTGCATACTACGTATGCGAGTTCATTCGCCACTCGACCTCTGAGCGGGGCTTCTCTGACAAACAATTTGAAGTACGTAAATAATATTCACAATTTTATTTTATATATTACCATCAATTGTGTTGAGTTTTATTCATATATATGCATGTATTGACCCCCTTCTTTAAATTAGATCTGGCAGATGCGCGATGAACTCCTACCACATGATCGCATACGAGCAATTCAAGAGGAATTGGCGGGATTCTTTCTTGACCACGTCATACCTAAAGATGGAGAATACCATGCGGATTTGTGATTGGATCTTAGGTAGATGATGTTAGGGATTGTAAAAGATGTTATATTGTATATATGTAGTACCGTCGGATAGATATACGAAAACTTGTTGTTCGACCAATTAATCTCTCGGAGAAAGAGAGGTCGATCACTTCTCTCTGTATATGTTCATGACGATCTTGTGTACTTAATGGTTCCTTCATTTGCTTACTAGCTAGCGTGTCGAGTTCTCTATATAGTAGCTAGCGTCGACCAAGCACGGAGAAAGAGAGGACACTTCTCTCTATTAGCTAGCTAACACAATATGAAACTCCTAAATTAACCCTACAAAACCCCCTAAACCCCCCCTTTCAAAAAAAAACCCCAGCTCCTGCCAGATGCTGACGCGTGGATGCCTTTTGATCCCGGTTGGTGTTACCAACCGGGACTAAAGGTCCTCCTGCCTGGGCTCCCCGCAGCGGCCACGTGGAGGGCCTTTGGTCCCGGTTCGTAAACAAACCGGGACTAAAGGTTTTGGGCTTTAGTCCCGACCCTTTAGTCCCGGTTCCAGAACCGGGACAAATGGGCCTCTGGACCCGGGACAAATGGGCCTTTTTCTACTAGTGAAGCATAGACTTTCGCTGGTGTCGCTCGTGTTGGTAGCAGTCGTGCGGTGGTCCGGAGCTGCTGGTCAGGCAAGTAGCAGTTCCTTTGTCCATACTCCGTTGCTGTGTTTAGTCCTGTGACTTGCACTCCATTCATTGATCTACAGATATACTGCTGCTAGTATATCTTTGCTAGCCACTGTACCGTGATATATGTGTTCTTGTGTAAATGTTTTCTGTTCATTGGCCACGGTACCGTTGAGAAGAAATATGTTCCGGTAAGCAAGTAATCGTCATGATTATTTGGGCTTACGCAGAGACGTGAGAATTGCTACATGAGCTTCATCATATCGTTGACCTCATTATTTTCCATTATCACATGTGTATATATTGGTGTCACGATCGCAAACGTATTGTACCGGTCACAGTTCAGGTATGGGACTGTCTGAGTTCTCCGCTGGGAGTGACACTTGTTCCGAACAGGGTATCGATGATGGATCCTTGGGAACGACCCATACTAGTAAGTCAATTTGTCGTGCCTCAGGGGACCAAAGGACTCTGCTCTTCTGGAACCCACGTGGTTCTGGTCGAGGCTGTCGATGTCGGAGTACCCCTCTTAAGAGTGTAAAAGTGTGAAATTTCACCCCTGTGACTCCCGGGTTGGGAAGCTTGCTGGTCACGTGTGATACCAATATTTTTCCTTATACACTTCTGTACAATTTATTTCAATATTCTCGATGAATTCCATTGGATATTCTCTTTAAATTCAGCCTTTCATAATACTTTATTTCCACTGCTAAATCCTTCCATTATTGCTCTACCATGTTCTTGAAACTAAATGTCACCGTTGTAAAACCCTTAACACTTTCTCTTCTGTCCTTTTGATAAAATGCTACTAGCTGAGTATGAATTGTCGTACTCACCCTTGCTTAATTTCTATTTTTGCAGCCCTGAGCGGTAATGATCCTGAGCATGACTTTGAGTAGTAGGCGTAGCACGCGCCGGGAGGGAATAAATAAAAGTACTTAGTAGTTTATTTTCAGCAAGAACTTTGTATCCCCAGAATAAAGAATATATATATATGCTATATCAGTGTATTATTGTGAAATGTTTGATTTAGGCCTCACACGTCTATAAGCTCCGGTTTATAAACGCGTGGCGGCTGTTACGTCCGAGCTTTGTTTCGGGGCGTGACAGTTTTAGTGGTATCAGAGCTTAGGTTAATAATAATAATAATAATAATTAAAATTGTTGCATTTAATGTGGGATAACCAGGGTATTATTTTGTGTGCATAAGTTAGAAACGCTCATTTTTGTGCTTATCATATGTGTAGCTAACATTTATTCTGTTCTATTTTGATTATATGTTTTATCGTGAAATTTAGTATTCCACTTATTATGCATGCAATTATGTTGGCACTAATGTGTATGGTTGGAATCAGGGATGGATAGCCCAACCATCTTCCATCTTGACTTTGTGAAAATCCTCGACGAGGTAGCTGATTATTTTCACCTAGAGCCACCAGTGATCTCTACCAGTGTTCTTTCGGATGGAGGAATACAGGGAGCTGTGCACATGCAGGTCAGTCCACATGACCCTGGTGCATACACTACCTTCTATGGCTATGGTGAGGATGATCATGAAGCTAAGTGCTCGGCAGCTCGTGAAGCACTTAAATCGCTTTACTTCACTTTAAACTTTGGTCTAGTGGATTTACACACCTATGAGTACTGGGAGACCTTGCTGGACTTGGCACGTTCTGAGCAGCAACACCAAGAGGAGATTGCACAACTCCAGCAGTACCATGGGATTCGTAGGAAGCAAGAGCTAGACGAGTTAGAGCAGGAGCATCAGGCACAACTTTATGAAATCAAGCATGACCATGAAATAGAGGTGGAGGACCGCGACCGTTGGATCGAGGAGGAGGGACACAAGAACAAGAAGCTGAAGCAGGAAAGAGACATGCTGGAAGACGCCAACAGCAAACAGGAGAGTGAGATGATGGATCTAAAGGCAGAAAACTGGTGCCCTCGACAGCAGCTGGCAGCAATGAAGAATGAGAAAGAAAAGAACTAAATGCATGCGACGTACTAGCAGGCGATGGTACTACTTGAGTGGTAGTACGTACTAGCATAAATAAATGAAGTGGCAGTGTTACTAGTATCTAGTGTGTAATGATATGATCTATCCGGTTTGCATGTGGTGGTAGCCTCCTGTAGCAACCCTAGTAGCAGTAGGTTGCTTGCACTTTTACTAATCTTTGCATGTAGTTTGATGTTGACACTAGCACTCCCGGTGAGGTTGTGCAAATTTTGGTTGTACGTGTCAACCCCTCTTATATAGTAAAAACAACTTTATGTACGGATGCATGCAATGATGTGGTAACAATTTATTTATGTATTTTGCTCTTTATCATTCATAATTAGATGGCTAACAACGACCATGGAGATTTTTCAACCACTCACGCTGGAGGTAGTGGTGGATCTCAGAGGACCGCAGAAGATCAGCTTCCACCAAGTAATTTCCTCTTGAAGATTTTGCACCGTCAGGAACAAACTCAAATGCGACAGACCGTAATCTTGGAACAGTTAGTACAACAACCATCGCGAGCAGAGAACTCTCATGATGGTGGGACACATGACAACTTGTTCCAGTTCCTGCGACTGAAGCCGCCTACCTTTCTCGGCAGTGCTAATCCTATGGACGCTGACGACTGGTTAACTGAGATAGAAAAAATATTTGAAGTGAGACACTATCCAGAGCAAGAGAAGGTGACATTAGCTACATTTATGTTACAAGGTGGAGCTTTTGAATGATGGAATGTGCACAAAAAGAAATATCCAGAGGATTATATGGTCACTTGGGCGATATTTAAGCAAGAATTTCAGAGAAAATATTTTCCTGAAAGTGTTCAGAGGAAAATGGAGCTTGAATTTCTACAGCTAAAGCAAGGTGATAAAAGTGTGGCAGAATATGAAATCATTTTTTCTAGACTTGCCCGCTATGCGATGGCATACGTCGAAAATGATGAAGTCAAGGCGCGACGGTTCGCTCAAGGCTTACGTCAACCTATCAAGGCGCGCGTGGAGGTGTTCGAATTAAGATCATTTTGTGATGTGGCTAACAAAGCTCTTACAGTGGAACAAGCATACCTCGAAGAATGCGCAGAAGTGGAGAAACCAAATAAAAAGATGAGGGTCGACGACCGTGCTCAAGGAAATACGCAAAGGAAGATGCATCAAAATTGGCGCCCAAATAATCAAGCGACATATCAGCCCATAGGAAATAAATGTGTTATTTGTCACGGAAATCATAGGGCTTCCCAGTGTGAGCAGCGACATGGAAAATGTTTCGGATGCGGCAAGGAAGGACATGTTATCAGTCAGTGCCGGAACAAGAGTCTTACTCCTAATCAGTTAGTTGCTTTGCCAGCACCAAAAGTACCACTGTACCAACCTGCACCACCTCCTAAGACGAATATTGCTCCTCGGCACACAAACAACTATGGAAGGAAGCAACAGCCTACTCGTGCTAAAGTGAATCATCTAACTCAAAATGAAGTGCACGACGATAGCAATGTGGTGTCAGGTACGCTTCGAGTATGCTCTCGCAATGCGGTTGTTTTATTTGACTCTGGTGCGACCCACTCTTTTATATCTTCTAAATTTATCGGTACTCATGGAATACAAAGTGCACTTTTAAAGAAAAGGCTTGTGGTAGAATCCCCGATGGTCGAGGTGATAGCTAGAGGAGTATGCACTAATTGTCCGGTGATTATAAGGGGACATGAATTTCGGGCGGATTTGATAGTACTAGATATGCATGATTTTGATATAATACTGGGCATGGATTGGTTGATTGCAAATCATGCGATTATTGATTGTCATGGAAAGAAAGTGATACTTCTAGTACCAGGTCAACGCAAAATAGTGTATCAAGGAAGTCACAAGAAAACAAGGTACGTGCACGTGAAAAACTTAGAAGTAAAGGATAAATGTATAGAGGATATTCCTGTGGTTAGAGAATTTTCCGATGTTTTTCCTAAAGAATTACCTGGGATTCCACCTGACCGAGAAATCGAGTTCTGCATAGACTTAGTCCCTGGCACTAGTCCCATTTCAAAGACCCCTTACAGAATGGCCCCAGCAGAACTAAAGGAACTCAGATACAGATCAAAGAATTGGAAGAAAAAAGATTTATTCGTCCAAGCATGTCACCATGGGGTGCTCCAGTATTATTTGTGAAAAAGAAGGATGGCAGTTGGCGATTATGCATCGATTATCGAGAACTTAATAAGGTAACTATTAAGAATAAATACCCCTTGCCTAGGATCGATGATTTATTTGACCAGTTACAAGGCTCGCGAGTATTTTCAAAAATAGATTTGCAATCAGGGTATCATCAATTAAAAGTTAAAGAAGGAGATATTCCCAAGACAGCTTTTCTTACCAGATACGGACACTACGAATATATTGTCATGCCGTTCGGACTAACAAATGCACCCGCAGCCTTCATGGACTTAATGAATCGCGTATTCAAACCATTCATGGACCAGTTTGTTGTGGTATTTATTGATGATATTCTAATATATTCAAAGACAGAGGAGGAGCATGCCGAACATTTGAGAGCAGTACTTCAAACACTAAGGGAACACCGGTTGTACGCAAAACTCAAGAAATGTGATTTTTGGTTAGATAAAGTGTCATTCCTCGGCCACGTTATTTCTGAGGAGGGTATCTCTGCAGACCCAATGAAAGTTCAGGCGGTATTAGACTGGAAAAGGCCAACCACGATTACTGAGATACGAAGTTTTCTTGGATTAGCTGGATATTACCAGAGATTTATTGAAGGCTTTGCTCAGCTTGCAGCGCCACTGACACAACTTACCCGCAAAGGAGTAAAATTTGAATGGACAGAGAAGTGTGAAGAAAATTTTCAAGAATTTAAGCGTCGACTAGTGTCTGCTCCAGTTCTGGCGGTACCAATAAGTGGGATTGGATTTACTATGTTCTGTGATGCCTCAAAAATTGGTTTTGGTTGCGTCCTTATGCAGAACAACAAGGTGATAGAATATGCCTCTCGACAGCTTAGACCATATGAGAAAAATTATCCAACTCATGATTTGGAATTGGGTGCTATAATCTTTGCTCTAAAAATATGAAGACATTATTTGTATGGAGAACACTGTGAAATTTTTACTGACCACAAAAGTTTAAAGTATATCTTCACGCAAAAGGAGTTAAATATGCGGCAGCGAAGATGGATAGAGCTATTTAAAACTATGATGTCAATATCAATTACCATCCGGGTAAAGCAAATGCAGTAGCCGATGCACTAAGCCGAAAAGCTGATTGCAACGTGGCATCTTTAATTACTTCACAAAAGAAGATTTTGAAGGACCTAGACGAGCTGGGAATAGAGGTGCATGTACGTAACCCATCGATCACTATTATGGCACTTCATGTCAAACCTGATCTTCAAGAAAGAATCCGGATAAAACAACTAGAAGATCATGCAAGAAGGCATAGAGCAAGGAAATCCATCAGAATTTCATATAAAGATGGATGGATCTATATGGTTAAGAGAGCGTATCTGTGTACCAAGAAATGCAGAATTAAAACTGGAGATCATGCAAGAAGCCCACACCACCCCATACACCGTACATCCTGGAAGCACAAAGATGTATAGGGATATCAAAGGAAATTTTTGGTGGCCAAATATGAAGCGAGAAATAGCAAAGTTTGTTCTGGAATGTCCAATATGCCAACAGGTAAAGGTCGACCATCAGAAGGCAGCAGGCCTCCTACAACCTCTAAGAATTCCTAGTTGGAAATGGGAAGATATCAGTATGGATTTTGTAACCGGGTTACCAAAAACTTCTGCAGGATATGATTCCATATGGGTTATAGTAGACAGATTGACCAAGGTGGCACAATTCATACCGGTCAAGAAGACAATGACCCTTGAGAAATTAACAAGATTATATATTAGAGAGATAGTTGCGAACTATGGCGTCCCTGCAAACATTGCATCAGACCGAGATCCGAGGTACGTTTCAAGATTTTGGAAAAGCTTACATAAGGCCTTGGGAACAAAATTGAATTTTAGTACAGCTTATCATCCCCAGTCCGATGGACAAACAGAGCGAGTCATACAGATACTGGAAGATATGCTTCGAGCAAGTACACTTGACTTCAAGGAAAAATGGGATGAGTCCCTTCCCTTAGTCAAATTTGCATATAACAATAGTTATCAATCTAGTATAAAGATGGCCCCGTATGAAGCTTTATATGGTAAGAGATGTCGTTCTCCTATATGCTAGGAAGAAATTGGTGAAAGGAAATATATAGGCCCTGAGCTAGTTCAACAGGCAGAGGAAAAACTATGAGTCATCCGCGAACATTTAACTGCAGCACAGAACCGTCAGAAGAGACAAGCGGACACCAAACGAAGGGAAGTTGAATTTGAAGCGGAGATCTAGTATACCTAAAAGTTTCACCTCGAAAAGGTACGAGACGTTTTGGGTTGAAAGGAAAGTTGAGTCCAAGGTATGTAGGACCCTTTCCGATTATTGACAGAGTTGGACCAGTAGCATACCGATTAGAGTTACCTCCAAATTTGTCAGGAGTACATAATGTTTTTCATGTATCCACATTGAAGAAATGCGAGACACCGCCAGAAGCAACGCAATTACCACTTGTGGAACTCAGACCAGATCTATCATACGAGGAGTATCCTGTAAAAATACTAGATGCCAAAGACCGGGTAATGAGGAAAAGGACTATCCGATTTGTCAAAGTTCAGTGGAGTAACCACACAGAGGACGAAGCGACATGGGAAAAAGAAGACGAACTTCACAAAAACTTTCCGCATCTTCTATCGACCGGTAATTAAATTTCGAGGACGAAATTTTTATAAGGAAGAGAGGATATAACACCCGCGTATTACCTAAGAATAATTAAATTAATTAATTTCTATTTATTATAATTACATTTCGGCTTATTTATCATTTTTAGAGCTCAGGCATGCTAGTATTTATTAACAAACTTTGTTCTCTTAATATCTTATGCATGCAAAATTGTTAGCACACTCTCTTTGCATAAGCTCACTTTAGAAACGTTGGAGAACTACAATTGCCTGGAGTAGTCACTCGTACTTTTACATGCATGCATCAACGCATGGCATGCACAACATCCATAGGGTGTACCCGAATGCATCAATGCATGTAGCCATTCGTCTTGTCAACCAGTCGATTGAATGCATGTTCATAGCCTTCTCCCTAGTTCTTGCGTAGCTGCGTTTTCTTTTCACCGAAGGACAGCCAGCTCTTGTGATGCACAGTACCACCGTCTAGGACAGTAGATATTTTTTTTGCATGCAGTGATGAGAAGGCCTGTTGCATGGCTACGTGCCTTATTCTTCGGGGTTTAAAGTATACGTGTCATTTGAGGAGAGAAACATATGCATGCATGAGTTAGCAGATGCACTGAACCAGCCGTTGGATGAAGCAAAAGGGTACTGGTCTATCCTTTGGAGTGAGCAGGAGTTACGAAAATTTGCGGCTGGCAGTGGTTAATACATTCACCAGGAGTTGGCTACTCTTCGCCACTATAAAAGGCGACCAGGTGCTGTAGAGTAGGACCCCAGATAGAATCATACCAGAAACAGAAGCATAGACTTTCGCTGGTGTTGCTCATGTTGGTAGCAGTCGTGCGGTGGTCCGGAGCTGCTGGTCAGGCAAGTAGCAGTTCCTTTGTCCATACTCCGTTGCTGTGTTTAGTCCTGCAACTTGCACTCCATTCATTGATCTACAGATATACTGCTGCTAGTATATCTTTGCTAGCCACTGTAACGTGATATATGTGTTCTTGTGTAAATGTTTTCTGTGCATTGGCCACGGTACCGTTGAGAAGAAATATGTTCCGGTAAGCAAGTAATCGTCATGATTATTTGGGCTTACGCGGAGACATGAGAATTGCTACATGAGCTTCATCATATCATTGACCTCATTATTTTCCATTATCACATGTGTATATATTGGTGTCACGACCGCAAATGTATTGTACCGGTCACAGTTCAGGTATGGGACTGTCTGAGTTCTCCGCTGGGGGTGACACTTGTTCCGAACAGGGTATCGGTGATGGATCCTTGGGAATGACCCATACTAGTAAGTCAAGTTGTCGTGCCTCAGGGGACCAAAGGACTCTGCTCTTCTGGAACCCACGTGGTTCTGGTCGAGGCTGTCGATGTCGGAGTACCCCTCTTAAGAGTGTAAAAGTGTGAAATTTCACCCCTGTGACTCCCGGGTTGGGAAGCTTGCTGGTCACGTGTGATACCAATATTTTTCCTTATACACTTCTGTACAATTTATTTCAATATTCTCGATGAATTCCATTGGATATTCTCTTTCAATTCAGCCTTTCATAATACTTTATTTCCACTGCTAAATCCTTCCATTATTGCTCTACCATGTTCTTGAAACTAAATGTCACCGTTGTAAAACCCTTAACACTTTCTCTTCTGTCCTTTTGATAAAATGCTACTAGTTGAGTATGAATTGTCGTACTCACCCTTGCTTAATTTCTATTTTTGCAGCCCTGAGCGGTAATGATCCTGAGCATGACTTTGAGTAGTAGGCGTAGCACGCGCCGGGAGGGAATAAATAAAAGTACTTATGAGTTTATTTTCAGCAAGAACTTTGTATCCCCAGAATAAAGAATATATATATGCTATATCAGTGTATTATTGTGAAATGTTTGATTTAGGCCTCACACGTCTATAAGCTCCTGTTTATAAACGCGTGGCGGCTGTTACGTCCAAGCTTTGTTTCGGGGGCGTGACAGATCGTTTTGTTCGGATGTGTTGTATCATTTAATGTGCTTGTAAAATGATCTGAATATACTTTCTTTTTGTAAACTGGAGACAAGTGTGGGGGGCCTTGCAAGGACCGTTCTCAAGCCCGCGTCTGATCGTTCTAGCCCATCAAAACCCTCTTCATCGTCCGTGCGTGTTTTCTGTCTGAAACGGTTAGCGCCGCTCGAGAGCATCAGTGCCGCCTTCATACCCGGTCAGAGTGGACACGATTTCTCACTCGCGCCATCATTGAAGTGGCGCGTTGGTCGAGAGAGCACCACCTGCGCCGCTTCCCGTTGTAGGCGACTGCTCCGCGTTCAAACGACATGACGATCACCCGTTCATCCGTCTACCGCCCATATTAATATCACGCGGTTGCCGAGGCGGCTACTACGGTGCCACCCATACATCCCTCTGCCGCCCACCATTTGTTATAAACGGTTGGCCCGGTCATAGCTGCAGTCATCCGCCTCCGATCATTTCTCCTCTCCGCACCAATCCCACCATGACTTCCTCGCACTCCAAAGCTCTCTGGGACGGGCTGACGATGGAACAGAAGAATGGGATGGCCGCCATTGCTTCCGGAGGCTAGCCGACAGGCAGCCGGAGGATGACGACGTCCCAATGAAGGGCACGGTCGACGACGAGCCGATGCCACTCTCGTCATCCGCACCAGCCTCCTCCTCCCCCGTGCCGCCCTCACCGGTGCATTGCAACATGACCATCGACGAGGCTCATGCCAATTACATGGACATGGTGCGGCAGGAGCGGCAGGAGCAGTTCCTGGAGGCACAGGCCGATGCCGCCTATAACCACCAGCCCCTCCAGGAGCACCAGCAGGCGGAGGAGCAGTTTGCCGCCGGCAGGGCGATCGCGCCGGAAGCGGACCCGGCGGAGCAGGTGGCACTTCTTGAGTCCTACCACTCCGCCCGTGACATCCTCCTTGCCCTATGGCATTACATGCATTGTTAGGCGGAACTAGAGGCTGCCAACAAGGAGTTCGACGAGGTGGCGAACAAGGTGTGGGGCAAGACCGACGATGGGGCGGAGAACATAGCCGGCTCCGCCGAGGCCGTGCCCCGCCGCCAGGACCACAAAGTCGGCACGTCCACGGGCGACATCGGCAACGAGGAAGAGTAGAGCACCATAGGTTGCCGCCTCTCGGGTCCCAAGAGGGCCACCGCTCCTCCCCTCCCATTGAAGCCAAGCTTGGTGGCCTAAACATCGTCGGTCGATTAGTCGTTTGGTGGCGACATGGGGACGGACAACTTCACTTCCCAGGTCTCCAGAGGCGGAGCTGGAGAGCAACGAGGCGGAACTGGAGAAGGCGAAGCTTTAGTTCTCGAGGCTCATGTCCGAACACGGGGAACGGGAGCTGGCGATCATATATTAGGTGTATTAATTATACCTCCAGAGCCGGATGAGCACCGCTTTGTTGGTGTAAATGTAATAAAATCCGTTATGTTTATATGAAATCCGGCATGTTTATATGAAATTCGTGTGTTTCTTGAATTTCGTCTGATTAGTTTCGATGGTGTTTAAAATGTATGCGGGCAGGTTGGATGGTGGTCTCCCGCATCCGTGTTCGTTGACTGGTTCCCTCCTGTTTGGGGGTAGACGTGGGAGGAAATTTACAGGCCGCCGTTGGAGATGCCCTTAGACGATCATGTACAATACTAGATACTTAGGGAGGTGATTAGAAAAATAAATCGAGTTTTTTGTGAAGCAACAATGCTATTTATACAGAAGAGGCGTGTAGTTAGGATCTACCCTATACAAATAAGCATTAATGCTTAAAAAATATTGGTTTATTTATCTAAGCATCTCCTCTAAATGCCTTGCATAGTACAAGGCCCTATGTGTTTCCCTCTAAAAGAAAATTTGGTTACACGTAACATATTTTTTGAGCTCCATCCAGATCAAGAGTAAAACAAAACGGTTTTGCTATAACTCGGTTAGTTAAGTTTTAGTTATGTCTCATTCACGTGTGTCTCGTCTCATTAGAATGTGTTGAGCTCCATGTTATTTATTTAGAATATGTTGTTTTTTATCATAAAAAGTTTTTTTATTTTGCCTCCACAAAAAGACAAATTTTAGCGCTTCTAAATAGCGTCTCGCGGCAGAATGTTTTGTCTTTTTGGCACAAGCTATAAAAAAAGTTGTTTTTCCGTGATTTGTTTTGCATGCACATAGAATATGAAGACTGTTAGGTCATATTTCTTCCGATGTGGTTTTGGTGATTGATGACAATGTGTTTTGCAGACTAACCATGTGCCCTGAGTATTTCATAGAGTTGGGCACGGTACAATTTATTTCCCTCGGTGATATGGTGTGAAGATGATTTGTTTCAGCAATTCTTTTTCGATGGTATTTGAGCCGTAAGAAATCCGTACTATTAAGAGGGGGTCCGCATCTGAAAGGTTGGGTGGAATCAACACGTACACATTTTATTTGCACCTGCCTTCTCTCCCGGCAACATGGAGATCCATGTTTTTATTTGCTTAAGGCTTGTGGTGCCTCCCAAGAGGTAGTCCCGTGCCTGGGGCGGTAGTACCGCTCTGGCGGTACTACTCTCATGCGTCGTGGTCTCTACTGCTGGGTCTCCACAGACTTTTTCGCACGCACGGTAGTGGGCAGCAGTAGTAAGTGGCTCTTCCGCTTCTCCTATAGCGATAGTACCGTCCAGTGCGGTACTATCGGCAGCTCTACCGCACTGCATAGCCCCTGCCACCACCAAGCGGTAGTAAAGCGTCATTAGTCACGGTAGTACCGCTTATAAGTTGGACTACCGCCCTGGCCCGCGATACTACGACTTGTAGTCCTGTTGTGTCAGTTCAAGTGGTAGTACCGCTCGTATGAGTGGTAGTACCGCTTGTATGGTTGTGTGATACGTATCCAACATATCTATAATTGTGGATTGTTCAATGCTATTATATTATCATTCTAGGATACTTTTTAAGCATTTACTTGCTGATTTATATTATTTTTGAGCACTAATCTATTAACCCAGTGCCCAATGCCAGATGTAGTTTTCTGCTTATTTTTTGCCTTTCAGGAATACTGTACCAAACGAAGTCCAAATACCTCGAAACTTTTTGATGATTTTTTCTGGACAAAAATAAGACCTGGAAGCTTCAGAGGGAGACCGGAGGCCATACGGGGTGGCGCCAAGCCAACAGGGCACTGCCAGGGGTAGCCGCACCCTAATGGCTTGGGGCCACCTCCCACGGCCTCTCGCCCTGATCTCTTCGCTATAAATTCACATATATTGGGAAAACCCTAGAGAGCCTCCCGAAGCACTTTTATCACCGCCGCAAGTATCTGTTCCGCCGTGTGCCCATCTGGAGCCCTGTTCCGGTGCCCTGCTGGAGGGGGGCTCGATCACGGAGGGCCTCTACATCAACCTTACTGTTCCCATGGTGATGTGTGAGTAGTTCACCACAGACCTACGGGTCCGTAGTTAGTACCTAGATGGCCATCTCTCTCTCTCTCTATGTCCTTCAATGCAAAGATCACCGCGATTCCCACGGTGATCTATCGTATGTAATCATCTTTGCGGTGTGTTTGTTGGGATCCGATGAATTGTGGGTTTATGTTCAGATTATTCATGAATAATATTTGAGTCTTTTCTGAATTATTATATGCATGATTGTTATAGCTTTGTAATGCTCTCCGATCTATCGGTTTGGTTTGGCCAACTAGATTGATTTATCTTCAGTGGGAGTGGTGCGTTGTAATGGGTTCAATCTTGCGGTGCTCAATCCCAGTGACAGAAAGGGACATGAAACGTATTGTATTGCTGCCATTAAGGGTAAAATGATGGGATTTATTCATATTAATTGGATTTACTTTGTCTACAACATGTCATCATCCTCCAAGCATTACTTTGTTTTTATTTAAAACTCTAGATGCATGTTGGATAGCGGTCGATGGGTGGAGTAATAGTAGTAGATGCAGGCGGGAGTCGGTCTACTTGCCTATGGACGTGATGCCTCTATACATGATCATTGCCATGAATAAATATTACATAACTATGTGCTTTTCTATTAATTGCTAAACAATAATTTGTCTACCCATTTCTTCGAGAGAGAAGCCTCTAGAGAAACTATGCCCCCCGGGTCTCTTCATAAATATTATTACAAAAACTCCTGAAATATTGCTACCATTATTTACTTTCTTTTTATTTGCAATTTATATTTATCAATTTATCTATCTATCACTACTTATCGCTTGCAAGTAACGAGTTCAAGGGGATTGACAACCCTCTTACCCGTGTTGGGTGCAAGTGTTTGCTCTTTTGTGTGTAAACGATGAAGACGGGAATTTGCGTGGTTATCCTATTGGTTTGATAACATTGGTTCTCACTGAGGGAAATACTTATCTCCACTATGCTCATCTCCTCTCCTCTACGGGGAAAATCCCAACGCAGTTTACAGGTAGCAGGAAGAATTTGTAGCGTCGTTGCCGAGGAGCATCACTAAATTCCTATCAAGTTCCTTCTCCCAAATTATCATTCACTTGTTATACTTTTTATTTGCTGTTTTATTTTGCTTGCTATAAAAAATAAAAAAATAAAATCTTTTCTAGTTTACTTGTTTGCTTGCTATACTTGCTAGTTTACTTGCTTTGCTTGTTACTTTGCTTGTTTCGTCACCATGTCTCAAAATACTACTAAGTTGTGTGACTTCTAAAATACTAATAATAATGATTTTATTAGTACTCCTATACCACCCGTCACTATTGCGGAGTTTTTTTGATATTAATGCCGATTTGCTAAATCTTGTTATGAAAGAACAATTTTGGGAAGTCCTAATAAGGATCCTGCTTTGCATCTTAATTCCTTTGTTGAACTTTAAGTATAAGGCATCCCATTTGTTCGGAGGGTGATGATCTTAATGATAAAAATGATTAAAGTGGGTTTGGAGAGGTCAAAACTTTAACTACCGATGTACCCACTATCTTGGATCACAAGGACTTTTATTATGATAATTACTCTTTAGTAGAATGTATTTCCTTGCTGCAATCTATTATTAGCTCACCCAATGCTTACGAACAAAATAAAGCTTTTACTAAACATGTCGTAGAAGATATGCCAAAGGCTCATGAAGAAAAACTTGAGTTAGAGGTTTCTATTCCTAGAAAGTTGCATGATGAATGGGAACCTACTATTAAAATAAATCTTAAGGAATATGAGTGCAATTCTTTGTGTGATCTTGGTGCTAGCGTGTCTACTATACCGAAATCTTTATGTGATGTGCTAGGTCTCACCGAGATAAATGAATGCTCCCTTAACTTGCACTTAGCGGATTCCACTATTAAGAAACTATTGGGTAGAATAAATGATGTGCTCATTCTTGCTAATAGAAATTATGTACCCGTGGATTTCATTGTGCTTGATATTGAATGCAATTCGTCTTGTCCAATAATACTTGGTAGGCCCTTCCTACGAACTATAGGTGCTATTATTGGTTTGAAGGAGGGAAGCATAAGATTCCAATTCCCACTAAAGAAAGTGATGGAACACTTCTCTAGAAAGATAATTAAACCACCTTAGGAATCTATCATGAGGGCCACATATGGACTGAGTGTCAAGGATGAAAACACTTGATACTATGCATTAAGCCTAGCTAGGGGCATAAAACGATAGTGCTTGTTGGGAGGAAACCCAATAGTTATATTTAAAATTTTGTTTTTACTTTCTGTCTTGGTGTGATAACATGATTATTGCTACCATATTGATTGTTTTTTATGTTTAAATTAGTATTTGTGCCAAGTAAAGCCTTTGGGATGATTTGAATGATAAGTAGAATTGATGTTGTGAAAAAATAGAAACTTTTGCATCTAGTGCAGAATTTCTTTGATTTTACTAGAACGTATTTTTGATCTTAAATTTCTACACAGTACTGGTATACAGATTCCCCAGGTTTTCCTAATTTTTCAGAATTTTTGGAGTTACAGAAGTATAGTTTCCCTACAGATCATTATAGATTGTTCTGTTTTAGACAGATTCTGTTTTTTTGCTTGCATAGTTTGCTTGTTTTGATGATGCTATGGATTGTATCGGGCGGTATAAGCCATGGAGAAATTAGAATACAGTACCTTATGCAATAATAAAATATGAATCAATTTATAACAGTACCTAATATATTTGATATGTTGATTATATTAACGGAGCTCACGAGGTTTTGTTGAGTTTTGTGTGCTGAAGTTTTCAAGTTTTGGGTATGATCACGATGGATGTAAGAATAAGGAGCGGCAAGAGACTAAGATTGGGGATACCCAAGGCACCCCAAGGTAAAATTCTAGGAAGAATCAAGCATCTAAGCTTGGGGATGCCTTAGAAAGCATCCCATCTTTTGTCTGAGTCCATTAGTATGTTGCTTGGAGCTATATTTATTATTCATCACATGATATGTGTTTTGCTTGCAGCGTCGTGTGTTATAGTTTGGTTTATTTTTATGTTTCTACAATAATTCTTTGCTGGACGCACCTACTTGAGAGAGACACATGTTCACCATAATTTGTTAGAATACTCTATGTGCTTCACTTATATCTTTTGAGCTAAGCAGTTGCTCTACTGCTCCATTTTATCTTTTAGAGCACGGTGGCATACAGATTTTATAGAAATAATTGAACTCTCATGCTTCACTTAAATTTTTTTGAGAGTCTAATAAATAGTAACAGTAATTTGCATGGGTTATAAGACTAGTCCAAAAATAATAGGTATTCAAGGAGTGCATAATCAAAACCTTCATGTAGCACATAAAAGAGAAATTGTGGGTTAATGATATTGATGTGGTAATATCAAATGGCATGAGTACATAGTTGTTGGTTAGTAAAAATATCGATAGTTAAAGGGTGTTAATTTGTTGTTCATCTAAATATTGGTTATGGCATGGTGATGATGTGCGAGCATTCTTATTCCTTGTCGAAATCCTAGTGTTGTTTTAGCCAGGGGTGCGCGATGGTGAACTCCTACCAACCTCCTCCCTAGGGGCATGCGACTAGTACTTTGCTTCGAGAGAGCTAATAAAGATTTTCAATAAGTATATGAGTTGTTTATGACTAATGTGAATCCATGGATGTACGCACACTAACCTTTCCATATTTGCTAGCCTCTTCGGTACAGTGCATTGCCCATTCTCACCTCGAGGATCGGTGCAGCTTTCGCCGGTGCATCCAAACCCCGCGACATGACACGCTCTGTTACACATAAGCCTCCTTATATCTTCCTCAAAATAGTCATCATACCTACCTATCATGGCATTTCCATAGTCATTCCGAGCTATATTTCCATGCAACTTCCACCGTTACATTACATGACTTGTGTGTTGATCATCATCGTATTGCTTTGCATGATCACGTAGCTGACATAGTATTTGTGGCAAAGCCAGCATTCATCATTGATTACATGTTACGCTAGATCATTGCACATCCTGGTACACTGACAGAGGCATTCATACAGAGTCATCTTGTTTAGTTGTTTTTCATATCGAGTTGTAAGTAAATAAAATTGTGATGATCATCATTATTAGAGCACTGTCTCAGTGAGGAAAGGTGATGGAGACAATGATTCCCCCACAAGTCGGGATGAGACTCCGGAAGAAAAATAAAAAAAGAAGAAAGAAAAAGAAAAGGAAAGAAAAAAAATAAAAAAATAAAAAATAAATGAGAGATAAAGAGAGAAGGGACAGTGCTACTACATCTTTTTCCACATTATTCTTAGGGAAAGTACCATGTTTTTCATATAGGTTTTGTCATTTTCATATGCTAGTGGGAATTTTTCATTATAGAACTTGACTTGTATATTCTTAAGACAAGCTTCCTCAAATGCCCGAGGTCATCATGAGCAAGCAAGTTGGATGCACACCCACCTAGCTTCAGTTAAGCTTTCATACACTTATAGCTCTAGTGCATCCGTTGGATGGCAATCCCTACTCCTCGCATTGATATCAATTGATGGGTGTCTCCATAGCCCATTGATCCGCCTAGTTGATGCGAGATTTTTTCTCCACTTTTATTCCTTTGATACCTACCACCCTATTCTATTCCACCTATATGCTATGTCCATGGTTCACGCTCATGTTTTGAGCGAGGTATAAAATGTTGAAGCGTGTTAAGAAGTACGATTCAATTGCCTGGCTTAACACCGTGGTGCTTGACATTTGTATTTATGTGGTGAAGACGGAACCATGCCATGCTAATATGGTAAAATGAATGGGGAGTAAACATTCTTTAAGGATCATATATTTTGGAAGTTAATGATTGTGTTACTTATGTTTATGGATATTACTATGTTGATGTTTATTAATTCATTGTTTCTCAATGATCATACCCGAATAAGATTACATGTTGGGTAGCATGTTACATCCAAAATTCTATTTTTATCATTTACCTACTCGAGGACGAGCAGAAATTAAGCTTGGGGATGCTGATACGTCTCCAAAGTATCTATAATTTTTGATTGTTCCATGCTATTATATTATCATGGTAGGATATTTGTTAAGCATTTACTTACTGATTTATATTATTTTTGAGCACTAACCTATTAACCTAGTGCCCAGTGCGAGTTGTTGTTTTCTGCTTGTTTTTGGCCTTTCAGGATTACTGTACCAAACGTAGTCCAAATACCCCGAATTTTTTTGATGATTTTTTCTTGACAAAAATAAGACCTGGAAGCTTCGAAGGGAGACTGGAGGCCACACGGGGTGGCGCCAAGTCAACGGGGCGCGCCCAGGGGGTGGCCGCTCCCTGATGGCTTGGGGCCACCTCCCACGGCCTCTGGCCCTGATCTCTTCGACATAAATTCACATATATTGAGAAAACCCTAGAGAGCCTTCCAAAACACTTTTTCTGCCACCGCCAGTCTCTGTAGCACCGTGTGCCCATCTGGAGCCCTGTTTCGGTGCCCTGTCGGAGGGGCGGTCGATTATCGAGGGCCTCTACATCAACCTTGCTGCTCCCATGGTGATGTGTGAGTAGTTCACCACAGACTTGTGGGTCCGTAGTTAGTACCTAGATGGCTATCTCTCTCTCTCTCTCTCTCTCTCTCTCTCTCTCTCTCTCTATGTTCTTCAATGCAAAGATCACCGCGATTCCCGCGGTGATCTATCCTATGTAATAATCTTTGCGGTGTGTTTGTTGGGATCCGATGAATTCTGGGTTTATGTTCAGATTATTCATGAATAATATTTGAGTCTTCTCTGAATTCTTATATGCATGATTCTTATAGTTTCATAAAGCTCTCCGCTCTATCGATTTGGTTTGGCCAACAAGATTGATTTATTTTCAGTGGGAGTGGTGCGTTGTAATGGGTTCAATCGTGCGCTACTCAATCGCGGTGATAGAAAGGGAGATGACACGTATTGTATTGCTGCCATTAAGGGTAAAATGATGGGGTTTATTCATATTAATTGGATTTACTTTGTCTACATCATGTCATCATCCTCCAAGCATTACTCTGTTTTTACTTAATACTCTAGATGCATGCTGGATAGCGGTCGATGGGTGGAGTAATAGTAGTATATGCAGGCATGAGTCGGTCTACTTGCTTATGTACGTGATGTCTATATACATGATTATTGCCGTGAATAAATATTACATAACTATGCGCTTTTCTATCAATTGTCCAACAATAATTTGTCTACCCACCGTATGCTTTCTTCGAGAGAGAAGCCTTTAGCGAAAACTATGGCCCCGGGGTCTCTTCATAAATATTATTACAAAAACTGCTAAAAGATTGCCGCCATTATTTACTATCTTTTTATTTGCAATTTATATTTATCAATTTATTTATCTATCACTAATTATCGCTTGCAAGTAACGAGTTCAAGGGGATTGACAACCCTCTTGCTCGCGTTGGGTGCAAGTGTGTGCTCTTTTGTGTGTAGGCGCTGAAGACGGAAATTTGCGTGGTTCAATAACCTTGGTTCTCACTGAGGGAAATACTTATCTCTACTGTGCTGGATCTACTCTCTTCTTCGGGGAAAATCCCAATGCAGTTTACAAGTAGTAGTGTGCATGCAAATAAAGGTGGATTTGTGCGTGGACTATAAAAGGGGGTCTTCTTCCCCCAGAACACCTCACCTATTTACCCCAAGCTCCATTGTTGTCCCCTAAGCTTATTTTCGTCCGATCTATCTTCCTAGCCATCTACACTTCCACCAAGAGAAATTTGATTCCTCCCACTAATCCCTAGCAGATCTTGTTACTCTTGGGTGTTTGAGCATCCTAGATGGAAGAGGTCACCTCGGAGCTATATTCCATTGTGGTGAAGCTTCGTGGTGGTGTTGGGAGCCTCCAATTAAGTTGTGGAGATTGCCCCAACCTTGTTTGTAAAGATTTGGTCGCCGCCTTCAAGGATACCACTAGTGGAATCACGACATCTTTCATTGTGTGAGGGTGTGAGGAGAATACGGTGGCCCTAGTGGCTTCTTGGGAAGCATTGTGCATCCACACCGCTCCAACGGAGCGTACCTTCCCTTAAAAGAGGGAACTTCGGTAACACATCCTCGTCTCCATCGACTTCACTTGTGATTATTTCTTACCTTTATTTTGTGCAAGCTTTGTTGTGGTTGTATCTTGTTCTTGCTATTGTTGTTGTCATTGAGCTCGTCATATAGGTTGTCCACGTAGTTACATATCTAAACAACCTATTTATTGTTGAGCCTAATTTGATAAAAAGACCTAAAAATTGTTAGTCGCCTATTCACCCCCCTCTAGTCGACCATATCGATCCTTTCAAAGACGTCCGTGATACGTTCTTGTTCATTCTTGTTCATTATTCCACATCATGAATTCTCACTACTATTTACCTCATTCTTGTTCATTATTCCACATTATCACACAATTCTTATGTCTTTTCTCTCTGAATATGCAAGGTACATCATAAGGAGTAAAATATCTGGAAACAGGAATTCTGGACCGGAAAACCGAGAAAAAGGCAGAAAAATCAACAGTCTCAGAATGACCTGAAAATTCATAGAGAATATTTTTGGAATATTTAAGAATTTCTGCAGCAAAAATATACCGGAGGGGGCTACCAGCAGGGCACAAGCCAACAGGCCGCGCCCCCTGGTGGCGCGGCCAGATGGCTTGTGGGCCCCCAGCTGGTCCTCCGACGCCCCTCTTCTCCTATATGGTGTGTTTTACCCTAGAAAAAAATCATAAGCAACCTTTCGGGACGAAGCGCCGCCGTCTCGAGGCGGAAACCTGGGCAGAGGCCCGTTTGTAGTCCGGCAGTCAGATTCTGCCGAGGAAATCCCTCTCCTTGAGGGGGAGATCGAAGCCATCGTCATCACCAACTCTTCTTCCTTCGTGGGAGGACCAATATTCATCAACATCTTCACCACCACCATCTCATCTCCAACCCTAGTTCATCTCTTGTATTCAATCTTTGTCCCAAAACCTCAGATTGGTACCTGTGGGTTACTAGTTGTGTTGATTACATCTCGTAGTTGATGCTTGTTGGATTTCTTGGTGGAAGAGATTATGTTCAGATCCTTAATTATCATTATTACACCTCTGATCTTGAACATGTTGATGATGTGTGAGTAGTTACTATTGTTCCTGAGGACATGGGAGGAGTCTTGTTATACGTAATTGACGTGGCTTGAGACTGCGTCGGTATTTCCCCAAAGAGGAAGGGATCATGCAGCACAACGACGGTAAGTATTTCCCTCAGTTATGAAACCAAGGTTATCGAACCAGTAGGAGGATCACCACCACCCAATAAGCAACACCTGCACACAAACAACAAATACTTGCAACCTGACGCGAAAGAGAGGTTGTCAATCTCTCTACGGTAAAAAGATAGATTAGGTAGTGATAGATAGGAGAGATAGATCTCTCAAGAACACAAAATAGAAAAGGCAAATAAAATATGAAGCAATATATTTTTGTATTTTTGGTTTTGTAGATCTGAAAACAAAGATGCAAAAAGATAGATTGGAAAGCAATATGTTGGAAAAGTAGACCCGGGGGCCGTAGGATTCACTAGTGGCTTCTCTCATGAGTATAGCGCATGGTGGGTGAACAAATTACTGTTGGGCAATTGATAGAAAATCTAATAGTAATGACGATATCCAAGGCGATGATCATTATATAGGCATCACATCCAAGATAGGTAGACCGACTCCTGCCTGCATCTACCTCTATTACTCCACACATCGACCGCTATCCAGCATGCATCTAGTGTATTAAGTTCATGGAAAAATGGAGTAATGCAATAAGAACGATGACATGATGTAGACAATATCTATTCATGTAGGAATAGACCCCATCTTGTTATCCTTAATGGCAACGATACATGCGTGCCTTGCTGCCCCTTCTGTCACTGGGAAAGGACACCGCAAGATCGAACCCATTACAAACCACCTCTTCCCATGGCAAGAAAAATCGATCTAGTCGGCCTAACAAAACTAAAGATTCGAAGAAGAAATACGAGGCTATAAGCAATCATGCATATAAGAGATCAAAGAAGTCTCAAATAATATTCATGGATAGAAACCGATCATGAACTCAAAATTCATCGGATCCCAACAAACACACCGCAAAAGTTTACATCAAATAGATCTCCAAGAGACCATTGTATTGTGAATCATAAGAGAGAGAGGAAGCCATCTAGCTACTGCCTACGGACCCGTAGGTCTATGGTGGACTACTCACGCATCATCGGAGAGGCACCTATGAGGAAGATAAACCCCTCCGTGATGGTGTTTAGATTGGATCTCGAGGTTCTGGAACTTGCGGCGGCTGGAATTGTGTTTCGTCGACTCCCCTAGGGTTTTTGGAATATTTGGGAATTTATAGGCATCAGAGGTGGTGCGGAGGGGCCCCGTGGAGGGCACAACCCATCAGGGCACGCCGGGGGCCCCCTGGCGCACCCTGGTGGGTTGTGCTCCCCACAGCCCACCTTCCAGGCTCTTCTTTGGCCCACTGGGTGTCTTCTGGTCCAGAAAAAATCACCAAAAAGTTTCGTCGCGATTGGACTCCGTTTGGTACTGATATTCGGCGAAGTAAAAAACAAGCAAAAACAGCAACTGGCACTTTGGCACTATGTCAATAGGTTAGTCCCAAAAAATGTTATAAAGTTGTTATAAAATGATTGTAAAACATCCAAGAATGATAATATAACAGCATGGAACAAGCAAAAATTATAGATACGTTGGATACGTATCAGCATCCCCAAGCTTAATTCCTACTCGTCCTAGAGTAGGTAAATGATAAAAACAGAATTTTTGATGTGGAATGCTGCCTAACATGTTCATCATATTCTTTTCTTTTGTATAGCATGGACATTTGGACTTGTAGATGATTCAAAGCAATAGTCTAGTTTTAACATAATGACTTCAATACTCAAGCATGTCAACAAGCAACCATGTCTTTCAAAATATCAACACTAAAGAAAGTTATCCCTAGCCCATCATGCTCAATCATTGATCCATTCATGACACACACTCAAATATTAGCTATACCCAATGCTCAAGTACGATCATAGTGCCCCCTAGTTGGTGCTTATAAGAGAAGATGGAGACTCAAAGTAAAAACAAAAATTACATAAAGTAAATAGATATGCCATTCGCAGAGGGAAGTAGGGATTTGTAGAGGTGCCAGAGCTCAAAGTTTTAAATTGAGAGAGAAAAATATTTTGGCTGGCATGCTTTTCCTATCAACGAAAACGATAAAGTAGCTCACAATACTTTCCATGCTAGATATATCATAGGTGGTTCCCAAACAGAAAATAAAGTTTATTGGTTTTTCCACCAAACTTTCACTTTCCATGGCGGGCCATATCCACGGTTGCCTTCCATACCAACACTTTCCAAAGAATTTATTATTTGACAACATAAAGTAATTTTTTTTATTTTAGGAATGGGCATCCCTATTACCGCCGCACTCTCGTGCAATGACAAGTGAATAAACACTCATCTTGAGAATAACACATCTAGCATGGAAAAATATTGGACACTCCCCACCATTTCATGAGCGGTACGAGCACACAAAAGAGAAAATTTATTTTGAAAATTTAGAGATGACACATACAAATTTGCTTGGAACGGCATGGAAATACCGCATATAGGTAGGTATGGTGGACTCATAAGGCAAAACTTGGTTTAAGGATTTTGGATGCACAAGTAGTATTTCTACTTAGTACAAATGGAGGCTAGCAAATAGATTGGGAAGCAACCAAACCAAGAAATGAAAATTTACATAAGTGAGCATTGAGCATAACTAACACCAAATAATGCACCACAAGTAGGATGTAATTTCATTGCACAACTATTGACTTTCGTACTTGCATAGGGAATCACAAACCTTAACACCAATATTCCTACTCAAGCATAATTACTCACCAACATGACCCACATATTACTATCATCATGTTTCAAAACTATTACAAGGAATCAAGTTTAATTTGCCCAATGATCTTCATGAAAGTATTTATTATATCCTCCTTGGATATCTATCACTTTGGGACTAGTTTCATATATTGCCATTGCTTTTTGACTAGCTCAAACAAATCTAAGTGAAGCACATGAGCATAAAGATTTCATCTCTCGAAAAGGTATAAGTGAAGCATGAGAGGATTTCTTCAAAATTTACTAACTCTCAAATTAATCTAAGTGAAGCATGAGAGTATTTCTACAAAAAATTCCAAGCACACCGTGCTCAAAAAGATATAAGTGAAGCACTAGAGCAATTCTATAGCTCAAAAAAGTTTAAGTGAAGCATAGAGAGAAATTCTAACAAATCATGGCAAAATTTTGGCTCTCCCAAATAGGTGTGTATAGCAAGGATACAAATCAAAAACAAACAAGCAAAGCAAGCAAAGATACAAGACGCTCCAAGCAAAACTCATGATATGTGCCGAATAAAAATATAGCTCCAAGTAAAATACCGATGGTTGTTAGAAGAAAGAGGGGATGCCACTCGGGGGCATCCCCAAGCTTAGTTGCTTGTTACTCTTTAGATATAGCTTGGGGGTGCGGTAGCATCCCCAAGCTTAGGCTCTTGTCACTCCTTATTCCTTCATCCATCGTGATCTCACCCAAAACTTGAAAACTTCAATCACACAAAACTCAACAAAATCTTTGTGAGATCCGTTAGTATAATAAAGCAAATCACTAATTTAGGTGCTGTTGTAAACCCATTCATATTTTGTTATTGCATTATACCTACTGTATTTTAACTTTACCATGGCTAATACCCCCCCGATACAAACCATAGATTCATCAAAACAAGCACACAATGCAACGAAAACAGAATCTGTCTTAAACACAACAGTCTGTAATAATCTGTACCCTAACCATACTTCTGTAACTCTAAAAATTCTGGAAAATCAGTACAACGTAAGTAATTTGTATAGCAACACTGTGTTAAAATTTCAGCTCAAGATCACGTTCCAGCAAAAAAATGAAAATTCAAATACTGGACGTAAAGTTTCTGTTTCAGATTCAGCATCGCTTCTACTCATCCTATCAATCATCCTAAAGGTTCTACTTGGCACAAACACTAAACAAACCATAAAAACACAATCATAACAGAGGCATAATTGTGTCAACACACAAAATCAGAAAGGAAAAAGAAAAAATAAATTTATTCATTGGGTTGCCTCCCAACAAGCGCTATCGTTTTAAGCCCCTAGCTAGGCATAACACATAGATTCAAGTATTGTCATATTTGGTTTTGGCCACTTTTGTGAGGGCCTTCTCGAATCCGGGGGGCTCTTTACGTTTCCCCAAATTTTCAGGAGAAGAAACCATCTTGACATCCAAAATATCCAAACGCTTGTTGCAAAGGGTAATCAAAGTATTCAAGCGATTGAGGTTCCTACTAATATGTTTGAGGGGTTCGTGATACTTTTGTAACTCGACCAAGTGCTTATGTAAGTCACCCAATTTGTCGAGAATTTGAACCCCCCTCTTGTGAAAAAGCAAGCCCTTTTTTTGGCTGAGGAATCCAAAATCCCTTCCAAAACTTCATAAGCGGCGTTTGCATCAAGTTCAATAAAATTCCCTTTAGAGGCAAAATCCAAAAGCTCCCTATGATGCAAAACCAATCCAATGTAAACATTTCTAAGCAAAGCTTTTGTATCTCCTTTTAGATTGGAAATACGATAGGATTCTATTAGCCTATACCAGGCATCTTTCAAATTTTCCCCTTGTTTTTGTTTGAAGTATAGAACTTCAAAATCTGGTGACAAAGGGGGAGTAGTAACACTAGTCATGGTAACAAGATAGGCAAACAGGATTGCAAGCAAGGAAGAGATCCGGCAAGAAGAAGGCAAACAAAAAAGTGGGCGAATAAAATGGCAAATTGGTGAAGTGGGGGAGAGGAAAATGAGAGGCGAATGGCAAATAATGTAATTGCAAGGAGATGAGATTTGTGATTAGGAACCTGGTAGATGATGACGGAGTCTCCTCGGCGCCTTAGATAGGCACGTAGAAGAGATGGCTTCCTCCCCGGCAACAGTGCCAGAAATTCCTTTGACGTGGCTTGAGACTGCGTCGGTATTTCCTCAAGGAGGAAGGGATGATGCAGCACAGCGACGGTAAGTATTTCCTCAGTTATGAAACCAAGGTTATCGAACCAGTAGGAGGATCACTGATACGTCCATTTTGCATCATGCTTTTATATTGTTATTTATTTAATTATGGGCTGTTATTACACATTATGGTACAATACTTATGCCTTTTCTCTCTTATTTTACAAGGTTTACATGAAGAGGGAGAATGCCGGCAGCTGGAATTCTGGACTGGAAAAGGAGCAAATATGATAGACCTATTCTGCACAACTCCAAAAGTCCTGAAAAGTTAAGGAGAATTATTTTGGAATATATAAAAAATATTGGGCGAAAGAAATACCAGAGGGGACCCACCAGGAGGCCACAAGCCTGGGGGACGCGCCCTACCCCTCAGGGCGCGCCCATGTGGCTTGTGGGCCCCCTGGCAGCCCTCCGGTGCCCATCTTCTGCTATATGGAGGGTTTTGACCTGGAAAAAATCATAACAGAGCTTTCGGGATGAAGCGCCGCCGTCTCGAGGCGGAACCTGGGCAGAAGCAATCTAGGGCTCCGGCGGAGCTGTTCTGCCGGGGAAACTTCCCTCCCGGAGGGGGAAATCGAAGCCATCGTCATCACCAACGATCCTCTCATTGAGAGGGGGTCAATCTCCATCAACATCTTCACCAGCACCATCTCCTCTCCAAACCCTAGTTCATCTCTTGTATCCGATCTTTGTCTCAAAACCTCAGATTGGTACCTGTGGGTTGCTAGTAGTGTTGATTACTCCTTGTAGTTGATGCTAGTTGGTTTACTTGGTGGAAGATCATATGTTCAGATCCTTAATGATAATTAGTACTCCTCTGATTATGAACATGAATATGCTTTGTGAGTAGTTACGTTTGTTCCTGAGGACATGGGATAAGTCTTGTTATAAGTAATCATGTGAATTTGGTATTCGTTCGATATTTTGATGAGATGTATGTTGTCTTTCCTCTAGTGGTGTTATGTGAATGTCGACTACATGACACTTCACCATTATTTGGGCCTAGGGGAAGGCATTGGTAAGTAATAAGTAGATGATAGGTTGCTAGAGTGACAGAAGCTTAAACCCTAGTTTATGCGTTGCTTCGTAAGGGGCTGATTTGGATCCATATGTTTCATGCTATGGTTAGATTTATCTTAATTCTTCTTTCGTAGTTGCGTATGCTTGCGAGAGAGGTTAATCATAAGTGGGAGGCTTGTCCAAGTAAGGGCAGCACCCAAGCACCGGTCCACCCACATATCAAATTATCAAAGTAACGAACGCGAATCATATGAGCATGATGAAAACTAGCTTGACAGAAATTCCCATGTGTCCTCGGGAGCGCTTTGCTTTATATGAGAGTTTGTCCAGGCTTGTCCTTTGCTACAAAAAGGATTGGGCCACCTTGCTGCACCTTTGCTACATTTGGTACTTGCTACCCATTACGAATTATCTTATCACAAAACTATCTGTTACCGATAATTTCAGTGCTTGCAGAGAATACCTTACTGAAAACTGCTTATCATTTCCTTCTGCTCCTCGTTGGGTTCGACACTCTTACTTATCGAAAGGACTACGATAGATCCCCTATACTTGTGGGTCATCAAGACTCTTTTCTGGCGCCGTTGCCGGGGAGTGAAGCGCCTTTGGTGAGTGGAATTTGGTAAGGAAAAAATTGTATAGTGTGCTGAAATTTACTGTCACTTGTTACTATGGAAAATAATCCTTTGAGGGGCTTGTTCGGGGTATCTTCACCTCAACCGGAAGCACAAAGAGTTGCTCCTCAACCTACTGAACCTATTGAAAATATTTATTATGAAATTCCTTCGGGTATGATAGAGAAACTGCTAGCTAATCCTTATGCAGGAGATGGAACAGTACATCCTAATTTGCACCTGATCTATGTGGATGAAGTTTGTGGATTATTTAAGCTTGCAGGTTTGCCCGAGGATGATGTCAAGAAGAAGGTCTTTCCTTTATCTTTGAAGGAGAAGGCATTGACATGGTATAGGCTATGTGATGATATTGGATCATGGAACTACAATCGATTGAAATTGGAATTTCATCAGAAGTTTTATCCTATGCATCTGGTTCATCGTGATCGGAATTATATTTATAATTTTTGGCCTCGTGAAGGAGAAAGTATTGCTCAAGCTTGGGGGAGGCTTAAGTCAATGTTATATTCATGCCCCAATCATGAGCTCTCAAGAGAAATTATTATTCAGAATTTTTAAGCTCGGCTTTCTCGTAACGATCAATCCATGCTCGATACTTCCTGTACTGGTTCCTTTATGAAGAAAGATATTGAATTCAAATGGGATTTATTGGAAAGAATTAAACGCAACTCTGAAGATTGGGAACTCGACGAAGGTAAGGAGTTAGGTATAAACCTTAAGTTTGATTGTGTTAAATCCTTTATAGACACCGATGCTTTTCGCGAATTTAGCACTAAATATGGACTTGACTCTGAGATAGTAGCTTCTTTCTGTGAATCATTTGCTGCTCATGTTGATCTCCCTAAGGAGAAGTGGTTTAAATATCATCCTCCCATTGAAGTGAAAGTAGTTGAACCTATTAAAGTTGAAGAAGAAACTATTATTTATAATGTTGATCCTGTTATTCCTGCTGCTTATATTGAGAATCCACCTTTCCCTGTTAGCATAAAGGAACATGCTAAAGCTTCAACTGTGGTTCGTAAGAGCTATGTTAGAACACCTACACCCCCTCAACAAATTAAAGTTGAACCTAGTATTGCTATGGTTAAAGATCTCTTGCTTGATAATATTGATGGGCATGTTATTCATTTATGTGATGAAGCTGCTAGAATTGCTAGACCTGATACTAAAGATAAACATAGACCTATTGTTGGCATGCCTGTTGTTTCCGTTAAAATAGGAGATCATTGTTATCATGGCTTATGTGATGTGGGTGCTAGTGTGAGTGCAATTCCCTTTACCTTATACCAAGAAATTATGAATGATATTGCACCTGCTGAAATATAAGATATTGATGTTACCATTAAGCTTGCTAATAGAGATACTATAGCACCAGTTGGGATTGTTAGAGATGTTGAAGTCTTGTGTGGGAAAATAAAATATCCTACTGATTTTCTTGTTCTTGGTTCCCCACAAGATGATTTTTGTCCCATTATATTTGGTAGGCCTTTCTTGAATACTGTTAATGCTAAGATAGATTGTGAGAAAGAAACTGTTACTGTAAGTTTTGGGGATGTGTCCCATGAGTTTAATTTCTCTAAATTTCGTAGACAACTCCATGATAAAGAATTGCCTAGTAAGGATGAAATTATTGGTCTTGCTTCTATTGCTGTACCTCCCACTGATCCCTTAGAACAATATTTGCTAGACCATGAAAACGATATGCATATGAATGAAAGGAATGAAATAGATAAGATTTTCTTTGATCAGCATCCTATTTTGAAACACAACTTGCCGGTTGAAATACTTGGGGATCCTCCTCCACCCAAGGGTGATCCCGTGTTTGAGCTTAAACAATTACCGGATACTCTGAAATATGCTTATCTTGATGAAAAGAAGATATATCCTGTTATTATTAGTGCTAACCTTTCAGAGCATGAAGAAAAGAGATTATTGAAAACTCTGAAGAAGCACCGTGCTACTATTGGATATACTCTTGATGATCTTAAGGGCATTAGTCCCACTCTATGTCAGCATAAAATTAATATGGAGCCTGATGCTAAACCAGTTGTTGATCACCAACGACGGTTAAATCCTAAAATGAAAGAAGTGGTAAGAAATAAAATATTAAAGCTTCTGGAGGCAGGTATAATTTATCCTATTGCTGATAGTAGATGGGTTAGTCCCGTTCATTGTGTCCCTAAGAAGGGAGGTATTACCGTTGTTCCTAATGATAAAAATGAATTGACCCCACAAAGAATTGTTACAGGATATAGAATGGTAATTGATTTTAGGAAATTAAATAAAGCTACTAGGAAAGATCATTATCCTCTACCTTTTATTGATCAAATGCTAGAAAGACTATCCAAACGCACACACTTTTGCTTTCTAGATGGTTATTCTGGTTTCTCTCAAATACCTGTGTCAAAAGAGGACCAAGAGAAGACCACTTTTACTTGTCCTTTCGGTACCTTTGCTTATAGACGTATGCCTTTTGGTTTATGCAATGCACCTGCCACCTTTCAAAGATGTATGACTGCTATATTCTCTGACTTTTGTGAAAAGATTGTTGAGGTTTTCATGGATGATTTCTCCGTTTACGGAACTTCTTTTGATGATTGCTTGAGCAACCTTGATCGAGTTTTGCAGAGATGTGAAGAAACTAATCTTGTCTTGAATTGGGAGAAGTGCCACTTTATGGTTAATGAGGGTATTGTCTTGCGACACAAAATCTCCGAAAGAGGTATTGAAGTTGATAAAGCTAAAGTTGATGCTATTGAAAAAATGCCGTGTCCTACGGATATCAGAGGTATAAGAAGTTTCCTTGGTCATGCTGGTTTCTATAGGAGATTTATTAAAGACTTCTCTAAAATTTCTCGGCCTCTCACTAATCTCTTGCAAAAAGATATTCCTTTTGTTTTTTATGATGATTGTGTAGAAGCCTTTGAAATCCTTAAGAAAGCCTTGATTTCTGCACCTGTTGTTCAACCAGCTGATTGGAACCTACCCTTTGAAATCATGTGTGACACTAGTGATTATGCCGTTGGTGCTGTTCTAGGACAAAGAGTTGATAAGAAATTGAATGTTATCCATTATGCTAGTAAAACTCTACACAGTGCTCAAAGAAACTATGCTACCACTGAAAAGGATTTTTTAGCTGTTGTGTTTGCATGTGATAAGTTCAGACCTTATATTGTTGATTCCAAAGTAACTGTTCACACTGATCATGCTGCTATTAAATATCTTATGGAAAAGAAAGATGCTAAACCTAGACTTATTAGATGGGTTCTTTTGCTACAAGAATTTGATTTGCATATTATTGATAGAAAGGGAGTTGAGAACCCCGTAGCAGACAACTTGTCTAGGTTAGAAAATGTTCTTGATGACCCACTACCTATTGATGATAGCTTTCCTGATGAACAATTAGCTGTCATAAATGCTTCACGTAATGCTCCATGGTATGCTGATTATGCTAATTACATTGTTGCTAAATTTATACCGCCTAGTTTCACTTACCAACAAAAGAAAAAGTTCTTCTATGATTTAAGCCATTACTTTTGGGATGATCCACACCTTTATAAAGAAGGAGTAGATGGTGTTATTAGACATTGTGTACCTGAGCATGAACATGAATAGATCCTACACAAGTGTCACTCCGAGGCCTACGGAGGACACCACGCTGGAGATAGAACTGCACACAAGGTATTGCAATCTGGTTTTTATTGGCCTACTCTCTTCAAGGATGCTCGTAAGTTTGTCTTGTCTTGTGATGAATGTCAAAGAATTGGTAATATTAGTAGACGTCAGGAAATTCCTATGAATTACTCACTTGTTATTGAACCATTTGATGTTTGGGCTTTTGATTATATGGGACCTTTTCCAAAGTCCAACGGGTATACTCATATTCTAGTTGCTGTTGATTATGTTACTAAGTGGGTAGAAGTTATTCCAACTAGTAGTGCTGATCATAACACTTCTATTAAAATGCTTAAAGAAGTTATTTTCCCTAGATTTGGAGTCCCTGGATATTTAATGACTGATGGTGGTTCACACTTTATTCATGGTGCTTTCCGTAAATTGCTTGCTAAGTATGATGTTAATCATAGAATTGCATCTCCATATCATCCTCAGTCTAGTGGTCAAGTAGAATTAAGCAATAGAGAAATTAAATTGATCTTGCAAAAGACTGTTAATAGATCTAGAAATAATTGGTCTAAGAAACTTGATGATGCATTATGGGCTTATAGAACTGCTTACAAAAACCCTATGGGTATGTCTCCGTATAAAATGGTTTATGGTAAAGCATGCCACTTACCTCTAGAACTAGAACATAAAGCTTATTGGGCAATCAAAGAGCTCAACTATGATTTCAAACTTGCTGGTGAGAAGAGGTTATTTGACATTAGCTCACTTGATGAATGGAGAACCCAGGCCTATGAGAATGCCAAGTTGTTTAAAGAAAAGGTTAAGAGATGGCATGATAAAAGGATACAAAAGCGTGAATTCAATGTAGGTGACCATGTCTTGCTATACAATTCTCGTTTAAGATTTTTGCATGAAAACTTCTCTCTAAATGGGAAGGGCCTTACATTATCGAGGAAGTATATCGTTCCGGTGCCATCAAGATCAACAACACCGAAGGCACAAATCCGAAGGTGGTAAACGAGCAAAGAATCAAACATTACATCTCAGGTACTCCCATAAATGTTGAAACCAATATTATCAATACCATAACTCCGGAGGAGTACATTAGGGAGACCTACCAGAACGTTTCAGACTCCGAAAAGGAATAGGTATGTGGTACGGTAAGCAAACCGACTCCAAAACTTTTCCAATAGCAATTTTCCCCGTTTTGGAATATTTAATAAATTAGGAAAATTTAAAGTAGTCCAAAAAGTGCACGAGGAGGCGACAAGACAGGGGGGGCGCCCTACCCCCCTGGGCGCGCCCCTGTGGCTTGTGGCCACCCCGTGTACCCTCCGGACTCCGTTTTCTTGTAGAATACTCCTGTTGGTCGGTAAAAATTCATTATATAATCTCCCGAAGGTTTTGACCTTCGTATCACAACAATATCTCCTGTTTTTGTTTTGAGTTGTTTTCCGGACAGATTTAGATCACCATGACGTCCCCAAGTGCTTCGAAGGACAAGTTCTTTGAGAAGGTCATCAACCCCTACCTTGCGGAGGTGCTGCAACACCCTCAAACCATTGAGATGCGTGAGGGGGTGCTGCACATCCGTGTTGTTGAAGGGCCAAAGAAGACCGGAAGCGTGGAGACAAGGCTCGAAGCAATGGAGCAGCAAGTCTTCAAGTGCCAAGGGATGGTGGAACGTGGACTCAATGCCAATCACATGATGATCGCGGAGTTTACCCATAAGCACAAGCTGGACGCCAAGGACATCGGGGAGGACATCTTCAAGCTTTACGAGAAAATCGAGCATCTCCAAGCCCAGATCTATGACCTGCAAAACCAAAACTGTGAGTATGAATACAGATTTAAGAGAATGAGTTTGGCTACAGATTTGAGGATCCCGGAGACTTGTTCATCTTTTTACGATGGTGAGCCTATGCCTTGGAATACGGAGGACAAGCCTCCAACCTCATGAACAACTCCAACATCACCACCTCAGAAGAAAGACAACTAAACACATGGGTATGGGCACTCCCGTTGGCTTGTGCCAAGCTTGGGGGAGGTGCCCCGGTATCGTATCACCATCACATCTTTTACTTTTATCGTTTTTCTTAGTTCGATCCTTTTGGTTATATCTTGATCTAGTAGAATAAAGTTTTTTGTGTGATCTAGTTTTGAGTTTTGCTTTATGTTCCCCCTATGTAAGCGAGTCCGAGAGTTATATAATAAAAATTAGTTTTGAGTTGAGGGCTTTGCTTGCTTGCTATGATCTTGAGAAAAAGAAATAGAAAGAAGAATAGAATAAAAGCAAAGAGTATATATGATGATCTTATGGGGAGTGATGACTTCACATATAAGAAGTATGTCGATTGAAATTTGTTGTGAGTTGACAAACATAGCGATTGGTCATTGCTGCAATAAAAATGAAGTAATAAAGAAAGAGAGGTTCACATATAAATATATTATCTTGGACATCTTTTATGATTGTGAGCACTCATTAAAATATTATATGCTAAGAAGGTGATGTTGGACCAGGAAGACAACATAATGGGTTATGTTTGCTTATTTCTGAATAGAAGTTATATGGTTATAGATCCTTTAACATGTGACCCTTGCTTCCACCCCATATCAGCCAAAACTTCCGCACCAAGTAGAGATACTACTTGTGCATCCAAACACCCTCAACCCAGTTTTGCCATGAGAGTCCACCATACCTACCTATGGATTGAGTAAGATCCTTCAAGTAAGTTGTCATCGGTGCAAGCAATAAAAATTGCTCTCTAAATATGTATGATCTATTAGTGTGAGGAAAATAAACTTTATACGAACCTGTGATATGGAAGAAATAAAAGCGACAGACTGCATAATAAAGTTCTTTATCACAAGCGGCAATATAAAGTGACGTTCTTTTGCATTAAGAGATTGCGCATCCAACTATAAAGGCGCATGACAACCTCTGCTTCCCTCTGCGAAGGGCCTATTTGTTACTTTTACTTTCTAGTACTTACCTTTATGCAAGAGTCATGGTGATCTTCACCACTTCCTATATTTCACCTTTCTCTCTTGGCAAGCGTCATGTGTTGGGGAATGATCTAGACACATATATCCACTCAGATGTGGGTGATCATGAGTTATTTCTGTTGACATTACCCTTGAGGTAAATAGTTGGGAGGCAAAACTATAAGCCGTATCTTTCTCTGTGTCCAATTGAAGCTTTGACCTCATAAGTACCGTGTGAGTGTTAGCAATTATGAAAGACTAAAAGATGATTGAGTATGTGGATTTGCTTTATAAGCTCTTATATTGACTGTTCCGATGTTATGATAAATTGCAATTGCTTCAATGACTGAGATCATAGTTTGTTGGTTCTCAATAGAGTTCTTGATTCATACTTTACCTTGTGAATGAATTGTTACTCTAGTATAAGAAATTATATATCAATAAATATTGATGTTCTAAAGATGATCATGATGCTCTCATGTCCGTATTTTATTTTATCGACACCTCTATCTCTAAACATGTGGACATATTTATCGATTTCGCTTGAGGACAAGCGAGGTCTAAGCTTGGGGGAGTTGATACGTCCATTTTGCATTATGCTTTTATATTGATATTTATTGCATTATGGGCTGTTATTACACATTATGGTACAATACTTATGCCTTTTCTCTCTTATTTTACAACGTTTACATGAAGAGGGAGAATGCCGGCAGCTGGAATTCTGGACTGGAAAAGGAGCAAATATGAGAGACCTATTCTGCACAACTCCAAAAGTCCTGAAAAGTTACGGAGAATTATTTTGGAATATATAAAAAATATTGGGAGAAAGAAATACCAGAGGGGACCCACCAGGAGGCCACAAGCCTGGGGGGCGCGCCCTACCCCCCAGGGCGCGCCCCTGTGGCTTGTGGGCCCCTGGCAGCCCTCCGGTGCCCATCTTCTGCTATATGGAGGGTTTTGACCTGGACAAAATCATAAGAGAGCTTTTGGGACGAAGCGCCGCCGTCTCGAGGCGGAATCTGGGCAGAAGCAATCTAGGGCTCCGGCGAAGCTGTTCTCCCGGGGAAACTTCCCTCCCGGAGGGGGAAATCGAAGCCATCGTTATCACCAACGATCCTCTCATCGAGAGGGGGTCAATCTCCAGCAACATCTTCACCAGCACCATCTCCTCTCCAAACCCTAGTTCATCTCTTGTATCCGATCTTTGTCTCAAAACCTCAGATTGGTACCCGTGGGTTGCTAGTAGTGTTGATTACTCCTTGTAGTTGATGCTAGTTGGTTTACTTGGTGGAAGATCATATGTTCAGATCCTTAATGATAATTAGTACTCCTCTGATTATGAACATGAATATGCTTTGTGAGTAGTTACGTTTGTTCCCGAGGACATGGGATAAGTCTTGTTATAAGTAATCATGTGAATTTGGTATTCGTTCGATATTTTGATGAGATGTATGTTGTCTTTCCTCTAGTGGTGTTATGTGAACGTCGACTACATGACACTTCACCATTATTTGGGCCTAGGGGAAGGCATTGGGAAGTAATAAGTAGATGATGGGTTGCTAGAGTGACAGAAGCTTAAACCCTAGTTTATGCGTTGCTTCGTAAGGGGCTGATTTGGATCCATATGTTTCATGCTATGGTTAGATTTATCTTAATTCTTCTTTCGTAGTTGCGTATGCTTGCGAGAGAGGTTAATCATAAGTGGGAGGCTTGTCCAAGTAAGGGCAGCACCCAAGCACCGGTCCACCCACATATCAAATTATCAAAGTAACGAACGCGAATCATATGAGCATGATGAAAACTAGCTTGACAGAAATTCCCATGTGTCCTCGGGAGCGCTTTGCTTTATATAAGAGTTTGTCCAGGCTTGTCCTTTGCTACAAAAAGGATTGGGCCACCTTGCTGCACCTTTGCTACATTTTTTACTTGCTACCCGTTACGAATTATCTTATCACAAAACTATCTGTTACCGATAATTTCAGTGCTTGCAGAGAATACCTTACTGAAAACTGCTTGTCATTTCCTTCTGCTCCTCATTGGGTTCGACACTCTTACTTATCGAAAGGACTACGATAGATCCCCTATACTTTTTGGTCATCAATCACCACCACCCAATAAGCAGCACCAGCACACAAACAACAAATACTTGCAACCCGACGTGAAAGAGAGGTTGTCAATCTCTCTACGGTAAAAAGATAGATTAGGTAGTGATAGATAGGAGAGATAGATATTTCAAGAACTCAAAATAGAAAAGGCAAATAAAATATGCAGCAATATATTTTTGTATTTTGGTTTTGTAGATCTGAAACGAAGATGCAAAGTTAGATCGGAAAGCAATATGTTGGAAAAGTAGACCCGGGGGCCATAGGATTCACTAGTGGCTTCTCTCATGAGTATAGCACACGGTGGGTGAACAAATTACTGTTGAGCAATTGATAGAAAATCTAATAGTCATGATGATATCCAAGGCAATGATCATTATATAGGCATCACGTCCAAGATAGGTAGACCGACTCCTGCCTGCATCTACCTCTATTACTCCACACATCGACCGCATCCAGCATGCATCTAGTGTATTAAGTTCATGGAAAAATGGAGTAATGCAATAAGAACGATGACATGATGTAGACAAGATCTATTCATGTAGGAATAGACCCCATCTTGTTATCCTTAATGGCAACGATACATGCATGCCTTGCTGCCCCTTCTGTCACTGGGAAAGGACACCGCAAGATCGAACCCATCATAAAGCACCTCTTCCCATGGCAAGAAAAATCGATCTAGTCAGCCTAACTAAACCAAAGATTCAAAGAAGAAATACGAGGCTATAAGCAATCATGCATATAAGAGATCAAAGAAGACTCAAATAATATTCATGGATAGAAATTGATCATGAACTCAAAATTCATCGGATCCCAACAAACACACCGCAAAAGTTTACATCAAATAGATCTCCAAGAGACCATTGTATTGAGAATCATAAGAGAGAGATGAAGCCATCTAGCTACTGCCTACGGACCCGTAGGTCTATGGTGGACTACTCACGCATCATCGGAGAGGCACCTATGAGGAAGATGAACCCCTCCGTGATGGTTTTAGATTGGATCTCAAGGTTCTGGAACTTGCGGCAGATGGAATTGTGTTTCGTCGACTCCCCTAGGGTTTTTGGAATATTTGGGAATTTATAGGCATTAGAGGTGGTGCGGAGGGGCCCCGTGGAGGGCACAACCCATCAGGGCGCGCCGGGGGGCCCCTGGCGCGCCCTGGTGGGTTGTGCTCCCCACAGCCCACCTTCCAGGCTCTTATTTGGCCCACTGGGTGTCTTCTGGTCCATAAAAAATCTCCAAAAAGTTTCGTCGCGATTGGACTCCGTTTGGTATTGATATTCTGCGAAGTAAAAAACAAGCAAAAACAGCAACTGGCACTTTGGCACTATGTAAATAGGTTAGTCCCAAAAAATGATATAAAGTTGTTATAAAATGATTGTAAAACATCCAACAATGATAATATTACAGCATGGAACAAGCAAAAAATATAGATACGTTGGAGACGTATCAGTAATCTTGTGAAGTTGGTATGCGTTTGATATTTTGATGATATGTATGTTGTGACTTCTCTTAGTCGTGTCATGTGAACGTCGACTACATGACACTTTCTTCTTCCTGGGAGGGGCGGGCTCTACGGAAGAAATTCCATAAATGTCCCATAGAGTCAAAAAGTCTCTTAGTGGTGTCATGTGAACGTCGACTACATGGCACTTCACCATGTTATGGGCCTAAGGGAAGTCATTGTGGAGTAATAAGTAGATGATGGGTTGTGAGAGTGACAGAAGCTTAAACCCCAGTTTATGCGTTGCTTCATAAGGGGCTGATTTGGATCCACATGTTTCATGCTATGGTTAGATTTATTCTTAATTCTTCTTTCGTAGTTGCGGATGCTTGCGAGAGGGGTTAATCATAAGTAGGTTGTTAGTTCAAGTAAGAACAGCTCCTTATCACTGATAACCCACAAGTGTAGGGGATCGTTTGTTGCCTTTTTCGATAAGTAAGAGTGTCGAACCCAACGAGGAGCTAAAGGTAGAACAAATATTCTCTCAAGTTCTATCGACCATCGATACAACTCTACGCACGCTAATGCTTGCTTTACCTAGAACAAGTATGAAACTACTTTGCGGGAATAAAACTAGAAGTACTTTGCAAGAAAATAAAGAACATGGAAATAAAAGTTAGGTGGTGTTTTAATAAAAGAACAATAAAAGTAAATAACTTAGTAGAAAGCTTTTTGTGTAACTCAAGAGAAAGATTGTCCCTAGGTAATTGAATATAATATGATAGATACTTGTCATATGCAATGAAGGAGAGGCATACGCTAACATACTTTCCATACTTGGATCATATGCACTTATGATTGGAACTCTAGCAAGCATCCGCAACTACCAAAGTTCATTAAGGTAAAACCCAACCATAGCATTAATATCAAGTCCCCTTTACTCCCATACGCAAAAACCCACCTACTCGGGTTTATGCTTCTATCACTCAAGCAACCCACTATAGGAAAATCATGAACATATTGCAACACCCTACAGCGGGAATCCCTCACGTTTGCGCGACACGGAGGGCACCATAGGACAGCACCACATCAAGATACAACTCACATTCATAACATCATACCACAATTAACCCATAGGACAAAAGATATCTACTCAAACATCATAAGATAGCCAAATATCATATGTCACGATCCTTGCCCCAGCGGCATTCCGACGCCACCGGGAGAGAGGGGGAGAGAGACCCCCTCCTTCTTCTTCTTCCTTGGCCTCCCCCTAGATGGGAGGAGAGTTCCCCTTCTGGTCCATGGCCGCCATGGCGGCGGAGGGGCAGGAGCCCCTCCTAGATTGGATCTCCCTCTCTGTTCTCTTCTGTTTCTCGTTCCTGTTTTCTGGCCGAAAATCGTTTCTTATATTCCCGGTGATCCGTAACTCTGATCGGGCTGCAATTTTGAGGGGATTTTTATCCAAAAATAAGCTTCCGTGCGCCTGAAGGAGAGCTCCAACCGACTTACGAGCTGGGCACAACCCACCATGGCGCGCCTGGGCCCTAGGGGCGCGCCCTGGTGTCTCGTGGGGGTTGTGGGCCTCTGTTTGCGTTGATTCCACTTCTCAAAATTCACAAATATTCCAAAAAAATCTCCGTAAATTTTTATCGCGATTGGACTTCGTTTGATATGGATATTCTGCGAAACAAAAAACATGCAACAAACAGGAACTGGCACTGGGCACTGGATCAATAGGTTAGTCCAATAAATCATATAAAATGTTGCCAAAAAATTGTGAAAGTTGCATAATAATGGCATGAAACAATCAAAAATTATAGATACGATGGAGACGTATCAGCATCCCCAAGCTTAATTCATGCTCGTCCTCGAGTAGGTAAATGATAAAAAAGATAATTTTTGATGTGAAATGCTACCTAGCATAATCTTGATCATATATCTAATCATGGCATGAATATTAAGACACAAGTGATTCAAAGCAATAGTCTAGTTTTGACATAAAGACATTAATACTCAGGCATCCCAACAAACAATCATGTCTTTCAAAATATCAAGGCTAAAGAACGCTATCCCTAAAAAATCATATAGCCTTGTCATGCTCTGTCTTCTTAACACAAAGTATAAATCATGTACTACCCCGGTGTCAGCCAAGCAATTGGTTCATACTTTTTAACGCGCTTCAGCATTTTCAACTCTCACGCAATACATGAGCGCAAGCCATGGATATAGCACTATGGGTGGAATAGAATATGGTGGTAGGTTTCAAAAGGGTAAAAGTGGAGAAGAAAGTCTCACATCAACTCAGCGTATCAACGGGCTATGGAGATGCCCATCAATAGATATCAATGCGAGGAGTAGGGATTGCCATGCAACGGATGCACTAAGAGATATAAGTGTATGAAAGCTCAATATGAAAACTAAGTGGGTATGCATCTAACTCTATAATGAAAATTTCCCACTAGTATATGAAAGTGACAACATAGGAGACTCTCTATATGAAAAACATGGTGCTACTTTGAAGCACAAGTGTGGAATTAGCATGCCCCTATTCCTTCTTTCATTTTTTTTATTTCTTTTCTTTTTTTCATTTTCTTTTTTTTCTATTTTTTTTTCTTTGTTCGGAGCCTCATCCCGACTTGTGGGGGAATCATAGTTTCCATCATCCTTTCATCACTGGGGCATGCTCTAATAATGAATAATGATGATCATCACACTTCTATTTACTTACAACTCAATATTACAACGATAGTAGAACAAAGTATGACTCTATATGAATGCAATGATCTAGCGTAGCAAAGATATCAAAAAATGGACAAGCCATGAAAACATCATGCTAGCTATCTTACGATCATGTAATGCAATATGACAATGAATGCTCAAGTCATCAAAATGGAAGCGGTGGAAGTTGCATGTCAATATATCTTGGAATGGCTATGGAAATGCCATAATAGGTAGGTATGGTGGCTGTTTTGAGGAAGATATAATAAGGCTTATGTGTGATAGAGTGTATCATATCACGGGGTTTGGATGCACCGGCGAAGTTTGCACCGACTCTCGAGGTGAGAAAGGGTAATGCACGGTACCGTAGAGGCTAGCAAATTGCGGAAAGGTAAGAGTGCATATAATCCATGGACTCACATTAGTCATAAAGAACTCACATACTTATTGCAAAAGTTTAATTAGCTCTCTTGAAGCAAATTATTACTACGCATGCTCCTAGGGGGGAGGTTGGTAGGAGTTAACCATCGCGCGCCCCCGACCTTCACACAAAGATAGACAATCAAGAATAAATTGTGCTCCAACTTCCTAGCATAACGGGAGACTATACGTGCATGCTTCGGGAATCACAAACCTTAACACCAATATCTTACTAAACACGATCATCCACTAGTACATCCCACATATTATCATCTCTATATCACAAAACTATTGCAAGGAATCAAACGTATCATATTCAGTGATCCCTAAGGTTTATGTAGGATTTTATGACTAACCATGTGGATGACCAATTCCTGTTGACTCTCTAAATAGATATAAATGAAGAAAGACAGTTTAATTATTTCTACAAGAGACCATGCTCTAATAAATATAAGTGAAGCAAAAGAGCATTCTATGAATAACGGTTTTCTATGTGAAGAGAAACAGACAATCCAAACTTCAAATGATATAAGTGAAGCACATGAAGCATTCTATAAAGCCATACTCAAAAGATATAAGTGAAGTGCAATGAGCATTCTATAAATCAACCATGGACTATCTCATACCAGCATGGTGCATAAAATAAAATTGAAAACTAAACACAAAAGACGCTCGAAGATTTACGCATATCATGTGATGAATAAAAATATAGCTCCAAGTGACATACCGATGATTTGGAATAAAAGAGGGGATGCCTTCCCGGGGCATCCCCAAGCTTAGATGCTTTAGTCTTCCTAGAATATTACCTTGGGGTGCCTTGGGCATCCCCAATCTTAGGCTCTTTCTGCTCCTTATTCCTTCTCATCGTGATAACACCCAAAACTTGAAAACTTCAATCACACAAAACTTAACAGAAAATTCGTGAGATCCGTTAGTACACATAACACCAAATCCCATCATGTCTTGACATAACATTATTGCATAATTATAATCTAACATTATCCAATGTATGCTATCACAATTCTATGGTCCCAAGTCAATGGGGCTCAACAAGAATTCAAACATAAGCACGCAAAGCAGCTATAACAACAATATGTGAAAAACAGGACCGTGTGTAAAGATTTGTAGACACGTATACTTCTGCAGCTCAAAGAAATTCTGAAAAATTAGGACGTGAGAAATTATTTGCATAACAATACTGTGTAAAAATTTCAGAATTTTTGCACGCTCCAGTAAAATATGAAAATTCAAACACTACGGCAAAAGTTTCTGTTTTTGCACAGCACACATCAAACAAGTAATTCAAACATCCTAAAGGCAAATCTTGGCACTTTATTTTTATAATACAATGGATTTGTGCAAGGGGATAATTATTTTTGTTGGAAAAGTTTCCGTGATTCAAGATTCACAAAGTTTCCATGGGCATGAACAAAAGTTCAAGGCTAGCCCCCACTTCAACGATGCTCATGATCATCTCTTCTCACTTTCACCTTTCCTTTTGTGAAGTTTTAGGTTCCCCTATATTTTTTTTGTTTTTAAACTTTATAAAAGCACACAACAGAAACAAATGACTCTCTAAAACTTCCGGGTTGTCTCCCTGGCAGCGCTTTCTTTAAACCAATTAAGCTAGGCATAAAGTGCTCAAGTAATGGATCCACCCGGATCCCAAGGTATATCAAAGCCAATTTTAATTAACAATGATTTGTAATTTAGTAGTGAGCACAAAGTGATATATATCATTTGACAACGAAGTCTAACTCTCTTACTATGCATCGGCATGTCATACAAGAACAATTCATGCACATTAAGTAAAGGCCAATGCATAGTATAAACAGGTTCTTGCAATTTCATAGTATTGGAAACATAAAGAGGTGGAGATGTAGTTCCTCTCTCATAATAATTGCAAGTAGGAGAAGCAAGCACATGCATATTATATTCATCAAAATCATCATGTGTAGTGGTAAAACGCAACCCATCAATATAATTCTTAACAAGAGCAAACTTCTCCAATATAGTGTAGTTGGGAGAATTCAAAAAGATAATAGGACTATCATGTGTGGTTGCAATAGCAACAATTTCATGCTTAACATAAGGAACTATAGCAAGTTCATCTTCATAAGCATAATTCATATTGGCATCATGGCCACAAGCATAGCAAGCATCAAGTTCATCAAAAAGGCATATTTCAAATGAATCCACGGGATCATAGCAATCATCATAGCATTCATCATGGCATTCATCCTTCGGTAAGCACGAAGGGTAATTAAACAATGTATGAGTTGAAGAGTTACTCTAATTAGAAGGTGGGCACGGGTAGCTAATCTGCTCTTCCTCCTTTTGTTCTTCGCTCTCCTCCTCATCTTCTTCATCTAATGAGCTCACAGTTTCAGCAACTTCTTCTTCCATAGGTCCCTGCAAAATATTAGTCTCTTCCAAGGCAGCGGACATTCTTTCAATAAATTCAATAATATCAGCATTGCAATCATAATTCTCATAGTAATATTTAAGTATGGCAAAATTTTCAGATTTGTAAGAAACATCATCATACTTTTCAATCAAGGAAGCAACTTCGTAAGCACCTTTGAAAGCAACAAATTCTTCTATTCGTTCCACATCATAGTAATCATAAATACCTTTAGCATAAGAAGCTAAGGTTTCATTATCATTAAATTTGCATGAAAAGGGAAGGTGTGGAACGGTCATCCTCGAGCAACAAGTAATATCATATCTCAAGCATAGCTCCCGAGCATACCAATGCAACATATGAATTTGATCCCATAATAATTTCCCTTTTTGAGTCAAGCGATAATATCTAAAGTTGAACGGGGTCTTCTCAGGATTATCAAAGTAGTATTTAATACTTTGCACATAACTAGCATCGAGGGTTTTAGGAGGTTCCCCATCTCCATGAGTAGCAAGTACCACTAATTTTTTTGGTGTTTCGTGTTCCATATCCATAACTAAAGATACAAAACAACTAATAACAGAAAATAAAATTACTTAGTGATAAAGCAAACAAGCACACACGAGAATATTCACCCCATGCTATTCTCCCCGGCAATGGCGCCAGAAAAAGGTCTTGATAACCCACAAGTGTAGGGGATCATTTGTAGCCTTTTTCGATAAGTAAGAGTGTCGAACCCAACGAGGAGCTAAAGGTATAACAAATATTCTCTCAAGTTCTATCGACCATCGATACAACTCTACGCACACTAATGCTTGCTTTACCTAGAACAAGTACGCAACTACATTGCAGGAATAAAACTAGAAGTACTTTGCAAGAAAATAAAGAACGTGGAAATAAAAGTTAGGTGGTGTTTTAATAAAAGAACAATAAAAGTAAATAACTTAGTAGAAAGCTTTTTGTGTAACGCAAGAGAAAGATTGTCCTTAGGCAATTGAATATAATATGATAGATACTTGTCATATGCAATGAAGGACAGGCATACGCTAACACACTTTCCGTACTTGGATCATATGCACTTATGATTGGAACTCTAGCAAGCATCCGCAACTACCAAAGTTCATTAAGGTAAAACCCAACCATAGCATTAAGTATCAAGTCCCCTTTACTCCCATACGCAACAACCCACCTACTCGGGTTTATGCTTCTATCACTCAAGCAACCCACCATAGGAAAATCATGAACATATTGCAACACCCAACAGCGGGAATCCCTCATGTTTGCGCGACACGGAGGGCACCATAGGACAGCACCATATCAACATACAACTCACATCCATAACATCATACCACAATTAACCCATAGGACAAAGCAGATCTACTCAAACATCATAGGATAGCCAAATATCATTGGGAAATAATATATGGAGTTGAGCACCCTGTTTAAGTAGAGATTACAGCGGAGAAGAGAGGTGTTACACCGCTGCATAGAGGGGGAGAGATTTGGTGTTGACGGCGGCAAGATTGTTGGTGTAGATCGCCGTCACGATCCTTGCCTCGGTGGCGTTCCGGCTCCACCGGGAGAGAGGGGGAGAGAGTCCCCCTCCTTCTTCTTCTTCCTTGGCCTCCCCCTAGATGGGAGGAGAGTTCACCCTCTGGTCCATGGCCGCCATGGCGGCGGAGGGGCAGGAGCCCCTCCTAGATTGGATCTCCCTCTCTGTTCTTTTCTGTTTCTCATTCCCGTTTTCTGGCCGAAAACCGTTTCTTATATTGCTGGAGATCCGTAACTCTGATTGGGCTGAAATTTTGAGGGGATTTTTATCCAAAAATTAGCTTCCTTGCGCACGAACTAGAGCTCCAACCGGCTTACGAGCTGGGCACAACCAACCAGGGCGCGCCTGGGCCCTAGGGGCGCACCCTGGTGTCTTGTGGGGGCTGTGGGCCTCCGTTTGCGTTGATTCCACTTCTCAAAATTCACAAATATTCCAAAAAAAATCTCCATAAATTTTATCGTGTTTGGACTTCGTTTGATATGGATATTCTGTGAAACAAAAAACATGCAACAAACAGGAACTAGCACTGGGCACTGGATCAATAGGTTAGTCCAATAAATCATATAAAATGTTGCCAAAAATATGTGAAAGTTGTATAATAATAGCATGAAACAACCAAAAATTATAGATACGATGGAGACGTATCAAGCACCGATCCACCCACATATCAAATTATCAAAGTAGTGAACGCGAATCAACTCAACATGATGAACATGACTAGACAAGAATTCCCATGTGTCCTCGGGAGCATTTGTTTAATATAAGAGTACCTTCAGGCTTCTTCTTTGCTACAAAAAGGATTGGGCTACCTTGCTGCACCATTGTTACTATTGTTACTTGTTACTGGTTATGAATTATCTTGCTACAAAACTAGCTACTACTGTTACTCACATCACTTGCAGAGAATACCTTGCTGAAAACTGCTTATCGTTTCCTTCTACTCCTCGTTGGGTTCGACACTCTTACTTATCGAAAGAACTACGATTGTGTGACGCCCCCGATCTCGACCGTACGCTAAACATACACGCAATGCGTACGACCAAGATTAGGGACTCACTGATTGATATCACAACACAACACTAGACACAAATTAAAGTCATACAGCTTCATATTACAAGCCAGGTGCCTCGAGGGCTCGAATACAAAGCTCGACAAACACGAGTCAGCAGAAGAAAAGAATATCTGAGTACAGACATAAGTTAAACAAGTTTTGCCTTAAGAAGGTTAGCACAAACACAAGCAGCGGACCGGAAGAGGCGAGGCCTCCTGCCTGGGAACCTCCTAACTACTCCTGAGCACCGAGGGCAGCCTCCACGTAGTTGTAGGCTCCAGCCGTGGTGTAGCAGTCGTCTCCGGCGTACTCCATCTCCTGGGTTCCATCGTCTGAACGCAGAAACGTATCGAGGGGGAAAGAGAAAGCAAAGCAGTGGTGAGTACTCATCCAAAGTACTCGCAAGACTGACATCAAAACTATGCTAAGTATGCATCATTATCAAGGGGAGGGGTTATATCTGGACTGACTACAGAAAGCAAGAATAGGGGAAGGCCTAGTCCTATCGAAGACTAGCATCTTCAACATCTTGCAGCATTAGAAGAGTGCAGATTGGTATCTCACATATAGTCATATTATTGTAGCAATTTTATTAAGTAACCACGCCCAGAGATCCTCCCTCGACTCCCTGCGAGGAAGCAATCTCGGAGCCACATTCATTTCAAATTAAATCTCAATGATAGTTGTATAAGGTCAAGGTACAACTCCAAGTCGTCCTGTTACCGTGGACACGGCTATTCGAATAGATTAATCATCTCTGCAGGGGTGCACCGCATCTCCAACACGCCTGATCACCTCCGGCCGGACACACTTTCTGGGGTCATGCCCGACCTCGGGATAGCAGCACGTCGTCGCCCCACCTAGGCTCAACGAAGAGGCTAGCCCGCCGGTCTAAATCCTAAGCGCGCAGGGTTCATGGGCCAATCGCCCTTTGCACACCTGCACGATGCGAGGGCGGCCGAGGTCAGTCCTAGCACCCCTTATAACAAGCGCGGTACCGTTGCGGACCACTCGGGCGTGCGCCGCTCCATTGCTGACGTCCGAAGAGCTTCGGCTGATACAACGACGCTGAGTACCCATAACTTCTCCCACCCGATGGTTTGGTGCGTAAAAAAAGGCCAACGACCCAACTCAGATCAAATACCCAACCCATTTAGCATTTTATTAATGCAGGGAAAGCACGACCCATAAATTGCGGTCCGTCGCCCCGTCTCAAGGATGTGTGGCAAAGGCCTCTCTCGCCAATCCACGCCTCATCATCATCAAACCGTGGGTACCCCTCAGGGCCGACCCATCACCAACATGTTTCAGTAACCCGGTCATAGTAACTGTGTGTATAAAACATCAAGGCGGAACCTGAGGAATCACCCTCAAGGGGCCCTGCTCGATGAAACCGTCAAGGTGGACTTAGAGGAATCACCCTCGAGGGTCCCACACTTGAGGGGTTGCACGACAGAGTCATCGTCGGGAATGGTGAAGGAGGAATCACCCTCGATAACCACGACCGACTAGCTGCACTACAGAGCTAGCATCATGAGTACTTCACGAGGTGTCACCCTCGGTACTCGATAGTAGCGCTGCAGAGTCGTATAACTAAGGGGGGGTGAGGTGATTTGAGGGGCCTGGCTTGTCGGTCGGTTGACCGAGTCTTCGGGTCTTCGAGTCGTCGATGAAGGAGCAGGGGCAACTGGGACTAGGGGGGTCACTGGGGATTCATTGATCAACCTAAACTAAGCAGTTGATATGATTGCAGGTACAGTATCAGTTTATCAAAAGCAGGCTATGCATCAGAATAGGAGCTAACTAATACAGTAGCAAAATTCTAATGCAAGAATAAGAGGGAAAAGGAATAGGCGATATCGGAATGCTCAAGGGGGGTTGCTTGCCTTGCTGCTCTGCGGCAAAAGGCTGATCGTCAGTCGTGTAGTTGTATCCGGCAGCACTGTCAGTCTCAGAGGCTACCGGAGAGAAGAGGGGGAAGAAACAATAAATACAAGCAAACAGATGCAACACGATGCATGACATGGCAATACGCAGTGCTAGGGGTAGTCTAACGCAGTACTACTCGCATCAGACGGAGCGGGAGAATATCTGACGATATTTCCCGGATCTTTGGTTTTATCGGATAGACGATCCGGAGGGAAAAAGTTCCATGTTCATCATGCTAGGAGCTTGTGACAGATGAATGGATGGCATATTCAGGTTCGTGGGATTTTTCTGATCAATTTTCATGTATAAAGTTTTTTCATCTGAGCTACAGATTATTTTCTATGATTTTTCAAAGAATTAATCATTTTCTGGAATTTTTCTATTTAATTAAATCAACATTATCCACAACAGTGCAGGGTGACGTCAGCATGACGTAAAGGTGACATCAGCAGTCAACAGGACGGCTGGCCAGGTCAAACCTGACCAGTGGGTCCCACATGTCATAGACTCACCTTTATTCAAGTGTTTTAAATTAAGCTAATCAGATTAATTAACAGGTGGGGCCCATTTGTCAGTGGGTCATTAGACTAACTTAATTACTTTTCTTAATCTAATTTACTTAATTAGCCAGCTGGCAGGGCTGGCCCACATGTCATAGGCACAGGGGGAATGGGACCCACATGTCAGTGGCTGGTCAAGCCCAGTCAGCAGGTTGACCAGGTCAACTAGTCAACCAGGACCACGGGGCCCGCGGTTCAGCGACCCTGGCAGTGGCCCCTGGTGGTCCACGTCGGCGGCGGCGCCGGCCGGTCACCGGAACAGCTCCGACGAGTTCCCGAAACGGCGGCCGGGCTCGGAAATCGTCCACAGGGCATCAAATCGCGTCGTTCTTCTTGCGTTCGAAAGCTGGCGTCGTCACCGTTCCATTCCAGCCATCGGGAGGAGCTGCGGTGGTCGGAGCTGAGCACTACGACGGTGACGGCGGACGGCGGCGCTCGGGTTGCGAAGAAGACGCGACAGCAGCACGCATTCGAGCTACCTAGCGGCACTACTCGAGCCTACTCAGTGCGTGGAGTCGATTGGCGGCGTTGGTTGGACAAAATGGTCACCCGAGTGACGCCGGCGACGAGCAGAGGCAGAGGAGCATTCGGGCGCGCGTCGGTAGCGGTGCTAGGAGGCTCGGGAGAGGGCGTGCGCGTGTGCGTCGTGCTCCTGGAAGCACCAGGAGCTCGACGGTGAGCTCAGGCGAGCGTGATGGTGGCTATGGCCATGGCGGCGAGGTGTACGGCGGCGGACAGAACTCGGTCACGGCGGCGGCTTGCTACGGCGGCCTACGGGAGCTAGCAGAGGAAGAGGAGGTCGCGTGGAGGCTCACTAGCGGTGATCGGAAGGCCCGATGCAGTTGTGGAGCAGCGACGGCGATGATTCGACGACGGCGAGCTCCTGGATCTGAGGAGGAAGATGACGCGGTGAACACGATGCAGGGGCTCCGGGGCTCGACCCAGCGGTCGAGGAGGACGGGGGGTCTGGGCGGAGCTCGTGGACGTCCTAGCTGGGCGCGGGAGGGCCGGTGGCTGCGTCTAGCCGGCGGCCATGGCGGCGGTGGTGCTCGGGAGAGGAGAGAGCAAGCAAGGGAGAGGGAGAGAGACGAAGCAGAGGCGTCCAGGGGGTCGAGGGCGTTCCCTCTTATCCATCCACGCATGCAGAGGCAAAATATCTCGCGAGGGGGGGCATGGCGAGCGCGCGCTCGCTCTCTGCTCGATAGCGCGAGGAGAGCAGTGCGAGAGGAGGGAGACGACCGGGGAGTGGGCTGGGCCGCACTGTAGAAGATGGGCTTAAGTGCACAGGAGCCTGTCTCTTTTTCATTCCTTTTTCTTTTCTGCTTTATTTTTCATCTTCTGTTTTAATTCTTTTCTGCCACAATTCCCTTTAGCAAAAATGTGCCACTGGGTCCAAATAATATCTTGCAATGTTCTGCAGGGCCACAATTATTTTGAGGATTTTTAGAAACTGTTTTCATTTTTCCACAGAATTAAAGGGCACTTTTAAAATGCAAATTTGGCTCTGTTTTGATGGTGGGGTCCACAACAGCTTGAGGGTGATGTTGTTTTCCTCAACAACATTGGTTTTGTGATTTTTCACAAGTGTGCAACATTTTATCCTTGCTGATTGCAATTTTATTTTATCACAATAAAATTCAATTGGCTTTTGAAGTGAAATTTAAATTGAGATATGAATTTTGAACTTGATCATAACTTGTTTAGCAAAATGATTAGGCACTGATCATGGTCATCACTGTGCTTAATTACAATGATCACTGTAGCCAAAATCCAAGGTGTCACAATTCTCCCCTACTAACAAGAATTCTCGTCCCGAGAATTAAGAAGTAGAAGGAAAGAGCCCGGGGTATTCTGCACGAAGATGATCTTCACATTCCCAAGTGGCTTCGTCTTCAGAATGATTTGCCCACTGCACCTTGAAGAACTTAGTAACCTTCTGACGGGTCCGGCGATTAGTTTCATCGAGAATGCGGACTGGTTTCTCTTTGTAAGAGAGGTCTTGTTGCAGCTCAAGCATATCATGATCCACTGCTCGGATAGGATCCTTGAAACAGCGACGAAGTTGTGACACATGGAACACATCGTGAACCTGAGAAAGGTTTGGCGGTAGTTCCAGTTGATATGCCACTTTACCACGCCTTTCGAGAACAGTGAAAGGACCAATATATCGAGGAGCCAGCTTGCCCTTGATCCTGAAACGGTGTGTACCTCTCATTGGCGTGACTCAAAGATAAGCCTTCTCGCCAGGTTGATAGACCATATCTTTGTGATGACGGTCATACTGACTCTTCTGAGGAGACTGAGCAGTCTTCAGATTTGCATGAATAATGCGGACTTGATCTTCAGCATGTTGAATAATATCCGGACCGATAAGTGTACATTCCCCAGTTTCTGACCAATTCAGAGGAGTTCGACACTTACGTCCATATAACACTTCAAAAGGAGCCATCTTCAGACTAGCTTGATAGCTATTGTTGTAGGAGAACTCAGCATACAGGAGAGATTCCTCCCATTTCTTGCCGAAAGAAATGACACAAGCTCGAAGCATGTCTTTGAGAATCTGATTTACTCTTTCAACTTGACCCTGGGATTGAGGGTGAAAAGCGGTGCTGAAGGACAAAAGAGTTCCCATAGCTTCCTGGAAACTTGCCCAGAATCTTGAAGTGAATAAACTGCCACGGTCTGAACTGATAACCAGTGGAATACTGTGGAGTGAAACAATTCTGGACATGTAGAGAGTTGCCAGCTGACTAGCAGTGATCGTTTCTTTGACGGCTAGGAAATGTGCAACTTTGGACAGTCGGTCAATGACGACAAGAATAGCATCATTACCTTTCTGCGATCTGGGAAAACCACTAATGAAGTCCATTTCAACATGGTCCCATTTCCATTCAGGAACCGTAATAGGTTGCAGAGTTCCGGCAGGCCTTTGATGTTCTGCTTTGATCCGACGGCAAATGTCACATTCTGAAACATAGCGTGCAATGTCTTGCTTCATATTAGACCACCAGAATCTTTGACGAATGTCTTGGTACATCTTGGTACTACCAGGATGAATAGACAGCGAAGTGTCGTGTGCTTCCTTCATGACCTCCTGAGTCATATCATTGTTTTTCTCCTTACACGGTACCACTAGGCGGCCTTTGAAGTACAAAGCGCCATCCTCAGCAATAGTGAAGGGTGAGGGCTTTCCTTCGCCGAGATCGAATTTAATCCTCTCGACTTCATTGTCACACTTCTGGATCCACTTGATGACGTCCACAAGATCTGGTTTAGCAACCAGGGTATTAAGAGAACCCTGGGAAACAACGTGGAGGTTCATTTTGTAGGACCCTTCAGGAGGGGGAGTGAGTGACGGGGTTATTACCCCCGGGTAGGCCAAAGATGTGGGGTCCTCCCCCCGCTCGAAGAAAATCGATACCACCGGCCGGCCCGGAGCCGGCTGGGCCACGGCCGGCTGGTGGGCCGCCAGTTGCCTCAAGACCGGCTGGCGAGGAGCCGGATGGCGAGGAGCCGGCATATCCATTGCCGGCTCACCTACGGCCGGCTGATCAAGGAGCCGGTCATCTGGCCTACGGCCGGCTGCTTCCTGGCCGGTCTCCCCGCTGACCTTCGGACGGACCAGCTCCCGTCCCGTCTCTCTGCGCATCAGTATGGCGACAAGACAAGACGCCCATGACCAATCCCGGCATGGCCACAGTGGCCGCTGACACACGGACGCGCAGGGCCATAGTGACTGCTGACCTCGGCCGACTGCGACAGGGCTTCCAACAGTGCCGGCACGCCTCCAACCACTCCATTACCTGCCCTGGCATGGCTACAGGGCGGCCGGCCGTACCGCTGACCTCGGCTGGTCACCACAAGACGACGCCCCCAAAGGGCGACCCGTGCCGGGACGTGACCGTCACGGGGACCCGCCGTGCGGGCCCTGCCGGCTCCCGACGGGACCCTGCAGCCGGCGGACCACGCCAGCGACGGGACCCCTCAGCCGGGGGCCCCACAGCCGGCCGGAGGGGCTTCCAGCTGGGGCCCCCTGAGATCTCTTATTCATATTGTACTCCGGGGGGTTGGCCTATAAAACCCCCCGGGCCTCCCCCATGCAACGGGGTCAACTCTCTTCACACACACACACATGCACAGAGAGAGGGAGCAAGGGCGACCCAGCCCCTTCTTCCTCCTCTAGCCATACAGCTCCAGGAGCACCATTGTAGCCTCACTACCATCTAAACTAAACCGAGCATGACTACGGGTGTTACCTCCCACGGAGGGCCCCGAACCTGGGTACATCGTGCGTCCGCCACCGCTTGTGCCTAACCCCGCTCCCGGAGCCCGTCGGCGTCCTTCGGCCCCAACCACTCTCGATAAGCCTACCCATGGCATCTGCCGTGACAAAATGACGACAGTTGGCGCCCACCGTGGGGCCGTCCGCGGCGCCGGCCGGAGTCATGCTCCGGGCGGGCCCCTTCACCACCTCCCCCGGCCGCCCCGCGTCCGGCCGGAACTGCATGCTCGTGGGGCTTGCTCCGGCAGGCCCTGCGGGCGACGTTGCCGGCCTCTCCAACGAGTGCCTCGGCCACGACCCCGCGCCCGACGTCGTCGCGCTCGCTAAGCATTTCGGCAAACTCAGCCTCACTGGCGAGCTGGCGGCCGATGAGTACCCTAGCTGGGTGTTTGACTGCACTAATCCCCCCGCGTCCGTGGGTACACTCGCCACGGGCGAAGCTGACGGCTCCCGCGTGCGCCTGGGGGTAATGGTCACCATTTCCTCCACCACTTCGGGCCGTGCGCGGGCCGAGGCCGACGCGGCCGCTGCCCGCGCCGGAAACTCCGACCAACTCGCTGCTACCCTCCGGGGTCTGGGCACTCCCATCGCCCCGTCGGCGGACCCGGTCACCACCACGGCCGAGCTGGAGGCGGCCCGCCGCCTGCTGCTCGAAGATGCCAGCGCCCTCGCTGCGGAGCGGCGCCGGATGGAAGCTGCGCAGCGGGAGTACGCCTCCGCGTACGGTCTCACCCTGGCTGGCACCGAGCCCAGCCGGCGTGGGGCTGTATGTGACCACGGCTGCGTGGTCGCGGAAATCCTTGGCGGCAGCCTTCCCGTCAACGACACCCCCGCAGCCAACCTGCGGGCCGCCAAGGTAGCCTACGAGGATCTGGCTACCTTGGTGGGTGAGGAGCGTGCCGCGTGCGAGCGGCACATGAAGGACCTCATCGACACTGCCAACGCGCAACAAGTCGGTTTCGCCCCGGGCGGAGCCGTCTCCGAGATTCCCCGCCCCGAGGGCGAGGACGCTGGGGCTGCAGACCGTCGGCCGCCTCAGCACTCCAGCGCCCCTCGTCCCTCCGGCCGGCACGCCAAGGGAAGCAACGTTTGGCGTTCCCAGTCATGCGGGAACGAGCAGCCGGCTGTGAACAGCTGGCGCAACAACAACCCGGCTGGCGGCAACCGCCGCGACGAAGCACCAGCTGGCGGTAGCCGGCGCAGCCGCGGACACACTCCGCCCCCACGACAGGAACCGGCGCGGTCCATCCCGCCGGCCGTCCGCCCCGAGCTTGCGGCCCGGCTTGGGCCGCGGGTCCCCCACAGCGAAAACGATGCGCGGCTCCGCCTCGACCGGCTGGCGCAGTCGGCTCTCCTCGAGGAGGAGGGCTCGATTGGCCCGGCGTGCTTCGGCCCCTGAATTCGCAACGAGCCGTTCCCGCCCGGTTTCACGCTTCCTCGCGACACCCCGAAGTACAACGGGGCGGCCAAGCCGGAGGACTGGCTGATCGACTACACCACCGCAGTCGGCATCGCCAGGGGGAACAAGCCTGTAGCCGTTCGCTACGCTCCCCTTATGCTGATCGGCTCGGCCCGCACCTGGCTGAACAGCCTGGCGGCCGGCAGCATCAACACCTGGACGGACTTCGAAGAAGCGTTCGTCCGCATCTTCACCGGCACCTACAAACGGCCCGGCCGACCCCGCAAATTGGCCATGTGCGTCCAGGGGCCGGAGGAACCCCTCCGCGAATACCTCACACGTTGGACCGAGCTCCGCAACTCATGCGAAGGGGTGCACGAGGTGCAGGCCATCCAATACATCATCGAGGGTTGCCGAGACGGCACCCACCTTAAGCACAAGCTCCTGTGCTCCGAGCCGGCTACCCTGGCGGACCTAATGGCCAAGGCGGACAAGTACGCGACGGCCGACTCCGCTATGCGGATGAAGGTCGCCACGCCAGCCAAACCGGCTCCCCCGCCGCCCGCCGCGCCGCGGGCGGCCGCCGACAACCGGCAGCAGCAGAACAACAAGCGCAAGGCCGACCAGCCGGATCCCCGCTACGGGAGCCGGCAGGTTGCCTCAATAGAGGAGGAGCAGCCGGCTGCCCAGGCTTCCAGCCAGCGCCAGCGCATCGGCAAGGCTACCTGGCAGCCCAAGCTCACTTTCGAGCAGATGCTCGACCTCCCATGAAAACACCATTCCGGCGCGAAGCCGTCCACGCACACGCTCCGGCAGTGCAGCTTCTCACAGCGGTTGGCCCGGGGCGAGGGTCTTCCGAATCCTCCCCCGCCGCCTCCTCGCGCGCCGGCGCCGCCTCCGGCTCCCGCTCCGGCTCAAGCCCCGGCTCCGGTTCAGAACGACGGCCGGCTGCTCGATCAGTTCCCCGTCCAGGATGGTTCCTACGTCGTCTTCACCAGTGAAGAGACGGACAAGCACGCTCAGCGCCGGCTCCGCCGCGAGGTGAATGCTACTATGCCCGCGACTCCCCAGTTCATGCACTGGTCCGAGAAGCCGGTCACCTGGAGCTGGGCTGACCACCCGGCTGTGATGCCAAGCCCTCGTCCTTGATCCCACCATCACCTCCGAGAAGCGCTCGTGCCGCTTCTCGCGGGTGCTGATCGATGGGGGCAGCAGCATCAACATCCTTTACCTCGATACGATGCGCAAGCTGGGACTCAAGGTGGAGGACCTGCAAGCGAGCCGGACGGTTTTCCACGGCATCGTGCCGGGAAAATCCTGCACCCCCGTCGGCAAGATCAAACTCGACGTCCTCTTCGGCGACCACAGCCACTTCCACCGCGAACCAGTGTGGTTCGAGGTAGCGGACCTCGACAGTCCCTACCACGCGCTGCTGGGCCGGCCGGCTCTCGCCAAGTTCATGGCGATCCCCCACTACGCTTACCTCAAGCTCAAGATGTCGGGTCCCAAGGGAATCATCACCATAGCCGGCGACTACAAGATGTCAATCGCGTGCGCACGAGACGGCAGCCGGCTGGCCGAAACCCTAGAGATAGCGGAGGAGAAGCGGCAGCTCGACCGGCTCGTGGCCCACGCCTCGGCCCAGCCGGCCATGCCGGCTCCTCCATCCCAGTCGGTCGGCGAAGCCTCGTTCCAGCCATCCAAGGACACCAGGCAGGTGCCGCTTGACCCGGCTAACCCCACCCAGTGCGTGACCATCGGCTCCCGCCTTGACAGCATATAGGAAAGCGAGCTCGTCGACTTCCTCCGTGAGAATCGGGACATCTTCGCATGGTTTCCCAAGGACATGCCGGGTGTTCCGAGGAAGTTTGCCAAGCACAAGCTTCATGTACGACCGGACACGAAGTCGGTCAAGCAACTCCTGCGCCGTTTCTCCGAGGAGAAGCGGCGTACCATAGGAGAAGAAATCGCCCGGCTGCTCTCGGCCGGCTTCATCATGGAAGTTTTTCACCCGGACTGGCTGGCCAACCCAGTCCTGGTGCTGAAGAAGAACAAGACCTGGCGCATGTGTATCGACTACACGAGCCTGAACAAGGCGTGCCCCAAGGACCCGTTCGCCCTGCCGCGGATCGATCAAGTTATCGACTCCACGGCCGGCTGCGACCTGCTGTCTTTCCTGGACGCCTACTCAGGCTACCACCAGATCAAGCTGGACCCGGCCGACCGGCTGAAAACCTCCTTCATCACCCCTTTCGGGGCCTACTGCTACATCACCATGTCTTTCGGCCTAAAGAATGCAGGCGCTACCTTCCAGCGCTGCATGCAGAAGTGCCTCCTGCGTCAGATAGGCAGGAACTTCCACGTCTACATTGATGACATCGTCGTCAAGTCCAAGAAGCATTTCAGCCTCCTCGACGATCTCCGGGAAACATTCGCCAACCTGCGCGAGTACAAGATCAAGCTCAACCCGGAGAAATGTGTCTTCGGCGTTCCAGCCGGCCAACTTTTGGGTTTCTTCGTATCCGCCCGCGGCATCGAAGCTAACCCCGAGAAGATCGGGGCAATCGAGCGCATGCCCAAGCCGACCCGGCTCTGCGACGTCCAGAAGTTCACCGGCTGCCTCGCCTCCCTCAGCCGGTTCATCAGCCGGCTGGGCGAGAAGGCCTTGCCCCTCTATGGGCTCCTACGCAAGACGGTTCTGGTCGAGCCGGGCCACGATCCCTCGAAGAAGCCGGCCATGTTCGACTCGTCCGACGAGGCGGATGAGGCGTTCCGCGGCCTCAAGCGAGCCCTGACCAGCGCGCCCATCCTGGCCGCGCCGGCTGAGAAGGAGCCTTTGCTCGCCTACATCGCGGCAACCACGCGCGTCATCAGCGTCGTCCTGGTGGTGGAGCAGCCAGAGGAGGGCAAAACGCTGCCGATTCAGCGCCCCGTCTACTACCTCAGCGAGGTCCTCTCCGCCTCCAAGCAGAACTACCCCCACTACCAGAAGATGTGCTACGGCATATACTTCGCCGCCCAGAAGATCAAGCATTACTTCCAGGAGCACGTCATCACCGTCACGAGCACAACACCCCTGGGCGAAATCATGTGCGGCCGGGATGCCACCGGCCGGATCGCCAAGTGGACCATCGCCCTCGCCGACTACGAGATACGGTATGAGCCGCGCACCGCCATCAAGTCACAAGCGATGGCCGAATTCCTCGTCGACTGGGCCGAAACCCAGTTCGTGCCGCCTCCACCCGACTCCACACACTGGCGTATGCACTTCGACGGCTCGAAGATGCGAGCCGGCCTGGGAGCCAGCATCGTCTTGTCATCCCCGAGGGGAGATCAGCTCAAGTACGCGCTCCAGATCCTCTTCGCCGCCTCCAACAACGTGGCCGAGTACGAGGCCCTCGTCCACGGCCTCCGGCTCGCCAAGGAGATCGTCATCCAGCGCATCATATGCTTCGGCGACTCCGACCTCGTGGTGCAGCAAGTCTCTAGCGAGTGGGACGCCAGGGACGCCAACATGAACAGCTATGGCTTCCTCGTCCAACAGCTCACCGGCTCCTTCGAGGGCTGTGAGTTTCATCACGTCCCCCGTGCGGACAACGAGGCGGCCGATACGCTAGCAAAAATTGGCTCCACCCGGCAGGCCATCCCAGCTGGCATCTCCCTCGAGCGGCTGCTCAGGCCGCCGATCAAGCCCTCTCCCGAATCGGAGTCCATTTTCGTGCCGGCTAACGCAGCCGGCCCCTCGACAGACCCGGCTGCCCGGCCGGCCGGGCCGGCGATAGCAACTTCGCCGGCTCCGCCATCTCCGGCCTCCCAGCCGGCGCCGCCGGCTCAGGCTGTCAAGCCGGCCGTGACTGCCGCTGCCGGCTCCGGGCCCGTGACCGTCATGATGGCGATCGACGCTCCTTCCACCGGCTCACTCCTGGGGGCTGGTGAGCCGGTCCAGGGGGCTGGCGAGCCTGTCCCGGGGGCTGGCGAGCCGGTCCCGGGGGTGGGCGAGCCGGTCCCGGGGGCTGGCGGGACGGACCCGGGGGCTGATCTGCCGGACCCGGGGGCTGCGGCCGCCGCCGACACCCCGCCCGAGCCCAAGCCAGCTCCCGTCTCGGCTCCCTCATGGGCCCAGCCCATCCTGGCGTTCCTCCAACGCGGCGAACTCCCCTCCGACAAGGCCACAGCAAGACAAATCCAGCGTCGGGCCTCGGCCTACAGCATCATCAACCACGAGTTGGTTCATCGCAGAACCACCGACGTTTTCCAACGCTGCATCGAGCCGGAGGAAGGGCAAGAGATCCTCCTCGACATCCACCAGGGCGAGTGCGGGCACCATGCCGCCTCCAGGACCCTGGTGGCCAAGGCGTTCCGCCACGGCTTCTACTGGCCGACTGCTTTGGAGGTGGCCAGGCAGCTGGTCGACAAGTGCGAAGGCTGCCAGCGCTTCAGCACGCAGAGCCACCTGCCGGCTTCAGCCCTCCAGACCATTCCCCTCTCGTGGCCTTTTGCCGTCTGGGGGCTGGACATGGTGGGACCATTTAAGACCGCGCGAGGCGGCATGAAACATCTACTGGTAGCCGTCGACAAATTCACCAAGTGGATCGAGGCCAGGCCAATCAAGAAACTGGACGGCCCCACGGCCGTCCGGTTCATCGAAGACATCACGGTCCGCTACGGCGTCCCCCACAGCATCATCACCGACAATGGCACGAACTTCGCCAAGGGCGCGCTAGCGCGTTTTTGCTCCAAGCAGGGCATCCGGCTTGATTTGGCGTCCGTCGCACACCCGCAGTCAAACGGCCAGGTCGAAAGGGCCAACGGCCTGATCCTGTCCGGCATCAAGCCTCGGCTCGTGGCGCCGCTGGTCAGGTCAACCGGCTACTGGATCGAAGAGCTGCCGGCTGTCCTCTGGTGTCTCAGGACCACGCCCAACCGGTCGACCGGCTACACACCGTTCTTTCTCGTGTACGGGTTCGAGGCAATCATCCCCACCGACATCGAGTTCGATTCGCCTCGGGTCACCCTGTATACAGAGAAGGACGGAAGGGAAGCAAGAGAAGACGGCGTCGACCTCCTCGAGGAGGCTCGCGAGCTGGCTCTGAGCCGGACGGCCATCTACCTGCAAAAGCTCCGGCACTACCATAGTAAGCGGATCCGGCCACTCTCCTTCTGCGAGGGGGACTTGGTGCTCAGACGGATCCAGCGAACTGCCAGCCAGCACAAGCTGTCCTCCCCATGGGAGGGCTCGTTCATCGTCAGCCGGGCGCTGCACAACAACGCGTACTATCTAATAGACGCCCAGAAGCCGTAGAAGCGCAAGAGAGACGCCTCCGGCGAGGAAACGGAGCGTCCATGGAACGCGGCGCTCCTCCGTCCATTTTACTGCTAAGAACCAGTGTATGTACATATCCTTCCCTTTTGGGCTTATGAATGCAACGGGTCCCCCAAGCCGGCGCTTGGGGCATGCCCCTTTTTTCAATCCTTCCAAAGTTTCCTTATTATTTAAAGCGCGTCTCCCGGGTCCGGCTCCCTGGCCCGGGGGCTCGCCGGCTCCCCTCCGAGGCGGAAAAGTAATGTGAGCAAGCAACCCTTCGCTAACCCCCCCCCTAACCAGCCACAGACCGGCTCCCGGCTGTCCGGCTGACGGGACCACGGGGTACGAGGAAACTTCTCACACGAAGGTCGGCCAACGAGTGGCAGCCGGACTTACCCAACCAAACTATGCTACTTCTAGCAAACCGGCCACTACCGGCTCGTCCTAGCCCTAGCCAGATGACTCTAAGTGGCGCGCTTGTTTCCCAAGGACGACGCCTCGTCCCTGCCCCAGACCGGCTCCCGGCTGGCTGGCAGGCGAGGCGGAAGCCGGAAGGAATCCCGGCGTGCGACACAAGTCAGAAAGCAAAAGGTGAAAGAAGAGCCGGCACGCACAAATTTTTAACGGCACAAGTTAAAGCGATAAATGACCAACAGGCCAAAGGTCCATTACAATACACCCACACCCCAGTGGGTGGGAAAATGTCTTAAGCATAATGTGCAGCAAAAGAAGCAGGTAAACATGCGGGGCGGCTCAGGCCACCGGCTCGACGGACCGCCCGGAAGAAGCTGCGGCCTTCGGGTCCGCCTCCGTGGTCTCCGTGGAACCGGTGCCACTGTCGGTGCTGGAGGCGGTGCTCTCAGCGGCGACCTCCTCATCATCAGGGCCTTGGGGATTGCCGAAGGAGTCCTCAGCGACCGGCTCGCCCTCCTCGCCAAGCGCCGGCAGAAGCTCGTCCGGGTCAACATACGAGGCAAGCTCGTTGGCCCGGCGGACAAGGGCACCTTCACGGGCCGCCCGCTCCGGCTCTGGGACGTCGCACATCGTGGCCAGCCGGTCCAAGTTAATACCGGAGTACCACGACGTGACAAACCAGAGCGCCATCTGCGCACCGGCCCGAGCCGCCGACGCCTTCCAGACCTCGAGCCGGGCCCTGGCGTTCTCCAGCCACAGCGCCACGCGGTTCTCCGGGGCCTCACGACCCGGCCACAAGGTGGCGATCACCTCCATGCCGGCTGCCTTCAGCCCCTCCATGCTGCGTCCTCCTCGCGCTCTCGCCCGCGCCGCTGCAGATCCCCCCGGTGGCTCACCACAACTCGCTCGGCATAGCGCTGGGTTTCCGGGAACCGCTCTGAAGAAAGAAAATTGGAATCAGAAAACACCCCAAGGGCAAGGAAAACACGGACGGCTGGGAAGAAGATCAAAACTTACGCTGAAAGGCGTCGTCCACCTTGATGGCGAACTGCAACCCCGCCTCCTTCTCGCGTGCCAGTGCCTCCTCCGCCTGGGCAAGGGCGGCGCTGCGCGCCTCAAGCGCCTTCTCGAGGCGGGTCACCTTGACGTCAAGGGCGGCGGTCTGTTGGGCGGCATCGGCTGCCTCCTTGACGGCTTTTTCCTTGCCCGTCACCTCCCGCTGCAGCTCCTCCCTCAGACGCTCTTGGGCCGCCTGCCCATCCACCAGCAGGCCGGCCAGCCGGTCCCGCTCCGAGGTGATCGCCTGGACGTTCTGCGCCAGCCGGGCCCGCTCGGCGGCCACCTCATCCCTCTTCTCCCGGATGGAGGTCAGGGCGTCCAGGTCCCCTGCAGAAACATCGACCGCAATCAGCAAAACGCACAAGACCCGTGCCGGCTGCCGAGCAGCCGGCCCGACTCTCGGGGGCTACACCCAGTGGATGCGCTAGCGCGCCCCCACTAGAACTGACATACCTTGTGCCTTCTTCAGCTCCACCTCCAGATGGTAGTAGCCGCGCTTGCCATGATTGTGGATGGCAACCGCCTCGTCAAAGAGCTCCCGCCGCCTGGAGTTCCCCGCCTGCTCCAAGAAACCAGTCAAGAACATGCAAAGGAAGATCCGGCCCGGCTGCATCGCAGCCGGTCAGCCGGCCCGCATCTCGGGGGCTACACCCAGTGGGTGCGCTTGCGCGCCCCCACTGGAAATTCAACGAAGACCGAAAAGGCTTACCTCTGCGCGCTGCAGGGCGTTGTCGGCTGCTTCGGCAAACTTGGCCAGCTCCTCGCGGCACCGCGCCAGGACGCTGCCCAGCTCGTCGAGCGCAGGGACCGGGCCGCCTACCGACGGAGGCAGGACGGCTGGGACGCGGGCCAGCGCCTCCCAGTCCTGGATCACGTCCAGCATGGTCCTCCCAGGCCGGCTCCCCTCGCCGCTCGCTCCGTCATCCGCCGCGGCGCCGGCTGCCGAGGGACGATTGCTGACCACAAGGGCTCGGGAGTCAGTCCCCGACTGCCCCACGGCCGGCGCCGTCGCCTCCTCTCCTGCCCGGCTCGACGGGACGGTCGCCGCGGCCGGCGTTCCCGTCTCCGTGGCCGGCACCTCCGCCCCGGTCGGAGTCACGACCGCCTCCGCAGCCGGCCTCCGCGGCTCGCTCGGCGGAGGTCTTGCCATGCGAGCCGACTCAGCCGCCGAACCCGATCCCCGTGCGGGCTCCTCGGACCTCCTCCCCCTCCCGCCGCTCGAGGTCCCGGAGTGCGCGGTTCCGCCCTGGGCTCCCGACTTCGAGGCTCGCAGCTCCGCGATCCTCCTCTTCTCCTCACGGTGCGTAGCAACGTGCTCCAGGGCCAGCTGGCTGGCGGGCTCCAGCGGGCCGGCCGTCGACTCCACGTCGTAGAGCTCGATGGGGTCCCTGGAACAGGCGAGCATTCAGCCGCCTGCCGGCACGAAACTAACTGAAAGAAACACCCCCAAGAACCAAGGGACCTACCCGACGACGACAGGAAGGACCCATTTGGCCCGCACCGGCGGCTTCGCCGCGACCGCCTTCACCCGTTTGCGAGCTGGCGGTTGGGCCGCCGGCTCCTCCTGAGCCAGCCTCTTCTCCCGACGGGAGGCCCCGGCTTCCCGGCTGCGCGACGGCCGCTCCTCGCTCCGCCCGCGCAGGCTCCGCTGAACTGCGGGGGGAGGCGCGTCCAGGATCCGGACATCATCATCATCATCATCATCGTCGTCATCATCGCTCCAATCTTTGATCGTGGGGCCAGAGGGGAACTCACCAGCCGGTCGGGACCCGCCGGCTACCGGGTCACCTCCCGCCTCGGCCTCTCCTGAGGAGTCGCCTCCCTCTTTGGGACCGGCTCCCGTCTCGAAGTCCTCGGGGTCGGATTCGGCGCGCTCTGCCTCGAAAATCTGGGGGTGCGGGCCGTCCGGCGTGTTCTGTCGAACGAAAAGCTGTGGTCAGCGAGTCGGGTGAGGTCAGACACCGGTTGAAAAGATCCGAAAAGGAAAAGAAAATTCACCTCAACAGGGCGTACCAGGGGTGCCGGATGGAGCCGGCTGTACGGCTCCTTGCCCAGGGACCAGGTCCCCGGCACCAACTTGAAGGTCGTGATGGCATTCACCCGCTTCGCCACTTGGGCCGGCGTCAACTCGACGGTGGACAGCCGGCAGGGGTCCCGCCGGCCGGACATGTCGCAGATCCTGTGCGGCCTCAACTGGAGAGGCAGCACCCGGCGCGCAATGATGGCAGCCACCAGGTCAGAGGCAACGAGCCCCTCTCCGCTCCTCATCGTCTGGAGCCGGCCCAGCTCTCCGAGCACGGCCCCGCGCGGGCCGACCCCCGACCAGTTCACTCCGGTGGACGGGGCATTGACGAACGCCGGCAGCCGGATGTAATCCCGCTGCGGGTCGGCGTTCTTCACGTAGAAGAACGTCCGATTCCACCCCTTGACGGAGTCGATGAGGTCGATGTGGGGAAAATGCGTGCCGCGGCAACACACCACCGCGCCCCCGCAGGCGTACGGCGTCTCGTCTTTGTTCTTCAGGGCCTTGAGATAAAAGAGCTTCCTGAAGAGCTCCACGAAGGGAAGCATCCCAAGATACCCCTCGCACAAGGTCACGAAGCTCGCGATGTAGAGAATGGCGTTGGGGCAGAGGTGGTGCGGCTGGAGATCGGTGTCCATCAGAAGACGGAAGAAGAGGCTCACCGGCAGGCCGAAGCCGCGCAGAAAGTGAGAGGCGAAGACGACGTGCTCCCCCGCCTGGGGTCTGGGCACCACCTCGCCGCCTGGAGCGCGGGCGATCACGCGCTCCTCCGACGGCAGCATGCGGGCGCGGCGGAGCGTCGCGATGTTCTCCTCCGTGACAATGAAGCCTCCCCAGCTACCATGAGGGCCGTCGTCCATCGCTACGGCGGGGCGGCGCGGAGCGGCGGGCGGTCGGAGCTGCGGCGCGAGCTGAGCGAAGAAGGCAAGGAGGAAGAAAACGGAGGGGGCGAGATGGGCGTAACTGCCTCCGCCTCTCGCCCTTCCCCTTTAAATAAAGGGGCGACGCCTGGGGGAAGTGGGGATTAACTGCGCCCACTCCCCCGAGGTACCCGCAAGATCGTGGGCGCCTCGGGCCGCGGCCATTGCGGTCTAGGCACAGAAGATCTTGGCCTGCGGCCCGAGGCCTACCGGGCTACGCCCGCGGCCTAGCAGGCTAGGCCCAGTGCGACGTCCCGTCTGCCCACGCGTGCGGGCCCCACGGCTTCACTACGCCCCGCGTGTCGTGCCATGGCCCGGTGCGAGGCCCGGGGCAGCGTGGCGGAACCCGAGGCGTCGGGGGCAGCAGCCGCCTCGCCCAGCCGTTCGGCTCTCCGCAGAAGATAAAACGCCGCCTGAGGGAAGCCGCCGGCTCCCCCTCGTCGGGCAGACATGGGCTCCCACCGGCTTCGGGGACTACTGACGGGGTTATTACCCCCGGGTAGGCCAAAGATGTGGGGTCCTCCCCCCGCTCGAAGAAAATCGATACCACCGGCCGGCCCGGAGCCGGCTGGGCCACGGCCGGCTGGTGGGCCGCCGGTTGCCTCAAGACCGGCTGGCGAGGATCCGGATGGCGAGGAGCCGGCATGTCCATTGCCGGCTCACCTACGGCCGGCTGATCAAGGAGCCGGTCATCTGGCCTACGGCCGGCTGCTTCCAGGCCGGCCTCCCCGCTGACCTTCGGACGGACCAGCTCCCGTCCCGTCTCTCTGCACATCAGTACGGCGACCAGACAAGACGCCCATGACCAATCCCGGCATGGCCACAGTGGCCGCTGACACACGGACGCGCAGGGCCACAGTGACTGCTGACCTCGGCGGACTGCGACAGGGCTTCCAACAGTGCCGGCACGCCTCCAACCACTCCATTACCTGCCCCGGCATGGCTACAGGGCGGCCGGCCGTACCGCTGACCTCGGCTGGTCACCACAGGACGACGCCCCCAAAGGGCGACCCGTGCCGGGACGTGACCATCATGGGGACCCGCCGTGCGGGCCCCGCCGGCTCCCGACGGGACCCTGCAGCCGGCGGACCCCGCCAGCGACGGGACCCCTCAGCCGGGGGCCCCACAGCCGGCCGGAGGGGCTGCCGGCTGGGGCCCCCTGAGATCTCCTATTCATATTGTACTCCGGGGGGTTGGCCTATAAAACCCCCCGGGCCTCCCCCATGCAACGGGGTCGACTCTCTTCAAACACACACACGCACAGAGAGAGGGAGCAAGGGTGACCCAGCCCCTTCTTCCTCCTCTAGCATACAGCTCCAGGAGCACCATTGTAGCCTCACTACCATCTAAACTAAACCAAGCAGGACTAGGGGTGTTACCTCCCACGGAGGGCCCCGAACCTGGGTACATCATGTGTCCGCCACCGCTTGTGCCTAACCATGCTCCTGGAGCCCGTCGGCATCCTTCGGCCCCAACCACTCTCGATAAGCCTACCCATGGCAACTGCCGTGACAAAATGACGACAGTGAGATAACCCTGAGGAACAATATGGAGGTTCAGCTTGCGGAATTCCTTTTGAAGAAGGGGGTGAACCTTGTGAACCTGAAGGTGGTTGCAATATGACTTGCGGCTCAAAGCATCAGCCATTACATTAGCCTTGCCAGGTGTATAAGAAATACCCACATTGTAGTCTGCTATTCGGTCCATCCATCTTTGTTGACGGAGATTCAGATCTGGCTGAGTAAACAAGTACTTCAGAATTTGATGATCGGTGTAGATCTCGCAACTCTTTCAGTGCATGAATTACTGCAGCAAGTTCAAGGTCATGAACTGGGTAGTTCTCTTCATGAGGACGCAATTGACGAGATGCATAAGCAACCACTCTACGCTCTTGCATTAGGACACAGCCTATTCCTTGACGCGAAGCGTCACAATAAATGACGAAGTCTTTACGAGTATCCGGAGGAGCAAGCACTGGAGCAGACGTCAGCTTGTCCTTAAGTGCCTGGAAGCTCTCCTGACATTTTTCCGTCCACTCATATTTAACACCTTTGTGAATCAGATTGGTTAAGGGCTTTGCAATCTTGGAGAAGTTCTCGACGAATCGACGGCAATAGCTGGCGAGTCCCAGAAAACTTCTGACTTGCTTGACATTCTTCGGGGGAGTCCAGTCAAGAATAGCCTGAACTCGTTCAGGGTTGACTGCAATACCATCCTTGGAGATCACATGACCAAGGTACATTACTTCGTCCATCCAGAACTCACACTTTGAATACTTTGCATAAAGTTGATGTTCTCGAAGTCTCTCCAGTATAAGACGAAGATGTTCAGCATGCTCTTCTTTATTCTTGGAGAAAACCAGGATATCATCCAGATAAACCACGACGAATTTATCGAGGTAATCCATGAATATATAGTTCATCAGGCGAGAGAAGGTTGCTGGGGCATTGGTTAAGCCGAAGGACATGACGGTGTACTCGTATGAACCATAACGAGTAACAAATGCAGTCTTGGGAATATCCTCTTCACGAACCCGGATCTGATGGTAACCCAACCTCAAGTCGAGTTTCGAAAACACTGCTGAACCAGCAAGTTGATCATACAGATCGTTGATCCGAGGAAGCAGATATTTGTACTGAATTGTAGCTTGGTTGATGGGACGGTAATCTTGGACCAATCGATTCGTACCATCTTTCTTCTTGACAAAGAGAGAAGGTGCTCCCCAAGCAGAGGAACTTGGACGAATGAAACCCAGACGAAGCGAATTGTCAATTTCTTGCTTAAGTTCTAGGATTTCATGTGGTGGTATCTTGTACGGACGCTTAGCTATTGGAGTGGTACCAGGTACCAAGTCGATGACAAACTCGACAGCTCTGGCAGGGGGAATCCCTGGAAGTTCTTCCGGAAAAACATCTTGGAAATCCTAGACAACTGGAATGTTTTCAATTCCTTCAAGAGGTGACTCGTTTAATGCATTCATGGCATATAGTCGGGCTTCAGCATCTCGAACAAGATGAGCATGGTAGCTGACTATATCATTCGAAGGATGCAGAAGGTGGACAGTTTTGGTGGCACAAACGATGGAAGCGGTATGTGCCTTCAACTAATCCATTCCCAGAATAAGGTCGATCTTGGAAGACTTCAATATAATGGGGGGAGCATGGAATTCCATTCCTTCTATTTCAATGGGGACATCTTGACAAACCATTGAGGTTCGACATTGGCCAGCGGGGGTGTTTACCACTATTGGAATGTTCATCTCCTCGTACTTAATGCCATGCATGTATGCAAAATCTTCATACATAAAGGAATGCGATGCTCCTGTATCAAACAATACAGAAGCTGGTTCTGAGTTAACGAGAAGGGTACCCATCACAGTAGCAGGCAGTTCTTGAGCTTTATTCAGTTCAGCATTGTTAGCTTGAGCACGACCCTGAGCAGGCCCGGCATTGTTGTTGCGGGGCTGGTTGGTAGGCAGTGCAAGTTGATTCTGATTCTGCCTGCAGTCTCTAGCACGGTGTCCTGGGCGACCACACTTGAAGCACAGCCCATCCTCAGGACGAGAAGGGGGAACAGGAGCACGTGGTGGCGGAGCTGGGAGCCTCGGCTGCCTAGGTGGGGGTGGAAGCAGACGAGGTGCAGCATAGGACGGCCTCGGAGCAGGAGGCGGTGCATGGTACATGTTGTGGGGGATCCAGATCTTGCGCTTCTGACTTGCTGAGCCCGAAGATGAGCCCATATCACGGTTGCGCTTGCTGCTGTCCTTGTAGTCCTGCAGACCTGTTTCCACCAGAATGGACTTGTTCACCAAGGTGGCAAAGTTACCGAAGTCTTGAGCAAGGAGTGCCAGCTTGATATCCGGGTGGAGGCCTTCACGGAACTTCTCCTGCCTATGAGCATCAGTTGCAATGTCTTGTTCAGCATAGCGAGATAAGTCCAGAAATTCTCGCTGATAAGCATCCACAGTCTTGTTGCCCTGGACTAAGTTGCGGAATTCACGCTTCTTCTTATCCATCATTCCCTGAGGAATGTGACGAGCACGGAACGCAGCTTGGAACTCTGGCCAGGTGATGATTGTTCCAACAGGCTGAGAGCGCCTGTGGCTGTCCCACCATTGAGCAGCGGGGCCGTTCAGAAAATATGAGGCAAAGGTGACGTAGTTAGCCACTGGTGCGCCTGAAGACTCCAGTTCAAAAGTGATGTCACGGAGCCAGTCATCTGCGTCAAGCGGCTGAGTTGGGCTACGGTAGGTCGTAGGGTTGAGGCGCATGAAGTCTTGCAGAGTCATTGGGGCTGGCTGCTGATTCATATTCGGCCTCGGGATCTGGTCCATCAGCCCTTGCATAAACTAGCGATTCAGTTCAAACTACTGCATCATACCAGCCATGTAGTCCGGTGGTGGTGGTGGTTCAGGCGCACCACGACCACGACCAGCTGGCCTAACCATTCTGTCAAATTTTAACAGTGGTAGTTTAGCATTTGGTAATTGCAAAATCAATGAATCATTCATGAAGTAAATTGCACAAAGAAGGAAGTGCAATAAATACGACATAGTAGTTCAAATTTCAACATACAGATCCATACATAGGTCTATTACAATCCATAAGTCCGTTACAAATTAGACGATAGGTCCGGCATGAAAATAACCTAGACAACTAGGCGGCACGCAGGCACGCGGTGGAGGGATACAACAACGGGACATAGCGATAAGCTACATCAACGTCGGGGACAACGAAAGTAGCCACGGAACTGCACATGACCCTGAATGTAAACCTGGTGGCAGGGTCCTGCATCCCGTGCACACTCTGATGCAGAATCTGCATATCAAGCGGGAGCGTAGGTCCACGTGCCGGAGTACGACCTCCAACCGCAGGCCACTCAAGACCTGGGGGAAACTCTGTCCGGCGTGGACAAAGGATGTACTCCGGATGTATCCCCGCACGGACTGCGGGCAACCACTGCTCCATAGCCTGATACAGACGAGCTCGGGTGGCGTACAACTCGACGTTAAGAGCCCTGACAGTGCGATCCAGTGCCTTTGTGTACTGGACCAGAACCTGTGGGTCGTAACGACGACTCACGTAGGGGGTGCAGACCGCAGTGTAGGATCGGTCGTTGCGCTGCCGCGCGAAAGGGGTCAAGACCTTAGCGTCGGCTACCGTATCAACTCCAGCAGGGACATACGGGATGTATCTGTATGCCGTCTCCTCCAAATAAGGGTTCGCTGCACGGAGACGAACAATAGCAGCATAGGCAGCATCCTGTACTGCCATCTCAATAGTCACTCCAATGCCACGGAAGGTGTGCAGCTCAGTGATGGAGAGGTCCTGTCGATCCCAAATAACCATCTCAGCATCATACTGTTCCTGGTTGAACTCGCGGTAGTCCTCGTAAACAGTGTACTCGGGGTACCAGCGATATCCCAGCCTCTTCAAGAGGTCGACCAGAATGGTCGGGAACCCAGTCGTATCGTGCGCGAAGGTCAGACGAACGATCTGCCTAGCGGGACGCATCTGTAACAATGAGATTCAAGATGTCAAATGACAGTGCGTGCATCATCACTTCAAAGAAGACAATTTTCGACGAAACAATTCCCCGGTGGATGTGATCATGAGAACCTAACGTTATAGTTAGCAAAATCTTTAACCCGAAAGAGAAGAGAGATCAGAACCCAGAGTAAGGATGAGAAATAAAAGATCCTAATACCACACGATTGAGATGTGGGCCCGTAAGCCACACAACAATGTTAGTAAAGTTTTTCAAGTACTAGTCTCAACTTCGGCAAAGGAGTTGGAAAGGGGGCTACCTACAGGCAGTCGGCTCTGATACCAACTTGTGACGCCCCCGATCTCGACCGTACGCTAAACATACACGCAATGCGTACGACCAAGATTAGGGACTCACTGATTGATATCACAACACAACACTAGACACAAATTAAAGTCATACAGCTTCATATTACAAGCCAGGGGCCTCGAGGGCTCGAATACAAAGCTCGACAAACACGATTCAGCGGAAGCAAATAATATCTGAGTACAGACATAAGTTAAACAAGTTTTGCCTTAAGAAGGCTAGCACAAACACAAGCAGCGGACCGGAAGAGGCGAGGCCTCCTGCCTGGGAACCTCCTAACTACTCCTGAGCGTCGGGGCCAGCCTCCACGTAGTAGTAGGCTCCAGCGGTGGTGTAGCAGTCGTCTCCGGCGTACTCCATCTCCTGGGCTCCATCGTCTGAACGCAGAAACGTATCGAGGGGGAAAGAGAAAGCAAAGCAGCGGTGAGTACTCATCCAAAGTACTCGCAAGATTGACATCAGAACTATGCTAAGTATGCATCATTATCAAGGGGAGGGGTTATATCTGGACTGACTGCAGAAAGCAAGAATAGGGGAAGGCCTAGTCCTATCGAAGACTAGCATCTTCAACATCTTGCAGCATTAGAAGAGTGCAGATTTGTATCTCACATATAGTCATATTATTGTAGCAATTTTATTAAGTAACCACGCCCAGAGATCATCCCTCGACTCCCTGCGAGGAAGCAATCTCGGAGCCACATTCATTTCAAATTAAATCTCAATTATAGTTGTATAAGGTCAAGGTACAACTCCAAGTCATCCTGTTACCATGGACACGGCTATTCGAATAGATTAATCATCCCTGCAGGGGTGCACCGCATCTCCAACACGCCTGGTCACCTCCGGCCGGACACACTTTCCGGGGTCATGCCCGGCCTCGGGATAGCAGCACGTCGTAGCCCCACCTAGGCTCAATGAAGAGGCCAGCCCGCCGGTCTAAATCCTAAGCGCGCAGGGTTCATGGGCCAATCGCCCTTTCCACACCTGCATGATGCGAGGGCGGCCGAGGTCAGTCCTAGCACCCCTTATAACAAGCGCGGTACCGTTGCGGACCACTCGGGCGCGCGCCGCTCCATTGCTGACGTCCGAAGAGCTTCAGCTGATACAACGACACTGAGTACCCATAACTTCTCCCACGCGATGGTTTGGTGCGTAAAAAAAAGGCCAACGACCCAACTCAGATCAAATACCCAACCCATTTAGCATTTTATTAATGCGGGGAAAGCGCGACCCATAAATTGCGGTGCGTCGCCCTGTCTCGAGGATGTGTGGCAAAGGCCTCTCTCGCCAGTCCACGCCTCATCATCATTAAACCGTGGGTACCCCTCAGGGCCGACCCATCACCAACATGTTTCAGTAACCCGGTCATAGTAACTGTGTGTATAAAACATCAAGGCGGAACCTGAGGAATCACCCTCAAGGGGCCCCGCTCAATGAAACCATCAAGGTGGACTTAGAGGAATCACCCTCGAGGGTGCCACACTTGAGGGGTTGCACGACAGAGTCATCGTCGGGAGTGGTGAAGGAGGAATCACCCTCGATAACCACGACCGACTAGCTGCACTACAGAGCTAGCATCATGAGTACTTCATGAGGTGTCACCCTCGGTACTCGATAGTAGCGCTGCAGAGTCGTGCAACTAAGGGGGGGTGCGGTGATGTGAAGGGCCTGGCTTGTCGGTCGGTTGACCGAGCCTTCGGGTCTTCGAGTCGTCGAGTCGTCGATGAAGGAGCAGGGGCAACTGGGACTAGGGGGTCACTGGGGATTCATTGATCAACCTAAACTAAGCAGTTGATATGATTGCAGGTACAGTAGCAGTTTATCAAAATCAGGCTATGCATCAGAATAGGAGCTAACTAATACAATAGAAAAATTCTAATGCAAGAATAAGAGGAAAAGGAATAGGCGATATCGGAATGCTCAAGGGGGGTTGCTTGCCTTGCTGCTCTGCGGCAAAAGGCTGATCGTCACCCGCGTAGTCGTACCCGGCAGCACCGTCAGTCTTGGAGGCTACCGGAGAGAAGAGGGGGAAGAAACAATAAATACAAGCAAACAGATGCAACATGATGCATGACATGGCAATACGCCGTGCTAGGGGTAGTCTAACGCAATACTACTCGCATCAGACGGAGCGGGAGAATATCTGACGATATTTCCCGGGTCTTTGGTTTTATCGGACAGACGATCCGGAGGGAAAAAGTTCCATGTTCATCATGCTAGGAGCATGTGACAGATGAATGGATGGCATATTCAGGTTCGTGGGATTTTTCTGATCAATTTTCATGTATAAAGTTTTTTCATCTGAGCTACAGATTATTTTCTATGATTTTTCAAAGAATTAATCATTTTCTGGAATTTTTCTATTTAATTAAATCAACATTATCCACAACAGTGCAGGGTGACGTCAGCATGACGTAAAGGTGACATCAGCAGTCAACAGGACGGCTGGCCAGGTCAAACCTGACCAGTGGGTCCCACATGTCATAGACTCAGCTTTATTCCAGTGTTTTAAATTAAGGTAAACAGATTAATTAACAGGTGGGGCCCATTTGTCAGTGAGTCATTAGACTAACTTAATTACTTTTTTTAATCTAATTTACTTAATTAGCCAGCTGACAGGGCTGGCCCACATGTCATAGGCATAGGGGGACTGGGACCCACATGTCAGTGGCTGGTCAAGCCCAGTCAGCAGGTTGACCAGGTCAACGGGTCAACCAGGACCACGGGGCCCGCGGGTCAGTGACCCTGGCAGTGGCCCCTGGTGGTCCACGTCGGCGGCGGCGCCGGCCGGTCACCGGAACAGCCCCGGCGAGCTCCCGAATCGGCGGCCGGGCTCGGAAATCGTCCACAGGGCATCAAATCGCGCCGTTCTTCTTGCGTTCGAAAGCTGGCGTCGTCGCCGTTCCATTCCAGCCATCGGGAGGAGCTGCGGTGGTCAGAGCTGAGCGCTACGACGGTGACGGTGGACGGCGGCGCTCGGGTTGCGAAGAAGACGCGACAGCAACACGCATTCGAGCTACCTAGCGGCACTACTCGAGCCTACTCAGTGCGTGGAGTCGATTGGCGGCGTTGGTTGGACCAAATGGTCACCGGAGTGACGCCGGCGACGAGCAGAGGCGGAGGAGCATTCGGGCGCGCGTCGGTAGCGGTGCTAGGAGGCTCGGGAGAGGGCATGCGCGTGTGCCTCGTGCTCCTGGAAGCACCAGGAGCTTGACGGTGAGCTCAGGCGAGCGTGACGGTGGCTGTGGCCACGGCGGCGAGGTGTACGGCGGCGGGCAGAACTCGGTCACGGCGGCGGCTTGCTACGGCGGCCTACGGGAGCTAGCAGAGGAAGATGAGGTCGCGTGGAGGCTCACTAGCGGTGATGGGAAGGCCCGATGCAGTGGCGGAGCAGCGACGGCGATGAGTCGATGACGGCGAGCTCCTGGATCGGAGGAGGAAGATGACGTGGTGAAGACGATGTAGGAGCTCCGGGGCTCAACCCAGCGGTCGAGGATGATGGGGGGTCGGGGCGGAGCTCGTGGACGTCCTAGCTGGGCGCGGGAGGGCCGGTGGCTGCGTCTAGCCGGCGGTCATGGCGGCGGTGGCGCTCGGGAGATGAGAGAGCAAGCGAGGGAGAGGGAGAGAGACGAACCAAAGGCGTCCAGGGGGTCGAGGGCGTTCCCTCTTATCCATCCACGCACGCAGAGGCAAAATATCTCGCGAGGGGGGCCTGGCGAGCGCGCGCTCGCTCTCTGCTCGACAACGCGAGGGGAGCAGTGCGAGAGGAGGGAGATGACCCGGGAGTGGGCTGGGCCACACTGTAGAAGATGGGCTTAAGTGCATAGGAGCCTGTCTCTTTTTCTTTCCTTTTTCTTTTCTGCTTTATTTTTCAGCTTCTGTTTTAATTCTTTTCTGCCACAATTCCCTTTAGCAAAAATGTGCCACTGGGTCCAAATAATATCTTGCAATGTTCTGTAGGGCCACAATTATTTTGAGGATTTTTAGAAACTGTTTTCATTTTTCCACAGAATTAAAGAGCACTTTTGAAATGCAAATTTGGCTCTGTTTTGATGGTGGGGTCCACACCAGCTTGAGGGTGATGTTGTTTTCCTCAACAACATTGGTTTTGTGATTTTTCGCAAGTGTGCAACATTTTATCCTTGCTGATTGCAATTTTATTTTATCACAATAAAATTCAATTGGCTTTTGAAGTGAAATTTAAATTGAGATATGAATTTTCAACTTGATCATAACTAGTTTAGCAAAATGATTAGGCACTGATCATGGTCATCACTGTAGCCAAAATCCAGGGTGTCACAGATTGATCCCCTATACTTGTGGGTCATCAAGACTCTTTTCTGGCGCCGTTTTCGGGGAGTGAAGCGCATTTGGTAAGTGGAAATTGGTAAGGAAACATTTTCTATACGTGCTGAAATTTACTGTTGCTTGTCACTATGAACGGTCACCCTTTGAGTGGCTTGTTCGGGGCATCTTCGCCCCGAACGGAAGATGAGGAAATTTTTCCTCCACCTACTGCACCTACTGAAAATATTTATTATGAGATTCCTTCGAGTATGCTTGAAAAATTATGTTCTGATCCTTATGATGTATGACGCATCCTGATTTCCATTTGATATTCGTCGATGAGGTTTGTGGACTGTTTCAGCTTGTAGGTTTGTCTAGGGACAAAGTTAAGAAGAAAATTTTCCCTTTATCTTTGGAGGGAAAAGCAGTTATGTGGTATAGGCTATTGGATAATATTGAATCATGGGATTGGAATCACTTGAAGCTGGAATTTCATCAGAAGTTTTACCCAATGCATCTAGTTCACCATGATCGGAATTATATATATAACCACTGGCCTCGTAAGGGAGAAAGCATCGCTCAAGCTTGGGGGGGGGGCTTAAATCTATGACGCACACCTACCCCAATCATGAGCTTACAAAAGAAATGATTATACAAAAAATTTATGCTCGGCTTTCTCATGATGATCGGATATTTTTGGATTCTTCTTCCTCGGGCTCATATATGAATGAAACTATTGAATTTAGATGGGATCTTTTGGAAAGAATTAAATGCAACTCTGAACATTGGGAGCTCGACAAAGGTAACGATTCAGGTATATAACTTAATTTTGATTGTGTTAAATCTTTTATGGAAACCAACACCTCTCATGAGTTTAGCAACAAATATGGTATTGACTCTGAAATAGTAGCTACTCTGTGTGAATCATTTCCTACTCATGTTGATCTTCCCAAAGAAAAGTGGTTTAAATATCATCCTCCCATCGAACCACCATCAAAGGAACCAATTAAAATTGAGAAAGAAGAAATAATAGTTAGTCATGCTGATCTTGTTGTTCCCACTGCTTACATTGAGAAACCCCCTTTTCCTGTTAGAATAAGGGAACATGCTAAGACTACGACCGTGGTTAATAAAAGTCATATTAGAACACCTATACCTTCTGAACAAATAAATGTTGAACCTAATCTTGCCATGGTCAAAGATCTTCTAGATAATAATGTTGAGGGTCAGGTTCTTTATTTTTGTGGGGAAGCTGCTAGGATTGTGAAACTCACTAGAAACGAACATGATGAGTTCGACAAAATTAAGCCAGTAGTTGGCATGCCTGTTGTTTTAGTTAAAATTGGAGGACATTGTTATCATGGTTTGTGTGACCTCGGTGCTAGTGTTAATGCTATACCTTATACCTTATATCAAGAAATTATGAGCGACATAGCACCTTCTACTATGGAAGATATTGATGTTACTATTAAACTTGCAAATCGAGACACTATTTCACCACTTGGGATCGTTAGAGATGTTGAGGTTCTGTGTGGGAAGGTCAAGTACCCCGCTGATTTCCTAGTACTTGGTTCAAAACAAGATAACTTTTGTCCCGTTATATTTGGAAGACCTTTCTTAAACACCGTTAATGCTGAAATCAATTGTGTTACTAATAAGGTTAGAGTAAGCCTTGGTGATGTGTCTCATGAATTTAATTTCTCCAAGTTTACTAATCAATCACATGAGAAGGAATTACATAGTAAGGATGAAATGATTGGTCTTGCTTCTATTGTCATACCTCCTACTGATCCTTTAGAACAATATTTAATAGACCATGAGAATGGTATGGAAATAAATGAAAGGAATGAAATAGATAAGATTCTCCTTGAATAAACACCTAGCCTCAAACACAACTTACCAGTTGATATCTTAGGGGATCCTCCTCCACCCAAAGGAGATCCCGTGTTTGAATTAAAAACTTTACCGGATACTCTAAAATATGCTTATCTTGATGAAAAGAAGATATATCCTGTTATTATCAGTGCTAACCTTTCAGAGCATGAAGAAAGAAGATTACTTAAAACTCCGAGGAAGCATAGGGCTACTATTGGATATACTCATGACGATTTAAAAGGCATAAGCCCCACTCTATGTTAGCACAAGATTAATATGGAACCAGATGCTAAACCTATTGTTGATCATCAACGCCGCTTAAATGCTAAAATGAAAGAAGAGATAAGAACTGAAATACTAAAGCTTCTGGAGGCAGGTATAATCTATCCTATTGCTGATAGTAGGTGGGTAAGTCATGTTCATTGTGTCCCTAAGAAAGGAGGTATTACTGTTGTTCCTAATGATAAGAATGAGCTTATTCCGCAAAGAATCGTAACTGGTTATAGGATGGTAATTGATTTTAGAAAATTAAATAAAGCTACTAAAAAAGATCATTACCCCTTGCCTTTTATTGATCAAATGTTAGAAAGATTATATAAGCATGCACACTTTTGCTTTCTTGATGGATATTCTGGATTTTCTCAAATACCTATATCAAAAGAAGACCAAGAGAAAACTACCTTTACTTGTCCTTTTGGAACTTATGCTTATAGATGTATGCCTTTTGGTTTATGCAATGCACCTGCTACATTTCAAAGATGTATGACTGCTATATTCTCTAATTTTTGTGAAAAGATTGTTGAGGTTTTCATGGATGATTTTTCCATCTACGGGACTTGTTTTGATGATTGCTTGAGCAACCTTGATCGAGTTTTGCAGAGATGTGAAGAAACTAGTATTGTCTTGAACTGGGAGAAGTGCCACTTTATGGTAAATGAAGGTATAGTGCTTGGGCACAACATTTCTGAACGAGGCATTGAGGTAGACAAGGCTAAACTTGATGCAATAGAGAAAATGCCATGCCCGAGAGATATCAAAGGTATAAGAAGTTTCCTTGGTCATGCTGGTTTTTATAGGCGTTTCATTAAAGATTTCTAGGCCGCTAACTAATCTTCTTCAAAAAGATGTTCCGTTTGTTTTTTATGATGATTGTGTAGAAGCTTTTGAAATACTTAAGAAGGCTTTAATATCTGCACCTATAGTTCAACCACCTGATTGGAACCTAACATTTGAAATTATGTGTGATGCTAGTGATTATGCTGTTAGCGCTGTTCTAGGGCAAAGAGTAGAAAAATAAATAAATGTTATTCATTATGCTAGTAAAACTCTAGACTCTGCTCAAAGGAATTATCCTACCACTTAAAAGGAATTTTTAGCAGGTGTTTTTGCCTGTGATAAGTTTAGACCTTACATTGTCGATTCCAAAGTAACTATTCACACCGATCATGCTGCTATTAAATACCTTATGGAAATGAAAGATGCTAAACCTAGACTTCTTAGGTGGGTACTTTTACTTCAAGAGTTTGACTTGCATATCATTGATAGAAAATGTGCTGAAAACCCCGTAGCAGATAACTTGTCTAGGATGGAAAATGTTCTTGATGACCCACTTCCTATCGATGAAAGTTTTCCTGATGAACAACTTGCTGCTATAAATACTTCACGTAGTGCTCCTTGGTATGCTGATTATGCTAATTATATTGTTGCTAAATACATTCCACCTAGCTTCACATTCAACAAAACAAAAAATTCTTTTATGACCTATGACATTACTTTTGGGATGACCCACATCTTTACAAAGAGGGAGTAGACGATATTATTAGACGATGTGTACCTGAGCATGAACAGGAATAGATTCTTAGGAAGTGTCATTCTGAAGCTTATGGAGGAAACCATGCCGGTGACAGAACTGCACACAAGGTATTACAATCTGGTTTTTATTGGCCTACTCTTCAAAGATGCTCGTAAGTATGTCCTTTCATGCAATGAATGCCAGAGAGTCGGTAACATCGGTAAGCGTCGGGAAATGCCTATGAATTATTCACTTGCTATTGAACCATTTGATGTCTGGGGTTTTGACTTTATGGGACCTTTTCCTTCCTGAAATGGGTATACTCATATTATTGTTGTTGTTGATTATGTTACTAAGTGGGTAGAAGCTATTCCAACGAGCAGTGCTGATCATAACACCTCTATTAATATGCTTAAAGATATTATTTTCCCGAGGTTTGGAGTTCCTAGATATTTAATGACTGATGGTGGTTCACATTTTATTCATGGTACTTTCCGTAAACTTCTAGCTAAATATGATGTTAACCATAGGATTGCATCACCTTATCATCCCCAGTCTAGCGGTCAAGTTGAATTGAGTAATATATAGAGAAATAAAATTAAGATTGCAAAAGACTATTAATAGATCTAGGAAGAATTGGTCTAAGAAACTAGATGCTGCACTTTGGGCTTATAGAACTGCTTATGAATCCTATGGGTATGTATCCGTACAAAATGGTCTATGGGAAAGCTTGTCATTTACCTCTTGAGTTAGAACACAAAGCTTATTAGACAATTAAAGAACTTAACTATGATTTTAAACTTGCTGGTGAGAAGAGGTTATTTGACATTAGCACACTTGATGAATGGAGAACACAAACCTATGAAAATGCTAAGTTGTTTACAGAAAAGGTTAAAAGATGGCATGACAAGAGGATTCAAAAACGAGAATTTAATGTAGGAGACTTAGTACTTTTATACAGTTCTCGTTTCAGATTTTTTGCAGGAAAACTCCTCTCCAAATGGGAAGGCCCATACGTTGTTGAGGAAGTTTATTGCTCTGGTGCTATAAAAATCAACAACTTCAAAGGCAAGAACCCGAGAGTGGTGAATGGGAAAAGAATTAAGCATTATATTTCAGGTGCACCCATTATTGAAGAAACTAATGTCATCCAAGTCATCACACCGAAAGAACACATCAAGGAAGTCTTCCGGAACACTCCAGAAACCTGAAAAAGGGGTAGGTATGTGGTACGGTAAGTAAACCGACTCCAAAAATTCCATAAAAATAATGTCTCTCGTTTTTGGTATTTTAGAAAAATTACAAAAATAAAACAAAGTCGGAAGGACCCACGGGGGAGGCACAAGCCAACAGGCCGCGCCCCCCTGGTGGCATGGCCAGATGGCTTGTGGGTCCCTCGTGTGGCCTCGGGACTCCGATTTCTTCTGGAACACGTATTCTGACCTAGAAAAAATCATTATATATACTCCCGGATGTTTTGATCACCGCATCGCGAGATTTTCCTCTATTCTTGTTTTGAGCTGTTTTTCTGGCGGATCGGAAAATATGTCGTCCCAAGATTCGGATGGAGAGAGCTATGTATCCCAATATGTTGCCAATCCAAAGATCTTTGGGGATATCTACCCCTACCTATGGTCCTCGGAGGAGGGAGAAGACACCGACTTGGAGGAAATAGAAGATGTTGGCCCGGATGCTAGTTCAGATGAAGATGAAGCTCCACTACCTCAACTTGGAGATATGCACGTGGAGTTCAAGAAGTCAAGCCTCCCTAATGGAGGGAACAAACCCAATACCCAGTTTATCCCTTCTCGTTTTCTGCAGGAAAGCAAGGCAGCTTTATGCAAAAGGATATTGAAGCTTGAACAAGAGAGCGACGATTTAAGGGAAGAAAACTTCATCCTCAAGCGCAAATTGGAGAAGAAGAATATTACTACAACATAACCGCCATCACCGAAGAACACCTGAGTACATGGGTATGGGCACCACCCTTGGCTTGTTCCAAGCTTGGGGGAGGTGCCCCGGTATCGTCTCACCATCACTTTTCATCATCATTATCTACCTTAGTTTGATCTTCAGTTTTCGTGATTTAGGAATTTAAAATTTCTGATTTGCTTTGTTTAGAGTTTTTGCTTTTAGTTCTACCTATCCTTGTAACCGAGTGCGAGAGTTATATAATAAAGTTAGTTGGGATCGTGTGCCTCTTATTCTCTTGCATCCATCATCTTAGCATGGGATTAAAAAGAATAGAAAAGAATCATATGCCTATCTCTTGAGAAGTAATGACTTCACATAGAAAAGAGGTATAAGCAATAAGAGTGTTGAAAACTAACAAACATAATGTTAGTAATTGATATGATCTATGCCAAAGTATGGTAGAGAAGAGGAGATTTACATATAAATATACTATCTTGAACACCTTCTATGATTGTGAGCTTCCATCAAAATATTACATAATGACCAAGTGTTGAAGTGGGACATGGAAGACAACATAATAATCATGTTTGTCTACATTTGCATAGAAGTTATATGGTATTGAATCCTTTAACATGTGATGCTTGCTTAGGACCTTTTCCTAGCCCAACGATTCGCACTAAGTAGAGATACTACTTGTGCATCCATAACCATTAAACCCAGTTTCTTGCCATGAGAGTCCACCATACCTACCTATGGATTGAATAAGATCCTTCAAGTAAGTTGTCATTTTTGCACAAGGCAATACAAATTGCCTCTAATCATGTAGGATCTTCTATTGTAAGAGAAAGTAAGCTCTGTACGATCTTGTGATGGTGAAGTGATACGTCTCTAACGGATCTATAATTTTTTATTGTTACATGCCGTTATATAATCATTCTTGGATGTTTTACTATCATTTTATAGCAACTTTATATCATTTTTTGGAACTAACCCTGACTGACGCTGTTTTCAGCAGAACTACCGTGGTGTTGTTTTTTGTGCAGAAATAAAAGTTCTCCAAATGCAACGAAACTTTTTGAAGATTTTTTTGGAATAAAAGAAGCACTAGAAGCTTCATGGGAGGGTCAGAAGAGCCACGAGGTGGCCACAACCCATCAGGTCGTGCCAGCCCCCTCCGGCGCGCCCTGGTGTCTTGTGGGCCCCTCGTGGCCCATCTTCGCGTGAAACCGACGCCCAAACATCCTATATATTCCGAAACCTCCAGAAATAACCCTAGATTAGAAGTTCCACCGCCGCAACTCTCTGTATCGACGAAAAAACAAGCTGGAGGCATTCCAATACCCTGCCGGAGAGGGTAGATCATCTTCGGTGGCCACCTTCATCATCCCGGCGGAGGCCATGACATGGAGGGAGTAGTCCACCCTCGGGGCTGAGGGTATGTACCAGTAGCTATGTGTTTAATCTATCTCTCTCTCTCTCTCTCTCTCTCTCTCTCTCTCGTGTTCTTGAGATGTCACGATCTTGATGTATCACGGGCTTTGTTAATATAGTCGGATCATATGATGTTATTCCCTTGCTATCATGTTGTGATGAATTGAATATTTACCTTTGAGATGTCGTTATGTTGGATTGAATATTTTGGTTGAGAACACTTGATGTATGTCTTGCGTGGGATACCCGTAGTGACATTGGTGTATTCTATTGATTCACTTGATATATGTTGAGGCATCAACTTGCGGATTCCGGTGACCTAGGAGATCTATGCATAGGGGTTCATTGCACGTTTTCATAGCATGTTCTTCGATAGATATCTTGGGGCACTCTTTGAGGTTCTTTGTGTTGGATTGAGTATTATGAATCTGAAATTGTTTGATGCATATCGTAGAATTAACTCATGGATACTTGTGGTGACATTGGAGTATCTAGGTAACATTAGAGTTGGTTCATGCGTATCATATGGTGTTATTTTAGTACGAACTCTTAGATAGATCGATCGGAAAGGATAACTTGGTGTTATTTTAGTACGAACTCTTGGATAGATAGATCGGAAAGGATAACTTTAAGGTGGTTTCATACCCTACAAACAATTTCTTCTTATGTCTCCGCTAGATAAGAACTTTGGAGTGATTCTTCGTTGCACGTTGAGGGATGGTTATGTGATCCAATTATATTAGCATTGTTGAGAGATTGCACTAGCGAAAGTACGGACCCTAGCCCTTGTTTTCAAGCATTGCAATACCGTTTGTGCTCACTTTTGTTACTTGCTACCTTGCTGTTTTTTATTGTTACTATTACAAAAATCAATATCTACTATCATTATTACACTTGTATCACCATCTCTTCGCCGAACTAGTGCACCTATACAATTTACCATTATTTTTGGTGTGTTGCGGACACAAGAGACTTTTTATTATTTTGTTGTAGGGGTTTTTGAGAGAGACCATCTTCATCCTACGCCTCCCATGGATTGATAAACCTTAGGTCATCCACTTGAGGGAAATTTGCTAATGTGCTACAAAACTCTGCGCTTGGAGGCCCAACACAAGTCTACAAGAACAAGTTGTGTAGTAGACATCAAGCTCTTTTTTGGCGCCGTTGCTGGAGAGGTGAGTGCTTGAAGGTATATCTTTAGATCTTACAATTAAATCTTTTAGTTTATTATTTTTCACTAGTTTGGTTTCATAAAAGAAAACTACAAAAAAAATGGAGTTTAGGTTGCATCATTTGTTTCGTCTTTATAATGTCTTTCGTGAAAATAAGGATTCAGAAAATTGTGCTCAATTGGTAGAGGAAGAAATTATGAAAATATTTAATGAGAATTACTTGAATGATGAGCATGATTGCAATGTTTCTAGTATGAATTCTTTGAATATTCATGATGCTAATGATATGCAAAGACACAAGCTTGAGGATGCTATATTTGATGAAGATGATATTTTTAGTCCCCCAAGTTTCGATGAGCAAATTTATTATGATGATGGCATGCCTCCTATCTATGATGATTATTGTGATGACAAGTATGCTATAAAGAGTAATGATAACCATGAAACTTGTCATCATGATTTTAATATTGAATGTGGTTATGCCACTCAAATATCTCATGATAGTTATTTTGTTGAGTTTGCTCCCACTACTTTGAATGAGAAGAATTTTGCTTGTGTGGGTAGTAATGAAAATTATATGCTTGTGCATCATGAAAATAAATCTTTATGTGATAGTTATATTGTGAAATTCCTTCATGATGCTACTGAAAACTATTATGAGGGAGGAACATATGCTTGTAGGAATTGCAATAATATCAAGTTTCCTCTCTATGTGTTCAAAGTTTTGAAGTTGCACTTGTCTTGCCTTCCTATGCTAGATGATTCTTGCTCCCATAAATTGTTTGCTCACAGAATCCCTATGCATAGGAAGTGGGTTAGACTTAAATGTGCTTGCCATGTGATTCATGATGCTCTCTTTATGTTTCAATTCTTTACTTTTATGCGAGCATCATTGAAATCATCATGCCTAGCTTAAACGGCATTAAAGAAAAGCGCTTGTTGGGAGGCAACCCAACACTTTTACATTCTGTTTTTATATGTTCACATGATTAAGCTACTGTATTAATCATCTTTTGTGTGTTTTATTTCAATAAAGTGCCAAGTAAAGCCTTTGGGATGACTCACAAGATGAGTAGAATTGATGCTGAACCAAAACAGAAACTTTTGACTCCAGTACAGGAATTTTCATTTTTTATTGGAGCGTCATAATGATATGAAATTTTTACACAGTGTTTATATACAAATTATTCAGGTTGTAATAATTTTTCAGAATTGTTAGAGACAGATAAGTATGGGTATACTACAAATATTCACAGACTGTTCTGTTTTTGACAGACTCTGTTTTGCATGCATAGTTTGCTTGTTTTAGTGTTCCCATAGCTTATATTCAGTGATATAAATTATGAGAATGGTAGAATATAGTAGGTATTATGTGAGAACAACTATGAATCTTGTCTTGACAGTACCTAAGTGAATGATCTTTACTTATTACACTAACCCTTCTCACGAAGTTCCGTTAAGTTTTGTGTGATTGAAGTTTTCAAGTTTTGGGTGAGACACCGATATGAGAAGAATAAGGAGTGACAAGAACCTAAGATTGGGGATGCCCAAGGCGCCCCTAAGGTAATATGCAAGGAAGACTCAAGCGTCTAAGCTTGGGGATGCCCCGGAAGGCATCCCCTCTTTCGTCTTCAACACTATCGGTATATCTTACTTAGAGTTATATTTTTATTCGTCACATAATATGAGTTTTTCTTGGAGCGTAATTTTATTTTTTTGTTATATGTTAGGTGTTATTTATAATCTTGTTTTTTCAATAAAAAGTTCCAAGAATTGCCTATTAGGATGGTTGATTTACATGTTTGCTATGTGCTGTGTAAAAACAGAAACTTTTGCTGTAGTGTTTGAATTTTCATATTTTACTGAAACATGGAAAGTTTCTGAAATTTTTACACAGTGTTTTCAAATAAATTCTTTATCACTTCCTAAAGTTTCATAATTTTTTGAGTTACATAAGTATACTGGTTTAATAGATAGCTACACACTGATCGGTTTGGACAGATTGCTGTCATAGTTTTGTTATCTATTTATCCTATAGTTTTCATAGCCTATATTGGTAGATATAAATTGTGGAAACGATAGTAAACAGTAGATGATGTTTGGAAATTATTGTGCAACTTGTCTTGGCAGTACATGAAGTGTTGATTTGTTCTTATGTGTACTAACCTATCTCACGAGTTCTTTTTGAGTTTTGTGTGGATGAAGTTTTTGAGACCTAGGTGAAACCGGGACATGAGAGGATTGAACTAGATACAAAAGGTCAAGCTTGGGGATTCCCAAGGCACCCCAAGTAAAAATATTTCAATAAGTCTCAAGAATCTAAGCTTGGCGATGCTACGCATCCCACCTCTCTTCGTCAACTATCGGTTAGCCTATGTTGAGCCTAAATTTTTATTCGTTCACATGACATGTGCTATTCTTGGAGTGCTATTTTTATTTAGTTTTCTATTTGAATAAAATACTCAGATCTGAAAATCTTTATTGAGAGAGAGTCCTCACATAGCTACTTCACTGTTTGACTACTCATTGATCTTCACTTATACCTTTTCAGAGTAGCTTGTCATTTACTCTCATGCTTCACTTAGATTAATTTGAGAGTTAATAACTTTTGAAGAAATTCTCTCATGCTTCACTTATATTATTTTGAGAGATGAAATTTTTTATGCTCATGTTCTTCACTTAAATTTATTTGAGCTTGTCAAAAGCAATGGCAATATATGAAACTACTCCCAAAGTGATAGATATTCAAGAGGGATATAATAAAAACTTTCATGAAGACCATTGGACAAATTAAACTTGATTCCTTGTAATAGTTTTGAGACATGATGATAGTAATATGTGAGTCATGTTGGTGAGTAATTATGATTTAGTAAGAATATTGGTGTTAATGTTTGTGATTCCCTATGCAAGCACGAAAGTCAATAGTTATGCAATGAAATTACATCCTACTTATGGTGCATTATTCGGTGTTAGTTATGTTTAATGCCCGTTTATGATAATTTTCGTTTCTTGGTTGCTGCTTCTCAATATATTTGCTAGCCTCCACTTGTACTAAGTAGAAATACTACTTGTGCATCCAAAATCCTTAAACCAAGTTTTGCCATATAAGTCCACCATACCTACCTATATGTGGTATTTCCGTGCCGTTCTAAGCAAATTTGTATGTGCCATCTCTAATTTTCAAAATGAATTTCCTTTTTGTGTGCTCGTACCGCTCATGAAGCGGTAGGGGGTGTCCAATATTTCTGCATGCTAAATGTGTTATTCTCAAGATGAGTGTTTATTCACTTGTCATTACACGAGAGTATGGCGGTAATAGGGATGCCCAGTCCCGAAATGAAAAAGAAATTTACTTTATGTTGTCGAATAATAAATTCCTTGGGAAGTGTTGGTATGGAAGGCAACCGTGGATACGGCTAGCCATGGATTGTGAAAGAATGGTGGAAAAAGGAATAAACTTTATTTTCTGTTTGGGAACCACCTATGATGTATCTAGCATGGAAAGTATCGAGAACTACTCGGTCATTTTCGTTGACAGGAAAGGCATGCCACCCAAAATATTTTTTCTCTCTCAATTTAAGCTTTGAGCTCTGGCACCTCTACAAATCCCTACTTCCCTCTACGAAGGGCCTATCTATTTATTTTATGCAATTTTTATTTTTTACTTTGAGTCTCCATCTTCTATTATAAAGCACCAACTAGGGGGCACTATGGTCATACTTTTGCATTGGGTGTAGCTAATATTCGGGTGTGTTTCATGAATGGACCAATGATTGAGCATAATGGGCTAGGGATAACTTTCTTTAGTATTGATATTTTGAAAGACATGGTTGCTTGTTGATATGCTTGAGTATTGAAGTCTTCATGTCAAATATAGACTATTACTTTGAACCATCTCAAAGTCCAAATGTCCATGCTACAAAATAAAAGAATATGTGATGAACATGTTAGGAAGCATTCCACATCAAAAAGTCTGTTTTTATCATTTAACTACTCGAGGACGAGCAGGAATTAAGCTTGGGGTGCTGATACGTCTCTAACGTATCTATAATTTTTTATTGTTCCATGCCATTATATTATCATTTTTTGATGTTTTACAATCATTTTATAGCAACTTTATATCTTTTTTGGAACTAACCTGGACTTACGCTGTTTTCAGCAGAACTACCGTGGTGTTGTTTTTTGTGCAGAAATAAAAGTTCTCCAAATGCAACGAAACTTTTTCACGATTTTTTTGGAATAAAAGAGGCACTAGAAGCTTCGTGGGAGGGCCAGAAGAGCCACGAGGCGGCCACAACCCACCAGTGCGCCAACCCCCTCCGGCGCGCCCTGGTGTCTTGTGGGACCCTCATGGCCCATCTTCGCGTGAAACCAACGCCCAAAAATCCTATATATTCAGAAACCCCCAGAAATAACCCTAGATCAGAAGTTCCACCGCCGCAACTCTTTGTATTGATGAAAAACCAATCTGGAGGCGTTCCAGTACCCTGCCAGAGAGGGTAGATCATCTCCGGTGGCCATCTTCATCATCCCGGCGGAGGCCATGACGAGGAGGGAGTAGTCCACCCTCGGGGCTGAGGGTATGTACCAATAGCTATGTGTTCAATCTCTCTCTCTCATGTTCTTGAGATGTCACGATCTTGATGTATCATGGGATTTGTTAATATAGTCGGATCGTATGATGTTATTCCCTTGCTATCATGTTGTTATGAATTGAATCTTTCCCTTTGAGATGTCGTTATGTTGGATTGAATATTTTGGTTGAGAACACTTGATGTACGTCTTGCGTGGGATACCCGTAGTGACATTGGGGTATTATATTGATTCACTTGATATATGTTGAGGCATCAACTTGCGGATTCCGGTGACCTAGGGGATCTATGCATAGAGGTTGATTGCACATTTTCATACCATGTTCTCCGATAGAACTCTTGGGGCACTCTTTAAGGTTCTTTGTGTTGGATTGAGTTTTATGAATCTGAAATTGTTTGATGCATATCGTATAATTAACTCATGGATACTTGTGTTGACATTAGAGTTGGTTGATGCATATCATATGGTGTTATTTTAGTACGAACTCTTAGATAGATCGATCAGAAAGGATAACTTGGTGTTATTTTAGTACGAACTCATGGATAGATCAATCGGAAAGGATAACTTTAAGGTGGTTTCGTACCCTACAAACAATTTCTTCTTATGTTCTCCGCTAGATAAGAACTTTGGAGTGATTCTTCTTTGCACGTTGAGGGATGGTTATGTGATCCAATTATATTAGCATTGTTGAGATATTGCACTAGCGAAAGTACGGACCCTAGGCCTTGTTTTCAAGCATTGCAATACCATTTGTGCTCACTTTTGTTACTTGCTACCTTGCTGTTTTTTATTGGTACTATTAAAAAATCAATATCTACTATCATTACTACACTTGTATCACCATCCCTTCGCCGAACTAGTGCACCTATACAATTTACCATTGTATTTGGTGTGTTGGGGACACAAGAAACTTTTTATTATTTGGTTGTAGGGTTGTTTGAGAGAGTCCATCTTCATCCTACGCCTCCCATGGACAGATAAACTTTAGGTCATCCACTTGAGGGAAATTTTCTACTATCCTACAAAACCCTGGGCTTGGAGGCCCAACACGAGTCTACAAGAACAAGTTGTGTAGTAGACATCATGAAGCAATAAAAGCGACGAAGTGCATAATAAAGTTTGCTATCACAAGGGGCAATATGAAGTGATGTTCCTTTGCATTAAGAGATTGAACATTCCAAACAAATAAAAGCTCATGACAACCTCTGCTTCCATCTGTGATGGGCCTATCTTTTTATATTCTTACAAGTTTTATGTTCATGTAAGTGTCAATAGTATTTCCCTTGTTCTTATTCTTCAAACCATTTAGCGGCAAGCATTATGTGTTGAGGAAAGATTCAAACAAATATATCCAGCTGAATGTAGATGATCATGTTCCATTATTGTTGACATTATCCTTGAGGTAAATAAGTTGGGTGGCAAGAACATTAAAGCCCCCATCTTACTATGTGTCCCACGGAGTCGCTTGTTCCAAAAATATGCAATGAATGTTAGCAATCATAGAAGGCTACATCATAGTTGAATATGTGAACTTGCTAGAGCTCTTACATAGACTCTTCTCTCGATTGCGAAAGCTATGATTATCTCGAGGACTAATTGCATTGCTTGTTGGTTCTTAATAAAGATTATGCTTCGTATTCCTTCAGTTGTGAATAGATTGTTACTTTTTCATGAGAGGTTATATGATTGAAAATTTGTTGCTATGATGATGTTCATGATGCTCTTATGTCCGTATTTTGTTTTTATCGACACCTCTTTCTCAAATTGTGTGGTCATTATTTTAGAGTTCGGCTTTCGCTTGAGGACAAGCAAGGTCTAAGCTTGGGTGAGTTGATACGTCCATTTTGCGTCATGAATTATCACTACTATCTACCTCATTCTTATTCATTATTCCACATTATCACACACTTCTTATGTATTTTCTCTGTGAATATGCAAAGTACATCATAAGGAGTGAAATATCTGGAAACTGGAATTCTGGACCGAAAAACCGAGAAAAAGGCAGAAAAATCAACAGTCTCAGAATGACCTGAAAATTCACGAAGAATATTTTTGGAATATTTAAGAATTTCTGGAGCAAAAATATACCAGAGGGGGCTTGTCGTGGTTTTGTCACGGCAGATGTCCTAGTGTAAGGACTTAGGGGTGAAGCCATCGCTACGGCGGTTAACTCGAATGGGTTGATCGGAACGAAAGACACAGGTTTACCCACGTTCGGTCCCTCTCGAAGGAGGTAATAGCCTACATCCTGCTTTGAGTTGTATTGATTGGGTATCGATTACAAGGGAGCAGATTCGCTTAACCTAGTACTCGATCAAAGGTTTCATAGCCTAAGCCGCCCAGGGAACCCGCCTTTATATACACAGGTCGAGGCCCTAGGCTTACAAGAGTCCAGGCCGGGTTACATCTGGTAACCGACCTTATCTTTAGCTATCCTTGCCTTGTCTGGCAAACTATCCCCTGGCGGCTCACGCCTCCGGGTCACACTTAGCCTTCCGGCTCTGGGCCTCTTCCAGGCCCATCTAGTAAGTCACCTTCAGGCCCTGTCCTGACCAGTTCAGCCTGCTCAGGCCTTACTGCTAAGCCGATAACCTCATGACCCGGCCCCTCCTGGGCGGGTCTCACCACGGGGTTATATCCCCAACATTAGGCCCCAGATTGATTTGAACCGGTTCATGTCAATCTTCAAGTCTTCTAGTTGGCGAGTCTTGCATTCTTCGTAAGCATCTGACCTGCGATAAATCTTCATGACCTGCCATATGAAAAAATCCGGATGACATCACAACGGATCTTTTCATTAACTGGTCAACCCGAGAATCGAGGCGTTTTCTTGGTCAATCATCATTTTGTCTCCTCGATTCACGCGCGAGACTGTTGCTATTCCATCCCCCGTCATAAATAGGAGTGTGGGGTCCTTATCCTTTTCACTTTTCCCTCCTGCCGCCGCTTCTCTCTTCTTCTTCCTCCCGACGCCCATGCCTTTGGAGCTCCGCCGCGCCGTCTGGACCTCGCCATCATCTTCAACAAGGCCGCTGCATCGCCCTGATTGTGTCCAGAGCTCGCCGGCGCTCGCCCGCATCTCCTGCGCATCTTAGGTTCCATCTTCTTCCTCTTCTGAATCTGCATTAGTTCATCAGGCTTTCTTCGGGTCCGCCGCCGTTCATCGGTGTTCTTGCCGTAGATGAAGGAAAGGAAATACTTTTAGGTTTCCATCCACTAGCAAAGACTCGCGGCGCTCCACATGATATATTTTCCATGCTTATCGTAGATCTTCCTTTCACGGGAACTCATATATGAACTGTCGGTTCTTCGCAGTCATTTTAGGTTTAGGAAATATTTTCCTTTTATTCTCCTCCGTAGATCTTAAAATGGTAGCTGAAATCGGTGGAAGTTGTTTGCCCACACTTACTAATTTTCCAATAATTGTTTAGCTATTTTGACCCGCCAGGATGCTACCGGGTCTCCCTGACAAGTTATAATTCAGATTAAACCTGTAGCTGACGGCGCCTCATAGTTTTAATAATGACCTGTCAGATGGCGTCATATTTAAATCATCACTGTTTTAGTCATGCAATGTTCTTAACCCGCCGCATATCCATGCCTTTCCACAGCCTTTTAACCCGCCGTCATGGCCAAAGCCCCTGCCTCCTGCGACTGGGTAGGCTCCGGGGTCACCGAAGAAATGCTCAACGACTTTGTAGTCATGGGAGCTTTGCCGGCTCAAGGTGTTATCCATTGGCGGGTTCCCGGCAACGAAGTCACTCCCAAACCCCAGGATGGGGAAGTTGTTGTCTTCACGGATCATCTTCTCCGTGGCTTCTCTCCGCTCGGCTCAAAATTCTTCCGGGACGCCCTGCACTTCTACAATCTGCACCCTCAAGACATTGGCCCCAATTTTGTAACCAATTTGTGGCAGTTCCAAATTCTCTGTGAAGCTTATCTACAAGAAGAGCCGTCTGTTGACCTCTTCAGGAATTATTTCTATATCAACCGCCAAACAGAGATGGCGGATGGACTGAGCCTTGAACTTGGGGGTGTTTCCATTCAGAGACGGAGGGATGTGACCTTTCCATCGGCAATTCTGCCTAGTCATCCCAAGGACTGGAATAAGACCTGGTTCTACTGCAAAGATACCTCCCCAGAAGGAGAGAATCCACTGTCGGGTTATCGTCCTTACCGGCTTAGCACCGACACCGAGCTCCCAGACCGGATGTCTGCTGCAGAGCGCGCCCAGTACGGTCCAACTTTTTCAAAGATAAGGGCCTTGTTAGCCAACGGGTTAACTAGCGTCGATCTGACCCGTTGCTGGGTCTCTTGGAGAATTATGCCACTGAGCCGCCGCAATGCCTTAATGTGCCAATACACTGGTGCATTGGATGACCCTCAGCGCTTCAACCAGACCCCCTTGGCAGACCAGGATCTGAATGCCATCGTTAAATCACTGCTGGGAGAGCCGCAAGAAGTTTGCAGCAAGACGGGGTTAAGCCCTTTTTATGCTCTTAACCCGGCTCCGGAGGTAACCTTTTCATCCTAATCCTAACTCTTTCTTTAAATGCTGCATTTCATATGCCCTATTTAATCTTTCTGCTAATGCATATACAATATGCAGGCCGGCTCTTCTTTCTGGAACAAGAAACTAACCACTATCTCCCAGAAGAAGAAAAGCAAGGCAACCAAAACCCGAGCTCCGGCTCGTAAGAAGAAGCAAACAACTGAGGAGCTGTTTGGGCTGGATGATTTAGAGGTAGAACTTGATTCCCTTGGCCTTCTTTTCATGCAACTTATTGACGCTGACTCCTCTCAGGCTGACGCGGAGGCAAGCAAGGCTGGAGCCGTAGAGGTAATGATCATATCAATCCGGCGGGTCATCCGGAAAGTAAAATTTTCACATCCTCTTGCTCACTTGGACCCCGACTTTCTTTTGAAGAAGCAGCAACCTGACGCTAGGCATCAGACCCGGAGCGGCGGCTCTGAAGATTTGGTGGCCGGCTTACCTGACACCCCGGCTCGTCGGAAACGTCGCAACGAGGTACTTCATATCTTGTACTTGTATTTGAAAGTGCTAGTTATCGACTAGAGGGGGGTGAATAGGCGATTTTTATGAAAGTCTTCGAAACGATGAATGTATTCGAATAGTGCGGAACGTAAACAGGATCAGGTAGGGATATAATCAAGAATCTAATCTAGACATGCATCACAGTGAAGACATACAAACATGTTAAGCTTTAACATCATGCATAATAAGATGAGTCGAATATAAACTTAGACAGTACGAAGATAAACAACTGGCATGAATGTCTTCAAGACAAGTCTTCAGTGATGAACAGGGAAAGGCTTCACGATACAGAACAGGAATGTAAGGAAGTGAAGGATAGAACCAGTAGCTTGACGAAGACACATTATTTGTTGGACTAGTTCCAGTTGCTGTGACAACTGTACGTCTGGTTAGGGAGGCTGAGATTGAACTCAGAAGACCTCGTCTTCACCTTATTCCCCTTGAGCCGAAGTCACTTAGACAGCTCCCAATCACTCTGGTAAGTCTTCAGGGGAGACTTCCAAAACCCGTACAAACTTGGTCACCCGGCGATCCACAATGACTCTTGGATTGCTCTAGACCCAAACGCCTAACCGTCTAGAAGATCACAGTCTTCAAGTATAATAAGTCTTCAGTTCTCTCAGAACAGAATGACTTCGGTGATGCTCAAACACTCTAGCTCTAGGTGTTTAGGTGTATCCTCGCAGGATGTATCTCTCTCAATGTCTTCGAGGTGGGTTGCTCCAAAACGACAACAGCCGTATCTCTCTCTAAGGAGCCACTTTCTTATGGTGGAGGGGGTGGGCTATTTATAGCCAGCGGGCAACCCGACCTGATATGACCGAAATGACCCTGGGTCAATGGCCAACCGACACGTGTCACAACGGTCGGATTTCAAACACACGCGGTAGCTTTACTTGGGCTACAAGTAAAGCTGACTCAACCAACTCTGGAAGAGATTTCCTCTCATTGTCTTCGCTTGAAGACATAGGCATGGGTTGAGCATCACATCAGCATCTGACTTCGATCACATTGACCCCACTTAACAGTACGCTGGTTCCCATGACTCAGGAAAGAAGAAACAAGACTACCAAAAGACTTCGTCTTCGCGTTTCATTGTCTTCGGACGAAGGTCTTCGTCTACTACCAATGGCTTCAGCCGTCATCAATGTCTTCGGACATTTTTGGGGGTCGTCTTCGACGGCTAAACCGAAACTCCAGGGACTTCTCTCTGTGTTAACCTGTGAACTCTCACTAACACATTAGTCCCTCAACCACGTTTGTCTTCAATACTCCAAAACCAAACAAGGGTGGAACTAGATGCACTTACAATCTCCCCCTTTTTGGTGATTGATGACAAACTGGTTGAAGTTTTCAACGGGGATAAAACATATGTGAAGATAAGGTTTTGAAGATTTTGATTTCAAGATATAGAGAGCTCCCCATGAAGATGTGCACATGAAAGTTTTGCTTTGAATGCAAGTGCACATGGCAGGTTGTAGTTTGTGTAGATCTCCCCCTATACCTTGTAATCCAATCACTATGCATTAATAGATATGTCGAAGATAATGGAATGCATAATGAAAAATGGGCGTCTACAGAATGACTTTGAGCGCATAAAATAACTATTAAGAAGCGCCAAAGAGTAAGGTAAACATAAAGTGCAGACGTCCACCAGGACTTAAGTTTTACAACCCAAAGCAGCAAATGTTCAGAAACGAGAGTTGTAAACTTAGAAAAAAAATAACACCCAGTCCTTATTAGCAGACCCGCTTGAAGACTATCATCCAATGCTTCTCCCCCTTTGTCATCGAATGACCAAAAAAGGTACGAAGACATGGAAGAACTAAACGTTCCCAGCAGGTGTCGATGAAGATGGTGCAGCAGGGTCGCGGGGAGCTGGTGCAGAGGAGCCTGGTGCAGTGTCGCGACGCCGAGTCGATGGAGGCAGAGAGGTGGCATCATCAGCTTCATCTGCGAGCCTGACGTTGGCGGAGGGAGCGTAAGACGAGAAATCACTATCTTCGAGGGATGGGGTCTTGCGCCATTTCTCCGCACTGGAAGGTGGTGCACCAAATCTGTAACGGGGGTGGAAGCCATCTTCTCGAAGCTCATCTTCAGGAGCCAGCATGGTGAGAGTCCTCCATGAGCGGCGACTGATTTCATAAGCCACGAAGGCATTCTTGGTGGCGAGGTTGCGAACATGATTGATATCTTGCATCATGGCATGCATCTGGCGCCGAGTCCATTCATGGTACTTGTCTTGCCTTTGGATCAGTGAAACAAGAAGTTCATGATCAGTGAGTGCACGCTCTCTTCTTGGCAGGCGTTGTTGAGGCAGAGTGCTAGCAGTGGCTTCGGTGTTTGTAGCACCGGATCTGGGCTGTCGAAAGGCACCAATAAGTCTTGCCCTTGATGGATCAGAAGGAATGTGAAGACCTTCAATATCAGGAGTGCCACTAGTGCCTTCAACAATAGGATTCTTGCTCTTGGATGGATACAGATTTGCTGGCACAACTTCAATATCTAGAAGATAAACTCCATGGTTGCGAGCAGAAGGAAGAAACCTGGTGTTAGTTCTGTACTTGATGAAGCACATGATCCAAGGAGCATATATCTTCGGCTCGAGGACATTGAAACCATTTGCAGCAAGGTTGCGAAGAAATAAGTCTTGAAGATTGAACCTGATGCCATATACAATGTTGTAGAGCAATGTCATCAGAGGCCCTTCAATCTTGCGAGATGAGTTGTGCCCTTTAAGCGGCTAGATAGTGTGCCGAAGAATGTGATAGATAGTCCTGGGCAAGTACTGGAGATCATCCACAAAGAAGGAAGTGGGCAATTTTGCATCTCTAGCCAAAGGCTTCATCATAGTTAGCATTTCAGTCATGTTGGGTTCTCGCATCTGGAAGAGGCTTCGAGTGGCAATCTCATAGGCTTCAGAGCGAGGATCCAACTATTCACTAGAGGCAGCAAGTGGTGTTGCAGGAAAGAAATCCAATGGTGAAGCAGTAATATGCTCATCCCTAATCATAAACTCCAGCTGCCATGTGTTCAAGTCACGACCGAAGCCAGAGATGTGGAGAGTTGCGTAGAACTGGAGGATGAGCTCTTCATTCCACTCTTCATGGTCAGTGCAGAAAGGAAGGAGACCCACATCTCGAAGACAATCCAGTGCTTGATCATAACAGGGAAGACCTTTCATAGCTTCAAAGCTGAGATGTTTCTGAGGAAAGATCCTGTTCTGACCGTAAAGCACACACATGTAGTACTGACGTTGTGGAGCACTCCAAAACCTGTCAGACTGTATCCTTGCATGCTTGTATGGATTGCGTTCAGAGTTGAAGAAGGTGTTGTTCAGTCGAAACCTTTCCAACTCGAAGACTAAGGGTCTTGCTGGGCCTGACTGGCGAAGACATGGAAGACGCGGCATGGGGTTCATGACATTAGGGCGGCGATCAAGATGGAACTCATACTGTGGTCCCATCCTTGGTGGTGCAACCAGACGAGGCCATCTGATGGGAACCATCTCTCCTTCCCTATTGCGAGCCATCACAATGTTGTCCTCATTGTCTTCAGTTGATGGCGTGGCAGGAACAGGAGGTTCATCTGGGGAGGGGGCATTGGCATCGCCCATAGTGGCATCGGCAGCATTGTCTTCGGCTGCCGTATTGTCTGTTGCAGGTTGACTTGGAGGTACATCTTCAATCAGCAGTACTCCTTCGACTGGTGCAGTCGGTGAAACTTGTACGTCGTCTTCAGGAATAGGAGACATGAGAGCGTGAGGGCCTCGACGAAGACGTTTGAGTGGGGAAGTGCGAGTGGTGGCGTCAATCTCCTCTGGAGCAAATAGAGATTCTGGTGAGCCAGACACTCGTGGGAAGAAGGGTGGTGATGGAGTACCGGGTTCATCTTCAGTAGTTCCTGGCCGGAGGGGAGTCCCAATATCCACAAATTCACTTGTTGGCTATGGGGAGGAGTCTATTGGTGCGTCCACCTGTGGAACATGTTCTGGTTCAACATTGGCTTCAGGACCAATGTCGTCATGAGCAAAGTCTTCAGCTGCTGCAGTGTCTTCAGCAGCTGGGGTATCTTCTGGATTCTGAGTCTCTGTGGAAGCAGACTCATGCAGAACAACTCTACTTTCTAAGTTCTCTGAGGCGGGAGGAGCCATAGAGATTGGCTTGATCACCAGTGGCTCTAGTTGAGGAGCGGGGGTTGATGACGGAGCAGTAGGGGGAACTGGTGTTGTGTCTTGTGCTGGTTCTGAAGACTTTGATTTTCTTGTCTTCAACCTCTTCGGAGGTTGGGCTTCAGAGGCAGCTGCCTTGCACTTCTTGGCTTCGGCTTCAGCTTTCTTGGTCTTCTTGCTATCAGCAGCAGAGGAAGACGGAGGTGCACGAGGACTGGAGAAGCCAGCAGGAAATTCAATGCCTCGGCGCACAGATGGTGTAGGAGAAGGCACATCCGAAGATATCGAAGCTTGCCTAGAGCATGCAATGACTTCGGGAGCAAGTGCGGGCTGGCCAAGTGCTTTTCGCTTCAGCATGTCATTGTGAGCCTGGACCATGATAGCAGTCTTTCTCTTGAGGCACGCAAGGGCTCCCTTGACAGCTTCACATCGTTTCTCGAAGGGAGCCTTGAGATCTGTCATCATCAGCTGATATCCCTTGATCTGCTCGGCGTTGAGTCTGTGCACATTTTACTTGAAGAGCTCCTTTTCATGGCTGATCTTGGCCTTCATTTGCTTGGCCTTCTGAGCCACAGTCAGTTCCTTGTTCACAAGACCTTGGAACGTGACACTCAGGCCAATTGGGAGCTGAAATGCATCAATGCTGAGAGAGGGATCAGCGAACCATTCATCAATGAAGTGTTCAAAGATGACAGGATCAAACAGAGGTAAGTCTTCAAGCTTCTCTTCTTTCTGCTGGATAAGCCTAGCTAAGGCTTCATCATCGAACTCATCGTCAGACAGTTCAATCATATTTGATACGTCCATTAGTGACAGAGTAGGCTTCGGACCTCTGGATGCAACAGCTTTCCTTTTCATACGCCTATGAAGGCGATCTTCTTCCTCAGGCTCTTCTGGATTATCAGTGGGAGAGCGCGAAGCCTGAGGTGAGTGGACAGATGGCTTGGGAAGTTTTGAAGCCTTGGGCTTTGAAGCTTTTGACTTCTTCAGAGGCTTCGGCCTTGGAGCTGGTGGACACTCATCATCATCATCGTCAGAGTCAGACTGTGTAGGATCTGAGCCACGAATGCTCAATGGATGAGGATTGCTGGGCATTGGGGGCCTGAGCATGCACATATAGAAGCCCATATTGATGGCTTCAACCTTAGTCTTCGGATGAAGATTTCTGTAAATGATGTCTGTCCATGGTGCCTTTTTAGCACATTTTGCAGCATATTCAGCAGTCACAAAGTGGTAATTAACCATTCCTCACTCCAATATCTTCGAATCCATTGGATTCGATTCTTGCGCTGTGTATATGTTTCCTCCTCATCTGACTTGTATTGCTCATAAAGTGCTGGAGATAGATACTTAGCAGTATTCTTTCGTCTCTGCTTCCCTCCCTTCTTGACTGGTTTATCATCTGCCATTGGCTTCGGCAAAGGCTTCACAGGAGTGCGCAAGTATGAGCACGCACCAGAGGATTCCAGATGTATCTGCAAGTAGTCTGCAAATGAATTCAGACTATGAGATCCAAGCAATTCTGCTGCGGACATGTACCTGTGAAAGAGTTAGAGACGCGAGGGAAGAGGTGAGGTCATATGCATTCTCAGAAGATTTGGAAGATAGCACAGTGTTTAGAACACATTGACCTTTAACCGAAGACATTCACTTTTATAGCATATATGGTGATTTCAGATTTGTACAAGTCCAAGGATTCGTACAAGTGAGGAATCAAACCAATCTTCAGACCAAAAAGTGAAAGTATTTGGCAAGATAGAGATCTAGATCTAGATGCGGTTGAGTGGAAAGTGAAGAAACAACAACCGACTATTTTCAGTAGAAATTTTAGATCAAAACATGCGGTAAAAATAACTTTTTATTTACCGCACTGAAGAACGTGACAAGCAGCTCGACGAGGCGGAGAAGCCAAGCGGTTCGATCTGCCTCACCCTAACTCGGTGGAGGCAGATAGCTACGGCGGCGGCGAGCGGAGGATGAACGTGGCCGGCGTGAGTACGTCGTTGGAGAAGGCGTGGTAGCTAAGCACTTCGTCTCCGGCGGCGATGGAATCCAGCGACGGTGCTAGTGTCGTGGTTTTGTCACGGCAGATGTCCGGGTTAACAGACTTAGGTGTGAGGCCATCGCAACTATGTGGCGGCTTGAGAGGGGTTGGGCGGAATCGAGAGACGCGAGTTTACCCAGGTTTGGCCCCTCCAATGGAGGTAAAAGCCTACGTCCTGCTTGTCTTGTATTGATGATGAGGAAGATCTCTCGGTTACAAGGTGCTGTCTGGTTACCTCTAATCTCGAGAGCCTCTAATCTGTCTATCTCTAATGACTTGAAGTCCTCCCTCTAGGGGTGCTCTACCCCTCCTTATATAAGTGGAAGGGGTAGGTTTACATGTAGAGTCCTACTAGGAGTAGGATTAGGACTAGTCTCTCTTGAGTCCTAATCCGGGTCTTGTTTCTCTTGTAAGGGAATCCTTTCTCTCCTTGGGCCTTCTCTTGTGAGCCGCCCATCCAGGCCCGTCCATGAGCCGCCTTGCACCGGCTCGCACGCTGGGCCATGGGCCTGGTTGTCCTGTGACCCGGTAATAGAGGTGACGCATGAGCCGCCATACTGATGAGCCGGGTCATACCTCCTGCCGGGTTACCAATGAATCGTCAAGTTCGGGCAGGGCTCCAGTGAGTCGCCGAGTCCTGGCCAGGTCATACTTCCGGCCGGGTCATACCACGGGGTATATCCCCGACATTAGCCCCCAGGTTAGCTTGAATTTATTCATGGTAAGCTCCTGAAATAAGAATAATAAATATGTTAAGTGCCGGCTCACTCCCCTGGCCGGCTTATTTCATTGAAGTGGATCCTCAAAAATTTGGGTTTCTTCTTCATATGAATGAGCCGTCTTCCGAATTGTCTTGCTTGTCAGTGTCGTTTGAAGTAAAAAATATTGGGAATAAAACATCCATATGCCATTGAGTCGGCCTCCAAAACTTTGGCTTCATGAAATTATTGGAGATAAGAAAATCATATGAAGTTGAGCCGGCTTCCATTGCTTTGGCTTGATAAAAACATTGAGAATAGAACTTCGTCCACTGTTACACCACTTCAACCTGTGAAGCCGGGTTGCTCATATAGAATCTGCCGGGTCATGATCTTTTGATAATGCTGGGTCATGATTGTTGGTGACGCCGGGTCAAACAACTGGACTCCAGCTGACTTCATAAATTTATTGGGAGTAAAGAAATCCGTATGATGTTGAGCTGGTCTTTCAATGCTTTGGCTAGATAAAAATCTGTTGAGCCGGTCTCAGTGACAATTGACATCTTGAAAACTCTCTTCAATTTTTTTATATATCCATATTACCTGTAGCCCCCAAGCTCCAAGTTTATCCATGATGACTTGGTGCTTTGCAATAATATCTTTTGATTGTGTAGCCCCCAAGTACCAGGTTGTCTTGCCTGCAGCAGCCTGGGACTTGTAACTGTCTTATACCTTATAAAGCTTCAGCTGGTGTAGCCCCCAAGGGCCGGCTCATCAATATGTGATGGGCCGGGTCTTCAATTTGAACCTCATAATCTGTTAAACAGCTGAATACTGTAGCCCCTAAGTGTTGGGTCAGTAAGAAGTACTGGGCTGGGACTTAGAAAAATATAGAAAGGCTGGCTCCTCTCCTTGAGATAACGGGGTCTGTTGACAACATAATGACTTGAAAAACAGCTTGCACCAGCCCCCAAGTGCCGTGGTGCATGCTTGCAGTGACATGGGACTTGCATACTTGATATAAACAAGACTTGAATAATTTAGCCCCCAAGTGCGGGTCGCACGCCTGCGGCGACTTGGGACTTTAGAAAATTTGATCTGAGTGGTGTAGCCCCCAAGTGCCGGGTTGCATGCCTGCGGCGACTCGAGACTTATATCCACTTTCTCCTTCGAAAAGAAAAAACATCATATGATGTAGCCCCCAAGTGCCGGGTCGTATGCCTGCAGCGACTTGGGACTATATGAGAATAGCCCATCATAATGCACTTCAGAAGTTCTCTTGAACTGATATTTGATCTGTTTTGAATGAATCCTTGACCGTGGTTGCAATATAACCCGGAATGAATATCCTGTAATAATTCCTTTGTCTTTGAAATGAAATCCTTGCTCGTGGTTGCGGTGCAACCCGGCAAATATATGTTTTGAAAAATACATGAGTGTTGTAGTATACTACAGAGCCAAGGTTGAAGAAATCCAATAGCCGGTCAATTAAATGACACGGCATTATATCTGATAGGGTGGCTCTTTAAGAATAATCAACTTTCCAATCTGCAAAAATAAACAAGACAGAATATATTCTGCATTGTTGTAAGGGCGGCTTGAAAAAGCACAACCCGGAGATGGTAAAACCTGTTATAGCCTTGCTTCTTCTTTCATGATCTTGCTCTGACCCGGTTTGAAAAACCGGCATGATATGTATGTATGATGCAATGCATGATGTAATGTATGATGCAATGTATGATGTTCTTGGTTTTCCTTCCTCTTATTTTCAAAAACTCATATGATGGTTCTTCTGGGTGGACTCGATGCTTGAACTCATACCAGTGTAGGGTCTCTAACGAGAGTGGCCGTAAACTCCTTTGAGCGGCTCATGGTCTCTAGACGAGATTAACTGATAGGAGCGCAACGAACCAGAAAGAGACACATCCACCGGTTCTTCTGGGTGGACTCACTGCTTGAACTCATAACAATACTCGGTTTCCAGGCGAGATTGAAGAGCGCAATGAACCAGAAAGAGACACGGACGCTGGTTCTTCTGGGTGGACTCGCTGCTTGAACTCATAACAATACTCGGTTTCCAGGCGAGATTGAAGAGCGCAACGAACCAGAAAGAGACGCAGCAGGGCATGAGTATCCCTTTTGACCTTGTTGACGGAGTCAACTTTTGGGTACACGACCCAAACTTGTAGTGGCCGAAAAGTCTGATCGAGAGGGTTGAAGCTTAACCCGGTGGGTTGAAAGCCCCCAAACGACCTTGTCGATGATATCAACTTGTGCACCATCTTGTAAGTCACCATCTTGTAAGCCGCCATCTTGTATGAAGAAACGACAGAAGCCTCCAAGTGAGTTTATGATGATCCAATAAATCCGGGCACCCATGTTTGAACGGTGCATCTCTGCGGTTCGTCCTCTTGGGCAACTTTTTAATTCTTTCGCCAATAATGTGGTAGCCCCCGGGATCGAGTTAACTTCCTTGCAATGACCCGGGGTTCTTATTGAAAAATGACCAAATGTATGGAGCCATGTCTGTAGCCCCCGAGTCTTAAGTTGTTGCGAAGAGGCGGCTTGAGAGTTTCCACCGAAGGTTGAAGGTTTGATCGTGGCGGGTTTATAGATGACCCCGTATGAATTGTTTCAATAACCCGGTCGATGGTTCGTCCCGGCTGGTTGTTGAAGTTAACCAAACTGCAGTGACGGCGATTTGTGCGCCTGTCCGTCGGGCGGCTCGTACAGACGAACACCGCACCGATATGTCAATGTAGACTGGACCGCAGGGCGGTGATTCAGAACCGTCCGTTGGGCGGCTCGTACTGGTGTATCTAGCCCCAGACGTGTTGATGTAGACGTAGAAGTCAGCCGCGGCGTTTGAAGATGGCACGGTTACGAGAGACGGCCGCGGCGTTGTAAGCCAGTGCGGATGGTGAATCGGCCGTGGCGTTGTTGATGAAAACCATGCCGCGGCTACGGCGGCTTGCCGCGTCCATTGGGCGGCTCATACTAGCGGGTGATCGCGCGCGGTGCCGGCGAGTTGACGTGGGCCGCGGGGGCGGCGAGTCACGCGCGTCCATTGAGCAACACGACACGGATGAACACCAGTATAGAACAATGCTGCTGTGCGCTCCATCTCCGCGGTATGATGCCACTTGAGTAACTGTCCTGCGTAAAATATTACAGACCAAAGTAACTGTTCTTCATAGAAAATAATATGTACTGAAAAATAAATAAAATACATATCATCTGATGATCTTTGTAGAAACTACCGATGATCCGTGTGCGGATGCAATCGGACGAAACAGTTGTCCTTCATCCAACCAGGCCCCACCTTGGATTTTTTTTTTTCAACCTTATACAATCCTGTCCCCACTTCTTTTTCTTTATCCTTCTAGAGTGCGGCAAGGCAGCAGGCATGAGAGTGCGGCGACTCGCGATGCGAACCGGGGGCCCGCAGGTGCGGCGGAGCCGGCGACGCTGGTGGCGGGGCGGCTCGCACTGGCGGGTACGCGGTGGGGGGAGCTTGAGCCGGCGGCGGAGCGGCTCGTGCTGGCGGCAAAAGGGCGTAGCACGGTGAGTCGCAGCAGATGTCAGCGCGGCGAGGTAAGCCATGGCGGCGACTCGGCGGGCATGGGGGTGATGGAGCAGGCCAAGAGCCGGCAGGAGCAGCGGCGCGGGGTGGCGGCTCGCGCAAGGCGGGCGACGCGGCGGGGCGAAGCAGCGCGAGACACGGCAAGCCGGCGGCGGCGCGAAGCCGCGCGAGGCGTAGCAGAGCCGGCCAGGCGCAGGAGGGCGGCGAGGTGGCTCGGTGGTGGAGGAAAAGTGTGGCGCGGCGGCAGCGATTCGGGACCAGGTAAGGTGACCCGAGGCCGCTACGGCTCGCAGTGCGGCCGCTAACCCGGCGGCAAGACGACTCGGAGTCCGCGGCGGCTCGCGGAGGTGCGGCAGGGGCGAGGTGAGGCCGCGCGAGGCACGGTGCAATGGCGGGTTAGATCGGACGGTGCGGGGCGGCGGCTTGAAGGCGGGCCTCTGGCCGCGACGTCGGCTCGGAGTGGGCACCGGCGAAAGCGAGGCGAGGTGGTGCGACGACTTGAAGGCGCGGGAGAGCCGGCTGGTGTGAAGCGGCAAGCCGGCCGGGCAAGGGTGGAAACGGCCGTTGGCGGAGCGACGAGCCGGCTGGGCATCTTTGAGGCGACGGAGCTAACGCGCGGGCGCACGGCGAAACCGGCTAGGGCGAGGCGACGGCGGGTGAGGCGAGCCACGGCGGCAGCAGGCGCGGCTTGGCGCAGGCGCGCGCAAGGGTGGCCGGGTCGGTGCGGGCGAGGCGAGGCTATGGCGGCTCGGACGCGAGGTGGCGCAGGCCGGCACGGAGCAAAGCAAAGCGAGGCGGAGGCCGAGCCGGCCGGGGCGCAACGCGGCGACCTCGGACGTGATCGTCGGAGGGGCAAGGCAAAAATGGCCACGGTGCAGCGGGCGAGGTGAAACCTTGTTGCGGCACATCGGGCGACTCGAGGCGGCCAATCGAGGCTAGGCCGGGGCGGCGAAGTGGGGAGGCGAGCCATGGCGCAGAAGCGGGGCGTCGTGAACCTGGCGCCGCAAACGCGATGGAGTGGAGATGGTGAAGGCCAGGCCGTAACGAAGGCCGGGTCGTACACGCGCCGGCGAGTCGAGCTCGGTATGGAGCGAAGCACATCGACGGGGAGGCGGGGGAAGTGACGCTCGTACGCGCACCGGCGAGTCAAAAGCCTCCCGGGATGAGGCGAGGTCAACTCGAGGCCGCGACAGCCAGTCAGGCAGACAAGTAGTACTAGTAGTACTAGCCTTTTTGCTTTTGTCCTTTTCTTCATACTCTTGTGTAGTATACATATTAATTGGACTGATCATCTGAACGCCAGTCTTCGTAAGTAGCAGCAGTAATTTGTGTAGAAACCTTGGCCACGTACTACTAGTAGTGGGAGTGCTTGAGGATATTTTGACTTGATTTGGTCCTTCACGCCAGAAAAAGTAGTAGCCATGATGGTCGCTTTCCCTCGGTATTTGAGTACACGGGGCAACAGCCGATGTGGACAGGACGAGCAGTAGCACTCGGACTCGGCCATCAAATTTGCAGCGGGGGTTTCGTGTGTTTACTGTAGCGGAAAATTCTGTCGATCTCGGTGTCTTGTGGCGCACAGCAGCGATCCGAATAAAAAGTGAATTGCTACGTTGTTGTCGTCTTGGGACTTTGAGCCAGAAAAACAGTGCATGATAATGGAATTGGGATAGTGTCTTGGCGACTTGCAGAATTGCGGCGCAGCAAAGTTTTTCCTCCAAACTTCGGGACGTGATCCCCACATTTAGACAGGAAGACGTGGCCGCGTTGGAACTCCTCTCGGTCCCTCATGGCTGCAGCGACGGTCTACAGCCATACAGGGACTTGCGGCAGAATAGATCTTTGACTCGACGGATCGCATGATGCGGCCGATGCAACCCTAATTTTTTCTCAGTCTCAAACTCGTAACCGCCGTTTACGGCTGCTCGTCGATGATGTGATCCCTGTGCGCCAGCTCTTCTTCACCCGGCATATCACGAATTTCTTGATCCCTAATGAGATCCCTCCAAGAACACAATACCACCGGGCACGATGGCCCCACGGTGGGCGCCAACTGTCGTGGTTTTGTCACGGCAGATGTCCGGATTAACAGACTTAGGTGTGAGGCCATCGCAACTATGTGGCGGCTTGAGAGGGGTTGGGCGGAATCGAGAGACGCGAGTTTACCCAGGTTCGGCCCCTCCAATGGAGGTAAAAGCCTACGTCCTGCTTGTCTTGTATTGATGACGAGGAAGATCTCTCGGTTACAAGGTGCTGTCTGGTTACCTCTAATCTCGAGAGCCTCTAATCTGTCTATCTCTAATGACTTGAAGTCATCCCTCTAGGGGTGCTCTACCCCTCCTTATATAAGTGGAAGGGGTAGGTTTACATGTAGAGTCCTACTAGGAGTAGGATTAGGACTAGTCTCTCTTGAGTCCTAATCCGGGTCTTGTTTCTCTTGTAAGGGAATCCTTTCTCTCCTTGGGCCTTCTCTTGTGAGCCGCCCATCCAAGCCCGTCCATGAGCCGCCTTGCACCGGCTTGCACGCTGGGCCATGGGCTTGGTCGTCCTGTGACCCGGTAATAGAGGTGACGCATGAGCCGCCATACTGATGAGCCGGGTCATACCTCCTACCGGGTTACCAATGAATCGTCAAGTTCGGCCAGGGCTCCAGTGAGTTGCCGAGTCCTGGCCGGGTCATACTTCCGGCCGGGTCATACCACGGGGTATATCCCCGACAGCTAGGGTTTTGAGCATGTGGGTGGCGGAGGAAGGGGAAAGTAATAATGAAAGGGGGGTAACTTGTACTTATAGGGTGTGGAAACCAACGAACAAGTTGGACGGATATGCCCTTGACTCCTCGGTTTATGTGGACACGTGGCATACATGCAACCCACCTGACAACCCACTACCATAATCGAAGCGGCGGCGCGGGAGTTGTTGCTAATAATGCGGAGACAGTTGAGATTTGAGAATTAAATATGTGGTTGATTTGTCTTCAACTATCAAGGGCACAAAGAAGACAGCCAACACATGTCAATATAGAATGCATATGACTGGATTAGAACGGACTTGGACGAGGAAGAATAGAAGAGAATGCCGGGTCCGATCACATTTGCCTAGGAAAAAGTTGAAGACAAAGCTATAGGACAAATGTTGTATAGGACAAAGCTCCAATCCAAATGTAGATCTGCAAATATTTTTCAACTGAAACACACAAAAACTTTGTTCTGAAGACATTCAACTCTCGAAGACATGTGAAGAAGTTGAGATAAAAACAATTAGATGAAAAGAAGTAATGTCTTCGAGTTTGGTTGTTGGCGTTACCCACCATATAAGAATGTTTGACTCAGACACGGCGCACAATTATCGTGGCGCTCTGAAGTCATATTCTTCATTAATGTATTCACATTCAGATTGTAAGTCTTCATGAATTGAAGACATACATTACATCGTGTGTTGTGCATCAAAGTCATCAACATGCATAAGCATTAGGATGTATTCCCATTCAAAGGACATTTGAGGATTCTAAGATATTTAGCTCACACCGCAACTTGCAAAACCTCTTCTCATCCAAAGGCTTCGTGAAGATATCTGCCAGTTGATCTTCAGAGTCAGCATGCTTGATGTTACTGTCGCCCTTCATCACGTGATCCCGAAGAAAATGATGTCGTATCTGAATGTGCTTTGTCTTCGAATGTTGTACAGGGTTGTGGGAGATCTTGATAGCACTCTCATTGTCGCAGTAGAGAGGTACATGCTTCATGTTGATGCCGTAGTCCTTGAGTGTCTGCTTCATCCAGAGAAGCTGAGTGCAGCATGCACCAGCAGCAATGTATTTGGCTTCGGCAGTGGAGAGTGAAACATAGTTCTGCTTCTTCAAAGACCAACACACTAGAGATCGTCCCAGAAAGTGACAGGTGCCAGATGTAGACTTGCGATCAACTCTGTCGCCAGCGAAGTCAGAATCTGAATAGCCAATCAGCTCAAACTTCGAACCCTTTGGACACCATAATCTTAGTGTTGGGGTGTGAGCCAGATATCTAAGTATTCGCTTCACAGCAAGGTGATGCGACTCCTTTGGTGCCGCTTGAAATCGTGCGCACATGCAAACGCTAAGCATTATATCTGGCCTAGATGCACATAAGTACAACAAAGATCCAATCATGGAGCGATATACCTTCTGATCGAAATCTTTACCATTTTCGTCAGTGTAGAGGTGTCCATTGGTAGGCATTGGCGTCTTGTAACCTTTGGCTTCGTTCATGCCAAATTTCTTGAGGCAGTCCTTGAGGTACTTCTCCTGGGATATGAAGATGCCATTTGGTTGTTGTCGAATTTGAAGCCCTAGGAAGAACTTTAGTTCTCCGATCATCGACATTTGATATTTTTCTTGCATCATATAAGCAAACTCATCACTGTATTTGTTGTTAGTACATCCGAAGATAATGTCGTCCACATATATTTGTCACACAAACAGTTCATCATCATAGGATTTAGTGAAGAGAGTGGGTGTCGGTGTCAAAACCGGCGGATCTCGGGTAGGGGGTCCCGAGCTGTGAGTCTTGGATCGATGGTAACAAGGGGACGAAGGAGACGATGTTTACCCAGGTTCGGGCCCTCCTATGGAGGTAAAACCCTACGTCCTGCTCGATTATATTGATGGTATGAAGGTTACGGAGTTGATCTACCTCGAGATCGACTAGCTAAACCCTAGATGAGTCTCTTTGTCCTACAATCTAAAACCCTTCGGCTTATATAGGCGCCAAGGGTCATTAGGGTTACACATAGTCGGTTGCCCACCGGAGGGAAAAAACATGCCTAATCAACTATCTCAAACTTGAAAGACACGCCATGACTCCTGAGGTCTCCTCCATAGCAACGAGGCATCCCATCAATCCCATTCTCAGCGAGCGGCCCATGAGCCCGGCCTATGAGAAATAGGCCGGCAGTCCGAGGACCCCTTAATCACGGACTCCCTCAGTAGCCCCCGGACTAGCCTCCAATGCCGAGGTATATCCGGACAATCTTGCGCGTTGAAGTCTTCGGCTTGCGAGGCGAGTCCCTCTATCCCTTCTTGCTCGGCAACCATCCCGTCATCGGAGAATTCTCAAACGTTGAGAATTTGCGGGACCCACTGTAGTAACTTTCAGCGCTTCTCGATCCTTGTGCGCCGAGGGGAGACGAGCGGCCCGGCAGCTTTTTACAAGACTGCCCCTCTCGCAAGGGAGGCACCACCTATTTAAACAAGTCAAATCGTGGTCTGGGTCACATCTTCCTCTTCTTCCCCATCAGAAAAAACTTCAAGCGAGAGATCACCATAAAAACATGGCGAGCGCCCCTAGCTCTTCCTTGCGTCCTAACGGCTCTCGTCCCGGGGATTGGGCAAGTTGCTCTGTATCCCTCCTTCAGCTGCGTTACCTCGAGACCCAAGGGTATCTTCCTTCCTCGGATCTGGCGGCTTCCCGCGCCGGTTTGACTTCTTTTGACAACGAAGCCTTCGCGGAGAACTTCCCTAATCCTAACAAGGGAGAGCGGGTATGCTTCGTGCCTTTCCTCTTACGGGGCCTAGGGTTCCCCATTCATCCTTTCCTGAGGGGATTACTGGAGTTCTATGCGATCCAGCTCCATCATCTTACCCCCGGATCTATTCTGCATATCTCGGGCTTTGTTGCCCTTTGCGAAATGTTCCTAGGCTGCGAGGCGCACTTTGAATTATGGAAGAAGTACTTCTGCCTCATCCCCCGAACTCGGGGTGAGACAATTCGGGAAGTCGGAGGAGCCGAAGTATGCCGTATAGCCAGGACAGGGTATCCAGTGGGGACACCGAAGAAGGAGTCTGAAGAATGGTCTTCGGAATGATTCTATATTGAGGACGTTCCATTATTCGATCCATCTCGGAGTGGTTTGCCCGAATACTCCGACACCCCATTGAAAAAAAGGTTCAATTGGCTACCGGAGAGTTCATCCCAAGAGGACGGTGCTGAAGTTCAACGCTTGGCTGCCCACGTAAGGATACTGTCTCATCACAAGCTGACCATGATTGACGTGATGGCTGCCGCCATCACCCGATGCGTTCAACCTCTTCAGCAAAGGATACATCCTTTGTGGCGTTACAACAGAACAAGTGACACCACCCGCTCCCGACGGCTAGGCCCTGCCAACCAAGCGGCATTGGTAGCCGCACTTGCCGACCTGTACAAAGGAGAAAAAGAAGACTTCGTTCGGCTACCGGCTAAGGAGGGCTACTCGAGTTACAACCCCATCGAATGGGTAAGCCTTTCGACTTTGTGACCTGAGTTCGGGTTTTTTATTTGCCCTTTTTGACCAAAGCTTTCAATCTGCACAAATAGGAATGGAGGAGCTTTGTCAAGACAGTCAACTGTCCGCCCCCCCAACCAGAGAACTATTCTCGTGATGACGATCCAGGATTTCATGACGATCCGGAGCTGTCAATTGAGTACGAAGAAGGGGTCTTTAACCAAGAGGGCCTTGATCGATCCACGGTGGTTATCATAGCCGATCACCCTGGATCACTCCCTTCCTCCACTATAGGCAAGAAGAAAAATTATTCCCGTAAAAGGCAAACGTCCTCCGTCGACCCAAATATGCCGGTTTCCACCCCCAAGCGTCGTCGGTCCTCGCGACGAACGTCGGCTACAGCAGCAATGCCCGGACCGGGCATCAACAAGAGTCCTTCATGTGAGCCGGTCGTGGAGACGGCGCCGACCACTCGTTCAACCAAAAGGTACTTCGCTCGGCCGCTTAATCTATTGTTATTATGATCGATAAGATCTCACAGAAGATCTTATGTCCAAAATACTCAGGAAACGAGTACAACCATCTTCTGCCGAGGACGTTGCCGGGATGCCGGGCAACACTCATGAATCAAGATCTTCTGCTCATGCTGAACCTGCCGCGGAGGGCCCTGTGGTCAATCCGGCCCCTGAAGACTCTGGGGACGCAGTATCGGTCACTAAATCCGAAGTAGAGAGCGCGATGAACCACCGGCGGCGACGAGAAACCCTGCGCCACCCGGCGTTTTCCGAACAAGAGTTCAATGCTCTATGCCCGGCAGACGCACACATCGGAGCTGCCCGAGCTGGGCTTGAGGAAGCCGTGAAACTGATATCATCCAGCCTGAAGGTGAGTGATTGATTTTGAGAATCCGGACACATATGTAAACCCAGTAGCCCGTGAGCCTTGAATTGGTCGGGACGACCGAGTTAAGGATCCGCATATTGTTTTATGGATGATGCAGGCTTCAAGGCAGCAGAACAAGCAATTGGCCAATGAATTGGAGGCGAGCCGAACACAGGTGGAAGCCGTGAAGGTCGAACTTGAACAAGTGAAGAATTTTACCGGGGAGGCGCATGGTGAGTATATCTATTCTGCTGATCTTAGTATATAATCCCATGTTGACGCGAGGGTACTTTTTAGCAGCTGAATCTATAGGGCAGTTGCAAAAAGATTTAGATGCAGCCCGAGAATCTCAGAGGTATGCCGAGTCCTAGTATGAGGCCGGCTGCCTTTCGTTGCAACGAAACCTGGAGGAGAAGAAATGCCTCCAGGCGGAAAACAAGCAGCAGGCCGAAGAAATTGAGAGTTTAAAGACTCAATTGGCCCAGACCCAAGAAGAGAACCGTAAATTATAGAGGGGCATGTTCGGTAAGTGTGATTATAACGTCGAAGGTTATCTCTCCTACATGAACTGTAATGGACATGCCTTGTCTCATGTATAGGTCTCCTAACCGGGCGGCCTGAAGAAGAGATCGGCTCCTACCGAGGGAGCCTTCTAAAGGAACTGTCCGCCGTGCATGAGCGGGCTCGGAAGGCTATGAGGAGCATGATAAAAGCGCTATGGCCTGCCGAGAAGCCTCCGGAAGGGATGATCGAACTAGCCGATCGGTTCAAGGAAGCCCGTAGTCGGTTCGAGCTATGGAAGACATCGGCCTACCGGGAGGGAGCATGAGAGGCGTGGGCGATGATCAAGACCCGTTATACCGGTCTTAACCCTGAGCATATGGCTCGGGTTGGGCCAGCAGGGCCTGACGGGCAAGAAGTGCCACTTCACTTGGTGTACGACCAAGTGATGCCTGCCGCTCGTCTCTCGCAGGAAGATTGCACCCTGGATGCCTTAGTAGACAATCTTGACCGGCAGCCAGATGTGTGATTCTATGTAACTATGTACTTTAAATCAAAAAATTGCTCCGTCTGTGTTGTAAAATTTGTCTTAACCGGCCATCGGCTTCGACCTCCCGCGCTAAGAGCTTGGGAGTGTTCCGTATAAAATATCCCTTGATAAGAGGGAATTCTTTCGAGGAACCAGGCAATCAGACCATTTAGTGCGAACAGACAGAAGATGCACATGGAGATATGTTATATTACTGCTTAGTGTAAGAAACATCTTCCAAAGGAAATAGTACCTCTATCGGTGCCTTCCTTTAGGTTGCTACGTAAATCGTGGATAATAAGGCCGTATACTGCTAGTATGCGACTAATGGCCCTTTTGAGAAAAGAAGCCCGAGTAATGGTAATAACAACCATAATTTTATTTGTTGCTTCCGTCGTAGCCGACCAATTTTGTACTGAAGATAGCTAGCTTTTGGCTTCACCCGTCTGAGGTACGTATCCGGATAACCCGGTCGTAGCAATCGCGGAGGTGCTCCCTTTACCCTCTAGCCGAACAATCGGGAACATAGAGGGTAAACACAGGAGCGAGGCAACCCAGCTTGGCAAAAATCTTAGTTCGAATTGATGCATATAATGGCTTAAAAATCGACAAGGGAAACATGCATACACAGGAAATGTGAAGAGATGCTTAAAATATATAATCATCGGCTTCGGAAAGAAGCCCCCAGGTGTTTTATTCGGGTCTAACATTTGAGGATGTATGTCGGAAGACTTAACACAAGTTCGGTTTAGCCGAACATAAACTTGGGGAGAGAAAAAATCCGAACCTGCCAAACATTAAGGTGGAAGGGAAGGAAAATGAAAAGAAAGAAAAAGAAAAAGGAGGGTAAAAAGTATGATGACAACGGTCTAGCCGTAAAAACGCCGAAGACGAGCTGCGTTCCATGGGTGTGGTTCGAGGCGGTTATCTAGCGTGCTTCGAAGATGATAAGCCCCTCCTGCGAGTACTTCATCGATTATGAAAGGGCCCTCCCATTTGGGATTGATTTTATGCTTTGGCTTCTCGGGGAGCCGTAAGACGAGTTCACCCACATTATACGCTTTTGCCCTGACCTCCCTGCTTTGGTAACGCCGGGCCTGCTGTTGATAAAAAGTAGAGCGAGCCCGAGCTATGTCGCGCTCTCCTTCTAAGGCGTCCAAGTCGTCCTGTCGATCTAACTCGGCCTCCTGATACGTCCATTTTGCATCATGCTTTTATATTGATATTTATTGCATTATGGGCTGTTATTACATATTTTGGTACAATACTTATGCCTTTTCTCTCTTATTTTACAAAGTTTATCTGAAGAGGGAGAATGCCGGCAGCTGGAATTCTGGACTGGAAAAGGAGCAAATCTGAGATACCTATTCTGCACAACTCCAAAAGTCCTGAAAATTTACGGAGAATTATTTTGGAATATATAAAAAATACTGGGCGGAAGAAATACCAGAGGGGGCCCACCAGGCAGTCACAAGCCAGGGGGGTGCGCCCTACCCCCCTGGGCGCGCCCCTGTGGCTTGTGGCCCACCTGGTAGCCCTCCGGTGCCCATCTGCTATATGAAGGGTTTTGACCTCAAACAAATCAGAACAGAGCTTTCGGGGCGAAGCGCCGCCATCTCGAGGCGGAACTTGGGCAGAACCAATCTAGGGCTCCGGCGGAGCTGTTTTGCCGGGGAAACTTCCCTCCCGGAGGGGGAAATCGAAGCCATCGTCATCACCAACGATCCTCTCATCGAGAGGGGGTAAATCTCCATCAACATCTTCACCAGCACCATCTCCTCTCAAACCCTAGTTCATCTCTTGTATCCTATCTTTGTCTCAAAACCTCAGATTGGTACCTGTGGGTTGCTAGTAGTGTTGATTACTCCTTGTAGTTGATGCTAGTTGGTTTATTTGGCGGAAGATCATATGTTCAGATCCTTAATGATAATTAATACTCCTCTGATTTTGAACATGAATATGCTTTGTGAGTAGTTACGTTTGTTCCTGAGGACATGGGATAGGTCTTGTTACAAGTAATCATGTGAATTTGGTATTCGTTTGATATTTTGATGAGATGTATGTTGTCTCTCCTCTAGTGGTGTTATGTGAACGTCGACTACATGACACTTCACCATTATTTGGGCCTAGAGGAAGGCATTGGGAAGTAATAAGTAGATGATGGGTTGCTAGAGTGACAGAAGCTTAAACCCTAGTTTATGCGTTGCTCCGTAAGGGGCTGATTTGGATCCACACGTTTCATGCTATGGTTAGATTTATCTTAATTCTTCTTTCGTAGTTGCGGATGCTTGCGAGAGGGGTTAATCATAAGTGGGAGGCTTGTCCAAGTAAGGGCAGCACCCAAGCACCGGTCCACCCACATATCAAATTATCGAAGTAACGAACGCGAATCATATGAGCATGATGAAAACTAGCTTGACAGTAATTCCCATGTGTCCTCGGGAGCGCTTTGCTTTATATAAGAGTTTGTCCAGGCTTGTCCTTTGATATAAAAAGGATTGGGCCACCTTGCTGCACCTTAGTTACACTTGTTACTTGCTACCCGTTACGAATTATCTTATCACAAAACTATCTGTTACCGATAATTTCAGTGCTTGCAGAGAATACCTTACTGAGAACCGCTTGTCATTTCCTTCTGCTCCTCGTTGGGTTCGACACTCTTACTTATCGAAAGGACTACGATAGATCCCCTATACTTGTGGGTCATCAAGACTCTTTTCTGGCGCCGTTGCCGGGGAGTGAAGCGCCTTTGGTGAGTGGAACTTGGTAAGGAAAAATTTATATACTGTGCTGAAATTTATTGTCACTTGTTACTATGGAAAGTAATCCTTTGAGGGGCTTGTTCGGGGTATCTTCACCTCGACCGGAGGCACAAATAGATGCTCCTCAACCTACTGCACCTATTGAAAATATTTATTATGAAATTCCCTCGGGTATGATAGGGAAACTGCTAGCTAATCCTTATGCAGGAGATGGAACACTACATCCTGATTTGCATCTAATCTATGTGGATGAAGTTTGTGGATTATTTAAGCTTGCAGGTTTGCTCGAGGATGATGTCAAGAAGAAGGTCTTTCCTTTATCTTTGAAGGAGAAGGCATTGACATGGTATAGGCTATGTGATGATATTGGATCATGGAACTACAACCGATTGAAATTGGAATTTCATCAAAAGTTTTATCCTATGCATCTGGTTCATCGTGATCGGAATTATATTTTTAATTTTTGGCCTCGTGAAGGAGAAAGTATCGCTCAAGCTTGGGGGAGGCTTAAGTCAATGTTATATTCATGCCCTAATCATGAGCTTCCGAGAGGAATTATTAATCAGAACTTTTATGCTCGGCTTTCTAATAATGATCGGTCCATGCTCGATACTTCTTGCGCTGGTTCTTTTATGAAGAAAAATATTGAATTCAAGTGGGACTTATTGGAAAGAATTAAACGCAACTCTGAAGATTGGGAACTCGACGAAGGTAAGGAGTCAGGTATAAACCTTAAGTTTGATTGTGTTAAATCCTTTATAGACACCGATGCTTTTCGTGAATTTAGCATTAAATATGGACTTGACTCTGAGATAGTAGCTTCTTTCTGTGAATCTTTTGCTACTCATGTTGATCTCCCTAAGGAGAAGTGGTTTAAATATCATCCTCCCATTGAAGTGAAAGTAGTTGAACCTATTAAAGTTGAAGAGGAAACTAGTACTTATAATGTTGCTCCTGTTATTCCTACTGCTTACATTGAGAAACCACCCTTCCCTGTTAGGATAAAGGAACATGCTTAAGCTTCAACTGTGGTTCATAAGAGTTGTATTAGAACACCTACACCCCCTGAACAAATTAAAGTTGAACCTAGTATTGCTATGGTTAAAGATCTCCTGGTTGATAATATTGATGGGCATGTTATTCATTTCTGTGAAGAAGCTGCCAGAATTGCTAGGCGAGATACTAAGAGTAAACATAGACCAGTTGTTGGCGTGCCTGTTGTTTCTGTTAAAATAGGAGATCATTGTTATCATGGCTTATGTGATATGGGTGCTAGCGTGAGTGCAATTCCCTTTTCCTTATACAAAGAAATTATGCATGATATTGCACCAGTTGAACTAGAGGAAATTGATGTTACTATTAAGCTTGCTAATAGAGATACTATTGCACCAATGGGGATTGTTAGAGATGTTGAAGTCTTGTGTGGGAAAATAAAGTATCCTACTGATTTTCTTGTTCTTGGTTCCCCACAAGATGATTTTTGTCCCATTATATTTGGCAGACCCTTCTTGAATACTGTTAATCCTAGGATTGATTGTGAAAAGGAAACAGTTACTGTGAGTTTTGGCGATGTGTCTCATGAGTTCAATTTCTCTAAATTTCGTAGACAACCCCATGACAAAGAATTGCCTAGTAAAGATGAAATTATTGGTCTTGCTTCTATTGCTGTGCCTCCTACTGATCCTTTAGAACAATATTTGCTGGACCATGAAAATGATATGCATATGAATGAGAGGAATGAAATAGATAAAAATTTCTTTGATCAGCAGCCTATTTTGAAACACAACTTACATGTTGAAATACTTGGGGATCCTCCTCCACCCAAGGGTGATCCCGTGTTCAAGCTTAAACAATTACCCGATACTTTGAAATATGCTTATCTTGATGAAAAGGAGATATATCCTATTATTATTAGTGCTAACCTTTCAGAGCATGAAGAAAAGAGATTATTGAGAACTCTGAGGAAGCACCGTGCTGCTATTGGATATACTCTTGCTAATCTTGAGGGCATTAGTCCCACTCTATGTCAGCATAAAATTAATATGGAGCCTGATGCCAAACCAGTTGTTGATCACCAACGACGGTTGAATCCTAAGATGAAAGAAGTGGTAAGAAAATAAATACTAAAGCTTCTGGAGGCAGGTATAATTTATCCTGTTGCTGATAGTAGATGGGTTAGTCCCGTTCATTGTGTCCCTAAGAAGGGAGGTATCACCGTTGTCCCTAATGATAAAAATGAATTGATCCCGCAAAGAATTGTTACAGGTTATAGAATGGTAATTGATTTTAGGAAATTAAACAAGGCTACTAAGAAGGATCATTACCCTCTACCTTTTATTGATCAAATGCTAGAAAGACTATCCAAACATACTCATTTTTGCTTTCTAGATGGTTACTCTGGTTTCTCTCAAATACCTGTGTCAAAAGAGGATCAAGAAAAAACCACTTTTACTTGCCCTTTCGGTACTTTTGCTTATAGACGTATGCCTTTTGGTTTATGCAATGCACCTGCTACCTTTCAAAGATGTATGATGGCTATATTCTCTGACTTTTGTGAAAAGATTCTTGAGGTTTTCATGGATGATTTTTCCGTTTACGGAACTTCTTTTGATGATTGCTTGAGCAACCTTGATCGAGTTTTACAGAGATATGAAGAAACTAATCTTGTCTTGAATTGGGAAAAGTGCCACTTTATGGTTAATGAAGGTATTGTCTTGGGGCACAAGATCTCCGAAGGAGGTATTGAGGTGGATAAAGCAAAAGTCGATGCTATTGAAAAAATGTTGTGCCCTACAGATATCAAAGGTATAAGAAGTTTCCTTGGTCATGCTGGTTTCTATAGGAGGTTTATTAAAGATTTCTCTAAGATTTCTAGTCCTCTCACTAATATTTTACAAAAAGATGTTGCATTCATTTTTGATGATGATTGTGTAGAAGCATTTGAAATCCTAAAGAATGCCTTGATTTCCGCACCTGTTGTTCAACCACCTGATTGGAACCTACCCTTTGAAATTATGTGTGATGCTAGTGATTATGCTGTTGGTGCTGTTCAAGGACAAAGAGTTGATAAGAAATTAAATGTTATTCATTATGCCAGTAAAACTCTAGATAGTGCTCAAAGAAATTATGCTACTACTGAAAAGGAATTTTTAGCGGTTGTGTTTGCTTGTGATAAGTTCAGACCTTATATTGTTGATTCCAAAGTAACTGTTCACACCGATCATGCTGCTATTAAGTATCTTATGGAAAAGAAAGATGCTAAACCAAGACTTATTAGATGGGTTCTTCTACTACAAGAATTTGATTTGCATATTATTGATAGAAAGGGTGCTGATAACCCTGTAGCAGACAACTTGTCTAGGTTAGAAAATGTTCTTGATGACCCACTACCTATTGATGATAGCTTTCCTGATGAACAATTAGTTGTCATAAATGATTCACACAATGCTCCATGGTATGCTGATTATGCTAATTACACTGTTGCTAAATTTATACCGCCTAGTTTCACATACCAACAAAAGAAAAAGTTCTTCTATGATTTAAGGCATTACTTTTGGGATGATCCACACCTTTATAAGGAAGGAGTAGATGGTGTTATTAGACGTTGTGTACCTGAGCATGAACATGAACAAATCTTACGCAAGTGTCACTCTAAGGCATATGGAGGACACCACGCTGGAGATAGAACTGCACATAAGGTACTACAATCTGGTTTCTATTGGCCAACTCTCTTCAAGGATGCTCGTAGGTTTGTCTTGTCTTGTGATGAATGTCAAAGAATTGGTAATATTAGTAGACGTCAGGAAATGCCTATGAATTACTCTCTTGTTATTGAACCATTTTATGTTTGGGGTTTCGATTATATGGGACCTTTTCCACAAACTAACGGGTATACTCATATTCTAGTTGCCGTTGATTATGTTACTAAGTGGGTCGAAGCTATTCCAACTAGTAGCGCTGATCATAACACTTCTATTAAAATGCTTAAAGAAGTTATTTTCCCTAGATTTGGAGTCCCTAGATATTTGATGACTGATGGTGGTTCACACTTTATTCATGGTGCTTTCCGTAAATTGCTTGCTAAGTATGATGTTAATCATAGTATTGCATCTCCTTATCATCCTCAGTCTAGTGGTCAAGTAGAATTGAGCAATAGAGAAATTAAATTGATCTTGCAGAAGACTATTAATAGATCTAGGAAGAATTGGTCTAAGAAACTTGATGATGCATTATGGGCTTATAGAACTGCTTATAAGAACCCTATGGGTATGTCTCCGTATAAAATGGTTTACGGTAAAGCATGTCACTTACCTCTTGAACTAGAACATAAAGCTTATTGGGCATTAAAGAGCTCAACTATGATTTCAAACTTGCTGGTGAGAAGAGGTTATTTGACATTAGCTCACTTGATGAATGGAGAACCCAAGCCTATGAAAATGCCAAGTTGTTTAAAGAAAAGGTTAAGAGATGGCATGATAGAAGGATACAAAAGCGTGAATTCAATGTAGGTGATCATGTCTTGCTATACAATTCTCGTTTAAGATTTTTTGCAGGAAAACTTCTCTCTAAATGGGAAGGTCCTTATGTTATCGAGGAAATATACCGACGCCGAAGGCACAAACCCGAAGGTGGTGAACGGTCAAAGAATCAAACATTATATCTCAGGTACTCCCATAAATGTTGAAACCAATATTATCAATACCATAACCCCAGAGAAGTACATTAGGGAGACCTACCAGAACGTTTCAGACTCCGAAAAGGAATAGGTATGTGGTACGGTAAGTAAACTGACTCCAAAACACTTTCAATGGCAATTTTTATCCGTTTTAGAATATTTAAAAAATTAGGAAAATTTAAAGTAGTCCGAATAGTGCACGAGGAGGCGACAAGCCAGGGGGGTGCGCCCTACCCCCCTGGGCGCGCCCCTGTGGCTTGTGGCTACCTCGTGTACCATCCGGACTCCGTTTTCTTGTGGTATACTCCTTCGGGTCAGCAAAAATTCATTATATAACATCCCGAAGGTTTTGACTATCGTATCATGCCAATACCTCCTATTTTTGTTTTGAGTTGTTTCTGCAGCAGATTTAGAGCAAGATGTCTTCGCAAGAGTCGGTTGGGGAGAGCCGTGTGTCTCATCTGACGCCAGGGCCTGGAGCATTCAGTGGAGCCAACCGCTTCGGGCAGGCCACGGAGGAAGAGATGGAGGCCAACTTGAAAAGGATAGATGCCATGGAGGAAGACCAAGAAGCTACCTCTCATCTACAACCTGGGGCCATGTTGGAAGAACTTCAGAGCTCAGCAATTCCGAACTCGGTTATCCCTCCCAATGCTAAATTCCTTACTTATGAAAATATGAAAAAGAGTTTTGCTTCTTCCCCCGCAGCAATGAAACATCCATGAGTTATGGGAGCTCTAACCGTAACTGGAAAGCTTCGCAAGGAAGTAATGGATCTCAGACAGCAAAATAATAAGCTTGAGGAGGAGAATCGCATTCTAAGGGGCATCATCGCCAAGAAGATAACATCACCCCCTCCGAAGCAAGACAATTAAACACATGGGTATGGGCACTCCCCTTGGCTTGTGCCAAGCTTGGGGGAGGTGCCCCGGTATCGTATCACCATCACATCTTTTATTTTTATCGTTTTTCTTAGTTCAATCCTTTTGATTATATCTTGATCTAGTAGAATAAAGTTTTTAGTGTGATCTAGTTTTGAGTTTTGCTTTATGTTCCCCCTATGTAAGCAAGTCCGAGAGTTATATAATAAAGAGTAGTTTTTAGTTGAGGGCTTTGCTTGTTTGCTATGATCTTGAGAAATAGAAATAGAAAGAAGTATAAAATAAAAGCAAAGAGTATATATGATGATCTTATGGGGAGTGATGACTTCACATATAAGAAGTATGTCGATTGAAACTTGTTGTGGGTTGACAAACATAGCTATTGGTCATTGTGGCAATTAAAAGGAAGTAATAAAGAAAGAGAGGTTCACATATAAATATATTATCTTGTACATCTTTTATGATTGTGAGCACTCATTAAAATATTATATGTTAAGAAGTTGATGTTGGACAAGGAAGACAACATAATGGGTTATGTTTGCTTACTTCCGAATAGAAGTTATATGGTTATAGATCCCTCGACATGTGTCGCTTGCTTCCACCTCATATCAGCCAAAACTTCCGCACCAAGTAGAGATACTACTTGTGCATCCAAACACCCTTAACCCAGTTTTGCCATGAGAGTCCACCATACCTACCTATGGATTGAGTAAGATCCTTCAAGTAAGTTGTCATCGGTGCAAGCAATAAAAATTGCTCTCTAAATATGTGTGATCTATTAGTGTGAGGGAAATAAGCTTTATACGAACTTGTGATAGGGAAGAAATAAAAGCGACGGACTGCATAATAAAGTTTTCTATCACAAGGGGCAATATAAAGTGACGTTCTTTTGCCTTAAGGGATTGTGCATTCAACTATCAAAGCGCATGGCAACCTCTGCTTCCCTCTACGAAGGGCCTATCTGTTACTTTTATTTTCTAGTACTTACCTTTATGCAAGAGTCGTGATGATCTCCATCACTTTCTTTATTTCGCCTTTTTCTTTTGGCAAGCGTCATGTGTTGGGGAATGATCTAGACACATATATCCACTCAGAAGTGGGCGAGCATGAGTTATTACTGTTGACATTACCCTTGAGGTAAATAGTTGGGAGGCAATACTATAAGCCCCTATCTTTCTCTGTGTCCGCTTGAAGCTTTGACCTCATAGGTACCTCGTGAGTGTTAGCAATTGTGAAAGACTAAAAGATGATTGAGTATGTGGATTTGCTTTACAAGCTCTTATATTGACTCTTTCCTACATTATGATAAATTGGAATTGCTTCAATGACTGAGAGCATAGTTTGTGGTCCTCAATAGAGTTCTTGATTCATACTTTATCTTGTGAATGAATTGTTACTTCAACATAAGAAATTATATGTCAATATATGTTGCTGTTTTAAAGATGATCATGATGCCCTCATGTCCGTATTTTATTTTACCGACACCTCTATCTCTAAACATGTGGGCATATTTATCGATTTCGGCTTTCGCTTGAGGACAAGCGAGGTCTAAGCTTGGGGGAGTTGATACGTCCATTTTGCATCATGCTTTATATTGATATTTATTGCATTATGGGCTGTTATTACATATTTTAGTACAATACTTATGCCTTTTCTCTCTTATTTTACAAGGTTTATCTGAAGAGGGAGAATGCCGGCAGCTGGAATTCTGGACTGGAAAAGGAGCAAATCTGAGATACCTATTCTGCACAACTTCAAAAGTCCTGAAAATTTGCAGAGAATTATTTTGGAATATATAAAAAATACTGGGCGGAAGAAATACCAGAGGGGGCCCACCAGGCAGTCACAAGCCAGGGGGCGCGCCCTACCCCCCTGGGCGCGCCCATGTGGCTTGTGGCCCACCTGGCTGCCCTTCGGTGCCCATCTTCTGCTATATGAAGGGTTTTGACCTGAAACAAATTAGAACAGAGCTTTCGGGGCGAAGCGCCGCCATCTCGAGGCGGAACTTGGGCGGAACCAATCTAGGGCTCCGGCGGAGCTGTTCTGCCGGGGAAACTTCCCTCCCGGAGGGGGAAATCGAAGCCATCGTCATCACCAACGATCCTCTCATCGAGAGGGGGTCAATCTGCATCAACATCTTCACCAGCACCATCTCCTCTCAAACCCTAGATAGTTGACCATTACTTGACTATACCTTCGATGGTGACGAGGAACAAAGGGCCGGGGAGATCATCGAAATTACCTCTAGCCCGGAGCCAGAGGGGTTCGTCTCTTGTATCCGATCTTTGTCTCAAAACCTCAGATTGGTACCTGTGGGTTGCTAGTAGTGTTGATTACTCCTTGTAGTTGATGCTAGTTGGTTTATTTGGCGGAAGATCATATGTTCAGATCCTTAATGATAATTAATACTCCTCTGATTTTGAACATGAATATGCTTTGTGAGTAGTTACGTTTGTTCCTGAGGACATGGGATAGGTCTTGTTATAAGTAATTATGTGAATTTGGTATTCGTTCGATATTTTGATGAGATGTATGTTGTCTCTCCTCTAGTGGTGTTATGTGAACGTCGACTACATGACACTTCACCATTATTTGGGCCTAGAGGAAGGCATTGGGAAGTAATAAGTAGATGATGGGTTGCTAGAGTGACAGAAGCTTAAACCCTAGTTTATGCATTGCTTCGTAAGGGGCTGATTTGGATCCACACGTTTCATGCTATGGTTAGATTTATCTTAATTCTTCTTTCGTAGTTGCGGATGCTTGCGAGAGGGGTTAATCATAAGTGGGAGGCTTGTCCAAGTAAGGGCAGCACCCAAGCACCGGTCCACCCACATATCAAATTATCGAAGTAACGAACGCGAATCATATGAGCATGATGAAAACTAGCTTGACAGTAATTCCCATGTGTCCTCGGGAGCGCTTTGCTTTATATAAGAGTTTGTCCACGCTTGTCCTTTGCTATAAAAAGGATTGGGCCACCTTGCTGCACCTTAGTTACACTTGTTACTTGCTACCCGTTACGAATTATCTTATCACAAAACTATCAGTTATCGATAATTTCAGTGCTTGCAGAGAATACCTTACTGAGAACCGCTTGTCATTTCCTTCTGCTCCTCGTTGGGTTCGACACTCTTATGTATCAAAAGGACTACGATAGATCCCCTATACTTGTGGGTCATCACCTCCTTTTCTTCGTACATGCGTACCCTTGGTGCATCGTGAATAATATCACAAGGAAGGACTGCTTCTGCCCCGTAGACCATGAAAAACGGTGTGTATCCTGTTGATCGATTCGGGGTGGTACGCAGACCCCACAGAACGGAGTCAAGCTCCTCCACCCAATGGCAGTCGGACTCATGAAGAGATCGGACCAGACGTGGTTTAATACCACTCATGATGAGGCCGTTGGCCCGTTCGACTTGTCCATTAGTCTGCGGGTGATACACCGATGCGTAATCGAGCTTGATGCCCATTTTTGTACACCAGTCTTTTACCTCTTGGGCGGTGAAGTTGGATCCGTTGTCCGTTATTATACTGTAGGGGACGCCGTAACGGTGTACCACGCTGGATATAAAGTCGACCACTGGCCCGGACTTGGATGATTTGACAGGTTTTGCTTCGATCCATTTGGTGAACTTGTCCACCATGACCAGCAGATATTTATTCTTTTTGGTCGCCCCTTTAAGTGGTCCGACCATATCCAGCCCCCAGACCTCTAAAGGCCAGGTAATTGGAATAGTCCGGAGAGCTGTTGGGGGCATGTGGCTTTGATTTGCAAAAAGTTGACAGCCCACGCAATGCTGGACAAGTGACTGGGCGTCTGCTCGAGAGGTGGGCCAGAAAAAACCAGCCCGAAAGGCCTTGCTTACTAAGGCCCTTGCCGCGGCGTGATGGCCGCCCATTCCTGCGTGGACTTCGGACAAAAGCTGCCTTCCTTCTTCCTCAGATATGCACCGCTGGAGTACTCCGGTGGTGCTTTTCTTGTATAACTCACCCTCGTGGACTTTATAGGCCTTCGATCGCCGAATTATGCGTCTCGCCTCTGTCTGATCGTCGGGGAGTTCTTGGCGAAGAAGGTAGGCGAGGAAGGGCTCGGTCCATGGTGCAATTACTGCCATGACCTCATGAGCCGAAGGCGTTTCGTCCGTTACGGAGCCACCGATGATTTGGTCGTCTGGTTCATTTATAGGGGGAACAACCTCTTCCGCGCTGATGGATCCGATGCCCTTATTGTCATCCTGCCAAACCACCAATGGCTTGAAGAGCCGTTCAAGGAAAGTGTTTTTTGGGACGGGGCCGCGTTTGGCCCCCATGCGGGCCAGTAAGTCAGCGGCCTGGTTGTTGTCTCTAGCGACATGATGGAATTCCAGCCCCTCGAACCGTGCGGATATTTTAAGGACGGCGTTTCTATATGCCGCCATCTTCGGGTTTTTGGCATTGAATTCGCCGTTGATTTGAGAGATGGCCAAGTTGGAGTCTCCCCGTACCTCCAGCCATTGTATACCCATGGAAGCCGCCATCCGAAGACCGTGCAAAAGTGCTTTGTACTCGGCTGCATTGTTGGAATCGGCATACATGATTTGCAACACGTATCGGACGTTGTCGCCTGTGGGAGATGTGAGAATAACTCCAACCCCTAGTCCGGCTAGTGTTTTGGATCAGTCGAAGTACATCGTCCAATGGGAGTATGTATTATATTCCCTGGGGAGCTCGGCCTCCGTCCATTCAGCGAGGAAATCTGCCAACACCTGAGATTTAATAGCTCGTCGTGGCTTATAGGCGATTTCAAAAGGAAGGAGGTCAATGGCCCATTTGGCTATGCGGCCGGTGGCGTCCCTTTTATTGATTATGTCGTTCAGGGGTACTTCGGATGCCACCGTAACCGAACACTCCTGAAAGTAGTGTCTTAGTTTCCGTGACCATAAATACTGTATAGGCTATCTTCTGGTAATGCGGGTATCTGGACTTGCATTGCGTTAGCACTTCTGACAGATAGTAGACCGGCTTCTGTATCCGGAATTTGTGACCCTCCTCCTCTCGTTCGACGATGAGCACTGCGCTAACCACTTGGTTGGTGGCCGATATGTACAATAACATTGGTTCACCGGCGCCTGGTGCTGTGAGTATGGGGTTGCTTGCCAGCAGTGTTTTAATTTCTTCTAACGCAGCAGCTGCTTCATCGGTCCATTCGAAACTGTTGGTCCGTTTCAGCAACCTGTAGAGCGGTAAAGCCTTTTCACCGAGACGGGAAATAAAGCGGCTTAACGCCGCCAGGCAACCCGCCAACTTTTGGACATGCTTTAGCTCTGTGGGAATTGCAAGTTCCAATAGGGCGCGGATTTTAGCCGGATTCGCTTCTATTCCTCTATGGGAAACAATGAATCCGAGCAGTTTACCAGCGGGAACTCCGAAGACACATTTCTCCGGATTGAGTCGTATATCGTACTCGCGTAAGCTGGCAAAGGTTTGCCTTAGGTCGTCGATCAGTTGGCTGACGTGTTTGGTTTTAATGACCACGTTGTCCACGTATGCCTCGACTGTTTTACCGACCTGTTTTTCGAAACAAGTCTGGATCATGCGCTGGTATGTAGCCCTAGCGTTTTTTAGCCCGAAAGGCATTGTGTTGAAGCAGACTGGCCCGTAGGGGGTGATGAATGCGGTTGCAGCTTGATCGGATTCCTTCATTTTGATCTGATGGTATCCAGAGTAAGCGTCGAGGAAGCACAGTGAGTCGTGTCTCGCTGTGGCGTCAATAATCTGGTCTATGCGTGGTAGGGGAAAGGGTCCTTAGGGCAGGCCTTGTTAAGGTCTTTGAAGTCGACGCACAGCCGCTGGGATTTTTCTTTCTACGGTACCATCACCAGGTTTGCCAACCATTCGGGGTGTCTGATTTCCCGTATGAATCCGGCCTCTAGCAATTTGGCTAGTTCTTCACCCATAGCTTGTCGTTTAGGCTCGGAAAAGCGGCGTAGAGTCTGTTTGACAGGTTTGAAGCCTGGGATTATATTCAGACTATGTTCCGCCAGCCGCCGTGGGATTCCTGGCATATCGGAAGGATGCCAGGCGAAGATGTCCACCATGGGGTCCAGCTGAGCTCCGATGGACGCTGTCTTATTTGGGTCCGTTGGGTGCACCAGAAATTTAACAATTTCATTTGCAGGTTTAAAGGACGTGGGTTTGGGCCTTTTGCTAAGGATCACATCGTCCTTGTCCACTATTGACCGGAGAGCGGTCAATTCCTCTGCAGCAAAGGTCTCAGCTAGTGCCTCGAGGGCGAGCGCTGCTGTTTTGTTCTCAGCTCGAAGGGCTATATTCGGGTCACTAGCGACTGTGATTACCCCGTTTGGGCCTGGCATCTTGAGCATCATATACCCGTAATGGGGTATAGCCTGGAATTTTGTGAAGGCGTCACGCCCCAACAGGGCGTGGTAGCCACTAGGGAAGGGCATGATATGGAAGAGAAGTTCTTCAGATCGGTAGTTTTTGGGCGTGCCGAACACTACATCCAGGGTGATATGTCCTGAACAACGCGCCTCTTTCCTAGGGATGATCCCCCGGAAGGTTGTGTTGCTGTGCTCGATGCGACATTGGTCGAACTGCATTTTTTCCAGGGTGTCTTCGTAGATGAGGTTTAAACCACTGCCGCCATCCAGTAGCACCTTCTGTAGCCTGAAACCATCGACGATGGGGTTTAGGACCAGTGCGGCCGGTGTTTGACCGGGACGGATGGTTGGTTGGTCAGTGTCTCCGAAGGTGATTGGTATGTCTGCCCATAAACTTGTTGCCGCCACATGGTAGACCTGTTCGAGTCCTCTAATAGCTCTTTTCCTCTTGTTCCTGGAGGGGAACGTTTCGTAGATCATCAGGACTTCAGCATTGTATTCTGGCGGCGTTGTGAAGCGCCTGTTCGGCGGTAGTGCCTCGAGGATGGCCTCTCCGCTTTTTGCGACCTGCCTGACGACCCAACAAGCTCTGAGGCTGTGAGTCGGGCTTGTGTTCAGCAATACAGAATGTATAGGGCATGGTTTGTCCAATATTCCGTCAAGGACAGTTCTGGCCCCCGTAGGGGGTCTATTTCTCTTTTCGGCGGGTTCGTGTTCGGCTAGCCGCTTCGGAGGTATCCGCTTTTTCCGAACTCCTCTAGGGTGTTCGGTAAAGTCCAGTTCTGAAAGTAACCCTTCGGCTTGCCAGGTGCTCTCCATGGCACAGTATTTTTGTACCAGGTCTGATAGCTCGGTGAAGTGCGGATGTGTCGACGGGATAGGGCATTGAGGATCCCTTCATCGTGACAATTGCAACTGAAGGTTGCCATTATCTCCTGGTCACTAGAGCCTGGTACTCTGTCTCTAATGAGGAGGAGTCTAGCCCAAAAATGATGAACCGACTCCAGTGGTAATTGTTTGACATCCCGTAAGTCCGAAGACTTGGACTCTCCTGCGGTGTTTGAATGCTCGACTTGGGTGGTGGGTGGGAAAAAATTTAGTTCCGTGCCACGATGGGAGTCCAGAATCACGGGGTTCAAGTTGCGTGCTAAATCGGGGACCGATCCCGAACTATTTCCGGAATGAACTCCAGAGTCCGGGTTACAGACGGGGTCCTGATGATCGGAAATTAGGGTATAAACCATCCTTAATTCCGGTTGTTGGGGGGACGAACCTCCAGCCGGACACTCAACGGTGGCGACTAGGTGAGTGATCAAGGGGGTGCGAATCTCCCTATCGTCGGGTTTAAGCCCGATCCGGTCATAGACCGGCGTCTGAGTCGTCGGTCATACCCATGGTTTGAATCCGATCGAATAGCTCGTTTAAGGACGAGACGTCGGTGGGGCGAGTGTCGCCGAAGCGCGCGGGGTCAATCCGCAGTGTCGTGGTTCCGGAGTCGCTCGACAGCGAATCCAGGTTGCGTTCGGCCACGACGGGTCCGGGCACAGCGACTGGGTTGGGCGTTCTAGACAGCCCGGGGGTAAAGGCCGCCCCAGAGGTGGGGCCTGACGCTCCCGGCGTCGAGGCGTCGGGATCTGCGGGCTCCTCCATGAGAGCTGAGGGCTCCAGCCAAACAAGCTCTCCCTGTGAATCGGCGACGAACTCTAAGGTTCCGAATCTGATTTCTTGATCGGGGAAGAGGCTTCCGATCTGACCAAGATGGTCAGTCGGGTCGGCGTGCGACAAGACGTCGCCGCCTGCGAAGATCTGACTAGGGATGGGGACATCCTGGCTACAGATCTCGTTGCTTATGACAAGATGAGCCGTCAATTCTTTCGGTGATCACAGCAGAACTCTCAATGAAAGCACCAATGTCGGTGTCAAAACCAGCGGATCTCGGGTAGGGGGTCCCGAGCTGTGAGTCTTGGATCGATGGTAACAAGGGAACGAAGGAGACGATGTTTACCCAGGTTCGGGCCCTCCTATGGAGGTAAAACCCTACGTCCTGCTCGATTATATTGATGGTATGAATGTTACAGAGTTGATCTACCTCGAGATCGACTAGCTAAACCCTAGATGAGTCTCTCTGTCCTACAATCTAAAACCCTTCAGCTTATATAGGCGCCAAGGGTCATTAGGGTTACACATAGTCGGTTGCCCACCGGAGGGAAAAAACATGCCTAATCTACTATCTCAAACTTGAAAGACACGCCACGACTCCTGAGGTCTCCTCCATAGCAACGAGGCCTCCGATCAATCCCATCCTCAGCGAGCGGCCCATGAGCCCGGCCTATGAGAAATAGGCCGGCAGTCCGAGGACCCCTTAATCAAGGACTCCCTCAGTGGGATCGAGTGAACCAGGTTTGAAGCCTTACTTCTTAAGGAATTCCTTGAGTGTGTCATACCAAGCTCTTGGTGCTTGCTTGAGGCTGTAGAGTGCCTTGTTGAGCCTGAAGACTTTGTCTGGATGCTTTGGATCTTCAAACCCTGGGGGCTGAGCAACATATACTTCTTCCTCAATCTTACCATTGAGGAATGCACTTTTGACATCCATTTGATATAAGCATATGTCATGATGGTTAGCATAAGCAAGCAGTATTCGAATGGCTTCGAGTCTAGCGACAGGTGCAAAGGTTTCACCGAAGTCAATACCCTCAACCTGTGTGTAACCTTGGACCACAAGTCTGGCCTTGTTTCTGACGACTTGACCAGACTCATCTTGCTTGTTGCGGAAGATCCACTTGGTACCGATGATGTTGTGCTTCATTGGATCAGGATGTTTTACGAGCTCCCACACATTGTTCAGCTCGAATTGGTGAAGCTCTTCCTGCATGGCTTGAATCCATTCTGGTTCCTTGAAAGCTTCATCTACTTTTGTATGTTCTGTGATAGATACAAAAGCAAAGTGCCCACAAAAGTTAGCCAGTTGAGTAGCTCTTGAGCGAGTAAGCAGAACCCTGTCAAGCATTCTCTCAATTTGGACTTCATTTGCCACATGTGGATGAGCAGGGCGAAGACTTTGTTCGGGCTGATGAGTATTGTCTTCATCAGCAGCATTGTCTTCGGGTTCAGCATTGTCTTCGCGCTAAGTAGATGGAGGAATGATGACTTCTTCTACAACCACAGGTTCTTCAGGTACAATTTCTCCAGTGCCCATCAGTCTAATAGCTTCATCGGGAGGTAGTTCATCTAGCACATGAGGTAGGTGCTCTCTTTGCGAGCCATTAGTTTCATCGAATCGCACATCTACAGTTTCAACAACCTTGTTGTGAAGGATGTTGAAGACTCTGTAGGTGTGCGAATCCTTTCCATAACCAAGCATGAAACCCTCATGTGCTTTCGGTGCAAATTTAGAAGTGTGGTGTGGATCCCTTATCCAGCATCTTGCACCGAAGACTTTGAAATAACTTACATTGGGTTTCTTACCAGTGAGAAGCTCATATGATGTTTTCTTGAAGAACTTGTGAAGATAAACTCTGTTGATGATGTGATATGCAGTATCAATGGCTTCAGGCCATAGCTTCTGTGGTGTCTTGTATTCATCAAGCATTGTGCGAGCCATCTCAATAAGAGTCCTATTTTTGCGCTCCACAACACCATTCTGCTGAGGAGTATATGGAGCAAAGAACTCATGAGTGATGCCAAGAGTATCAAGATAGGTGTCCAGGCCTGTGTTCTTGAATTCAGTGCCATTGTCACTCCTGATGTGCTTGATTTTGATGTCATAGTTGTTCATACACCTATTTGCGAAGCGCCTGAAGACATCCTGCACTTCAGTCTTGTAAAGAATAATATGCACCCAAGTGTATCGAGAATAGTCATCAATAATCACAAAGCCATATAGATTTGCAGTGGTAGAGAAGGTGGAATAGTGAGTAGGGCCAAATAAGTCCATGTGTAGCAGCTCGAAGGGACGTGAGGTCGTCATGATTGTCTTCGAGGGGTGTTTGGCCCTGGTCATCTTCCCGGCTTCACAGGCACCACAGAGGTGGTCCTTCTTGAACTTGACACCCTCGATGCCAATGATGAGCTTCTTCTTGGCGAGTGTGCCATAGCCAGCACTCCCTAGTCTTCTGCAGAGAAGCTTTTGCCATAGCCAGGCACCACAGTAAGTTCCTCATCCCAGCATGCCCTAGTCTTCTGTGCCATAGCCAGCACTCCGAAGCTTTTGCTAGAAGACATGAGGCAACCCGTGGTCCTGCAGAGAAGTCTACCATGTACAAGTCACCTCTTCGAAAATCTTCGAAGACTTTGGTTTTGTCAGAGGCCACTAGTACCACACATCGAAATTTGCCGAAGATGACAAGCATATCTAAGTCACAGAGCATTGAGACAGACATCAAGTTGTAACCAAGGGATTCGACAAGCATGACATTTTCCATGTGCCGGTCCCTTGAGATAGCAACTCTACCTAGTCCCAATAATTTGCTGCTGCTTTTGTCAGCAAAGACGATGTGATCTTTTGTTGGAGGTCGAAGAGTTTGCTCCATCAATAGGCTTCGATCACCCGTCATATGACTTGTGCATCCACTGTCCATAATCCATTCAGTGGTATTGGATTTGTCTTCCTGCATTGAGAATTAGTCGAGTTCACCAAAGCATCTAGGAGTATCATGCTAAGATGAGGATACAACAGTTGACAATGGTAGGTAATCTGAACGAGCTATGCATTAGTTTTCTTGCGTTCAGACAAGAATGTTTTCGGGTCCCCAGAGATGATCTTCGGGATAGGCTTCGTCCTATCTAGAGACCCGATGCTGCATAGAAGATATTAGTTCTTCTTAACCACCCACATGCGAAGGGGTGGCTTAGAAGCAATAAGACGTAAGGCAGCATGAGAGAATTTAGACAAAGATGCCCTAATAGTACGTTTCATAGGAGGGTTTGTGTACTCAAATGAATAAGCAGAGAAGTTCTTGGTTGGATGAACATAGCGGTTCATGCCATTGTATACGTATTCATGAGTCATATGAGTGTTTTCCTGCGAAACAGAATGGTTAGTGCCAACATATGAAGACTTATGTCTTCTCGAAGACATTGATCCAGAGTTTGTCTTCTTCTTGTGAGATGTCGTCAAGACATTGACGCGAAGCCTTTCAAGAAGACATTTGGGAACCCAGATCTTCTTCATAGGAGAACCATTCCTGCAGTTAGTTCCAATAAATCTGGCAAACACTTCACCATTTTGACATTTGAACAGTTTATAATTGGAATCAAAGGATTCATCAATAATGAGAGGATTTGCTCAGTTGAAGCCTGATAATGTGGAAGGATCAACTGAAGGACCTTTTGCAGCAACACATGTGGTTTTGGGGTACTGCTCAGGTGTCCAGTAGGATCCATCAACATTGAGGTTTCTTTCGAAATCTACACCGACTTTCCTAGGGTTTTTGTTCAGTATAGTCTTCTTCAGGACATCACAAAGAATCTAATGCCCTTTCAGACTCTTGTACATGCCAGTTTCAAGCAATGTCTTCAACCTGTCATTGTCATCAGTGATAGCAGTGGCTTCCTCAGATGAGGGGTTAGGTGCCACAGTTACAGTTGAAGATAAAGCATTTTCAGAAGCATTTGAACATTCAGCAGTTGAATCATTTGCTTCACGTGCAATACACTTTAAGCATGGAGCATCAAATTCATCCTGAGCGGTACTGATCTGCTCTGCTAGGAGTGAGTTGTTTTCCTTTTGTAGGTCATGAAGTGCTTCCCTCAACTTTTCTAGACCAATCTTCTTCTAAAGATATTCAAGAGAAAGCTTTTCATGATCAGTTGAGAGGGCATCATGACGACTTTGGAGATCCTCAAACCTTGAACGAAGACTATGCATGTCTTCAGCCATAGTTTCGTTCAGACTCATCTCTTCGCGTAACAGGTCATCGCTTTTCTCTAGAGTAGTTTGCATTTTCTCCATGGCATGTTGTTGCTTGGTGGCAATTTTTACAAGTTTAGCATAGCTAGGTTTCTTGTGATTATCAAATTCAGCTTCAGATTCAGAGTCATGACGTGAGGATTTTGAGGATACCTTGGAGGCTTTTGCCATGAAGCAGTAGGCTGGAGTAGCATCATCATCACCGGCTTCGTTGTTGAAGAAAGGATCATTGTCTTCGGGTTCGAAGACAGAGGTGGAGAGATATTCCGAAGCCATTGCTAATCCAGCTACTTCAGCGTCAGATTCCTCCTCAGATGCTTCCTCAACTTCTGAACCAGATTCAGACTGTGAATCCATCTCCTTTTCGATGAACGCATGTGCCTTGCCAGATGACCTCTTCTTGTGTGATGAAGACTTTGCATACTTCTTCTTCTTCTTGTCATCGGAGTCATAGTCCTTGCTCTTCTTCTTGGATTCCTTCTCCCATCGAGGACAATCAGCGATGAAATGGCCAACTTTCTTGCACATATGACAGGTTTGCTTCTTGCTGTCTCTTGAAGACATTTCACCAGACCTCTTGGAATCACGCTTTGAAGATTTTGCGTAGCGCTTTGACTTAGCAAACTTCTGAAACTTTCTGACAAGCAAAGCAAGTTCCTTTCCAAAGTCTTCAGTACCATCAGAACTGCATTCAGAGTTGTCTTCAGATGAAGACACAACTTTGGCCTTCAATGCACCGGAGCGACTGTAGCTTGGTCCGTAGATATCTCTTTTCTCAGCTTGTTGGAATTCGTGGGTGTTCAACCTCTCGAGTATATCAACTGGATCTAAACTCTTGAAGTCAGGACGCTCTTGGATCATGAGTGCGAGAGTATCAAAGGAACTGTCAAGCGATCTGAGTAGCTTCTTCACAACTTCATGTTTGGTGATATCAGTGGCGCCAAGTGCATTCAGCTCATTTGAGATGTCGGTGAGTCGATCAAATGTGAGCTGAATGTTTTCGTTGTCGAGTCTCTTGAAGCAGTTGAACAGGTTGCGAAGCACATCAACACGAGAATCTCTTTGAGATGAGACACCTTCATTCACTTTGGACAGCCATTCCCAGATTTGCTTAGCAGTGTTAAGTGCACTCACACGACCATACTGTCCTTTGGTCAGATGACCACAGATGATGTTCTTGGCGGTGGAGTCGAGTTGTGCGAACCTCTTCACATCAGCAGCAGTAACACCTTCGCCAACATCGGGAATGCCCGCCATGACGACATACCATAGGTCGTTGTCAATGGCTTCGAGATGCATGCGCATCTTGTTCTTCCAGTAGGGGTAGTCAGTGCCATCGAAGCAAGGGCACGCAACGGAGACCTTGATTATCCCTGCAGTCGACATAGCTAAAACTCCACGGTGGTTAAACCGAAACACAGAACAAGGGAGTACCTTGCTCTGATACCTATTGAAAGTGCTAGTTATCGACTAGAGGGGGGTGAATAGGCGATTTTTATGAAAGTCTTCGAAACGATGAATGTATTCGAATAGTGCGGAACGTAAACAGGATCAGGTAGGGATATAATCAAGAATCTAATCTAGACATGCATCACAGTGAAGACATACAAACATGTTAAGCTTTAACATCATGCATAATAAGATGAGTCGAATATAAACTTAGATAGTACGAAGATAAACAACTGGCATGAATGTCTTCAAGACAAGTCTTCAGTGATGAACAGGGAAAGGCTTCACGATACATAACAGGAATGTAAGGAAGTGAAGGATAGAACCAGTAGCTTGACGAAGACACATTATTTGTTGGACTAGTTCCAGTTGCTATGACAACTGTACGTCTGGTTAGGGAGGCTGAGATTGAACTCAGAAGACCTCGTCTTCACCTTATTCCCCTTGAGCCGAAGTCACTTAGACAGCTCCCAATCACTCTGGTAAGTCTTCAGGGGAGACTTCCAAAACCCGTACAAACTTGGTCACCTGGCGATCCACAATGACTCTTGGATTGCTCTAGACCCAGACGCCTAACCGTCTGGAAGATCACAGCCTTCAAGTGTAATAAGTCTTCAGTTCTCTCAGAATATAATGACTTTGGTGATGCTCAAACACTCTAGCTCTAGGTGTTTAGGTGTATCCTCGCAGGATGTATCTCTCTCAATTTCTTCGAGGTGGGTTGCTCCAAAACGACAACAGCCGTATCTCTCTCTGAGCAGCCACTTTCTTATGGTGGAGGGGGTAGGCTATTTATAGCCAGCGGGCAACCCGACCTGATATGACCGAAATGACCCTGGGTCAATGGCCAACCGACACATGTCACAACGGTCGGATTTCAAACACACGCGGCAGCTTTATTTGGGCTACAAGTAAAGCTGATTCAACCAACTGTGGAAGAGATTTCCTCTCATTGTCTTCGCTCGAAGACATAGGCATGGGTTGAGCATCACGTCAGCATCTGACTTCGATCTCATCGACCCCACTTAACAGTACGGTGGTTCCTATGACTCAGGAAAGAAGAAACAAGACAACCAAAAGACTTCATATTCGCGTTTCATTGTCTTCGGACGAAGGTCTTCGTCTACCACCAATGGCTTCAGCCGTCATCAATGTGTTAGGACATTGTTGGGGGTCGTCTTCGACGGCTAAAACGAACCTCCAGGGACTTCTCTCTGTGTTAACCTGTGAACTCTCACAAACACATTAGTCCCTCAACCACGTTTGTCTTCAAAACTCCAAAACCAAACAAGGGTGGCACTAGATGCACTTACAGTATTTCTGCATATTATTCTTGCGCTGTCACTTAGTCATGCTGCTTAATTTTATTGTATCAGGAAACACCTCCTTCGTCTGGCGACTCGACCGCCTCCAAACTGCCTCCCCTTGTTATCAACCCGGGGTAAGCTCCTTTGCATCCTCTTTCTGCATATTACTATTCTGTCCTTGCATGTAACTGACAATGAAGTCCTTTGTTCGCAGGGCCCAGGCCAAGAAAAGAAAACTGAGCGGGTCATCTTCCCGCCCGGATGTCTTAGAGCCGGAGGACCCAAAGCCTGACACTCCTGGAATTCAAGTGGAACCATCCGAGGCTGGCCAAGGTGCTCATGACGATACTCCCCAGCCTACTGAGCTGGTGGATGCTGATGTTGTGATTCCTGAGGCCCATTTGGAGATGGATCCTAAGCCGCCCAGCCCCCTGCCGACAACTCAAGACATGACGGCTCAAGAAGAAGAGGTCACTATCACCGGTCTGCCTATGCTGCTACGGCCCACTCCAACGTGCTAACCAAGCACATCACCAAGGATGAGGTGCCTTCACCTAAGAAGGAGAAGGCCAAACTTGATCTGCCCAACTTGGAGAAGTTAACTGCTGATGAGTTGCATTCAGGTTATCTGAGCCGTCTTGCCGCAAGCCGGGACATGGAAGCCAAACTAATTGATATGATGAAGAAGAAATATGAGGTACTGCACTTGCTATTCTCTATATACCCTTACATAGCCCCCAAGGGCCGGCTTATATTCTCGAAGATAAGCCGGGTCTTCAGTAATATTACAATTGTGATAGACCAATGTGTAGCCCCCAAGGGCCGGCTTATTATGCCAATAATGAGCCGGTACTTATTATCTTGATAGATACAAAAATTCCAAGTGTAGCCCCCAAGGGCCGGGTCATTATGCCAATTAATGAGCCGGAACTTTGTAGATCTGATCTTAGACTTGTAGAGCAATGTGTAGCCCCCAAGGGCCGGGTTATCTTGATGAAGATGATCCGGGTCTTATTTGTATTTGGATAAACTTGAAAAAACTGATGCACATTAGCCCCCAAGTGTCAAATATATCGCTTGCAATCAGCTTGAGACTTGTAACAATCCTCTGCAGTACCTGTAAGTACTACTATGAGCCGGACTGGCGGCTTAAAATTGACAATCTTGTTGTATGACAATTTGTAACGTGTAGGAATCTTTACACGCGATCGAGTCGAGTTTGACCGACCTCAGGAAAAGCCTAGCACTGCACCAAGACGCCCGGGCTGAGGCTGACACCAAGTGGCGGCTCTCCTTGACAGAACTGGAGAAGATCAAGGCAGAATTTGAAGAATACAAGCAAACTGCTGAAGCCAACGAGGCCGCCTTGATTAAACATGCAGAAGACGCCGAGGGCCGTCTTAAGCCCACCACTGAAGAGCCGACTAGCTTGAAGCGCCATATATCCCGGATGACCGAAGCCGTCTTTGGTAAGTATTTCTGACTGTTGTGAGTATTTTCCAAAAATTCTCATAGAGACTCGCCTGGCGGCTTAGAACGTGTTATGTTCTCAGGCAAACGGACCCGCCAACTTCCGGACGATAGCTTGCTGAAGCTGAAAGCTTTATAAGCTTTCACCGAACAGCTATATGCCGGAAGCCTCTTCACAATAAAGGCTGTCTTTGGTGAAAAAGGGGTTCCGAAGCTGATCAAGGATGTACTGAGGTGCCTCTCCACCGTCCCCCAACATTTCGAAGAGATGAAGAAATCAGCCGCCCGCAAGGGCGCAATATCTGCTCTAAGCCGGGCTTTGGCGTATGCGCCGGAGCTTAACCCGGAAGAGATGACGGGGGGTTTTCCATAGCTAAAGGACGATGAGTTAGAGTTCACTCAAGATGACTACGCCCGTTGCTTCAGAGCATCTCGAGTGTTGGGCAGCCAGTTAGCCGCAGAAGCTGATCTGAAGACGTACCAGGCGGCTTACGACAACAACAACGCACGAGTCCGAGCGCCCACATTTGAGCCAAAGGATCTGAATCCCCAACGGCGTAAGCATATCTTTGCTCCTGATGTTGACCCGTCTCCAATCTTGCATGACGAAGCTGAATTTGAAGCTTTAATCAATTGCAACTACGATGTGGACAACTTTCAGATCCGGGAAGACGAAGACCCGACGCAGGATGACCCGCCGACGAGCTAGACGAATAGACGGCCTTCAATGAAGTTAACCCAGGCAGAGCTGAGCCGCCGGGTTATAACTTGTGAAAAAACTTTATCCCCACATTTTGGGTCCTCTGAGGCCTTGTAATAGCGGTAGGAAAAACCTGATTGCCTGTGCTTGTGCCTTCGTGCACTTTTTAAACATCCTCAACTCATATGCCGACGACTTTAAAACTTTTCAGCATGAATGTCTTTGATATGAATTCATCAACTCCCACTCTCGGGTTATACTCCATGAGCAATGCTAAGCCGGGATTACCCAGGAACTTAGAATCTTATAATGAAAATCACCTGCAAAAACAAACAGTAGAATATATACTTGTATATCTCCTGTTTTGTAAGCCGGCTTTAAAAGGCACAGCAAGAAGAGATAACTCTTATTTTTATTTCGTAAGAAAAAACTGTATTGCTTCAAAGAAGCTAGGCATAAAAGCATGAAACCTTGTAAGCCGGCTCTCACGTGACATAAATCCGTCGTTTAAACCTTAACAAGTTCAGGGTCTTTTTAAAAAGATTGACGTTGCTAAGAGTACGAACGGGCCACATAGCGGAGAGACTACAAGAGACAAGGCGAGTTTATCCTAGCTAACTGTAAGCCGGCTCTCTCGTGACAAAAGCTGCCGTTTTAACCTTGACAAGTTCAAGGTCTTATTGCGAGATTGACTGTCAAGTTCAGGGTCTCTTTGCAAGATTGACTGTCAAGAGTTCGGCGGGTGATACGTCTCCAACGTATCTATAATTTATGAAGTATTCATGCCATGTTTACAATAATTTTATATGATTTTGGTATGAATTGATTAGAACTAACCCGGACTGACGCTGTTTTCAGCAGAGCTACCGTGGTGTTGTTTTTGTGCAGAAATAAAAGTTCTCGAAATTGGCTGAAAATTTAAGGAGAATATTTTTGGAAAAAATAAAAAATACTGGAGCAAAAAGCTGGGCCAGGAAGTGACCGAGGAGGCCACAAGCCTGGGGGGCGCGCCCCCCCCTAGGGCGCACCCCCCTGGCTTGTGGACTCCTCGGGCACCGCCTTGACGTGAGACCGACGCCAAAAATTCCTATAAATACTAAAACCCCCAGAAAGAAACCTAGATCAGAAGTTCCGCCGCTGCAAGCCTGCAGAGCCACGAAAAACCAACCGGGAGCCCGTTCCGGCACCCTGCCGGAGGGGGAAACCATCACCGGAGGCCATCTTCATCATCCCGGCGGTCTCCATGACGAGGAGGGAGTACTTCACCCTCGGGGCTGAGGGTATGTACAAGTAGCTATGTGTTTGATCTCTCTCTCTCTCGTGTTCTTGAGATGACACGATCTTGATGTACCGCGAGCTTTATTGATATAGATGAATCATATGGAGTATTTCCCCTCTCTATCTTCTTGTGATGAATTGAGTTTTCCCTTTGAAGTTTACTTATCGGATTGAGTCTTTAAGGATTTGAGAACACTTGATGTATGTCTTGCGATGGGATATCTATGGTGACAATGGGATGTTCTATTGATCCACTTGATGTATGTTTTGGTGATCAACTTGCGGGTTCCGTGACCTTGGGAATCTATGCATAGGGGTTGGCACACGTTTTCGTCTTGACTCCCCGGTAGAAACTTTGGGGCACTCTTTGAAGTTCTTTGTGTTGGATTGAACATGATGAATCTGAAATTGTGTGATGCATATCGTATAATCAAGCCCATGGGTACTTGTGGTGACATTGGAGTATCTTGGTGACATTAGGGTTTTGGTTTATGTGTATCTTAAGGTGTTATTTTAGTACGAACTCTAGGGCTGTTCGTGACACTTATAGGGATAGCTCATAAGATTGATCGGAAAAGATAACTTTGAGGTGGTTTCGTACCCTACAATAATTTCTTCGTTTGTTCTCCGCTATTTGTGACTTTGGAGTGAACTCTTTGTCGCACGTGAGGGATTTACATATGATTCAACTATGTTAGTATTGTTGAGAGAACTTGCACAAGTGAAAGTATGAACCCTAGGCCTTGTTTTCAAGCATTGCAATACCGTTTGTGCTCACTTTTGTTACTTGCTACCTTGCTGTTTTTATATTTTCAGATTACAAAAACCTATATCTACCATCCATATTGCACTTGTATCACCATCTCTTCGCCGAACTAGTGCACCTATACAATTTGCCATTGTATTGGGTGTGTTGGGGACACAAGAGACTCTTTGTTATTTGTTGCAGGGTTGTTTGAGAGAGACCATCTTCATCCTACGCCTCCCACGGATTGATAAACCTTAGGTCATCCACTTGAGGGAAATTTGCTACTGTCCTACAAAACTCTGCGCTTGGAGGCCCAACACGAGTTTACAAGAAGAAGGTTGCGTAGTAGACATCAAGCTCTTTTCTGGCGCCGTTGCCGGGGAGGTGAGTGCTTGAAGCTATATCTTTAGATCTTGCAATTGAATATTTTAGTTTCTTGTTTTATCACTAGTTTAGTCTATAAAAGAAAACTAAAAAAATATGGAATTGAGGTTGCCTCATATGCTTCATCTTTTTAATGTCTTTTGTGAAAATGATGGAAAAGAAAATTGTGCTCAAGTGTTAGAAGAAGAAGTTATTAAAATGTTTGGCACTAAATCTTTGAGTGATGAGCATGATTGCAATGTTGTTAGTATGAATTCTCTGAATATTCATGATGCTAATGATATACAAAGCCACAAGCTTGGGGATGCTATGTTTGATGAATATGATATTTTTAGTCCCCCAAGTTTTAATTTGCAAAACTATTATGATGATAGCATGCCTCCTATCTATGACGATTATGATGATGACATGTATGCTATCAAGAGTGATAGTAACCATGTAACTTGTCATCTTGATTTTCATATTGATGTGGCTATATCAATCAAGTGTCTCATGATAGTTATTTTGTTGAGTTTGCTCCCACTATTATGAATGAGAAGAAAATTGCTTATGTGGAGAGTGAAAAAATTTCTATGCTTGTGGATCATGAAGATAATGCTTTATTTTTTGGTTATATTGTGAAATTCCTTCATGATTCTACTAAAAACTATTATGAGGGAGGAACTTATGCTTGTAGGAATTGCAATAATATCAAGTTTCCTCTCTATGTGTTCAAAGTTTTGAAGTTGCACTTGTTTTACCTTCCTATGCTAGTTAATTCTTGTTCCCATAAGTTGTTTTCTCACAAAATCCCGATGCATAGGAAGTGGGTTAGGCTTAAATGTGCTAGTCATATGCTTCATGATGCTCTCTTGCATGTTTCAATTCTTATCTTTTATGTGAGCATCATTGAAATCAGCATGCTTAGCTAAAAGGCATTAAAGAAAAGCGCTTGTTGGGAGGCAACCCAACACTTTTACTTTCTGTTTTTGTGTGTTCACATGATTAAGCTACTGTATTAATCATGTTTTGTATCTTTTATTTCAATAAAGTGCCAAGTAAAGCCTTTGGAATAGTGTGGATGATAGTTGACTTGATTCTGTGCAAAAACAGAAACTTTTGCTCACAGTCCAGGAATTTTGTAAATTCACTGGAACGTGCTTTTGATCTGAATTTTTTACACATTATTTATATACAAATTGCCTAGATTGTCCAAATTTTTCAGAATGTTTAGAGACAGGCAAGTATGGTACACTACAGATCTTCACAGACTGTTCTGTTTTTGACAGATTCTTTTTTGCATGCATAGTTTACTTGTTTCAGTGTTTCTATAGCTTATATTGAGTGATATAAATTATGGGAATGATAGAATACAGTAGGTATGATGTGGGAACAGTTATGAATCTTGTCTTGACAGTACCTAAGTGAATGATTTATCTTTACTACACTAACCCTTCTCACGAAGTTCCGTTAAGTTTTGTGTGATTGAAGTTTTCAAGTTTTGGGTGAGACACCAATATGAGGAGAATAAGCAGTGACAAGAACCTAAGCTTGGGGATGCCCAATGCACCCCCAAAGTAATATCCAAGGAATACTCAAGAGCCTAAGCTTGGGGATGCCCCGGAAGGCATCCCCTCTTTCATCTTCAACACTATCGGTATATCTTACTTGGAGCTATATTTTTATTCGTCACATAATATGAGTTTTGCTTGGAGCGTCATTTTATTTTATTGTTCTCTGTTATGTTTTATTTATACTCTTGTTTTTCAATAAAAAGTTCCAAGAATTGTCTTAGGATGCTTGCATTGCATGTTTTGATGTGTGCTGTGTAAAAACAGAAACTTGTGCTGTAGTGTTTGAATTTTCATATTTTACTGGAATGTGGAAAGTTTCTGAAATTTTTACACAGTGTTTTCATATAAATTATTTAGCATGTCCTAAATTTTCATAATTTTTTGAGTTACATAAGTACACTGGTTTAATATATTGCTACAGACTGTTCTGTTTGGACAGATTGCTGTCATAATTTCGTTATCTACTTATCCTATAGTTTCCATAGCCTATATTGATAGATATAAATTGTGGAAATGATAGTATACAGTACCTAATGTTTGAAAATTATTATGCAACTTGTCCTGGCAGTACATGAAGAGTTGATTTATTCTTATGTGTACTAACCTATCTCACGAGTTCTTTTCGAGTTTTGTGTGGATGAAGTTTTTGAGAATTGGTGAAACCATGATATGTGAGGATTGAACGAGATACAAAAGCTCAAGCCTGGGGATGCCCAAGGCGTCCCAAGTAAATATTTCAAGAAGTCTAAAGCATCTAAGCTTGGGGATGCTACGCATCCCACCTCTCTTCATCAACAATTATCGGTTAGCCTATGTTGAGCCTAAATTTTTATCCGTTCACATGATGCGTGCTATTCTTGGAGTGCTATTTTTCTTTTGCTTGCTGTTTAATAAAATGCTTAATATCTGAAAATCTTTATTGAGAGAGAGTCCTCACATAGCTACTTAATTGTTTGACTACTCATTGATCTTCACTTATATCTTTTGACAGTAGCTTGTCATTTCCTCTCATGCTTCACTTATACCTTTTTGAGGGATGAAATATTTATGCTCATGTGCTTCATTTAAATTTGTTTGAGCTTGTCAAAAAAGCAATGGCGTTATATGAAACTAGTCCCAAAGTGATAGATATCCAAGGAGGATAAAATAAAAACTTTCATGTAGATCATGGGACAAATTAAACTTGATTCTTTGTAATAATTTTGAAACATGATGATAGTAATATGTGAGTCATGTTAGTGAGTAATTATGCTTTAGTAGGAATATTGGTGTTAAGGTTTGTGATTCCCTATGCAAGTACGAAAGTCAATAGATATGCAATGAAGTTATATCCTACTTGTGGTGCATTATTCGGTGTTAGTTGTGTTCAATGCTCACTGATGTGAATTTTCGTTTCTTGGTTTGATTGCTTCCCAATCTTTTTTCTAGCCTTCATTTGTACTAAGTAGAAATACAAATTGTGCATCCAAAATCCTTAAACCAAGTTTTGCCTTATGAGTCCACCATACCTACCTATATGCGGTATTTCCATGCCGTTCCAAGCAAATTTGTATGTGCCATCTCTAAATTTTCTCTTTTGTGTGCCCGTACCGCTCATGAAACGGTGGGGAGTATCCAATATGTTTCCATGCTAGGTGGGTTATTCTCACGATATGTGTTGATTCACTATCATTCACGAGAAAGTGGCTGGTATTCGGGATGCCCAGTTCCATGCTCAAAAATCATATCAAAATATAATGAAACAAAACTCCCCCAGAATTGTTGTTTGTATGGACGGTACCCGTGGATTCGGCTCGCCGTGGAGTGTGATTGATTGGTGGAGGGGGAGTAAAAACTTTATTTTCTGTTTGGGAACCGCCTATGATTTATCTAGCATGGAAAGTATTGTGAGCTACTTTGTCGTTTTCGTTGACATGAAGAGCATGCCACCCAAAATATTTTTTCTCTCTCAATTTAAAACTTTGAGCTCTGGCACCTCTACAAATCCCTACTTCCCTCTGCGAAGGGCCTATCTATTTACTTTATGCAATTTTTATTTTTGCTTTGAGTCTCCATCTTCTCTTATAAGCACCAACTAGGGGGCACTATGATCGTACTTGAGCATTGGGCATAGCTAGTATTTGAGTGTGTTTCATGAATGGATCAATGATTGAGCATGATGGGCTAGGGATAACTTTCTTTAGCGTTGATATTTTGAAAAACATGGTTGCTTGTTGACATGCTTGAGTATTGAGGTCATTATGATAAAACCAGACTATTGCTTTGAATCATTTACAAGTCCAAATGTCCATGCTATACAAAGAAGAAAAGAATATGATGAATATGTTAGGTAGCATTCACACTTCATAAATTATTTCTTTTATCATTTACCTACTCGAGGACGAGCAGGAATTAAGCTTGGGGATGCTGATACGTCTCCAACGTATCTATAATTTATGAAGTATTCATGCCATGTTTACAATAATTTTATATGATTTTGGTATGAATTGATTAGAACTAACCCGGACTGACGCTGTTTTTAGCAGAACTACCGTGGTGTTGTTTTTGTGCAGAAATAAAAGTTCTCGGAATGGGCTGAAAATTTACGGAGAATATTTTTGGAAAATATAAAAAATACTAGAGCAAAAAGCTGGGCCAGGAAGTGACCGAGGAGGCCACAAGCCTGGGGGGTGCCCCCCTAGGGCGCGCCCCCTGGCTTGTGGACTCCTCGGGCACCGCCTTGACGTGAGACCGACGCCAAAACTCCTATAAATAATAATAAAAAACCAGAAAGAAACCAAGATCGGAAGTTCCACCCCCGCAAGCCTCCAGAGCCACGAAAAACTAATCGGGAGCCCGTTCCGGCACCCTGCCGGAGGGGGAAACCATCACCGGAGGCCATCTTCATCATCCCGGCGGTCTCCATGACGAGGAGGGAGTACTTCACCCTCGGGGCTGAGGGTATGTACCAGTAGCTATGTGTTTGATCTCTCTCTCTCTCTCTCGTGTTCTTGAGATGACACGATCTTGATGTACCGCGAGCTTTATTGATATAGATGAATCATATGGAGTATTTCCCCTCTCTATCTTCTTGTGATGAATTGAGTTTTCCCTTTGAAGTTTACTTATCGGATTGAGTCTTTAAGGATTTGAGAACACTAGATGTATGTCTTGCGATGGGATATCTGTGGTGACAATGGGATGTCCTATCGATCGACTTGATGTATGTTTTGGTGATCAACTTGCGGGTTCCGTGACCTTGGGAATCTATGCATAGGGGTTGGCACACGTTTTCGTCTTGACTCTCCGGTAGAAACTTTGGGGCACTCTTTGAAGTTCTTTGTGTTGGATTGAACATGATGAATCTGAAATTGTGTGATGCATATCGTATAATCAAGCCCATGGGTACTTGTGGTGACATTGGAGTATCTAGGGGACATTAGGGTTTTGGTTGATGTGTATCTTAAGGTGTTATTTTAGTACGAACTCTAGGGCTGTTCGTGACACTTATAGGGATAGCTCATAAGATTCATCGGAAAAGATAACTTTGAGGTGGTTTCGTACCCTACAATAATTTCTTCGTTTGTTCTCCGCTATTTGTGACTTTGGAGTGAACTATTTGTCGCACGTGAGGGATTTACATATGATTCAACTATGTTAGTATTGTTGAGAGAACTTGCCCTAGTGAAAGTATGAACCCTATGCCTTGTTTTCAAGCATTGCAATACCGTTTGTGCTCACTTTTGTTACTTGCTACCTTGCTGTTTTTATATTTTCAGATTACAAAAACCTATATCTACCATCCATATTGCACTTGTATCAGCATCTCTTCGCCGAACTAGTGCACCTATACAATTTGCCATTGTATTGGGTGTGTTGGGGACACAAGAGACTCTTTGTTATTTGGTTGCAGGGTTGTTTGAGAGAGACCATCTTCATCCTATGCCTCCCACGGATTGATAAACCTTAGGTCATCCACTTGAGGGAAATTTGCTACTGTACTACAAAACTCTGCGCTTGGAGGCCCGACACGAGTCTACAAGAAGAAGGTTGCGTAGTAGACATCAGCGGGTCACCTGATGGAGTAGCAACTTGCAAGCAGGCAGGTTTAACTCGAATATGGCATATAAAGCCGGTCAAGAGGGTATGAAAGCTAAACCCAGTGGGTTGGAAGCCCCCAAGTGACCTTATGAAGAATCAACTCTTTGCACGAAATTTGGTGCAGGAAAACGGCAGAGGCCCCGAATCATAAGGATGCCGGCTTTATTATATTATAAAAAGTGGTATATACAATGACAGAAGTATGTACACTGATGAGAGCCGGTGGCTCAAGTATAGTTTGGCCGAAGATGAACAATGTTCCACGGCCTGGTAGTCTCCTCTCCAGAAGTGCGTGATTTATCGCCCTCCCGTATATCATTGAGATAATAGGAACCATTGTTGAGATTTCTGCTGATCACAAAAGGTCCTTCCGAGGGAGGTGAAAACTTATGCATATCTGACTGGTCTTGAATCAGCCGGAGCACTAAGTCGCCTTCTTGTAACGTCCGGGTCTTGACTCTGCGGCTATGATAACGACGCAGATCTTGCTGGTAAATCGCCGACCATGCTGCCGCAAGATCCCGTTCTTCGTCTAAGGCATCCAAAGCATCCTGACGCGCCGTCTCATTATCAGTTTCAACGTAAGCCATCACTCTGGGCGAGTCATGACGGATATCACTGGGGAGAACAGCCTCTGCGCCATAAACCATGAAGAAAGGCGTGTAGCCAGTTGACCTGTTGGGGGTGGTTCTTATGCTCCAAAGAACTGAAGGTAACTCCTCCACCCAACAACCCGGCGTGCGCTCCAAAGGAACCATAAGCCGGGGTTTTATTCTTCTCAAAATTTCCTGGTTAGCACGCTCTGCTTGACCATTAGACTGTGGATGAGCTACAGAGGAAACATCAAGAAGGATGTGTTCACGGTCACATAACTCTTTCATAGCCCCCTTGGACAGATTTGTACCATTATCAGTAATGATACTCTGAGGGTAACCAAACCGGAAAATTAGTTTTTTGATAAATTGAACTGTTGTTGCTGCGTCACACTTACTGACCGGCTCTGCTTCCACCCACTTAGTAAACTTATCAACCGCCACCAAGAGGTGGGTCTTCTTTTATTTAGACCTCTTGAACGGTCCAACCATATCAAGCCCCCAGACCGCAAACGGCCATGTGATTGGAATCATCCGCAACTCCTGAGCCGGCACATGGGCACGTCGCCCAAATTTCTGACACCCATCACACTTGCTAACCAATCACTCTGCATCTGCATGAGCTATCAACCAGTAGAAGCCGTGTCGAAAAGCTTTCGCCACCAAGGATTTTGACCCGGCGTGATGACCACAATCGCCAACATGTATCTCTTGCAAGATTTCCAGGTCCTCTTCCGAAGAAACGCACCGTTGAAAAACGCCTGTCACGCTGCATCTGTGCAACTCGCCATTGATAACCGTCATGGATTTAGACCGCCTTACGATTTTTCGTACCAAAGTCTCGTCTTGGGGTAACTCGCTACGAGTAAGATATGCCAGATAAGGCAGCGTCCAATCAGGGATTGCACGGAGAGCCGCCACCAACTGTCCTTCCGGGTCAGGTATAGCAAGATCCTCTTCCGACGGTAAGTTAACCGACGGGTGATGCAGTACATCCAGAAACACATTAGGCGGCACCGATTTACGCTGAGACCCCAGTCTTGATAACGCTTTAGTCGCCTCATTCTTCCGACGATCAATATGATGCACCTGATAGCCCTTAAAGTGACCAGCAATAACATCAACCGCTTGGCGTTAAAGCCGCCATGCGAGGGTCCTTAGAATCCCGCGTGCCTGATACTTGTTGGGCCACCAGATCTGAGTCGCCAAGGCATCTGACCCGGCTCAAATTCATTTCCTTGGCCACATGGAGCCCATGAAGCAGAGCTTTGTAATCAGCTGCATTGTTAGTACAAGGAAACATTAGCCTCAAAACATAACAAAACTTGTCACCTCGTGGGGAAGTTAAAACAACTCCAGCCCCCGAGCATTCCAACTGCCTAGATCTATCAAAGTGAATCGTCCGGTATGTATTGTCCGGCTTCTCCTCAGGTGCCTGACTCTCTGTCCAGTCATTTATAAAATCCACCAGGGCTTGAGACTTAACAGCCGTCCGGGGTACATATCTCAGATTGAGAGGTCCAAGCTCAATTGCCCACTTAGCGATCCTGCCGGTGGCTTCTCTGTTTTGACTGATATCTCCCAGAGGAGCAGAGCTGACCACTGTGATTGGATGCCCAAGGAAGTAATGCTTGAGCTTGCGATTCGCCATGAACACTCCAAACACCAGCTTTTGCCAATGTGGGTATCTTTGCTTGGATTCTGTCAAAACCTCACTGACATAATAAACCGGCCGGTGAACTGGGTACTCCTTACCCGCTGAGGGAGTCCTGGTTTAAGGGGTCCTTGGGAGGCCGACCTATTTCTTATGGGCCAGACTATATGGGCCGCTTGCCGAGCATTGGATTGATCGAAGACCCTGTCTCCAGGAAGGAAGCTTCGAGAATCGTGGTGTATCCTCCACGTTTGGAGTAGTGAATAGGCATGTTTATCCCTTCGACGTGTAACCGACCATGTGTAAACCCTAGGTACCCTCGGCGTCTATATAAGCCGGAGGGTTTTAGGTTGTAGGACAGAGGAACTCATCTAGGGTTTTAGCTATTCCATCTCGAGGTAGATCAACTCTGTAACCCTTATACCATCAATATAATCAAGCAGGACGTAGGGTATCACCTCCATAGGAGGGCTCGAACCTGGGTAAACATCGTCTCCCTCGTCTCATGTTACCATCGATTCTAGTCTCACAGCTCGGGACCCCCTACCCGAGATCCGCCGGTTTTGACACCGACATTGGTGCTTTCATTGAGAGTTCCACTGTGATCGCCAGAGGAATCGATGGCTCGCCTCGTCATCAACGAAGAGGTCTACAATACGGACACCTTCATCCCCGGACAGATCTTCGCATTCGGCACCATTGTGCTGCACGCCGACCCGACCGGCCATCTAGGCCGTGTCGGAAGTTTTGCCCCTGATGAAGAGGTCAGATTCGGGAACCTAGAGTTCTCCATAGACTCTCGGGGTGACCTGTCACTAACCGGGCTCGCGGTCTCGCCTGCCACGCCCTAAGGCTCTGAGGCCTTAACCTCAGATCCATCTTTCGGTCCCGCCCACGGGATCTACCCCGGCGAGGACCCGACTCTCAGTCCGGACCCGGTCATAGTGCCTGACGTCCGAACACCTGTTCTTGCCGAACACTCCCCCCGCGCGGACGCATCGGAGGTTAACTCCGGAAGCTCTGAGCAGGCCGACCCGATCGAGCTCTCGATACTCAACGAGGCCCTAGATCGGATCTCGTCGATGAAGATTACCGACGACCCAACCCCGATATGTGCTCAGATCGGGCTCAAGGCGGGTCAGGACGAATTTTTCGTCCCACCCACCACCCACTTGGTAGCCACTGTCGAGGATTTAACCGACATGTTGGACTATACCTCTGAGGAGGCAGAATATCTGGATGAGGAGGATCGCGCCCTCACCCCCGTTAACACCGGGCGGTGGACTGCCACCTCCATATACGATGTCTACATGGTGGACACTCCGAAAAACGATGGCGACAAATCGGGTGAAGCGCCGTCAAGACGCCTAAAGCCGCATAAACGGTCAAAAGGAGAAAAGGGAAGAAAAGCTATCGACGGCACCGGGGACGGAGACACCCCGGAAGACCTCGGCGATCCCGATATCCCCGAACACCCGTAAGAGGGTTAGGAGAGGCCGGAAGACCGACGCAACCCCGACGATCTAAATGATTCCGAGGACGACAATTACCTCCCCCCTGTCGAGGAGGAGGACATCCCGGACGCCGATGACTTCGCCATCCCCGATAATCTTGAGGATCAGGAACTGTTCAGGCAACAGCTTATAGCCACGGCCCGCAGCTTGAAAGCAAAAGAATGGCAGCTTAAAGCCGAATAAGACAACCTCAACGATCGATGGACGAGAGTCCTCTCAGCTGAGGAAGGCTACGGTACCGGTCTATCGGACCAATCTAAGAGCTATCCACGCAGAAGGCTACTGCCACAATTCGATGACGAGCTCACTGATACGCCGTCTCCCAAACATACCCCATACGACAAGCCAGACCGCCCTCCTCGAGGACGAGACAGGACGGCTGACGACACCGGCTATAGGCCGACGATACCCCGTAGACGGGGAAAAGAGCCACTAGAGCCCGATGACAGGTTCGACCTGCGACACGACCTGGACTACAGAGCAGGTCGTACACGATCCATCTACGGATCCAGAAGATACTCACCCGATAGACGGGAAGGGTACTGGCCTTGGCTCGATCGCAACAATAAAGGTCAGGAACGAAACCGGGCTAGGACAGACGCCGATCACCGGCGCGACATAGCTCGGGTCAGAGGCGCTTCCCACCCACTGTGCTTCACAGACGAGGTGATGCAGCATCAGTTCACGGAAGGGTTTAAACCCATAAACATAGAACAATACGATGGGACAACTGACCCAACCGTATGGATCGCGGATTTCCTCCACCACATCCACATGGCGCGAGGAGATGACCTCCACGCCATCAAGTACCTACCCCTGAAGCTTAAGGGGCCAGCTCGGCACTGGTTAAATAGCCTCCCCGAAAACTCCATTGGGTGCTGGGAGGATCTAGAAGATGCATTCCGATCTAACTTCCAGGGCACTTATGTTCGGCCGCCAGACTCCTCCGACCTAAGCAACGTCGTCCAGAAGCCAGGAGAATCCACGTGGCTATTCTGGAATCGGTTCTTAACCAAGAAAAACTAGATCGTTGACTGCCCGGATGCCGAAGCAATAGCCTCTTTCAGGCACAATATTCAGGATGAGTGGCTGGCTCGTCAACTTGGCCAGGATAAACCAAGGACAATGTCCGCCCTTACATCACTCATGACTCGCTTTTGCGCGGGCGAGGATAACTGGCTAGCAAGACGTAGCCACAACCCCGAAGAAACCGGAACCTCCGAAGTTCGGGATGGAAACGGGAAACCAAAGCGCAACAAGAATAAGCACCGGCACAACAATAGTGATGCCGATGACACAGCCGTTAACGCTGGCTTCCGCAACTCCTGAGCTGGGCAGCGGAAGAGGCCTCCTAAGGGCAATCGCGACGGACCCACCCCACTAGACAAGATCATGGAGAGGCCTTGCCAGATCCATGGCACTCAAGAGAAGCCCACCAAGCACACCAACCGTAACTGTGGGGTATTCAAACAGGCTGGCAAGCTCGCATCCGAGGACCAAGGCAAGAGCCCACGCAGCAAGGACGAGGATGAGCCCCGCGGTCCGATCGGTGGCGGACAAAAGAAATTCCCTCCATAGGTAAAAACAGTAAATATGATATACGCCACTCATCTACCCAAAAAAGAGAGGAAGCGCGCCCTTCGAGAGGTCTACGCCTTAGAGCCTGTAGCCCCGAAGTATAACCCATGGTCGGCATACCCGATCACTTTCGATCGACGCGACCACCCGACCAGTATCCGTCATGGGGGTTCGACCGCCCTCGTCCTAGACCCCATCATAGACGGGTATCACCTCACTAAAGTCCTAATGGACGGAGGAAGTAGCCTCAATCTGATTTACTCAGACACGGTGCAAAAGATGGGCATAGATCCGTCAAGGATCAAACCCAACAACACTACCTTTAAAGGAGTGATCCCAGGCGTAGAAGCCCGGTGCACGGGCTCTGTAAGCCTGGAAGTAGTGTTCGCCTCTTCCGATAACTTTCGAAGAGAGGACTTGATCTTCTACATCGTACCTTTTCGCAGCGGCTATCACGCCCTGCTCGGCCGTACAGCGTTTGCTCACTTTAATGCCGTCCCACACTATGCATACCTCAATCTCAAAATGCCCGGCCCCAAGGGGGTCATTACTGTCAATGGCAACACAGAGCGCTCCCTCCGAACTGAGGAACATGCGTTGGCCCTGGCGGCCGAATTCCATTACACTGATGATCGGCAAACGCCGACATCTGTCGTAAAAGCACGTAAAGCTGGGAAGCGAACTCGGCTTCAACCTAAAGTACCAGAACCTTCTTATCCCCATAAATAGGGACTCACCCCCCATCGCACAGCCCTAGAACCAGCAAAGTACGTGCCAAGGAGGCACAACTTCGCGCTCAAAGTTCCATGGGCAGCGGTGGGGAAAAACTATCAAAGGGTAAGTGTTCGGCTGGACCGAACTATCACCATCAAAACATCTTCGGACACGCTACAGGCACCATAAAGTACCTGCTAAGGCGTAAAGCTCATTCACACTTCGGCGACTTCTCAAGATTTTTCTCCAAAGTCCGCTCGCCGAACAGCAAAACCCATAGCGGTATACAACTCCCTAGGAGACGCAGGAGCGGACAAACGACAGGGCACATCGAGGACGTCAGGTCACCCATCGAAGACCCCTGGTACAACCCCGCATGTAAGGTTTATATTTCATTTTTAAATACCTGTAAACAGTTGCATCGGCAATTTGAATAATAAGAGTCGTTGAGTAAAATACAGATATATCATACATGATCGCTTCGCTGTCTTTTTTGGCACACTCTCTATTTTCCCCCTCTTCTTGCGAACCTGTTTGGTATACTTTACGATGCAACCGGCTAAATAGACCGGAGGCTCGGACTTAAAAAATCGCCCTAATCGCAACTGATTTTGCGTTCGGCGTCTTGGAATTCCGCTTTATATGCATTGGTTCCGAACTATGTCTTGGGTCAATAGTTGGGTTGCCCGGCTCCTGTGCTTGCCCCTTTACGTTCCGCTCGTTCGGCTAAAAGGGCAAAGGGAGAACCACTGCGATTGTGCTTCCGGCTAGCCTGGTCAAGCACCTCAGCGGAGAAAGCCGAAAACTGACTGTCATAGTATGCGAGAACCGGTCTGCGAATCCGAGCTTAATAAACCTCGTTAGAGGTTATTCCGTGTCATGCGATGGGTTTGGTATTCGTACAAACCATGTGATATCGGCTTTGGCCGCAGTTCATCCGAACATCACAAACCCCTGGGGGCTAGTCATCAGCCCCCCACACTCCTTTCTCGCGCCCCTACGGCTAAGTGAAAGCAATAAAGCATTATGGTCCGATTGCCTTGTCCGCCCCACACTACCGTCTTCGGGTACCGATAGCTCGGCTAAGGGTCACAGTGCATTGGCAGAGACACCCCGCGTAGTATCTACATGGGGGCTGAAGCCGACGACTCGCAACTTTCAGTTTCAACGGCCACATAGGAGTTATAAAGGATGCAAAACACGAAAGACATGATAAACCATGCATCTTAAATATAAACACGTTAAAAGGTCTTCGGACATTTTACAACGCATTTACTCATAAATGTTTTCTCTCGAACATTGAGCCTCTATTGCCCGAGCACCCTCCATAACTACGGAGAAGTATCGCTCAGGGCAACTATGCTCCTTTCCAGGGGGCGGCGGAGCAGTGGCTATCTTCGTCGGATCAAGACCCGGCCAATGCACATTGGACCTTGCGAAGGCCATCCGAGCTCCCTCGATACAGGAGGACCGCCTTAGTGCGTCGATCCGAGGCGAGGCATTGCTCAGCTTCTGCACCAGGCCGAAGTAGCTACTCGGCAACGGCTCGTCGGGCCATAGCCGGACGCAGAGATCCTTCGTGGCCGGCTCCGCCTTCCGGTGTAGCTCCATCAGCTTCTTCAGCTACTCCACGAGGAGAGGAGAGCACTCGGAGGCTTCAAATTGCGCCCAAAACAGCCGAGCTTCATCTCCGCTATGCTCTTCTGGAGGTCCGAGCAGGCGCCTGAGGAATGCCACACTTGGGTAAGCAATGCGAACTTGCTATCCCCGAAGACACCCTGCAGTAAATACGGCTTCCCATCCGTGATAGCCTTGACCTGGCTGACTTGCTCTTCAAAGAACCGCCTATCCACCCGCTCCTTCTGGAGATCGGATTTCAGAGCGGATAGTTCGGCTGCCTGCTCCTTGCCTTTCTGCTCGAGGTCCTCGCACTTTTGACCGGCGTCTTTGAGCTCCTGCTGGATTTCTTCCACCCGAGCCTCATGTTTGGCACCGGTGGCTTTTAAATCGGAGAGCGCGGCGGCCGCTCGTTCGGCCGCCGCCTTCTCGCTCGCGGCCTCCTGTTTCGCCTTCTGAAGCTTGGCCTTGAGCTTCTCAATTTCCTTCGCCGAGGCTGCGTAAGCATCAAACATATAAAAATACTGCGTCGAAAGTACGGTAATGAAGAATTCGGATATTATAATCCGGCTTACCTTGCGTCTCGTCGAATCTCTTATTCAGAGCGTCGAGCTCATCTTCGGAGCTCTTAAGCTTCCGATTTAGCTCATCTAGCTCGGCGGCATTAACAGCCACCGCCGATGATGAAGCCTACACATAACAAACCACTATCTGGTTACATAGATTCAAACCTCCGAACTATCATAAACATGATCACATGTCCTCTTAAGGCCTATTGGAACATTCCGAACAAATATTGTCTCATGCATTGTCCGGTTAATGGTCTATGATTGACCCCCAGGTGAGTTTTTCCAAACTCACCTAGGGCTCGGGGGCTACTATATATATAACGATAGCACAAAAATAGTAAATTAACAAAACATTACGTGGCTTACCTGGAAGCCCGTCAGCAGACCCTTGAAGGCCTCCTTCAGTCCGCTATCAATGGACTGAATGCTTTGTAAAACCGCACCCATAAGGGTGCGGTGCTCCTCGGAGATGGAGGCGCTTGACAGAGCCTCCCCCATAGCCGGCCACCCATTGGTCAGTGGCGCCGGTGGAGATCGGTTAAGCCGATCTCCAACCGGGGATTGAACCGGTGCCTCCGGAAGCATGGTGCGCTCCGGAGACGACCTCGGAAGGGACTGGACATCCCCTCGTCCGGTCTACTCAGTATCCGAGAGGGCTTTTTCCCCCCGGTCTTCGGCGGCCGAGGCGTTTGCCTCAACCATGACGTCGTCGCCCCCACCGCTGGTGTCCGGCTCCAAAGGAGCCTGTTGGGATGACACCTCCGCGGCATCCTTCGCGGCGCCGGGAGGAGAGGGATGCGACGCGGTCCCGCTCTCTGCTAGCTCGGCGGGCGGGATCTCCCCGTCCGAGACTTGATCGGTGGGGAGAACATGTGGTGGGCTGCAAGTCAATAGGCGCTCACATGTTAATAACATTCAAAACTTAGCACTAATAGCTCAGGAAGTCTTCGGATCTTTACCTTCGAGCTTGGGGCTTGACCCTGAGGTTCCTTCGTGGAACCTTCTCGAAGTCCTCGGACTCGGTATCCGAGTCCGAACTGTCGTCGGACAGGATCGACTGTGTCCGACGCGCTTTCTTCAGGGCGGGAGGAGGTACATCCTCTATGGCGTCCGATGACGCTGCCCTCTTTCTTGCGAGGGGGGAATTGCCTTCCCCCTCGCCCTCGTGCTCCTCCTCTTGATTCGAGGAAGCATGGGTTTCCTCGGACGCAGCCTCCGGCTGGTCCCTGATGCGCAGAACTTCTCGGCCTGGTTTCTTCTTCTTCTCTTTCTTCTCTGGCGCCTTGTAAGGCACCACGATAACCATCTCCGACAGCAGCTGGGACCTAGGGTCTTCGGGCTGCGGAGCCGGGCATTTGATGCCCGTGGCCTTGCTCAACCATTCCTGCGGAAGTGATCGGAAAGTGCTTATATTTTCTTCAGGAAAACAAAGCCGATCAAGCGAAACTATGTTATACCTGGGAAGGGGGTTTATCGGCGCGCAGGCCCTGGTCCTCCTTCTTGGCTGGCCAGTTCTCCTGCGCCTTGAACAGCGCCTTCCACAGCTTCTCCCGAGTTGTGCGGAAGAGCCGACGAATCGTAGGCTCATCGTCAAGCCGATAAGTCCACATAGGAGAGCCCCGGCGCTAGCAGGGGAAGATGCGCCGCCGGAGCATAATCTGGACCACGTTGGTCAGCTCGATCTTGCCCTTAATCATGGAGGCGATGCGCCTCTACAGGTCGTCCACCTCTGTATCCGGCCCCCAGTCGAGGCCCTTTCGGACCCATGAGGTCAATCTGGTCGGGGGACCAGATCTGAATTCGGCAGGAACAGTTTCGCCCTCCTCTCTTGGCTCGGTGATGTAAAACCACTCTTTTTGCCAAGTCTTGATGGTGTCGATGAAGGTGCCGGATGGCCATCCTACGTGGGGAAGCTTGCTGATGACCGCCCAGCCGCAGTGTGCGTGTTCGCCTGCGACACACTTCGGCTTGATATTGAATATCTTGAGCCATAGTCCGAAGTGTGGTTCGACCCGCAAGAAGGCCTCGCAGGCGATGATGAAGGCCGATATGTGCATGAAGGAGTTCGGTGGGAGGTCGTGGAAGTCGAGTCCGTAGAAGAACATGAGGCCCCTAATGAAGGGGTGGAGCGGGAAGCTCAGTTCTCGGATGAAGTGAGGAATGAAAACCACCCTCTCGCCTTGTTTGGGGGTGGAGATCACCTGGCCCTCCTCTGGTGCGCGATGGAAGATGTTGGCGGGGAGGCAGCCGGCGTCCTTGAGATCCCGGATGTCCTGGTCTGTGACCGTGGAAGCCTCCCACTTGCCATTGGAGCCTGAGCCGGCCATGGCTGAGCTCGGAGGAGGAAGGGTGGAAAACCTAGATCTGAGCTCTGGAGGCTCAGGAGATTGGGAAAGCGGGGATGCGAATGGGAAGCGCGGTTAAGCCTTGGGGTTTTCTTTCCCTTTTATTGGGCTTGTCACCGGTTAGCCTCCCTTCACTGCGCCGTGAATCCCTCCGCTTCCCAAGACATGAGTGCCATTATACGCGCATGATTAAACATATCCCGTGTGAAATGGAGCACGATCTATGCATTGATGGATCATGCTGATGAAAACGGCCTCGAACCGCGAATCGAGTTTTTGCGACTGGTTCAGCGGTTGTGGTGGGCCGTGACCTTTCATCTAAAAAGTTGTCAGGGAGCACTATTTACTCCTTGACGTTTGGCCTTCAGGGCCGAGTTATTCATGGTGTTCGGACGATCCATGATCGGGAAAACTACACGTCGTCGGAGGCCAAACTAAACTCGGCCGATCACTATTCGGAGAAAGGAACTCGCCTCACAAGCCGAAGACTCTGATCATATGAAGCAGCTGGAGCTAGGACCCTTGGCGTTGGAGGCTAGTTCGGGGGCTACCGAGGGAGTCCTGGTTTAAGGGGTCCTCGGGAGGCCGACCTATTTCTTATGGGCCGGACTATATGGGCCGCTTGCCGAGCATTGGATTGATCGAAGACCCTGTCTCCAGGAAGGAAGCTTCGAGAATCGTGGCGTATCCTCCACGTTTGGAGTAGTGAATAGGCATGTTTGTTCCTTCGACGTGTAACCGACCATGTGTAAACCCTAGGTACCCTCGGCGTCTATATAAGCCGGAGGGTTTTCGGTTGTAGGACAGAGGAACGCATCTAGGGTTTTAGCTATTCGATCTCGAGGTCAATCAACTCTGTAACCCTTATACCATCAATATAATCAAGCAGGACGTAGGGTATTACCTCCATAGGAGGGCCCAAACCTGGGTAAACATCGTCTACCTCGTCTCCGGTTACCATCGATTCTAGTCTCACAGCTCGGGACCCCCTAATCGAGATCCGCCGGTTTTGACACCGACACCCGCCTCCTTGCGCTCCACAACGACTGCAGCACTGACGGCGTTATTATTAGCCACCACGTACAGCAGCAAAGGCTCTTTCTCCACGGGAGCATCCAAGATGGGCGGCTCAGCCAACTGCTTCTTGAGCGCCTCAAACGCATCATTGGCAGCATCGTTCCAGACAAAGTCATCTGTCTTCTTCATCATCTGATACAAAGGAATAGCTTTCTCACCCAGGCGGCTTATGAACCGGCATAAAGCGGCAATACGACCCGTCAAGCGCTGGACATCATTAATGCATGCCGGCTTAGACAAAGAAGTGATGGCCTTTATCTTATCTGGGTTAGCCTCAATGCCCCGCTCGGAGACCAAGAAACCCAGGAGCTTGCCTGCAGGCACACCAAACACACACTTAGCCGGGTTAAGCATCATCTTGTAAACAGGCAGGTTATCAAAAGTTTCCTTCAAATCATCTAGCAGAGTCTCCTTCTTCCATGACTTGACCACAATATCGTCCACATAAGCATGAACATTGCGCCCAATTTGACTACGAAGACAATTCTGCACACAGCGTTGATAAGTCGCCTGCGCGCTTTTGAGCCCAAAAGGCATAGACACATAGTAGAAAGCTCCAAAAGGTGTGATGAAAGACGTCTTCTCTTGGTCTTTGACTGCCATCTTGATCTGATGATAACCCGAATAAGTGTCCAGGAAACATAAACTCTCACAACCCGTCATTGCATCAATGATCTGGTCGATACGGGGGAGAGCAAATGGATCAACCGGACACGCCTTGTTGAGATCGGTGTAGTCTACACACATGCGCCACGTGCCGTTCTTCTTAAGTACAAGCACGGGGTTAGCTAACCATTCCGGGTGAAAAAACTCCACGATAAACCCTGTGGCCGCCGGGCCACCTCTTCGACAGTAGCTTTACCCCGCTCTTCATTGAAACGACGGAGGAATTGTTTGACCGGCTTAAACTTAGGATCCACATTAAGGTGGTGCTCAGAGAATTCTCTCGGTACACCCGGCATGTCAGAAGGCTTCCATGCAAAGATGTCCCGATTCTCACGGATGAATTCGATGAGCGCGCTTTCCTATTTGGGGTCCATATTGGCCCCAATAGTGAACTGCTGAGATGAGTCGCTAGGAACAAAATCCACCAACTTGGTATCTTCTGCCACAAATTTCAGGGGCGGCTCAGATTTAGTGTTGGGCTTCTTCAACGGGGTCATATCCGTCGGGTCAACATTTTCTTTATAAAATTTGGGCTCCACCTCAGCACAACTTGATTCTGCATATGCAGCATCGCCTTCCTCGCACTCCAGAGCGATCTTCCGATCACCATGCACTGTAATCGTTCCCTTTAGACCAGGCATCTTGAGCTGCAAGTAAACATAACAGGGTCATACCATGAACTTAGCATAAGCCGGCCTTCCAAACAGGGCGTGATACGGGCTCTTGATTTTAACCACCTCAAACCACAAAGTCTCCACCCTGTAGTTAAACTTATCACCAAAGGCCACCTCAAGGGAAATTTTCCCTACTGGATAAGCTGATTTGCCGGGCACTACACCGTGAAAAACTGTGGACGATGGCTTGAGATCCTTGTCAACCAGGTTTATCCGGCGAAAGGTGTCATAGTACAGGATGTTGATGCTGCTACCACCATCCATAAGCACCTTGGTGAACACATAGCCTCCTACATGGGGAGCTACCACAAGGGCTAAATGCCCCGGGTTATCCACACGCGGCGGGTGATCTTCCCTGCTCCAAGTTATTGCATATTCAAACCATTTTAAGTACTGCAGAAGAGCCGGCATGGCTGCGTTAACCGCCCGCTTGCGCACTTTCTGATCCCGCTTATCAAGGCTTGTTGTAAAAACGTGATACTGGCCTCCATTAAGCTGCTTTGGGTTACTCTGATACCCTGACTGGTTGTTTTGTTGCTGACCACCATTGCCAGACTGCTGATTATGACCTCCATGGTTACCTTGACCTTGATAACCAGAGTTTGAGCCACCTGCACCGAAGTCGGACCCCTGAGATCCGGATCCTGAACTGCCGGGCGGTCCGTTGCCGTTACCTTGATGCTGGCTAAGGCTGTAATTCCGGAATTCCCGCATGACCCAGCAATCCTTCCAAGCATGAGTGGATGGCTTATTTGGCAGGCTATGCTTCGGGCAGGGGTCATTAAGTACTGCTTCTATGTTGAAAGGCTTATTTTTACCGAAAGGCGGTTTACCGTTCCCCTTGCCACGGTTGTTCCCACCATTAGTATTGGCTACCAGATCTGACCCGCCGTCCGGATGCTTCCGCTTACCGCCATTACCTGGATTGTTATTTCCTGCCCTGTTCTGTTGATAACCCTTGCCGTTACCATTCTTCTTTCCTTTAGCCGATTTCTCATCATCGGACCCAGGATCCTTCGTGCTGTCAGAGTCTGCATATTTGGTGAGAGCCGCCATGAGCTCACCCATGTCCTGGCAGGAACGCTTGAGCCATCCCAGCTTCTGTTTAAGGGGCAAAAAATGACAATTTTTCTCCAGGATCAAAACTGCCTGAGCCGCTGTGATATTGTCAGACGAATGAATGATGGTTGAGACCCGCCGGACCCAATGATGGGCCGACTCATCCTCACACTGTACGCAGTGATCCAAGTCAACGATCGTCATAGGCTGTTTGCACGTCCCTTGAAAATTCTGGATGAACTTCGCCTTCAACTCGGCCCAAGAATTAATGGTGTTAGGCGGCAAACCCTTTAACCATGTACGAGCCGGTCCTTCCAACATCATGATGAAGTACTTGGCATAGACTGCATCACTGACATCCAGCATCTCCATGGCTAGCTCATAGCTCTCGATCCAAGCTTCCGGAGGCAGATCAGCTGTATAATTAGGTACCTTTCGCGGGCCCTTGAAATCCTTCGGCAAGCGCTCGTTCCGCAGAGCCGGTGCTAAACACGGCACTCCCACGGCCCGGGAGGTCACTCCGGCTCCTACCGAAGTGGAAGGTGTTACTGGGGGCAATTCTTGATAAGCCGCCGTGGCTGTTGCCGCCTCCCGCTGAGCTCTGGCATGGTCTACAATCGCCTGAGCATCGACAACGGGCGGGTCATCACGGGGCGGGTTCCGATGTCGCTCACTGCTAGAGATCGCCGGTGACTCCAAATGCCGGCTATAACTGCGGCTCGGGATGGGGGTTGAGTGCACACGACTCCGGCTGTAAGTATACTTCTCCTGTTGAGCCACCACCGTCTGTAAGTACCCAATGGCATTCCTCGCCTCTTCCGCAAAGGGCGTTCCGTCAGTGATGGGGAGCGCATTGAGCCTAGCAGCCGCTGCCACCATGTTCTCCACCTGGTTAGAGTAATGTCCAGGTGGTGTCGGAAAACGCTGCAGTGGGGTCTGGTTCCTGCGGGGCGAGTCTGGCTGCCGACGCTGAGTCGCCCCCTATTCCCAGGTACTTCTGCCGTTCGGGTCACGGTCAGAGGCGCGTTCTGCCCTGCCCCCGGCGTGTTGAAAGGATTTCTTGGCTCATACTAACTCGGCAGGCAGGTCTGATGCCTCATCTGAATAACTGCATCCGAGGCTTGTTGATCCAGATTAAGGCGAAAAGCTTCAGCCCTGGGACGCTCCGACTCGGTGTTCATCTGAGCCTGCAACATGTTGATTTCCTCCTGGGCACTGGCCATCTGGTCCTTCAACCTCGCGATCTCTGTGTTACGGGCTGCTTGGTTTTCCACTGTGACCTCGGTTCCCATCAGAGTTGTAAGTTCATTCATCAGATCCAGCAAAACTTGAGCCGGCGGCCTGGTTGACCTAGAGCCTGTCGCGCCAGCGGCCGCTGTCCCAGCCGTCGTGCAGCCAGAAACTGGTGCCGATCCTGCCATGAAGATGGCGGCTTGGCTCGGCAGCTCATAGGGCTCCGGATCATGGTAACCCTCAAAGTAGCCCCCAAGCCCGCCGTTATGAAGCTGGTAGATTGATTCCGCCTCTCCACTCGAGGATCCATCCTCTGAGCAGATGAGGGTTTCCTCCCGTGACATGGAACCTTCCTCAAGTTCCGCGCCTTGGGTGAAGCCGACGAAGACGTGCTTCCGGCCCGGGTTGATCCGGGCGGGTCGCGCGCGCCGAGCCAGCTCAACGAGGTCGGTGCAGATGTCCGGCCTAGGCTTAGCTCCGCCGATCTTGCCGATGAAGACGTGAATTCCGCCGAAGGGGACCCGGTACCCGTACTCAATTGAGTCAGCCTCGGGGGCCCAGCCAGCTCGTCGATGTAGAGCTTGCCGCGGCGACTCTTGGTCATCCTGCCAACGGCGTATCCCTCGATCCCTGGGAGAGAGACCTTCGAGTACTCCAAACCACGGAGCATCGGCCCCACGGTGGGCGCCAACTATCGTGGTTTTGTCACGACAGATGTCCTAGTGTAAGGACTTAAGGTTGAAGCCATCCCTACGGCGGTTAACTCAAAGGGGTTGATCGGAACGAAAGATACAGGTTTACCCAGGTTCGGCCCCTCTCGAAGGAGGTAATAGCCTACGTCCTGCTTTGAGTTGTATTGATTGGGTATCGATTACAAGGGAGCGGATTCGCTTAACCTAGTACTCGATCAAAGGTTTCGTAGCCTAAGCCGCCCAGGGAACCCGCCTTTATATACACAGGTCGAGGCCCTAGGCTTACAAGAGTCCGGGCCGGGTTACATCTGGTAACCAACCTTATCTTTAGCTATCCTTGCCTTGTCTGGCAAACTATCCCCCGGCGGCTCACGCCTCCGGGTCACACTTAGCTTTCCGGCTCTGGGCCTCTTCCAGGCCCATCTAGTAAGTCACCTTCAGGCCCTGTCCTGACCAGCTCAGCCTGCTCAGGCCTTACTGCTAAGCCGCCAACCTCATGACCCGGCCCCTCCTGGGCGGGTCTCACCACGGGGTTATATCCCCAATAGGGCTGCCAGCAGGGCACAAGCCAACAGGCCGCGCCCCCCTGGTGGCACGGCCAGATGGCTTGTGGGCCCCCTGCTGGTCCTCCGACGCCCCTCTTCTCCTATCTGGTGTGTTTTACCCTAGAAAAAATCATAAGCAACCTTTTGGGACGAAGCGCCGCCGTCTCGAGGCGGAAACCTGGGCACAGGCCCGTTTGCACTCCGGCAGTCAGATTCTGCCGGGGAAATCCCTCTCCAGGAGGGGGAGATTCAAGCCATCGTCATCACCAACGCTTCCTTCTTCATGGGAGGACCAATCTTCATCAAAATCTTCACCAAAACAATCTCAGCTCCAACCCTAGTTCATCTCTTGTATTCAATCTTTGTCTCAAAACCTCATATTGGTACCTCTGGGTTACTAGTTGTGTTGATTACATCTCGTAGTTGATGCTTGTTGGATTACTTGGTGGAAGAGATTATGTTCAGATCCTTAATTATCATTATTACACCTCTAATCTTGAACATGTTGATGATGTGTGAGTAGTTACTATTGTTCCTGAGGACATGGGAGGAGTCTTGTTATAAGTAATCTTGTGAAGTTGGTATGCGTTCGATAATTTGATGATATGTATGTTGTTACTTCTCTTAGTGGTTGATATGTCTCCAAAGTATCTATAATATTTGATTGTTCCATGCTGATACATTATCATTTTAGGATACTTTTTGGGTATTTATTTACCAATTTATAATATTTTTGAGCACTAACCTATTGACCCAGTGCCAGTTCCTGTTTCTGCGTGTTTTTGCCTTTTCAGAGTTACAATACCAAACGAAGTCCAATTGCCACGAAACTTTTTGGTGATTTTTTTGGACCAATACAAGACCTAGAAGCTTCAGAGGAGGGCCAGAAGATGCACCAGGGCCAGATATGTGGTGGCCCCCTGGAGCATCCCCCGACGTCGTTCTCTGGCCTAAAAATTCACATCTACCCTAAAAACATCAGAAGCACTCCTGAAACACTTTTTCCACCGCCGCAAGCCTCTGTTCCGACAGGAGGGCATCTACACCTCTGTTCCAGCACCCTGTCGGAGGGGAGATCGATCATGGAGGGCCTCTTCATCAACCTTGTTGCCCCCACCATGATGTGTGAGTAGTTCACCACAGACCTACAGGTCCGTAGGTAGTACCTAGATGGCAATCTCTCTCTCTCTCTCTCGATCATCAATACAATGTTCATCGCATCTTTGCCTTGATCTATCCGATGTAATCCCTTTGTATGGTGTGTTTGTTGGGATCCAATGAATTGTGAGTTTATGTTCAGATTATTCATGAATAGTATTTGAGTCAAACCTCATTACAATGATTCTTATTTGCATGATCATCATAGCTTCGTAATGTTCTCCGATCTATTGAGATAGTTTGGCCAACTAGATTGATATTTCTTCGGTGGGAGTGGTGCGTTGTAGTAGGTTCTACCTGACGAGTTTCTATATCCCAGTGACAAAAGGGGACACGTTGTGTCTTTGTGTTGTTGATACTAAGGATAAAACGATGGGGTTTATTCATATTAGTTGAGTTTACTTTGTCTACATCATGTCATCGTCCTCCAACCATTACTCCGTTTGTCATGAACTTAATACGTAGAGAGGCAAGCTTAGAAGCGCTCTTGAAGTGGAGTAATAGTAGTAGGTGCAGGCAGGAGTCAGCCTATTTGCTTATGGACGTGATGCCTATATACACATGATCATTACCGTGAACATCGCATAATTATTCGCTTTTCTATCAATTGCCCAACAGTAATTTGTTTACCCACCGTATGCTTTGCTCATGAGAGATGCCACTAGAGAACTCTACGGCCCCTGGGTGTATTCACTTATAAATTCACAAACGCTATCATTACCTTGCTGTTATTTATTACCTTTTATTTTATTTTGCACTTTACTATTATCTACAATTATCTACACAACTCACTTGCTTGCAAATAACGAGAACAAGGGGATTGACAACCCTCTTGCCGGCATTGGGTGCAAGTTGTTTGTTCTTTTGTGTGCAGCCACTGAAGACGGTTGAGGATTCGTATTCCTATTGGTTTGATAAACCTTGGTTTCATAACTGAGGAAAATACTTACACACTTTGTGTTGTGATTACCCGTTCCTCTTCACGGAAAACCCAACACAGATCATGAGTATCAGGAAGGGTTTTTGGCGCTGTTGCCGGGGAATACCATCACCAACTATCAAGTAACTTCGCACAAAATTTCATTCACTTGTTCTTCTTTTTATTTGCTGTTATATTTAGTTTGTCTCATAAAAATCACAAATATTTTTTTTATCTTTGCTAGTTACTAGTTTGCTTCTAGTTTGCTTTACTTGTTAGTTTGCTTGTCTTGCTTGTTGCTTTGCTTGTCCGGTCACCATGTCTGAGGATAGATTCCACAATATCTCTTATTATAAAAGAATGTCGGAAATAGAGGGTTCTATGAAAACCTTCATGTCTTGACAGTTTGAGCATAATAAATTCTTTACCTCTGAAATAAAGGAACATTCAATTTTGCTTGATGCTATTAGTATGCAACTTGATGAAATCAATAAAGAGGTATCTAGCCTTCAATCACAATTTGCTCACACTGAAGAATTGTGAGGAAAAATCTCTGATAAGCAAGCCACTCTAGTAAGGATGGCCGCTAAACTGGAATCTTTCCCGGTTATGAATCATGATGAAGATCTTAAAATGATTGGTGTTTCTCCTATTGAATCTTTGTTTACATCTCTGAATATAAATGATAAAGGGACTAGAGATGAGTCAACTTTAGTTAAGGAGCATCATGTTTGCTTGGAGGGTGATGATTCTAATGCTAAAACTGAAAAAAGTGGGTTTGGATAGGTCAAAACTTTAACTAGTGATGTGCCCACTATCTTGGATTACAAGGACTTTAATTATGATAAATGCTCTTTAGTAGAATGTATTTCCTTGCTGCAATCCATTATTAGCTCACCCAATGCTTATGAACAAAACAAAGGTTTTACCGAATATATAGTAGAAGCTATGATAAAAGCTTATGATGAGAAACTTGAGCTTGAAACTTCTATTCCTAGAAAATTGCATGATGAGTGGGAACGTACTATCAAAATAAAGATAAATAAATATGAATGCAATGCTTTGTGTGACCTTAATTCTAGTGTTTCAACCATACCAAAAACTTTATGTGATGTGCTTTGGTCTCACTAATATTGAAGAGTGTTCCCTAAACTTGCATCTTGAAGATTCTACCATCAAGAAACCTTTAGGTAAAATTAATGATGTGCTTATTATTTCAAACAAAAATTATGTGCCTGTAGATTTCATTGTGCTTGATATTGATTGCAATCCTTCTTGTCCCATAATACTTGGAAGGCCATTTTTACGAACTATAGATGCAATTATTGATATGAAAGAGGGAAAGATAAGATTCCAATTCCCATTAAAGAAGGGTATGGAACACTTCCCTAGGAAGATAATTAAACCACCTTATGAATCAATCATGAGAGCTACCTACGGGTTGAGTGTCAAAGATGACAACACTTCAAACTATGCATTATGCCTAGCTAGGGGCATAAAACAATAGCGCTTGTTGGGAGGCAACCCAATATATATCTTTATTTTTGTTTTTACTTTCTATTTTTGTGTGATAACATGATTTTTGCCTATGTAATGATTGTGTTTTTATATTTTAATTAGTGTTTGTGCCAAGTAAAGCCTTTGGGATGACTCACAAGATGAGTAGAAACGATGCTGAATCTGAAATAGAAACTTTGACTCCAGTGAAGGAATTTTCATTTTTTACTGGAGCGTGATAATGATCTGAAATTTTAACACAATATTTATATACAAATTATTTATGTTGTACTAATTTTTCAGAATTTTTAGAGTTAAATAAGTATGGGCTATTTACAAATTTCTACAGACTGTTCTGTTTTAAACAGATTCTGTTTTGCTTGCATAGTTTGCTTGTTTTGATTATGCCATGGACTATATCGGGGGTGTAAGCCATGAGTAAGTTAGAATACAGTACCTATTATGAAAAAATTAATTTGAATCAATTTATCACAGTACCCCAAGTATGTAATATGTTTCTTATACTAACGGATCTCACGAGTTTTTTTTGAGTTTTGTGTGATTGAAGTTTTCAAGTTTTGGGTGTGGTCACGATGGACTACGGAATAAGGAGTAGCAAGAGACCAAGATTGGGGATGCCCAAGGCACCCCAAGTATAATTCTAAGGATACTCAAGCGTCTAATCTTGGGGATGCCCCGGAAGGCATCCCCTCTTTCGTCCCAATCCATCGGTATGTCACTTGGAGCTATATTTTTATTCATCACATGATATGTGCTTTGCTTGGAGCGTCGTTTGCTTTTGTTTGATTTTACTTTCAGTTTGTCACAATCATCATTTGCTGGACACACCTATTTGAGAGAGACACACCTTCATGATAATTTTCTAGAATACTCTATGTGCATCACTTATATCTTTTGAGCTAGGCAGTTGCTCTAGTACTTCACTTATATCTTTTTGAGCACGGTGGCGTGTAGATTTTATAGAAATATTATGCTCTCATTCTTCACTTATATTTGTTTGAGAGCTGATTAATAGTGATGGTAATTTGCATGGGTCATAAGACTAGTCCAAGAATATTAGGTATTCAATGAATGATAATCAAAACCATCATGTAGCACATATAGAGAAGTTGTGGGTTAATGACATTGATGTGGTAATATGAAAAAGGTGTGAGTCCAAAATTGTTGATTCGTAGAAGTGTCGAGATTAAGAGGTGTTAACTTGTTATTCATCTAAAAATTAAAGAGGCATGGTGATGATCTGTGAGCATTTATATTCCTCGTTGAAATCCTAGTGTTGTTTTGAGTCGGGGGCGCGCGATGGTTAACTCATACCAACCTCCTCCCTCGGGGCATGCGAGGAGTACTTTGATTTGTGATAAAACTAATAAAACTTTGCAATAAGTATGTGAGTTCTTTATGACTAATGTGACACCATGGACATACGCATCTTCACCTTCTCATATTTGCTAGCCTCTTCGGTACCGTGCATAGCCCATTCTCACCTCGAGGATCGGTGCAAATATTCGCCAGTGCATCCAAACCCCGTGACATGATACGCTCTGTTGCACATAAGCCTCATTATATCTTCCTCAAAACAGCCACCATACCGACCTATTATGGCATTTCCATAGCCATTCCGAGATATATTGCCATGCAAATTCCATCGTTACTTCATATGACTAGTTCGTTCATCATCATAATGCTTTGCATGATCGTATAGAGTTGACATAGTATTTGTGGCCAAGCCACCGTTCTTCATATTTTCGATACATGTCACCCTAGATCATTGCACATCCTGGTACACTGCCAGAGGCATTCATACAGAGTCATATCTTCCTATCAGTTCTTCATGTTGAGTTGTAAGTAAATAAAAGTGTGATGATCATAATTATTAGAGCATTGTCCCAGTGAGGAAAGGATGGTGGAGACTATGATTCCCCCACAAGTCGGGATGAGACTCCGGACGAAAAATAAAATAAAAATGGGGGAGGCCAAATGAGTCCACCATATAAAAAAGAGAAAATGGTGGATGCAAAAATAAAAAAAGAGAGAAAAGCCCACCATAAAAAAATGAGAGAAAAGAGAGAAGGGACTTTGCTACTATCCTTTACCACACTTGTGCCTCAGAGTGGCACCATGTTCTTCATATAGAGAGTCTCCTATGTTGACACTTCCATATGCTAGTGGGAATTACCTTTTCATATAATAAACTTGGCCTGTATATTCCTATGACTGGCTTCCTCAAATGCCCGAGGTCTTCATGAGCAAGCAAGTTTGATGCACACCCCACTTAGCTTCAGTTGAGCTTTCATACACTTATAGCTCTAGTGCATCATTTGCATGGCAATCCCTACTCCTCGCATTGATATCTATCGATGAGCATCTCCATAGCTCGTTGGTATGCCTAGTTGATCCGAAACTATATTCTCCACTTTTTACCCCTTTGATACCTACCACCATATTCTGTTCCACCTATATGCTATGTCCAATGGTTCACACTCATGTATTGCGTGAAGAATAAAAAGTTGATGCATATTGAAAAAGTACGATCCAATTGCCTGACTTGGACACCGTGGTGCTCAACATTTGTATCTATGTGGTGAAGACGGAGTCATGCCTTGCTAATATAATAAGATGAATAGGGATAAAACATTCCTTTAGGATCGTATACTTTGAAAAATTAATGATTTTGTTTCTTATACTTATAAATATTACTATGTTGCGGTTTGTTAATTCATCATTTCTCAATGAGCATACATACCAAAGATTACATAATGGGTAGCATCTCAAATCAAAAATTCTGTTTTTATCATTTACCTACTCAAGGACGAGCAGGAATTAAGCTTGGGGATGCTGACACGTCTCCAACGTATCTATAATTTTAGATTGTTCCATGCTGATATATTATCATTCTAGGATACTTTTTGGGTATTTATTTACCAATTTATAATATTTTTGAGCACTAACCTATTGACCCAGTGTTAAGTGCCAGTTCCTGTTTTCTGCGTGTTTTTCCCTTTTCAGAGTTACAATACCAAACGGAGTCCAATTTCCACGAAGCTTTTTGGTGATTTTTTTGGATCAATACAAGACCTAGAAGTTTTGGAGCAGGGCTGATGTGGCTTGAGACTGCATCGGTATTTCCCCAAAGAGGAAGGGATGATGCAGCACAGCGACGGTAAGTATTTCTCTCAGTTATGAAACCAAGGTTATCGAACCAATAGGAGGATCACCACCACCCAATAAGCAGCACCTGCACACAAATAACAAATACTTGCAACCTGACGCGAAAGAGAGGTTGTCAATCTCTCTACGGTAAAAAGATAGATTAGGTAGTGATAGATAGGAGAGATAGATCTCTCAAGAGCACAAAATAAAAAGAGCAAATAAAAAGTGCAGCAATATATTTTTGGGTTTTTGGTATAGTAGATCTGAAAACAAAGAGGCAAAAAGATAGATCGGAAAGCAATATGTTGGAAAAGTAGACCCGGGGGCCGTAGGTTTCACTAGTGGCTTCTCTCATGAGTATAGCACATGGTGGTTGAACAAATTACTGTTGGGCAATTGATAGAAGATAAAATAATCATAACGATATCCAAGGCGATGATCATTATATAGGCATCACGTCCAAGATAAGTAGACCGACTCTTGCCTGCATCTACCACTATTACTCCACACATCGACCACTATCGAGCATGCATCTAGTGTATTAAGTTCATGGAAAAACAGAGTAATGCAATAACAACGATGACATGATGTAGACAAGATCTATTCATGTAGGAATAGACCCCATCTTGTTATCCTTAATGGAAACGATACATGCGTGCCTTGCTGCCCCTTCTGCACTGGGAAAAGACACCGCAAGATCGAACCCATCACAAAGCACCTCTTCCCATGGCAAGAAAAATCGATCTAGTTGGCCTAACTAAACCAAAGATTCGAAGAAGAAATATGAGGCTATAAGTAATCATGCATATAAGAGATCAAAGAAGACTCAAATAATATTCATGGATAGAAACTGATCATGAACTCAAAATTCATCGGATCCCAACAAACACACCGCAAAAGTTTACATCAAATAGATCTCCAAGAGACCATTGTATTGAGAATCAAAAGAGAGAGAGGAAGTCATCTAGCTACTGCCTATGGACCCGTAGGTCTATGGTGGACTACTCACGCATCATCGGAGAGACTCCTATGAAGAAGATGAACCCCTCCGTGATGGTGTTTAGATTGGATCTCAAGGTTCTGGAACTTGCGGCGGCTGGAATTGTGTTTCGTCGACTCCCTGGGGTTTTCTGAATATTTGGGAATTTATAGGCGTCAGAGGCTGTGGAGGGGGGGCCGTGAAGGGCACAACCCACCAGGGCGCGCCAAGGGCCCCCTGGCGCGTCCATGTGGGTTGTGGCCTCCACAACCCACCTCTCTGGCACTTCTTTGGCCCACTGGGTGTCTTCTGGTCCAGAAAAAATCTCCAAAAAGTTTCGTCGCGATTGGACTCCGTTTGGTACTGATATTTTGCGAACTAAAAAACAAGCAAAAATAGCAACTGGCACTTTGGCACTATGTCAATAGGTTAGTCCCAAAAAATGATATAAAGTTGTTACAAAATGATTGTAAAACATACAAGAATGATAATATAACAGCATGGAACAAGCAAAAATTATAGATACGTTGGAGACGTATTAGCATCCCCAAGCTTAATTCCTACTCATCCTCGAGTAGGTAAATGATAAAAACAGAATTTTTGATGTGGAATGCTGCCTAACATGTTCATCTCATATTCTTTTCTTTTGTAGCATGGACATTTGGACTTGTAGATGATTCAAAGCAATAGTCTAGTTTTAACATAATGACTTCAATACTCAAGCATGCCAACAAGCAACCATGTCTTTCAAAATATCAACACTAAAGAAAGTTATCCCAAGGCCATCATGCTCAATCATTGATCCATTCATGAAACACACTCAAATATTAGCTATGCCCAATGCTCAAGTACGATCATAGTGCCCCCTAGTTGGTGCTTTATAAGAGAAGATGGAGACTCAAAGTAAAAATAAAAATTGCATAAAGTAAATAGATAGGCCCTTCGCAGAGGGACGTAGGGATTTGTAGATGTACCGGAGCTCAAAGTTTAAATTGAGAGAGAAAAATATTTTGGGTGGCATACCTTTCCTGTCAACGAAAACGACAAACTATCTCACAATACTTTCCATGGTAGATATATCATAGGTGGTTCCCAAACAGAAAATAAACGCTATTCCTTTTTCCACCATTCTTTCACATTCCATGGCGGGCCGTATCCACGGTTGCCTTCCATACCAACACTTTCCAAGGAATTTATTATTTGACAACATAAAGTATTTTTTTTCTTTTTCGTTCGGGAATGGGCATCCCTATAACCGCCGCACTCTCGTGCAATGACAAGTGAATAAACACTCATCTTGAGAATAACACATCTAGCATGGAAAATTATTGGACACTCCACACCGTTTCATGAGCGGTACGAGCACACAAAAGAGAAGTTTATTTTGAAAATTAGAGATGGCACATACAAATTTGCTTGGAACGGCATGGAAATACTGCATATAATTAGGTATGATGGACTCATAAGGCAAAACTTGGTTTAAGGATTTTGGATGCACAAGTAGTATTTCTACTTAGTACAAATGGAGGCTAGCAAATCGATTGAGAAGCAACCAAACCAAGAAACTAAAATTCACATAAGCGAGCATTGAGCATAACTAACACCGAATAATGCACCATAAGTAGGATGTAATTTCATTGCATAACTATTGACTTTCGTACTTGCATAGGGAATCACAAACCTTAACACCAATATTCCTACTAAAGCATAATTACTAGCTAACATGACTCACATATTACTATCATCATGTCTCAAAACTATTACAAGGAATCAAGTTTAATTTGTCCAATGATCTTCATGAAAGTTTTTATTATATCCTCCTTGGATATCTATCACTTTGGGACTAGTTTCATATATTGCCATTGCTTTTTGACAAGCTCAAACAAGTTTAAGTGAAGCACATGAGCATAAAGATTTCATCTCTCAAAACGATATAAGTGAAGCATGAGAGGATTTATTCAAAATTTACTAACTCTCTAATTAATCTAAGTGAAGCATGAGAGTATTTCTACAAAAATTTCCAAGCACACCGTGCTCAAAAAGATATAAGTGAAGCACTAGAGCAATTCTATAGCTCAAAAAGTTTAAGTGAAGCATAGAGAGCAATTCTAACAAATCATAGCATAATTTTGGCTCTCCCAAATAGGTGTGTCTGATACGTCTCCAACGTATCTATAATTTTTGATTGTTCCATGCTATTATATTATCTGTTTTGGATCTTTTATATGCATTAATATGCTATTTTATATTATTTTTGGGACTAACCTATTAATCTAGAGCCTAGTGCCAGTTTCTGTTTTTCCTTGTTTTTGAGTATTGCAGATAAGGAATATTAAACGGAGTCCGAACGGAATAAAATCTTCGGAATGATTTTTCTTGGACCAGAAGAAACCCAGCAAATTTGGAGATGAAGGCAGGACAGCCGCCGTGTGGCGACAAGCCACAGGGGCGCGCCCTAGGGGGGGGGGGCTGGCTTGTGACCCCACGGCAGCCCTCCTAACCCTATTCTTCGGCCTATAAATTCCCAAATATTCCCTGGATACTAAAAAGAGCCACGAAAATACTTTTCCGCCGCCGGAAGCCTCTGTTCCCATGAGATCCAATCTTGGAGCCTTTTCCGGTAATCTGCCGGAGGGGGATTCGATCACGGAGGGCATCTACATCAACTCCATTGCCCCTCCGATGATGCGTGAGTAGTTTACCAGAGACCTTCAGGTCCATAGCTAGTAGCTAGATGGCTTCTTCTCTCTCTTTGTTCTTCAATACCATGTTCTTCATGATCTTCATGGAGATCTATCCGATGTAATACTCTTTTGCGGTGTGTTTGTCGAGATCTGATGAATTGTGGGTTTATGATCAGCTTATCTATGAATATTATTGGAATCTTCTCTGAATTCTTATATGCATGATTTCATATCTTTGCAAGTCTCTTCGAGTTATTGGTTTGGTTTGGCCAACTAGATTGGTAATTCTTGCAATGGGAGAAGTGCTTAGTTTTGGGTTCAATCTTGCGGTGTCCTCACACAGTGACAAAGTAGGGGTAGCGAGGCACGTATTTGTATTGTTGCCATCGAGGATAAAAAGATGGGGTTTTCATCATATTGCTTGAGTTTATCCCTCTACATCATGTCATCTTACCTAATGCGTTACTCTGTTCTTCATGAACTTAATACTCTAGATGTAGGCAGGAGTCGGTCGATGTGTGGAGTAATAGTAGTAGATGCATAATCGTTTCAGTCTACTTGAAACGGACGTGATGCCTATATGCATAATCATTGCCTTGGATATCTTCATAATTATTCGCTTTTCTATCAATTGCTCGACAGTAATTTGTTCACCCACCGTATTATTTTCCTTCATGAGAGAAGCCTCTAGTGAAACATATGGCCCCCGGGTCTATTTTCCATCTTATACTTTCAGATCTAAAACCAAAAATACCAAAAATACCTCTCTGCCTTATTTTTACTTTTGTTTTACTTTCCGTTCAAGCAATCTATTATACCTATCTCTATCAGATCTCATCCTTGCAAATAACCGTGAAGGGATTGACAACCCCTTTATTGCGTTGGGTGCAAGTGTTTGATTATTTGTGTAGGTACATCTATTGGGGACTTGCTTGTATCTCCTACTGGATTGATACCTTGGTTCCCAACAACTAAGGGAAATACTTATCTACTTTGCTGCATCACCCTTTCCTCTTCAAGGGAAAACCAACGCATGCTCAAGAAGTAGCAAGAAGGATTTCTGGCGCCGTTGCCGGGGAGATCTACATCAAGCCTACCAAGTACCCATCACAAACTCATCTCTTGCATTTACTTTATTTGCTATTTGCCTCTCGTTTTCCTCTCCCCTACTTCTAAAACGATTTTCAGAAAATACCAAAAAGATTTGCCTTTTTATTCGCCCTTTTCCGTTTGACTTTTCGTTTGCTTTTCGTTTGCTTGTGTGCTAGATCGCTTGCTTTGTCACGATGACTCAAGAGAACACCAAGTTGTGTGACTTCTCCAATACTAATAATAATGATTTTATTAGTACTCCGATTGCTCCCGCCACTAGTGCGGAATCTTGCGAAATTAATGCCGCTTTGCTTAATCTTCTTACGAAAGAACAATTTTTCGGCCTTCCTAGTGAAGATGCCGCATCCCATCTAAATACTTTCGTTGAGTTATGTGATATGCAAAAGAAGAAAGATGTGGATAATGATATTGTTAAATTGAAGCTATTTCCGTTCTCACTATGAGATCGTGCTAAAACTTGGTTTTCATCTTTGCCTAAAAATAGTATTGATTCCTGGAATAAGTGTAAAGATGCTTTTATTTCCAAGTACTTTCCACCCGCTAAAATCATCTCCCTTAGGAACGATATAATGAATTTTAAGCAACTTGATCATGAGCATGTTGCACAATCATGGGAGAGGATGAAACTTATGATTAGAAATTGCCCCGCGCATGGTTTGAGTTTATGGATGATTCCGCCGCGGGTGGTACTTTTATGGAAATCACGTTAGGAGAAGCTACTAAACTCCCAGATAATATTATGGCAAATTACTCTCAATGGCATACCGAAAGATCTCCTACTAGTAAAAAAAGTGCATGCTATTGAAGAAATAAATACTTTCAGTGAAAAGATGGATGAATTGATGAAATTGTTTGCTAGTAAGAGTGCTCCTATTGATCCTAATGATATGCCTTTGTCTTCTTTGATTGGAAATAATAATGAATCTATGGATGTGAATTTTGTTGGTAGGAACAATTTTGGTAATAACGCGTATAGAGGTAATTTCAATTCTAGACCGTTTCCCAGTAACTCCTCTAATAATTATGGTAATTCCTACAACAATTCTTATGGAAATTATAATAAGATGCCCTCTGATCTTGAGAATAATATTAAAGAATTTATTAGCTCGCAAAAAGGTTTCAATGCTATGATTGAAGAAAAATTGCTCAAGATTGATGATTTGGCTAGGAACGTTGATAGAATTTCTCTTGAGATTGATTCTTTGAAAATTAGATCTATTCCTCCCAAGCATGATATTAATGAGTCTTTAAAGGCTATGAGAATTTCTATTGATGAATGTAAGGAAAGAACCGCTAGAATACGTGCTAAGCGTGAATGGCTTGAAAAAGTGTGTTCTCGTGATAATAATGATGAAGATCTTAAAGTGATTGATGTGACTCCTATTGAATCTTTGTTTTCTAATGTAAATCTTGATAAAGATGGTACTGGAGATGAGTCAACTTTAGTTAAAAGGTGTCCCAATGATTCGGAGTTTATAGATCTTAATGCTAAGATTGATAAAAGTGGGATTGAAGAGGTCAAAACTTTAAATAGCAATGAACCCACTCTTTTGGATTTCAAGGACTATAATTATGATAGTTGTTCTTTGATTGATTATGTTTCCTTGTTGCAATCCATGTTGAATTCTCCGCAAGCTTATAATCAAAATAAAGCTTTTACTAAACATATCGTGGATGCTTTGATGAAATCTTTTGAAGAAAAACTTGAGTTGGAAGTTTCTATACCTAGAAAGCTTTATGATGAGTGGGAACCAACTATTAAGATTAAAATTAAAGATTATGAGTGCCATGCTTTGTGTGATTTGGGTGCTAGCGTTTCCACGATTCCAAAAACTTTATGTGATGTGTTAGGTTTTCGTGAATTTGATGATTGCTCTTTAAATTTGCATCTAGCGGATTCCACTATTAAGAAACCTATGTGAAGGATTAATGATGTTCTTATTGTTGCAAATAGGAATTATGTTCCCGTAGATTTCATTGTTCTTGATATAGATTGCAATCCTACATGTCCTATTATTCTTGGTAGACCTTTCCTTAGAACGATTGGTGCAATTATTGATATGAAGGAAGGAAATATTAGATTCCAATTTCCATTAAGGAAAGGTATGGAGCACTTTCCTAGAAAGAAAATAAAATTACCTTATGAATCTATTATGAGAGCTACTTATGGATTGCATACCAAAGATGACAATTGCTAGATCTATTGCGTTATGCCTAGCTAGGGGCGTTAAACAATAGCGCTTGTTGGGAGGCAACCCAATTTTATTTTTATGCTTTTGTTTTTGCTTCTGTTTTTGAGTGTTTCAGACATTATTACCTCTGTAGTAATGGTGTTTTCTTGTTTAAATTAGTGTTTGAGCCAAGTAAGACCTTTGGGATGGTCTACGGTGTTTGTGATTTGATTTTGCTGAAAAACAGAAACTTTTTGTCTCAGTCCAGGAATTTTGTAAATTCACTGGCACGTGATTTTGATCTGAAGTTTTTACACAATATTGATATACAAATTACACTGATTTTACTAATTTTCAGAATTTTTGGAGTTACAGAAGTATTCTAAGTCTATAGATTGCTACAGACTGTTCTGTTTTAGACAGATTCTGTTTTCTATGTGTATTTGCTTATTTTGATGTATCTATGGGTTGTATCGGGGGGTATGAACCATGGAGAAGTTGGAATACAGAAGATATTACACCAATATAAATAAATAATGAGTTCACAATAGTACCTAAAGTGGTGATTTATTTTTCTTATACTAACGGATCTCATGAGTTTTCTGTTGAGTTTTGTGTTGTGAAGTTTTCAAGTTTTGGGTAAAGATTAGATGGACTATGGAATAAGGAGTGGCAAGAGCCTAAGCTTGGGGATGCCCAAGGCACCCCAAGCCATATTCAAGGATACCAAAAAGCCTACGCTTGGGGATGCCCCGGAAGGCATCCCCTCTTTCGTCTTCAATCCATCGGTAAATTTACTTGAGGCTATATTTTTATTCACCACATGATATGTGTTTTGCTTGGAGCGTCTTGTATGATATGAGTCTTTGATTTTTAGTTTGCCACAATCATACTTGCTGCACACATATTTTGAGAGAGACACGCTGAATCATGAATTTATTAGAATACTCTATGTGCTTCACTTATATCTTTTGAGCTAGGCAATGTTGCTCTAGTACTTCACTTATATATTTTTAGAGCACGGTGGTGTTTTATTTTATAGAAATTACTGAACTCTCGTACCTCACTTATATTATTTTGAGAGTCTTTAAAACAGCATGGTAATTGGTTTAGGTTATGAATTTAGTCCTAATATAATGGGCATCCAAGAGGGATAAAATAAAAACTTTCATATTAAGTGCATTGAATACTATGAGAAGTTTGATTCCTTGCATATAGTTTTGAGATATGAAGATGGTAATATGAGAGTCATGCTAGTGAGTAATTGTGAATTGGAAGAAATACTTGTGTTGAAGTTTGTGATTCCCGTAGCATGCACGTATGGTGAACCGTTATGTAACGAAGTCGGAGCATGATTTGTTTAATGATTGTCAACCTTTGTGTGAGGGTCGGGAGCACGAGATGGTTAACTCCTACCAACCTCTCCCCTAGGAGCATGCGTCTAATGCTTTGTATCGATAACTAATAGACTTTTGCAATAAGTATGTGAGTTCTTTATGACTAATGTTGAGTCCATGGATTATACGCACTCTCACCCTTCCACCATTACTAGCCTCTCTAGTACCGCGCAACTTTCGCCGGTGCATCAAACCCACCTTCCTCAAAACAGCCACCATATACTTTCCTCAAAACAGCCACCATACCAACCTATTATGGCATTTCCATAGCCATTCCGAGATATATTGCCATGCAACTTCCACCGTTCCGTTTTTCATGACACGCACCATCACTTTCATATTGCATATAGAGTCATATTTTGTTCTAGGTATCGAGTTGTAATTTTTTGAGTTGTAAGTAAATAAAAGTGTGATGATCTTCATTATTAGAGCATTTGTCCCGTGAGAGAAAAGGATGATGGAAGCTATGAATCACTCACAAGTTGGGATGAGTCTCCGGACTTTACAAATAATAAAAGAGGCCAACGAAGCCCAAATAAAAAAAGGCCAAAAGATGCCCACCAAAAAAAATGAGAGAAAGAGAGAAGGGACAGTGCTACTATCTTTTTCAACACTTGTGCTTCAAAGTAGCACCATGATCTTCATGATATAGGGTCTCCTATTTTATCACTTTCATATAACTAGTGGAATTTTTCATCATATGCATAACCACTTAGTTTTCTTTTTGAGCTTTCATACACTTATAGCTCTAGTGCATCCGTTGCCTGGCAATCCCTACTCATTCACATTGATATCTATTGATGGGCATCTCCACAGCCCATTGATACGCCTAGTTGATGTGAGACTATCTTCTCCTTTTTCCTTGCAACCTCCACCATATTCTATTCCACCTATAGTGCTATATCCATGGCTCACGCTCATGTATTGCGTGAGAGTTGAAAAGGTTTGAGAACATAAAAAGTGTGAAACAATTGCTTGGCCTGTCATCGGGGTTGTGCATGATTTAGATACATTGTGTGGGGAAGATGGAGCATAGCCAGACCATATGATTTTGTAGGGATAACTGTCTTAGGCCATGTTATTTCGAAAGGACACGATTGCCTTGTTGGTATGCTTGAAGTATTAATATTTTTATGTCAATATTAGACTTTTGTTTTGAATCTTATGGATCTGAATATTCATGCCACAATAAAGAATATTACATGGATAAATATGTTAGGTAGCATTCCACATTAAAAATTCTGTTTTTATCATTTACCTACTCGAGGACGAGCAGGAATTAAGCTTGGGGATGCTTGATACGTCTCCAACGTATCTATAATTTTTGATTGTTCCATGCTATTATATTATCTGTTTTGGATGTTTTATATGCATTAATATGCTATTTTATATTATTTTTGGGACTAACCTATTAATCTAGAGCCTAGTGCCAGTTTCTGTTTTTTCCTTGTTTTTGAGTATTGCAGATAAGGAATATTAAACGGGGTCCAAACGGAATAAAATCTTCGGAATGATTTTTCTTGGACAAGAAGAAACCCAGCAAACTTGGAGATGAAGGCAGGAGAACCGCCGTGTGGCAACAAGCCACAGGGGCGCGCCCCCCTGGCTTGTGGCCCCACGGCAGCCCTCCTAACCCTATTCTTCGGCCTATAAATTCCCAAATATTCCCTGGATACTAAAAAGAGCCACGAAAATACTTTTCCGCCGCCGGAAGCCTCTGTTCCCGTGAGATCCAATCTTGGAGCCTTTTCCGGTAATCTGCCGGAGGGGGATTCGATCACGGAGGGCATCTACATCAACTCCATTGCCCCTCCGATGATGCGTGAGTAGTTTACCACAGACCTTCGGGTCCATAGCTAGTAGCTAGATGGCTTATTCTCTCTCTTTGTTCTTCAATACCATGTTCTTCATGATCTTCATGGAGATCTATCCGATGTAATACTCTTTTGCGGTGTGTTTGTCGAGATCTGATGAATTGTGGGTTTATGATCAGCTTATCTATGAATATTATTTGAATCTTCTCTGAATTCTTATATGCATGATTTCATATCTTTGCAAGTCTCTTCGAGCTATTGGTTTGGTTTGGCCAACTAGATTGGTAATTCTTGCAATGGGAGAAGTGCTTAGTTTTGGGTTCAATCTTGCGGTGTCCTCACCCAGTGACAAAGTAGGGGTAGCGAGGCACGTATTTGTATTGTTGCCATCGAGGATAAAAAGATGGGGTTTTCATCATATTGCTTGAGTTTATCCCTCTACATCATGTCATCTTACCTAATGTGTTACTCTGTTCTTCATGAACTTAATACTCTAGATGCAGGCAGGAGTCGGTCGATGTGTGGAGTAATAGAAGTAGATGCAGAATCGTTTCAGTCTACTTGACACGGACGTGATGCCTATATGCATAATCATTGCCTTGGATACCTTCACAATTATTCGCTTTTCTATCAATTGCTCGATAGTAATTTGTTCACCCACCGTATTATTTTCCTTCATGAGAGAAGCCTGTAGTGAAACCTATGGCCCCCGGGTCTATTTTCCATCTTATACTTTCAGATCTTAAACCAAAAATACCAAAAATACCTCGCTACCTTATTTTTACTTTTGTTTTACTTTCCGTTCAAGCAATCTATTATACCTATCTCTATCAGATCTCATCCTTGCAAATAACCGTGAAGGGATTGACAACCCCTTTATTGCGTTGGGTGCAAGTGTTTGATTATTTGTGTAGGTACATCTATTGGGGACTTGCTTGTATCTCCTACTGGATTGATACCTTGGTTCTCAACAACTGAGGGAAATACTTATCTACTTTGCTGCATCACCCTTTCCTCTTCAAGGGAAAACCAACGCATGCTCAAGAAGTAGCAGTGTCCAGCAAGGATACACGTGACAAACTAACAAGAAAAGCAAGCAAAGACTCAAATGATACAAGACGCTCCAAGCAAAACTCATGATATGTGATGAATAAAAATATAGCTCCAAGTAAAATACCGATGGTCGTTAGAAGAAAGAGGGGATGCCACTCGGGGGCATCCCCAAGCTTAGTTGCTTGTTTCTCTTTGGATATATCTTGGGGGTTCTGTAGCATAAGCAAGCTTAGGCTCTTTTCACTCCTTATTCCTTCATCCATCGTGATCTCACCCAAAACTTGAAAACTTCAATCACACAAAACTCAACAAAATCTTCGTAAGATCCGTTAGTATAATAAAGAAAATCACTACTTTAGGTGCTGTTGCAAACCCATTCATATTTTGTTATTGCATTATACCTACTGTATTTTAACTTTACCATGGCTCATGCCCTTCAATATAACCCATAGATTCATCAAAACAAGCACACAATGCAACGAAAACAGAATCTGTCTTAAACACAACAGTCTGTAGTAATCTGTACTCTAACCATACTTCTGTAACTCTAAAAATTATAAAAAATTAGGAAAACGTAATGAATTTGTATAGCAACACTGTGTTAAAATTTCAGCTCAAGATCACGTTCCAGTAAAAAGCGCAAATTCAAATACTGGGCGCAAAGTTTCTGTTTCAGATTCAGCATCGCTTCTACTCATCTTATGAATCACCCTAAAGGCTCTACTTGGCACAAACACTAAATAAACCATAAAAACACAATCATAACAGAGGAATAATTGTGTCAATACTCAAAAGCAGAAAGGAAAAAAGCAAAAATTTATTTATTCATTGGGTTGCCTCCCAACAAGCGCTATCGTTTTACGCCCCTAGCTAGGCATAACGCATAGATTCAAGTATTGTCATCTTTGGTTTTGGATCCATAGGATGCCCTCATATTGATTCATATGGTGGCTTAATTATTGTTCTAGGGAAGTGTTCCATACCCTTTCTTAGTGGAAATTGAAAACGAATATTGCCTTCTTTCATATCAATCACGGCACCTATAGTATGTAAAAACGGTCTACCAAGTATAATGGGACAAGACGGATTGCAATTAATATCAAGCACAATAAAATCTATGGGCACATAGTTCCTATTTGCAAGAATAAGAACATCATTAATTCTTCCCAAAGGTTTTTTAATAGTAGAATCCGCCAAGTGCAAATTAAGAGAACATTCTTCAATATTGGTGAGACCAAGCACATCACATAAAGATTTCGGAATCGTGGAAACACTAGCACCCAAATCACATAAAAGCAATGCACTCATAATTTTTAATCTTGACCTTAATGGTAGGTTCCCACTCATCATGTAATTTTCTAGGAATAGAAATTTCCAACTCTAACTTTTCTTCAAAATATTTCATCATGGCATCAACGATATGTTTAGTAAAAGCTTTATTTTGGTCATAAGCATGGGGTGAATTCAACATGGATTGCAGCAAAGAAATACATTCAATCAAAGAGCAACTATCATAACTAAATTCATTGCAATCCAAAATAGTGGACACATCACTAGTTAAAGTTTTGACCTCTTCAAACCCACTTTTATCAAAAATTTCATCAAGATTTTCACCCTCCAAATTATTGGGATGCCTTCTAGCTAAAGTTGACTCTACTTCAGTCCCTTCATCATCAATCTTAATATTACTAAACAAGGAATCAATAGAAGAAACACCAAGCACTTTAAGATCTTCATCATTTTTATAAAGGCAATCACTAGAAAACGATTTTTCTAAGATTTCTCTTTTAGCTCTAAGCATAGCGGTTCTTTTCTTACTTTCATCCATAGAGACATATAAAGCTTTAATTGATTCATAAATCTTAGGCACAAAAGGTTTCAACTTGAGGTTTTCAACATCATGAGAAATTCTATCAATGCGTCTAGACATATCATCAATCTTATTCAACTTTTCTTCTATCATAGTATTGAAAGCCTTTTGCGCATTGATAAATTATTTAATATTACTCTCAAGATCAGAGGTGTTCCTATTATTATTGTAAGAGGAATTACCATAGGAATTACCATAATTATTAGAGGAATTTCTAGGAAAAGGCCTAGGATTAAAATTACCTCTATAAGCATTGTTATTGAAATTGTTTCGCGAGACAAAGTTCACATCTACGGAATCACTATTTTGCTCAATCAAGGTAGACAAAGGCACATCATTAAGATCAATAGGAGCATTTTTACTAGCAACCAATTTCATCAAAGCATCAACCTTATCAGTCAAAGTAATAATTTCTTCAACCGAATTAACTTTTTTACTAGTAGGAGCTCTTTCGGTATGCCATTGCGAATAATTTGCCATAATATTGTCTAGCAATTTAGTAGCTTCACCCAAAGTAATTTCCATAAAAGTACCACCCGCGGCGGAATCTAAAAGATTTCTAGAGACAAAATTTAACCCCGCATAAAAAATTTGTATGATCATCCAGAGATATAAACCATGAGTAGGACAACTTATTTGCATCAATTTCATTCTTTCCCAAGATTGTGCAACATGCTCATGTTCAAGTTTCTTAAAATTCATGATTTGTGTCCTAAGGGAAATAATTTTCGCGGGCGGAAAATACTTAGTAAAAAAATCATCCTTGCACTTATTCCAAGAATCGATACTATTGCGAGGCAAAGAGGAAAACCAAATTTTTGCACGATCCCGCAAGGAAAAAGGAAATAATTTCAACTTCACAATATCATTGTCCACATCTTTCTTATTTTGCAAATCACACAATTCTACGAACGTGTTTAGATGGGACGCGGCATCCTCATTAGGATTACCGGCAAATTGATCTTTCATGACAAGATTCAACAAAGCGGCATTAATATAACAAGACTCCGCACTAGTGGCGGGAGGAGCAATAGGAGTACTAATAAAATCATTGTTATTAGTATTGGAAAAATCACACAACTTGGTTTTTTCTTGAGTCATCATGACTACGCAAACAAGATTGCAAGCAAGCAAGAGATTGGACGAGAAAAAGGCAAACGAAAAAGAGGGCGAATAAAACGGCAAATTGGTGAAGTGGGGGAGAGGAAAACGAGAGGCAAATGGCAAATAATATAATTGCAAGGAGATGAGATTTGTGATTAGGAACCTTGTTGGGGATATAATCCTGTGGTGAGACCCGCCCAAGTGGGGCCGGGTCATGAGGTTGGCGGCTTAGCGATAAAGGTTTGGAAGAAGCTTGCTCAGTGGGCCTGAAGGCCCAGAGGGAGAAGACAGTGTATGACCCGGTGGCGTAGGTGCACTAGTTCGGCAAAGAGATGGTGATACAAGTGCAATATGGATGGTAGATATAAGTTTTTGTAATCTGAAAATATAAAAACAGCAAGGTAGCAAGTAACTAAAGTGAGCACAAACGGTATTGCAATACTTGAAAACAAGGCCTAGGGTTCATACTTTCACTAGTGCAAGTTCTCTCAACAATACTAACATAGTTGAATCATATGTAAATCCCTCACGTGCGACAAAGAGTTCACTCCAAAGTCACAAATAGCGGAGAACAAACGAAGAAATTATTGTAGGGTACGAAACACCTCAAAGTTATCTTTTCCGATGAATCTTATGAGCTATCCCTATAAGTGTCACGAACAGCCCTAGAGTTCGTACTAAAATAACACCTTAAGATACACATCAACCAAAACCCTAATGTCACCTAGATACTCCAATGTCACCACGAGTACCCATGGGCTTGATTATACGATATGCATCACACAATTTCAGATTCATCATGTTCAATCCAACACAAAGAACTTCAAAGAGTGCCCCAAAGTTTCTACCAGAGAGTCAAGACGAAAACGTGTGCCAACCCCTATGCATAGATTCCCAAGGTCACGGAACCCGCAAGTTGATCACCAAAACATACATCAAGTGGATCAATAGAACATCCCATTGTCACCATGGATATCCCATCGCAAGACATACATCAAGTGTTCTCAAATCCTTAAAGACTCAATCCGATAAGAAAACTTCAAAGGGAAAACTCAATTCATCACAAGAAGATAGAGAGGGGGAAACTCCATATGATTCATCTATATTAATAAAGCTCGCGGTACATCAAGATCGTGTCATCTCAAGAACACGAAAGAAAGAGATCAAACACATAGCTACTGGTACATACCCTCAGTCCTGAGGGTGAACTACTCCCTCCTCGTCATGGAGACCGCCGGGATGATGAAGATGGCCTCTGGTGATGGTTTCCCCCTACGGCAAGGTGCCGGAATGGGCTCCCGATTGGTTTTTCGTGGCTACAGAGGCTTGCGGCGGCGGAACTCCCGATCTAGGTTTCTTTCTGGGGGTTACGGGATTTATAGGAGTACTTGGCGTTGGAATCAAGTCAGGGGGACTCCCGAGGGACCCACAAGCTAGGGGGCGCGCCCTAGGGGGGGCGCCCCCTAGGCTTGTGGCTACCTCGGGATTCCTCTCCGGTATCTTTTTGCTCCAGTATTTTCTATACTTTCCAAAAATATTCTCCGTAAATTTTCAACCCATTCCGAGAACTTTTATTTGTGCACAAAAAACGACACCATAGTAGTTCTGCTGAAAACAGCGTCAGTCTGGGTTAGTTCTAATAAAATCATACCAAAATCATATAGAATTATTGTAAACATGGTATGAATACTTCATAAATTATAGATATGTTGGAGACGTATCAGCATCCCCAAGCTTAATTCCTGCTCGTCCTCGAGTAGGTAAATGATAAAAGAAATAATTTATGAAGTGTGAATGCTAGCAAGTGCACAAGTTTGATCAATGATAATTCCAATCACTTTTTCTAGCATCAATATAAACCATAAACATTAGCTCATCTCATAAAACTTCTCATGATCAAGTAACAAGCTATTCACATGTTAAAGTATAGACCAGAAAGTTTCTTGAAAACTAACAAACCATATTCCTAGTCATCGAACAATTGCAATTCATCTTATTTTCAGGAAGGGTCTATGTAAGAGCTTTGATTTAGCAAATTCCACATACTCAACTATCATATAGTCTTCCATGATTATTGTCACTCAAAGCATATTTTTAGAACAAATAGCATCCACCGAACATAGAGAAAGATAGGGGCTTAATGTTTTGCCTCCCAACTTATTTATCATATAGATAATTGTCAACAATAATAATTCATGATCAAATATATTTGTGTGGATATATATGTCTAGATCATTCCCCAACACATGATGCTTGCCAAGAGAAAAAGGCGAAATATAGGAAGTGGTGAAGATCACCATGACTCTTGCATAAAGGTAAGTACTAGAAAGTAAAAGATAGGCCCTTCGCAGAGGGAAGCATTGATTTGCAAAGGTGCCAGAGCTCGAGCTTTTAAAACAGAGATGAATAATAATTTTGAGCGGTATGCTTTCATTGTCAACATAACAACCCAGAGATCTCGGTATCTTCCATGCTAGATACATTATGGGTGGTTCCCAAACAAAATGGTAAAGTTTTTACTCCCCCTCCACCAATCAATCACACTCCACGGCGAGCCGAATCCACGGGTACCGTCCATACAAACAACAATCTTGGGGGAGTTTTTGTTTCATTATATTTTGATTTGATTTTTGAGCATGGAACTGGGCATCCCGAATACCAGCCACTTTCTCGTGAATGATAGTGAATCAACACATATCGTGAGAATAACCCACCTAGCATGGAAGATACTGACAGCCCCTAGTAAATATTATTTGAAGGTTTAGAGTTTGGCACATGCAAATTTACTTGGAACGGCAGGTAAATACCGCATATAGGTAGGTATGGTGGACTCATATGGAACAACTTTGGGTTTAAGGGTGTTTGGATGCACAAGTAGTATTTCTACTTGGTGCGGAAGTTTTGGCTAGTATGAGGTGGAAGCAAGCACCACATGTTGGAGGATACATAACAATATATCTTCTATACAAATATACCCAAACATAACTCATTAAGTTGTCTTCCTTGTCCAATTTTAACTAATTTTCTCGAGTTTGAAAATAATTAATGAGCTCACAATCATAGAAGATGTCCAAGATAGTATATTTATATGTGGAATCTCTCTTCCTTCAATATTCTTTCATGAATTGTTCAAGTGACCAATGTGGTGTTTGCTAACTTTCAATAAATTTTACCACCTATACTTATTATGTGTGAAGTCATTACTCCCCATGGGATAAGTATATGAAGCATATTTAATTTCAGATTTATGATATTCAATTCATTCAACCATTTACTCATCGGATATAAGTGAAGCACGAGAGTGGATGACAAACTACTCCAAAAAGATATACGTGAAGATCAATGAGTAGCCAACAATTAAATAACTATGTGAAGACTCTCTCATCTAAGAATTTCAGATCTTAAGTATTTTATTAAACAACAGGCAAAAGAAAAATATCACTCCAAGAATAGCATGCATCATGTGAACGAATAAAAATTTAGGCTCAACATAGGCTAACCGATAATTGTTGATGAAGAGAGGTGGGATGCGTAGCATCCCCAAGCTTAGATGCTCGAGACTTCTTGAAATATTTACTTGGGGTGCCTTGGGCATCCCCAAGCTTGAGCTTTTGTATCTCGTTCAATCCTCTCATATCATGGTTTCGCCTATTCTCAAAAACATCTTCCACACAAAACTTGAAAAGAACTCGTGAGATAGGTTAGTACACATAAGAACAAATCAACACTTCATGTACTGCCAAGACATGTTGCACAATAATTTTCAAACATCATTTACTGTTTACTATCGTTTCCACAATTTATATCTACCAATATAGGCTATGAAAACCATATGATAAGTAGATAACAAAACTATGACAGCAATATGTCCAAACAGAACAATCTGTAGCAATCTATTAAACCAGTGTACTTATGTAACACAAAAATTATGAAAATTTAGGACATGCTATAAAATTTATATGAAAATACTGTGTAAAAATTTCAGAAACTTTCCACGTTCCAGTAAAATATGAAAATTCAAACACTACATCAAAAGTTTCTGTTTATACACAGCACACATCAAACATGCAATTCAAGCATCCTAAAAGGCAATTCTTGGAACTTTTTATTGAAAAACAAGATTATAAATAACACCTAACAGAAAAAAAGAAAATAAAATGACGCTCCAAGAAAAACTCATATTATGTGACGAATAAAAATATAGCTCCAAGTAAGATATAACGATAGTGTTGAAGATGAAAGAGGGGATGCCTTCCGGGGCATCCCCAAGCTTAGGCGCTTGAGTCTTCCTTGGATATTACCTTGGGGGTGCCTTGGGCATCCTCAATCTTAGGTTCTTTTCACTCCTTATTCTCCTCATATCGGTGTCTCACCCAAAACTTGAAAACTTCAATCACACAAAACTTAACGGAACTTCGTGAGAAGGGTTAGTGTAGTAAAGATAAATCATTCACTTAGGTACTGTCAAGACAAGATTCATAATTGTTCCCATGTCATACCTACTGTATTCTATCATTCCCATAATTTATATCGCTCAATATAAGCTATAGAAACACTAAAACAAGTAAACTACGCATGCAAAACAGAATCTGTCAAAAACAGAACAGTCTGTGAAGATATGTAGCGTAACCATACTTCCCTGTCTCTAAAAATTCTGAAAAAATAGAAAAATCTAGGAAATTTGTATATCAATCATGTGTAAAAAATTCAGATCAAAAGCATGTCCAGTGAATTTACAAAATTCCTGTACTGAGAGCAAAAGTTTCTGTTTTTGCACAGAATCAAGTCAACTATCATCCACACTATCCCAAAGGCTTTACTTGGCACTTAATTGAAACAAAAGCTATAAAATGTGATTATACAGTAGAGTAATCATGTCGACACACAAAATTGTAGGTATAAATATTGGGTTGTCTCCCAACAAGCGCTTTTCTTTAATGCATTTTTAGCAAGGCATGATGATTTCAATGATGCTCACAAAAAAGATAAGGAATGAAACACAAAGAGAGCATCATGAAGCATATGACTAGCACATTTAAGCCTAACCCACTTCCTATGCATAGGGATTTTGTGAACAAACAATTTATGGGAGCAAGAATCAACTAGCATAGGAAGGCAAAAGAAGCATAACTTCAAAACTTTGAACAGATAGGGAGGAAACTTGGTATTATTGCAATTCCTACAAGCATATGTTCCTCCCTCATAATAATTTTCAGTAGCATCATGAACGAATTCCACAATATAACCAGCACATAAAGCATTCTTTTCATGATCTACAAACATAGAAATTTTACTACTCTCCACACAAGAAAATTTATTCTCATCAATAGTAGTGGGAGCAAACTCAACAAAATAACTATCATGTGAAGCATAATCCAATTGAAAATTAAAATCATGATGACAAGTTTCATGGTTATCATTATTCTTTATAGCATACATGTCATCACAATAATCATCATAAATAGGAGGCATGCTTTCATCATAATAAATTTTCTCATCAAAACTTGGGGGACTAAACATATCATCTTCATCAAACATAGCATCCCCAAGCTTGTGGCTTTGCATATCATTAGCATCATGGATATTCAGATAATTCATACTAGCAATATTGCAATCATGCTCATCATTCAAGGAATTCTCATTAAGTATTTTCATAATTTCTTCCTCTACCAATTGAGCACAATTTTCCGAATCCTTACTTTCACGGAAGACATTATAAAGACGAAACAAATGATGCAACCTAAACTCCATTTTTTTTTGTAGTTTTCTTTTATAAAACCAAACTAGTGAAAAACAAGAAACTAAAAGATTTAATTGCAAGATCTAAAGATATACCTTCAAGCACTCACCTCCCCGGCAACGGCGCCAGAAAAGAGCTTGATGTCTACTACGCAACTTTATTCTTGTAGACTTTGTTGGGCCTCCAAGCGCAGAGTTTTGTAGGAGAGTAGCAATTTTCCCTCAAGTGGATGACCTAAGGTTTATCAATCCGTGGGAGGTGTAGGATGAAGATGGTCTCTCTCAAACAACCCTGCAACCAAATAACAAAGAGTCTCTTGTATCCCCAACACACCCAATACAATGGCAAATTGTATAGGTGCACTAGTTCGGCAAAGAGATGGTGATACAAGTGCAATATGGATTGTAGATATAAGTTTTTATAATCTGAAAATATAAAAACAGCAAGGTAGCAAGTAACAAAAGTGAGCACAAACGGTATTGCAATGCTTGAAAACAAGGCCTAGGGTTCATACTTTCACTAGTGCAAGTTCTCTCAACAATACTAACATAGTTGAATCATATGTAAATCCCTCACGTGCGACAAAGATATCACTCCAAAGTCACAAATAGCAGAGAACAAACGAAGAAATTATTGTAGGGTACGAAACCACCTCAAAGTTATCTTTTCCGATAAATCTTATGAGCTATCCCTATAAGTGTCACGAACAGCCCTAGAGTTCGTACTAAAATAACACCTTAAGATACACATCAACCAAAACCCTAATGTCACCTAGATACTCCAATGTCACCACGAGTACCCATGGGCTTGATTATACGATATGCATCACACAATTTCAGATTCATCATGTTCAATCCAACACAAAGAACTTCAAAGAGTGCCCCAAAGTTTCTACCAGAGAGTCAAGACGAAAACGTGTGCCAACCCCTATGCATAGATTCCCAAGGTCACGGAACCCGCAAGTTGATCACCAAAACATACATCAAGTGGATCAATAGAACATCCCATTGTCACCACGGATATCCCATCGCAAGACATACATCAAGTGTTCTCAAATCCTTAAAGACTCAATCCGATAAGAAAACTTCAAAGGGAAAACTCAATTCATCACAAGAAGATAGAGAGGGGAAAACTCCATATGATTCATCTATATTAATAAAGCTCGCGGTACATCAAGATCGTGTCATCTCAAGAACTAGTCCCTCCTCGGTGATGGTTTCCCCCTCCGGCAGGGTGCCGGAACGGGCTCCCGATTGGTTTTTCGTGGCTATAGAGGCTTGCGGCGGCGGAACTCCCGATCTAGATTTCTTTCTGGGGGTTATGGGATTTATAGGAGTACTTGGCGTTGGAATCAAGTCAGGGGGACTCCCGAGGGACCCACAAGCCAGGGGGGGCGCCCTAGGGGGCGCCCCCTAGGCTTGTGGCTACCTCGGGACTCCTCTCCGGTATCTTTTTGCTCAAGTATTTTTTATATTTTCCAAAAATATTCTCCATAAATTTTCAGCCCATTCCGAGAACTTTTATTTCTGCACAAAAAACGACACCATGGTAGTTCTGCTGAAAACAGCGTTAGTCCGGGTTAGTTCTAATAAAATCATACCAAAATCATATAGAGTTATTGTAAACATGGCATGAATACTTCATAAATTATAGATACATTGGAGACGTATCAGCCTCCATATCCCGGCTTGCAGCGAGACGGCTCAGATAGCCAGAATGCAACTCGTCGGCTGTAAGTTTCTCTAAGTTAGGAAGGTCAAATTAAGTCTTCTCTTCCTTAGATGGAGCCGCCTCATCTTCATTGGTATGTTTTGATAGTACATGAGAGGGAGCTGGAGATATGTAAGCCGCCCCAGTAACAGTAACTTCTTCATGAGGAGCCACGTCTTCAGCTGTCGGCGGGAGGCTGGGCAGCTTAGGATCAGTTCCTGGATGGGCCTCAGGAGCCTCAATATCCATAGCAGCCGGCTCATTATGCCGAGGAGTCTTTTCACGGGCATCTTTGTCAGCCTCAGACGGCCCATTATGAGTTTCAGGGGTGTTAGGCTTCGGGTTTGCCGATTCTGGGATATCAGGAGTGGCGGTTGACCCGCATGCCTTCCTCCGTTTGGCTTGAGCCCTATGAGCAAAGGTGAAGTTACACGTCAATGAGCAAGGATAGACTATTAACACACGGAGTGGGATATGAAAATACTTACCCCGGGTTGATGATAAAGGGAGCCAACTTTGAGGCGGTTGAGTCGCCGGAAGAAGGAGGCGAGTCCTGGAAAGTTAGCATTGTCAAATACAAGTTGCAACACAAGATTAGCATACAGAAGAGATAAATTCAAGGCAAGAAAGTACTTCGGTGCGCCGTTTCCGAGGAGCCGGATCATTCGGTAAGCCGGATAAAAGATCTTCAGAGCCAGTGCTCCAGGTCTAACGCCTGTTGCCTTCTTGCTGCTTCTTCAAAAGAGAGTTGGGATCCAAGTGAGCAAAAGGGCGAGAACATTTTACCTTCCGTACGGCTCTCCATATTCTTTTTACTGGTAAAAGTTCCAAGTCAGAGGAGATAATGGTTACCTCTGCAACATCAGCATGGCTTGTTTCTGCTTCCTCCTGTGAGTAACCATTGTCAATGAGTTGCATAAAGAGAAGACCAAGGGAGTCAAGTTCTACCTCTGAGTCATCTAGATCGAATAGTTCTTCAGTTGACTGCTTCCTTTTACGAGCTGGCACCTTAATTTTGGTCGCCTTGGGGACTTTGCTCTTCTTTTTGAAGGAAGCGGGAACTTTTTGTTCCAGAAGGAAGAGCCGGCCTGCATATGATAAAGCACATTGGCAGAAAGGTTAACAAAATACATGAAGTACAACATTGAAAGAATGGATGAAGGTTAAGATGGAAAGACTTACATTTGGAGCCGGGTTAAGCACATAAAAAGGGTTTAACCCCGTCTTGCTACAGGCGGCTTGGGATTCTCCAAGCAAAGACTTGACAATGGTATTGAGATCCTGGTCTGTCAAGGGGATCTGGTTGAAGCGTTGAGGATCAGACACCTCGCCAGTATATTGGCACATTAAGGCGCGAGGCGGCTCAACGGCAAAATCCTCCAAGAGACCTAGTAGCGGGTCAGATCAACACATGTTAACCCGTTGGCTATCAGGGCCCTTATTTTTGAGAAGGTTGGGCCATATTGAGCACGTTCTACGGCAGACATTCGGTCTGGGAGCTCTGTATCAGTGCTGAGCCGGTAAGGATGGTAACCCGGCAGTGGGTTCTCCCCTTCTGGCAAAGTGTCTTTGCAATAAAACCAAGTTTTGTTCCATTCTTTGGGGTGACTCGGCAGAGTTGCTACTGGAAAGAGTACATCCCTCCGTCTTTGAAGAGTGACACCTCCGAGCTCGAGACTTAATCCATCTGCCATCTCTGTTTGGCGGCTGATGTAGAAATATTCTTTGAAGAGGTCAACGGACCGCTCTTCTTGCAGAGGGTCTGGAACTGACACAAGTTGGTGACAGAATTGGGCCCGATGTCTTGAGGGTGCAAGTTGAATGAGTGTAAGACGTCTCGGAAAAATTTAGACCCGGGGGGCGAAAAACCACGGAGAAGATGGTCTGTGAATACAACAACTTCCCCATCCTCGGGCTTAGGAATGTTTTCATTACCCGGAACCCGCCAGTGGATGACATCCTGAGCCGGCAGAACTCCCATGGTGATAAACTCTTTGAGTGATTCTTCGGTTACCCCAGATCTCACCCAGTTGCAGGTGGATGCGACTTTAGACATGGCGGCGGCTTAAAAGACTGCGGAAGGGCATGAATATATGGCGGGTTAAAAACATATTATGGCCGAGGGAGTTTTGATTCTAAAAATGATGACAGTGTTTGGCGGATCAGTATAAAATTATGAGCCGCCGAAGCAGACCGCAGTATGACCATGTGAGCCGGCAGTACAACGACGGGTCAAGCTTGCCAATGAGTGTTGGAAAAATTACTAAGTTTGGAGAAACAGATTCCAATAGCTACAGCTACTGAATCAAGATCTACATGCGAGATAAAAGAAAAAAATTCCTAAACCTAAAAAGCCAGCGGAAGAACAGGCAGCTTCTACGCGGACTACAGCGAGCTAGTGATCTACAACGAGCATGGCAGACCTATGGAGCGGATGACCGCGCGATTGGGGTGATGTTATAAAGCCTAAAGAAGTGTTCTTTCTCTAAATCTACGAATAATGCGCCGATGGGCGGTAATGAACACGAAGAAACCCGATGAACTCGGGGGAAATTTGTAAAACTAATAGAGATCTAGCAAAGGGGTGGCGATGGAACCTTGATGATGCGGGCGAACGCGGGAGAGCTCTGGACGTATTCAGGGTGATGCAGCGGCCAATGTTAGAGACGACAGCGAGGTCCGGACGACGCGGCGAGCTTCGGCGGTGCGGGTGTCGCGAGGAAGAAGAAGAAGACGGCAGCTGGGGAAAGTGAAAGTAATGGGCCCCCCCGCGCCTATTTATGAGGATGTGATGGGATAGCAACAGTCTGGTGCGGGAATCGAGGAGACACGATGACGATTGACCAAGAAGGCGCCTCGATTCTCGGGCTGGTCATTTTAATGAAAAGATTCGTTGTGACGTCAGGGGAATCTTTTTTATTTTACTGACGATGTCACGGCGGGTCATGAAGATTGATCAGAGATGACGACACCCATTTTTGGCGGGTTATGAAGACTTATCAGAGAATGCAAGATTCGCCAACCAGAAGATTTGAAGATTGACATGAACCGGTTCAAATCAATCTGGGGCCTAATGTTGGGGATATAACCCCGTGGTGAGACCCGCCAAGTGGGGCCGGGTCATGAGGTTGGCGGCTTAGCGATAAAGGTTTGGAAGAAGCTTGCTCAGTGGGCCTGAAGGCCCAGAGGGAGAAGACAGTGTATGACCCGGTGGCGTAGGCCGCCGGGGGCGGCTTGCCCGACAAGACAGGAGTAGTTAGAGGCAAGGTCGGTTATCATATACGGCCCAGCCCGGACTCTTGTAAGCCCAGGGCCTCGACCTGTGTATATAAAGGTGGGTTACCTGGGCGGCTTAACACATGAAACAACTCATCGATAGCTAGGTCAAGCGAACTCGCTCCCTTGTAATCAATATCCAATCAATACAACACAAAGCAGGACGTAGGCTTTTACCTCTTTCCGAGGGGCCGAACCTGGGTAACCCTTGTCTCTTGATTCCGATCAACCCCTTCGAGTTCACCGCCTTAGCGATGGCCTCGAACCTAAGTCCTTTCACTAGGACATCTGCCGTGACAAAACCACGACAAACCTGGTAGATGATGATGGAGTCTCCTCGGTGCTAGAGATTGGCACGTAGAAGAGACCGCTTCCTCCCCGGCAATGGCGCCAGAAATTCCTTTCACGTGGCTTGAGACTGCGTCCCTATTTTCCCAAAGAGGAAGGGATGATGCAGCACAGTGACGGTAAGTATTTCCCTCAGTTATGAAACCAAGGTTATCGAACCAATAGGAGGATCACCACCACCCAATAAGCAGCACCTGCACACAAATAACAAATACTTGCAACCCGACGCGAAAGAGAGGTTGTCAATCTCTCTACGGTAAAAAGATAGATTAGGTAGTGATAGATAGGAGAGATAGATCTCTCAAGAGCACAAAATAAAAAGAGCAAATAAAAAGTGCAGCAATATATTTTTGGGTTTTTGGTTTAGTAGATCTGAAAACAAAGAGGCAAAAAGATAGATCGGAAAGCAATATGTTGGAAAAGTAGACCCCGGGGGCGTAGGTTTCACTAGTGGCTTCTCTCATGAGTATAGCACACGGTGGGTGAACAAATTACTGTTGGGCAATTGATAGAAGATCAAATAGTCATGACGATATCCAAGCTGATGATAATTATATAGGCATCACGTCCAAGATAAGTAGACTGACTCCTGCCTGCATCTACCACTATTACTCCACACATCGACCGCTATCCAGCATGCATCTAGTGTATTAAGTTCATGGAAAAATGGAGTAATGCAATAAGAACGATGACATGATGTAGACAAGATCTATTCATGTAGGAATAGACCCCATCTTGTTATCCTTAATGGCAACGATACATGCGTGCCTTGCTGCCCCTTTTGTCACTAGGAAAGGACACCGCAAGATCTAACCCATCACAAAGCACCTCTTCCCATGGCAAGAAAAATCGATCTAGTTAGCCTAACTAAACCAAAGATTCGAAGAAGAAATACGAGGCTATAAGTAATCATGCATATAAGAGATCAAAGAAGACTCAAATAATATTCATGGATAGAAACTGATCATGAACTCAAAATTCATCGGATCCCAACAAACACACCGCAAAAGTTTACATCAAATAGGTCTCCAAGAGACCATTGTATTGAGAATCAAAAGAGATAGAGGAATCCATCTAGCTACTTCCTACGGACCCGTAGGTCTATGGTGGACTACTCACGCATCATCGGAGAGGCACCTATGAAGAAGATGAACCCCTCTATGATTGTGTTTAGATTGGATCTCAAGGTTCAGTAACTTGCGGCAGCTGGAATTGTGTTTCGTCGACTCCCCTGGGGTTTTCTGAATATTTGGGAATTTATAGGCATCAGAGGCTGTGGAGGGGGACCCCGTGGAGGGCACAACCCACCAGGGCGCGCTGGGGCCCCCCTCGCGCGCCCATGTGGGTTGTGGCCTCCACAGCCCACCTCCCTGGCACTTCTTTGGCCCACTGGGTGTCTTCTGGTCCAGAAAAAATCTCCATAAAGTTTCGTCGCGATTGGACTCCGTTTGGTATTGATATTTTGCGAAGTAAAAAACAAGCAAAAACAACAACTGGCACTTTGGCACTATGTCAATAGGTTAGTCCCAAAAAATGATATAAAGTTATTATAAAATGATTGTAAAACATCCAAGAATGATAATATAACAGCATGGAACAAGCAAAAATTATAGATACGTTGGAGACGTATCAAGGGCCAGGAGATGCACCAGGGGCCCACCACATATCCAGCCGCGCCCCCTAGGAGGGGGGCGCGGCCAGATATGTGGTGGCCCCTCGAGCGTCCCCCGATGTCGTTCTCTGGCCTATAAATTCACATCTACCCTAAAAACATCAGAAGTGCTCCCGAAACACTTTTTCCGCCGCTGCAAACCTCTATTCCGATGGGAGGCCATCTACACCTCCGTTCTGGCACCCTGCCAGAGGGGAGATCGATCACGGAGGGCCTCTTCATCAACCTTGCTGCCCTCACCATGATGTGTGAGTAGTTCACCACAGACCTACGGGTCCGTAGGAAGTACCTAGATGGCAATCTCTCTCTCTCTCTCTCTCTCTCTCTCTCGATCATCAATACAATGTTCATCGCATCTTTGCCTTGATATATCCGATGTAATCCCTTTGTATGGTGTGTTTGTTGTGATCCGGTGAATTGTGAGTTTATGTTCAGATTATTCATGAAAAGTATTTGAGTCAAACTTGATTACTATGATTCTTATTTGCATGATCATCATACATTCGTAATGCTCTCCGATCTATTGAGATGGTTTGGGCAACTAGATTGATATTTCTTTGGTGGGAGTGGTGCGTTGTAGTGGGTTCAACCTGGCGAGTTTCTATATCCCAGTGACAGAAGGGGACAAGTTGTGTCTTTGTGTTGTTGCTACTAAGGATAAAATGATGGGGTTTATTCATATTAGTTGAGTTTATTTTGTCTACATCATGTCATCGTTTTCCAAGCATTACTCATTTGTCATGAACTTAATACGTAGAGAGGCAAGCATAGAAGCGCTCTTGAAGTGGAGTAATAGTAGTAGGTGCAGGCAGGAGTCGACCTATTTGCTTATGGACGTGATGCATATATACACATGATCATTACCGTGAACATCGCATAATTATTCGCTTTTATATCAATTGCCCAACAGTAATTTGTTTACCCACCGTATGCTTTGCTTATGAGAGATGCCACTAGAGAACTCTACGGCCCCCAGGTCTATTCACTTATAAATTTACAAACGCTATCATTACCTTTTATTTTATTTTGCACTTTACTATTATCTACAATTATCTACACAACTCACTTGCTTGCAAATAACGAGATCAAGGGGATTGACAACCCTCTTGCCGGCGTTGGGTGCAAGTTGTTTGTTCTTTTGTGTGCAGCCGCTGAAGACGGTTGAGGATTGCTATTCCTATTGGTTCGATAAACCTTGGTTTCATAACTGAGGGAAATACTTACCCACTTTATGCTGCGATTACCCGTTCTTCTTCACGAAAAAACCCAACGCAAATTACGAGTATCAGTGGTGTCATGTGAACGTCGACTACATGACACTTCACCATGTTATGGGCCTAAGGAAAGTCATTGTGGACTAATAAGTAGATGATGGGTTGCGAGAGTGACAGAAGCTTAAACCCCAGTTTATGCGTTGCTTCATAAGGGGCTGATTTGGATCCACATGTTTCATGCTATGGTTAGATTTATTCTTAATTCTTCTATCGTAGTTGTGGATGCTTGCGAGAAGGGTTAATCATAAGTAGGTTGTTAGTTCAAGTAAGAACATCACCTTAGCACCGGTCCACCCACATATCAAATTATCAAAGTAGCGAACGCGAATCAACTCAACATGATGAACATGACTAGACAGGAATTCCCATGTGTCCTCGGGAGCATTTGTTTAATATAAGAGTACCTTCAGGCCTGTCCTTTGCTACAAAAAGGATTGGGCTACCTTGCTGCACCATTGTTACTATTGTTACTTGTTACTGGTTACAAATTATCTTGCTACAAAACTATCTACTACTGTTACTCACAGCACTTGCAGAGAATACCTTGCTGAAAACTGCTTATCATTTCCTTCTACTCCTCGTTGGGTTCGACGCTCTTACTTATCGAAAGGACTACGATTGATCCCCTATACTTGTGGGTCATCAGTCCGCACGCACCTTTTTCGGAATTTTTTGTCATTTCAAAATTTGTTTTCCAAAGTGGGTTCATATGTACCTGGGTTTATTCATGACTTTTCCGTTATCATAGACTTGTCTGGCAACTGGAGACGTTGTAACCCCAACGAAATGACACGAGTCACAATGCAACTTCATCTGGGGTGGTAGTGGCATGTCCACCACTACATATGCAACTTCAAGAGTTGTAACCTAACTGCAAATGCATGAGCACAAATCGAATGTAACTGGGGTCGGGAGGGGGATTGTCGGTCCAATTGCATGTTCGTCACCAGACATGCAAGCGTTGTAATCCGACTGCCACTGCATGGGCACAAAGCGACTGCAATCGGTGTCTGGATGAGGCTCTCGGGGTCATTTGCATATATTTTGCGAATACGCATTGATGTGTATCACCAAAAATTTTGCCTGATATTTGATGTCACGGATCAGTTCATCGTTGGAGGGGTGTGCGCCATCGAAGATGCATGCGTTTCGATGCTTCCATGGTAGCCATGCAGTTAGGATGATGATGGTTCTGATTCCTTTTCGCATCCCTTGGGGGAATGTACATGAACTCAAACCACCAAGTGAAGAAGGCGGTTGATCCATCAGATGGTGGGTGGTCGATCGAAACCATGAAAATAACTTTGTGCCACGTGATCCTGTAGACACGCATCCTGCGAGAAGATGATGCAGGGTCTCCGGCTCTTGGGACAAAGAGGACAAATGGTATCGTTCTATAGTCCATGGCGTGCGAGGCGATCCACAGTCAACAACAATCAAGTGAGGCCAGACAGATGAAAAACTTCGTGTTCAGGGGTGCCCAGTTCTTCCAAGTCAGCTGCTGATACGTCTCCAACGTATCTATAATTTTTTATTGTTCCATGCTGATATATTATCATTCTAGGATACTTTTTAAGTATTTATTTAACAATTTATATTATTTTTGAGCACTAACCTATTGACCCAGTGCCCAGTGCGAGTTGATGTTTTCTGCATGTTTTTCACTTTTCAGGTTTACAGTACCAAACGAAGTCCAATTGCCACAAAACTTTTTGATGATTTTTTCTGGACCAAAACAAGACCTGGGAGATTCAGAAGCAAGCCGGGAGCCACACAAGGCCCCCACAAGCCAACAGGGCGCGTCCTAGGGGGGCGCGCCTTGATGGCTTGTGGGCCCCTAGCAGCTCCCCGACCTCGTTCTCTGGCCTATAAATTCTTTAATATCATGAAAACCCTGGAGGCTGTCCCGAAACTCTTTTTACGCCACCACAAGTATCTGTTCTGTCCGAAGGCCATCTGGAGCTCCGTTCCGGCACCCTGCCGGAGGGGGGATCGATCACAGAGGGCCTCTTCATCAACCTTGCTACCCTCATGATGATGTGTGACTAGTTCACCACAGACCTACGGGTCCGTAGTTAGTACCTAGATGGCAATCTCTCTCTCTCTCTCTCTTGATCTTCAATACAATGATCATGCATCTTCACTTTGATCTATCGGATGTAATCCTTTTGTGCAGTGCGTTTGTTGGGATCCGATGAATTGTGGGTTTATGTTCAGATTATTCATGAAAAGTATTTGAGTCACCTCTGAATATTATGATTCTTATTTGCATGATCATTATAGCTTCGTAATTCTCTCCGATCTATTGATTTGCTTTGGCCAAGTAGATTGATCTTTCTTCAGTGAGAGAGGTGCGTTGTAGTAGGTTCAACCTGACGAGTTTGTATATCCCAGTGACAGAAGGGGACAAATTGCGTCTTTGTGTTGTTGCTACTAAGGATAACACGATGGGGTTTATTCATATTGCTTGAGTTTACTTTGTCTACATCATGTCATCGTTCTCCATGCATTACTCTGTTTGTCATGAACTTAATACGTAGAGAGGCAAGCATAGAAGCGCTCTTGAAGTGGAGTAATAGTAATAGGTGCAGGCAGGAGTCGGCCTATTTGTTTATGGACGTGATGCCTATATACACATGATCATTGCCGTGAAAATTGCATAACTATCCACTTTTCTATCAATCGCCCAACACTAATTTGTTACCCACCGTATGTTGCCAACATGAGAGATGCCGCTAGGGAAAACTATGGCCCCCGGGTCTATTCACTTAGAAATTCACAAACGCTATTGTTATCTTGCTGCCATTATTTATCTTTTATTTTATTTTGCAATTTACAATTATCTACAATTATATACACAACTCATTTACTTGCAAATAACGAGATCAAGGGGATTGACAACCCTCTTGCCCGCGTTGGGTGCAAGTTGTTTGCTCTTTTGTGTGCAGCCGTTGAAGACGGTTGAGGATTGATATTCCTATTGGTTCGATAAACCTTGGTTTCATAACTGAGGGAAATACTTACCCGTATTGTGTTGCAATTACCCGTTCCTCTTCACGAAAAACCCAACGCAGATCACAAGTATCAGCTGCCAGGTGGGCAACATGGTGGATCCTAGGAATAGTGCTTGGTAACACGAGCGAGTTGGGTAGATGCCACTGGCAGTCCATCACGAGGTGAGTTTGTGAGGCTCGGTTGTCAAGAAGTATTGTAGACGGCACCAGATGTCAATGTATTCAAGTGTTGCTTGGGGTCCCATGGCGCTGCAGATCTCAAGGATCCTGGAGCGGTCTTGTAGGTCATCGGGGACAATACTTTGCTTGCATTGCTGCTTGAGGATGTGGGCCACCAGGGTGGGGGCACGCTCGACGATGGACTGGCCATCTAGTCAGTGATCGGACTAGAACTTGACGGTAAGGCCGTTGCCAATTGTCCAAGTAGTTGGTGCTCGGAAGAATTGCAAAACAGCCAGATCATGCGAGAGATGCAGCAGTCACCAGGGACTGGAGTCATCAGTGGCCTATAGCCAGAGCCAATGGTTGCCCAATGTGATGACAATGCATTGCAGACCGCGCATGCCAAGGCCGCCAAGCACCAGGGGCGGCATATGTGTGCCCAGGAAACAAGGCATGATCCGGCCTTTGTGTCTTTCCTGTCGTGCCAGAGAAAATCCCGTATGATGCGGGTGATTTTCTTGAGGATGGGCAGGTTGATGGCCATGGCTAGGAGAAGGTGCACCGGCATGGCCGACAACACATGTCACGCTAGCGAGAGGCGTTCGCCCCTGGACAGGAGGGATGCTCTTCACGTGACGAGCTTCTTCATCATCCGTTCCACGAGAGGGAAGGAGCAAGGCCGAGGATGGGGTCTTGCGAATGCAGAGTGGTGGCCCGGGGTAGGTGATGGGCAACGACTTCACTAGCACTCCAGGGAAGTACCATTGTGCATATGTTGGAGCTCCACGGGTAAGGTCCACATGTCAGCAAAAACGGGTAGGGTATGTGTATACCCACGGATACAAGGCTATCCCCGTGCCCTACCCACAACTTACCAGGTAGGGTACGGGGGCTACCTATGAGTATAAATTTGTGCCCATACCTTGCACATGCGGGTAAGGTATCCGTATAAATTTGTGCCCATACCTTGCACATGAGGGTACGGTATCCGCGGGTGCTCGTACCCATTGGTAAAATTTCCATCCTTTCTAGCTTCATCAGCCGCTCGGATTCGCGTTGTCTCCAGCTCCTTGCTAACCGGCATCACTGGTCGCTGCCGCTTCCCCTACATTGGCTCTTTCCGACCTACCGCCTCCCAGACGATGTCCTACTCCACACCTCACCTTGCGATAGATCCAATGCTCGTTTGTCCGGTGGCGCACGATGACACCTTTCCGGCAGTAGGTGTTGCCCCACCCTCTGACCAGGAACTTGACTTCCTTATCTCTAGTTCCTGTTTCGTGCGGCTGTGGGATTGCTCAGACTCAGGCCAGTTCCTGTTTCTCGCGGCTGTGGGATTGCTCAGATTGAGGCCAGTTCCTGTTTCTCGCGGCTGTGGGATTGCTCAGACTCAGGCCAGTTCCTGTTTCTCGCGGCTATGGGATTGCTCAGACTCAGCCCAGGGAAAAATCCCTGCTTGAATTGTTGTTGCTGGCAGCGGCGACACTTACGGGTGTAGTTTTCCTTCTTGGAGGCACTGACAAGGCCTTTATGTGCGCTCCTCTTCGAGCTCAAGGAAAACCCTAGGTTCTTTTTTTTGGATTGGATAGCGGCGACGTCACATTGCCGTTCTCCTTCATGAAGACACTATGTTGCTCGCTCGTGGCGTCTATCCTCCTTATACTCATTATTTTCTCTTCTATCAACAAAAAGATATGCGCTTTGCGTATTCGTGAAAAAAATAACCAAATGGGTGGCTTTAGCTTGCAAATATGTACTCATATTTAATATTTAGACGGCAAATAATGATGGATATCCAGCAACGGTTCGCTGTCAGAGATGGCATTTGCGAACGACGCATATGGCATTTTCAGTGTTAGCGTGGTAGCATTTAGTGTTAGGGCATGGCAACTCGTTTGTTTTGGGACAATATATTTCAGAAATGTCATCCGTGAGATCTAGATTATGTGGTTGTGGGGGCGTTCACTAGGGTCCCGGCGAACTTTCGCCATATATCTTTCCCCGAGAATCATAGGTTGTACTAGGAATAGTTTGGATTGCACAGAAGAAATAATAATCAACAACGACGAAATAAATACCCAGATCATGGAATCCAGCCCCGATCCTCCCCTCCACGGGCAGGGCACGCCTCGTGCCGTGCCGCCGCGCATGCCAAGTGCCTAAGTCCCAAAGCCTCGGACGGACGGTCGCCGTTGCCTTGCCCGGACGTATCTTTCCGCAGGCCCTCACTGACTCCTCCCAGCGCTGCCACGCACACATGCAAACCCACACGTACCCCCGCTGCCAACAGAAGTCCGTTTCAGCGCGCGCACACACAGGCGCCGTGGCTTCCAGCGGGCACGCTAGCTTTCTGGCGCCCCCATCGAGATCTGCCCCGCCCGCCCGCCCGCCCCCGGCCCACATCACGCCAGCAGAGAGCAGAGCACCGGATGCCCCCACCCCACTAGGGAGAGGGAGGAAAAACAACACACTCCAGTGCCAGTGACCAGCCATCCGGTGCGAGATAACTACGCGAGGCCCCTCCTCCTCCTCGCTCCTGCTCCTCGGTCCCTCTCGCTGTCCACCTCCGACCCCCTCCCCACCTCCGCCCATTCCCCTTGTTCTCGTGATCGCCTCCGGCTCCGAGGTCCGGCGAGAGAGACGCGCGGCGCAGGTGATTGCTACTCCTACTTGCTCTCTTGGACACATGCTTCCCTCCGCCATCGTCCGCCCCTCCTTGTTCTGTATAAAAAGCGACGCCTGCTGATAGCTGTTCTCTGCTTCGCTTTTGCCGGTCGCGGGCGTTCAGCTCGCTCGCAGGTTCTTGCCGCCGAGCTCGTCCATTTGCGAGCTCGCCGCCTTCCGGATCGGAGGGGAAGCTCGCCGCCGGCGTGAGGGGCCGTCATCCGTTGGTTGGGGGTGGAGACGGGGACACAAGTGGGCTGGCTGCTTCGCCGCTGTAGCTTGTAGGTGGCAGTAGCCTCTGGAACGCTCCCACTGCAGCAGGTGAGAAGAAGTATTTTTTTTTTCTCTCTATTCTCCTTTATCTTTTTCCTGGCTTTGTCCGTGATGTCATGATCTTGAATGCAAGCGCGTACTAGTCTTTTTGCGGTTCCATGTCCTGATATCCCAGCCTTTGTAACAATCTCGAAGGAGCTCGTGCCACAAGTTATTTTTTCAAGAGAGAAACTCGTGTTAAATTCGTCGCAAAAAAGAAAAAGAAAAGGAAACTCGTGCTAATAAAACAAACTTTTTTAGGGGTGTTAATAAAACAAACCGACCCGTGTAAAAATCCTGAAATATGAGTCGGAATACTTTTTTTTTTTTGAGGGTAGTCGGAATACTTAGTATTGTTACTACTTGATAATAATATATCATGATCGTACACACGTTTTTCAGTTTCTGAAGAAAAAAAACTAGTCTCCGACTCATGTCGAGCTGTGGGGATAGACGGTCAATACACATTTTTTCCACACGTCGTTTTCGCCTCGCACGCCAATTGTTGAACTGAGAGATACGCACATGGACATGGTTACATCGCTTTCGCGAACGAACGCAAGCTCGTCTCCAGATCGTTGGGGTGGTCCTAGAAGACAGAGTTGTTTGGAGTCTGGACACCGGAACCATGTGCATGTGGTTCATATGACTCCGCATCAGTGTCTAGGAGACAAGCGCTTTACTCGTCGATGCAGCTCGGCCACTAGTTTTTCCTCTCCTTTTTGGGGACAAAAACACCCTAGTGGCATTTTATTAGGAATCAAATTAGAAATTCACTTCATTTGGACCAGTATCATAGTACACCCTTTGTTTCATTAATATAAGACGTTTCGGCAGTTTAATTTGAACCGCCAAAACGTCTTATATTAATGAACAGAGGTAGTAGTGGTTTCTAGTTTGTCAACTTAAATTAGTTAAAATTGAAGGGTTTATGTCTACTACTAGTATCATTTATCTGAATTTGTTTGCCTTCTTTTGTTTAAAGGCAGGCCCAACAATTTGTATATTTGGAAATCAAGTAGCCAAAGTTGGCGCGGTCGGCATGCAGTCATATTGGGCAGCGTTGTTCCGTAACGCCCTGGTGCAAAAGCAGGAGATGCATTCCTTGTGCAGCGATTATGCACATATATTTGACTTGTCACCAGAGAATACAAGTCTGGGCTGCTACATCGCTCCCAATGTGGGGCGCCTGCCTGTCTTGCTAAAACGTTCTGTCCTCCTTACTGGAAGCGCAATTTTGACCATTGCAATCCGCTACAGAGCTCTGCTGGACAGATGGATACTGCAAAAATGCGCCGTCTCCCAGGTTTGTACTTCACCACTGCTCAATAGTATTGAACAAGAGCTTCTTAATTCACATGCATCTAGACTTCTTTACTGTTCTATTATTACTTCACCACTGCTTTTTAAAAACTCGAAAAGGGGAGAAGACCCCCGGTCTCTTCATTGATTGAACTATTATTGCAAAGTTTCAAGATCCAAACATTTGTTTACTTTCCTTCAAATGAGCATTACATATGTATTTTGTTCATCCCACCTAAATCAGATTTCCGGCTTCTCAATGTGGCAGGGTGCACCTGTTCAGTCCACCATGATGTTGCGATCCTGTTGGCAGGATAGATCCTTGCCTTTGTTTGTTGGCATTGGTGTTCTAATGGCAAGGCTCTGTAGCTACATTACCATTCAGAGTCATAACAATAATCGGCAAGTCATCCGCGGCACTGAAGCTAACCTTCAGGGTGATTCGATCATTGAGAGTAACGAGTTGTGCAATCAGCAATCCGTCCTTACAAGTTTGCTTGGCAGCAAGCAGGATTATGTCCGTTTGCTGCTTCATTTCATTTGTAGCACTGCCATTTTTAAGGCGCATACGGCGCCAAAGGTCCTCAGCTTCAAGGGGAGAAGCATACAAAAGAATTATGGTATCACTGCACTTTGGAGTATCGTGGCGAGAAATGGACAATATTTGACATATATCGGAGCGTTGGTGACTCTGCAGATATTTCTGCAGATGAACAGAGTGAACACTACCACTTCCCTGCTACCAATGCTGTTTCAAACAACAAGTTCCAGGAGCAAAGCTGCGGTTTTCAGCAAGATGGTGATAATTCTGGTGAACTCATGTGGCATTCTTGGATCTGCTTTCACGACAAAACAACACGGTCGTGCGGCAACGTTAACTGTCAGCATTGTTCTAATGGTATTTTGCCAGGTAACTAACTAAAAGGTCCAAATTCTGCTGGTCCAGTTAACATGTCTCCGTTGCAAACTGCTGACATGAATCATTACTGCCATTTTTTGTTGCAAGATGGCGATTCCATCGATCATCGAATTCCACATCGGGCTTGGTGGCGGGAGCCGAATGCCGAGAGGGTACACCACTGCGATGTTCTTGCTCACCTGCGTCGTCTCCTGCGGCCTCAGTTGGTCATGGGGCTCTATGTTCTGGACCTTTCCTGGTAAGAAGGTCCCCTCGGCTGGTCAGCTATTGGGCATTGCTCTGAATTTCGCCCTCTGCTTCGCCCAGATGCAGTACTTCCTGATGATGCTGTGGCGGCTGAAGAATGCCATCCTTCCCTACTATGCCATGTGGATTTGGTCATGATTAAATTAGGTTCAGCACATAAACCATGGCTAGATGATGGTGCCGTGGAGTAGTTTAGTGTATCTAAATCTGATGCCATCCTTTTTCTTGGACATATTTTTTGTATAGTTTTTTCCCCCCTAAGAACCTTTCCAAATAGTTCTCCTGTAAGCTTGCAGGGGTCGTATCTGTAGTTGGTCACACTGTCTATATATGTACCTAGAAGCATACGCGCGCTTCGCTCTGCTGATCTTCGATGTGGCGATTTTCCCTTACTTTTTTTCCTGCCTGTCGCTGTTTTCATTTCTCCTGATGGATCGCCATTTGCTAGCTAGTTTTTGAAGGGCTTGATAATTTGCTAAGCTGTGACGTGTTGGGACGGTGACGCGAGCGTTTGGGTCACCCTGGGCATTTATCTTGGTTTTCTCGATTTGGTTAGTTTGGTTTATTGGTAATTCGGAGGTTTTTCTCAATTCGGTTAGGTCGACTTATGGGTAATTCGGATACTAAAAAGTGGGAGCTGATTTTTTTCTGTCAAAAAAATAACCGAACCCAAATTACCGGAAATTTTAGTTAATTCGGGTACCAAGAAAATAAAAATATTCAGAGCACACAACAACTTTACATATTCAGATAGTGTCATTCGGTTACTATGGGTAACATGACAGTGTAATAACAACATGAGTTTTTTAAATATCAGTTAGTATGGGTATTCGGGTTTTAAAGAGTGGAAAGCATGACTTTTTCAAATATCAGTTAGTGTGTGTATTCGGGTTTTAAAGAGTGGAAACCGAGTGGAAACCAAACGCGAACCCAAAAGACCGAATAGAAGAAAATGAAAATCAAATTAACCAACAATCCGGTTATATCAATTCGGTTCGAGTTCAGGTACAATAATGTCTTCTGCGGCGCTACAATAATGTCGCAACCAAGGGCATGCTGCAACAGTGTCCGTGATGTATTGCAAATGCACAGGTACAGCTATAGCCTTTTCGAAGTCAGAACAGTACTCCCTTCCCATCTTACGAGACTGACCACTGCAAATTAAGTCAAAAGTGTTCATCTGTTTAACATGTTTTTTGTCACAATGACAGAATGAAACAGAACCCATGTCAAAAAAGAAGAAGAATGAAATAAAACTACTTTGGGCTTCCCCATGAAATGGGGCATGGAACAATCATATATCACTTTCCCCTCCCATTGCTTGGGAGCTCAGCCCTTAGATAACTAAATAAATGGAAAATAAAAATGAATAGAGTCCTTTGTTCTTCAAATACAAAAAATTCACTATAATTGTAACTTTTCGAAGTAAGAGTATCAATCTCACGAAGAGCTGAGGTAATGGTCTTCACCTCTTATATAGATTTATTATAAAATGCATGCAAGTTATTTGTGATCCAAAGCAAAAGTGATGCAAAAGTGAAAATGTTGCAAGAGCATTTAAATGAGAAGTAAAGTACCATAGAAATGTAATAAAGAACTAGAGAATAATGGAAAGTCACTAGTGTAACACCCGTGTAATTAAGATACAATGATTTCCTCTAATTATGCCAAGTCATCACGTTCTGCAAAGCTTAAGTGCCACTTCTCCAGAAAATTCAATTCAAATTGCAAGTCAAAAAATATTTCTTCAAAAAGTGAAACAAAAATGTTGAAAATATCCTCTATATCCCAAAAGTAAATTTCATGAAGAAATCAACCCTGTTTGAATCACCAATTTGACCCCAACAACAAATTAAGTGGACCAGCGGCACTTAAGTGACCCATTTAAATGTAAAACAGAAGTTAAACATTTCAAAATGGCCTCAGACTTGGTGAAAAATATTACAAAGTATTTATGTGACAAGTTTCAATTTCAACTTAATTCATTTAGTGCAAAATAAAATACAAAACAGTGAAGAAGAATGCAAACAGAAAAGGAAAAAGGAAAATGAGTAAAACCTACTGGTCAACTGGGCCTCTAGTGGCCATAGTGTGGCCTGGCCCAGCCTGTCAGGCCTTTAATCCACCTACGGTCGAGCAAACGCGAGACGCATGCCATGGCCGGGCACATCGCGGATGCGCACGCGTCGGCCATGCCGCGGCTCCACCGATGGATAAGGATGTTGCCTGCGTCCACCCAACAAAACCCTAGCCACTTTCACCCTTCCCTCTTGCGCTTCTTCTTCTTCTCTCGCAAAAAACCAAGCTGTCGTCTCCATGGCTCACCTCGCCCGCGTAGCCACCGTCGTCCCCACGCCCTGAGACCTTGTCCAGCCGCTCCGTCATGCTCCTCTATGTCGAGATCCTGGGCTCCATAGGAAGACAACTCGCCCACCAGCTCCTCCTCCCATGCACCGTCGCGTCGGTTCCATCCTTGCCCGATTCCGACCACCGCTTGTCGTCGTTGCAACGCTCGACTCCAACCACACCAACTCAAGCTAATGTTGCCATTCAACGTGCGACACTGCCCGCATTCGATCGCGCTCGGCCACACTCCAAATGGACGCATGTGTGTGATTTCTGACGAGCTCCCGTGCCTTTGCCACTGTGTTTAGTCACCAAAGCCTCACCGCAGGCGCGCCACCGCCTCTGTGCCACTGACATGTGCCCCCCCCACGTCAGGGGCTTAATTAGCCACTAACCCGACCCTAATCACCCACTGACATGTGGGGACCATAATGTATCAATTAGTTTAATTTAAATAACCTTGTTAATTAACAATGTCAATGACAACCTAGCCCCATGGACTAATTAAGTTAATTATATTAAATAAAACTCGGTTAATAAGCTCTGTCACTCATGAGTGGGTCCCATTGGTCAGTATTGACTAATCAACAGTCGTGTTGACTGCTGACTGGACATGTTGATTGGGCAGTTGACCTACTTAACTGGGCCCCACCAGTCAACCTCTGTGGCTAGCTACTGCTGGGTGCACATAGCATTTTGCTATTTATTTCGAAATTAAAATAAATCCAAAAAATCAAAAATTCAATTAAACTTTGAAAAATCATATAAAATAATCTATAACTCAGATAAAAATAATTATAAATGAAAAATGATTAGAAAAATATAAGGAATCTGAATATGTCTTTGCATGCATGACAAATCACTCTAACATAATGAACCTTGACATTTTGCATCAAGATCATTAAATGAATAATGCTTGAATTTGGGAAAATATTCCAATTATTTTCCCACTTCAATTATATTGTGTAGTAATAAATTAGAGCACATTAACATTGCATTTTGCCATGCCATGCATTCTGTGTTGCATTTGTTTGTCGTTATTTATTTCATTCCCGCGTCTGCTTCTTATCGGTAGAGCCCGAGACTGTGATAGACCCTGAGTATGACTACATCGCAGACGACCAAGTCTTATCAGCAGAGCTTCCAGGCAAGCACACCTCCCCCCTTGATCATTCTAACATCGCCCATTCTTTCTCTCTAACTCTTGCATTAGAGTGTCGGATGAGTTGTTGTTTTATCGATAGGTCCTATTCTGATGCATATCATGTCGTTGTTAACTGTTGTTGATACTTTACATACTATCCTATCATGCTTAGTTTAGTTATGCTAGAGTCCCATCAGTGGCCCTACACCCTTGTTTGTTTGCCATCCTATATTATCAGGCCGTGATCCCTCTAGGCGATGATCATTGATATACTTTATATTAATGTACTTCTTATGATTATGTTCAAATGGGGACTGAAGGGACATGTGGTACCATGCAGGTAGAGATGGTCATGGGTTCTCGACAACCCCGAGTGATGCATTGTGGCGGAATGACATGGTAGGTGGAGACCATCCAGAGAAAGGTGGCATGACCCTGATCGGTGTTCGCGGTTACTTAACAGTAACATGCTTAACGAGTTCTGGGTACTTGATCTGAGATTGCCACTGGCATATACGCACTAACCACCACTCGGGATAATGGTTATGGGGCCCTCGGCGTCATCAGATTCAACCAAAGCTTTGTCATATGTCAGGGGTTCAAAGATGTGGGATGATTGTGGGTGTGAGTGGATATTGCATGTTGCTGATGCAGAGGTGGACTTGGTCCCCGACCAGTCACACAATGTGCTAGGAGTGCTTTGGGTGAGCGGCTGAACAACCATCGCGCTTAGGATGTAGACCGGCGAGTGACCTCTCTGTAGAGCTGAGGTAGGACTTTGGTGTATCGATTGCCTGAGGTCAAGCATTTCCCAAAAAAATTGTGTTTGGCCACAGGGGATCGAGCATATCGGGAAATGTGGTGCATCCTGCAGGGAAGTCAAACTATTCGAATAGTCGTGTCCATGGCAACATGACAACTTGGAGTTGTATCCGGGCCTCTTACAATGTAAACCAGATACTTGATAAAACACACTGAGATAATAGATAGGAATACCCGGTGATTGCTTTCTCACAGGGAGACGGGGAAAAGGGTGTCTCGGTATGTTGTTGCTATATGTAAGTACAAGTTGGTATCAATTACGCTCCTCTCTTCTATTGCTGCAATATGATGTTAGTCTTTGTTACATTGAGTTTCTCCCCTTATTCTGGCATTTCTACAATATAATCTAAGGATATAGCCCCATTCCTTTGATACCGATGTATATCTAGGATAGATTTGATGTAAATCTTGCGAGTACTTCAGATGAGTACTTACCGTTACTTTGCTATTCTTTTCATTCAACCCAGTGCCTGCAACAGCTGGTAGCACCGCGGATGTAGGTAATCCCGAGATGGCTACTACGTGGAGTTAGATGCCGACAAGTTGTTTGGAGGTCTTAGGCAGGATGTTTGCATCTTTTCGGTCTAGTGTCGTTGTTATGCTCAGCCTTCTGAAGGAAAAACTTGTTTAACTAGTCTGTACCCATACTTAACTTGCTATCTCTATTGATTTATTATGGGTCCTCGTGACCCTACTTTGTAATATAAAGATTTATATTTAAATGTGTGTCGTAGAGTTGTGTTGTGATATTAACGTGGAGTCACCATTCATGATCGTGCATGATCACTAGTAGAAAACAGGCCTTCCGTTTCAACCTTTAGTCCCGGTTTGGCTTTGGACCGGGACTAATGTGTCCATTAGTCCCGGTTCCAACGGCTAGGAGCGGTCGGGGTGTACGGGCCCCATTAGTCCCGGTTCATTCGAGACCTATAGTCCCGGTTTGTATCACAAACCGGGACTAAAGGGGTCGTGGCAGGCTTGTATCAGCCTGGGGCCCCCACGAGCCCTTTTAGTCCCGGTTTGTGATACAAACCGGGACTATAGGTGGACCTTTAGTCCCGGTTTGTATAACGAACCGGGACTAAAGCTTTCCCTATATAAACCCTTCGTCCAGCCCGACTCCATTTCTCTGTTTTCTCCATTCGAATTCCCCTCTCTGTTCTTCCCCTAGCTCAAGCTCCTCCCTCCATTTTTGCCAAGATTTGTCAAAATTTGAGGCACCCCAATCCATCCAAGTGTTCACAAAGGTTAGCAACTTTTTCCTTTCATCTCTTATTGCTAGATCATCTCGTGCAATGCTTTATAAGTATAGTGATTTGTGGGTTTTAGTTTGGGTGTAATTATGTGGTAGTTTTTTTGATTTATATGCAATTTGAGCTCAAATTAACTCCTTAGTTTGCATATGTGTAGGTGTGGTTTACTTAGTGTGCCTTCCCGTCCCCATCCTAACCACCGTCGATCGCCCGCACCGTCCCGTCGCCGGCACCACCTTGGTGAGCCTCATCTTGTGTTCTTATCATTTTTATTAAAAAAATCGTATTTGTATGATTTAGATAGTTACTTGCATAATTTTCTTACTTGTATGATTGTTGTTATATATAGTGCCATGGTTATGATATCCGTGCCCGTCGGCCCTTGTCCGGTTTACGATTCGGATGTGGTATATTCTCTTTTATAACTATTTGTTGCATTTCGTGTTAATGACAATTATGCCCATCAAGTTGACATAGATATTTTTATCTAGGAGGTAGTTGAACCGGAAATGCCAACCGACCCTATTGTCGAGAAGTTAAATTTAGTTGAAAAAGAAAACGAGGATTTGAAAGGAAAATTGAAAAGAGTTGAAGAAGAGAAGATGAAATTGGAGTTGTACGTTGCCGATGTCGTCGATGATCACAAGATCAAGATGGATGCAATGCGCTTGAAGATTAGAAAGATTAGAAAATATGCCATTAATAAAGAGGCTTGGTATCATTATGTTGTTGGATCAATTGCTACCTTAGTTGCGATGTTGATCGCATTTGTTGTTGCATTTAAATGTTTTATCTAGATAGTTGTATGTTGTTTTATGAGAAAATAAGTGTGTATGAACTTTATGTATGAACTTGTATTAATTTGGTCTTTTCGGTGTTGTGTAATGAAGATGAACCGGCAATGGATGTACAATGACCGACGCTCTCCCCAGTTCATTAATGGCGTGCAGAGTTTTTTGCGTGCGGCTGAGGCAAACAAGCGGGATGGTTTTATGTGTTGTCCATGTGGTGTGTGTAAGAATGATAAGACTTACTCTAGCTCAAAACAGATTCACGTCCACCTGTTTACGTCCGGTTTCATGTCCGGCTATAATTGTTGGACCAAGCACGGAGAAAGAGGGGTTCTAATGGAAGAGAATGAAGAAGAAGAGGATGACGACAACTATCCTGGGTGTCCTGAATATGATGGTACTACAATGGGGAAAGAGAATGAAGAAGAAGAAGCTGCGGCATCAGATGAGCCCGCTGATGATCTTGGTCGGGCCATTGCTGATGCAAAGAGAAACTGCGAAAGTGAAAAGGAGAACTTGAAGTTGCAGCGCATGTTAGAGGATCACAAAAAAGGGTTGTACCCAAATTGCGAAGATGACAACACAAAGCTCGGTACCACACTGGAATTGCTGCAATGGAAGGCAGAGAATGGTGTATCTAACAAGGCATTTGAAAAGGTGCTGAAAATAATGAAGAATAAGCTTCCAAAGGACAACGAATTGCCCGACAGTACATACGAAGCAAAGAAGGTTGTCTGCCCTCTAGGATTGGAGGTGCAGAAGATACATGCATTCCCTAATGACTGCATCCTCTACCGTGGTGAGTACGAGAATTTGAATTCATGCCCGGTATGCAATGCATTGCGATATAAGATCAGTCGCGATGACCCTGGTGATGATGTTCAGGGCGAGCGCCCCAGGAAGAGGATTCCTGCCAAGGTGATGTGGTATGCTCCTATAATACCACGGTTGAAACGTTTGTTCCAAAACAAAGAGCATGCCAAGTCGTTGCGATGGCACAAAGAAGACCGTAAGAAAGATGGGAAGTTGAGAGTACCCGCTGATGGGTCGCAGTGGAGGAAAATCAAGAGAGAGTGGCCGGACTTTGCAGATGACCCAAGGAACTTATGGTTTGGTTTAAGTGCAGATGGCATTAATCCATTTGGGGAGCAGAGCAGCAAGCATAGCACATGGCCTGTGACTCGATGTATCTATAACCTTCCTCCTTGGTTGTGCATGAAGCGGAAGTTCATTATGATGCCAGTGCTCATCCAAGGCCCTAAGCAACCCGGCAACGACATTGATGTGTACCTAAGGCCATTAATTGATGAACTTTTACAGTTGTGGAATAAAAAAGGTGTACGTGCGTGGGATGAGCACAAACACCAGGAATTTGACCTGCGAGCGTTGCTATTTGTAACCGTCAATGATTGGCTTGCTCTTAGTAACATTTCAGGATAGACAAACAAGGGATACCATGCATGCACGCACTGTTTAGATGAGACTGAAAGTATATATTTGGACAAATGCAAGAAGAATGTGTACCTGGGACATCGTCGATTTCTTCCGACCAAACATGCCTTAAGAAAGAAAGGCAAGCATTTCAAAGGTGAGGCAGAACATCGGAAGAAGCCCGTCCTCCGTACTGGTGATGACATACTTGATATGTTCAAGGATTTACAAGTAATATTTCGAAAGGGTCTTGGCGAACAATCTGTTCCGACTGACGCTGAGGGACGCGCACCCATGTGGAAGAAGAAATCTATATTTTGGGAGCTAGAATATTGGAAAGTCCTAGAGGTCCGCTCTGCAAGCGACGTGATGCATGTGACGAAGAATCTTTGCGTGAACCTGCTAGGCTTCCTGGGCGTGTATGGGAAAACAAAAGATACACCGGAGGCACGGGAGGACCAGCAACGTGTGCACGAAAACGACGGCATGCATCCAAAGAAGTATCAAGGTCCTGCCAGCTACGCTCTTACCAAAGCAGAGAAGGAAATCTTCTTTGAATGCCTGCTCAGTATGAAGGTCCCATCTGGCTTCTCGTCGAATATAAAGGGAATAATAAATATGGCAGAGAAAAAATTCCAGAACCTAAAGTCTCATGACTGCCACGTGATCATGACGCAATTGCTTCCGGTTGCATTGAGGGGGCTTCTACCAGAAAATGTTCGATTAGCCATTGTGAAGCTATGTTCATTCCTCAATGCAATTTCTCAGAAGGTAATCGATCCGGAAATCCTACCAAGCTTACAGAATGATTTGGTCCAATGTCTTGTTAGTTTCGAGTTGGTGTTCCCACCATCCTTCTTCAATATTATGACGCACGTCCTAGTTCACCTAGTCGAAGAGATTGCCATTCTGGGTCATGTATTTCTACACAATATGTTCCCCTTTGAGAGGTTCATGGGTGTCTTAAAGAAATATGTTCGTAACCGTGCTAGGCCAGAAGGAAGCATCTCCAAGGGCTATGAAACAGAGGAGGTTATTGAGTTTTGTGTTGACTTTATTCCTGACATTAAGCCGATTGGTGTTCCTCAATCACGGCATGAGGGGAGACTGCGTGGAAAAGGCACGCTTGGACCAAAATCAATAATATGTAGGGACGGACATTCTTGGGCGCAAGCACACTACACAGTTCTACAGAATTCTACCTTGGTGACCCCGTATATCGAGAAACACATGGATATTATACGCTCGAAGAACCCGGAGAAGTCCGACCCCTGGATTCAACGTACACACATTGAGGCTTTCGGCGGTTGGTTGCGAACACATCTCATGAATGACGACAATGTTGAAGATGACTTGTACTTGTTGGCCAAGAGACCATCTTCAACTATATTGACTTTCCAAGGGTACGAGATAAATGGGAATACATTTTACACGATCGCCCAAGATAAAAAGAGCACCAACCAAAACAGTGGTGTCCGCTTTGACGATGCGGCAAACACCAAGGAAAAGGACACATATTATGGTTACATATAGGAGATATGGGAACTTGACTATGGAGGTGATTTGAAGGTCCCTTTGTTCCGGTGCAAATGGGCCAATTTGACTGGAGGAGGGGTAATGGTAGACCCGCAGTATGGAATGACAAAAGTGGATCTCAACAATCTTGGGCACACAGACGAACCATTCGTTCTAGCCAATGATGTGGCGCAAGTTTTCTATGTGAAGGACATGTCTACCAAACCGAGAAAAAGGAAAGATAAGAAAGCGGATACATCATACGATGAGCCAAAGCGCCACATAGTGCTTTCTGGGAAAAGAAACATCGTGGGAGTTGAGGACAAGACAGACATGTCACAAGATTATGAAAAGTTTGATGAAATTCCTCCCTTCACAGTGAAGACTGACCCAAGCATCCTCTTAAATGATGAAGATTGTCCATGGTTACGGCGCAATAATCAAGGGACACACGCGAAGAAAAAATTTTATACCCCAAGATCCCACTCTGGGATGTGATTGGCTGCACCGTCATCACTTTTCTTCTCTAGTGAGTAGCCGGGATGGTCCAGTTTGTACACGAAGTGCATCCAGTTTTTTCCTTAACCCTCTCAACTTTTTAGCACATGCTATGTGGGTGAAATGATGATACCATGCCAAGTTTCAACCTTTTCAGAGTTCATTTGTGGTGCTTTTTAATTTCAGGGCCATTTAGCTCAAAACAATTCATTAAATGGATGAAAAATAGCAAATGAAGTTAGAAAGGGTTGAAATTTGAGGATGTGGCTTAGAATGGTTCATATTGAATGCACAAAAAGTCTGGAGTTGAAATAAGTTAAAAAAATGAAATGCCTTTGTAACAGATGAGTTTTCGTCCGAAACCCTCATACTTCGAAGGAGATGGTCCAGTTTGTACACGAAGTGCATCCAGTTTTTTCCGTAACCCTCTCAACTTTTTAGCAAATGCTATGTGGGTGAAATGATGATACCATGCCAAGTTTCAACCTTTTCAGAGTTCATTTGTGGTGCTTTTTAATTTTAGGGCCATTTAGCTCAAAACAATTCATTAAATGGATGAAAAATAGCAAATGAAGTTAGAAAGGGTTGAAATTTGAGGATGTGGCTTAGTATGGTTCATATTGAATGCACAAAAAGTCTGGAGTTGAAATAAGTTAAAAAAATAAAATGCCTTTGTAACAGATGAGTTTTCATCTGAAACCCTCATACTTCGAAGGAGATGGTCTAGTTTGTAGACGAAGTGCATCCAGTTTTATCTGTAACCATCTCAACTTTTTAGCACATGCTATGTGGGTGAAATGATGATATCATGCCAAGTTTCAACCTTTTCAGAGTTCATTTGTGGTGCTTTTTAATTTCAGGGCCATTTAGCTCAAAACAATTCATTAAATGGATGAAAAATAGCAAATGAAGTTAGAAAGGGTTGAAATTTGAGGATGTGGCTTAGAATGGTTCATATTGAATGCACAAAAAGTCTGGAGTTGAAATAAGTTAAAAAAATGAAATGCCTTTGTAACAGATGAGTTTTCGTCCGAAACCCTCATACTTCGAAGGAGATAGTCCAGTTTGTACACGAAGTGCATCCAGTTTTTTCCGTAACCCTCTCAACTTTTTAGCACATACTATGTGGGTGAAATGATGATACCATGCCAAGTTTCAACCTTTTCAGAGTTCATTTGTGGTGCTTTTTAATTTCAGGGCCATTTAGCTCAAAACAATTCATTAAATGGATGAAAAATAGCAAATGAAGTTAGAAAGGGTTGAAATTTGAGGATGTGGCTTAGAATGGTTCATATTGAATGCACAAAAAGTCTGGAGTTGAAATAAGTTAAAAAAATGAAATGCCTCTGTAACACATGAGTTTTCGTCCGAAACCCTCATACTTCGAAGGAGATGGTCCACTTTGTACACGAAGTGCATCCAATTTTTTCCGTAACCCTCACAACTTTTTAGCACATGCTATGTGGATGAAATGATGATACCATGCCAAGTTTCAACCTTTTCAGAGTTCATTTGTGGTGCTTTTTAATTTCAGGGCCATTTAGCTCAAAACAATTCATTAAATGGATGAAAAATAGCAAATGAAGTTAGAAAGGGTTGAAATTTGAGGATGTGGCTTAGAATGGTTCATATTGAATGCACAAAAAGTCTGGAGTTGAAATAAGTTAAAAAAATGAAATGCCTTTGTAACAGATGAGTTTTCGTCCGAAACCCTCATACTTCGAAGGAGATGGTCCAGTTTGTACACGAAGTGCATCCAGTTTTTTTCCGTAACCCTCTCAACTTTTTAGCACATGCTATGTGGGTGAAATGATGATACCATGCCAAGTTTCAACCTTTTCAGAGTTCATTTGTGGTGCTTTTTAATTTCAGGGCCATTTAGCTCAAAACAATTCATTAAATGGATGAAAAATAGCAAATGAAGTTAGAAAGGGTTGAAATTTGAGGATGTGGCTTAGAATGGTTCATATTGAATGCACAAAAAGTCTGGAGTTGAAATAAGTTAAAAAAAATGAAATGCCTTTGTAACAGATGAGTTTTCGTCCGAAACCCTTATACTTCGAAGGAGATGGTCCAGTTTGTACACGAAGTGCATCCAGTTTTTTCCGTAACCCTCTCAACTTTTTAGCACATGCTATGTGGGTGAAATGATGATATCATGCCAAGTTTCAACCTTTTTCAGAGTTCATTTATGGTGCTTTTTAATTTCAGGGCCATTTAGCTCAAAACAATTCATTAAATGGATGAAAAATAGCAAATGAAGTTAGAAAGGGTTGAAATTTGAGGATGTGGCTTAGAATGGTTCATATTGAATGCACAAAAAGTCTGGAGTTGAAATAAGTTAAAAAAATGAAATGCCTCTGTAACAGATGAGTTTTCGTCCGAAACCCTCATACTTCGAAGGAGATAGTCAAGTTTGTACACGAAGTGCATCCAGTTTTTGCCGTAACCCTCTCAACTTTTTACCACTTGCTATGTGGGTGAAATGATGATACCATGCCAAGTTTCAACCTTTTCAGAGTTCATTAATAGTGATTTCGATTAAAACAAATGAAAGTATAAAACTAAAAAGAGTTAAACATAATCTGGTTTGATTAAAACACCTATTTAAAATATCCTAAAAATTCCAAAATTTAACATAATGATAAAACATACTAATATTAAACAATAGCAAAAACAATCACTCAAAAATCTATTTTTAAACTAAATTTATTCACAAACTAGTGATTCACAAAAATTTCAAAAGAATTCAAATTTAAACTATTTAAATTTGAAAACTACTGGCACTAACAGAAAGTTTGTAATTGTTTTGACCTAAAGCAAAAAGATTCATTAAAAAACTATAAATATTCTAACAGTTATTCCAAATATAAAAAACAGTTATTCCAAATATAAAAAAAAGAAAAACAAAAAAAAAGAGAAAATAGACCTTTAGTACCGGTTGGTATCACCAACCGGGACTAAAGGTCCCTTCCAGCGCGAATTTGGGCCGCCGAAAAGGCCTCTTTAGGCCCGGTTGGTATCACCAACCGGGACTAAAGGGAGGACCTTTAGTCCCGGTTTGTATCACCAACCGGGACTAAAGGGGCTTTAGTCCCGGTTGGTGATACCAACCGGGACTAAAGGTCCCGGGCTATTTAAGCCCTCCTTCTTCCTCCCCAAATCACTCCGTCTTCACGCCCGCTCGACGCCGCCACCAGGCTGCCCCGCGCGCGCCCTCGACGTCGCCGTCCGGCCGCTCTGCTCGCAAGCGCCCCCCCGAGTCCGCGCCGGCGCCGCCGCCGCTCCTCTATGCGCGCCCGCTTCTCCAAGCGCCGCCGAGGCCCGAGCCCGCGCCGGCGCCGCTCCTCCCCGCCTCCAGCGTCCTCCTCCGTCCCCGAGCCCGCACTCGCGCCCTCAACGTCGCCGTCTCCGGCCGGTCAGCCTCTCCTCCTCCGTCCCCGTCCCCGTCTACTGATGTTCAGTCATTCGTGCCTGCAGTACCAAATGTGATGTTTGATGTTTGCAACTTGGTCATAACTCTGATTATCCAAATGCTCATTTTTTGTAACCTGTGATGTCATGCTCAATTTTGTCCATACACAATCAATCTATTTTTTAGTGTTTCATAGTTTGATTGAATAGAGTCCAAACATTGCAAGTAGCAACATTGCAAGTATGAACATTCCAAGTATGAATGTTGCAAGTTGTCTTCTAGTTAGGTACACTTGTTGTCTTTAATCAAAACATCTTTGAAACCAATTTGAAAATTAAATTGAGCACACCTACTAACATACCACATCAGTTAAATCACTTGTAATCATGTACACTGACTCACTTCTTCCATGGTCAACTTGTCCACTGCATCATTCAACCCAAATTTGAATATGTTGTTCAATTTAGTGGGAACTTTGTTAAATTTCGTCTGTTTGATTGTAGTGTATCAAAACCTAACAAATATCGTTCGGTTAGCCTGAATTTCTAATTATAAAATTATGCAATTGTTTATAAGTTCTCGACATCGACGATGCCCATCCCGCATCCTCGTCGTCGACTCGGCGGCAACCACCTGCTTGAGAGGCGCCATGTCCGGTACTGGGCTCCGCCGGGCTGGCACTGGGAGGTGCTGCCTTCCGGGGCGCGGAGCTTGGTGAGGAATGAGGGTCCCGTCGTCGACCCGGAGGTTATTTGGTGGCGGTCGCGTGGACCACTGTCGGTGCAGAGGGAGCCGGCCCCCGCGGAGGTGGTACGTCGCCGTGTCAGGGAGGAGGACGAGCACGTCCGACGCTACATGGCTGTGTTGGACACCAGGTTCTCCAATACCTGGCAGGTTCTTCAGGGATCACACCCGAGCTATGATCCTGTCATAGTTCCTTATCTTTGGGTGTCCACCGCCTGCGCCGCGAGGCGTCAACTACATTTGTATTAGTGATATTATATTCGATGATGTATTAGTGATATTATATGATCGTATTGTTGCATTGCCTTGTATTGATTTGCATATCTCCGGTTCTGCTTATTGAATGCATTCTAATTGTTTTATATTTGTTCTGGATTAGTTAAGCTATGGACGGTAGAGATAGAGACCATGATCAAGAGAATGCCATGTATGACCTGATACGCTTCGGAAACGAAGAGAATAAAGTAGATGATGGCTCACAATACCTTAACCCATCCGGTGAGGGAATTGAGGAAGAACAACCAAGAGACGAAGGCGAACCAGCTGACAATGACGATGGCGAAGAAATTTTTGTCCATTTAACAGAATCCGGCGAGGTATTAATTTGCCCTCTGGTGATCATCAGATGTATTGATTGATTTGTATATATTAACGAATCTTTCTTCCTTTTAGCCCTCCGGATCGAGCAAATCTTCTACAAGGGTTAAACGTGGCGCGACAAAAAAGTTGAAACAAGGCGTAAAGTTTAACATCAATCAAATCAGAGCAGATGGCGAACCGATTGCTCCTAAAGAGAATGCGGACAAATTTATACGTCAATGCGGAGTTATCGTTAGGGACCAAATCCCGATCACCGTTCAAGAATGGAATCAGCCAAAAGATACCCAAGCAGTTTCTTTTGTCAGCCAAAGAGCAAAAGATCTGCTTTGGGAGGAGCTCATGAAACATTTCACCCTACCAGAGGATCTCACGGATCTCCAACGGGTGAAAGTCAAGAAGTGTGCTCTTAAGAAGATGGCCACACAATTCCAGTCTTGGAAGAAAAGATTATGGAAAAGTTACGTGGAAAACGAAAAGAAGACTCCAGAATTCAAAGGAGAATATGTGAAGTTAGCAGATGACTGGGACGAATTTGTGAAGTTCAAGGAATCAGAAGAAGCTAAGAAACGGTCGTGAATAAACAAGATAAATGCCAACAAAAAACGTGGCACCATCGTCTGGGGCCAGGCGGCTACAAGTCTAGGTTGCCTAAGTGGGATGAATCTGAGAGAAACATGAAGGCTGCAGGGGTCACTCCAGTAACAGAGACTTGGCCCGAGAGGTGCAGGACTTGGTTTTATGCACATGGGGGAAAGTTGGACCCAAAGACAGGGGAGGTTCTTGAACAGGCAAGTCTTAAAGAAGCCACGGACGAGTTACTTAAAGCAATAGCAGAAGCTCGAGCGGGAGTGTACGAGCCCGAGAGAGAGAAGGACGAGCTTTCGCGCGCCCTCAAGAATCCTGAACACCCAGGACGAACACGAGGCAAAGGCATGGTTCCGTGGCTTCTGGGGTTTGCGGATTGGAACGACAGCTACATAAGTCTTGCCAGAAAGAAGAAGCATGAAGTAGATCGGATTCAGGACTTGGAACGCAAATATAACATGCAGCAGGAGCAAATCAACAAACTTAGCCAGCAAGGCGCGTCTCAGCAGCAGCAGCAACCAGATCCAGCATTGGATGGTACCATTCCATCATCTATGCTGAAAAGCAGCGTGGGTTCCACGGGGGTCCCGGCCGATGATGCACTGCTGGCTCGCTACCCCGTGGATGATATCCTAGAGTCGACACCTTGTGAGCTATACGTGAAACTGAAGAACATATCCATGAAGGCGGCGGACGGTTTTGCTTTACCGAGTGGACCTGAAGCAACTTTCCACGACAATCCGATTCCACCTGGCTATGCTCGTGTCGGGGTGGATCAAGTTGTGTAGGCATATGAATCACTAGATCTTAACTACCCTGGAGGTGAAGGGGAGCGGACACTGGGAGAAGCCAGGCGTTGTGTCATTTTATGGAAAAAGGAATGCATCGTGTTTCCAAACTCGGTGCCAAGGCCACCGACTCCTCCTCCAAGTCCGTCGCGTGAGCAGACTCCAACCCTCCCCGAGACAGAGCGCAGGGTGAGCCCGCCATATCCATCTCCGCCGCGCCAGCCGAATCCATCCCACCCCGAGACGGAGCGCATGGCGAGTCCGCGATATCAAGCTCCGCCATGTCAGCAGAGTCCATCCCACCCCGAGACGGAGCCTAGCGCGAGATGTCTGTGATATCGAAAAACAGCGTCTCCAAAGCGGAAGAGAACACAAAAGAAGAAACCCGAGCCTCCTGCCAAAAAGAAGTTATCTTACGAGAAGACTGACGAGGAACTCGATGAATCAGTGAATCTCGCTTTGCGGGCCCATTTTGGACCGAAAGCGCCCCCGCCGCCAAAGGAGAAAATACCCGACGAGGTCGTACAACACTTTATTGATGCAGCTAAACCGGCGGAGAAAAGACCGGTATCAGACTATGAACGTTGTATTACCAAGTCCTATGATTCCCAGAAAAGACAGAAGTCGAGCGGTAGCAGTAAATGCGGGAAAACTGTTCCCCAGCTCGGAGAACAGGTAGTCCAATCGATCAGCCCGCTCAAGGTGAGTGCCAATAACGTGGTAATAACCGACGCTGATAGAGAGAATGCTAGAATGCTCGGTATCACCATTGAACAATTCCTAGAGATCGAGGAATTTCCACCGTTAGATCCGAATGAAATAGCACGACAATATGTCCCCGGGAAACCTCTGGTCACTCCTGATGACGAGAAGCTTCTAACAACACAAATGTACAAATTGCATGACTGGTACATGAGAGAAGTAAAGGACGGGCGAGAGAGCCTCATGGTGAAAATCGACAAAGAGCATTACATCCATGAAAAAGATTTGTGGATTGAAAATGAAGAATTTTTTCAGTTATTGAATCAAAAAGCACTCGACAAATCTATCGTCAGTTGCTATTGTCTGTAAGTGATTTCTTTCTGTAATTTAAGTCTCTAGCTCAGCTCGTTCATTGCCTGTTATTATACTCACTATATTCTTTTGTGTGGTATTATGCAGAATGAAGATTTTTGAATTGAAAAGAGCTGGAGTCTATGGCATTGGGTTCATTGACCCAAATACCGTTAATGAAGAAGTGTTGAGAAGGCACCCTAAAGACACGGAGAAATTGCTTCTAAGGTTTTTGAAGGCCCTAAAGTACAAACCAGAAATAATTTTACCTTGGAACTTCCAGTGAGTGTTACTGTCTTGTACTACAAATTCTATTTTTGCTTATATATATACTCGATGTTAAGTGTAGTTGATGAGTTATGCATGCCCGCTTATACAAATCGTGTGCGCAGCTACCACTGGATCCTTCTAATCATTAGAGTTGACGATGGAACTGTTGAAGTACTGGACTCGCTAAGTAAAGACCCTGAAGATTACATAAGCTTGCATTCGTTGCTCGAAAGGTAATTTCAATCATTGACGCACTATGTCGGCTTCTTTATTAGTTCATTTCCTGATATCAAGTAATTAATAACTCTTTTATTCATTTTGTTTGCCGGGCAGGGTTTGGAAATGTTTCATCAAAGAGGTCACCGGTGAATGGAAACCAGAGTTGAGATGGCGAAAGCCCAGGGTAATTAAGTAGTACTAGCTACGTCCGCGCATCTCTTTAATTCTAGTTTCAATACCATTGTCATGCTTCATTATTATCTGATTGAATTCTATTCTCGTAAAGTGCATGAGGCAGGCACAGGGGACTGAAATATGTGCATATTACGTTTGCGAAAACATTCGCTTTATGACCGAAAGCAGCAAGAGTGCAAGAGATCTTTGGGTACGTAAACACCATTCATATTTTTTTTATCATGATCTAATACATATACGCACAACTAACATGTTCATATTGATCTCCTTCTTTAAAGATGCACGAGATGCGGGATAAGCTCCTACCAACGGACCGCATACGAGCAATTCAAGAGGAAATTGCGGGATTTTTCCTTCAGCAGGTCATATCTCCCGACGGAGAATACCATTACCTAATCCGCAAATGATCTGCAAATTGTACGATAAATTGTATATACCAAATTGTATATATATGTGTGTGTATGCATGTGGTCGTACGAGAAATTCTATGATATATGATTGCTTGTACGAGAAATTTTATGATATATGATCGGTTCTACGAGAAATTCTATTATATATGCATAACGTGTACAGTATGTAGTAGCGTAAAATATGTTTGAAATAAAAAAGAATTAAATGGAAAACACAAAATGAAAAGGAAAAATAAACAATAAACACTAAACCCCTAAACCCCTAAACCTTTAGTCCCGGTTGGTGTTACCAACCGGGACCAAAGGTCCCCATGCCCTGGCGCGCGCTGCCGACCACGTGGCCAGGGTTTAGTCCCGGTTCGTAGCCAACCGGGACTAAAGGCTTGGACCCTTTAGTCTCTATACTTTAGTCCCGGTTGGGGAACCGGGACTAAAGGCCCTTCCCAACCGGGACTAATGGCCTGTTTTCTACTAATGGATGCATATATGATTAGCGTCGCAAGTCACAACTAGTATGTTTTTGTTACTTAATTATTTGAAAACACAATTCTAGGTCCAGATGACTAATCCACGTAATATATTTTAACGTGTGAGCGAAGCCAAAAAAATATGTGCATACTATGTGGCTCCGTATCACGCATGCCACTAGTGTGGTCGGTGCCTCGGTGGAAGCAATGACGGTTAAAGGTCTCCCCATGGACGTGGTTTAAGACTTTTTCTCAAACGTATATACATTTATTTTTATTTTTTAATGTTATCATATATCACTTTTGAATACTTTTTATAGCAATTTATATTTTCTGGACTAGCCTATTAATTCAGTACCTAGAGCTAGTTGTTGTTTTTTCTACATGTTTTCGGTTTTATAGAAAATTCATATTTACGAAGCTCAAAATAACTTGTAAATTGACGATGAAAGTTTTTCGAGAGTAGGAGAATCCATAAAGCACTAGAAGAGGCTAGGGGCCAATCAGGACAGGGGGTGGCCCACGCGGGCCAATCATCTAGGCGTTGTCTTACGCCCAATTTTGGTTATAAAATACCATATTTCCCAAAAATAACCTCGACAATTTTTTCGTGATTTTGTCTGTTGTCGCAAGTTTTTGTTCGCGGGAGATCCAATCTGGAGGCCTATTCCGGCACCCAACCGGAGAGGTAATCCATCACCGGAGCCATATTCATCAACCTTGCTGCTACTATGACCATGAGTAGTTCTCTTGGACCTTGGGTACATGGCAGTAGCTAGAGGGCCTCCTCTCTCTCTCTCTCTCTCTCTCTCTCTCTCTCTCTCTCTCTCTCTCTCTCTCTCTCTCTCTCTCTCTCTCTCTCTCTCTCTCTCTCTCTCTCTCTCTCTCTCTCTCTCTCTCTCTCTCTCTCTCTCTCTCTCTCTCTCTCTCTCTCTCTCTCTCTCTCTCTCTCTCTCTCTCTCTCTCTCTCTCTCTCTCTCTCTCTCTCTCTCTCTCTCTCTCTCTCTCTCTCTCTCTCTCTCTCTCTCTCTCTCTCTCTCTCTCTCTCTCTCTCTCTCTCTCTCTCTCTCTCTCTCTCTCTCTCTCTCTCTCTCTCTCTCTCTCTCTCTCTCTCTCTCGTCATTCAATACAAAGTTTCCATGAGCTGGCTCGCATGATCGGGAGCCATATGATATAATATGCAGTGTTGTGTTTGTTGGGATATGATGAATTTCATTTTATAATCAGATTGTTCATTAAATTATAGTGAAATCTCTTATGAATTCTTTCCTGCATAATTAGGTAGTCATAATGCTCTCCGATCTATGTATCTACTTGGTGAAGTTTTATGGGTAGTTCTTCAGAGGGAGCTGTGTATGGTAGCGAGTTCAATCTTGCAGTGCTCCATCCAAGTGACAGAAAGGGAGCATACACGTATTGTATTATTGCTACTAAAGATAAAACGATGGTTTCTTTAATCACACTTGGATGATAGTTTTACTGTCTACATTGTGCCATCATGCTTATTGCAACGCTATGTTTGTTACAAACTTAATACCTCGGCATGCATGCTCAATAGCGGTCTTTAGGTGGAGTATTAGTTATAGATGAAGTTGGATAACAGTCTACATATCACGGACGTAATAGATTGTGCCATGAAAGATCATAGTCATAAATATAAAACATTGCAATTTAATCGCTACCCAACTGTAAATTTTTTACGACAACACATATATCTTGCTTGGAGAGATGCTCTAGTGAAACTATGCCCCTGGGTCCATTGACTTAGATTGAAAACATGGTTACAATTACTTTTATCATTGTTCCAATTTATTATTTTCTTATATTTATCACTTCCTATCATACCATACAATTTATCGTTGTAACTAGCAGGACAAGAAGCTTGGCAACCTTCTTGAAATGTTAGGGATAAGACTGTTCTGTGTTTGGTATGCAAGTGCTGATGATTTTAGGTTGATGAAGAAATTCCTATTGGTTCGATAAACCTTAGTTCTTAATTGAGGGAAATACTTATTGATGGGTTACTTCACCCTTACCCTTCGGGTTTACCCAACCAGTCTTATGAGAGAGCAAGCAGTCTCTGTTATTCTCCTTATCAAAGACCGACAATGGGGGAGATAGTTTTTGTCACCGCAGTACCTCCGCATCCCCACTTCTAGTGATATTAACATCTTTCATTTACATTAAGGGAAATGTTATGTGGTCAAATTCACACAACATGATGAAGAATAGTTAACACAAACATACATAGAGAATCTCACATCTTATTGGCATTCAGTTCATACACATATTGGGGTTCCTCCATTCCCCTTAAAGAAAGGGGTCAACTCAGACGTAGAGACAATATACATCATCATGGTTTTCATGGAGATAACAGATGGATGGTTAACGTGACGCAATAACAAATCAGAACTATGGTTTGGTATTACAACAAGATGAATGGAGAAGTCGGTTCCACCAAGGCAAGAAAATCATTGAGAGCTCTCGATCGTCGATGGTGGTCGCCGCTCGCTCTGCCGCCAACTACCTACCGCCCTTGGTCAAACCAACAGGAAAATGGGGTCGTCGGCCATCGACCAAGGCGGTAGACAACATGGCTGCCACATGAAGAAGAAAAGGAATGTTGTGGTCTCCTCAATGCCTTTCCCTTGGCCTCCCCTGATGTCGACTCATACTACTCGGCCTCCTACAACCACGTTACCAACCCCTCCACCTGCGGCGGACGAAGAGGAGCCGGATTCGGACGAGACAAAGAGCGAGGGCGACATGCACGAGGAAAAGGCAACAAGGTAATTTTTTGTCCTTTTTCTTTCTTTTTGTTTTGCAATTTCTCAATTGAACGATGCATGATGTGATATAGATTGATAGGTTTTTCTTTGATTTGTAGTGGGCAAGTGAATATGATGCAAACGATTTCATGGAACAATTGAATGCTTGAGATGTTGCATAGACACGATGACCGGGTGTGGTAAACTTGGTGCAATGTCTTAGATGGTATGTGCAGCACGAAGGGCGACACAACATACGTAGTGCAACAACTATGAGTCGGTGTGCTAAGGCGGCAGCACCTCATGGGATGGAAAGATCGACATGCATGGTAAATGATGTCAGAAAGGGTGCTAAAACGTAGGCAACAATGCTCCCAGGTGTTGCCGGCGAGGGCACATACATGCTTCACATATCTGAGCTCGCAACAAAGTTGACAGTGGAGCGGAAGGAGAGCGCTCAAAAGTGCGAAGAAGCAAAGCAGATCATAATACAAGTGAAAGTGATTGTAATATAGTGTATTTTAACGTGTACAATCTATATTTTTGGATATTTAAATACATTTTAATGGAGTAGAAACAATGAACTCAACATCATTCCTCTCTTCGACCCTTACACAATGAATCCTCCATCCATCATTATTTAACATATGTTTCAGGGTAGATTCTCGCGGCATCCATGGAGCGGCAAGGTTAGCGTTTCTCGTTGTGCGTGCGCGACGACAAGATTTGGTATCGGACACTTCGTATCGATTCACGGGTTTAATGAAGATAAGTAATGTTCGGGGCCATGGTCCTTAGGGACACGCACAGCTTCACGGTTAGCATCAACATGGTCAAAACGTCTCTGTAAGGGGAGCGGCGACAACGACATGTCGGAGTCTCGTTCTAACGGCGGTAGTGGTCGTTCCGTAGTGATGTGTTCTCGATGTAACTTTTATTATGTGCTTTATACTTTTTGAAACTTTATAATATTTGTGTCTTTTTTGGAAGAAAACAAATACTAGTTTTAGTTCTCTTATGATGGTCATCTTAGTTAGATCTTTAGACAAAAACACTCGGGACTTCGAGCCACCTGATAGAAGAAAATGCGTTACTCCTTTATCGTGGCCGAAAATTCTACACCTATGTAAAGGCCTACCTAAGGCTATTGCCTTTCCATCCCTAATCAAGGAATCCTCCCCCTCCCCCCTCCCCCCCCCCCCCCCCCGGTTTTTAAATTGGTGGGCCCCCCTTCCCTTATTCATCCAATTAAAAAAGGAGGGTCAGCCCGGCCTCTGCAATCCAATTAAAAGCTACCCTTAACTCATCACGTAGATCATGCAAACATAGTTTTAAAAACTGGACGAACCGGTCGGTTTTTGGGAAAACCGCTAAACCGTACAGTTCACATAAAACCAGAGGGTTCGATGTTGATTCCAGAAAAGCTTCTCGATTGACTTGCTTTTGTGCATACAAGCTGAGCGTAGAGTCGAAGGGAAACCCCTTTTTTGACTGGTTTCGATCGATTGGGAACTTTCTCTCGATTTTGTCCATAAAGACAAACCCATCGGGCGATGCCTTCCCTTCCGCAGCCACCCTTGCTCGGTGCCTTGGCGTAGCGACCCCGCCTCTCCCCCGCTGCTCCAGCTCCACACGGCAGCAACAACATATTTTTTAATCATGTATATGAATTAGATATTAACATGTAGTTACTAGTTACTCTGTCATTTGATTACACATTTTTTATCTATTGATTTGTGTATTTATTGATAAAATATATATAGCTACATTGCTTAAAAGACCGGCAATCAAACTGGTGAACCAGCGGTTCGACCGATAAAAACCTGAACCAACAGTCTTGCTGGTTCGATTATTGGTTTGATTTTTTAAAGTATGTGTAAAATCCCTTGCGTAGGTGTCTCTCCATCCCTGAGCCAACGAAACGGACGTAAAGGCCCTCATCTTCTGACGTTTTCTAGCTGCATATTTTGCCGCTTCTCTTTAATTTCAAGCTTATCTTCGAGAACACATGCATGGGATGAAAGTGTCCAAAGTTAGCTAGAAGCCTATAACATACATCACGTATGGCACCAAAGGATATGAGCAGCCCCATCATCATGCGGATACCAAAGCTAATCTCCTCGATACCTGGCCGGCCGCCAGAAACGAGTCCGTCGACGCGTGCTTGAATTGAAAGATTCCAGAGTGGGCGGCGGAACGGGACGTCACCCGGTTACGGCTTGCAGACATTGGAGACCACCGAATTCCGAATCACACTCCCATGAGCTTCTCCGCTCGATCCCTATAAATTTCCTTCCAAAATCATCCCGATTCTCTCCATGCCAATCTCACCCGACACTCGCCTCGCACCCCGGCCTCTCCCATTGACAGAGTGCACGGAGGAGGTCAAGCTGCTCCCGGCCATCGCCACTCCCCCTTTCCCGGTGAGAAAAAGATTTGGGTCTTGTGCTCATGTTTTCTTGGTGGTTACTGTAGGAAGTGATATGAGTTTAAGAGAGGAGTCAAGAACAGTTTTAGTTAAGAGCAAGTACAGCTACGTAAAACTCCAGTAGGATGCACATAGAGAGGTACAATTAAGTGTTTCAGATCTAAGCTACATATGAAGGTAGCGTCTCCCCTCTTCTGCAGTCCAATAACGTGATAGGATGGAGTTCTTTTGGTTTTGAATGACTGAAGTTTTACCATTACTAGTGTGATGTGGCGGTGTCAGCGAATACATGCACACAGACACAAGAACACTATGTTTCGGTTTCAGGTGTCAGCATGATTACAGTGGCTACATCCTAGGTACCAGAGTTGGAGTTTATATGGCCAAGTGCGCTGCACATAGTAACACGATCAGGTTAATAGCACTGCCGCACATTCCCGCAAAGGAATTCCTCATCTAAGGTCACTAACCTTTCAATTGTAATAAAGACTGTTTAGCTTGAGAAAAATCTTGATATATTGTTTACAAGCTGGTCCAACTCTGCATCTGACGTACAAAATGCTCTGTTTATGCATCCCTGCAAACCAAAAAGGCAGACAGATCAAGCGCCGGCGCCGGCACCGGACAGACGACATGTGGCGGGGGTCGCTGCTGCTGCTACTGCTGCTGCTCGCGGTGGCTGCTGCGGCCGCTGAACCGGCGTCGACGCTCATGGGCCCGTCGCGGGAAGACAGGGGCCATGCGATGCACCCACCAGCAGACACAACCCCCCCGGTGCAGCGATGGGGGGCCACGGGTGTTAGCTTTAATCGTTACTATCTGTGTATCTGCATATGTATTTTGGCCTTGCACCTAGGTTAGGTGGTGGTCGAGTAGTTTGCCGTGTGGCTATATCTGCGTAGCAGTTCTGTTTCACTGGATGTGCAAGTTGAGATGCCGGAGATGGTCATGAGTGGCACAAAATCAGAGCATCTATAGCCGTACCTTGCAAATCCGGCCCCTCAAACGTCCATGGACGCATCCGGGCTCGTCCGCGGACACTGACCGGTCACGCCTCAAATAATGCATTCTACATCCGGACACCTCAAATCTCATATCTCAAATCCATACAAACTCATGCAACTACTACGTCGATGCATTATACACACATCGTCCGGCTACTCCATCACTACTAACATGCCATCAGATTACCAAAATTTGGCATGTTTGGCTATGGTGGACATCAGCCACGGCTGCCCTTGCCTTTCGCGGAGCCCTTGCCGTCCTTCTCGCGGAAGTACCGGTCGAAGATGCAGTACGGATCGAGCCGAATCTGCTCGTCACCGGAGATATCCTCGCCCTCGCTCACCTCCTCCTCCTCCTTCGATGGCAGTCCGGCCATTTCACGGACCGCCCGATTCTGTTACTCAAGAAATGAAAGAGTTAGGTAGTCGAGGTATTCTAGTATTTTTTCTGCTCGCGGGTGAGGGCGCGGGTGTTCCTCCGCTGTCGTTTCTTCAAAATGCGGGCGCGGGTGGCTTCCTCCTCTGCGGCCACCCACTCCGCCGCATCAGCCGCCTCCGCTTCCGGCATTTCCTCCGCGAGATAGGCCTCGGCGATCCTTATCCTCTCCTTCCCACGGTGGGCAGCCCGTTCCCGGTGGGACTCGAAGTCCGCGGGTCCGGTCGATGGATCCGCCCGCCGGGACATGGAGGATCCTGCCCCAGAGGAACCGAGCGCCCTTTGAGTGGACGCTATGGAGTCGCGGCGGACAGATCCTGCCATCGGCCGGGCGTTGTCCTCGCGGGAGCGGCGGAGTGCAATGCGAACCGCCATTGCCTCCTCCACTCCGCACGGGACGACCCCCCAGTCGATGGATCCGGACTGGTCGGAGTCGGATCCGTTGCCCTCCATGCCGGAGAAGGTCGGAGATCGCCGGAAGTGAGGTAGGGTGGCGGATGGGAGTGGAAGGGAGTGGAGTGAAGTGGCTAGGGTTTGGTCCGGCCAACGGATGAGGACGAATATATGTGGGGTCGATGCGGGCCAGTGCGGGCCAGGCGGGCGTGTCCGGGCTCCCCCATATCCGCCCCATATTTGGGCTGGATATGAGGGGTGCCGGTCAGCCCGGGTGTTTGAGGCCCGTTTGAGGGATCCGGCTGGGTCGAATTTTTGTGACCGGTCAGTGATCGGGCGGCCTGCCCGGACGTTTGAGGCGGGTTTGAGGGGGTCCGGCTGTAGATGCTCTTAGAGCAGGTTAGATCTGGGATGCGTGTTGTTTTAACACGAGAAATAGAGAGAAGAAAACGTTTGTGTGTGTGCATGGAACCCCCCCCCCCCCCTCCCCAATGCTTCCCAGACAACACGTGTGTCATCCGGTGCCCTGCTCGTGCCGCATGACAACGTACGGTTCCTCATGTCGAGGGCGATGCGGTAGGCGCTCTGTGCAATGAAGAGAGCCTTGGGATCCAGCACTTATACAAGGACATCCTCAAGACCGTGTGTGGATGGCTTGATCTTCATGATCCCGCAAAAAAAAGGCTTGACCTTCGTGATAGCGACAATGTCCATAGGGAGGAAATTACACCATATGAGCTCGCCATTCCATCGTCCGACATCATCCAATAGGTCCGCCTCGTGCCTCAGGCGGCAAGTACCCCGCGGTGACACCGGTGTGTATGAAAACAGCCAGGACAGCCATGGGTCTCCAAATACGAATGTGCTCTCCGTTTCTCACTCGCCATATCAAGCCTTTCTTGAGGGGCTCGAGGCCATAGTGGATAGCATGCCACATCGAGGAGGTGTTACCTGAAAACACTGAATCTTCCAAAGTACCATTAGGGTAATACCTCGCCTTGAGTATCTGGGCACACAGTGAGTCCGACCGAGTGATGAGTCTCCAAGCTTTCCTTCCTAACAAATTCTGGTTCAAGATACAAAAATTCCGGAACCCCGTGACGCCTCTGCACTTTGGCTCAATGGTCTTATCCCATGACATCTAATGTACCTTCCGCTGGCCTTGTTTTGATCCCCACTAGAAGTTTCGGGGCAGTCTTGACAGATCATCATAGACGGACATAGCTAACTTGAACACCCCCGTAAGGCCATAATGTACGTCGATATAGCATGTGCAACGGATTTAGTAACAAATCCCTTACCGGCTTGAGAGATAGTGTCACCCGAAATCAAGATACGTTGTGTGAGCCGTTCTGTAAGTTTTGGAATTTTCCCATATGCATCCTTCCCATCGGGTGTGGACCTAGATATTTAGTTTTAAACTCCTTCTACACCACGTCAAGGACTTGTCTGGCCTCTTGATGGACTACAATAGGAAGCTCTCTCCAAGTAGTATACAGCATTTTTTAGGGTTTATGAGCTCACCAGTCGCTTGGCCATACCTTGATAAGACTCATTTGAATTTGCTTTAAAAATAAAGGGGTGCCATCTCTAAAGAGAAGGTGGGAAACATCAGGGGCTCCTCTACATATCTTAATTGGCTCAAAAGCTCCAGTCTCTGTACCATTCCTGAGAGCCGATGAGAGACCATCAGCCACAAAAAGAAATAAAAACAGGGATAGGGGATCACCTTGCTGAAATCCACACGACGGTGCAAAAGGATCCAAGATAGCTTCGTTAAATTTTACCGAATATCTCACCAAGGTCACGTGTGACATTATCCATTGGTAAATTGACGAGAGAAGCCCAATTGTTTCATCGTCTACCTCAAGAAGTTCCAATCCACACTGTCATATGCTTTTGACAAGTCAAGTTTATAAGCACAAAATTTGTTACCTTGTCTCTTTTCCTACCGAATAAAATGTGTACACTCGAAAGCTAGTCGCGCATCATCAGTAATACGCCTCCTGAGCACAAACGCGCTCTAAGCAGGGGAGATTATTTGATCCAAAATGGGCCCGAGTCTATAGACTAAACACTTTACCACAATTTTGGAAACGACATTTCATAGACTGATAGGTCGAAAAAAACTTTAATGGTTGTGGTTTCAATAACCTTTGAAATTCAATAAGTGTATCGGCCCGAGTCTATTGACCAAACACTTTGTCACAATTTTGTAAACCACATTGCATAGACTGATAGGTCGAAAAATACATTAATGGTTGCGGTTTCGGTAACCTTTGAAATCAACACAATAACTGTATCATTATCCCACTTGATATGAAACCTGTGTGAAAAAAATTCTTTAACAACAAGAATAATATCACTCCTCAAAACAGCCCGGTTTCTTTGGATAAAAAAGGTGTTGGGAATCAACCTCGTCCATGCGCTTTTAGGGGGTGAATCTGAAAAACAATATCACAGATTTCCTTGTCATTGAATTCAGCACACAACATTTCATTCATATAGTCTGTGACCTTTGCCTCAAATAAATTAACCAGAGGTCCCCGAACCAGGCCATAACATGTACATAGTAAACAGGGAGGAGAAATATGAGTGTACCATGCCTCTCATCACTGCATGATCACTATGACTTGCCCATGTATCATCCACAAGACAATTGACTTTATTTCTACGCTCTCGCCACACTACCGTACGGTGGAAGAATTTAGTGTTTCGATCACTCTCTCAGTCAGTCCACCCATGATCGTTGGAGCCAACAGAATTCCTCCTTGTATAGCAGTTCGTTCATGTGGTCCCCAACTCTTGTTATTTCTCTCCTATCAACGTTCATGACCATCTGTTCCTCTAGCTGGCTGCATGATTTATTTAGTTCATGAACAACATTGTTGAATCTTGATTTACTCCATACGTGCGGCTCTGCCATGAGGAGCACGGGGCAACGTGAGAGAGTTGCAAGCGTGCCGGAGGTTACCCTGGGCATATGGGTAACCGAACCCGATCTGAACACGAACCGAACCTAACCGATATAATCCAATTGTTGGTTTATTCGATTTTTGGTCTTCGTTTTTTATTTTTCTTCTATTCGGTCTTTTGGGTTCGGATTTGGTGTCCACTCTTTAAAACCCGAATACCTATACCAATTGATATTTGAAAAACTCATGATGTTATTACACTGCTATGTTACCCATAATAACCCGAATTACACTAACTGAATCTGCAAAGTTGTTGTGCGCTCTGAATATTTTGATTTTCTTGCTACCCGAATTATTTTAACTGAAATTTCTGGTAATTTGGGTACGGTTATTTTTTTTGGCAGAAAATTTTTAGCTCCCACTTTTTAGTATCTGAATTACCTATAAGTCGAACTAACCGAATTGAGAAAACCTCCGAATTACCAATAAAGTGAACTAACCAAATCGAGAAAACCAAGATAACCGAATGCCCAGGGTGAGCGGCGGGCAGCAGCAAGGTGAGCATGTGGGAAGGATGAAGGGCGGCAGCGGCAAGCACTAAGGGTTAGTTCTTTTGCTGGCTTCTAGAATAAGCTGTAATAAGATGCCTCTATCCATCTTATTCTAAAAACCCAACCAAAATTACTTTTTTAGAAGTCTACTAATTAAGACTTGAATAGTAGACTTAAAAAAAATGGTTGGGCATCTAAATAAGTTGGATAGGGGGTAGCTTATTCCAAAAGCCTAAAAAGCCACAAAAGAACTGGCCCTTAGGGCCAGGGCCAGAGAGAGGCACACGTGCAAGGTGACGACGCCCGCGAATACACGGGGCGTCGATGCGGAGGTGGAGCGGTGACAAGGGCCGGTGACATGGCGAACTGGCTGGACTGGCTGCCCTTGGACGCGACACCACTATACATGCATGGTGTGCGATGTAATGCTAGAGGAGGAGAAGGAGAGGGAACAAGACCAAGTAAACGTTCCCACGTGGCATTTTTCTGCCAATCAGCATAACGGGTGGGCCCCACCTGTCATAATCGATGTCAAATCGTGTCGAACGCTCGATTTATGTTTACTGTAAAAGTTTAGGTTTGCGTTTGATGGTTTTTGTGCAAAAAACAAAAGTGGTGACTTTAAGTGGTTTTATATCTTTTACTCGTGAAAATCAGAGGGCCAGTGTAGTGGGATCATAAAAGCCCAATCCGCACGTGGCATTCGTAAGTATGAGCATCTACAGTCGGACTATAGTCAAATTTCACCGCTCATTTGGCCGGCGCTGCAACCAAAGTTCTTAAATCCAAACCCCCATTGCTATACTACACCATGCAACGTAAATTTCATCTATGTATTAGATCATACATTAGCAACATGAGCTACATTTCATAGCAAACTACCCTACTTATACTCTACTCGTCGTCGGAGATATCGATGATCCCCTGCTGGACGGATCGGCCTCATGGTCATTGGCAGTGGGCCGCACCTCCATCTTTGCCTCGACATCATTGTCCGAGAGGGACGACCGCCACCTGTCGCTCGGAATGAATCGAGTCAAGGATGGCGTCCGACTCCGCCTCAAACACCGCCGCTGCCTCTACGGCTTGGGCTTTTTCGAACTGTGGCTCCTTCATGGAAAGCCGTCGGGTTCCATGTTTGGCATCTCCTCCGCGACCTCGTCCTCGGCACCCGGCTCCTCCTCCTCCTCCTCTATCACCTCGACGGAGCGGTGTGCCTCCATTGCATGCGTCAGGACGCTCCTTCGCAGCAAGCATCTCGTTTTGGATCTCCACTCAACATTCAGGCTTGAGCATCTTGTAACATGTGATCGTCTGCCAGACCATGGTCTACGATAGTGAACTCATATTTGTAGTGTGCTACGTCTCAAACGTATCGACAAATTTTGCATGATTCATATTATATTGCTATTACATTTAACAACTTTGGGCATGATTCTATTAAATTTTATTGGACTAACATATATCAAGTGCCCAGTGTCAGTTCCACTTTTCTAATGGTTTGTATTTTAGAAACAATAATTATTTAAACATCCGAAAACATTTCAGAAAATGTTTAGATTTAAAATCAGGGAGCAGAATTACTCGCAAAAAAAATCAGGGAGCAGAAGTTTCCATGTGCCCTGTGCTATGTTTGTTCGATCTGCTTCACTTTCAACGCCGACGCCGATTCCAGAGTAGTGGAGCCAAAATGAGAGACAAACTCTTTGCGGTGGGTCATTTGCTTTGTTTTTAAGTGGCTAGTCGAGGTTGCCCGGCAGAAAGTTTATTCATATCATTGGTTTTGGTTCCTATAGAGTAATCTTACTTTAGGTTTACTAGTAGTCATTAAGGTCAGCGTGAGGCGGCTAACTTAGCTTTCTAGCAGAAATTACTAGTAATGATCCAATACATACAATAATCCCTTGTCCATGTCTCGAGTCCTGATAGGTCCGTCCGTAGCAGCATAGCGCATATGATCGACTTTGGTAGGCACTGCTATCAAAGGTAGCCACATTTCGAAAGAACATACGACCATCTGTGCAAGTGCAACCCCACCTTGCCCGGGCATCGATACCCTTCCATAGTGCAGGCGTGCAGTGTCGAGGGAAGGAATCCGGCCGATCGATGGAGTCGCTGGCCAGCGCAGGAGCGGCGTCCACCGAGCGGCACGTCGTGCTGCTCGCCAGCCCGGGAGCCGGCCACCTCATCCCGCTGGCCGAGCTGGCGCGGCGGCTCGTCGACCACCACGGCTTCGCGGCCACGCTCGTCACCTTCACCGACCTCTCCTCCCCGGAGGCGCTCACCGGCGTCCCGGCCTGCGTCGCCACAGCCACGCTCCCGTCCGTCCCGCTCGACGACCTCCCCGCCGGCACTCCTATGGAGACCGTGCTCTTCGAGCTCGTCCACCGTTCGCTCCCGAGCCTCCGTGCCCTCCTCCGCTCCGTCGGCGCCCCGCTCGCCGCGCTGGTGCCGGACTTCTTCTGCTCCGCGGCGCTGTCGCTCGCCGCCGAGCTCGGCGTCCCGGGGTACGTCTTCGTGCCCAGCAACCTCACCACCATCGCGCTCATGCGCGTCACGGTGGAGCTCCACGATGGCGTCCCGCCAGGCGAGTACCGCGATCTCCCCGAGACCATCGAGCTCCCCGGGGGCGTGTCGCTGCGTCGCGCCGACCTGCCGCACTCGTTCCAGAACAGCGGTGAGCCGGTCTACGCGCACCTGCTGGAGGAGGGCCGGCGGTACCTCCGCGCGGACGGCTTACTGGTGAACACGTTCTACGAGATGGAGCCCGCCACCGTGGAAGAGTTCAAGCAGGCGGCGGAGCGAGGCGCGTTGCCGCCCGTGTTCCCCGTGGGTCCGTTCGTCCGGCCAAGCACAGCCTCCGACGAAGACACCGGTTCGTCCGCGTGCATAGAGTGGCTCGATCGTCAGCCGACTGGATCCGTGGTGTACGTCTCCTTCGGGAGCGGCGGGTCGCTGACCGTGGAGCAGACGGCAGAGCTCGCCGCAGGGCTGGAAGCGAGCGGCCATCGGTTCCTTTGGGTGGTGAGGATGCCGAATCTGGACGATGGCAACGACCACCGTGACCGTGGAGACAAGAACCCATTGGCATGGCTTCCCGAGGGCTTCCTGGAGAGGACCAAGGACAAGGGGCTGGCCGTGGCGGCGTGGGCGCCTCAGGTGCGCGTGCTGTCCCACCCGGCGACGGCGTTGTTCGTGTCGCACTGCGGCTGGAACTCGGCGCTGGAGAGCGTGTCGGCCGGCGTGCCGATGGTGGCGTGGCCGCTGTATGCAGAGCAGCGGATGAACGCCGTGGTCCTGGAAGGGAGCGTCGGGGTGGCGCTGCGTCCGCGGGCGCGGGAGCGCGGCGAGATCGCGGCCATGGTGAAGGAGCTCATGGAGGGGGCGGACAAGGGGCGCGCCGTGCGGCGCCAGGCCGGAGACCTGCAGCAGGCGGCGGCGCGCGCGTGGTCGCCCGAGGGGTCGTCCCGCCGGGCGCTGGAGCAGGTTGCCGCCACGTGGAAGAAGGTGACGATTGCCAAGGTGAAGTAACGGACGGACATGCAATGGCGCGAGGGGGGCGGCAAGGCCGGTCATGGCTGTTGGCGCGTTGTGTGTATCGGCGGTGTATGTTTGCTTCTTTGTGTGCCATTAATAAAAGGCTCGTCTGACTTTGATCGTGACCGACGACGCCGGTGGTCGCCTTTCTTATGCGCTGCACTGAGATCATCTCGTCGTCCCCCAGGCTCCCCAGGTCACTCTTTTATTACCGGCTGAGGAAAATTCGATCAAGTTGTGTTTCCAGAAGCCCAATTTTCCTCGGTTAGGATCGAAATTGACGCCAGCGCACCCAAGCCGAACCCAACGCGCGGGGGCGCCTGGGGGCACCGGAGAAAACGATTTTGGCGCGAAATCGTGTGGGCCCGCCAAGCGACCAGGTGCCTTCGTCGTCCTCATCGCCTCGGTTTCCCGCGGGAATTAATGCGAAGGCTGCCGCTGGTCAGCCTTCCATTGATTTCTCACGGACGGCGCAGTGAAGGCGCGCCGACGCGCGTCCAGCCCTCTCCTGCCACGCGGCCACACGGCTGCCGCCCGCTCGCCTCCCCCCGCCTGCTATAAAAGGCCACCCTCCCTCGCCGGTGCCTGCACACTCCCACGCCCCAACCTCTCCCTCTCGTCCAGCCCTCTCGCCGCCGACGCCCCTCTCTCCTTCTTCGCCGCCGGCGCCCTCTCTCCTCCCCCGTCTTCCATGGCCGAGCGCTTCCCAGGCGACAGAGCGGCGGCCAACGGCTTCGGCCGCCGCCACCTGCACGAGGCGGAGGCTCGCCTTCTTTACGAGGCGGAGTACCCGGCGTCGCCCGACATGCGGGTGCCGGGCGGGTGGAGGCTCAGCGCCGGCGGAGTCCCGGTGCCACCGCTGCCCTCTGGTGCTAAACGGTGCGCCGAGATCGCGAGGATCCGGTCGTCGCTGTCGGAGAGCGCGCGGCAGCAGCCGAGGTACGCCCCTGACAGCCACAACCTGTGGACGGCGTACTTCGAGCGCCGCCGCGACGAACAACTCGCTTCCACGAACGGCGCTCCAGCAAACCGCGGGCGCCACAACTTCGAGGGACGGCGGCGATGGTGGGGCGTCCCCGGGCGCACCCTCGAAGCCGTCCTCGAGCACATCGAGAGCGGCAACTCGCCGCGGCTAGATTATCCGGCGTCGTCCATCTCACGCCGGAGCAGCTCCTCGTGGCAGCCGAGGCGCATGGCCGGGACGTCGTTGCCGTCCTCCGGCTCCCACTCCTCCGGCGCACGGACGCCGTGAAGACCGAGCCCCGAGATACGCCGCTACGGCGTAGCGGCACCCTCACCATAAACGAGGGCCGCCGCCGCCAACCTTCCCCCCTTCCCGCGGCCACTTTCGCCTTGTCAGGCCGAAGAAGGAGCCGGAGACGGCGACGACACCAGTCGTCGTCAAGCAGGAGCACCTCGACATGGCCGCCGACGAGGAGACCGCCCTCAAATGGGCGCGAGACAACTACGTCCGGGAGGAAATGGAGCGCCAGCGCCGCGCCCTCGAGGAGATCGCCGCTCGACGCCGCGGCCGCGATGAGGGTGGCCTCGTCATCCTCGACGACAGCAACGAGGAGGCGCCCTGGCCGTCCAACCCCGTCCCCCTCGGCGACCCAGGGCAGGGCTGCAGCAGGGACGACGGCGGCGGGCAGGACGACGACGGCGGCGACGACGACGGCGACTACACCAACTTCTACAGCCTCCTCGGCATGTAGAAGGCTCAAGGCGGCGGCGGCGTAGTATTAGTATTAGTTTTAGTTTTTAAATTATGTTTTTATTTTAGTTTTGTACAAATATCCATGAAACGCCCGAATTTCCTCCAAATTTGTGTCGTTTTGACCGAAGTTTGGCCGGTTTTTTGTTTTCAAAAAGCGGCGTCGGGGCCAGCTTGGGGGGCGGCTGGGAACCCGACCGCCCCCACGTCGATTTTATCGCCGCCCCCACGTCGATTTTATCGCCGGTTGCCCCCAGACGTCGCTATTTCAGCCCCTGGGGCGCCGAACGGCTGGAGATGCTCTAAGAACATATCCAAAGGCAGACCTCCCAGTGCCACCACCATTAGACTGAGATCCACGCGTATAGTCTCAGTCACGTCCACCACCATTAGATAGGCGCATTAAGATTCACGCGTTAGCAAGCTAGCTCGTGTGCTTTTTTACGTTGCTGCGTGCACGGCCTGCTTAGGAGGGTGTCCATGTGTTGGGCTGTGTTGTCGTGCATATTGTTGGGGCGCGAGTGTGTCCATGTGTTGGCTGTGTTGTCTTTTTTTTTTCTTTTTTAAGTTTTCTTTTTATTTTATTTTATTGTTATTTTCACAGTTTTTTCTAAGACATAAAAAATAATCAGTAAATGAATTGTTCTAAAAAATTACATAAATATTGTCTCTAACACATAATTTTTGGACCTTGATAAGTGACATACGTGTGACATGAAGCAATTTCGCCTTGACGTTTTTTGAAGGCAATTTTAGTTATCCGAGGATGGCAACTTTAGTGATAAAGCATGTCAACTTTCTGTTTTGATGGCAAGTTTCAGTTTTTTTGTTTTTTAGTTGTAAAAACGCCAGGATGGTGTTACTTCGTGCCACACGTGTGATATTTATCATTTGGGTAATTTTTTTTGTCTAATAGCACGCGACCGACCGTTGTCCAACTTAGAAATTCACTTTGTATTTTTTGTTAGGGCAACCCACGTGTTCTTTTTTTAGAAATGGCAACCCACATGGGGAACTAAAAGGATACAACGCAGACACAAATTGCGTGTGTGTAGGAGTAGGAGTGAGGGAGGAAGGGGTGGGGTGACATGGAATGCCATTATTATTATTATTATTATTATTATTATTATTATTATTATTATTTGTGTTTTACATTTTCACCTTAAATGCACAAATATGAAGTTTGACAATGAATTTCTTTCGGGCTTTTTCGCCAACATGCACCCGAGTTGCATGTGTTGTAATCTGCATGCAATTACCATTGGCGAAACGTGTGTGAAACCACAATGTGCACAAGACTAGGGGTGGGCGGGCATATGGAGGGTAATATTATAATTAATTTTTATCTGGCTCTTTTTTTTTTTTTCTTGTAAGTGCTTTATAATACCTTTCGTTTGTGTGCTTTTTTGCCTTTGCATTGGTTAGCCTTTTCTTGTTTTTCTTTCCCCTTTTTATTTTATTATTTTTAAACCTTTTTCTTGCTAATGACACAATTTGTGTAATTAAAAAAACGATTTGGAAATTTGGCAATATTGTCATCTGGTTGCACAGTCATCCTGATTGTAACTATATGTCTTTAACATGTCTGCAACCCAGTGTTCTTTTGAGGGAAGGTGCAGTTGCGTATCTACAACTAAGTACACACTACAAGTGTCGTGTCCTGACTGTAACTGCATGTGTTCAACATGACTGTAACTAAGTGGTGTTTTGTTGGGAGGGGAATTTATATTTTGCCACGAGGGACGCAACTGCAAGTGTCACGTCCCGACTGTAACTACAAGTGTCGCGTCACGACTGCAAATGCATGTCTTCAACATGACTGTAACTAAGTGGTGTTTTGTCGGAGGGTAAATTTACATTTTGCCACTAGGGACACAACTACAAGTGTCTTCCCGTCTGCAACTGCATGTCTTCAACATGACTGCAACTCTACGATGTTTTCGATAGGAGAGGCATATAATTGCATGTTTGACACTAGACATGTAACTACAAGTCTCACACTAACGGCAATTGCATGTCATCAACACGACTGCAACTGAGTGATGTTTTATAGGGGGGGGGAGGGAGCAATTGCAAGTCTTTCACTAGGCACGCAACTGCAAGTGTCACGTCTCGACTGCAACTACATGTCTTCAATGTGACACAACTCAGTGGTGTTTTGTCAAGGAAGGGGGGAAGTTGCATCTCTGCCAGTAGGCATACAACTACATGTATCTCCCCCGACTGCAACTGCATGTCGTGAACGCGACTGCGACTTGTGGTGTTTTGTCCCGAGGCGGGGGACGTTGGATGTCTACCACACTACACCACAACACTGATGTAAGGACAAAAAACTGCCAGGAGAATGCACTTTAGACGGTAGATAAACTGTTAGGACAATGTTTCTCCCGGTAGATAGAACCGCCACGAGAACGACTACTGGGGATTACTTCTCCTAGCAGATAATTTTTTCCGGCAGTTTCTTTGCCCTTGCATATTTGCCGACAGTCTATTTTCTCCAGGCAGATTGGTCAAGGAACATGAAACATCAATTACCGACAGTTCAACTGCCTGCACAAGCATGTTTGCCCGACAATTATTATGCCAACACATTGATTTCACTAGCAAACGATTCTAGGCATCCCTAATGTAATATCCATTCATTATGTTCAACCAATCATGATGTATCGCATAAACTATACATACGCTTCATCAATCAAAGTAACATATAGGCCTCATCCAAAACCTTAAACTTAATTCAATAAACATAACGACCATATATATACAGAGGTTGTTCCACAAAAGGAGAAGTGCATATAAGTTTCTAGATGTGACACACAACCAAAATGAAGCAGTGCGACAAAAGGAGTGCATATATTTCTAAATGTGCCACACAACCAAAATGAGTAGAGCAAGTCCCCGGGTTCAACAAATGAGGCATATGACATTATCACTCCACCAACTTAATTGTAGGTCTTCCAAATATCGAACAACTTGAAGATCTTCCTAACCTTCGTCGACTTGTGTACCTTTCGGAAACCTGCAACAGATCAACATATTGGAAACTCAAATGGAGATCTTGTTTCAGATTTTAAATCGACACATTAAAGGTTTTGACGTGTTGCAATTTAACTCATCGTCATAAATAAAACTCTTCTAAATGTGATGCACTTTATTATCACAACAAGCAATATTACATAATTAGATCAAGCGGGAATCATTTGCACTGCACAAACAGAAGTCACCCATGGTCAAATATAGCAAACCACGGATGTGTACACAATTGATTTGCACCGAACATACCAAGAGCTAACTTCTAAGTAGACAAAGTAATGCCTGGTGAATATAAGCAGGATTCCATGGCAAAACTGTATGATTATCTTTGTGTAATATAAACTGACTAAATGTCAAGTTGCAACTTACTAGTGAAAGCTTTTTTTTTTCTTGTTTAGCTATGTCACACTAAATCACCTTGCACTATTATACAACATCTCTAATCAACATTCCAACCTACATGAAACGTTTGTCATTGTGCAAATATTTGTAGCAAACCAATCGTGCACAAAATCATCTGGACTAACATTTTAACCTAATCAACACTGCAACCTAATCAACAGTTCAACCTAAATTAATTGCACTAACATTTCAACCCAAATCAAATTGTGCACAACAATTCAGCAATGCAACCTAATCCAACAAGAGAATAAGAGAGAGAGAAGCTCACTTGGTGGAGGAGGGCAAGAAGGTGGGGGAGGGGTTGTGTGACGCCCCCCAATTTCGACCGTACGCTAATCATACACACAATGCGTACGACCAAGATTAGGGACTCACTGATTGGTATCACAACACAACACTAGACACAAATTAAAGTCATACAGCTTCATATTACAAGCCAGGGGCCTCGAGGGCTCGAATACAAAGCTCGACAAGCACGAGTCAGCGGAAGCAAATAATATCTGAGTACAGACATAAGTTAGACAAGTTTTGCCTTAAGAAGGCTAGCACAAACACAAGCGGCGGATCGAAAGAGGCAAAGCCTCCTGCCTGGGAACCTCCTAACTACTCCTGAGCGTCGGCGTTCTCCACGTAGTAGTAGGCTCCAGCGGGGGTGTAGTAGTCGTCTCCGGCGTACTCCATCTCCTGGGCTCCATCGTCTGAACGCAGCATCGTATCGAGGGGAGAAAGAGAAGGCAAAGCAGCGGTGAGTACTCATCCAAAGTACTCGCAAGACTGACATCAGAACTATGCTAAGTATGCATCATTATCAAGGGAGGGGGGTTATATCTGGGCTGACTGCAGAAAGCAAGAATAGGGGAAGGCCTAGTCCTATCGAAGACTAGCATCTTCAACATCTTGCAGCATTAGAAGAGAGTAGACTGGTATATCATATATAGTCATATTATTGTAGCAATTTTATTAAGTAACCACGCCCAGAGATTCTTCCTCGACTCCCTGCGAGGAAGCAATCTCGGAGCCACATTCATTTCAAATTAAATCACAATTATAGTTGTATAAGATCAAGGCACAACTCCAAGTCGTCATGTTACCGTGGACACGGCTATTCGAATAGATTAATCATCCCTGCAGGGGTGCACCACATCTCCAACACGCCTGATGACCTCCGGCCAGACACACTTTCCTGGGTCATGCCCGGCCTCGGGATAGCAGCACGTCGTCGCCCCACCTAGGCTCAACGAAGAGGCCAGCCCGCCGGTCTAAATCCTAAGCGCGCAGGTTCGTGGGCCCACTTGCCCTTGCACTCCTACACGATGCGAACGCGGCCGAGGTCAGTCCTAGCACCCCTTAGTAACAAGCACGATGCCGTTGCGGACCACTCGGGCGCGCGCCGCTCCATTGCTGACGTCCAAAGAGCTTCGGCTGATACAACGACGCTGAGTGCCCATAACTTTCCCACGTGATGGTTTGGTGCGCAATAAGGCCAACGACCAACTCAGATCAAATACCCAACCCATTAGCATTTTATTAATGCGGGGCAAGCGCGACCCTCAAAGTGCGGTCCCGTCACCCCGTCTTGAGGATGTGTGGCAAGGGCCTTTCCTGCCCGTCCACGCCTCAACATAATCCTTTGGATGCCTTACCGGCGCATCCCACCACATCTCACACACGGGTACCCTTGGGGCCGACCCGTCTCAGGACTGTCGGGAACTTTGGTCCACCTCAACCAGGGTGGTACCGCCTGTCCTTCCAGTCCCGTCTTTCACATGTAACAATGTCAAGCTAAAGTAACTGTGTGGTTATACACCAAGTGGATATCCGAGGAATTACCCTCGATGGATCCCACTCGAGGTATGTGTATGGCAAGAGTCACTATCGATAAATGGGAAGGAGGAATCACCCTCGATACCCACGACCGATTAGCTATGCTACAGAATTAACATCGGGAGTGCTAAGTGAGGTATCACCCTCGGCACTCGATAGTAGCTCTGCAGTGACATACTTAAGGGGTGTGCGGTGATGTGAGGGGCCTGGCCCGTCGGTCGGTTGACCGAGTCTTCGAGTCGTCGAGTCGTCGATGAAGAAGCAGGGGCAACTGGGACTAAGGGGTCACTGGGGATTCATTGATCAACCTATACTAAACAGTTTATATGATTGCAGGTATAGTAACAGTTTATCAAAAACAGGCTATGCATCAGAATAGGAGCTAACTAATACAGTAGCAAAAATCTAATGCAAGAATGAGAGGGAAAGGAATAGGCGATATCGGAATGCTCAAGGGGGGGGGGGTTGCTTGCCTTGCTGCTCTGCGGCAAAAGGCTGAACGTCAACGGTGTAGTCGTACCCGGCAGCAGCATCGGTCTCGGGGTCTACCGGTAAGAAGAGGGGGGAAGAAACAATAAATACAAAGCAGACAAATGCATCACGATGCATGACATGGCAATATGCAGGGCTAGGCATGCACTAACGCAGTGTTACACGTCGCAGACGGGTCGGAAGAATATCTGACGATATTTCCCGGGTCTCTGGCTTTTACCGGACAGGTGAAACCGATGGAAAAGTTCCATGTTTGCTATGCTAGGAGCATGTGACAGACTAACGGACAGCGTATTCGGATTCGTGAGATTTTTCTGATCAACTTTCATGTATAAAACTTTTTCATCTGAGCTACGGTTTAAAAGATATGATTTTTCAAAGTTTTAAAGAATTTCTGGAATTTAATTATTTATTTAAATTCGAATTATCCAGAATAGTAAATGATGACATCATCATGACATCACCATGATGTCAGCAGGTCAACTCTGGCTGACCAGAGTCAAACCTGACATGTGGGGTCACTGGGACCCACATGTCAGCCTCTGTTAGTATTAAGCAGAGTTAGATTTAACTAATTAGGATTAATTAAGGGTGGGGCCTACTGGTCAGTGAGTGATTAGTGTTTTAATTAATTAATTAATTAATTAGCAGATTTTCTATTTATCTAAAATCATTTTAAATGGCGGGACCCACATGTGAGTGACACGGGGCCAGCCCAGTCAGCGTTGACTGGGTCAACTAGGCCCAGAGGGACCCAGGGTTAGTGGCTGAGCGGTGGGGCCCGCGGCGTCACGTCGGCGCTGAGTCAGCACCGGCCACCGGAGTGCTCCGGCGAGCCCGAGCGACGGCGATAACTCCGGCGAGCTCGGATTTGCTCTGTGGTGCACCATTTCCCGCGGGGTTTGGCTCGCTGGAACGGGCGCTCAGCCGCGCGTCGGATGGTGGCGGTTGTGTGGCCGGGGACGCAGTGTAGCGACGGCGGCGAGCACGTCGGCGGCGCCAGACTTCGGGCGTCGTCGGAATCTAGGCTACGGCGAGCAAAACGAGCGGCGCGAGGTTCCTATGGCGTCTACGCGGGCCAACGAAGCGAATGGACGTGCGCGCGTGACCAAATGGTCGCCGGAACGGCGCCGGCAACGAGCACAGGCGGCGGTGGGTTCGGGCGCGCCGGGAATGGCCGCTACGGCGCGAGGAAGAGCGCAGGGATAGGGGGAGAGGGAGGCGGAGCTCACAGCGAGCCTGTAGGGAGTGGCAGCGGGCTCAGGGAGGCTCGGTGGTGGCGGATCGACGTCGGCGATCACCGGCGCCCGTAGGTGGAAGGCGACAGCGTGGACGGCGTCGTGGCGGCTCCGAGCTCCAACGAGTCGGCGTAGCCGACGTAGACTAGGACGGCGGAGAAGGTGGACGTGGCGCAGCGACGAGACGGAGGCGGTGGCCGCGTGTGTCACGGCGGCGAGGCCATGGCGGCGCTCGGGTGCGGGGGGGGGGGGGGAGACGAGGGGGAGAGGGACGGCTAGGGTTCGCCCACGGGGTCGGGGAGATGCTCTTATCCACCAGGGGGGGCTTGTAGCGGCGCGCTGTCGCGCGAGGAGGAGGGGGGGGGGGGGCGGCCGCGGCATTCGCGCATGCGGCGACAGCGCGCGGGGAGGAGCAGGAGGTAGGGGGAGAGCGCCAGACGTGCTGGGCCGCACTGTGTCGCCTTAAGGCCCATGTGCATAGTGCCCTTCTCCCTTTTCCCTTTTTCCTTTTCTGCTTTATTTAATCAGAGAGCATTTGCATTTTATCCATCCACCAAAAGACTTTGCAAAATTATGAATCTTGGCCAATAAAATGTATTGCAATATTAGGCACTGTCAGAAAAGTTTGGGGGCCTATTGAAAATATTTGAAAACCACATGATTAAAGAGGCTTTTAGTTAAATGATTTAGCCTCTGTTATATTTATTTTGAGGCACTTAAACACATGATGAAGTGTTGGTTACAATTTTATAATTGCTCCTGGATTATTTGCAATTTAATGAACATTTTTCCATCAGTGTTTGAGCAACTTAATATATCACATGCATTTGGATTTCAATTTGAATTTGGAAGTGAAAAGAGATATGATGCAAATGATGATCAAGCATATATAACCATGATGACTTGGCATTAACATGTGAGATTACTGTAGCTAACCACTGGGGGTGTTACAGGTTGCCGTGGGGAGGAGGGACATCGCGTAGGCGGGATGGCCGGGGGGTGGGGCTCGGGGGGCCGGGGGAGGCCGGCGGCGGGGGAGGGCCGCGGGGAGGAGGGGTGGAGCAGGCCATGACATGCCTCCGGGGAGGCGTGGCGTGGACCTGAGACGAGGTTGCGGCGGAGGACGCGTGCCGACGGCGGGTGCGGCGGATCCAGATGCGTCGCACGCTCGATGCCAGGGCAGGATGTGACCGTTTGTTTTTTATTTTTTTAACGCGTCGACCGGGGGGTTGATAAGGTGGATAGGATTGTCTGCTTCTTTGCCGTTAGTGCGACCGGAGCTGATGACAAAGGCCTATTCTTTGTCGTCAGTCGATGTCCAGGTTGACGGAAAATCACCCTACCGTTTGCATACCCGTCTGATCCACTTATTTGCCGTTTGTGGGCCTAAAGCTCACGACAAAGGCTACTCGTTTGCCGTCAGCTTTTCTATGTCGTCAGCCTTGTTAACTCTTTGCCGACTGTAGGTCTTTGCCATCAGTTTTGCCGTATGCTGTTTTTTGCCATCAACAGCTGACGGCAAAATATAGTCTTTGCCGTCTGCCCCGATGAAAAGTTGGCGGCAAAGATCTCTACTGACGGCAAATTACGTGATTCCTATAGTGAGATGTCCTTACTACTGCTTTAATAACTATGCAAATGAAAAAAAAAGATGTGATGGTCGCGGACGCCTTCCTGCATGTCATTTGCTTAGGTAGATTTATATAGGCCCGTTGATCTTTTTCCCCAAAAAACAATTTAAGATACTAAAAGAAAGCTTAAATAATGAAAGGAAGAAGAAGGAAGAAAGTCCCTAATAAAAAGATAATGGAAGAAAGCTTCGTTTCTGCATTGCGAGATGCACGTGCAAATATTTTTCTTTTGATTACTTGCACGTTTCGCATGGTTAATTGTAAACACCATGGCGAGCAGCAGTGGCGATTCTACACATAGGTTTGGGATCAGTTGACCCAACCACATTTTTAAAAAGCAGGCTAAAATTGCTATACATACGGTACACTATGAAAAAAAAATCCCAAAAATTAACAATGACCCCACAGATCCTTCCGGCTGATTTCACCACTCGCAAGCTACCGATTTTACTTCTTAATTTTGGTACAGTATATCAAGCCGATAATCCTACATCTACGTAGAGCCTACGAAGACTAACGTAACTTCCTAACAAATTAACTTCACCCCCTGATTTTCAGGAGGGTGGGGCGCTTCATCCTCCTACCTCTAATTTAATTGGTCCATCTCACACGTTACGTAAAATCCTTACGTAAGTTTTAGTGGGTCTAGCATTACTCATATCAAGGTGCCATGAGCATCCTTGGACACAAAACTTGTCGAAGTAAAAGAAAAGAAAATCTCAGCAAATCAACAAAGCATATTTCTGCTCGTAAAGGCAAACGAAAACTCACCTAGTTGACAAATACTCTCCCTCTGTAATGACCTAAAATGTCTTATATTTGAAATGGAAGACACGGAACAGACAACGGTTAAAAAGAAAAAGGGTGTGTCTAGCTCTCATCTAGATGAGACTTAATGAAGTCACATCTAACTCCTACACCATTGGATTTTGATGAAGATTCGTGCGGATTTCTTATTTTTATTTTTTGTTTGATTACTCAAATGATGTGTAGGAGTTAGATGAGACTTTGTTATTTCTCATCTAGGTGAGATTTAGCAAATCCGAAAGAAAAAAAACAAATCACATCTGCTGCGGCGTTAGGTTACGCATGCAGCGACCACAAATCTGAGAGAAGTCACTAACTTAGCTATCTAACTAAGTACCCCAACCTTTTTCCTCAAAACGAAAAAGGTAGGCCAACCTTGTGCATAAACAGAAGCTAGATTATCATCGGTGGTGAGGAGGGGCTAGAGGTTGTTTGTGTAAAAAGCGAGGCTGAAGCGTATACCTCTCGGCAGGGACGCGTACGTGTTAATATAGAGGAGAGTTACAGATTGGTTAGGCGAAGGATTGATCTCCAAGAAACTAACAGAAGGAGGAGATTGAATCCTAACAGCCTAACACGTTTACAACAGAAGGAAACACACGCACACACCCTAACAACCTTCGGTTTATACAACACCAAGATTACAATGTTTAACACTCCCCCTCAATCACAACTGTCCAAGTTGAGATTGCGACGAAAAGCCTCTAACTGCCGCACTGAAAGCGGTTTAGTAAATCCATCGGCTACTTGATCTCCAGTCGGAATGAAACAAATATTGAGAAGCTTATTGGCTACCCTTTCACGAACAGAGTGATAGTCGATTTCAATATGCTTGGTCCTAGCATGAAACACAGGATTACCAGAGAGATAAGTAGCACCAAGATTGTCACACCATAACGAGGCTGCCTTTGGATGAGGAACACCCAACTCAGTTAACAAATTCTGGACCCAAATAACTTTAGCAGTAGCATTGGCTAATGCCTTGTACTTAGCTTTTGTGCTTGATCGAGATACAGTAGGTTGCTTACGAGCACTCCAAGAAACCAAATTACCACCGAGAAAGACTGCAAGGCCACCTGTGGACCGTCTGTCATCTGGGCAACCTGCCCAATCTGCATCTGAAAAAGCACTAACTAACATAGAGTCTGATCTAGCAAGTTTGAGTCCATAACCTTTTGTTGCTTGAAGATACCGAAGAATCCTTTTGACTGCTGTCCAATGTGAACTAGTGGGAGCATGGAGAAACTGACAAACCTTATTGACTGGAAAGGAAATATCTGGTCTAGTAAGGGTCAAGTATTGCAATGCTCCTACAACACTTCGGTACCTCGTGGAATCAACTGCACCAAGTAACTCTCCATCATGGATTGATAGTTTCTCAGAGGTGGACAACGGTGTAGGTGTTGGTTTGCAACCCTTCATACCCACTCTCTGAAGAATATCATGCACATATTTTTCTTGAGACAACACAATTCCATTATCCACATGTTTTACCTCAATGCCAAGGAAGAAATGCAGATTACCCAAATCCTTAAGTGCAAAATCCATACGCAAATCCTTGAGGAGAGCGTCAACTGCTTTGGTGGATGAACTTGTAACAATGATATCATCAACATAGATAAGCATAAAAATGACAGTGCCATGACGATGATAAAAGAATAAAGAGGTGTCTGCTTTTGAGGGAACAAAACCAAGAGACTGTAACTTGCATGATAGCCTAGAGTACCAAGATCGAGGTGCCTGTTTCAGTCCATAAAGTGCTTTATCAAGTTTGCAAACCTTCTGAGGTGAGCCCAAAACTTCATACCTAGGTGGTTGCCTCATGAAGACTTCCTCTTCCAGAACACCATGCAAAAACGTGTTCTTCACATCTAACTGGCGCATGCACCCGTTTCTAGAGATTCCAACTGAAAGAATTATCCGAATAGTAGCAGCTTTAACCATGATGTCTACTACGCAACCTTCTTCTTGTAGACTCGTGTTGGGCCTCCAAGCGCAGAGTTTTGTAGGACACTAGCAAATTTCCCTCAAGTGGATGACCTAAGGTTTATCAATCCGTGGGAGGCGTAGGATGAAGATGGTCTCTCTCGAACAACCCTGCAACCAAATAACAAAGAGTCTCTTGTGTCCCCAACACACCCAATACAATGGTAAATTGTATAGGTGCACTAGTTCGGCAAAGAGATGGTGATACAAGTGTAATATGGATGGTAGATATAGGTTTTTGTAATCTGGAAATATAAAAACAGCAAGGTAACTAATGATAAAAGTGAGCACAAACGGTATTGCAATGCTCAGAAACAAGGCCTAGGGTTCATACTTTCACTAGTGCAAGTTCTCTCAACAATACTGACATAGTTGAATCATATGTAAATCCCTCACGTGCGACAAAGAGTTCACTCCAAAGTCACAAATAGCGGAGAACAAACAAAGAAATTATTGTAGGGTACGAAACCACCTCAAAGTTATCTTTTCCGATCAATCTTATGAGCTATCCTTATAAGTGTCACGAACAGCCCTAGAGTTCGTACTAAAATAACACCTTAAGATACACATCAACCAAAACCCTAATGTCACCTAGATACTCCAGTGTCACCACGAGTACCCATGGGCTTGATTATACGATATGCATCACACAATTTCAGATTCATCATGTTCAATCCAACACAAAGAACTTCAAAGAGTGCCCCAAAGTTTCTACCGGCGAGTCAAGACGAAAACGTGTGCCAACCCATATGCATAGATTCCCAAGGTCACGGAACCCGCAAGTTGATCACCAAAACATACATCAAGTGGATCAACAGAACATTCCATTGTCACCATGGATATCCCATTGCAAGACATACATCAAGTGTTCTCAAATCCTTAAAGACTCAATCCGATAAGTAAACTTCAAAGGGAAAACTCAATTCATCACAAGAAGATAGAGAGGGGAAAACTCCATATGATTCATCTATATCAATAAAGCTCGCGATACATCAAGATCGTGCCATCTCAAGAACACAAGAGAGAGAGAGAGATCAAACACATAGCTACTGGTACATACCCTCCGCCCCGAGGGTGAACTACTCCCTCCTCGTCATGGAGACCGCTGGGATGATGAGGATGGCATCCGGTGATGGTTTCCCCCTCCGGCAGGGTGCCGGAACGGGCTCCCGATTGGTTTTTCGTGGCTACAGAGGCTTGCGACGGCGGAACTCCCGATCTAGGTTTCTTTCTGGAGGTTTCTGTATTTATAAGAAATTTGGGCGTCGGAAACAAGTCAAGGGGGGCCATGAGGCAACGACAAGCCAGGGGGGAGCGCCCTAGGGGGGCCCTAGGCTTGTGGTGGCCTCGTGGCTCTTCTGACCCAACTGCAATGCCCTGTGGGCTTCTTCTGGTCCATAAAAAATCATCATAAGTTTTTATTCTGTTTGGACTCCGTTTGATATTCCTTTTCTGTAAAACTTAAAAACAAGGAAAAAACAGAAACTGGCACTGGGCTCTAGGTTAGTAGGCTAGTCCCAAAAACAATATAAAATAGCATATACATGCATATAAAACATCCAAGATGGATAATATAATAGCATGGAACAATCAAAAATTATAGATACGTTGGAGACGTATCAAGCATCCCCAAGCTTAATTCCTGCTCGTCCTCGAGTAGGTAAATGATAAAAACAGAATTTTTGATGTGGAATGCTACCTAACATATTTATCAATGCAATCTTCTTTATTGTGGCAAGAATGTTCAGATCCATAAGATTCAAAACAAGAGCTTAATATTGACATAAAAACAATAATACTTCAAGCATACTAATAAAGCAATCATGTCTTCTCAAAATAACATGGCCAAAGAAAGTTATCCCTACAAAATCATATAGTCTGGCTATGCTCCATCTTCATCACACAAAGTATTAAATCATGCACAACCCCGGTTTTAGCCAAGCAATTGTTTCATACTTTAGTGTTCTCAAACTTTTTCAACTCTCACGCAATACATGAGCGTGAGCCATGGACATAGCACTATAGGTGGAATAGAATATGGTGGTTGTGGAGAAGACAAAAAGAAGGAGATAGTCTCACACCAACTAGGCATATCAATGGGCTATGGAGATGCCCATCAATAGATATCAATGTGAGTGAGTAGGGATTGCCATGCAACGGATGCACTAGAGCTATAAGTGTATGAAAGCCCAAAAAGAAACTAAGTGGGTGTGCATCCAACTTGCTTGCTCACGAAGACCTAGGGCAATTTTGAGGAAGCCCATCATTGGAATATACAAGCCAAGTTCTATAATGAAAAATTCCCACTAGTTTATGAAAGTGACAATATAGGAGACTCTCTATCATGAAGATCATGGTGCTACTTTGAAGCACAAGTGTGGAAAAAGGATAGTAGCATTGCCCCTTCTCTCTTTTCTCTCATTTTTTTTTCTTTTTTTCATTTTTTTTCTTTTGGTGGGCATCTTTGGCCTCTTTTTTTTATTTGGGCTTCTCTGGCCTCTTTTATTTTTTGTAAAGTCCGGAGACTCATCCCGATTTGTGAGGGAATCATAGTCTCCATCATCCTTTCCTCACATGGGACAATGCTCTATAATGATGATCATCACACTTTTATTTACTTACAACTCAAGAATTACAACTCGATACTAGGACAAGATATGACTCTATATGAATGCCTCCGGCGGTGTACCGGGATATGCAATGATCTAGCGTAAGCCATGAAAACATCATGCTAGCTATCTTACGATCATGCTAAGCAATATGACAATGATGGTGCGTGTTATGATAAACGGAACGGTGGAAGTTGCATGGCAATATATCTCAGAATGGCTATGGAAATGCCGTAATAGGTAGGTATGGTGTCTGTTTTGAGAAAGGTATATGGTGGCTGTTTTGAGGAAGGTGGGTTTAATGCACCGGCGAAAGTTGAGCGGTACTAGAGAGGCTAGCAAAGGTGGAAGGGTGAGAGTGTGTATAATCCATGGACTCAACATTAGTCATAAAGAACTCACATACTTATTGCAAAAATCTATTAGTCATCAAAACAAAGTACTACACGCATGCTCCTAGGGGAAGGGTTGGTAGGAGTTAACCATCGCGCAATCCCGACCTCCACACAAAGGAAGGCAATCAATAAATAAATCATGCTCCGACTTCGTCACATAACGGTTCACCATACGTGCATGCTACGGGAATCACAAACTTTAACACAAGTATTTCTACCAATCCACAATTACTCACTAGCATGTCTCTAATATTACAATCTTTATATCTCAAAACAATCATAAGGAATCAAACTTCTCATAGTATTCAATGCACTTTTATATGAAAGTTTTTATTATATCTCTCTTGGATGCCCATCATATTAGGACTAAATTCATAACCTAAACAAATTACCATGCTGTTTAAAGACTCTCAAAATAATATAAGTGAAGCAAGAGAGTTCAACAATTTCTATAAAATAAAGCCACCGCCGTGCTCTAAAAAGATATAAGTGAAGCACTAGAGCATATTGCCTAGCTCAAAAGATATAAGTGAAGCACATAGAGTATTCTAATAAATTCACGATTCATGCGTGTCCCTCTCAAAAAGTCTGTACAGCAAGGATGATTGTGGCAAACTAAAAAGCAAAGAATCATATCATACAAGACGCTCCAAGCAAAACACATATCATGTGGTGAATAAAAATATAGCCTCAAGTAAATTTACCGATGGATTGAAGACGAAAGAGGGGATGCCTTCCGGGGCATCCCCAAGCTTAGGCTCTTGGTTGTCCTTGAATATTACCTTGGGGTGCCTTGTGCATCCCCAAGCTTAGGCTCTTGCCACTCCTTATTCCATAGTCCATCAAATGTTTACCCAAAACTTGAAAACTTCACAACACAAAACTCACCAGAAAACTCGTGAGATTCGTTAGTATAAGAAAATAAAATCACCACTTTAGGTACTGTTTTGAACTCATTCTTTATTTATATTGGCGTAATATCTACTGTATTCCAACTTCTCCATGGTTCATACCCCCCGATAGTACCCATAGTTTCATCAAAATAAGCAAACAACACATAGAAAACAGAATCTGTCTAAAACAGAACAGTCTGTAGAAATCTGTAAACTTCGAATACTTCTGTAACTCTAAAAATTCTGGAAAATTAGGACAATCTGTGAAATTTGTATATCAATCTTGTGTAAAAAATTCAGACACTTTTGACACTCTGACAAATTTTTAAAAGTTCCAGGACTGGGCGTCAAAGTTTCTGTTTTTCAGCAAGATCAAATCAACTATCACCGTAGGCCATCCCAAAGGCTTTACTTGGCACTTTATTGAAACAAAAGCTATAAAACATGATTACTACAGTAGCTTAATCATGTGAACACACTAAAACAGTAGGGATAAATATTGGGTTGTCTCCCAACAAGCGCTTTTCTTTAATGCCTTTTAGCTAGGCATGATGATTTCAGTGATGCTCACATAAAAGTTAAGAATTGAAACATGCAAAAGAGCATCATGAAGCATATTACTAGCATGTTTAAGCCTAACCCACTTCCTATGCATAGGGATTTTGTGAGCAAACAACTTATGGGAACAAGAATCAACTAGCATAGGAAGGTAAAACAAGCATAACTTCAAAACTTTCAACACATAGAGAGGAAACTTGATATTTTTGCAATTCCTACAAGCATTATTCCTCCCTCATAATAATTTTCAGTAGCATCATGAATGAATTCAACAATATAACTATCACATAAAGCATTCTTTTCATGATTCATAAGCATAGAAATTTTACTACTCTCCACATAAGCAAATTTATTCTCATCAATAGTAGTGGGAGCAAACTCAACAAAATAACTATCATGTGAGGCATAATCCAATTGAAAATTAAAATCATGATAACAAGTTTCATGATTATCATTATTCTTTATAGCATACATGTCATCACAATAATCATCATAGATAGCAACTTTGTTCTCATAATCAATTGGAGCCTCTTCCAAAATAGTGGATTCATCACTAAATAAAGTCATGACCTCTCCAAATCCACTTTCATCAACATAATCATCATAAATAGGAGGCATGCTATCATCATAATAAATTTGCTCATCAAAACTTGGGGGACTAAAAATATCATCTTCATTAAACATAGCATCCCTAAGCTTGTGGCTTTGCATAACATAAGCATAATCACTCTCATCATTAATAGTATGAATAGCACCAATCGTATAACAATTATTATCATCACAATTTTCTAAGTTGGTGCCAAAAAGATTTTCAAGATTATAAGGGGTATCATTATTTGGGAGAGATACCTTTTTACCTCTACTTTTTCTTCTTTTCTTCTTCTTCACCACATCATGTGTGGGTTTAATCAATTTTCCCGAGCTTCTTATTGATGAGATTGGTAGAATAGGAAGCTCCCCCTCGTCACCTGATTCATCATAAGAAAAAATAGGAAGATATTGGGAAGTATCTTACCCTTCATTAGTATTCTCTTCATCTTCTATTTGTTTTCTTATCTTTAAATAATTGGCAATATAAGGATTCTCAATGCAATTTACCGCGCAATACATATAGATTTCATTTAGATCAAAATCAATCATTTTTATGAGAACCCAATCTGGAACCTCGTTAGTTTTATGTTTCATTTCTTCATAACCCAAAAATAGACTAAGTTCATTATAATGCTCAAGGGTAATGAGGTTATCACATTTTTTGGACATAATTCGATCATGAAATAATTCACATTGGAAATTAAAATGACCACTTTCATTGCAAAGTTCACAAGTAATGCGAAGAAGAAGAGGATATAACTTTTTAGCACAAATATCTAACATCTTAAGTAACCGTTTGGTTTCTAAATATTTATGCCTCTTACAAAATCTATTTTCCCTTTTCTTCGGTGAGTATTCGCACTCCCAATTCACTCCACAAAAATTGACATCCTTATAGGAGACATCATTATCATGACTAGTGCAATCTTCATTAGTATTATGGATATTCAAAGAATTTATACTAACAACATTGCAATCATGCTCATCATTCAAAGATTTAGTGCCAAACATTTTATTGACTTCTTCTTCTAACACTTTGGCACAATTTTCCTTTCCATCATTTTCACGAAAGACATTATAAAGATGAAGTATATGAGGCAACCTCAATTCCAATTTTTTTGTAATTTTCTTTTATAGACTAAACTAGTGATAAAACAAGAAACTAAAAGATTCAATTGCAAGATCTAAAGATATACCTTCAAGCACTCACCTCCTCGGCAACGGCGCCATAAAAGAGCTTGATGTCTACTACGCAACCTTCTTCTTGTAGACTCGTGTTGGGCCTCCAAGCACAGAGTTTTGTAGGACAGTAGCAAATTTCCCTCAAGTAGATGACCTAAGGTTTATCAATCCGTGGGAGGCGTAGGATGAAGATGGTCTCTCTCAAACAACCCTGCAACCAAATAACAAAGAGTCTCTTGTGTCCCCAACACACCCAATACAATGGTAAATTGTATAGGTGCACTAGTTCGGCAAAGAGATGGTGATACAAGTGTAATATGGATGGTAGATATAGGTTTTTGTAATCTGAAAATATAAAAACAGCAAGGTAACTAATGATAAAAGTGAGCACAAACGGTATTGCAATGCTTAGAAACAAGGCCTAGGGTTCATGCTTTCACTAGTGCAAGTTCTCTCAACAATACTGACATAGTTGAATCATATGTAAATCCCTGACGTGCGACAAAGAGTTCACTCCAAAGTCACAAATAGCGGAGAACAAACGAAGAAATTATTGTAGGGTACAAAACCACCTCAAAGTTATCTTTTCCGATCAATCTTATGAGCTATCCCTATAAGTGTCACGAACAGCCCTAGAGTTCGTACTAAAATAACACCTTAAGATACACATCAACCAAAACCCTAATGTCACCTAGATACTCCAATGTCACCACGAGTACCCATGGGCTTGATTATACGATATGCATCACACAATTTTAGATTCATCATGTTCAATCCAACACAAAGAACTTCAAAGAGTGCCCCAAAGTTTCTACCGGAGAGTCAAGACGAAAACGTGTGCCAACCCCTATGCATAGATTCCCAAGGTCACGGAACCCGCAGGTTGATCACCAAAACATACATCAAGTGGATCAACAGAACATCCCATTGTCACCACGGATATCCTATCGCAAGACATACATCAAGCGTTCTCAAATCCTTAAAGACTCAATCCGATAAGTAAACTTCAAAGGGAAAACTCAATTCATCACAAGAAGATAGAGATGGGAAAACTCCATATGATTCATCTATATCAATAAAGCTCGCGATACATCAAGATCGTGCCATCTCAAGAACACGAGAGAGAGAGAGAGATCAAACTGTTGGAAATATGCCCTAGAGGCAATAATAAATTGGTTATTATTATATTTCCTTGTTCATGATAATCGTTTATTATCCATGCTATAATTGTATTAATTGGAAACTCAAATACATGTGTGGGTACATAAACAACTCTGTGTCCCTAGTAAGCCTCTAGTTAACTAGCTCGTTGATCAAAAGATGGTGAAGGTTTCCTAGCCATGGACATGAGATGTCATTTGATAACGGGATCACATCATTAGGAGAATGATGTGATGGAAAAGACCCAAACTACGAACGTAGCATATGATCGTGTCAGTTTATTGCTATTGTTTTCTGCATGTCAAGTATTTGTTCCTATGACCATGAGATCATGCAACTCCCTGACATCGGAGGAGTACCTTGTGTGTATCAAACGTCGCAACGTAACTGGGTGACTATAAAGGTGCTCTACAGGTATCTCCGAGGGTGTCTGTTGGGTTGGCATGGATCAAGACTGGGATTTGTTACTCCGTGTGACGGAGAGGTATCTCAGGGCCCACTCGGTAATACAACATCACAATGAGCCTTGCAAGCAATGTGACTAAAAGTGTTAGCCACGAGATCTTGTATTACGGAACGAGTAAAGAGACTTGCTGGCAACGAGATTGAACTAGGTATAGAGATACCGACGATCGAATCTCGGGCAAGTAACATACCGAAGAACAAAGGGAACAGTATACGGGATTAACTGAATCCTTGACATAGAGGTTCGACCGATAAAGATCTTCGTAAAATATGTAGGAGCCAACATGGGCATCCAGGTCCCGCTATTGGTTATTGACCGTATAGGTGTCTCGGTCATGTCTACATAGTTCTCGAACCCGCAGGGTCTACACACTTAACGTTTGGTGACGATTAGTATAGTTGAGTTATTTTGTTGGTGACCGAAGGTTGTTCGGAATCCCGGATAAGATCCCGGACATGACGAGGATCTCCGGAATAGTCCGGAGGTAAAGATTGATATATGTGATAATAGTGTTTTGGTTTCCGGAAGGGTTTCGGAATTGACCGGAAGAGGTTCCGGATGTTTACCGAAGTGTTCGGGTGCAGCAACACTTTATATAGGCCAAAGGGGTAAAGCCCACGAGGTATTGGAAAGTGCAAAAGGAAGTTTTGCTGCTGCCTTAAGCGGTACTACCGTTGTAAGGCAGTACTACCGCGCAAGCGGTACTACCGCTTGTGTGATAGCGGTACTACCGCTCAAGCGGTACTACCGCTTGTGAGCGGTACTACCGCTTGTGCGCGGTACTGCAGGGATCCGAGTTGGACTCTTTCCCTGCGGGCCAAACCGACCTTGTGCGGGCAAAACCGACCTGGAGGAGGCTTTTACTCCAAGTTTAGACCCCAAGGCTCAACATATAAAAAGAGGGGCAGGGCTAGCACACGGGAGACATTAAGATTTCCCAAGCCGTGTGTCGGCAACCCTAACCCTCTAGTTCTCCCGTCATAATCTCCGTAGTGCTTGGCGAAGCCCTGCAGAGATTGTTCCTCACCACCATCACCACGCCGTCGTGCTGCCGGAACTCATCTACTACTTCACCATCGCTGGCTGGATCGAGGAGGTGAAGGCGTCATCAAGCCGTACGTGTGTTGAACGCGGAGGTGCCGTCCGTTCGGCACTAGTTCGTGATCGGATCGAGGGACGACTTGCGATTTGGATCGCGGACACGTTCGACTACATCAACCGCGTTTCTTAACGCTTCCGCTTAGCGATCTACAAGGGTATGTAGATTCACTCTCCCTCTCGTAGATGCTCATCACCATGGATAGATCTTGTGTGTGCGTAGGAAATTTTTTGTTTCCCATGCAACGTTCCCCAACACAAACACATAGCTACTAGTACATACCCTCAGCCCCGAGGGTGAACTACTCCCTCCTCGTCATGGAGACCGCCGGGATGATGAGGATGGCCTCCGGTGATGGTTTCCCCCTCCGGCAGGGTGCCGGAACGGGCTCCCGATTGGTTTTTCGTGGCTACAGAGGCTTGCGGCGGCGGAACTCCCAATCTAGGTTTCTTTCTGGAGGTTTCTGTATTTATAAGAAATTTGGGCGTCGGAAACAAGTCAAGGGGGGCCACGAGGCGACGACAAGCCAGGGGGGCGCGCCCTAGGGGGGGGCGCCCCCTAGGCTTGTGGTGGCCTCGTGGCTCTTCTGGCCCAACTCCAATGCCCTGTGGGCTTCTTCTGGTTCATAAAAAATCATCGTAAGTTTTTATTCCGTTTGGACTCCGTTTGATATTCCTTTTCTTTAAAACTTAAAAACAAGGAAAAAACAGAAACTGTCACTGGGCTCTAGGTTAGTAGGTTAGTCCCAAAAACAATATAAAATAGCATATACATGCATATAAAACATCCAAGATGGATAATATAATAGCATGGAACAATCAAAAATTATAGATACGTTGGAGACGTATCAAACCGTTGGACTGAATGTATCCTCATAATCAATTCCATACCTCTGTTTGAAACCTTTGGCCACTAAATGAGCCTTGTACCTGTCAATAGAGCCATTAGATTTTCTTTTAACCTTATACACCCATTTGCAGTCAATGATAGTGCTCCCTTTGACAGGTGGAACGAGCGCCACGTCTTGTTCTCCATGAGTGCATTGAACTCTTCATCCATTGCCTTTTTTCCATTTAGGATCACCAAGTGCTTCTCTTAAGTTCTCCGGTTCACCTGTGGCACAAAAGGACCCCCATCGAATACACCCATCGGTATACTCTTTGGGCTTAATAACACCACTTTGTGACCTTGTATGAGTCCGAACAGGTGGTGGTGGTGCAGGACGGGCAACCTGTAGCTGAACACGATTTTCTACAGGAGAAACATCAGATGCAGCAGAAATAGCAGTACTAGGAGAATCCTGGACATCAAAATCAGCACCAAAAGATTCCATCGAATCAGAACCTGCTACTTGACGTGAGGACAACGGCGAGTCAGCAGAATCTGGCGTCACGGGCAGGGAATCCGCACCACGCGCTCCATGTGGCGCCCCGGGATTCGGGCGCGGCAGGCTGTCGGGCAGGGATGAGCCCACGCGGGCCCCTGCGCCTCTGCTGCCCGCACGTGAAGCGCCTCCACCAACCGGTGAGGCGGACAGGGACGGGCCCGCACGGGCCCCTGCACCGCTGCGCTCCGCACGTGGAGCGTGCCGAGCGGCTGGTGCGGTGGCCGAGCCTGGCCTGGCAGATCGCACGGATCCCGCAGGAGATCCGCCTGCAGACCCTGACGCCGCCGATCCCGAGGCAGGATCCCTGCCCAGATTAGCTCCGGGATCTGCAGACTCCGGATTTTCTGTGGCTGTTGCTCCAGCTTCCGGATCCTGCATAAAATGAAGCGAATTTTCTCCTGTTTCTTCGGTATTAGTTCCTGTTTCCTGCACACTTTCAGAAACAGGATCAAAGGTATCATTAGATATTGACATGTGATCATTGCGGTCATCTACTACTCCCGGAACAACATGTGATGATGGTAGGAGATGTGATGGAAGGAGAGTTAGCTCCTTGCGAAGTTGGGCACCGGCATTAGGGTGAAGGCTAGCAAAGGGGAAAACATGCTCATCAAAGACAACATCACGGGAAATATAGACATGGCCGGAGGAAATATCTAGGCACTTGTAACCCTTGTGAAGAGTACTGTATCCTAAGAAGACACATTGCTTGGAGAGAAATTCAAGCTTATGCTTGTTCAAAGGACGAAGATTAGGCCAAACAGCACACCCAAAAATGCGAAGAACCGTTCTAGTGGAGATTGATTTTTTATAACACGACTGGGGGTGCGATTGATAAGATATACGGCAGTGAGAAATGCCTCATCCCAGAATTTTAAGGGCATTGATAGCAAGAAGTGATAGTCCTACTTCTACAATGTGTCTATGCTTGCGTTCCGCGGAACCATTCTGTTGATGAGCATGAGGGCACGAAACATGATGAGTGATCCCAATGCGCTCAAAAAAAGAATTGAGCTTTTGGTATTCACCGCCCCAATCCGTTTGCATATCAATAAGTTTACGATCAAAGAGACGTTCAACATGTTGTTGGAAAATACGGAATTTCTCAAACACATCGGACTTATGTTTAAGCAAATAAATCCAACTAAACTTGCTGAAATCATCAATAAAACTGACATAAAATTTCTGTCTTCCTACAGAAATAGGCCCAGGGCCCCAAACATCCGAAAAAATGAGCTCTAAAGGAGCTTTTGACTCACTAGTTGATCGAGGGTATGGTAGCTGACGGCTTTTAGCCATTTGACATGCATCACAAACTAAGAGATGATCTTTTTTATTTGACACTGGAAGACTAAAATTACGAAGAATTTGTTGGACCACCGGAAAAGCAGGATGCCCCAAGCGCTTGTGCCATCGAGATGTAGAGGGTTTTATTGCACCAAGCACTTCTCGCTTAGGGGCCACGTGGTGACCCGTGACAGGAAATAAGTGCCTCTTACTCCTGCCTTGAAGGAGAACTCTCCGTGTTGCCTGATCCTTGACAGAAAAGAATTGTGGGTGAAGTTCAAGGTAAGCATGGTTATCTTCCATAAGTTGGTATGCGGAAAGAAGATTTTTGGATGCACATGGAACATGAAGAATATTGTTCAATTTAAGTGAGCCTTGAGGAGTAGTTAAAACCGAATGACCAACATGTGCAATATCCATACCTTGTCCACTTGCAGTGTGGATTTGCTCGTGGCCGGTGTAGCGATCACGAACCGCAAGCCTTTCAAGGTCACCTATCAAGTGATCCGTGGCTCCGGTGTCAAGATACCAATTGGTATCTACACCATAGGAGTTTGTAGCAGCGTTGGCAGAACGATCACCGCCACCTCCACCTCCTTTTTGACGCTGAAAGTTGTTGTTGTAGTTGCGGTCATACCTCTTCTTGCAGCGCCAAGCTCCATGGCCCTCAAGCTTACAGAGTTGGCACTTGATCATGTCTCCTCCACCTTGGCGAGTGTCGGAGTTGTTGGAGGTGTTGTTGGAGCGAGGACCCCCGCCCCCGGAGTTGTTGTTGCTGCCGCGGGTGTTGCTGCCCCCTCCGGAGTTGCCACCAGATGGGCGGCTGAAGCCACCACGGTTGCCTCCCTTGGAGGCCAGATTGGCGCTGGAGTTGTTGTAGGCGCTCTGGGCTTCGATGCGGGCTTCGGCCGAGAGCAGGAGGGAGTAGAGCTCATTCAGGCCGACCCCTTGATCCACGCGCATGGATATGGCAGAGACGAAGGGATTGTAATCTGCATCCAAACCTTCCAAAATATGCGAGACTACCTCATCTTCGTCAAGTGGCTTACCAACAGCCGCCAGTTCATCAACAATGGTTTACATCTTGCAAAAATATGCAGCAGCAGAGAGATCCCCCTTGCGGGTGCGACCAATCTGGGAACGGAGTTGACTTATCTTGGCTCGAGATTGCGACGAAAAACTCTATAGAACAGCCGCCCAAACAGCTGCTGCAGTGTCGAGGTTGTTCACCTGAAGCAGAACTTCTCGAGTCATGGTGGCGAGGAGGAAGGTGAGGACCTGCTGGTCCTGGGTCACCCAGATGGCGTGCTCTGGATTGACAGCCTCCTCCACCACCTTCTTGCCAGAAACCTCCTTCTCCGTCGACAGGATCGGAGCTGGTTCCTTGATGGTGCCGTCCAGGTAGCCGGTCATCCCGGCGGCCCTGATGTGCGGCATGACCTGGGTCTTCCACACCAGGAAGTTCTCCCTGGTCAGCTTCTCTGTCACGGTGTGGCCTAGCGATGCAAGCGAGGGAACGGCCATAGCAATCGAGGAGGAGGACGACATAGCTCTAGCAGATGCGATGGAAGAGAGAGCTCTGTATACCATGTAAAAAGCGAGGCTGAAGCGTATACCTCTCGGCAGGGACGCGTACGTGTTAATATAGAGGAGAGTTACAGATTGGTTAGGCGAAGGATTGATCTCCAAGAAACTAACAGAAGGAGGAGATCGAATCCTAACAGCCTAACACGTTTACAACAGAAGGAAACACATGCACGCACCCTAACAACCTTCGGTTTATACAACACCGAGATTACAATGTTTAACAGTTTGCGGCGAAGAAGGCTTCGAGGTCAGCGCCGGCGTAGTAGTCCCTGCTGCGCTGCTGCGAGACGGCCCCGGGCGCGGCCATCCTCTTCCTAGGCGGCGGGGGGCAGCCCCCCTCGGCAGCCTCGCGGGCCTTGGAGCTGCTCGGCGTCCTGTACCCGGAAGCCTCCTTCTCGCCGCCGCTGTCCGCCTCGCCGCCGCGCCACTGCTCAAGCGGGAGACCCATGCCCCTCAGGATCTTTTCCACACACTTGATAATACCTACTCCATCAGCTTTGAACTACTACGATATGAACAGGTGATGGAACCGAAAAGGGTCTGGATGGGGAGACGGGCGAGAGAGCTGGTCCTGATCCGTCGGGCTGCAGGGCAGGGGTTTATATAGATGGCGAGCGTACGTGGGAGGTGGGCGGCGAGATGGAGCAGATGTACGGACGGTCACTATCACCCTGATTCTGGGGATCAGCTCGAATCGGATCGCTGCGGCAGTGCAGTGCAGTGCCATGGATGTGATCAACGTAACATGCTCCATTGGCAATGCCATGCACGGGATGCATGACTTCTCCTCTCCGCCAGCTAGAAACTGCCTCGTTAATTCCTTCGTTACCGTTCTGCTAGCTATGTTGATGGGTGGCTAATGGTTACTGTTACTAGCTCTTATGCAATGTTGACGGGTGGAGTATATGCTACAGTTACTGATAGTATTAATTAACTTTTGCCTGGACGTTTTCTTTTTCCTTTTTGTGGGGAGTAATTATTATTAACTAATTTATTCTGCTGTCTAAGCAGGGAGTGTATACGTTTTCTCCATCATAAATGGGCTTTTATATCTATGTGCCGATCAAAGAGTGATGCTAGACGTTTTCTAACGTTGGCTGCTAATGTTGATGAACACGTCTGTACGGAGTCGTAGCTGTCCACTATCATTAGGGCATGCATCTCCAACGCGGGTTATCAATCGGACGTCCTCAAATATTCATGCCATGTCCCCGCCGAGCCGGCCCTCCAACACTGTCCCTCAAACAATCGTGTCAGACACTCTCAAAGAATCATGCAAGCCATGGAACTTTGATAAAGCACCACCATTTGGGATTTCGTTTATACATCTTTTACACTACAAACGTTCTAAAACTACTCCTAATCCTACTCCGCAGTCTTGGAGGTGAGGTCGATCACCTCTGCGTCGGTGTTGTACGCCTCGTTGTTGGCAGCGGGATGAACCCACGATATCCGTGCGAACCTGGGAGACTCATCATCCTTCTTTTTTGGCCTCATCTTTGAGGTTCTCGAAGAGCATGGCATCATAGGCGTCGCGGATGAAGATCAAGAGGCGTTCGCGCTCGACCGTGCAGGTGCTCTTCGCGGCTCGAACATTGTCCGCCTCTAGTTGCACCTCCGACGCGTGGTGCTCCGCTCGTGGGCATGTGCAAGGTGTTATTGCTCCTCCGCCTCCTCCATGAAGAGGAGGCGAATGTCGTCGCCCGCGCCGACCACCTCGAACAAGGTGGCTACAAACCTGGCAGCGAGGTTAACCGTCATTTCCTCCTCAACGTCGTCCATCTCCACAAGCGCCATGCAGTCGCCCTCCTCCTCCTCATCCTCTAAGCTCCTCAAAGCTCGGGTCTAAAGATCTGGTGGTTGGCCAACAACAATGAGGGCCGCACATCAGTTGTACGGTGCTCCATCTCATTGGCCTATGTGAGGCAGTATTGCTCCTCTGCTCCCTCCAAGGAAAGGATGCAGATGTCGTCGCCCCCGTCGGCCACGACGTCAGCCACCTCAAATTTTGTGGTTGTGATTACCTTTAATCTGGTTTCGGATGTATATAGTTTCTCGTTTCCCCTAGAGGTGCACCTAGGTTATCAAACCCACGAGAAGCTTTGCTATATCTAAGGTGATTTCTGCAAGCACTTGTTAACATAATGGTTTCAATTTCCTAGACTGAAAACACACAGTTCAATGGAAGGAACAATAATAAGGAAAATAGGCTGTGGCTTAATGTCGTGGATATTTTTTTTTTTTTTGAAACGAGGCAAAAGACTTGCCATTTCATTGATTAAGAAGAAGAGAATTTTGACAATGAGTATAGGGTATGACCGTAGAGGCCTAGCTACCTAAGATGTAAATGGGAGTATACACACTAAATTATACCAGTTCCGGACCTCAATGGTGGAGATAATACCCTACTTACTCTTGATGCTATTCTCTCTTGCGCATAGGAATGATTACAAGTGAAGCGAACCCCCAGCCTGGTACCCCCATCCATGGCCTGTATATAATGCACGGAACTAGAGCACAACAGCTGGTGTTAAAACTAGGAGTAAAGACTCGTTGATTGTTGTTTGTTTCTAGTCGTTACAAGGTAGTAATGGTTATAGCCAATCAATAGTGGGGTCGCCCTGGTAACCCGAAAACAGATCGCCAGGTCGCTCCCGCGAGCGGCTGGGCAAAATCCTAGCCTCCGCCCGCACCTCCTCCCTGCCTCCCCTTTCCCTCGCCGCCGCCGGAGGACGCCGCCGGGCGAAGCCCAACTGGCGTCGGCGGCAGTGGGGCCCCTTCTCCATCCTCCCCTGATGGCTACGGCGCGGGACATGGCGAGCGGGCGAGGAGCGCAACGCTTTCGCAGGGCGTTGCGGCCGCAACTCGGACGGCCGGGCCTTGGGCGCGGTGGTGCGTGGGTGCGGCGGCGGCTGCGTGGTGAAGGTGGCCGGGTGAGCCGGCGTGCCGTGATGGCGGGGCGGCTGGTGCCTGCTTTGTCAGATCTGTCGCCTGGAGCCGCAGGCTGTGGACAGCACGGGCCGGTGTCCTTCGTCCTGGCGGTGTTGTCGTCGACGTGATGGAGGCAGCGGTGTGGTGGCGGTCTTTGTGCTCTTATCGCATCACAGCAACGATCTGCATGATCGGTCCTCCTCGATCTGGTCGTCAACGTGTTCCGGAACTACTGCCGGAGACCTTGCCCAAAGATTTCTGGATCGGTATGAATCCGGTCGTGCGCGTCCATAACAGCCTACTGAGCTCCATGAGGGCGCGCCACGAAGCTCTGTTGTTTGTTGACATCATGGAACATGTCGGTATCTCGATTTCCATGGCACGGACAACGGTGGAGGAAGTCATGATGGCTGAGATCAGAGGATCAGTAAGGCGGACGGGGCCTTGAAGGTGATGGAGTTAGCCAGGTGTTTGATAACTTTCAGAAGCAGCGGTGGCAAGTGGGGGCGGCAGCACTGGGGGGTTTCATTTTTTGTGGTGCTCCTCGGGTGTCGAGTCGTGACTTTCAGTGTGAAAATCTAAGGTCTGACCTTCATTAGTTGTGCCTGGCATTACCTTGCTGAAGGTATTGTTTTGAGAGCTCGGTCTTCTCTAGGGTGAAAACCTAAGATAGTGGGGTTGCAATGTCTTTGTGATATCTTTTTGATGCAAAGGCTGGGTGTAATTGGAATCTTCGCGATATTAATATATTCCCCTTTTCGAAAAAAATAGTGGGGCGATCTTCGCGATATTAATATATTCCCCTTTTTAAAAAAAATAGTGGGGTCGCCCTCCTTCTCGTCATTCAAGCTCTCTGAAGCTTGGCTTTGGAATCTCTGAGGTTACCGGGCTACAATGAGGGTCGCGCGTCGGGAATCAACGGCGCACGCCTCGGCTATGAGGTGCTCCGCCTCGTCGGCCTATGCAAGGTGGTATTGCTCCTCTACCTCCTCCAAGGAAAGGAGCAGATGTCGTCACCCATGCTGGCCCCAACGTCACCTACCTTGAACCCGGTGGGTGTGATTACCTTTGATCCCGTTCAGATGTAGATAGTTTCCATTTTCCCTCGACGTGGCCCTAGGTTATCAAAACACATGAGAAGTTTTGCTATAACAAGGTGATATCTACAAACACTTGTTAACCAAATAGTTCCACTTTCCTAGACCGAAAACACGTAGTTTTAAGGAAGAACCAATAATTGGCTGTTGGATATATTTCTCTTCATTTCTACAAAAAATTTGGATGTTGGATATTTTTGTCTATAATTTTTCTATTTGATGTTTTCCGAAAAACAGTCAATGTGTGTTTAAAAAAACTTCAATGCTCATTAAAAATAATGTTCATTGCATACTACACAAATCATCGTACTTAAAAAAATATTGCATATAAAAATACTCATAGTATATTTTGAAACTGTTCAATGATTATTTGAAAAAATGCTAACCGTATATTAAAAAATATTTACAATATCAAAAACCAAAAAATAAAAGTGCATAAAAACCAAAAGAAAAATCAGGAGAAAAATCAAACAAGACCAAAAACTCCAAAACAAAACAAAAAACAGACAAGAAAAAGCATGTAAAGGAACAACAGCGGCAAACGAACGGCAACGGGAAGGCCTAACTCGTTCGCCTGCGGATGTACACTCCACTATTTTACGCTAGTGGGTGTTAATAAGATTTGCCCGTCTATATAACTCGCTTATTGCAAGTTGCAAGTCGTGCTCGCCTAACAATGCACAGCTCACAGGCAAAGGCCCGGCCACATAATTTCATTTTGTGTAGCACCCACGTGATAAGTCGGGGAGCAACTATCTGAGGAGCACTACTTCGGAAACCTTTCAAGGGTCGCTTGACGCGTCCTTCATATTTTGTTTTTCTTCGCATGCGTTTTCTGTTTTTTAGATGCTTTTTGATTTATTTATTTTGGCTTTTCGGTTTTTCACCGGTCTTTCTTAGCTTTTGGATGAAAAAAAATTCAAAAAAAATTATTTAACAAGGAAAAGTACATTTTTTTCTCGAGAGGCACGGTTTTGCTTCCGCGAGAGACACGGTTGTGTCTCTCGGAAACAGAGAAAAAAACATTTTTTTTCCTCCTCGAGAGGCACGGATTAGCTTTCGCTAGAGGCACAGATTTGCTTCCGCGAGAGGCACGACCATGCCTCTTGGAAACGAAAAAAACGTGTGTTTTTCCCATCCGCGAGAGGCATGGTTTTTCGTCCGGTTTTTTCATGAAAAAAAGGTCGTCAAAACGTATCAACATGGGATCTTTGAAGATCTCGACGCGAGGAATCCAACGGTAAAAACGGTTCGAAATTTAGACGCACATAAGAGATGAAACGTTTTAAATAAACGGATCAACAAAAAAAACTCTCATGTTGCAACAACTGGCACATATGTAGTGCGCCACTTGTCACAACCTAAAAATGTGGGAGTGACCTTTAAAAGGAGTACCGTTCAATTAGTGATTTCAGACAAGTCGAGTAGTAAAGACCCCTAAAAAACCGAGTAGCAAAGTTATGACCCTTTTAGCACCCACCTCCAAGTGGAGTTGAAATTCCCTCCATATTGTTTTGTTTAATATATTCTCATCCTACATATATTCATTTATATTCTGAAAATATTATAAATGGAATATTATACTTTAATTAGTGTACAAATACTCCACTTTTCAGGAAATACATAGATTTACTTTGAAAATGCTTTCCACTCATTAAGATAATATTCATGAAATCTAAAAGTCTGTTCGTGTCATTTTTCAAAAAAATTGTTCATAAAATTTAAAATAATAAAAAAAGTGTGTTCTTGACATTTAAATAAAATACTAATGAAAATAAAACTAATTGCATAATTATTAAAAAAAATTATCACGACCATTCTACAATTTTCACATGTTTAAAAATATGTCCATGACTTCCGAAAAAGATGTCAATAAAAGGTAAAACTTAAAGTGTCCCATCAGAATTTTTTCATGACATTTTAAAAATGTTCACACGTTGAAAAACATCTTCATGAAATTAAACAAAATCATGAAATGTAAAAATCTGTTTCCCCAACTTTTAAATATGGTCATAGCATTCAAATAAACTTCATAACATTTTAAAAATGTTCACATATTTTTATAAAATGTTAATGAAAATTTCAAAAAATATTGCTGCAATTTTCCTAAAAGTAATCATGGCAGAGAAGAAGAAAAGAAACAAAATAAACCATAAAGGAAAAGAGGAAAAAAACAAATAGAAGAGAAAATGGAAATTAAAAATCAAAAATCAAAAAGGGAAAATAGATAAACCAGCACAGTAATGCAGAGAAGAATGAAAACGACTGGAATCTTCCCCAAACCACCCAAAACCGCATAAAAGTTTCTTAAAACAGGAACTAATTAGGCCGGCCTCTGGGCTAGCCCAGATAGGAGCACCATGTAGGCGAGCGCTCAGTCGGTCTCGCAGAAGGCGGGATATAGCATTGCCAATTTAGACTAGTATACGACTTGAATGACCAAATTTCTTGGACTGAACTGTTGTCTCTGAGTCGCTAGTAGTAGCAGCTGTCATAATTTTCGCCGTGTGCGTTTGCTTTATCTTGGTCGTTTGGTTTTCCTTGTTTTTTATGTATATATAAGTGATTCTTCCCCGATTTCATTAGTGAGATCGCATAGATGCCTTACACAAACTAAAGCCTCAAGAGAGACTGAGAAAAGAAAAGGCATGCTCAACAGAGCAAGTTTCTGCAACATAGCACCATGATTACAACCCTTGTTTTCAGAAGCTGGAACATGCATCATATTACAGCAAAATCAGAAGAAGGTTCATCAAACTACATCACCCCAGGACCTATCAATAACCAGAAGTTGGCAAGTTGGCGCGCTGCAGGGAACGAAAAAGGATCATCCTTCAATACGTCTTTCAAGCAGCGCCCAACCTTTGCCCGGCAAAGACGTCGGCCGCCACCACCACGAGTTTTTGGATCCTCTCCGGTGAGCCTCCGTCACATTACCCTTCTGCAAATAAGCCCAATCGTCAGTATAACTACAAACAGCTTGAATGGTGTTTATCTTGGCAGTCTGGGGATGGTTATCTTAATTCTTAAGTTGCCATGAGCTCGGTACTTGTAGTTTTTTTGTTGTTGAGATTTCGGTACTTATAGTTACATCTCACTTTAAGCAGCATGCTACTAGTTCAGACTTCTGAAGAAGCATAAGAATAAGGACTGATATGTTAATACAAGAGTAAACACTGAACTGAATGTTGCCAACCAGCAATTTATCTCATGTATGTGTAACCTAGCATGATCGTATTACTTTATAAATAAATAAAAATTGATGAACTGAGTGCTAGGATTTAATCTCACAAGTGTGTAACATAGCATGAACATACTTTAAAAATACATTGAAACTGTGCCTTTCGAGAGAAAATTGAAAGGAAGTGCATAGGCCTTGATCTTGGTTGGGCCTAGCGGAACCTTGCCCAAGCCCAGTTATGTGGATATTTCACATATGTTTCTACAAAGTATCTAATTTTGACGAAAATGTCATCAATATTAGCAATTTTTGATATATGCGAATAGTAAGCATTAAATGTCATTAGTATCATCTAGAAAATGCCACTAGTATTTTATTATGAAAGAACAAGTATTCAATAGTTAGGAAAAGTGTAATTTGCATAACTATTGCAAGCGAGGGCATGGGGTTTAAATCCTTCATTTTAAACATATGAAGAGTGACATCTGTGCGATAGGCTAGAAGCGTCGTACCTTTCCTGGTGCCGACGGTTTCATGTTTATATGGCAGGGGCCGAACCCTGAGAGGCATACAATCTTGGAGTACAAGAAAAGTTAAGCTAGAGATAAAGAGATATTCGGTTGGAAAAGATAAGGAAGAACTAACAACCTACTCAATCTATTCTATCTCTAGCTAACCGGTATATGCATTATAAACCTGCATATCTGTGTACAAAGATGAGTTTAACAGCCTCCCTTAATCACAACTTGGTCAAGTTGAGATTACGTTTGAATTCTTCAAAAGTTCTTGTAGGTAGTGCCTTGGTGAAGCCGTCTGCAACCTGATCTCTGGAATGAATAAATCTGATTTCCAACTGCTTATTAGCCACTCGTTCTCTAACGAAGTGGAAATCGATCTCAATATGCTTTGTCCGTGCATGAAACACTGGATTAGCAGACAAGTAGGTAGCACCAAGATTATCACATCACAAACAAGGCGGCTGAGCACATTTCACACCCAATTCTCTCAACATGGATTGTACCCAGATTATTTCTGCAGTTGCATTTGCCAACGCCTTGTATTCAGCTTCTGTACTTGACCTAGAGACTGTGGCTTGTTTCTTTGCACACCAAGATATTAAATTTGGTCCAAAGAACACAGCAAAACCTCCAGTTGAACGTCTGTCGTCTAAGCAGCCTGCCCAGTCAGAGTCAGAAAAAGCACTGACAAGTGTAGATGATGACTTGTTGAAAGTAAGACCAATGCCCAAAGTATTTTTCACATATCTGACAATGCGCTTTGCAGCAGTCCAATGCACAGTGGTAGGTGCATGAAGGTACTGGCATACTTTGTTAACAGCAAAGGATATATCTGGTCTTGTAAGGGTCAAGTACTGAAGTGCACCTACCAGACTTCTGTAGTTGGTGTTGTCCTCTTGGTTCAAGAGGTCTCCTTCTGTGATTGATAATTTTTCAGAACTGGATAATGGAGTTGATGATGGTTTACATCCCTGCAAGCCAGCTCTTTTAACCAAGTCAGTTGCATATTTTTCCTGAGAAAGATGAAGTGTATTGCCATTTCTCTTTACTTCAATACCTAGGAAAAAATGTAAGTCCCCTAAATCTTTGAGGGCAAACTCAGCACTTAAATCCTTCAACAAGCCTGTTACTGCCTCATTAGATGAACTAGTAACAATGATGTCATCCACATAAATAAACACAAATATTGAGGTATTTGACTTATTATAAATAAACAGTGAAGTATCAGACTTTGAGGGTACAAAACCAAGTGCTTGTAACTTATGACTTAGTCTTGAATACCATGCCCTAGGATCTTGTTTTAGACCATAAATAGCTTTATCAAGCTTGCAGACATGATAAGGTAAGTTCTTATTTTCAAACCCCAAGAGGTTGCTTCATATAGACCTCCTCTTCCAGAACACCATGAAGAAACGCATTCTCTACATCTAGCTGTCTAAGACTCCATCCTCTGGAAACAGCAATGGACAACACAAGACGAATAGTAGCAGCTTTTACAACTGGACTAAAAGTGTCCTCATAGTCAATGCCATATCTTTGTTTAAAGCCTTTGGCAACAAGTCTAGCTTTATATCGATCTATAGTTCCATCAGATTTTCTTTTGATTCTGAATACCCACTTGCAATCTATCAAATTTTTACCTTGCCGTGGTGGAACTAAATGCCATGTTTTGTTTTTCATGAGAGCCATGTGTTCATCCTCCATGGCTTTTCTCCATTTTGCATCTCCAAGCGCCTCTTGAAGATTATCAGGTTCACCTGTAGTACATGCCAACCCAAACTTAGTTTTGTAATTTATTTTTGGAATTACCCCCTTTTGAAGTCGTGTGCGTGGTGCCACAGAAGACACAGCAGGAGTAGCCACCGCAGGGGATCGCACCAGCTCTCCCCCTGGCGAACCAGATCCCGAAGCAGATTCGGCAGCTCGGATCGGAGTGGAGCCGGGATCCTCTGTGGATGTCGGCTGATGTAAGTTTGGCGCAGGCGATGGAGAAGATCCGGGAGCATCGACTGTCCCCGCATCAAGACGCGGGCTGGTCGCATCCGCCGCCACTGGACGTGACACACCATCAAGAGCGACCGTAGGCTGCGACCGGGGCGTGCGGCGAACATAATGACGGTCCGCGCCTGTGGGCCAGCGACAGGTGGCAGTTGCGGAGTCGACGGGCTCGTCTCGCGGCTCGGCTCGCGGCTCGGCGGGACTCGGGTCCCAAGTGGACGAGCGCCGCGTGGCAACTGCTGATCCTGGAGCCGCGTCGTGATCCAAGAAGGATTCAGACGCACTGGTGCGCTGCTGCACCGGTGAAGATCCCGCGGTGGATTCTCTGGCTGCCTGCTGCGGCTCCAATCCCAAGGGCGATTTGTTCCCCGGGCCAGGACACATGAAATATGGCCCTGTTTGAGTGTTTTCTTCACCATTTTTTTCACAGATTTGACCTGTCCAATCAGAAGACTCATGCACAATATCAGGAGGGTTAGTCAGCATTAAATCATCACAGTTATTTTCCTCAGATCTGGCTCTGGATAGATGAGGTGGTAGGAGGAGTATTTCTTGTCTAAGGAGTGCGCCGGCATTGGGATGTAGATCAGAGAAAGGGAATTTTGTCTCATCGAACACTACATCACGAGATATATAAACTCGGCCCGTGGAGATGTCAAGGCACTTAACACCTTTATGCAAAGGGCTATAGCCTATGAAAGCACACTGCTTAGATCGGAACATGAGCTTCCGATTATTATAGGGTCTTAGGTTGGGCCAACAGGCACAACCAAAGGTGCGGAGAGAAGTATAATCTGGTTTGACATGAAGAAGTTTTTCTGTAGGAGTTTCATTGTGTATGACACGACTGGGTAAAATATTGATAAGATGCACGGCTGTGAGGAATGCCTCGTCCCAAAATTTGAGAGGCATGGATGCTCGTGCAAGCAAAGCAAGACCAACCTCAACAATGTGTCTGTGTTTCCGTTCTGCAGACCCATTTTGTTGATGGGCATGAGGACAGGATACATGGTGAGATACACCTAAGGTTTGAAAGAAGGAGTTTAATTTTTCATATTCTCCTCCCCAGTCTGACTGGACAACAATGATTTTGCTATCAAATTTTCTTTCAACGAGTGCTTGAATTTTTTTAAATACTTGGAATACATCATATCTTTTCTTAAGGAGGTAGATCCATGTATATTTGCTGTAGTCATCGATGAAACTAACATAATACGTGTGTCTACCAACAGAGGGAGGTGCAGGACCCCACACATCAGAAAATATAAGTTGCAATGGTTTGGTAGAAACACTTGAAGAAATAGGGTAAGGCAATTGATGGCTCTTGGCCCTTTGACAAGAATCACAAATAGTTTCAATGCTACGCTCTCCAACAAATGGGAGCTTATTTTTCCTAAGCACTCGTTCAGCTAAAGAAAAAGATGCATGCCCTAGTCGATCGTGCCACCGGGATGAAGATAACGTGGTGACACCATATGCTTGCTTATTGAATCTCCTAATCTCTGGAATCAACGGGTAAAGCCCTCGAACACATCTACCGCGATAGAGAATTTTGTTCGTGGCCTGATCCTTGATCAAAAAGAAAAAGGGATGAAATTCAAGAAAAACATGATTGTCAATGGCAATGCGATGAACTGAAAGGAGATTCATTGAGGCTCTAGGAACATGCAAGATTTTTCTTAGGTGGATTTTTCTGTGAGGAGTTTTAATAACCGAATGACCAATGTGACGGATACCCATACCTTCTCCATTGGCTGCATGGACTTGATCGGGGCCGCGGTACTTTTCCCTCATGGTCACCTTCTCCAACTCGCCGGTGATGTGATTGGTAGCACCACTGTCGACGTACCAATTTGTGTCGACGCCGTAAAAGGCCTCCGCCCCTCCAGCGACTTTCTCATCCGAAGACGAGTTGTTGTCCTCCTCGAAGCGGTACCAGCAATCCTTTGCCGTATGCCCCAGCTTGCCACAAATCTGGCAGCGGACGGCATCGGGCCTTGATTTGCCGAAGCTGTTGCGGCGGCCCTGACCCTTAGAGTTGTTGTAGGAGGGCCGGCCATCGCTGTTGTTGGTGTTGCCGCGGGACGAGGAGTTGTTGTTCCCGCTGCTGGGCGCGTTACCTTTGCGAGGCGGCCCCCGGTAGCGCGAGGATCCGCCGCCGCCACCACGGCCACGCGCGGCAGCATTGGCGGATGACTTGAAACCGGTGTTGGAGCCCGTTCCCTGGAAGAGAGCGACCCTCTGGTCAAAGTTGCTCATCTGTCCAAAGAGCTCGTCGAGGGTGACCGGCTGCGTGCGTGCGTCGAGGGCGGAGACGAGGGGCTGGTACTCCATGTCCAGGCCGGCAAGGATGTAGGAGACCAGCTCGCCATCGTCTTGAAGAGGTTTGCCCGCGGCAGCGAGCTCGTCCGCCAGAGAGCGCATGTGCGCAAAGTACGCCGCCACGGTCTGCGTCCCCTTCTGCGTGTTGGCGAGGGCGATGCGTATGTTGTTGACCTTCGACAGAGATTGTGACGAGAACATACTCGCCAAGGCCGACCAGAGTTCATGTGCATGGCTAATGGAGGTGACCTGCACTAGGACTTCTTTGGTGAGATTGTTCAACAGATAGCCAAGTACCTGTTGGTCCTCTCGGATCCAAACCGAGTGAAGCGGGTTGGGGATGGAATCCTCCTTCCCATCTTTGTCCTTGGTGACGACTTTCTTGGCCGGCTCCGGGTTGGTTCCATCGACATACCCGAAGAATCCCGCTCCTCTGAGCTGCGGCGTGATTTGGGCTCGCCAGAGGATATAGTTGCTGCGGGAGAGCCGTTCCGTGACTTGGCCAGAGAGACCAGAGGTGACGGCGGCGGAGGAGGCCATGGAAGCGGGCTTTGAGGTGGAGTAGATTGGAAACTAGATGCGTGGAAGAGATGGGGCTCTGATTACCATGTGCGATAGGCTAGAAGCGTCGTACCTTTCCTGGTGCCGACGGTTTCATGTTTATATGGCAGGGGCCGAACCCTGAGAGGCATACAATCTTGGAGTACAAGAAAAGTTAAGCTAGAGATAAAGAGATATTCGGTTGGAAGAGATAAGGAAGAACTAACGACCTACTCAATCTATTCTATCTCTAGCTAACCGGTATATGCATTATAAACCTGCATATCTGTGTACAAAGATGAGTTTAACAACATCATCTTCAAAGAAAGGTAGATGGATTAATCCTTATTACCAAAAAAATAGTGTTTACTACTATAAACCTACTCATGTCATCATTTACAAAAGCACTGATGGGGGCATATCTCATATACAATTGAAGCGGGAGATAATGTTAAGTTGGTTGTACTACCTTCTTTCAATAAAAAAATCATGTATGTAAAAAATGGTATTATCACCCAATTTATAGCTAACAGAGTGTTAACAATGACACGATGATTATCCATATATGATGATCACTCTAAAACATTTTTGGTAGTAATGTAAGTAATACTACATTAAAAATGTGTTGATTGGTCAATTCAAATGGACATTTCCATTTGCATCATTACGGAAGGATATTGGTATGCCCTTTGAGTGCCTTTTTTTTTCTTTTGAAGCAAGTCACCAAACACAAAGCATCCATTTGGCTTTATATTTTTTGTTGTCTTAGTAGTAGAGATACGTGAAGAATATTTGACATCAAGGGCAAGCACAAGGATTGATGTTCGTAAGCTCCTCATCCTATGTTTCACGCACATCGTTGTTATCCATGGTGACAAGGAGTGGGTCATCGACGGTGAGGGAGGTTGGAAAGCAACCATCGTCGGGTCGGAGGAGGACAAGTGCACAACCATAGCCACAATGATGACCGGAGCTTCCACCGCTTTCTCTTCAACCTCCACCACCATTGTAGCCAGCTCCTCTAGCACCAATGCCGGTGACAACGACTAGGGCTCTTGCCGCGGCAATGAGATGTGTGCCGGTGAGCAGGACCAGGAGAGCCGTGAGAGCTAGAGCATGCTTGTTGGTGCTGGCCATTGTGACTATGTTTGGGTGTGGTGATCAGCTTGAGATCAATGCAAATAGAATTTTATAGGTGTGTGGTTGCTTGCATTTCCATTTGATGATTGACCATTGGTGTATGCCATCATCTCACCATATTAACGCCAGTAGCTAAGATAATAGCACATGACAAGTATCGTGAGAGAAAAGGAGAAAGGAAAATAAAGAGGAAAGGAGAGAGGCACGACACGTGCCTTCGGCTAAAGTTTTTTGTGTGAGTGTGCTCATCGTGTGTGTTTTTTGTGTTCACCGTGTGTAGATGTGATTGATCCGTGGGCGAATCCCAACAAGTGACAAATGTATGGATGGGTTCGTTTTTTTTAGAAAAGGAGGTTATCCTCCGGCCTCTGCATCAAAAAGATGCATGCGGCCACTTTATTAACGAGTAAAATGTTCAACAAAGTATCCAAGTCTCAAACAAAACAAAGCTCACAACAGAGCCGAAATCCAAAAACAGGATAGCCACAACCGGCGGTGTAAAGAAGAATAGGACGACTAAACACCTATCCTATTACATGACCGTCATCCAAACCGGATAAAGATAGCCCGTGCTACCGTCTCCCAACGGATAGACCCAGTAACCATACGCACCCTGGCCTCCATCGGAGTAAGTAGCGACCACATACAGATTAACATAGTGGCCCGGAAGACAACCTGCAAGAAATGAACATTTGTTGTTCTGTTAAAAACCAAATCATTCCTGCAATTCCAGATAGACCATAATAAAGCACATACGCCTACACGGATGTGTCTCGCTATTTCTATCTCAACTCCGTTTAGCCACGTCCCAAATAACGTGTTGATACTAGTAGGAGGGGCAATGTTAAACGCTATATTAATAGATCGCCATAAAATTTTGGCCATTGGGCAATCAAGAAAGAGGTGTTTGATAGATTCATCCTGATCACAGAAGCTACATCTTCGAGACCCTGTCCAGTTACGTTTAGCCAAATTGTCTTTAGTGAGAATGACTTGTTTGTGCATAAACCACATGAACACTTTAATTTTTAGAGGCACTTTGACCTTCCAAATATGCACTGGCCGAGGGATAGAAGCCGAGTTGATCATGTCCAAATACATGGATTTCACGGAAAACACTCCATTCTTAGTTAGTTTCCAGTGTATCTGATCTGGTTGTTGATTAAGGTGGACATCCATCAATCTTCTCACAAGATGGAGCCATGCTTCCCAACGGTTTCCCACTAAAGTCCTTCTGAATTGAATATTTAGAGGAGTTGACTGCAATACTGTTGCAACATAGGCATCTCTACGATGTGCAATATTATAGAGGGAAGGATATTGGATAGCCAGAGGCGTCTCCCCCAGCCACGTATCCTCCCAGAATCTCGTGGAAGTACCATTACCAACAATAAACTTTGTCCTGTGGAAAAAGACTGATTTCACTTTCATCAGTCCTTTCCAAAACGGCGAATCCGTTGGTCTGACCGTCACCTGTGCTAAGGTCTTGGACTGCAGGTACTTATTGCGCAGAATCTGGGCCCATGTGGCGTCGGTCTCTACAGATAACTTGTAAAGCCATTTGCTGAGTAAGCATCTGTTCTTCACCTCTAAACTTTCAATACCAAGACCACCTTGGTCCTTTGGCCTACAAATAATGTCCCACTTAGCAAGTCGGTATTTCCGTTTTAATTCGTCACTCTGCCAAAAGAAGCGCGGTTGATAGAAGTCCAGTCTTTTCTGTACCCCTACTGGTACCTCGAAGAAGGACAAGAGAAACATTGGCATACTCGTGAGCACCGAATTAATAAGAATTAACCGGCCTCCATATGACATAAGTTTGCCCTTCCAGCAACTAAGTTTCTTTTCAAAACGATCTTCAATGCACTTCCAATCTTTGTTGGAAAGCTTGCGATGGTGAATCGGAATACCCAGATATGTGAAAGGCATCGATCCAATTTCACATCCAAACAGTTGTTTGTAAGCTTCTTGTTCGTCTTTAGCTCTCCCAAAGCAGAACAATTCACTTTTATGGAAGTTAATCTTCAACCCCGACAACTGCTCAAATAGGCATAACACAAGCTTCATATTTCTTGCTTTCACCAGGTCATGCTCCATGAAGATGATAGTATCATCGGCGTACTGTAGAATGGACACTCCACCCTCCACCAGGTGCGGAACTAGACCACCTACTTGGCCACTTTCTTTAGCTCTTCCTATCAAAATTTTCAACATATCTACCACTATGTTAAACAAGATAGGAGACATCGGGTCACCTTGTCTTAGACCCTTATGTGTCTGGAAATAGTGACCAATATCATCATTCACCTTTATTCCGACACTGCCTTTTTGCGTAAAAGAATCAACCTGCTTTCTCCAGGATTGGTCTAATCCTTTCATCCGCAAGGCCTGCTAAAGAAAAGGCCACTTAACCTTATCGTACGCTTTCTCAAAATCCACCTTAAACACCACCCCATCTAGTTTTTTCGTGTGGATTTCATGGAGCGTTTCATGAAGAACAACCCCTTCAAGGATGTTTCTGTCCGGCATGAAAGCTGTTTGAGATGGTTGCACCACACTGTGTGCAATTTGTGTTAGCCTATTTGTCCCCACCTTGGTGAAGATTTCGAAACTTACGTTGAGCAAACATATCGGTCGGAATTGCTCAATCCGTACCGCCTCTGTCCGGCATGAAAGCTGTTTGAGATGGTTGCACCACACTGTGTGCAATTTGCGTTAGCCTATTTGTCCCCACCTTGGTGAAGATTTTGAAACTTACGTTGAGCAAACATATCGGTCGGAATTGCTCAATCCGTACCGCCTCTGTCTTCTTAGGTAACAAGGTAATCGTTCCAAAATTAAGGTGAAATAGCTGCAAATTCCCATCAAACAGATCCTGGAACATTGGAAGCAAATCACCTTTAATAATATGCCAGCACCTTTTATAAAACTCAGCCGGAAAGCCATCCGGGCCAGGCGCTTTATTATTCTTCATTTGTGAAATCGCCTCAAACACCTCTTTCTCAGAAAACGGGGCAGATAAGATCTCATTCTCATCCGTCGCAAGTTGAGGAATATCCTCAACCCTTGACTCATCTAAAGACACAAAACTATCCTCAGGAGCCCCAAATAACTGCTTATAATAATTAGTGATGTATAATTTTAGGTTCTCCTGACCCAAGATCGTCCCCTCATCCTGCTCGAGCTGAAAAATTCTCTTCTTGCGATGTTTGCCATTCGCAATCATATGAAAGAATTGCGTGTTATTGTCTCCTTGGACAATTTTTCGCACTTTAGCTCTAAGTGCCCACTTTAATTCTTCCTTTCGCAGCAAATCTTTCAGTCTCAACTCCGCCTCCACTTTAGTCTCCAGTTCTCTGGTATCTAAAATAGATGACTCCGCCTTTAAATCAAAGGCATCTATAAGGTTAAGGAGCCTTTCCTTCTCGACCTTATAGATGCCACTCAAATGTTTGGCCCAACCACGCAAGAATTGTCCCGCCACGAACCCATCTATATGTATGTGTAGTATTACGGGTGGGTTGGTTGGTCAAGTCAATATGACAGAAAACCCCGACCAAATCCATTCATAATGAGCCCTAGCTGATGCCTAGTTTTGTCTATGTTGCTTTTGAGCAATACATACACACATTGCCTCCAACGGTCTCAACCATACACATGCACAACATTAGTATATCAAGCACACATACTTCCTTGGGTTTCCTTTTTTCTTGCATTTTTTCTGGCCAGAGAGGAGGAAAGAAAGATGATTTATTGATTAGATGAGTTTTGTGGGAAGGCGGTCCCGACGAACTTGAGGAAGCGCTCAGAGTAGAATTGAGGTTCAACTGCAGATATTGACAAGGGGTTATACTTATACTTGATGGACTTGTATGCATGCTCAATCTTCTTCGTCATGTTGTACTTCTGCAGAATATCAATGATCCCTATGTACAGCACCACATCATGCACCTGATGGAGCGATTTGCTGCCATCTTCTTGCTTATCTTCTTTCTCCGCTCTCGCCGGCATGTTGACCCCTAGCTGGATCGGGAGCCTATCCAATTTCACAACAGATTCAATCATCCCAGGTCATACATTTAGCATTGAAAGAACATGAGAACGGAACAAGAGAAATCAATTTATAATGACCTTCCTGTGCCTGGAAGCAGAAGATCTACTTCCTCGAAACAAGCCGACGGCGCACGCAGGCGGCTCCCCCTTATGTGCGGGCCGACAGCATCTGAACCATTTTTGTCACTGCCCCGCTGCACCAAAATCAGCCCATCTCGATAGTTATAAGCGGAATCCTCCTCCGCGGCATCTGCATTATCGATATCAGCAAGCACAAAAATGCTAGTGCGAAATGGGTTACTTGGACAACATACTCAGAGAAATAAAATATATATTTTATTCTTTTTTTATAAAGAGAATATATTAATATCGCGAAGATACATAGATTGTATTCTTACCTGCTTCTGAATGAACAGTTAGTTTATCTGGCAAAATGCTTTCAGGACATGATGATCCTATTTGTAGGTTTCGACGAGCCCGGTAATGGAAACCAAGAAGCAAGCTGTAATCCATTATACTGTGGTTCCTTAGAAATTCACTGTCGATTTCAATCTGCCTACACAGAATAAGACATGGTTGTTACAAAGATAAATGATCATGAGAGTAAGCTGTTTTTTTTTTCTGAGCGAACATGCTTACTTAAGCAAAGCATCCCGCCAAGAAGGCTCGAGATAAAATGAATAGTTCAGATCCAAGTCTTTCAGTGTCGTGTTCTCGTCGATTTTAATTTTCTCCGTGGAACGGCCCAAAGACGAACCTTTCAAATCAAATCTTCGATGAATTCTAAGTTCTGTGCAGAACATGTTGCCCATCACTACAAATCGAAACTGCATATACAAACAACCAAAATCCACGGTTCAGTTTCTACCATCATTTGAGACGTAGCTAGAATACGAAAAATCTGATAAGACAACTAATATCCATTTAAGATTGAAGGGAATTAATGCGCCTTTAAAAATAATATAAGAAGTTTTAAACAGTCTCTGCAACTTTGACTATCAATTGCAACTAGGATATGTCATCGGAAGTCGCAAAAATAATAATATGAAAAATCAGATAAGAGAAGTAATATCCATTTAAGATTGAAGGAAATTAATCCACCGTTAAAAATATTATAAAAAGCTTTAGACAGTCTCCGCAACTTTGACTATCAATTGCAACTGCAATATGTCATCGGAAGTCGCAAAAATAATAATAATTATAATTTTGAGTTGCAAAAATAATTATATTAAACTACTTTTCTTGAAAAAAACAATAGTATTATTTTGACATGAACAAAATAAGAAGGTTTTGTAGTCAGTACTAGTCAAAGTTATAATTTTTTTGACAAATTCTAAGAATGTATTTTTGAAATGAGACAATGGGGAGCTCAAGCAACAGTTAATAATGCCACTACCTTTTGACCGCTGGAAGGTCTCACCCTGTGGAGGCCAAAAAATTTAGTTACAAGTGTATTCTCATAGGTATGGACATGACGATAATAGTAAGGAAGCATACGCAGAAGAACCTGCATGATGTCAAGTAAACATGTAAGAAAATGGGCAAAAAGGACAAGTTTGATTCAAGTGCTAATATGATTCATTAATTAAGTGAACTAGGAAACTAGTTCAGATAAGCTAACAGTTCTGGATCATTGCATATCCGTTTTGGATCAAGTGTTGGGTGAGACATGCAAGCTCCAGATCATTTGATCTTGCTATTGCTATTAAGAGCTGGAATTGGTAGAGAGAACCTGCACTTCTGATTTCCGAAGAGTCTTGATCATAAACTGGTCATCTTGCGATAAGAAAAAGATACTCCCACTCTTTCCCGGAGAAGATAGCTCTCTAAGTGCATCACTTCCACTAATGGAAATCATGTAATCTGCTGTATCAATCTTGAACATCTCCCTCAAATTTCTATAATCAAATTCTACCAAGAAATTAGTCTTGTTATGTTCTGAAAAAATAAAATACTGCAAGGGTGTCTCAGTAGCTACAGAAACAAATAAATTTCAAACTGTGTGAGTTAATAAGCATTCAATATCATTGCAGAACAATATTCAGATTGATTGCAACAGGATAACACTTCAGCCATTGAACTACTCAAGTTACTCGATGGCATTCTTATATATTTTTTCTTGTATTAAGCTAAGTTATACGAATGTGCTAGATAAACAGAACAACATAGTTGGATAATGGGAAGAACCCATGCTGACCAACAATATACTCCTATTGAACGAAAAGTGAGGCACAAACCTGAAAACCATTGGGCAGTAGTCCTTCCACTTGAAATCTAGAGCACGATGTGAAGGAGTAAGCGGTGATCCGTTTTTGGGGAAGTTCATCCAGAAATTTGATTTGGGGCCAAAATCAGAAGCTCGCACTTCACGCTCCTGAATTGGTGTAATCCTCCCAACTGTGTACCTGAGTAGTAAAATCAAGGTTTTTGATTCCGGATGCAGAAAAAAGTAAAAAAAAAAAAAAAAAACTTGTGGGGCACCGAGATATCTGGTTGCCGCAGTAACCGGAAAATACCGGGCAGTTACCAAACATTTTCTTTTAAGAATTCTGAATCTGAACAAAATTCATTCACATTTTATAATTCGGGTTATTTTCCTCGGTAACCGTGGGGAGCCAAGATGCGTGGTTACCGGGCGGTAACCGAATTTACCGCCTGGTAACCAAAACCTTGGGTACAGGAGTACAACCACATTCAACCTTAGAAGACAGTAACACTCTCATGTCGATAAAGGAAAGTAAATTATCGGATCATAGGCTGGGCTTCATAGCTCACAGCAATGTAGAGATGGAAACTGTTGAAAATTTAGATTGGGATGCCTTGTAGGAAGTAGTAAATAATATTTCCTCGTCCAGAAATAGTTGTCGCTCAAACGTACGTATCTGGCACTATCGAATTAGTTGTTGCTCAAATAGATGTATCTAGCACTAAGAACTAAGATACCGCCGTTTGAGCGACAACTAATTCCGGGCAGAGTTATGCATTACCTGATTCCAAGTTGCAGACATAGCATCAGATCGTAGCTCCGGTGCCCTTTAATTATCATCTCTCCAGGGCTTTTGGCATCCTTCACCTTCCTGCTCCGTCGAAGTCTCGGTTTCCTGGACGCCGGCGGGTCCGGGAGGCTCTTATCCAGCACGACCTCGCTGATCAGAACGCCCTGCGCGTACTCCCTTTCGAGTATCTGGCAGAGGGAACCAGCCGTGTCTTCACATTTCAGCGTTTCCTCAGGACCCGCAGGACCTCCGTTTACCACCCCGACGGCGACTCCGATGGCCGCTCCGATACTCCGGCGTCTCTGCAGAGACGCCCTCTTCTTCATCGGAGGCCGGCCGAGGCCCGAGTTCCTCCTGGACAAACTCCCACCCGCCGCCGCGGGCTCTGGGTCCGCGCCGGTGCCGAAGGAGACGTCCGGCAGCACGCCCCTCTTCCTCAGGTCGTCGAGGCGAGCGGCGGGAACCCTGCGGCTTTCAGGGTAGAAGGTGCCCTTGCCGTCCTTGAGACCCCTGCTCCAGGTCCCGAGGTAGCACCCGCCGCCCTCCCAGGTGTACAGCCCGTACCCGTGCGCCACGCCGGCGACCCAGTTCCCCTGGAACGAGTCCCCGGTGCTCCAGGTGAGGACCCCTTTGCCGGACATGAGGCCGTTCCTCATGGTGCCGACGTAGCTGTTGCCGTTCGCCCACGTGTACCTGCCCTGACCCTCCATCTGGCCCTGAACCCAGGAGCCCTGGTACACGTCGCCATTGGCGTGCGCCTGGAGCCCGAGGCCGTGCTTGCGGTCCAGCTTCCACTGCCCCTTGTAAGACGACGAGGATGGGGAACCGGCGGCGAGGTGTGTTCCTTCGCCGTCCATGAAGCCGCCGGAGTACTCGCCTTCGTAGACAGCCCCAGATGGCCACACTGTCCTTCCGTTGCCATGCCTCATACCCCGCCTCCACCCGCCCTCGTACACGCAGCCGCTGCCGGACCAGACATACCGCCCCGTGCCCTCCGGCACCCCTCCCGACAGCGTGCCGGAGTAGATGTCGCCGTTGAGTAGCGTGACCTCCCCGGCAGAGTTTGTCCAGGAAGCAGCGGCATCGGGATGGCTTTGCTGAGGGTGAGAGGTGTCAGTTCTTGGTTGAAGGTGGTTGTTGCTGGCCGCAGGGGCTGCTGTCCTGCCTTGCATACTACGAGTACCTAGCAGTACCAGCAGGGAGCTGTCCTGCAGAGAAAGGTGAAATAAGAGAGAGAGAGACATGTTACAATGAGCTAATTTGGTTCAATTAATTCAGGTTGAACATGCATGCAACTGAAACGGCAACAGGTTGACTTTCTTGGTATTTGTAACTTGTAGTAATGGTTGATCTTGATATGTGTATATGAAATCAATAGGTGGTACAGACGGGATATGTGTGTATTTGAGTATTAATCAACTGAAACAGCACTACAACTCTACAAGATCTTGATACGTAAGTATGAAATGTGCTATATGCTTTTCATGGTGTTTGGACATCTAAGAGCTCGTGCCAAAAAGAAAAAATTGGGTCTCAACAGTGCATTTTTTTCAAGGTTCCTCACAGCCCTGATTTTCTTTGTTTTTGCTGAGGGCTACTCAGAAGTTCAAACACCATCAAATTTGACACGGACATCACACACAATGGGGAGTAGCTGAGCTTGGAAGCAGACTAGATGTAAGCCGACTTGTTTTGCTAGTGTAACTTGATATTTCCTCGGCCCTTGGATTGAAATCCAAATCCAAGGGTTGGGCACCCTTCTTCCTCCTTCAACTGTCCAATTCTTCTCCCATCCTTACCTTGCCTACGGTTGTGGTGTCGCAGCTCGTTGCCGCTCATCGGTCTGTTCATGCGGTCACGCCTCCGACGAGGTCTCTACATTATCGGAGCGACAATCAAAAACAAAAAGCACACAACCCACACCTAAGAAGTAAGAACCCTTATCTGAGTGTGGATTCATCATGGTATAGGACTGCTCTTCCTGATTGGTATTGTGGGAGCTAAAGTGAAACTCTCATGTACATTATTCTTAAAAGGCGAGCTCGCTCGATACATTCATTTCAACGATAGTTAACTCCGAACGGAATTGTACATTCCTTGTTGATTTGGCAAGTACATCCTTCGTCCCAAAATAAGTGTCGATGATTATTTTGGGACGGAGGAGTACTACATACTCAGCAACTATCTGGTAATGTTATGGGCGATTAGCTGTGTCTGGCCTACGCGACGATGTCGCGGCTAGCCACGTCGTCCCCTTCTCTCCGCCCAAATTCGCTATCTTCTAATCCGGGCCAGTCAAAAACAAAAAAGGCCCCACCTGCGCCTAAGAAACCCTCGTCCTCGCCGACGTCGGTGACCCCGCTGCTAGCCGTGTCGTCCCCGGCGAGGTCCTGACCAGACCTCGCTGGCCGGAGCTTCACACATGCCACTGCCCTCATGTTCCTCTCTGTAAAATCGACTTACAAACAAAAAAGACCAGGCACCATGTAAATAGCAAACGCGCCAAATTCATGTACGAGGGGATGGCCATGTAGAGCAGGAGCAGCAGAAGAGCCCATGATCCATCCGTACAAGGATTCAAAGAATCGAAGAAACACCATGCACGCACACTCAGCCGGGACGCACAGGAGCAGGAGAGGAGCAATCCAAGGGAATCGAGAGAAAAGGTAGAGCTATATGCGAGAGAGGGGAATGGATCGGCGAGGAGGCCGGGCGTGAGTTGGGTTGCTTACCGATCGATGGATGTGCAGCCGGTTGCAATGCGACGCCGCGCCGCAAAAAGCAAGGGGAAGGAGAAGAAAACTCTCGTCTCTTCTCTTCTCTCTTGTGTGTGTGTGTGGTGTAAATACTGCATGGGATGGGTTGCTTGGAATCGACAATGGCTGTTCATGGCTGCCAGCTGCTGCTGCAGTTCCTGCATAGCAAACGTGACAAGACAATTCGATCTTACTAGTCTGTTCACTGTAGGATTTGTTTATTTACTTCCGGCTGAAGTAAGCAACTGGTCGAGTTGATGCACATGGCGCCATGTGAGACGATGTGACCGCCAGCCCTCTTCCCTCTCTCTCTCTCGCTTCTTCTGAGGTCCGCTTCTTCTTGCTCGCTACTGGTGAGTGCTAGTATGAAAATGCACTAGGTAGTACGTACGCGCTGGTTGCTCCGTCACCTACGGCTGTGGGCTGACAGCCTGCTGCCAGTTGATATACTATATCCTGCTACGTACAATCTTCACCCTTGCCGACGCGACGACGTACAAGGCATCTTTCACCTGCAAATTTCCTTCCGAATCCGTCACGAATCTACGAACGAGGTTACGGTATAGGTCGTCTACCGATGTCCGCATACATTTGACCTATCTATTTCTTATGAAAGTTCAAATGTTTCAATAGCCGCATACAAAGAGTACAGACGTTCAAATAGCGCATGCATCAGTCACTAGTAGAAAACATGGCTTTGAAACGGGCCAGAATATTGCATTAGTCCCGGTCGTGTTACGAACCGGGACTAATGGTGCATCAGTCCCGGTTCGAGCAGCCAGGGCGTCGGCCGGGGTTCGTCAGGAACCAGTCCCGGTTCGTGTGACCCCTTTAGTCCCGGTTCCAGACACGAACCGGGACTAAAGGGCCTCGCTCCTGGTTCCAGTCCCTTTAGTCCCGGTTCTAGCCACAAACCGGGACTAAAGATATGTCTATATATATATGCTCGCCCCTGCCCGCTCACTTCTCTGTTTTTTGGCCGGCCGGCGTGTGCGAGGTGTGTGCTGCTCTGCTCTCACCTCCTATGCACACGAAGTGTTTGATGAAATGCCCGAGCCACGCTTAAGCTTTCTCCTCTCCAAGCTCGACCTTCAAGCTCCATTTTTCCCAAGATTTGTCTAGGTTTGGCGGTCCGTCACGTCCCGTCCCCGTCCTCACCGTCGTCGATCGCCCACGCCGATCTCGTCGCCGGCACCACCATGGTGAGCCTCTTGTTCTTATCTTCTTTTTAAAAGAACAAAATTCTTACTTGTATGATTTACATAGATACTTGTATAAATTTCTTACTTTTATTATTGTTTGTTATTATATAGTGCCATGGTCATGGTATCCGCCCACGTCGGCCCTCGTCCGGTCTATCATTCGGATGTGGTATATTATCTTTTATAACTATTTGTTTCATTTAGTCTTTATGACAATTGTGCCGACCAACGTGACATAGATGTGTTTATCTAGGAGGTATGTGAACCGGAAATTCCAATCCACCCTCTTGTCGAGAGGTTAAATTTAGTTGAAAAAGAAAACGAGGATTTGAAAGAAAAATTGAAAAGAATTGAGGAGGAGAAGATGAAATTGGAGTTGCATGTTGCCGATGTCGTCGATGACCACAAGATCAAGATGGATGCAATGCGCTTGAAGATTAGAAAGATAAGAAAATATGACATTGATAATGAGGCTTGGTATCATTATGCTGTTGGATCAATTGTTACCTTAGTTGCGATTATGATCGCATTTGTTATTGCATTTAAATGTTTTACATAGTTGTATGTTAGTTTCAATTTATGTTTTAATTAAATGCTCTAGAGAGTTGTATGTTGTTCTATGAGAACTATGTATGAACTTTATGTATTTATTCTTTCAGTAATAACATTTGATTACTTCTCTATTCATGATGTTCTGTAATGGTTTTTGATACATTTAATTATATAATGCACGCAGTTGTTTGCAGTGCTCTTTAATTCAGGGTCATTTTAGCTCAAAATAAATCATGAAATGCATGAAAACTAGCAAATGAAGTCAGAAAATGGTTGAAACATGATGATGTGGCTTTGAATGGTGCATATTGAATGCAGAAAAAGTCTTGAGTTAAAATATGTTCAAAAAATTGAAATCCCTTTGTAAAAGACGTGTTTTCGTGCGAAACCCTGATACTTCGAAAGAGAATGTCCAGTTTGTACTCGAGGTGCATCCAGTTTTTCCGGTAACCCTCTCAACTTTTTAGCACATGATATGTGGGTGAAATTATGATACCATGCCAACTTTCAACCATTTCAGAGTTCATTTGCAGTGCTTTTCAATTCAGGGTCATTTTAGCTCAAAATAAATCATGAAATGCATGAAAACTAGCAAATGAAGTCAGAAAATGGTTGAAAGGTGATGATGTGGCTTTCAATGGCGCATATTGAATGCAGAAAAAGTCTTGAGTTAAAATATGTTCAAAAAATTGAAATGCCTTTGTAATAGACGTGTTTTCGTCCGAAACCCTCATACTTCGAAAGAGATTGTCTAGTTTGTACACGAAGTGCATCCAGTTTTTCCGGTAACCCTGTCAACTTTTTAGCACATGCTATGTTGGTGAAATTATGATACCATGCCAACTTTCAACCATTTCAGAGTTCATTTGCAGTGCTTTTCAATTCAGGGTCATTTTAGCTCAAAATAAATCATGAAATGCATGAAAACTAGCAAATGAAGTCAGAAAATGGTTGAAAGGTGATGATGTTGTTTTCAATGGTGCATATTGAATGCAGAAAAAGTCTTGAGTTAACATATGTTCAAAAAATTGAAATCCCTTTGTAATAGACGTGTTTTCGTCCGAAACCCTGATACTTCGAAAGAGATTGTCCAGTTTGTACACGAAGTACATCTAGTTTTTTGGGTAACCCTTTCAACTTTTTAGCACATGCTATGTGGGTGAAATTATGATACCATGCCAACTTTCAACCATTTCAGAGTTCATTTGCAGTGCTTTTCAATTCAGGGTCATTTTAGCACAAAATAAATCATGAAATGTATGAAAACTAGCAAATGAAGTCAGAAAATGGTTGAAAGGTGATGATGTGGCTTTTAATGGTGCATATTGAATGCAGAAAAAGTCATGAGTTAAAATATGTTCAAAAAATTGAAATCCCTTTGTAAAAGACGTGTTTTCGTCCGAAACCCTGATACTTCGAAAGAGATTGCCCAGTTTGTACACGAAGTGTATCCAGTTTTTCCGGTAACCCTCTCATATTTTTAGCACATGATATGTGGGTGAAATTATGATACCATGCCAACTTTCAACCATTTCAGAGTTCATTTGCAGTGTTTTTCAATTCAGGGTCATTTTAGCTCAAAATAAATCATGAAATGCATGAAAACTAGCAAATGAAGTTAGAAAATGGTTGAAAGGTGATGATGTGGCTTTCAATGGCGCATATTGAATACAGAAAAAGTCTTGAGTTAAAATATGTTCAAAAAATTGAAATGCCTTTGTAATAGACGTGTTTTCGTCCGAAACCCTCATACGTCAAAAGAGATTGTCTAGTTTGTACACGAAGTGCATCCAGTTTTTCCGGTAACCCTAACAACTTTTTAGCACATGCTATGTTGGTGAAATTATGATACCATGATAACTTTCAACCATTTCAGAGTTCATTTGCAGTGCTTTTCAATTCAGGGTCATTTTAGCTCAAAATAAATCATGAAATGCATGAAAACTAGCAAATGAAGTCAGAAAATGGTTGAAAGGTGATGATGTTGTTTTCAATGGTGCATCTTGAATGCAGAAAAAGTCTTGAGTTAAAATATGTTCAAAAAATTGAAATCCCTTTGTAATAGACGTGTTTTCGTCCGAAACCCTGATACTTCGAAAGAGATTGTCCAGTTTGTACACGAAGTACATCTAGTTTTTCGGGTAACCCTTTCAACTTTTTAGCACATGCTATGTGGGTGAAATTATGATACCGTGCCAACTTTCAACCATTTCAGAGTTCATTTGCAGTGCTTTTCAATTCAGGGTCATTTTAGCTAAAAATAAATCATGAAATGCATGAAAACTAACAAATGAAGTCAGAAAATGGTTGAAAGGTGATGATGTGGCTCTAAATGGTGCATATTGAATGCAAAAAAAGTCTTGAGTTAAAATATGTTCAAAAAACTGAAATCCCTTTGTAATAGACGTGTTTTCGTCCGAAACCCTGATACTTCGAAAGAGATTGTCCAGTTTGTACACGAAGTGCATCCAGTTTTTCCGGTAACCCTCTCAACTTTTTAGCACATGCTATGTGGGTGAAATTATGATACCATGCCAACTTTCAACCATTTCAGAGTTCATTTGCAGTGCTTTTCAATTCAGGGTCATTTTAGCTCAAAATAAATCATGAAATGCATGAAAACTAGCAAATGAAGTCAGAAAATGGTTGAAAGGTGATGATGTGGCTTTCAATGGTGCATATTGAATGCAGAAAAAGTCTTGAGTTAAAATATGTTCAAAAAATTGAAATTCCTTTGTAATAGACTTGTTTTCGTCCGAAACCCTGATACTTCGAAAGAGAATGTCCAGTTTGTACACGAAGTGCATCCAGTTTTTCCGGTAACCCTCTCAACTTTTTAGCACATGTTATGTGGGTGAAATTATGATACCATGCCAACTTTCAACCATTTCAGTTTTCATTTGCAGTGCTTTTCAATTCAGGGTCATTTTAGCTCAAAATAAATCATGAAATGCATGAAAACTAGCAAATGAAGTCAAAAAATGGTTGAAAGGTGATGATGTGTCTTTCAATGGTGCATATTGAATGCAGAAAAAGTCTTGAGTTAAAATATGTTCAAAAAATTGAAAACCCTTTGTAAAAGACGTGTTTTCGTGCGAAACCCTGATACTTCGAAAGAGAATGTCCAGTTTGTACTCGAGGTGCATCCAGTTTTTCCGGTAACCCTCTCATCTTTTTAGCACATGATATGTGGGTGAAATTATGATACCATGCCAACTTTCAACCATTTCAGAGTTCATTTGCAGTGCTTTTCAATTCAGGGTCATTTTAGCTCAAAATAAATCATGAAATGCATGAAAACTAGCAAATGAAGTCAGAAAATGGTTGAAAGGTGATGATGTGGCTTTCAACGGCGCATATTGAATGCAGAAAAAGTCTTGAGTTAAAATATGTTCAAAAAATTGAAATGCATTTGTAATAGATGTGTTTTCGTCCGAAACCATCATACGTCGAAAGAGATTGTCTAGTTTGTACACGAAGTGCATCCAGTTTTTCCGGTAACCCTAACAACTTTTTAGCACATGCTATGTTGGTGAAATTATGATACCATGCCAACTTTTAACCATTTCAGAGTTCATTTGCAGTGCTTTTCAATTCAGGGTCATTTTAGCTCAAAATAAATCATGAAATGCATGAAAACTAGCAAATGAAGTCAGAAAATGGTTGAAAGGTGATGATGTTGTTTTCAATGGTGCATCTTGAATGCTGAAAAAGTCTTGAGTTAAAATATGTTCAAAAAATTGAAATCCCTTTGTAATAGACGTGTTTTCGTCCGAAACCCTGATACTTCGAAAGAGATTGTCCAGTTTGTACACGAAGTACATCTAGTTTTTCGGGTAACCCTTTCAACTTTTTAGCACATGCTATGTGGGTGAAATTATGATACCATGCCAACTTTCAACCATTTCAAAGTTCATTTGCAGTGCTTTTCAATTCAGGGTCATTTTAGCTCAAAATAAATCATGAAATGCATGAAAACTAGCAAATGAAGTCAGAAAATGGTTGAAAGGTGATGATGTGGCTCTCAATGGTGCATATTGAATGCAAAAAAAGTCTTGAGTTAAAATATGTTCAAAAAACTGAAATCCCTTTGTAATAGACGTGTTTTCGTCCGAAACCCTGATACTTCGAAAGAGATTGTCCAGTTTGTACACGAAGTGCATCCAGTTTTTCCGTTACCCTCTCAACTTTTTAGCACATGCTATGTGGGTGAAATTATGATACCATGCCAACTTTCAACCATTTCAGAGTTCATTTGCAGTGCTTTTCAATTCAGGGTCATTTTAGCTCAAAATAAATCATGAAATGCATGAAAACTAGCAAATGAAGTCAGAAAATGGTTGAAAGGTGATGATGTGGCTTTCAATGGTGCATATTGAATGCAGAAAAAGTTTTGAGTTAAAATATGTTCAAAAAATTGAAATTCCTTTGTAATAGACGTGTTTTCGTCCGAAACCCTGATACTTCGAAAGAGAATGTCCAGTTTGTACACGAAGTGCATCCAGTTTTTCCGGTAACCCCCTCAACTTTTTAGCACATGTTATGTGGGTGAAATTATGATACCATGCCAACTTTCAACCATTTCAGTTTTCATTTGCAGTGCTTTTTAATTCAGGGTCATTTTAGCTCAAAAAAAATCATGAAATGCATAAAACTAGCAAATGAAGTCAGAAAATGGTTGAAAGGTGATGATGTGTCTTTCAATGGTGCATATTGAATGCAGAAAAAGTCTTGAGTTAAAATATGTTCAAAAAATTAAAATCCCTTTGTAAAAGACGTGTTTTCGTGCGAAACCCTGATACTTCGAAAGAGAATGTCCAGTTTGTACTCGAGGTGCATCCAGTTTTTCCGGTAACCCTCTCAACTTTTTAGCACATGATATGTGGGTGAAATTATGATACCATGCCAACTTTCAACCATTTCAGAGTTCATTTGCAGTGCTTTTCAATTCAGGGTCATTTTAGCTCAAAATAAATCATGAAATGCATGAAAACTAGCAAATGAAGTCAGAAAATGGTTGAAAGGTGATGATGTGGCTTTCAATGGCGCATATTGAATGCAGAAAAAGTCTTGAGTTAAAATATGTTCAAAAAATTGAAATGCCTTTGTAATAGACGTGTTTTCGTCCGAAACCCTCATACGTCGAAAGAGATTGTCTAGTTTGTACACGAAGTGCATCCAGTTTTTCCGGTAACCCTGTCAACTTTTTAGCACATGCTATGTGGGTGAAATTATGATACCGTGCCAACTTTCAACCATTTCAGAGTTCATTTGCAGTGCTTTTCAATTCAGGGTCATTTTAGCACAAAATAAATCATGAAATGCATGAAAACTAGCAAATGAAGTCAGAAAATGGTTGAAAGGTGATGATGTGGCTTTTAATGGTGCATATTGAATGCAGAAAAAGTCTTGATTTAAAATATGTTCAAAAAATTGAAATGCCTTTGTAATAGACGTGTTTTCGTCCGAAACCATCATACTTCGAAAGAGATTGTCCAGTTTGTACACGAAGTGCATCCAGTTTTTCCGGTAACCCTGTCAACTTTTTAGCAGATGCGATGTTGGTGAAATTATGATACCATGCCAACTTTCAACCATTTCAGAGTTCATTTGCAGTGCTTTTCAATTCAGGGTCATTTTAGCTCAAAATAAATCATGAAATGCATGAAAACTAGCAAATGAAGTCAGAAAATGGTTGAAAGGTGATGATGTGGCTTTGAATGGTGCATATTGAATGCAGAAAAGTCTTGAGTTAAAATATGTTCAAAAAATTGAAATCCCTTTGTAATAGACGTGTTTTCGTCCGAAACCCTGATACTTCGAAAGAGATTGTCCAGTTTGTACACGGAGTGCATCCAGTTTTTCCGGTAACCCTCTCAACTTTTTAGCACATGCTATGTGGGTGAAATTATGATACCATACCAACTTTCAACCATTTCAGAGTTCATTTGCAGTGCTTTTCAATTCAGGGTCATTTTAGCTCAAAATAAATCATGAAATGCATGAAAACTAGCAAATGAAGTCAGAAAATGGTTGAAAGGTGATGATGTGGCTTTCAATGGTGCATATTGAATACAGAAAAAGTCTTGAGTTAAAATATGTTCAAAAAATTGAAATCCCTTTGTAATAGACTTGTTTTCGTCCGAAACCCTGATACTTCGAAAGAGAATGTCCAGTTTGTACACGAAGTGCGTCCAGTTTTTCCGGTAACCCTCTCAACTTTTTAGCACATGCTATGTGGGTGAAATTATGATACCATGCCAACTTTCAACCATTTCAGAGTTCATTTGCAGTGCTTTTCAATTCAGGGTCATTTTAGCTCAAAATAAATCATGAAATGCATGAAAACTAGCAAATGAAGTCAGAAAATGGTTGAAAGGTTATGATGTGTATTTCAATGGTGCATATTGAATGCAGAAAAAGTCTTGAGTTAAAATATGTTCAAAAAATTGAAATCCCTTTGTAATAGACGTGTTTTCGTCCGAAACCCTGATACTTCGAAAGAGAATGTCCAGTTTGTACTCGAGGTGCATCCAGTTTTTCCGGTAACCCTCTCAACTTTTTAGCACATGATATGTGGGTGAAATTATGATACCATGCCAACTTTCAACCATTTCAGAGTTCATTTGCAGTGCTTTTCAATTCAGGGTCATTTTAGCTCAAAATAAATCATGAAATGCATGAAAACTAGCAAATGAAGTCAGAAAATGGTTGAATGAAGTCAGAAAATGGTTGAAAGGTGATGATGTGGCTTTCAATGGTGCATATTGAATGCAGAAAAAGTCTTGAGTTAAAATATGTTCAAAAAATTGAAATGCCTTTGTAATAGACGTGTTTTCTCTACAAAATAGCAAAAGTTAAAATAGATGCGCTTATAGAGGAAATTCAACCTAAATTCAAAGTGCTAGTAAGCTAAATGGATGTACTAGTGCTTTGAATTTAGGTTGAATTTTCTCTACAAGCACATCTATTTTCATTTTGAATTTAGGATTTGAGAGGAACTTAACAAGGCAGAGAGGGTCGGGCTTATAAACAGGTGCTAGCGCCTCTCGCTTGGCGAGGTGGGACTAAACTCCCCCTTTAGTCCCGGTTGGAGCCACCAACCGGGACTAAAGGGCCGGGCTTCCCGCCCTTTCAGGCTGCCGAAAACTACCTTTAGTCCCGGTTAGAGCCACCAACCGGGACTAAAGGGCTGGGCTTCCCGCCCTTTCGGGCTGCCGAAAAGTACCTTTAGTCCCGGTTGTTGGCTCTAACCGGGACTAAAGGGGGGTCTTTAGTCCCGGTTGGAACTACCAACCGGGACTAAAGATTGCACTATATAAGCGGGACTTGGAAAAGTTTCCAAATCCATCTGCTTTCCCTCTCCCCCGACGGCGCCGAAAACCACCTCGACGCCGCCAGGCTGCCGGATCTCACCGTCGCCTCCCCGAGCCCGCTCGCTCCGTGTCGCCGCCCCTGACGCCGTCCCCGTCACCGCCCCCGACGCCGTCACCTCCCCGTCGTCGCGCGCGTCCGTCGCCGGCCAAAGCAGTGGCGGTCAGCGGCGGATCCAGGGCTAGTTAGAAAATTAAGATGTCATTTTAAGTTAGTTAGGAAATTAAGATGGCATTTTAAGTTGATTTGTTGATCTATGAGGTAGATGCTTCTTTATTTGCTAACTTACACATCACTAGGCTTTGTTATTAAAAATGTTATTGTTGTTTTATTGTTGTTAAATAAAATGATATTTGCTATAGCCACAATTTGTTTTCGTCGACGATGCCAATCCCGCATTTCTAAAAAAGCAAAACATTAAACGATAAGAAAATGTTCTCATAGGAATTTGTCTCGACGTCGACGATGCCTGGCCCGCATCCTCGTCGTCGTCGAGTCGGCGGTGACATCATGCTTGAGAGGCGCAATGTCCGGGACTGGGCTCCGCCGGGCTGGCACTGGGAGGTGCTACCTTCCCGGGCTCGGAGCTTGGTGAGGAATCCTGGTCTCGTCGTCGACCCGGAGCTTCTTTGGTGGCGGTCACGTGGGCCACTTTCGGTGCAGAGGGAGCGGGCCCCTGCGGAGGTGGTACGTCGCCGTGTTAGGGAGGAGGACGAGCACGTCCGTCACTACATGGCGGAGTTGGACGCCAGGTTCAACAATACCTGGCAGATTCTTCAGGGATCTCACCCGAGTTATGATCCCGTGATGGTTCCTTATCTTTGGGTGTCCACCACCCGCGACTCAGGAACCGCTAGTGACTTAGATTATTCGATAGTATTCGATCTGTATTAGTGATCTTATATGATAATATTCGAGATGTATTAGTTAATATTTGATGATGCATTAACTGGATTATTCGAGATGATGTATTAGTGATATTATATTCGAGTTCATTATAAATGTATTAGTGATATATTATCGGTATAATGTGTGTGTGACTTTCGGTCTGTCGTTGCTCCTTGTGTGACTTTCATGTGTGTTCTTGATGGAGGAATCCCGACTGTTGTCGTGGGGGGCGCCTCCTCTTCTTCTCTTCTTTGCGATATATTCGTCGGTATAATGCGCAAGAAGAGAAGAGGGGGGGGGGGCGTCCATCACCGACGGTCGAACTATTACTGTGAGAGAGTGCCCACCAACATATATACACCACCATATCAGTGTGAGAGAGTGCGCACCATCACACCATGAGATATGAGAGTTATTTAAGGAAAGCATCGACGGACCGAAAGTCACACACGCATTAGGATCCAAGCGTGCCGTAATTCTTGAATCATGAACACTGGAAATGTCGTCGTCATCAGACGACGATAGGATCCAAGCGTGTGAACTTTGCGGTGAAGATAAGGGTCTTTGCGACCAGCGTGGGCTACGAGACGGCAGGTTCTTCACCATGAAGCTTTACGAGGACTTTGATATTTCTACGGTACGCAACGATGAAAACTGTTTTTTTCGTAATTAAGCATGACTTTTGTTTCTTTGCTTCAACGTGTAATTTCTGTTTTATACAATTCGACTAGTTCATCCCCTGCCATGCAAGACGGTATGTCTTGGAGAGGCTCGGTTTCGAGGACCACGAGAGTATGGAGACGAGGAGAGCTAACCTGAGGACTAAACATGGTCACACATTTCTGGTCAAAGTAATGAATGCAGTTAATAACACAGAATTAGGGTGCTCAAATTGGGAAGCTCTTTGCAAGGCATATGGATTTCAGGAGGATATGGAAATAACCTTCGATCTTCGTCCTGAAGATCATATTGAAGGAAACATCGACATTTGGGTGGATGTCGATATGCTTCCTGTTTTACCTCCATGTGAGTTTGTCAACCATGCATATTTGTCAAGTAATTTGCATTCTATATTTAAAAATATTTGGTGTTCATCCATACTAAATTTGTTAATTTATAATTTACAGCTTATTTCTTTTCTTCGAGTGAAACACAGAACATAATCGACACGACACACTACACTTATGGATCACATCTAACTTGGGAGGAGAAGGATGATCTTATCAACTTTGTTATTGGTGTCCTAGTTGGTAGGGAGATCTTCCCGTATAATTTGGGAACTGGCCCAAATTATACATTGTACAGGACACTAGTGCATAGGTTGAGGGCGGATGACATTCGCCGAAATATCTTGGTAAGAGTTGCTAATTAAGTACACTAGTACTGTTGCGTAAATGGTATTGATTACATTGCTAACTAGGCTACTATTATGTTCTTCAACAGAAACTGCCAAATGAAGTTGTGCCTCCGTTGATGCAACCCGAAGGTAATATGACAATTAAAAGCCCCTTCCAGCCCGAGTTCTCTTTTGCATACTCGACTGAGCGCAAACCACCAAGACGGCTCCAAATTGAAGCATGGGGACAAATAAAGAAGGATCGCAAGCCACAAGTTGGAGACCGTTGGATCTCTTTGCTTCATCATGGAGACATAGGTGTTATTCTGTTTTATGTCATTTTACCTAGGAGGGACGACTAGGTCCTATATGAGAGAGAAGTTTTTCTGGTTTATTTTAACTTGCATGATCGATTAGGATGATTACTATTATGATGTTTTTCTGTTTTATGAGATTTTAACTTGGTATGATTAAGATGATGATGAGTTGTTAGATGAGTAAGATGATGATGAGTTATATGACATATATTTGATTAAGGTGAATGGATGCAAGTGATCATGTGAATTAGAGGAAAATATGATGTGGCGATTGGCCCTTTCCAAAAATGAAAACCCGCGTGAAAATACAATATAAATATAAAAGAAAATGAAAACAAAACACGGCCATTTCCCAAAAAAAAAACCCAGCGCCGTTTAGTCCCGGTTCGTGTTACGAACCGGGACCAAAGGTCCTCCTGCCTCGGCGCCGCCGTGCGGCCACGTGGAGCCCCTTTGGTCCCGGTTCGTAAGCAAACCGGGACTAAAGCTTTTGGGCATTAGTCCCGATCGTTTTGTCCCGGTTTAAGAACCGGGACTAAAGGCCCTCTGGAACCGGGACTGTTGCCCTGTTCTCTACTAGCGAGTAGTTCAAAATTTAAAAAGGTCAAATATTATATTTCAACATTATTGTCCTCTTTAACCCCCTACAGTTATTCAATCGGATATTTTGTCAGCTGCTTGTGAGTTGGTCAATGCCGAATTTGTTGATGCATTTGAATAAACTCTTCAAATGTGGGCGGATTCTAATCTGGAAGTTTGATAGAACCGCTCATGTTCTCAAATTCTGGAGCCGCTGTAGCATCCTCACCCTCATTCTCGACGATCATGTTATGCATAATCACACAACATGTCATCACCTCCCATAAGATCTTCGGATCTCATTGTTTAGCAGGTTCACGAACAACTGCAAAACGGGCTTGCAGATCTCCAAGTGCCCTCTCGACATCCTTTCTAGTTGCTTCTTGTTTTTGGGCAAAGTGAGACTTTTTCTGATGAAGTGGGTTAGAGATGGTGCTGACGAAAGTAGCTCACGGAGAATAGATATCGTCAACCAGATAGTAGTCCATGTTGTACTCATGTCCATCAACAGTATAGTGGCGAGGAGGAGCTTTTCCTCCAGTCAGCCTCGCAAACAACGGTGATCGCTGCAGCATATTGATGTTATTGTAAGACCCGGGCATGCGAAAGAAAGCGTGCCAAATTCAAAGATCATGTGATGCAATATCTTCAACAATTATGGTGGGCTTCCTAACATGACCCTGATATTGCCCTTGTAAAGCCTTTGGACAGTTTTTTCATTTTTAATGCATGCAGTCAAGAGATCCAAGCAAAAATGTTCATTCTCTTGCTTCTGAGATTGCCAAGAGCCTCTCGATGTCTGCCATAATTGGTTCTCTCATATACTGAGGTCCAAACACCTGTGTAGTCCTCCTCGTCAGATGACCCGTCAGACAACTCATTATAGTGCTCGTATATGTACTCCAAATCGGGAATCCATTGCTTGAAACAAGAAGGGACAAAATATTTAGCTTCGACAATTCATCAAACAGTTGTTGGGCATGGTCAGTATAGTAGTAGCGGATGGTACCTGGCGGGACGGTCGGAGAAGATGGGTTGAACGACGACGTGGGAGAAGCGGTGTGGGGCCTGACTGGGACGCTTGAGTTGACGAAGATGTAGAGTTTCGGCAGGGGTGTGGCATGACGTCCAAGGTGGTGAAGCAACGGCGAAGACAAAAGAGAAGAAGAAAGGAGAGAAAATGAGAAGGATAAAGGCGGGAAGTGTTTTGGGTGGGCCGGGGTGTCGGAGGCCTATGTGGTACCTGCCCGAACTCCCGCAAGGCCCCCAACCCCCATGTTTGTCTCGGGTTTGTCAGAAAAAATATGTTTGTACCGCTCGGTAGACCTATATAAATCCGCGTTGGATGTCTTCACTATTCGGGACCACGTGGCCGGAATGGATGCCGATGACTTGAGGGTCCGCCTTGAAGATGCCCTAAAATAGTATAACACAAGAAAAATAAAATAAAAGAAGGTAGTATAATGGTGATCGTTGTGTATGTTTCCTTTCCTTGGGCATGCAAGTGCGATATATAGCATGCACTCCTTTACTTTACTTTACTTTTTACCGTCTCTTTTTTATTTCCTTTGAGAGTTTACTTTACTTCAGTGCATGCCACACCATGCACGAGAAAAGCAATTCTACCGTGTGCGTGGATCACCGATTGTGATTGCTTTGATATTCATGCTACTTTTTTCGACTTTTTTCAGAATTTTTCCTATTTCGAAGCATTACATTGAGTTTCTCTTTCTGTTTTAAAGTGTCTTAATGCTTCTCTCTCCCTTCCAAAATAACTGAAAACCTAGGATTTTTTCAAGTTAAACTTTTTTTTAAGTTTGACCCAGTCTATAGAAAAATCGAAGAAGATATATGATACTCCCTCCGATGCAAAATATGTGTCGCAATTTTAAACTAAGGTTAGTTCAACCTTAGTTCAAAATTAAGACACTTATTATGAATTGGAGGAAGTATCAAATATATATAATAGTATGTTTGGTTTGTCGATATATTCTTATATAGACTTTGGTCAAACTTAATTAATTTTGACTTAGGACAATCCTAAAGGCTCCAGTTATTTGGAAACATATAGAGTAATGTGTATCATCTTGTATCAGCAAACCTGATCAAAACAAATGCATATGTTAATTGATACACAATGAAATATAATGATAGACTTTGCAACAAAACAAAAACCGAACAAAACATTTTGAAGTGAGATAAATTTGAAAACTACTAAAAAAGTAGCATGAATCTCAAAGCAACCACGCACGATGGATCCATGCAAGGGATATCCCGTGCATACATATATATAGAAGGTAATGGATCAATCCTTCTTATCAACAAAATAGATAGACGGATAGATCTACAGCGGCGTATACTTTCGTGGCGCCATAATTAGTCAAGTGGCTAGAAATAGAAGAAGAATGGATAAACCGAGAATGGCGTTTTGGCTCAAAATTCGAAATTCAAAAATCAAACCGTGGAAAATTCAAAATTCAAAAAATTCAAAATAGAAGAAGAATGGATAAACCGTGAAAAGTTCAAAATTCAAAAAAAAAATGTTTCAAAGAAATCTAAAAAAAGTATACAACTAAACAAGGATGTAAGACGTATGTGTGTAAAATTTCAGGATAAAATACATTGAAATGCAACATGTACAAAAAGACAAAATCATGGTCTGAGAGGATGAATAGTATCATGTGTTAAACAGCCTCAGATTTGTCTTTTTGGTACAACCCTCATTTCAACGTATTTCGTCCTAAAAATTTACACACTTGTGCATTATGCCTTCATCGATCTCTGTATTTTTTTCAGAATTTTTTAAAATGTAAAAATATGAATTTTCATGAATTTTGAATTTTGCATTTGGAGGCCTTCATGGAGCTCGGCCTCCAAAAGCAATATCTGGGATAAACCTAGCTAAAATCCCAGTATAGTGGTAATATATCTTTTCGAGGCGTCTTAATTAGGCTAGAAATAGTACTACCTCCGTCCTGGTTTATTAGTCCTCCTTATAATTTGTGTTAAATTTTGACCTTCGATTTAACTATTAAAAAATAAATTTTATACCCTAAAAATAGTATCATTAGAAACCTTTATGAATCCAACAATATAAATTTGTTAGTTAAATCTACAGTCAAAGTTAGGCACGAAATACGAAGGGACGAATAAACCGAGAGGTAGTAGTAGCAGAAGAAGAGAGGCAAAAGCTACAATGTCTTTCCAGATCTACAACAGCGTAAAGTAGGAGTCGTACACCTGTTCACCGCTTTAATCAGTTTGCAGTTCCCTTTTCGACAATTAAGACTGTAAGCACAGCGCTAGATTGAGCATCAAAGGTCACATAGTACAAGGCATCTATCGCATGACCGATTTGAAATCCACTGTAGCCTAATAGACAGCTACTACTACTACATGCCTAGCTAGCTAGCCACCAAGCGTGGTACTAATCGACAGATTAAAACAAGGAGAAGAAGGTGTTGCCCGTACGCTAAGCCTGATCAATACTCCTACATGCATATTTGTATGATTGAGACTGATCTCCAACAAACTTATTGTAATAGTACTATCAAATTAAGTCCTTTCGTGCGCCCACTACGCGCGGCGTATATATGCTCGTGCTGCCTCGAAAGTCACATGCGTTGCCCGTGGTCGATGGACGATGTGACAGACGTCCACTGTGTATTTCATAAACTAATTTGTGATGGAGACCTAACGGGCAAGGCTAGCCCTAGGTCGACAAATTAGGCAAGGAGATAGATGTTGCATGCGTACGCGCGTCCTGTACATACGACCAAGAACATGTTCAACTGTATGCATGCGTGATGCGTGTACGACTGAGTTAAATTACTGTTGATTTGGCCGTTTATTAGTTTGGGAGCCCGCACTATCGGATGGACTACACTAGCTTAGAGCATCTACAACCGTACCCCTTATACCCGTCTTAAACGTCCGGACAGGCCGTCCGGACGCCCTAAACGGGCCTCAAACGCCCGGTCTGACCGGTACCCCTCATATCCAGCTCAAATATGGAACGGATATGGGGGAGACCGGGCACGCCCGCCTGACAGGCCCGACTCACCACCGACCCCACTGCCACGTCAGCTCGGCCCACCACTAACCCCACTAAATACCCCAATTCGGAAACCCTAGACATCCGACAGTTCACTCTCCGTCCACTCCATTTTCAATCCCCCACCCTCCGATCCGATGGCCGACGACGGAAGTAGCTCCGACGGATCGAACGTTGATAACCCACAAGTATAGGGGATGACAACAGTTTTCGAGGGTAGAGTATTCAACCCAAATTTATAGATTCGACACAAGGGGAGCCAAAGAATATTTGAGAGTATTAGAAGTTGAGTTGTCAATTCAACCACACCTGGAGATTAAATATCTGCATCAAAGTAATCAGTAGCACAGTAGTATGATAGTTTTGATAGCAGTAGCAGCAGTAACAGTGATAGTAATAGTTTTGTAGCAGTTGGAACAGTAGCAGTAGCAATAGTAACTTAGCAAGAACAGTATGTGGAAAGCTCGTAGGCACTGGATCGGTGAACTCGTTGGATGATATTCATCATATAACAGTCATAACCTAGGGCGACACAGAACTAGCTCCAGTTCATAAATGTAATGTAGGCATGTATTCCGTAAATAGTCATACGTGCTTATGGAAAAGAACTTGCATGACATCTTTTGTCCTACCCTCCCGTGGCAGCGGGGTCCATAAGGAAACTAAGGGATATTAAAGCCTCCTTTTAATAAAGAACCGGAACAAAGCATTAACACACGGTGAATACATGAACTCCTCAAACTACGGTCATCACCGGAAAGTATCCTAAATATTGTCACTATGGGGTTTACGTATCATAACACGTAATAGGTGCGTATGACTAGCAAGATCGGATCAAGAACATAGATATAATGGTGATAACATAAACGGTTCAGATCTGAAATCATGACACTCGGGCTCTAGTGACAAGCATTAAGCATGGCAAAGTCATAGCAACATCAATCTCAGTACATAGTGGATACTAGGGATCAAACCCTAACAAAACTAACTCGATTACATAATGAATCTCATCCAACTCCTCACCGACCAGCAAGCCTACGAAGGAATTACTCATTCCCGGTGGGGAGCATCATGGAATTGGCGATGAAGAAGGGTTGATGATGACAAAGAACGAAGATTCCCCTCTCCGGAGCCCCAAACGGGCTCCAGAGCTGGCCTCCCAATGAAGAACAAGAGGTGGCGGCGGCTCCGTATCGTAAAACGCGATGAAACTTTCTCTCTGATTTTTCCCCAAAAATATGATTTATAGCGTCGGAATTAGGGTCAGTGGGGCCACGAGGTGGGCACAACCCACCAGGGCGCGGGGGGGGGGGGGGGGGGGGGGGCTGGCGTGCCCTGTTGTCTTGTGCCCAGCCAGGGGCCCCCCTCCGGTGGTTCTTGGCTCCAGTATTTTTTATTTATTGTAAAATAAATCTTTAAAAAATTTCGTCCAGTTCCGAGAACTTTTATTTCTGCACAAAAAACAACACCATGGTAGTTCTGCTGAAAACAACGTCAGTCCGGGTTAATTTCATTCAAATCATGCAAATTAGAGTCCAAAACAAGGGCAAAAGTGTGAGGAAAAGTAGATACGACGGAGACGTATCAACTCCCCCAAGCTTAACCCATTGCTTGACCTCAAGCAATTCAGTTGACAAACTGAAAGTGATAAAGAAAAACTTTTACGAACTCTTTTGTTCTTGTTTACATATATATGCTTAAGTAGCACCCAAATTTTCAGCAAAGATTATGACTGACGGGGTTATTACCCCTGGGTATGCCAAGACGAGGGGGTTCAAGCCCCTTTTAGAAAAACTACACGGCCGGCTGGTCCGCGACCGGCTGGCGAAAGGCCGGCTAGTCCACGACCGGCTAGCGAATGGCCGGCTGACCCGCGGCCGGCTGAACAGGAGCCGGCCGCCTGGCCCTCGCCCAGGCGCACCCGGCCGCTACACGACCAACCTGCCCACTGACCTCTGGACGGGCAGGTATCCGTCCCCTCCCGCTGCGGCCAAGTACGCTGACAGGACGCGACCCCCGCGATGGACTCCGATGTGGCTACAGCGGCCGCTGACGCACGGGCGCGCATGGCTACAGTCCGGGCGGTCATACCGCTGACCGAAAACTGATTGAGACCCGGCGGGGCCACAGTACCGCTGCGCCACCGTCCACTCCGTTACCTGCCCCGGCGTGGCTACAGCGCTGCCGGCCGTACCGCTGACTTCGGCCGGCTGGCGCAAGACGACGCCGGGCGGGGCGGCCCATGCCGCGGCAGGTGAGCGCGGGCCAATAGAAGAGCCAGCTGGCGGGCCCTAGTTGGCGATGGGACGGCATAGCCGGCGGGCCCTACGAGCGACAAGACGACCCAGCCGGCGGGCCCCCTGGCTGGCTAGGGAGGCTGCCAGCCGGGTACCCCCTCTTAGTACCTTAGGAATATTGTAAGCCGGGGGGTTGGCCTATAAAACCCCCCGAGGCCCCCATGCACCGGGCAAGGCACGCACGGAGGCATTCGCCCCATCTCACACTCGCACTCCCACACAGCAAGGGAAGAGGAGCCGGCTGCTCCTTCTTCCACCTCTAGACAAACAGCTCAAGGAGCATCATTGTAACACCACCCCCTATCTAATTAGACCAGCAGGACTAGGGGTATTACCTCCCACGGAGGGCCCTGAACCTGGGTACATCGCGTGTCTCTCACCGCTTGTACCTAATCCCGCTCCCGGAGCCCGTCGGCGTCCTTTGGCCCCAACCACTCTCGATAAGCCACCCCATGGCATCTGCCGTGAGAAAACCACGACAGTTGGCGCCCACCGTGGGGCCGACCGCGGCACCGGCCGGAGTCACGCTCCGGGCGGGACCCTTCACCACCTCCCCCGGCCGCCCCGCGTCCGGGCGGAACTGCACCCTCGTGGGGCTTGCTCCTGCGGGGCGGAACCCCGCCCCCGCTGGCCCTGCGGGCGACGCTGCCGGCCTCCATTGAGCTGCTCGGCAGCGACCCTCTGATCGACATCGCCATCCTCACCGAGCGCGTCGGTAGGCTGAGCCTCGCCGACAAGCCAGCTACCGACGAGTACCCTAGCCGGGTGCTCGACTGCCTCGACCCGCTCTCGTCCGTAGGCGCACTCGCCTCGGGCGAGGCCAGCAACTCCCGCGTCCGCGCGGGAGTAATGGCCACTGGCTCCTCCATGACCTCCAGCCGTGCCAGGGCGGAGGTGGACGCGGCCGCCGCGGCCGCTCGCGCCGGCAGGTCCGACCCCCTCGGCTCCGTGCTTCGGGGCCTCAGCACCCCCGTGGCGCCTACGACGAATCCAGCCACGGCTACGGCCGAGCTGGAAGCAGCTCGCCGGCTGCTGTTCGACGAGGCAACCGTGCTTGCCACCACCAAGCGCCGGATGGAGTCCGCGCAGCGCGAGTATAACTCCGCCTACGGCCTCACCCCTGCCGACAACGAGCCCAGCCGGCGCGGTGATGTCCGCAACCGCGGCCGCGTGGTCGCGGAAATCCTCGGCGGCAGGCTTCCCACCTACGACACGCCGGCCGCCAACGTGAGGGCCGCCCACGTGGCCTACGCCGACCTCGCCGGCCTGGAGGGCGAAGAGCGAGAGCTGCAGGAACGACACATCCAAGACCTCATCGCCACCACCAACGCCCAGCAGGCCCGGCTCGACGGCATCAACGCCGGCTCTGAAATCCCCGTCCCCGAGGGGGACGCTCCGCCTACTGCTGGTCAGCGCCGGCCGGCCCAGCAGGCCTCTTCCCCTCGCGGCTCTGGCCGGCGGGGCGCTGGGTCCCACAACGGATGCACCCGGCTGCGAGAGGAGCAGCCGGCCGTCAGCAGCCGGCGCAACGACGCTCCGGCTGGCGGCAGCCGGCGCACCTGGGACCATACCCCGCCCCCGCGGCGGGAGCGTGCCCGCTCGCCTGCTCCAACTGTTCGCCCCGAGCTCGCCACTCGGCTCGGCCCACGCGTCCCGCGGAGCGAGAACGACGCTCGGACCCGCATCGAGCGGCTAGCGCAGTCGGCCCTCCTCGAGGAGGAGGGCTCGATCGACCCGGCATGCTTCGGACCCCGGATTCGCAATGAGCCGTTCCCAGCCGGCTTCACTCTCCCTCGCGACGCCCCGAAGTACAACGGCTCCGCCAAGCCGGAGGACTGGTTGGTCGACTACACCACCGCGGTCGGCATTGCCAGGGGGAACAAGCACGTAGCCGTGCATTACGCCCCCCTAATGTTGATCGGCTCGGCCCGGACCTGGCTTAACAGCCTGTCAGCCGGCAGCATCAACACCTGGACGGACTTCGAGGAAGCGTTCGTCCGCAACTTCACCAGCACCTACAAGCGGCCCGGCCGGCCCCGCGAGCTGGCCATGTGTGTCCAGGGGCCGGAGGAGCCCCTCCGTGACTACCTCACGCGCTGGACCGAGCTCCGCAATTCCTGCGAGGGAGTGCACGAGGTGCAGGCCATCCAATATTTCATCGAGGGTTGCCGCGACGGCACCCACCTCAAGCACAAGCTCTTGTGCTCCGAGCCGGCTACCCTGGCGGACCTGATGGCCAAGGCAGACAAATACGCCACGGCCGTCTCCGCAATGCGGATAAAGGTCACCACGCCAGCCAAGCCGGCACCGCCGCCTGCCACGCCGCGGGCGGCCGCCGACAACCGGCAGCACCAAAACAACAAACGCAAGCCCGACCAGCCGGACCCCCGCTACGGGAGCTGGCAGGTCGCCACCATCGAAGAAGAGCAACCGGCTGCCCAGGCCCCCAGCCAGCGTCAGCGCACCGGCAAGGCCGCCTGGCAGACCAAGCTTACCTTCGAGCAAATGCTCGACCTACCCTGCAAGCACCACTCCAGGGCCAAGCCGGCCACTCATACTCTCCGGCAGTGCAGCTTCTCCCAGCGGATAGCCCGAGGCGAGGGCCTTCCGGCTCCTCCGCCTCCGCCCCCCCACGAGCCGGCCCCGGCCCAAGCCCCGCCGCCTGCTCCGGCCCCGGCAGCCAACGACGGCCGCCTCCATGACCAGTTCCCTCGCCAGGACGGATCCTACGTCGTCTTCACCAGTGAAGCGACCGACAAACACAGCATGCGCCAGCGCCGGCACGAGGTGAACGCCATCGCCCCCTCGGTCCCCCAGTTCATGCATTGGTCCGAGAAGCCGGTCACCTGGAGCCGGGCGGACCACCCGGCCGTAATGCCAAACCCAGGCAGCCACGCCCTCGTCCTCGATCCCAGTATCGTCTCCGAGAGGCGCACCTGCCGTTTCTCGCAGGTGTTGGTCGACGGAGGCAGCAGCATCAACATCCTCTATCGCGACACGATGCTCAAGCTGGGGCTCAAGGAGAAAGACTTGCGCCGAACGGTTTTCCACGGCATCGTGCCGGGAAAGTCCTGCACCCCCATCGGCAAGATCGAGCTCGACGTCCTCTTCGGCGACCAGAGCCACTTCCGCCGTGAGCCGGTCTGGTTCGAGGTGGTGGACCTCGACAGCCCCTACCACGCGCTGCTGGGCCGGCCGGCCCACGTCAAGTTCATGGCGATCCCCCACTATGTCTACCTCAAGCTCAAGATGCCAGATCCGAAGGGCATCATCACCATCGCCGGCAACTACAAGATGTCGATCGAGTGCGCTCGTGACGGCAACCGGCTGGCCGAGGCCCTGGAGATAGCGGAGGAGAAGCGGCAGCTCGACCGGCTCGTGGCCCACGCCTCCAACGAGCCGGCCGTGCCGGCTCCCCCGTCCCAGACGGCCGGCGAGGCGTCGTTCCAGCCGTCCAAAGACACCAGGCAGGTGCCGCTCGACCCGGCCAATCCCAAGCAGTGCGTCACCATCGGCGCCAACCTCCGCAGCAAATAGGAAGGCGAGCTCGTCGACTTCCTCCGTGAGAATCGGGACATCTTTGCATGGTCTCCAAAAGACATGCCGGGTGTTCCGAGGAAGTTCGCCGAGCACAAACTTCATGTACGGCCGGATGCAAAGCCGGTCAAGCAACCCCTGCGCCGTTTCTCCGAGGAGAAGTGGCGTACCATAGGAGAGGAGATCGCCCGGCTGCTCGCAGCCGGCTTCATCATGGAAGTGTTCCACCCGGACTGGCTGGCCAACCCAGTCCTGGTGCTAAAGAAAAACAAGACATGGCGCATGTGTATCGACTACACGAGCCTGAACAAGGCATGTCCCAAGGACCCATTCGCCCTGCCGCGGATCAATCAAGTTATCGACTCCACGGCCGGCTGCGACCTGCTGTCCTTCCTGGACGCCTACTCAGGCTACCACCAGATCAAGCTGGATCCGGCCGACCGGCTGAAGACCTCCTTCATTACCCCTTTCGGGGCCTACTGCTACATCACCATGTCCTTCGGCCTGAAGAATGCAGGCGCTACTTTCCAGCGCTGCATGCAGAAGTGCCTCCTGCCGCAGATTGGCAGGAACGTCCACGTCTACGTGGACAACATCGTCGTCAAGACCAAGAAGGATTTCAGCCTCCTCGGCGATCTCCGGGAGACCTTCGCCAACTTGCGCGAATACAAGATCAAGCTGAACCCGGAGAAGTGCGTGTTCGGCGTGCCAGCCGGCCAGCTCCTGGGTTTCTTCGTGTCCGCACGCGGCATCGAAGCTAACCCGGAGAAGATCAGAGCCATCGAGCGCGTGCACAAGCCGGCTAAGCTCGTCGACATCCAGAAGTTCGCCGGCTGTCTTGCCTCGCTCAGCCGGTTCATCAGCCGGCTGGGCGAGAAGGCGCTGCCCCTCTACCAGCTCATGAGGAAGACACCCAAGCTCGAGTGGACCGACCAGGCGGATGAGGCGTTCCGCGACCTCAAGCGCGCGCTCTCTAGCGCTCCCATCCTGGCGGCGCCGGCTGAGAAGGAGCCGATGCTCGCATACATCGCGGCCACCACCTGCGTGGTCAGCGTCGTGCTGGTGGTGGAGCGGCCATAGGAGGGCAAGGCGCTGCCGGTCCAGCGCCCCGTCTACTACCTCAGCGAGGTCCTTTCCGCCTCCAAGCAGAACTACCCCCACTACCAGAAGATGTGCTACGGCATATACTTCGCCGCCAAGAAGGTCAAGCAGTACTTCCAGGAGCACACCATCACCATGGTAAGCACGGCCCCGCTCGGCGAGATCATGAGCGGCCGGGACGCGACCGGCCGGATCGCCAAATGGGCCATCGCCCTCGCCGACCACGAGATTCGTTACGAGCCGCGCACCGCCATCAAATCACAGACCATGGCGGACTTCCTTGTCGACTGGGCCGAGACCCAGTTCGTGCCGCCTCCCTCGGACTCCACGCATTGGCGCATGCACTTCGACGGCTCGAAGATGCGAACCGGCCGGGGAGCCGGCATCGTCTTGTCATCCCCGAAGGGGATCAGCTCAAGTACGCGCTCCAGATCCTCTTCGCCGCCTCCAACAACGTGGCCGAGTACGAGGCGCTCGTCCACGGCCTCCGGCTCGCCAAGGAGATTGGGATCCGGCGCATCATCTGCTTTGGCGACTCCGACCTCGTGGTGCAGCAGGTCTCTGGCGAATGGGACGCCAGGGACGCCAACATGGCCAGCTATCGCTTCCTCGTCGAGCAGCTCACCGGCTCCTTCGAGGGCTGTGAGTTCCACCATGTCCCCCGAGCGGACAACGAGGCGGCCGATACGTTGGCAAAAATTGGCTCCACCCGGCAGGCCATCCCAGCCGGCGTCTCCCTCGAACGGCTGCTCAAGCCTTCAATCAAGCCTTCCCCCGAATCGGAGTCTATCTTCGTGCCGACCGCTCCGACAGCTCAGCCAGCGCCGTCGGCTCCGGCTGCTCTGCCGGCACCATCAGCTCCGGCGGCAACGCCAACACCGCCGGCTCCGGCATCCGGTACCCCCGCGGCGGCTGCCTCTGACTCTACGGCCGTCCTGACGGCGATCGCCACATCCCCCGCTCTCCCGGTCTCGGGGACTGGCGAGCCGGGCCCGGGGACTGGCGAGCCGGTCCCGGGGACTGACGGGCCGGTCTCGGCAGCTCCGGCTGCCCCCGGCGCTTCACTCGAGCTCGAGCCGGCTCCCGTCTCGGCCCCCTCGTGGGCCCGGCCCATCCTGGCTTTCCTCCTGCGCGGCGAGCTCCCCCCTGACGAAGACAAGGCCCGGCAGATCCAGCGCCGCACCCCGGCTTACAGCATCATCAACCACGAGCTAGTTCTTCGCAGCACCACCGGCGTGTTCCAACGCTGCGTCGAGCCGGAGAAGGGGCAAGAAATCCTCCTCGACATCCACCAGGGCGAGTGCGGGCATCACGCCGCCTCTAGAACCCTGGTGGCCAAGGCCTTCCGCCACGGCTTCTACTGGCCGACGGCCTTGGAGGAGGCCAAGCAGCTGGTCGACAAGTGCGAGGGATGCCAGCGCTTCAGCACACAGAGCCACCTGCCGGCAACGGCTCTCCAGACCATCCCACTCTCGTGGTCCTTTGCCGGCTGGGGGCTGGACATGGTGGGGCCCTTCAAGACCGCCCGGGGCGGCATGACGCACCTGCTGGTGGCTGTCGACAAGTTCACCAAGTGGATAGAGGCCAGACCCATCAAGAAACTGGACGGCCCCATAGCCGTCCGGTTCATCAAGGATGTCACGGTCCGCTACGGCGTGCCCCACAGCATCATCACCGACAACGGCACAAATTTCGCCAAAGGCGCGATGGCGCGCTTCTGCTCCCAGGAGGGCATCCAGCTCGACCTCGCATCGGTAGCCCATCCACAGTCAAACGGCCAGGCGGAGAGGGCAAACGGCTTGATCCTGGCCTACCTCAAGCCTCGGCTCATGGCTCCCCTCGTGCGGTCGGCCGGCTGCTGGGTCGACGAGCTGCCGACTGTCCTCTGGAGCCTCAGGAGCACGCCCAACCGGTCGACCGGCTACACCCCCTTCTTTCTTGTTTACGGGTCCGAGGCGATCATCCCCACAGACATCTAGTTCGACTCGCCTCGGGTCACCCTGTACGCGGAGAAGGACGCGAAGGAAGCAAGAGAAGACGGCGTCGACCTACTCGAAGAAGTACGCGAGCTGGCCCTGAGCCGGACGGCCACCTACCAGCAGAAGCTCCGGCACTACCACAGCAAGCGGATCCGGCCCCTCTCCTTCTGCGAGGGGGACCTAGTACTCAGGCGGATCCAGCGGACAGCCGGCCAGCACAAGCTGTCTTCCCCATGGGAAGGCCCGTTCATTATCAGCAAGGCGCTGCACAACAACGCCTACTACCTGATAGACGCCCAGAAGTCGCAGAAGCGCAAAAGAGATGCCTCCGGCGAGGAGACGGAGCGCCCATGGAACGCGGCACTCCTTCGACCGTTCTACTGCTAAGGAAAAAACCCGTGTATGTATGTATCTTCCCTTCCGTTGGAACTCAATGAATGCAATGGGGGCCCCAAGCCGGCACTTGGGGCACGCCCCTTTTTCAATTCCATCGAAGGCTTGTCATTTTTTAAGCGAGGCACCCGGGTCCGGCTCCCTGGCCCGGGGGCTCGCCGACTCTTCTCCGAAGCAGACAAGTAGCATGGGCAAGCAACCCTTTCCTACCCTCCCTACCCAGCCACAGACCGGCCCCCGACTGTCCGGCTGGCGGAATCATGGGGTAGAAAGAAACTTACCACGCGAACACCACCTGAAGAGTAGCAGCCGGATAGGTCCAACCGGACCATGTTACCTCTAGAAACCAGCCTGTGCCGGCTCGCCCCAACCCTAGCCGGACAACTCTAAGGCCCGCTCGTTTTCCCCAAGGACGATGTCCCGTCCCTGTCCCAAACCGGCTCCCGGCTGGCTGACAGGCGGGGCGGAAGCCGGAAGGAACCCGTGCGTAAAATATGAGTCGAAAGGAAAAAAGGCAAGGGAGGAGCCGGCACGCAAACGTTTTAGACTTCAAGCGAATTCATAAGCAAAAGGCCACAGGCCAAGGATTCTTTACAATACACCCCCAGTGGGTGGAAATGCATCTTAAACAAGTCTTGCAGTAAAAAAAAGAGAAGGAGGGGCGCCTAAGCTTTCGGTACATCGCCGGCCGGCTCTTCCTCCATGGCCTCGGTGTCGCTGCCGGTGCTGGAGTTGGTGCTCTCGTCGGCGACGTCATCGTCCTCGGGGCCTTGAGGATTGCCGAAGGAGTCCTCGGCGACCGGCTCGCCGTCTTCACCTAGCGCCGGCAGGAGCACGTCCGGGTCGACGTAAGACGCCAGCTCGTTGGCTCGGCGGACCAGGGCGCCTTCGCGGGCGGCTCGTTCCGCCTCGGGGACCTCGCGCATCGTGACCAGCCGGTCCAGGTTGACGCCGAGGTACCACGAGGTGACAAACCGGAGAGCCATCTGCGCCCCAGAGCGGGCCGCCGACGCCTTCCAAACCTCGAGCCGGGCCACTGCATTCTCCAGCCACAGCGCCACGCGGCCCTCCGGGGCCCCACGGCCCGGCCAGAGGGCCGAAATCACCTCCTTGCCGGCCGTAAGGAGCCGCTCCATGCAGCGCTGGACATGGATCAGCCGGTTCTCGACGGCCAGCGCAAGCTCCGGCACGTCCCAGCCGGCGTGCTCCTCGACCTCCTGCCCGCGCTGCCGCAGGCACTCCCGGTGCTCCGCGACAGCCCGCTCGGCGCGGTGCTGGGTCTCCGGGAACCGGTCTAGGGAGAGAGAGAGGAATCAACAAACAAGACAAAAGCAAGTTGAAAGCAGTCGCCAAAGGAAGAAGACTCGAAAACAAAACTTACGCTGGAAGGCCTCGTCCATCTCAAGGGCGAACTGAAGGCCTGCGCTGCGCTCCCTCTCCAGCGCCTCCTCCACCTGAGCAAGGGCGACCCCGCGCGTCTCGAGCTCCCCCTTGAGGCGATCTACCTCCTCCTGAAGAGCGGTGGCCCGCTGGGTGGCGTCGGCCGCCTGCTTGGCGGCGTCCTCCCGGGCTGCCACCTCCCGCTGCAGCTCCGCGGTCAGGCGCTCCTGCGCTGCCTGACCGTCAGCAACCAGGCCGCCCAGCCGGTTCCGCTCCGACGCAGCCGCCTGGAGCTCCTGCCCCAGCTGGTCCCGTTCGGAGGCCAGCTCATCCCTCTTCAGCCGGATCGGGATCAGCTCCTCTGCGAAAAACCAAGCATGAGCTACTCAAACGCGGAAGACCCGGACCGGCTGCCGAGCAGCCGGCCCGACTCTCGGGGGCTACACCCAGTGGGTGCGCTCGCGCACCCCCACTGGAATAAACATACCTTGCGCCTTCTTCAGCTCCTCCTGGACCCGGTAGTAGCCGAGCTTGCCGCGGTTGTGGATAGCGACCGCCTCATCGAAGAGCGCCTACCGCCTGGCGTTCTCAGCCTGCCCCGCGCCAAGAAACAAGAAGTTAGACAAGCGAAAGAGGGTTAGATCCGGCCTGGCTGCCACGCAGCCGCGCAGCCAGCCCGAATGTCGGGGGCTACACCCAGTGGGTGCGCTCGCGCGCCCCCACTGAAAAGTCAACGCAAGGCAGAAGAGTCTCACCTCCACCGCCTCCTCCACGCGCCGAAAATTGCTTTCGGCGGCCTCCGCGAACCTAGCCAGCCCCTCACGGCAGTGCGCCATGATGCGGCCTGGCTCCCCAGGCGCAAGGGCCGGGACGCTGGCTGGCGGGGCCAGAACGGCCGGGACGAGTGCCGGCGCCTCCCAGTCCCGGATCACGTCCAGCATGGTCCTCCTCGACCGGCTCGACCCGACGCTCGACCCGGCGTCCACCACGGCAGCAGCCGGTGGAAGGTTGGCGGTGACCACCAAGGCCCGGGAGCTGGCCTCGGGCCCCTCCACGACCGGCACCGCCGGCTCCGCCACTTGCTGGACCGGCTCGATAGCCGGCGGGGCCGGCTCACTCCTCCCGCCAGCCGGTGCCTCCGGTGCCGCCTCCGGCACAGCCGAGGCGACGGGCACGCCCGCCGCGGCCGGCTCGACGGCAGAAGGGGTCACCACCGCCTCCCCCTGCTGGGCCGTCTTCGGAGCCGGCTCGGGGACTGCTCCCGCCGGCCGGGTCACTTCCGCCATGGGCGGGGCCACGGCCGGCTCTCGCGGCTCACTCGACGGAGGCCTCGACCTCCGCGTCGATTCTGCCGCAGAGTCCGTCGCGCGCTCCGGGTCGGTGGACCGCCTCCGCCTCCCGCTGCTCGAGGCCCCCGAACGCGAGGGCGCGCCCTTCGTTCCTGCCTTCGCGGCTCGCACCTCCGCGAGCCACCTCTTCTCTTCCCGCGCCGTGGCCGCGTGCTCCTGTGCCTGCAGGCTGGCGGCATCTACCGGGCCGGCGGCCGACTCCGTGTCGTGGAGCTCGATGGCGTCCCTGGAGTAGAAAAAAGACAGGGCCTCAGACGCTTGCCGGCTCACAAACCCGAAAAACCAATAAGAGTCCAGAAGAAGTTCTTACCCGGTGACGACGGGGAGGACCCACCTAGCCCGGGGCGGCGGCTTCGCGGCGGCCGCCCGCACTCTCTTGCGAGCAGGCGGCAGCACTGACGGCTGCCCCGACGCCGGCCTCTTCCCCTGACGGGAGGCCTCGGCCGTCTGGCCACGAGCCGGTCGCTCCTCGCTCAGCCCGCGTGTCTCCCGCCGAGCTGTGGGGGGAGGCGCGTCCAGGATCCGGACATCATCATCATCATCATCGTCAGTCCAATCTTTGATGGAGGGTCCGGAGGGGAACTCACCAGCCACTCTAGACCCGCCGGCTCCCGGGTCGCCCATCGCACCATCCGCCTCGACCTCCCCCGAGGAGTCGGCCCCTTCTTCCACGCCTCCCCCCAGCTCGAAATCCTCCGGGTCAGATTCGGCGCGTTCCGCCTGGAATACCCTAGGGGTGGCCGGCTGGGGAAAACGAAGAAGGAGGAAAGTTACCACGTCAGGGCGTACCAGGGGCGTCGGGTCGTGCCGGCTGTACGGCAGCTTGCCGAATCTCCAAGTCCCCGGCTTCAGTTTGAAATTGGTAATGGCGTTCACCCGCCTCGCCACCTGGGACGTCGACAGGTCGAAGGTGGACAGCCGGCAGGGGTCCCGCCGGCCCGACATGTCGCAGATCCGGTGCGGCCTCTGCTGCAGGGGCAGCACCCGGCGGTCGATGAAGGCGGCCGCCAGGTCGGCCGCAACCAGCCCCTCTCCGGCCCTCATGGTCTTGAGTCGGCCCAGCTCAGCGACCAGATCTCCAGGCGGCCCGTCGCCCGTCCAGTTTATCCCCGAAGACGGGGCATCGACGAAAGCCGGCAGCCGGATGTAGTCCCGTGCCGGGTTGACGTTCTTCACATAGAAGAACGTCCGGTTCCACTTCTTGACGGAGTCGATGAGGGTGACGCGGGGGAACAATGGGCCCCGGACGCATATCACCGCACCCCCACAGGTGTACGGCTCGTCCTCGTTCCTTAGGGCCTTGAGGTAGAAGAGCTTCCTCCACAACTCCACGAAGGGGAGAAGTCCGAGGTAGCCCTCGCAGAGCGTCACAAAGCTCGAGAGCTGGAGGATGGAGTTGGGCCCAAGGTGGTGCGGCTGGAGATCGAATGTATCCATGAAGAAGCGGTAGAATTGGCTCACCGGCAGACCGAAGCCGCGCGAGAAGTGCCACGCGAAGACCACGAACTCCCCCTCCGGGGGCTCGGGCGCCACCTCGCCACCCGGCGGATGGGCGGCAACGCGATCCTCCGACGGCAGCATACAGGCGCGGCGGAGGTGCGCGATGTCCTCCTCGGTGATGATGGATCCGCCCCAGCTGCCGGAGGGTCCGTCGGCCATCTCCGCGGCGATCGGGCGTGAGGAAGAAGGCGAATGGAGCAGCGGCGCAAGCCCAAGCGATGAACTGCGCGAGAGAAGGAAGACGAAGGAGAGAGGGGTGCGCGAACTGCCTCCGCCCCTCCCCCTCCCCTTATAAATACGGGGCGACGCCCGGGGGACGTGGGGATTAACTGCGCCCACTCCCCCGGGGAATCCACAGGGTGTGGGCGCCGCGCGTCGCGGCCGCTGGGGTCCGGGCGCAGAAGATCCCGGCCTGCGGCCCGAGGCCTACCGGGCTAGGCCCGCGGCCTGTCGGGCTAGGCCCAGGAAGACGTCCCGTCGGGCCTCAGGTGCGGGACCCACGGCATCGTCACGCCCCGCGTGGTGCGCCTCGGTCCGGCACGGGGCCCGAGGCGGCACGACGGGACCCAAGGCGTCGGGGGCGGTTGCCGGCGTAGCTGTCCGACCGGTCCCACACGACGGGCAAGCATAGCCGGATGAAACCGCCGGCTGCCCCTCGTCGGGCGGACGCGGGCCCCCGCCGGCTTCGGGGACTACTGACGGGGTTATTACCCATGGGTATGCCAAGACGAGGGGGTTCAAGCCCCTTTCAGAAAAACTACACGGCCGGCTGGTCCGCGACCGGCTGGCGAAAGGCCGGCTGGTCCTCGACCGGCTAGCGAATGGCCGGCTGGCCCCATGGCCGGCTGGCTCCCTGGCCGGCTGGCCCACGGCCGGCTGGTCCGTGGCCGACAGGCGAGCGGCCGGCTGACCCCCTGGCTGGCTGACCCGCTACACGACCAACCTGCCCGCTGACCTCTGGACGGGCAGTTATCCGTCCCCTCCCGCTGCGGCCAAGTACGCTGACAGGACGCGACCCCCGCGACGGACTCCGATGTGGCTACAGCGGCCGCTGACGCACGGGCGCGCATGGCTACAGTCCGGGCGGTCATACCGCTGACCGGAGACTGATTGAGACCCGGCGGGGCCACAGTACCGCTGCGCCACCGTCCACTCCGTTACCTGCCCCGGCGTGGCTACAGCGCTGCCGGCCGTACCGCTGACTTCGGCCGGCTGGCGCAAGACGACGCCGGGCGGGGCGGCCTGTGCCGCGGCAGGTGAGCGCGGGCCAATAGAAGAGCCGGCTGATGGGCCCCAGTTGGCGATGGGACCGCGCAGCCGGCGGGCCCTACGAGCGACAAGACGACCCAGCCGGCGGGCCCCCTGGCTGGCTGGGGAGGCTGCCAGCCGGGTCCCCCCTCTTAGTACCTTAGGAATATTGTAAGCCGGGGGGTTGGCCTATAAAACCCCCTGAGGCCCCCATGCATCGGGCAAGGCACGCACGGAGGCATTCGCCCCATCTCACACTCGCACTCCCACACAGCAAGGGAAGAGGAGCCGGCTGCTCCTTCTTCCACCTCTAGACAAACAGCTCAAGGAGCATCATTGTAACACCACCCCCCATCTAACTAGACCAGCAGGACTAGGGGTATTACCTCCCACAGAGGGCCCTGAACCTGGGTACATCGCGTGTCTCTCACCGCTTGTACCTAATCCCGCTCCCGGAGCCCGTCGGCGTCCTTCGGCCCCAACCACTCTCGATAAGCCACCCCATGGCATCTGCCGTGAGAAAACCACGACAATGACTAACCAGGACAACAATAACTCTGAGAAATTATATTAACTCATATCAATGACATAAGCAACTAGCGAGCAATAATAAAATATCTCAAGCGCCAACACTTTGTCAAAACAATCGCGATATAATATGACAATAGTGGTATCTCGCTAGCCCTTTCTGAGACCGCAAAACATAAATGCAGAGCACCTCCAAAGTTCAAGCAGCGACTAAACATTGTAATTCATGATAGAAAATATCCAGTCATGCTGCACCCAACATTAACTATACACAATGCATGAGGATGACAATAGTGCTCTCAGGTCTGGCGCTTATTTGAGAAGGTGATGACTCAACATAAAAGTAAATAGATAGTCCCTTCGCAGAGGGAAGCATGGATTTGCAGCGGTGCCAGAGCTCAAGGTTTAAAACAGAGATAGATATAATTTTGGGAGGTACACCCTTCCTGTCAACGTTACGACCAAGAGTTATCAATATCTTCCAAGTTAAACACATTAGCGGCGGTTCCCAAACGGTAAAAGTAAAGGTTTAATCTCCCTCCACTAACAATCACACTCCACGGCTAGCCAAATCCACGGGTACCGTCCATACCAACAACATTCCTGGGGGAGTTTTGTTTAATTATTTGTAATTTTTGATTTCGGGACTGGGAATCCCTATTACCGCCCCTCTCGTGTAAGGACGGGTGAATAAACACTCATCATGAGAATAACCCGCTTAACATGGAAGATACTGACCGCCCCCTGTCGCTCCATGAGCGGTCCAGGCACACAAAACAAACATTCATTTGAATTTTTATAGATGGCACATGCAAATTTACTTGGAACGACAGGATAATACCGCATATAGGTAGATATAGTGGACTCATCTGGAAAAACTTTGGTTTAAGGATTTTGATGCACAAGCAGTATTCCCGCTTAGTACAGGCGAAGGCTAGCAAATAGATTGAGAAGCGGCCAGCTAGAGAGCGAAAATGGTCATGAACATGCATTACATATAATAAACATTGACTACTAGCATGAGTAGGATATGGACACCATGAACATAAATATCATGAAGGCTATGTTGGTTTTGATTCAACTACATGCGTGAACATGTGCCAAGTCAAGCCACTTGAAACATTCAGAGGAGGATACCATATCATGCATCATACCACATCACAACCATTTTAATGCATGTTGACATCCAAGATAAATCATTATCCACTCCTAGCTACTTAAGCATGGCATGGGAAACCATAATCTCTAATGGTCATTGCAAACATGTTTGATCATAATATACTAAATCAAGGATACTAGGTTAAACATATTTACAAAAGCAAAAACAAGTTGAGTTCATACCCGCTTTTCTCTTTCATAGGCACTTCATCAAATATCGTCATTATTGCCTTTCACTTGCACGAACGAACGATAAGAAAATAATAATAGTGCAAGAGTGCCGTGGACTAGCTGGAATGTGCAAACATTTTATTCAGGAGGAGAAGACAAGGTAACATGGGCTCTTTGTTAGATTAACAATAGCGCATATGAGAGCCACTCAACATTTTCATCGTGGTCTTCTCCTTGGTACGACTCAAACAAAGGGAAAAGAATTTCAGAGAAACACACTGAAATATTTTTGGAGTTTTTGGTTTTTCTTGAAGAAGGCAAATTAAAAAAGAAAAACAAAAAACGAGAAAAACTATTTACACGGGAGAGCTCCCAACAAGTAAAAGAAGAAACGAGAAATCTTTTTGGGTTTTCTTTCGATACTACAATTAAACTAAGCTAGAAAGAAAAACCGAAAAGAAGTTGGAAATATTTTTGGATTTTCTCAAAGTTTTTCAAACACACAAGAAGAAAGCGAGAAAATAAATCTAGCATGGATATTACAATGAAAAAGTATGAACACCGACAACTGGAATGAAATGTGTGAACATGAATGTAATGTCGGTGGAAATACGTACTCCCCCAAGCTTAGGCTTTTGGCCTAGCTTGGTAATCACCATCCGCATGGATAATAATCTGAGCGATAGCTCACCGAGGCCCTTGGTGCAGAGTCCTCGGCCCTCCTGGCAACTTCAACCTCCGCAATTTATGCACGGGCCTCGCTCTCAAGAACATAGTATCTTCCCCTACTGTGAAAATCAAAGAGAGCAGAGCACGCAAAGTGACAGGCACAATGTTTTTTTTATTAAATCTCAAGTTATAGGTATAATTAGTGGCCGTGCCCGTAAGGAACTTATGATGCTTCATGGCCTCAAAGTCTAAATACTGAATAGGTAAGATGGGGTCATTAGGCCAAGGTGATACGTTTAGTCTCTCTGCTACACGGGAGGCATAAATTCCTCCATAAAAAATACCACTAGCAGCATTGTGCTACAATCTCCGTGCAACAATTGCTCCAAGATTATAACATTTATTTCCAATTATGGCAGTGTGTATGAGACTTAAATCAGGAGCACACAGTGTGCTACAATCTTGTTTGCCTACGATACATTTGCCATTAAAGAGTGCAAAGTAGTGTATTGATGGGAAATGGATACTTTTAATTCTTCCTTGTGTTACTTCCCTATCTTCACCATAGCAAAGATTAACCAAGAATGACTCGTACTCAGATTTTGGTGGTTCATCAAGGGAACCCCAATATGGAAGTTTGCATGCTTCACTGAACAATTCTAAAGGCATGGTGAAGGAACGGTCATAGAGGTTGAATCAAACTCTAGACTCACGAGGAAAATATTTAAATTTCTTTGTGAATGTTTTCGTGAATTTGAGATGTTGAGGGCACTTATCTGCGATGAAGGGAGCAAGTTCTGCATTGTGGACATATTGTTCAAATTCCCCCTTAATACCTGCACCTTCCATGAACTCATCACACGGCCACAAGCATGATTTGGTAGTGGCATCTCACATCGAGCTTTCGCTTGGCTCAACATAAGATTGTCGAACCGAACTTCCACTTGATGAGGCCTGCGAGGATCTCCTCCTCGAAGAACTCCTAAAGAATTGCATTTTTATTTGCGAACAAATTTCTGAAATATTTTTGAGACACAAAATTTTCTCAACAAAACTTCGTGAAATTGATAGCAACTACTCCTAAGGATGCATAGAGGCCATATTAAGCATTCAAACTACTTAGAACTCTAAGAATTCAACATGCAAGCTTATCTACAGCAGCACCAAGAGTAGCTAATTACTCTAAAAATAACCCACTAAATCAAAAACTAATTGGAGCAATGGAGGAGTCACATACCAAGTAGCAATCCCTCCAAACAGTTTTGGAAATGGAGCTTCGAGCAAAGAGATCGAAATCTGCGGGTTTGAGAGCAAGAACATGGGAATGGGAGCTATGGTGAATTTTTTCTGGAGGTAGGGGATGACATGGGCTAAAGGAATAAGTGAGGGGGACCACGTGGGGGCCACAACCCACCAGGGCGCGCATGGGGTTGCTGGCGCGCCCAGGTGTCTTGTGGGCACCAGGTGCACCCCCCTCTGATGTTATTTGCACCAGAAATTCAGAAATATTCAGAAAAAAATCGTATCAAATTTTCAGGACATTCTCAGAACTTTTATTTTTGGCTCATTTTTTATTGCACGGAGAAAACAAAAAACAGGATAAACATGGCATTTTATTTTATTCGACTAAGTGAAACAGAAAATAAAAGGTGGGAGCAGAAGATTGTGCCCACTAGATTCATCGACTTCATACCTCTCAAAAATGATCCATTAATAACGTTGATCAAGTCTTATTAACAACCACTTCCGATTAGCATGAAACTGAAGAACTTTCGTAAAACACTACATTACCTCAATGGGGATGTGCATATCCCCAACAATAAGTATATCATATTTCTTTTTGGCAGTAGGTAGAGGTAATTGAAAACTTCCAATAGTGATTGTCGGAAATTCTTCAATAACATTTATACCATTCACTTGGAATTGTTTCTTCGGAAAGTGCACCGTATGCTCATTACCATTGATATGAAAAGTGACTTTGCTTTTATTGTAGTCAATAACAGCCCCTGCAGTATTCAAAAAAGGTCTACCAAGGATAACCGACATGTTGTCGTCCTCGGGCATCTCAAGAATAACAAAGTCCGTTAAGATGGTAACATTTGTAACAACAACGGGCACATCCTCACAAATACCGATAGGTATGGCAGTTGATTTGTCAACCATTTGCAATGATATCTCAGTAGGTGTGAGTTTACTCAAATGAAGTCTTTTATATAAGGAGAAAGGCATAACACTAACACCAACTCCCAAATCACACAAAGCAGTTTTGACATAGTTTCTTTTAATGGAGCAGGGTATAGTTGGTATTCCAGGGTCTTCGAGTTTTTTAGGTTCTCCGTCCTTAAAAGAATAATTAGCAAGCATGGTGGAGATTTTAGATTCAGGAATCTTTTTTTTATTAGTGATGATGTCTTTCATGTACTTTGCATAAGGGGCCATCTTTAGGATATCAGTTAAGCGGGTACGCAAAAAGACTGGCCTAATCATTTCAGCAAAGCGTTGAAATTCTTCATCATCCTTTTTCTTAGATGGTTTAGGAGGAAAGGGCATGGGTTTCTGAACCCATGGTTCTCTTTCTTTACCATGTTTTCTAGCCACAAAGTCTCTTTTATCATAACGCTTGTTTTTAGGTTGTGGGTTATCAAGATCAACAACATGCTCTATTTCAACATCATTATCTGGTTCTTTATCATTGTTAGGTTGAGTATCCTCATTAACATCATCATTATCATTTTCATTATCACTAGGTGAATGTTCATTACCAGATTGAGTTTCGGCATCGGAAATAGAGACATCATTATTATCAGGAGGTTTTTGTATCTCAGGTTCACTAGAGGTATGCAAAGTCCTATCATTTTTTTCTTTTTCTTTTTAGAAGGACTAGGTGCACCAACATTAATTCTTTGAGAGTCTTGTTCAATTCTTTTAGGATGACCTTCAGGATAAAGAGGTTCTTGGGTCATTCTACCTCCTCTAGTTACCACTCTAGCAGCAAAATCATTCATATTATTATTCATTTCATCAAGCAATTCTTTTTGAAACTTAGCAACTTGTTCTAACTAAGTTTGAAACATAGAGGCATGCTTTCCTACACCTCTAACATCATTACTGATTCTAAATAGCAAGTCACTCAAGCGAGCAATCATATCAGAATTATATTTCAATTGTTTCAGAACATGTGCATTGAAGTGATCTTGCTTCATAATATAGTTGTCAAACTCATATAAGCATTGACTAGGATGTTTATTGTAAGGGATATCACCTTCATCAAACTTTAATAAAGAATTTACCTCTACCACCTGTGGAGGTGGTGGCGTGTCAAGGCCATGTATTTCTTCAATAGGTGGTAAATTCTTAACATCCTCAGCTTTAATACCTTTTTCCTTCATAGATTTCTTTGCCTCTTGCATATCTTCAGGACTGAGAAATAAGATACCCCTCTTCTTCGGAGTGGGTTTAGGCGGTGGTTCAGGAAGAGTCCAATCATCATAATTCTTCAATTTGTTATTCAATAAATCCTCAGCTTGTTCAACAGTTCGTTCCCTAGAAACACAACCAGCACAACTATCTAGGAAGTCCCTAGAAGCATCAGTTAGTCCATTATAGAAGATATCAAGTATTTCATTTTTCTTGAGAGGATGATCAGGCAAAGCATTAAGCAATTGGAGAAGCCTCCCCCAAGCTTGTGGGAGACTCTCTTCTTCAATTTGCACAAAATTAAATATTTCCTGTAAGGCAACTTGTCTCTTATGAGCAGGAAAATATTTTTCAGAGAAGTAGTAAATCATATCCTGGGGACTACGCACACAACCAGGAGCAAGAGTATTGTACCATGTCTTAGCGTCACCCTTTAATGAGAACGGAAATAACTTAAGGATATAGTAGTAGCGAATCTTCTCATCATGAGCAAAGAGGGTGGCTATATCATTCAGCTTAGTAAGATGTGCCACTACAGTTTCAGTTTCATAGCCATGGAAAGGATCAGATTCAACCAAAGTAATTAATTCTGGGTCGACAGGGAATTCATAATCCTTATCGGTAACAAAGATAGGTGAAGTACAAAATTAGGATCACATTTCATTCTAGCATTCAAAGTCTTTTCCTTATACTTGCGCAGCAATTTTTTAAGATCATCTCTATCCTTTGTAAGAGCACATTTCTCCATGTGTGGTTTTGGTAATTGATGACACCCCTATGGACTAATGGTTGCCTTGAGTTATATTCGAAGGATTTGTCCATAGGCACTTCTTGAAGTCCGTCTGTTGGGTTTCAAGGAGTTTATATTGTGACCAAGGTGGTATTCAAGGTTTATCCAAAGAATGGTCATGTGAGAGTTGAGCTTATTGCAAGCATGTCTTGAAGAAGAAGATTGTGTGGGCATTCATGTTTACCTTCAAGACATCATCTTTATGAAGAGAGAAAATAAGATACAAGGTTGATCAGGACTAAGTCAAAAAGTGAATCAAGTTGATCAACACACAAAGCGTACAAGATATACCGAGAGGGATTAAGGGATCCCATGGTATGGTAAGCATTGTCCATTACGCTTTGTGTACTAACCCACGGTCTACGTGAGAGTTCTTTGTGGGGTCAGGTATATTTCCATGGGCTTGCATCAAGAGGAAGATCCCATACATCCCATGGAAGATGACATCAAGTGGTGATCGTCATCAAGGTTGCGGTGTGCAAGCTCAAGTGAAGCATCACGGAGAGATCATGCTTGAGGCTTGCCATTCATTGTGGTGACAATGGACTTGTGAAGATGTGCCGAAGAGTGGCTCACCCATAGTGGAGTATGGGGGAGCAATCTACTAGTCTTCATCGAGCCGGCGCAATCAAGAAAGGTGGTCCATCTTGAGAAGGACAAGATCGTCATCATCTAGCTCAAGTGGACTATGCGCAAGGCAAAGGTTTGCCCTTGATAGGGTTTTCTATTTTACCGGTCTCATAGTGGTAGTTAAGAGACTGGGTTATAGGATAGATAGCCGTACTATCAAGGGGGCTCTCAAGTGAGTAGCTTGATCGTATCGTTCGTTGAGAGCTCAAACCATTGCATTCTTGGCATCATCATCTTTCTTGGTTCTTGGTTGGTTTTTCTCTTTGAGGTTTCTTGAGCTTATGATCTTGAGCTTATGGTCAGCTTCATGACAAGCTCAAGTTCATCGAAAACGGAGTCCATATGCATCTTCTATGATGTTTTCGATGTTGGAGTTTTTGCCGGTTCTTCATTGATAGAGGTTTCACATCTCTATACCATTGACATTCTCTATAGCTGTTTGGATAGTACTTGTCGTGTGCTATCCAACAAGCTTGAGTTTGCTCAATTCGGAGCTCGTATGCGAAAGTTATGGCAGTTTCAGTGCCAGAGCTGTTTTTCTCTGAACAAGCGGTAGTACTGCTCGGTAGCACGGTAGTACCGCTTGGGCGGTACTTCCGCTATGTACTACCGCTATCTCTACCGCTTATATTCGCCTTCTGGTGCCTACAGGGGTCTCTGGCCATTTTCAGCGGAAGTACCGCTCTCCCCAGAGCGGTAGTACCGCTCCAGCGGTACTACCGCCCTGAAGAGCCGCTCGAAATACCGCTTATTTTTTTAAGCGGAAGTACCGAGCGGTACTGCCGCCCTGAGGTTTGGCTTCTTCCGCCTAAGTTTTTCTTCTGGCATTTTGGGATTATGTGAGCGGAAGTACCGCTCCCTCCAGAGCGGTACTACCGCTTTGTTGTTCCAGGACGTGTATAAGCGGAAGTACCGCTCCCCTGAGCGGTACTACCGCTTGTGTGCGGGCTGTGGGGGTAACGATTGGATTTTCCCCCACCTATAAAAGGGGGTCTTCTTCCCCATTGCTCCCTAACTCTTGAGCTCGTGTTCTTCCCCCATTGTGGACCTTCTTCGAGCTTGCTAACTCTCAATCCCTCCAATGATTCTTGCTAGTTCTTGAGGGAAAAGAGAGAGGAGATCTAGATCCACATTTCCACCAATCACTTTCTCCTCTTTGTGAGGGGAACCCCTTGGATCTTGATCTTGGAGTTCTTCGTGTTCTTCTTCGTTCTTCCTCTCATTTCCTCCATAGCATTAGTTGTTGTGGTGGGATTTGGGAGAGAAGGACTTGGGCACTCTGTGTGCCCTTGCCATTGCATTTGGTGCATAGGTTTGAGTTCTCCACGGTGGTACGTGGAAGTGAAGTTTGAGAAGCTTATTACTCTTGGGTGTTTGTGCACCCTAGAGCTTGTTCCTCTTGGGTGCCTTGGCGCCCTAGACGGTTGGTGGTGTCTCGGAGCTCAATCATTGTGGTGTAAAGCTCCGGGCAAGCATCGGGGTCTCCAATTAGGTTGTGGAGATTGCCCCGAGCAATTTGTACGGGTACTGGTGAACCGCCCCCAAGGGTTGCCAAAGTGTATGGGTACCGGTGACCGCCCCCAAGGGTTGCCATTTGTACGGGTTCGGTGACCGCCCTCAAGGGTCCCTTAGTGGAATCACGGCATCTTGCATTGTGCGAGGGCGTGAGGAGATTACGGTGGCCTTAGTGGCATCTTGAGGAGCATTGTGCCTCCACACCGCTCCGAACGGAGATTAGCATCCGCAAGGGTGTGAACTTCGGGATACATCGTCGTCTCCGCGTGCCTCGGTTATCTCTTACCCGAGCCCTTTACTTATGCACTTTACTTTGTGATAGCCATATTGTTTCATGCTTTATATCTTGCTATCACTTAGTTGTTTATCTTGCTTAGCATAAGTTGTTGGTGCACATAGGTGAACCTAGTTGTTTTAGGTTTTGTGCTTGACATATTAAACGTTAGTTTTATTCCGCATTTATTCAAGCCTAAACCGTAATTATTTTAAAGCGCCTATTCACCCCCTTTCTAGGCGACATCCACGTCCTTTCATCCTTAAAAGAAAGGATTTCTCTAGCTATCTCTCCATCCAAAACATAACCTTCAGGTATCTTAGGCATTTCAAATCTAGGAGAGCCAGGTCTAATAGGTATTTCATAGTCATCAGTTTCAAAGGCTTCATCAGTTTCAGCAATCTCATCAGTTTCAGTAATTTCATTCTCTTTAGCTCTAGCAATTTGTTCATCAAGAAATTCACCTAGTGGCACATTATCATCAAGCATGGTACTAGCATCATCATAAGCATCATTCATAGCAGAAGTAGCATCATCAATAACTTGCAACATATCATGATCACTAGCATGTGGTGGTGTTGCAAACTTACTCATAACAGAAGGTGAATCAAGTGCAGAGCTAGATGTCAGTTCCTTACCTCCCCTCGTCTTAGAGGGAAAATCTTAGTCTTTGGATCCTTCAGATTCTTCATAGTGATCAATTGATATAAATCCCAAGTGACTCAACAAATATAGCTATGCTCCCCGGCAACGGCGCCAGAAAAAGGTCTTGATAACCCACAAGTATAGGGGATCGCAACAGTTTTCGAGGGTAGAGTATTCAACCCAAATTTATAGATTCGACACAAGGGGAGCCAAAGAATATTTGAGAGTATATGCAGTTGAGTTGTCAATTCAACCACACCTGGAGATTAAATATCTACAGCAAAGTAATCAATAGCATAGTAGTATGATAGTTTTGATAGCAGTAGCAACAGTAGCAGTGATAGTAATAGTTTTGTAGCAGTTGGAACAGTAGCAGTAGCAATAGTAACTTAGCAAGAAAAGTATGTGGAAAGCTCGTAGGCACTAGATCAGTGAACTCGTTGGATGATATTCATCATATAACAGTCATAACCTAGGGCGACGTAGAACTAGCTCCAGTTCATAAATATAATGTAGGCATGTATTCTGTAAATAGTCATACGTGATTATGGAAAAGAACTTGCATGACATTTTTTGTCCTATCCTCTCGTGGCAGCTGGGTCCATAAGGAAACTAAGGGATATTAATGCCTCCTTTTAATAGAGAACCGGAACAAAGCATTAACACACGGTGAATACATGAACTCCTCAAACTACGGTCATCACCGGAAAGTATCCCAAATGTTGTCACTATGAGGTTTACGGATCATAACACGTAATAGGTGCGTATGAGTAGCAAGATCGGATCAAGAACATAGATATAATGGTGATAACATAAACGGTTCAGATCTGAAATCATGGCACTCGGGCCCTAGTGACAAGCATTAAGCATGGCAAAGTCATAGCAACATCAATCTCAGAACATAGTGGATACTAGGGATCAAGTCCTAACAAAACTAACTCGATTACATGATGAATCTCATCCAACTCCTCACCGACCAGCAAGCCTACGAAGGAATTACTCACTCCTGGTGGGGAGCATCATGGAATTGACGATGGAGAAGGGTTGATGATGACGAAGACCGAAGATTCCCCTCTCCGGAGCCCCAAACGGGCTCCAGATCTGGCCTCCCGATGAAGAACAGGAGGTGACGGCGGCTCCGTATCGTAAAACGCGATGAAACTTTCTCTCTGATTTTTTTCTTCAAAAATAGGATTTTATAGCGTCAAAATACAAATGATTTAAATTAGCAACCGTGAATTTGTTTTGTAAAGGAAGAGAGAGATGAGACCTGTCAAATTCCTGCCAAGCATGCATGTGGATGACATCACGTGCTGGGCTGAGGTTGAAAGACCGACATTCAATAAACAGGAGCAAACAATGTTATACTGCATGTGGTATAAACTACACTTTATGGTGGCGTGAAATGATTGGCTCGAGGTTGCCGGCAGCTACCGGGATCGGTAAATTTACGTATTCGATAGTTGGTCTGTCATTCAACGTTGCGCATCAAACGTTCATCCTTTGCCAGTAAAGAGAGAAGAGAAAAAGGTAAATTTGTGGTGGGATTCAGGCTTGTCTGTACTGTGTTTGAACCCCCCAAATCACTTCTATGTTTGGTACCAATTTATGAGATTTTAAACATTTGTCCATGTCCACAAACATTTGATGTAGCTGGTTGAATGGCAAAAAATGTTTGGACCGTCTAGTCCAGACATTTAGATGTGATATAGTCATTTAATGTATATCTCTACAAATAAAGACTTCGCTTTGATCTACTGGGCCATATAGGGTAGTAGCTGGGAATATTTCCCCTTTTCCATGCAACTACACCGGCCCATACACTCAACTACTTTTTTTTTTGCGAGGACACTCAACAACTTTACTTTATTGTATATTGGGTGACAACTACAGGTGCATAAGTAGTTAACCAACGAATCTTTTATATTTGCTTCGCAAGATAACAAAACCAATCAATCGCCACACCTGGTGCATATCGATTGTATTCCGACTTTCTTTCTTAAATAAAACCTTTATCAACATATATTGACGATCTGATATGTTTTTGCGTGTACATGCGTTCCATGCAGCCGTTAAATTAAAGCTTACTAGATACCACCTATGAGCCAGAGTGAATTTCCGAGTACTAACTAACTAACAACTACTAAGCTCTATGGAAAGGGAACCTTGTGATGCATCAAGGCTAAGACTTGCTTGGGGCCCGATTCTTAGTGGGTGGCCTATTTGTGGTGGATTATTTGGCCCAACAACAGATATGGATGACGTGTGTATGTCCCTCTGCATCTAACGTATCGATGACGGTACATCAATTGCCTCCGTAGTCAACGCGTGTTGCAATTTTAGCTAAAACACATGTCGTGCATACCTAGCATTCCAACAAAAGCCTAGGACGGCACCGCCGCAAGAAAAAACATTGGACCCAGTATAACTACCGCCCACAACCCAGTGGCTTGCCATGATAAAGCCACCAAGAATGGTGTGGCAAAGCGCGTGATAGCTTCTAGCGACTGATCAATATCTGCTATAACACTTGATTCGTAAGCTACTCCTAGCTTTTGTTGCCGACATGTGATAGGTAGAAAGATGTTAGGCTGGCGATTTTTGTGTTCTTGAGTCGATCTCAAACACAGAGAGAATAAGTGGAGCTACTATATGAATGCCAGACATTTTAATCAATTCATTAATTAAATTGATCTATCTTATTCTCAAATTGCGTTCGTTCGTTAGTTTTTTTAAGTATAAAAGAAAAATGGATTGGTCGTGGAACGAAGCCCCAATAGGCCGGAGCAATCTCTCCATTTTTTATAAAGGAATATATTAATATTAAGAAGATATCAATACACCCGGCCTCTGCATCAGCGTGACTCAAGAACCGACATCAAAGATGCACACAACCAAATTATTACAAAAAGGGATAGAGAAAAAGCGACCAACAAGACAGTTGCAACAAACAACAGCAATAACCATCAATGATCACAACTTAGGTAACATGATAGGTGCTCCAACAATGACACCTCCATGAACATATCAATGCCTGATCAAGGATTTTAACCAAGAGTGCGTGAAATCCATTGAGAGATTTTCATAGGATTACAATCCCACCAAAAAGTGAGTGGAAAAATCTACTCGAGGGACAGGATGATTAATGGAGTACTACTTCTGATGAAGAAAGTGCGCTTTTGTTGCTGAACAAAGAGTTCAGCAAGCCTGGAAAGTAAACATTTGCAAGAGTACTAGAGCGCACCTTTTGTGTGGAATAAAGAGCTGAGCAATCTCTCCCATGGCCGACGTGATCTCACGATCAGCTCAGGTGGTGCCTACTAGATATCTAGCTGGGCCAGATGTTTGTTTCATGCTTGTTGGAAAGAAGCCATCCACTTCAAAGATCGTAGCTTGATTGGTACGTGCTCTACGTAATTGAATAATTAGTAATAAGCTACCTCCTGCTGCCGACATGTGGTACCATAGCTAGATAGATGTGGGGTGCTGATTTTTTTTCTTTTCTTTTCAAACGCAGACAGAAGAAGAAGAAAGTGTGCAATTACTGCACATATTGCGGGCACATAGCTGTTTTTTTTCTTTTTTAGAATCTGCCACAAAGCTGTCTGTCGGGACAGAAAAGAAAACAGCAATGAGGTAGTAGATATATCGATGCATCAAACGGCTGAACAGCCCATCAAAGCCCATATTCACGGCCCGGGAGTGAATAAATGAAAGTCTTTGCCACCCGGGAAAATCCTATTCGACGTCTTAAGCGCTTCATATTTATCCGTCCGTAACGCCCAGGACGCCGCAGATAGTATATCTCGTTGATTGCAAGACCTAGCCTTCGCATGCCGACACGGCGACACGATATTGGCCGGCCTAGTAACGTACGTCCATCTCATCAAAAACCCTCCCCCCTCCCTCGCGTCGCCTCCCCTCGGGCGACGCCAGGGGCCCCAAAACCCTAGCCGCCAGACCCCGCCATTCCTTCCCCAGCCGCCGCTGCCGCAGGCAAGGGCCGCGGTGGCGGCGGGCCCTGCGCCATAGATCTAGGGCGGGTGGTAGCCGTGGAATCCCCTGTGTGGCGGAAGGGTCGTCGCATGCGGGGAGGCCGGGGGCGGTAGTTAGGGCGGCGCCCCTGCTGCGCGGCGGCGATCGATGCCCTCATGGCCGGAGGCGATCTGAGATGGGATGGTGGCGGTGGCAGCGCTCCATTCAGCGATGGTGGCGGCTGCGCGCAATGGGTGGCATCGAGGGCTGCGGATCTGGCGTCCTGCCCAGATCCGTCACAGCTTGGCCCTGGCCGGCCGGTGGCGCGAGGAGGACCGGTGAGGGGCGGCTGGAGGTTCCCTGTCGGCGTGCCGACGGCGGCCCTCCTCTCCACGGCGAGGCTCCGTTCGGTGCCACCCAGCTGCGAGATCGGGGGGACGTGACTTCCGGTGAAAATCGCACCGACTTCGGTCATGGCGGACGATGGCGGCGTCTATGACGTTGTTCCCTTCTCGAGGCATCGTTGTTGCAGGTCGTGGCACCCCACTCGTGATACTCCGGGGGAAACCCTAGATCTGGATCTACCGGATCGGACGATGATGGCACCTTCGATGTCGTTTCCCTCCTGGGGGCATCGTTTTGGAGCAAGTGTTGGTTGGACAGGACAAGAGGAGGAGCGGTGTTACATCTACCGCAAGCCCGGCGGTGGATCCCGGCGGCATGGCGCTGCGAAGGTTCGGCGACGGGCGCGTGTGGACGGATACGTGTAGGATGGTGGAGTTGTCTGGCGCCATGGTGGCGTCGACGGCAGGCCTGGCAAGGTCGATGTGTTTGCTCCCGCTCTGGAGATGGACCGGTGGAAGATGGTGGTGGCAGCCTCTGAAAGTGCGCCGGACCGGTGTGGGACCCAGTCCTAGTATGTGGCTGGGCTAGGGCATCCGGGTTTAGATGTTAGGGTTTAGTGCGATGTCTATTTGGTAATTGGCCCGGATATTCGGCACACCTTCATCAAGGGATAGGAGTAGCAACAGATGTTGGCTAGATGGTGGCTTTATGCTGACAGATGTATTACTTTGTATGGTCTTTGTGAATAATTAATAAAATGGCTGCATGCATCATCCAGATGCAGAGGCTGGGGGTATATCCTCCTTTTTCTAAAAAAAAGTAACATGATGAAGGCTAATATTAGTACCAATGATTTTTGTTATGGAATTGTAATTTGGTTTTCATATTACTTTTATTGTTTCCTTTCCATTTTATCTTCTTTCATTTTTTTTCCCTTTAGTTCTTTTCTCTTCATTTATGATCTTGTTCTTTTCCTATTTTTATTTTGTTTCTCTTTTCTTGCTAGTTACATAAATACATTTTTATGTAAAATCCATAGAATTCTTTTTGAATTTGATGAATATTTTTCATTTTAAGTAAATTATGCTTTTTCTATTGTTTTCCTTTCCTATTTGTCTGTTATTTCCCCCTTTTTGTTTCTTTAAAAAAGGTTAGATGTGTTAAAAAGAGGTTTGTCGTAATATGACTAATGTTCAGCGTATTTAAACAAAGCAGATTGCTGTCTGTAAAAGCTGCCTGTTGAATATTTCAAAAGTATTCTTTGCATATTAGAAATTGTAAGTGGGTTTTTCAAAAATGTTCTTCATGTATAAAGGACTGTTTATTGGGTATTTTGAAAAAAATTACATATTTTAAATAAATATTCATCACATATTTTTAAAAAGTTCATCTTGTATTTTCGAAAATTCATCGCATAAAAAGTGTTCATCGTGCATTTTGAAAAAAAACACGTATTTCGAAAAAAATGTTCAGAGTGGTTCTTAAAAACATCCATCGTGTATCACGCCTAGTGAATATTTCGAAAAAAATGGTTGACGAGTATTCAAAAAAGTCTTCACGTATTTAATTGTTTTTCATCTTGTATACTAAAAAAGTGTTCATCATGTATTTAGGAAATGTCTATCATGTAATAAAACATTTTTTATCCAATTAAAAATTCAAACTGTATCATTTTGAAAATATGGTGTGTGTGTGTGCGGGTGTGTGTGTGTGTGTGTGTGTTTATTTGTTTCTTTGTGTGTGTGTGTGTGTGTGTGACATTTTCCATATAAATATCACTTGTAAAATTATATGGACATTTCTAACAAATAGGCGAATGTTTATTAAAAATAGATGATGAGAGTACATGGACACTCAATAAAAATAGTTATGTGTATTTTAAATATATTTGAAACTACACAAAAATGGAAATAAACCGCTCATGTAGGGACAATGTTGAGCACTGTAACACGCCTAGGGCCCGGGGCTTGGCTTAATCCTAGATCCGCCCCTGTTCACACATGATGCTAGGCTGCCAGAGCTATTCATTGCTTCATGGCAATTCCTATTTAGCGCTGCAGGCGCTAGCACGCCTAGGGTCCAGGGCTTGGCTTAATCCTAGATCAGCCCCTGTTCACACATGATGCCAGGCTGCCAGAGCTATTCATTGCTTCATGGCAATTCCTATTTAGCGCTACAGGCGCTGGTTTCTTCTGTTTTCGCAAACCGGCGCCTGCAGCAGCTTTCCCTGCTAACTGCAAAAAAGGTGCAGCGACGAAGGTTCGAACTCGCGGCATCGGGAGTCGCACTGAACAACGCAAACCAGTCAGGCACCTTGACATTCGTGGCTAATATCCTGTTTTTTCCTTTTTATTCAGGCTCAAGTTCGCTGTGAATCAAGATTTCATTCTTTTTTTTTCTTTTTTCCTTTTATCTTTTTTTTCCTTACATGTGCGAACATTTTCAAATTACTGAACGTTTTTGTTTTCTTAAATAAGCGGTTTTGTTTTCAAATTCATAAAGTTTCTTTTCAAAATCGATGAACTCTTTCCTAAATTGCATGATTTTTTTCAGAATGGAGAAAAAAAATCAATTTAATCAACGATTTTTGACAATTGATGAACTTTTTTTAGTTTTTTTGAACTTTTTGCAAAACCGATGAATTTTTTCAAATCCGTTGAATTTTTTGAAAATATGATGAACTTTTCTTTTCAAATTCGATGAATTTTTTTCAAAGTTGATGAACTTTTTTCAAATCCTGTGAACTTTTTTCGAGATTCAATGAACTTTTTTCAAATTCGGTGAACTTGTTTTCTAATTCTATGAACTTTTTTCAAAATCGATGAACTTCATTCGGATTCGATGAACATTTTTTCGAAGTTGATGAACTTTTTTCAAATTCGGTGAACTTTTTTCGGCATTGAAGAACCTTTTCTTAAAATTCGATGAACTTTTTTTCAAATTCGGTGAACTTATTTTCTAATTCGATGAACTTTTTTCAAAATCAATGAACTTTTTTTCGAATCCGAGGAACATTTTTTCAAATTTCATGAAGTTTTTGTAAAATTGATGAAGTTTTATTCAAATTCGTGAACTTTTTCCCAAAAAGGATGAACTTTTTTTCAATAAGAAATCAACTTTTCCATATAATTCAAAAATCTAAGTGCTAGTGTGTAGCACATGATAAAAAAAATAGTGCGGTTACGATGTTTCTTACAAAGTTTGCGCTGCTATAACAGTGGGGAAGGCGTAGTGGTTAGGTATACCATTCCTACATTAGGAAGGTGCAAGTTCCAATCTTTGTACCAGCACTTTTTTGCTGGGTTTTTTCGCGAGACTGTTCGCTGCGTATTCCTTCCGTGGGCCGGCCCACTATTCTCTGTAGCGGGCGCCGGTTGGCTCCCTTGCTTCATCGTGACTCACTATTAGTCCTCGCCTCTAGCGTTTCTGTAGCAGGCCATGGCCCCAATAGCAGGAGAAGGTAACGGTTTTGAGAAAAACAATTAATGCTATGAAACATTTTTTTCAAATTGCCGAACATTTGTTCTACATTTTTCAAACAAATGTCACAAACATAATTTTGGAACATCTAAATATTTCCTAAAATTCAATTTCATTTTCTTGAATACTACATATTTTTTAATTACACCAATATTTTTATTATATTTATAAAAAGTATAAAGATAACATGAACATTTTTCTGTAACGCATGAACATTTTCTGAAAATGATACGTACATGTTTTGATTGATACGACACATTTTTCAAATTACACGAATATTTATTTTGCATTATATAAATATATTTATAATATGTCACGTACATTTACCCATTTGAAATGTCATAAACATTTTCTGAATGCTATCAAAAAAATTTAAAAGAGTTGCGTGAACAAAACATTTACATTGCATTGAAGTTTTTCTAATGTGTGGTCAATGTTGTTAAAAATTTAAGGAAATTAATTTTTGAAGTATTTATATTTTAGAATATTTCAATATATAAGCAAAAATTTAAAAAGGGAAAAACAAATGGGTACACGTGAGATGGTGTGAGTTTGTCGTTATGGCTGTTCCATTTAGGGACCGCTTGACATGAGGGCTATCTGCGTCTCGCACGATGCGAGACGTACCCCCTCAGATTCTGGCCTTTTTTAGGGTTAAACACGGTCACTTTATTGCATAATAGTGCAAAGTACAATAAAAGTATCGTTAGGCTCAAGGAGCGAGGTATAGCGACCTTGCTCAAGGGAAAGAGAGCTTTTCAAAAAATTATGGGCTTCTGTGTTACTAGTCCTTCCCTCGTGAACGAACCAGACGTCCGTGAAGGTACGGCGGCGAACATCAAACTCCTTTAGAATTGAGTCATAGATTACTTTACTTTTAGCCTTGATCTAGTTGATTACTTAGGCAGCGTCACATGCATTAACCAGGCTATGCAAGTTTAGGTCAGCAGCAAGCGATGATGCTTCAGAACAAGTCATCGCTTCTAACGTTGCGGGATCCATTGAATCATCTTGATGACACGCGCTGACGACCCCAGATAAATACCTTGAGAATCCCGGCAGATCGCTGCCACAACTCCCTTGCTAGCATTCTTGGCTATTCCCCCGTCAACATTGATTTCCACAAAACCTGGAGGAGGAGGAATCCATCTCGGAGACCTTATAGTTGGCAATGGAGCGCGCTTCTGTAAGCATGAGTTTGTGATTTCCATGTCTGCCAAATACCTCATAATAAAACCATGGATGGAGACCGGACTTTGGAAAATTGCTTCGTGTATCACCTTGCGCCGGGCGCTCCAAATCGCCCATCGTGTGATTAGTAACTTTATGAACTCCTCATGGGATACCGATTCCATCATACAGTATAAAACAACCACTCTCTCGCATCCGGACAGTTGTTCATACACATATGTTCAGTAAGAGACTCATCAACGAGAGACCATAAGCACCGTGCCATGGTGCAATCTAGCAAGGAATGGCGCCAAGAGTCGGCGACGGCTTTGCACAACTCGCAGCACGGTGAAGTTGCCATGTGGTGGCGATGCAGTTCCGAACCGGAGGGGAGAGATCACTAGGCCAGCCGCCAGGCGAAATCTCTAACCTTTGATGGCACTTTAGTTTTCCACAACCTTGACCATGCCTTCTCTGAAGTATTAGAGCTTGTACTCATTCGTCCTTCGAGCCAATCCTATCGGACTTTCTTTGTCGTGACTGCATCCGATACGCCGATCGGACGGAGAAGATCCCCGTCTTCTCATGATGCCAAGCCCAGAAATTGTCTTGCCGAATGGTGCTCAAAGGCTTATTACAGATCACCTCAATGTCCATTGGCAGAAAATGGTGTGCAAGTTCTTCTCTATTCCACCATCCCGAGGTATGATCAATTAGCTCCGCCACCATCACCGGTGGGTTTTGTGAGACACCTACAACCAAAGTCAATCTTTTTGTGCTTGGAATCCAGTTATCCTGCCAGACCCTAGCCGTCTGCCCATTACCAATTCTACGAATCAACCCCAATTTGAGTATGTCTCTACCTTCCACTAATGATCGCCACACTTGAGAGGGGGACGATCCCAAAGTTGCTTGCATAATATTAGTGTTAGGAAAGTAGATAGATTTGAGGATTAGTGCACTGAGAGAGTCAGGTGCCTGCAAAATTCTCCACACTTGACAAGCCGAAAGTGCCAAGTTCAATAGCTCGATATCTCGGAATCCAAGTCCTCCCATATATTTTGGCATTGTGAGTGTATCCCAGGACACCCAGTGTGGTTTCCGTTTACCTTGCTTGTTGCCCCACCAAAAGCTTCTGATGAGAGAGTTAATCTTTTCACACAACCCCTCGGTAATTTAAAAACAACCATGGAATATGTTGGCACTGCTTGGGACACTGATTTTTTGAGCACATCCTTCCCTCCAGCTGAGAGAATTTGTTCAATCCATCCTTGTATTTTATTCCAGACCCGGTCCTTCAAATATTTAAATGTGCCATTTTTACTTCTCCCATCTTCTGATGGTAACCCAAGGTAGCGCTCATCGAGAGACTCGGTTGGGACCTGTAAAGTAACCTTCATAGCCTCCCTTGTGCTATTTGGACAACCCTTACTAAAATGGATCCAACTCTTCATGAGATTTACACGTTGGCTAGATGCCAGACAATAAATATCAATTACCTCTTTGATATCTCTTGCTCCTTGTGTAGATGCCTATGCAAAAAGCAAGTTGCCATCTACAAATAAAAGATGATTGACCAGGGGTACAATGGACGCCACTACGATGCCCGACAAGTTTTCCGAGTTCCCCTGCTCCTCAAAAGGCAAGACAGACCTTCAGCTGCCAACAAAAAACAAATACGGGGATATGGGGTCTCCTTGACGGATCCCCCTGGCAGGTTTAAAGTAGTATGTATGCTCTCCATTTAAAAGCACCGAAAAAGATACCGAAGTAACAATTTTAATGATTGACGTCACCCATTTCTGGCAGAATCCCAACTTCAACATAGTGGAACGAAGATAATCCCACTCGACCCTGTTATAGGCCTTCATCATGTCGAGTTTGAGAGCACAATACTGAGAATTCCTTCCTCTTTTCTTCTTCATAAAGTGCAAGCATTCGTAAACGAACAAATGCAGATTGTTATTCGGAGATAATCTCTGGTTGCACCTCCTTCAATTTGTTAGCTTGCACTTTAGACACAATTTTTAGCACAACATTACATAGACCAACCGGTCTAAATTGTGACAGAGAAGATGCCCCTAGTACTTTCGGAATCAAAACTAGCAAAGTTTGGTTTACCTCCCCAACCTCTTCAACCCCATTCAAAATATTCAAAACAGCTCTTGTTATTTGCTCTCCACACACATCCCAGTGGCATTGAAAGAAGTGTGCCGGGAACCCCAACTCCCAAGTGTTCATACCGAGATAAAACTTCATTATAGTCACCGATACATACCACGACAGGCCAGACTCGCTTCGTAAGAACCGCTTCAGATCCCATGCTTTTTTTGTCTCTGGCTTACATTAGCCTCACCATAGATATTAGTGAGCCTCCACGGGTCCTCTCCTGCTTTCTTCACAACCAAGTCAATATGGTACTGAGAATAGTGGGTCACTTCAAGGGATATATCATCATTCTAGTACATGGCTAGTCCTCCGCTTCTTCCTCTACTACCAACCGTAAAACATCTGCTAAAACCAAACGAAAATGCTAGGTTCCTAGCACGTAACCCTCCCACTTGAGTTTCTTGCAAACAAAGCACCAAGGGGGCAAACCGCTGCACTAACATGAGAAGTTCTCGGACTGTCGCGTCGTTGCCAATCTCGTGACAGTTCCAGCTAACAATATCCATAATGATTGGCGGTGCTCTGACCCGGAGCCCACCAAATTGTTCTTAGGCATAACCGTAAAAGTGCCTTCCGGAACAGAACTAGCTCCGGCGAGATTTGCAGCAGTACTAGGCAACGCCCCCATGGAGGCAGGGCCACCAAACATCATGCAACAACCATGATCAAAATTTTGATCTACCATCAATACCAAGTTGGGGGGTGTATACACCACGATCAGGACGCCTTTTCCTTCTATGAGCAGACTTTTCCCAATATGCGTGGTGATCTTGCCCACCAAAATCAATGTGCATCACCATGGTCACCCACAAGCATGCAGATTCAACCTGCAGAGGTGCCTCGTCCACAATCAACACAAGAACCAATAGCTCCTTGCAAACTCCTGACTCCATCGTCGTCTGCTGAAGACCCTTGTCCTGCAGCCCCGACCAGTTCGGAAAAACCGCCAAGATTGGAAGCTAGAAGCCCTAAGCCGACGAAGAAACGACGGACAGTGGATAAACCCTAGCCGACGGCCCTACCACAGGATCACCAAGACCGGGAAGCGGTGCGAGACCGCCCCTAAATCAGCCCGAGTGAAGAACCGCGAAGGACGGAAGGCAGGTAGAGAGACTCAACATCGGCGACGCCGACGAGAGGAGAGGGTAGCACATCCCTTAGATTCTAGCCAAAGGCGATATATAGACGCACCACGAGAGCAACTAATTAGGGAGCACTCCCTCGGAAGCCTCCCAACGATCACTCTCAAGCGCCGCCACTTGGCGCGTTCTCAGCCACCGCCATGTGTCACGCTCTGAGCGTTCCCTTCGGATTTTATTTTATTTTTATTTTTTCGCACTCGTTTTCGGCTTTTTAGATTGATTTTTTTTCAGGTTTTTTTGGTGTTCCAGTTTTTCACCGGTCTTTCTTAGTTTTTGGACCCAAAAAATAATAATTTGCCCGAAAAACGCGTTTTTTGTTATTTTTTCGCGAGAGGCACGGTTTTGCTTTCGCGAGAGGCATGACCGTGCCTCTCGGAAAGGGAAAAAGAACGCGTTTTCTTTTTGCGAGAGACACGGTTTTGCTTCCGCGAGAGGCACTGTTTTTTTTCTGAAAAAAGTTCGTCAAAACCTATCAACATGGGATCTAGTTTTGAAGATCTTGACGCGAGGAACCCAACGGTGAAAACGGTTCGAGATTTGGACGCACGGTTTAAGAGATAAAACGTTTTGAAAATACAGATCTACGAAAAAGGCGAAACTCTCATATTGCGACAAGTGGCACACATGCAGTGCGCCACTTGTCACAACCTGAAGAGATGGGAGTGATCTTTGAAAAGTGTACTCGTCAATTAGTGATCTCAACGCACCACGCACGCGCTCCGAACAGTTAGTTTTGTAGTAGGCCGACCCATTAGACTCTACCATCATTCGATTTTAGGAAACTTCCGGCGTTGACAAAAAAAATCTTCCAGTGATTTTCTTTATCTTTCCTATATTTTTTGTATTTTATCCTGGTTTTACTCATTTTTGTTTTATTTTTGAGTTCATGAATTTGTTTCAGTTAATATATTATTTTTTCATTTGACCAAAAAAATTGAGTATAAAAAAATGTAATACATTTTCTCCCCAAGACAAGAGAGCACCTAAAAACAAGCTAGAAAATAATAGTGAACCAGAGCATGTCTGGACGAGCAAGAGAGTGCAAACTAGGCCGCCCCAGTTTGACGCCGCCTGCGCGCCCAGGCACTAATGTAATTTCAAAATAAGTATAAGTACTTGGGCCATGACCCGATTAACTAGGTTCTGCATGAAAGACGTATAGTTTTCATCCCCAAATCCCTATCAATGTCTTCGTAACCCCCCAAACTCAATTCTGATATAATTTCAACTTTGAAAATGTCAAAACCATTTTAATCATACACTGAGAAGTTTAGTGTCACATCAAAAGCAGTTTCGTTCGGTTGGTCTGTGATTTAGCACATATATGTCGATGACGTGGCAGTTGGTGGTTCCCTTTTCCGTTTCAATTCCCCTATTCGCCCAAGCAGGAAGCACCGCGGCCAGCCGTCATCGTCGCTTCCTCCTGACCGTCGTTGCTATCAGCCGTCGTCGACCGCCGCCTTCAAGTGTGTAGCCTCTTGTGCGAATTTCCCTGCCGCAGGACCGTGGCGGCGATGCTTGCCGAGGCGTTGGGCTGCGGCTTCGTCAAGGCGGACGACCACCACTCCCAGGCCAACAAAGGTACCACCAACCGACGCCTGTGTGTGTCTTTCAGCAATGGTGATGACCTGCATGTGGGATCACTAGAAGGGATGTCTAGAGGGAAGGGGGGGTGAATAGACTACTTGACAAATTAAAATCCTAACATTTTTCCAAGTTAATTGGTTGGCAGATTTTAACAATTTTAAAGTCTAGTGCACCCTACACATGCTAGTCAACAAGTATGGCAACGGAAAGTAAAGACAAGCATATGTAAAAGAGTAGAGATAGGAAGATCAAACGCAATAGATGACACGAAGATTTTTCCCGTGGTTCCGATAGGTGGTGCTATCGTACGTCCACGCTGATGAAGACTTCAACCCACGGAGGGTAGCGGTCGCGAGAGTCCATGGAGGGCTCCACCCATAAGGGTCCACGAAGTAGCAACCTCGTCTATTCCATCATGGCTTCCATCCACGAAGGACTAGCCTCACTATGGGTAGACCTTCACGAAGTAGGCGATCTCCTTGCCCGTACAAACTTCTTGGTTCAACTCCACAATCACAAAGAAGGAGGCTCCCAAGCGACACCTAACCAATATAGGAGGCACCACCCTTCAAAAGGTAATATATGTGGTTGTATGATGAACTCCTTGCTCTTTTGATTCAAAAGATAGTCCTCTCAACACCCAATCACTCTCTCACAGGTTTGACATGGGTAGAAGAGATTGATTGAATGGAAAGCAATTTGGGGAGGCTAGAAATCAAGATCCATATTGTTGGAGTGGATGATCTTGACCTCAACATAAGGGTAGGTAGTTCTCTCTCAGAAAACTGGATATGGCAAGTGGGTGTATGTTCTGAGTGCTTCTTTGTGAGTGAGAGGTGGTGGAGGGGTATATATAGGCTTCTCCAAAAATCCAACCGTTTCAACATTATTGCCCAACTCGGTGAAACCGAAGTGAAAACTCGGTTGCACCGACTAGTGCAAAATGTGGCAACTTTGGCGTTTTTTGTGAGACTGATATATGAATCTCGGTGGTACCGATATGGGTGACCTAGGCAGTTACCAAAACTCGGTGAGACCGATTCCTCAAACTCGGTTGGACCGATTTTAAGAAATTGGTTAACAGAATGTTGGTCACTAGTTTCGGTTGCACCGAATGGAATGTTGGTAGTACCGATATGCTAGGGTTTGGTTTGGCTTCTGTCTAGGGTAAAACTCGGTGGATCCGAATGGGAAATATTGGTGTCACCGAATTTTGACTTTTGGCTTTGGACAGAAGATTTGTGTGGGAAAATGGGTGAGTATTTTTTATGGCTAATCTCTAAGCACTTGAGCAACCAGATCATCAGATTTACCTCATCCCCTTTTAATAGTATTGGCTTTCCTATGGACTCAAAAGTGATTTCTCACAAAATGTAAAATGTAGAGTCCTCATTCCTGAAGCATGGCCAATACTATTCCTTTCTTTCCTTGGGGAGGTTCTCCGCACAATCCTTAGCCAATCCTCTCTGTGGACTAAACCTGAAATAAACTAGATAGAACTATTAGTCCAAGAGACAATGTATGTTTTCATGAATTATGAAAACCACCAAGGGATCATATGTGCTTTCAATCTCCCCCTTTTTGATAATTGATGACAACATACAATCAAAGCTTCAAATTAAGATATGCATGAATATGTGATAGCTTTGAAGTATACATGACCAATACAAGCTTCCCCTAAATGTGTGCAATCCATTTTAAAGGATAGTTGCTTTGGAATGCATGAACACACACATAGTAGTCAGGACATGAGAAGTCATGTATATCTTGGCTATATGCATCAAATATATGTGAATTAGGTGTTTCCATGTTCAAGACTTCACCCTTGCAAACAATATGTGCAAGAAGCAAGAGATCATCTTGACCAAGGATATGATGCATATACTTACCTTGAAGTTCTTGAGCATTTTAACAGTAGGAACACACTTGAGAAAACAATGTTAATAAACACAAGAGTATTCTACTTATCCAAATGCAAAAAGATTCAAGAGTACTAAGATATGGAAGACATATGAAAAATAGAGTTTCTTAAGATTGATATGTCTCCAAAACACATTTAGAACTTTCTCCCCTAAGTATGGATTTGTAAATCTTCCTCCCCCCCTGAATCTTAGCATGTAGATATTGGGAGTAGGTAGGGTGAGACAAGTCTAACAAAAAAACATATGCACTCTCTCCTTAAATTAAGTAGCATGAATTTTGTCTTCTCTCTCTCCCTTGAACAGATATTTCTCCCCCTTTGGGTAAGCATAAGCTTAGATGTTCTTAGATATTCTCCCCTTGATATATTCTCCCTTATTTATATTCTCCCACTTGATATTCTCCCCCTTTGGCATTAATTTCCAAAAAGGGTCAGAGGGTAAGGGATCCTTGAGAGCAAGGGTCATAGAAAGTACGGACCCTTGAGAGTAAGGGTCTTTGAGAGCATTTGAGACCAAGGGATCCTTGAAGATAGTTTCTCCCCCTACTAGCATCTGAAAAACTTTAAGGTTTCTCCCCCTTTTGTCAAAGGGATCCTTGAACAATTTAGATTTTGCTAATTTTGACACAGAACACAGAGGATAGCAAAATCGGTGGCTTCGAGGCAGAATTAGTCGGTGGAACCGATATGAGGTTGTGTAGCCTATCTGCATGATCGGTGACACCGAGTTATCTGGATCGAAGGGTCCGAAATGAAAAATAGAAACTTGGCAAAGTTCATCAAAAGCAATTTTCAGAAAGTCTCAATAGAATAAAAATGATTTACAGTGAATTTTCAGAAGGTTTTGCAAGGAATTTTTAACTAGATGGAAATTGAGTGGTTCCAAGAAAGCATGCAACTATAAGATGAACCAAACAAGATACTTCATCTAGATGACGGTCGGTGACTAGGTCACCTATATTAGAGTATATTGACTTAAGGAGCCAAGCAAGAATACTTGATCATAGGTCATACTCTACATTAAGCTCAAAATGGGGTTACCATTTTTCGTTTAAGCATTTTAATGTTTTCATATCACTTGAGTTGCTTTATCTCATGACTTGGAGTAAAGCTATTTCAAGGATATGATCACATATCTTTGAGTGATGTTGATGATGTGGCATGTAGGCAAACTTATTGTGGATGCTCAAAGTTGATGAAGATCATCTTGAGTTGGGAGCAATCCATCTTTTCTTTGAAGCTAGGTCCTCCTACAAGAGTTAGTCATGCAAGGAAGAGCAATGTATATATCCAAATGGCAAAAGCGAAATTGTCATCATATGTAAGTCAAGGATATAGTTTGTGTTGTCTTCTTCCTTCCATCATCAAAGAAGGGTTGTGGATACTTGGCCATGACAAGATTGATTGTGATATGAGTTGATGGCAATCTTGTGGAGTGTAGTTCTTCCAAGTACCTACAAAAGGTTAGATGCAATACAAGGGAGCATATATTTCCAAGGTATAAGATAGTGTCATATCAAGTGTAACATGGAATAGTCATGTAAGCTCATGCCCTTGCATGCATCCGAGTGAGTCTAGCTCAAGCTTGAAGCATCAATGATGTTCAACTCACTCCTCAAGTGACAAATCACTTTCTCATCAAGTGGCTTAGTAAAGATATCAGCCAATTGCTTGTTGGTGCTCACACATCATTTTAGCTCACACATCATGGCCATCTCATACTTCTCGGACATCAACCTTCCCAATTTCTCACTAAATTGTGGGTTAGTAGATTCAAAGATAATATCATCCACATAAATTTGGCACACAAATAATTCACCATTAACTCTTTTAGTGAATAAGGTTGCGTCACTTTTATCAATTTCAAAACCTTTTTCAATAAGAAACTTCGTTAAGCATTTGTACCAAGCTCGTGGGGCTTGCTTAAGACCATAGAGAGCTTTACGAAGCTTGTAGACATGATTAGGTTTCTTAGGGTTTACAAAACCAGAGGGTTGTTTAACATAGACCTCTTCTTCAATCTCACCATTTAAAAATGCATTGTTAATATCCATTTGATAAAGAGTGATATCATGGTGATTAGCATAAGAAAGAAGTATACGTATAGCTTCAAGTCTAGCAATGGGGGCATAGGTCTCACCGTAGTCCATACCTTCGACTTGGGTGTAGCCTTGAGCCACGAGACGGGCCTTGTTGCGTACGACTTGGCCGTCTTCGTCTTGTTTGTTCTGAAACACCCACTTGGTTTCGATGATGTTTTGCTCGTCCTTGGGCATCTCCACTAGCGTCCACACTTCGTTCCTCTCGAATTTGTGTAGCTCCTCGTGCATAGTGATACGTCTCCGTTGTATCTATAATTTTTGATTGTTTCATGCCAATATTATACAACTTTCACATATTTTTGGCAACATTTTATATGATTTATTGGACTAACATATTGATCCAGTGCCCAGTGCCAGTTCCTGTTTTTTGTTTCGCAGAATATCCATATCAAATGAAGTACAAACGCGATTAAAATTTACGGAGAATTGTTTTGGAATATTTGTGATTTTTGGGAGGTGGAATCAACGCAAAAGGAGGCCCACAGCCACCACAAGACACCGGGGCAAGCCCGAGGGCCCAGGTGCGTGGTGATGTCTTGTGCTCACCTCGTAAGTCGGTTGGAGCTCTACTTCGGGCGCAAGGAAGGTTATATTCGGAAAAAAACCGTGTTAAAATCTCAGCGCAAACGAATTTACGGATATTCGGGAATATAAGAAACGTTTTTTGGCCAGAAAAGAGGAACACGAAACATAAGAGAACAGAGAGGGAGATCCAATCTCGGAGGGGCTCCTGCCCCTCCGCCTCCATGGAGGCCATGAACCAGAGGGGGAACTCTCCTCCCATCCAGGGGGGGCCAAGGAAGAAGAACAAGGAGGGGGGCTCTCTTCCCCTTTCTCCCGATGGCGCTGGAACGTTGCCGGGGCAATCATCGTGACGACGATCTACACCAACAACTTCGCCGCCGTCCACACCAACTCTCTCCCCCTCTATGCAGCGGTGTAACACCTCTCTTCCCCGCTGTAATCTCTACTTAAACATGGTGCTCAACTCCATATACTATTTCCCAATGATATGTGGCTATCCTATGATGTCTGAGTAGATCCGTTTTGTCCTTTGGGCTAATTGATGATTGTGGTTGATATGAGTGTATATTTTATTATGGTGCTGTCCTACCGTGCCCTCCGTCTCGTGCAAACGTGAGGGATCCCCGCTGTAGGGTGTTGAAATGTGTTCATGATTTGCCTATGGTGGGTGGCGTGAGTGACAGAATACACATACCCGAGTAGGTGGGTTGTTGCATATGGGAGTAAAGAGGACTTGATACTTAATGCTATGGTTGGGTTTTACCTTAATGATCTTTGGTAGTTGCGGATGTTGGGGACAAAGTAATAATTCAAAATTTTCCTACGTGTCACCAAGATCAATCTAGGAGATGCTAGCAACGAGGGAGAGGGAGTGCATCTTCATACCCTTGAAGATCGCTAAGCGGAAGCGTTGCAAAGAACGCGGTTGATGGAGTCGTACTCGCGGCGATTCAAATCGCGGAAGATCCGATCCAAGCGCCGAACGGACGGCGCCTCCGCGTTCAACACACGTACGGCCCGGGGACGTCTCCTCCTTCTTGATCCAGCAAGGGGGGAGGAGAAGTTGAGGGAGAGCTCCGGCAGCACGACGGCGTGGTGGCGGTGGAGCTCGTGGTTCTCCGGCAGAGCTTCGCTAAGCACTACGGAGGAGGAGGAGGTGTAGGAGGAGGGAGGGCTGCGCCAGGGGCAAAGTGTGCAGCTCCCATGCGCCTCCCCACTATATATAGGGGTGAAGGGGGCTGGTTTCTTGCCCTCCAAGTCCATTGGGGCGTTGGCAAAGGTGGGAGGAAAGAAATCCCATCCTTTCCCTTCCCCCACGGTTGTTATCCTCCCTTTTTAGGGATCTTGATCTTATCCCTTCGGGATATGATCTTATTCCTTCTAAGGGGGGATCTTGGTGCGCCTTGACCAGGGGTGTGGGGCCTTGCCCCCACTACCCATGTTCATGTGGGTCCCCCATGCAGGTGGGCCCCACTCCGGAACCTTCTAGAACCTTCCCGGTACAATACCGAAAAATCCCAAACATTTTCCGGTGGCCAAAATAGGACTTCCCATATATAGATCTTTACCTCCGGACCATTCCGGAACTCCCCGTGACGTCCGGGATCTCATCCGGGACTCCGAACAACTTTTGGTAACCACATACAATTCCCATTACAACTCTAGCGTCACCGAACCTTAAGTGTGTAGACCCTACGGGTTCGGGAACCATGCAGACATGACCGAGACACCTCTCCGGCCAATAACCAATAGCGGGATCTGGATACCCATATTGGCTCCCACATGTTCCACGATGATCTCATCGGATGAACCACGATGTCGGGGATTCAATTAATCCCGTATACAATTCCCTTTGTCCATCGGTATGTTACTTGCCCGAGATTCGATCGTCGGTATCCCTATACCTTGTTCAATCTCGTTACCGGCAAGTCTCTTTACTCATTCCGTAACACATGATCCCGTGACTAACTCATTAGTCACATTGAGCAGATTATGATGATGTATTACCGAGTGGGCACAGAGATACCTCTCCGTCACACGGAGTGACAAATCCCAGTCTCGATTCGTGCTAACCCAACAGACACTTTCGGAGATACCTGTAGTGCACCTTTATAGTCACCCAGTTACGTTGTGACGTTTGATACACCCAAAGCATTCCTACAGTATCCGGGAGTTGCACAATCTCATGGTCTAAGGAAATGATACTTGACATTAGAAAAGCTCTAGCAGATGAACTACACGATCTTGTGCTATGCTTAGGATTGGGTCTTGTCCATCACATCATTCTCCTAATGATGTGATCCCGTTATCAACGACATCCAATGTCCATGGTCAGGAAACCATGACCATCTATTGATCAACGAGCTAGTCAACTAGAGGCTCACTAGGGACATGGTGTGGTGTATGTATTCACACATGTATTACGGTTTCCGGTTAATACAATTATAGCATGAACAATAGATAATTATCATGAACAAGGAAATATAATAATAACTATTTTATTATTGCCTCTAGGGCATATTTCCAATAGTCTCCCACTTGGACTAGAGTCAATAATCTAGTTACATTGTGATGAATCGAACACCCATAGAGTTCTGGTGCTGATCATGTTTCGCTCGTGGAAGAGGTTTAGTCAACGGATCTGCGACATTCAGATCCGTATGTACTTTACAAATATCTATATCTCCATCCTGAATGTAACCATGAATGGAGTTGAAGCGGCGCTTGATGTGCTTGGTCTTCTTGTGAAACCTGGGCTCCTTGGCAATGGCAATAGCTCCAGTGTTGTCACAGAAGAGAGTCATCGGGCCCGACGCATTGGGAATCACTCCTAGGTCGGTGATGAACTCCTTCATCCAGACTCCTTCCTGCGTTGCTTCCGAAACAGCTATGTACTCCGCTTCACATGTAGATGCCGCCACGACGCTTTGCTTGCAACTGCACCAGCTGACTGCCCCACCATTCAAAATATACACGTATCCGGTTTGTGACTTGGAGTCATCCGGATCTGTGTCGAAGCTAGCATCGACGTAACCCTTTACGACGAGCTCTTCGGCACCTCCATAAACGAGAAACATATCCTTAGTCCTTTTCAGGTACTTAAGGATATTCTTGACCGCTGTCCAGTGTTCCATTCCGGGATCACTTTGTTACCTCCCTACCAAACTTATGGCAAGGTTCACATCAGGTCTGGTACACAGCATGGCATACATAATAGAGCCTATGGCTGAGGCATAGGGGATGACACTCATCTTTTCTCTATCTTCCGCCGAGGTCGGGCATTGAGCTGTGCTCAATCTCACACCTTGCAATGCAGGCAAGAACCCCTTCTTGGACTGATCCATATTGAACTTCTTCGATATCTTGTCAAGGTATGTGCTTTGTGAAAGACCACTGAGGCGTCTCGATCTATCTCTATAGATCTTGATGCCTAATATGTAAGCAGCTTCTCCAAGGTCCTTCATTGAAAAACACTTATTCAAGTAGGCCTTTATGCTTTCCAAAAGTTCTATATCATTTCCCATCAACAATATGTCATCCACATATAAAATGAGAAATGCTACAGAGCTCCCACTCACTTTCTTGTAAATACAGGCTTCTCCATAAGTCTGTATAAACCCAAACACTTTGATCACCTCATCAAAGCGAATGTTCCAACTCCGAGATGCTTGCACCAGCCCATAGATGGAGCGCTAGAGCTTGCATACCTTGTCAGCATTCTTAGGATCGACAAAACCTTCCGGCTGCATCATATACAATTCTTCCTTAAGGAAACCGTTAAGGAATGCCGTTTTGACGTCCATTTGCCAGATCTCATAATCATAAAATGCGGCAACTGCTAACATGATTCGGACGGACTTCAACATCGCTACGGGTGAGAAAGTCTCATCGTAGTCAACTCCTTGAACTTGTCAATAACCCTTAGCGACAAGCCGAGCCTTATAGACGGTCACATTACCATCCGCGTCAGTCTTCTTCTTAAAGATCCATTTATTTTCTATGGCTTGCTGATCATCGGGCAAGTCCACCAAAGTCCATACTTTGTACTCATACATGGATCCTATCTCAGATTTCATGGCTTCAAGCCATTTGTTGGAATCCGGGCCCGCCATGGCTTCTTCATAGTTCGAAGGTTCACCGTTGTCTAACAACATGATTTCCAGGACAGGGTTGCCGTACCACTCTGGTGCGGAACGTGTCCTCGTGGACCTATGAAGTTCAGTAGTAACTTGATCCAAAGTTTCATGATCATCATCATTAACTTCCTCTCTAGTCGGTGCAGGCACCACAGAAACATTTTCCTGCGCTGCGCTACTCTCCGGTTCGAGAGGGGGTACAATTACCTCATCAAGTTCTACTTTCCTCCCACTTACTTCTTTCGAGAGAAACTCTTTCTCTAGAAAGGATCCATTCTTGGCAACAAAGATCTTGCCTTCGGATCTGAGGTAGAAGGTATACCCAATAGTTTCCTTAGGGTATCCTATGAAGACGCACTTTTCCGATTTGGGTTCGAGCTTTTCAGGTTGAAGTTTCTTGACATAAGCATCGCATCCCCAAACTTTCAGAAACGACAGCTTAGGTTTCTTCCCAAACCATGATTCATACGGTGTCGTCTCAACGGATTTAGACGGTGCCCTATTTAAAGTGAATGTGGCAGTCTCTAATGCATATCCCCAAAATGATAGCGGTAAATCAGTAAGAGACATCATAGATCACACCATATCCAATAGTGTGCGACTACGACGTTCGGACACACCATTACGCTGAGGTGTGCCAGGCGGCGTGAGTTGTGAAACAATTCCACATTTCCTTAAGTGCGTGCCAAACTCGTGACTCAAATATTCTCCTCCACGATCAGATCGTAAGAACTTTATTTTCTTGTCACGTTGATTCTCTACCTCACTCTGAAATTCCTTGAACTTTTCAAAGGTCTCAGACTTGTGTTTCATTAAGTAGACATACCCATATCTGCTTAAGTCATCAGTGAGGGTGAGAACATAACGATAGCCACCGCGAGCCTCAACGCTCATTGGACCGCATACATCGGTATGTATTATTTCCAACAAGTTGGTTGCTCGATCCATTGTTTCGGAGAACGGAGTCTTAGTCATCTTGCCCATGAGGCATGGTTCGCACGTGTCAAATGATTCATAATCAAGAGACTCCAAAAGTCCATCTGCATGGAGTTTCTTCATGCGTTTGACACCAATATGACCAAGGCGGCTGTGCCACAAGTATGTGGGACTATCATTATCAACCTTACATCGTTTGGTATTCACACTATGAATATGTGTAACATCACGTTCGAGATTCAATAAAAATAAACCATTGACCAGCGGGGCATGACCATAAAACATATCTCTCATATAAATAGAACAACCATTATTCTCGGATTTAAATGAGTAGCCATCTCGCATCAAACGAGATCCAGATACAATGTTCATGCTCAAAGCTGGTACTAAATAACAATTATTGAGGTTTAAAACTAATCCCAAAGGTAGATGCAGAGGTAGCGTGCCGACGGCGATCACATCGACCTTGGAACCATTCCCGACGCGCATCGTCACCTCGTCCTTCGCCAGTCTCTGCTTATTCCGCAGCTCTTGTTTTGAGTTACAAATGTGAGCAACCGGACCGGTATCAAATACCCAGGAGCTACTATGAGCGCTGGTAAGGTACACATCAATAACATGTATATCATATATACCTTTGACGTTGCCGGCCTTGTTATCCGCTAAGTACTTGGGGCAGTTCCGCTTCCAGTGACCGGTTCCCTTGCAATAAAAGCACTCAGTCTCAGGCTTGGGTCCATTCTTGGGCTTCTTCCCGACAACTGATTTACCGGGCACGGCAACTGATTTGCCGTCCTTCTTGAAGTTCTTCTTACCCTTGCCTTTCTTGAAACTGGTGGTCTTATTCACCATCAACAATTGATGTTCCTTTTTGATCTCCACCTCCGGTGATTTCAGCATCGAATATAACTCAGGAATGGACTTCTCCATCCCTTGCATATTGAAGTTCCTCACAAAGCTCTTGTAGCTAGGTGGAAGCGACTGGAGGATTCTGTCAATAACCGAGTCATCCGGAAGATTAACTCCCAGCTGAGACAAGCGGTTGTGCAACCCAGACATTTTGAGTATGTGCTCGCTGACAGAACTATTTTCTTCCATCTTACAACTGAAGAACTTGTCGGAGACTTCATATCTCCCGACCCGGGCATGAGCTTGGAAAACCATTTTCAGCTCTTGGAACATCTCATATGCTCCGTGTTGCTCAAAACGCTTTTGGAGCCCCGGTTCTAAGATGTAAAGCATGCCGCACTGAACCAGGGAGTAATCATCACTACGCGACTGCCAGGCGTTCATAACGTCTTGAGTTGCTGGGAAAATGGGAAGCTATGAGGATGATCCTCAAGTTACGGACCCAGTCCGTATAGTTGCTTCCATCGTCTTTCAGCTTGGTTTTCTCTAGGAACGCGTTGAAGTTGAGGGCAACATTAGCGTGGGCCATTGGATCTACAAGATAGATTGTAAAGACAATTTTAGACTAAGTTCATGATAATTAAGTTCATCTAATCAAATTATTTAATGAACTCCCACTCAGATAGACATCCCTCTAGTCATCTAAGTGATACATGATCCATATCGACTAGGCCGTGTCCGATCATCACGTGAGACAGACTAGTCATCAATGGTGAACATCTCCATGTTGATCGCATCTACTATACGACTCATGTTCGACCTTTCGGTCTCTTGTGTTCCGAGGCCATGTCTGTATATGCTAGGCTCGTCAAGTCAACCTAAGTATTTCGCGTGTGTAAATCTGGCTTACACCCGTTGTATGCGAACGTTAGAATCTATCACACCCGATCATCACGTGGTGCTTCGAAACAACGATCCTTCGCAACGGTGCACACTTAGGGGGGACACATTTCTTGAAATTTTAGGGAGGGATCATCTTATTTATGCTACCGTCGTTCTAAGCAAATAAGATGTAAAAACATGATAAACATCACATGCAAATCATAAAGTGACATTATATGGCCAATATCATCTTGCGCCTTTGATCTCCATCTTCGGGGCGTGGCATGATCACCATCGTCACCGGCACGACACCATGATCTCCATCATCATGATCTCCATCATCGTGTCTTCATGAAGTTGTCTCGCCAACTATTACTTCTACTACTGTGGCTAACGGTTAGCAATAAAGTAAAGTAATTACATGGCGTTTTTGATTGACACGCAGGCTATACAATAAATTAAGACAACTCCTATGGCTCCTGCCGGTTGTCATACTCATCGACATGCAAGTCGTGATTCCTATTACAAGAACATGATCAATCTCATACATCACATATATTTCATCACATCCTTTTGGCCATATCACATCACATAGCATACCCTGCAAAAACAAGTTAGACGTCCTCTAATTGTTGTTGCAAGTTTTACGTGGCTGCTATGGGTTTCTAGCAAGAACGTTTCTTACCTACGCAAAAGCCATAACGGTGATATGCCAATTGCTATTTACCCTTCATAAGGACCCTCTTCATCGAACCCGATCCGACTAAAGTAGGAGAGACAGACACCCGCTAGCCACCTTATGCAACAAGTGCATGTCAGGCGGTGGAACCAGTCTCACGTAAGCGTACGTGTAAAGTCGGTCCGGGCCGCTTCATACCACAATGCCGCCGAATCAAGATAGGACTAGTAATGGCAAGAAAATTGACCAAATCATCGCCCACAACTACTTGTGTTCTACTCGTGCATAGAATCTACGCATAGACCTAGCTCATGATGCCACTGTTGGGGAACATAGTAATAATTCAAAATTTTCCTGCATGTCACCAAGATCAATCTAGGAGATGCTAGCAACGAGAGAGAGGGAGTGCATATTCATACCCTTGAAGATCGCTAAGCGGAAGCGTTGCAAAGAACGCGGTTGATGGAGTCGTACTCGCGGCGATTCAAATCGCGGAAGATCCGATCCAAGCGCCGAACGGACGGCGCCTCCGCGTTCAACACACGTACAGCCCGGGGACGTCTCCTCCTTCTTGATCCAGCAAGGGGGTAGGAGAAGTTGAGGGAGAGCTCCGGCAGCACGACGGCGTGGTGGCGGTGGAGCTCGTGGTTCTCCGGCAGAGCTTCGCTAAGCACTACGGAGGAGGAGGAGGTGTAGGAGGAGGGAGGGCTGCGCCAGGGGGAAGGTGTGCAGCTCCCATGCGCCTCCCCACTATATATAGGGGTGGAGGGGGCTGGTTTCTTGCCCTCCAAGTCCATTGGGGCGTTGGCAAAGGTGGGAGGAAAGAAATCCCATCCTTTCCCTTCCCCACCGATTGTTATCCCCCCGTTTTAGGGATCTTGATCTTATCCCTTCGGGATATGATCTTATTCCTTCTAAGGGGGGATCTTGGTGCGCCTTGACCAGGGGTGTGGGGCCTTGCCCCCACTACCCACGTTCATGTGGGTCCCCCATGCAGGTGGGCCCCACTCCGGAACCTTCTAGAACCTTCCCGGTACAATACCGAAAAATCCCAAACATTTTCCGGTGGCCAAAATAGGACTTCCCATATATAGATCTTTACCTCCGGACCATTCCGGAACTCCTCATGACGTCCGGGATCTCATCCGGGACTCCGAACAACTTTCAGTAACCACATACAATTCCCATTGCAACTCTAGCGTCACCGAACCTTAAGTGTGTAGACCCTACGGGTTCGGGAACCATGCAGACATGACCGAGACACCTCTCCGGCCAATAACCAATAGCGGGATCTGGATACCCATATTGGCTCCCACATGTTCCACGATGATCTCATCGGATGAACCACGATGTCGGGGATTCAATTAATCCCGTATACAATTCCCTTTGTCCATCGGTATGTTACTTGCCCGATATTCGATCGTCGGTATCCCTATACCTTGTTCAATCTCGTTACCGGCAAGTCTCTTTACTCGTTCCGTAACACATGATCCCGTGACTAACTCCTTAGTCACATTGAGCTCATTATGATGATGTATTACCGAGTGGGCCCAGAGATACCTCTCCATCACACGGAGTGACAAATCCCAGTCTCGATTCGTGCCAACCCAACAGACACTTTCGGAGATACCTGTAGTGCACCTTTATAGTCACCCAGTTACGTTGTGATGTTTGATACACCCAAAGCATTCCTACGGTATCCGGGAGTTGCACAATCTCATGGTCTAAGGAAATGATACTTGACATTAGAAAAGCTCTAGCGGACGAACTACACGATCTTGTGCTATGCTTAGGATTGGGTCTTGTCCATCACATCATTCTCCTAATGATGTGATCCCGTTATCAACGACATCCAATGTCCATGGTCAGGAAACCATGACCATCTATTGATCAACGAGCTAGTCAACTAGAGGCTCACTAGGGACATGGTGTGGTCTATGTATTCACACATGCATTACGGTTTCCGGTTAATACAATTATAGCATGAACAATAGACAATTATCATGAACAAGGAAATATAATAATAACCATTTTATTATTGCCTCTAGGGCATATTTCCAACAGCGGATGCTTGCTAGAGTTCCAATCATAAGTGCATATGATCCAAGTAGAGAAAGTATGTTAGCTCATGCCTCCCCCTCATATAAAATTGCAAGAATGATTACCGGTCTAGTTATCAATTGCCTAGGGACAAATAACCTTCTTTTTGACAAAAGCTTTCAACTAAACAACTAACTTTTATTATCTTGCAATTTACTCATAGTTTTATTCCCGCAAAGTACTTCTAGTTTTATTCGTGCAAACTATCCTATCACCTACAAAATAGTTTCATACTTGTTCTAGGTAAAGCAAATGTTAAAGTGTGCGTAGAGTTGTATCGGTGGTCGATAGAACTTGAGGGAATATTTGTTCTACCTTTAGCTCCTTGTTGGGTTCAACACTCTTATTTATCATAAAAGGCTACAAACGATCCCCTACACTTGTGGGTTATCAAGACCTTTTTCTAGCGCCGTTGCCGGGGAGCAATAGCATGGGGTGAATATTCTCGTGTGTGCTTGTTTGCTTTATCACTAAGTAGTTTTTATTTTGTGCTCTTGTTTTCTATCTTTAGTTATGGGTAGGAAACACAAAATACCAAAAAACTAGATGTACTTGCTGCCCCAAAAGTTGAGGAACCACTAGTGTTCCGTACTATCGAAGAATATTACTTGGATCATCTTCGATCCCTTTGTGCTCATGCTGAAACCCCAACTAGCTTAGTTGATGGAAAGTCTTTAGATGGGCATGCTTATTTTGTGCGTCACCGGTTGTCTAAAAAAGGGAGAATTTTAGACCATCAAATAAAATGTTTGATGTGCTATGCTTGGAATCTATGTGAAATTTATGATTTTACTTGTTGTTCTGAAGAAACTAAAAAACACCTTCCCTACCAATGTGTGTTTAATGATAATGAAATATTATCTTCTTATGCCAAGGAAGCCTATTGTTATTATGATTTTGATCAAATTGAAGAATTTGTTGCTTTTAAGGGTGTTTATGAAATTGCTTCTTTGATTGAAAAGTGTGATGCTACTCTTTACAAGTCTCAAAATTGTGCCATACTCAAATATTGCTATGAAAACTATGCTTCTAATGCTTATGTTAAAGAATTTATTGAAAGAATGACCGCTGCCTTGGAAGAAACTAATATTTTGCAGGAATCTATGGAAGAAGAAATTGCTGAAACTGTGAGCTCATTAGATGAAAAAGATGAGGAGGAGAGCGAAGAACAAAATGAGGAAGAGCGGATTAGCTACCCGTGCCCACCTTCTAATGAGAGTAACTCTTCAACTCATACATTATTTAATTTCCCTTCATGCTTATCGAAGGATGAATGCTATGATAATTGCTATGATCCCTTGGATTCTTTTGAAATATCCCTTTTTGATGAACTTGATGCTTGCTATGCTTGTGGCCATGATGCCAATATGAATTATGCTTATGAAGATGAACTTGCTATATTTCCTTATGTTAAGAATGAAACTGTTGCTATTGCACCCACACATGATAGTCCTATTATCTTTTTGAATTCTCCCAACTACACTATATCGGAGAAGTTTGCTCTTATTAAGGATTATATTGATGGGTTGCGTTTTCCTACTACACATGATGATTTTGACGAATATAATATGCATGTGCTTGCTGCTCCTACTTGAAATTATTATGAGATAGGAGCTACATCTCCACCTCTTTATGTTTCCAATACGATAAAATTGCAAGAAACTGTTTATACTATGCATTGGCCTTTACTTGATGTGCATGAATTGTTCTTTTATGACATGCCGATGCATAGGAAGAGAGTTAGACTTAGTAATTGCATGATATATGTTGCTTTGTGCTCACTACTAAATTACAAATCATTGTTAATTAAAATTGGCTTTGATATACCTTGGGATCCGGGTGGATTCATTACTTGAGCACTTTATACCTAGCTTAATGGCTTTAAAGAAAGCGCTGCCAGGGAGACACCCCGGATGTTTTAGAGAGTCATTTTATTCTGTTGAGTGCTTTTATAAAGTTTAAAAAAAGAAGAAGAGGGGAACCTAAAACTTCACAAAAAGAAAGGTGAAAGTGAGAGATATGATGAGCACCGTTGAAGTGGGGGCTAGCCTTGAACTTTGTTCATGCCCACGGAAACTTTGTGAATCTTGAATCACAGAAAATGTTCAACAAAAATAATTATACCCTTGTACAAATCCATTGTATTATAAAAATAATGTGCCAAGATTTGCCTTTAGGATGATTAGATTGCTTGTTGGTATGTGCGGTGTAAAAACAGAAACTTTGGATGTAGTGCGTGAATTTACATTTTTTACTGGAACGTCAAAAGTTTCTGAAATTTCTACACAGTATTTATCTACAAAGTTTTTATTTCTTACTAAATTTTCAGAATTTTTGGAGTCACAGAAGCATGGTCAAAGTTCAGATTACTACAGATTTTCCTGTTTAAGACAGATTCTGTTTTTGATGCATTGTTTTGCTTGTTTTGATGAAACTATCGATTTAATTGGTGGTATAAGCCATGGAGAAGTTATAATACAGCAGGGATAATGCAATTATAAAATATGAATGGGTTTTCAACAGTACTTAAAGTAGTAATTTGCTTTATTATACTAACGGATCTCACCAGTTTTCTGTTAAGTTTTGTATGGATGAAGTGTTCAAAGATCGAGGAGGTCTCGATATGAGGGGAAGGCGGAGAGGCAAGAGTTCAAGCTTGGGGATTCCCAAGGCACCCCAAGTAAATATCCAAGGATACTCAAGCGTCTAAGCTTGGGGATGCCCCGGAAGGCATCCCATCTTTCTTCAACAAGTATCGGTATGTTTTCATTTTCGTTTCGTTCATGTGATATGTGTAAATCTTGGAGCGTCTTCTGTGTTTAGTTTTCACTTTTCTTTTATGCACCATGTTGGTATGAGATAGTCCATGGTTGATTATAGAATGTTCATTGCACTTCACTTATATCTTTTGAGTATGGCTTTATAGAATGCTTCATGTGCTTCACTTATATCATTTGAAGTTTGGATTGCCTGTTTCTCTTCACATAGAAAACCGTTATTTGTAGAGTGCTCTTTTGCTTCACTTATATTTATTAGAGCATGGTATTTTGTAGAAAGAATTAAACTATCTTGCTTCACTTATATCTATTTAGAGAGTTAACGGGAATTGGCCATTCACATGGTTAGTCATAAAATCCTACATAAAACTTATGGATCACTAAATATGATATGTTTGATTCCTTGCAATAGTTTTGCGATATAGAGATGATGGTACTAGTGGATGATCGTGTTTAGTAAGATATTGGTGTTAAGGTTTGTGATTCCCAAAGCATGCACGTATAGTCTCTCGTTATGCCAGGAAGTTGGAGCACAATTTAGCCTTGATTGTCTATCTTCGTGTGAAGGTCGGGGGCGCGCGATGGTTAACTCCTACCAACCTCCCCCCTAGGAACATGAGTAGTTATACATTGCTTCGAGGGATAATAAACTTTTGCAATAAGTATGTGAGTTCTTTATGACTAATGTGAGTCCATGGATTATATGCACCCTTACCTTTCCGCAATTTGCTAGCCTCTACGGTACCGTGCATTGCCCTTTCTCACCGCGAGAATCGGTGAAAACTTCACCGGTGCATCCAAACCCCGTGATATGATACGCTCTATCTCACATAAGCCTTATTATATCTTCCTCAAAACAGCCACCATACCTACCTATTATGGCATTTCCATAGCCATTCCGAGATATATTGCCATGCAACTTCTACCGCTTCCGTTTTGATGACTTGAGCATTCATTGTCATATTGCTTTACATGATCGTAAGATAGCTAGCATGATGTTTCCATGGCTTGTCCGTTTTTTGATATGTTTGCTACGCTAGATCATTGCACATCCTGGTACACTGCCAGAGGCATTCATATAGAGTCATACTTTGTTCTACTATCGAGTTGTAATATTGAGTTGTAAGTAAATAGAAGTGTGATGATCATCATTATTCATTATTAGAGCATGTCCCAGAGAGGAAAGGATGATGGAAACTATGATTCCCCCACAAGTCGGGATGAGGTTCCGGACAAATATAAAAAAAGGAAGAAGAAGAAAAAGAAGAAAAAGAAAAAAAGTGAGACAAAGAGAGAAGGGGCATGCTAATTCCACACTTGTGCTTCAAAGCAGCACCAGGTTTTTCATATAGAGTCTCCTATGTTGTCACTTTCATATACTTCTGGGCATTTCTCATTATAGAGTTAGATGCACACCCACTGAGTTTCAGTTTGAGCTTTCATACACTTATAGCTCTTAGTGCATCCGTTGCATGGCAATCCCTACTCCTCACATTGATATCAATTGATGGGCATCTCCATAGCCCGTTGATTAGCCGCTTCGATGTGAGACTATTTTCCTTTTTGTCTTATCTATATTAATGTCTACCACCGCATTCTATTCCACCCATAGTGCTATATCCATGGCTTGCGCTCATGTATTGCGTGAGAGTTGAAAATGCTGAAGCGCATTAAAAAGTATGAACCAATTGCTTGGCTAACATCGGGGTAGTACATGATTTATACTTTGTGTTAAGAAGACAGAGCATGACAAGGCTATATGATTTTGTAGGGATAGCGTTCTTTAGCCTTGATATTTTGAAAGACATGATTGTTTGTTGGGATGCCTGAGTATTAATGTCTTTATGTCAAATTATAGACTATTGCTTTGAATCACTCATGTCTTAATATTCATGCCATGATTAGATATATGATCAAGATTATGCTAGGTAGCATTCCACATCAAAAATTATCTTTTTTATCATTTACCTACTCGAGGACGAGTAGGAATTAAGCTTGGGGATGCTGATACGTCTCCGTCGTATCTATAATTTTTGATTGTTTCATGCCAATATTATACAACTTTCACATATTTTTGGCAACATTTTATATGATTTATTGGACTAACATATTGATCCAGTGCCCAGTGCCAGTTCCTTTTTTTTGTGTTTTTTGTTTCGAAGAATATCCATATCAAACGAAGTCCAAACGCAATAAAAATTTACGGAGAATTGTTTTGGAATATTTGTGATTTTTGGGAGGTGGAATCAACGCAAAAGGAGGCCCACAGCCACCACAAGACACCGGGCAAGCCCGAGGGCCCAGGCGCGTGGTGATGTCTTGTGCTCACCTCGTAAGTCGGTTGGAGCTCTACTTCAGGCGCAAGGAAGATTATATCCAGAAAAAAATCGTGTTAAAATCTCAGTGCAATCAGAGTTACGGATCTCTGGGAATATAAGAAACGGTTTTCGGCCAGAAATCAGGAACGCGAAACAGAAGAGATCAGAGAGGGAGATCCAATCTCGGAGGGGCTCCTGCCCCTCCGCCTCCATGGAGGCCATGGACCAGAGGGGGAACTCTCCTCCCGTCTAGGGGGCAGGCCAAGGAAGAAGAAGAAGGAGGGGGGCTCTCTCCCCCTCTCTCCCTGTCGTGGTATTTTCACGGCAGATGTCCTCATAGGACTTAATCTCGAAGCCATCGCGTAAGTAGCAGATTGAAGGGGTCAAACGAGGAACACGGAAGGCAAGATTTACCCAGATTCGGCCCCTCTCGAGGAGGTAAAGCCTACTCCTGCTAGATGTATTTGAAGATCTTGATTACAAGGGTTTTAAGACTTGTCTAGCCCTAGCTCTCGAAAGCTTTTTCTCTCCCCCTTCTATCCCCGGGGGCTCCCCTTTATATACAGGCGGGGCCCCGGGGCTCACATAAGAGTCCGGGCCGGGATAACAATCCGAGCCCAACTCCCCTTACTTGTTTTCTAAGTTATACCCTTAGGCGGTTTGCACTTACCGCCTCTCTCGGCGGGTCTTGGGCCGGCCCCTCATTGGGCGGCTCTCCTTCTGGGCCTCCATAGAAGACTCTACGGCCCACCTGGGTTTCATGGTTTTACTCCTCGAGACCCGGCCCTGAACGGGCGGGTTTCACCCAAAGATATTTCCCTGACATTAGCCCTCAGGTTGGCTTGAACTGGTTCCAGACAACCTCGTCCTTTTCAAACTTAACCTTGATATTTTCGAGTCTTCAGCAGAACCCGCCTCTTCTGAATATTTCAACTGCCTTTCCTTCAGTCCTGCTCTTCTCGTGATGTCACCGAATCTCCAGAACGAATCTTTCCATGACATCACCAATATCTCAAATGAATTCATTAGGCGCGAAAATCGGGGCGTCGGATTACTGTAGATCCTTAAATCTCGCCTCGACCCTTCGGTGTCTCGCCCCCTTATAAATACCCTTTTCAGGTCCTTTTCCTCATTTTCTCCATCTTCTTCCTCCTGCCGCCCGAGCTTACGCCTCCTCTCGACACACCTTCGAGCTCGCCGGCCATCGGAAGGAGAAACAGTCCCGACGCACCGCCGTCACCTGTCTGCAACTGCGCCGTGCGGCCATCCGATCCAGGTATTCCCAGTTCTTCTCACCCTTCTTAGGGTTCCGCCATTGTCGGGCTCGAGCTCCGCCTCGGCCTCTCCGCGGCTACTGTCGCCGGCCGCACCTTGGTACTCTTACCTCATGGAAATGGCGCCGTTGCTATCCCTCCAATGATCAGGAATTAAATCTTGTATCAAGATAGATCTGAGAAACCCCATCTGTAAAAACCTGCCGCGGCTTAACAAACAGTAGCAAGAACTGCTTTTTTCCTTATTTTATAGAGCTGTTTGATCCAAAAAATTTACCGCGTTGGCAGAAATCTGTTGTTACACACTTAGCGAAATTTTCACTTGTGCTGAACATCCTTCACTCGTGGCGGCTTAAGGAAAGTCGCCATCCTTGCTTTAATAATTTTTTCTTTTCCGACTTATGAAAGCCGCTGACTTAATCCTTCTCCCCATTTACTAGGATGACAAAGAAAGCAATAGAATGCAACTGGGTCCGCTCCGCGGTTACCACCAAACATGTCACAAGACTCATAGACAACGGTCTCCTATCCAAAATAGAAAACTGCCGGATCTCCAAGAAGGACTGTCCTCCCAAGCCGAAGGAGGGGGAAGTCATTATTTTTACCGATCACATTGAGAGAGGGTTTGATCCACCCGGCTCTAAATTTTTCCGAGACCTTTTACACTTCTATGGTCTGCATCCTCAAGACCTTGGCTCCAACTCTATTGTTAATATAAGCTCTTTCGTAGTAGTTTGTGAAGCTTATCTCCGGATAGAGCCAACGATCTTGTTATTCCGAAATTTATTCTATGTGAACAAGCAAACTGAAGTCGCCGGAGGCCGCCATCAAGAGCTTGGCGGCATATCCTTTCAGAGACGGCGGTTTACTTATTTTCCTAGTGCTGAGCTCTTGAGCCACCCAAAGGGCATGCCGGAGACTTGGTTTTACGTGAAGACCAAGGTGCCTGAAGGGCAACACCCATTGCCGGGTTTTAGACCTGACCGCCTGGATCATAAAAAAGAATATCCTCCCAGGCCCACAGAAACAGAACGGATCCAGCTTCAGCCTCTGATGGACAAGATAGCCGCTTTGATGGCCAATGGTCTTACAGGAGCTGACTTGATCCTTTGCTGGCTTTCCTGGAGGATCCAGCCATTGAGCCTTCGAGACCGGCTGATGTATGAATACTCCGGTTTAGAAGATCCTCAGAGGTATAATAATACGCCTGCTCCTGTGTCAGACGTGGTGAAACAGATGAGGATAATCGTCAACTTACCCGGCGACTATACTGGCGAGTTTTCTCTGAAGCCCTTCACTGAAGCCAATCCACCACCGGCTGTAAGCAAATCTCCTTTAGGCTTCTGTTTTATTGTTTACATTCTTGAGGCTTACCCCTTGCAACTTTCAGGATGATGATCCCTTTTGGGAAGCTCGGCCACAGGTGAAAGAAAAAGAAACCAAAGGCCAGAAGCCGGGCAAACAGGCCGGCTCTCGAGGAGGAAAGAAAAAGAAGGAGACCATCAACTCTTTGGACGCGGATCCTGCTGTCTTAGAATCCTCCAAAGATGAAACATCGGCAAGTTCATAATTTACACCCATTTTTTTCCTTTTCATTAGCGGCTTATGCTTAATAATTTTTCCTTGACACCTTCCAGGGTGAAGAAGAAGAAGACGAACAGGGAGAAACTGAGGTAACTTCCACTCCGTTCAACAATCATTTTTCTAGGAAACCCAGAATTACTGTGAGGAAATATCCTTTCTCACATCCTTTTGCTCGCCTGGATCCCAACTATTCGTTAAAAACAATTCAGCATGCCGCCTTTCTCCAATCTGATTGTGGCGGCTCTAACACTGGCGCCAGCGGTTCTGTCGTTAATAAAAGCGACTCTCATAAGCGCCCGCGTGAGGTGCTTCTCCATCCAACACCTCTGCTCCCTAAAGCTGGTTTGTTTAAACATCAGCTTAATCCCTCTGATTCGGACTATCAGGTTTCATCTTCCTCTGATGACGCCTCAGAGTCGCCAGAGGATTTCGTTATCAAACCAGGGTAAGATTATGATCGCTTCTTATTATCACACCCTTGTGTGATCTCAAAGCTATCAGTTTATTTCAAATCTCAATAAATATGCAGAGTTACCTCCAAGAGACTGAAGCCCTCAACTTCCTCTTCACCTCCGGCGGGCTCCGGAGACCCAGCCAAGGACTCTGAAGAAATAACCAATGACCCTCCGGAAATTCAGGTATCTTTAGAGCCAGAGATGGAAGCACCGGCTGATAACATCGACCAACAGCCGGATGCAACGATATCTTCACCGATTCAGGAAGTGCGACTTTCAGAAGCCGCTGTTATTCCGCCCTCGCACAATATTGAGGAGGGTACTGTTGCTGCTGCTATTGCCACCGCCGCAGACTCGCCGGCGGCTTTGGGCAAATCTTCCCTTGAAGCCATGTCTTCTCAAGGGAAAGACAAGTTAAACCTCTCCTCCTTAGAGAATGCTGATTTAGATGGCCTTCATGAAGCTCTTCAGACTCGATTATTTGAGAGTCAGGAGATCGCCAAAACCTTGGTTAATAAACCAAAGGTGAGATAAACATCATTTTTATTCATAATCCTTATTAGTCGCCCAAACCTGCATATTACTGATTTCATAGTTTTATGGAGGTTTACCAATTTATATTTTAAAAATGCGTAAATGTACACATGTAGTCCCCAAGAACCGGCTGTCTTCTTGAAACAGCCGGGTCTTAGAGCAAAGAACCACATGCGTTTTAAATACAGCAAAGAACCACATGTATTCCCCAAGAACCGGCTGTCTTCTTGAAACAGCCGGGTCTTAGAGCAAAGAACCACATGTGTTTCAAATAGAGCAAAGAACCACATGTAGTCCCCAAGAGCCGGCTGTCTTCTTGAAACAGCCGGGTCTTAGATCAAAGAACCACATGTAGTTAAAAGAACCTCATGGGTTTCAGAAAAAATTTCTTTGTAAAAACTTCGGGTTTGCATTAGCCCCCAAGTGCCATGTGGATTACTTGTAATCGGTATGGAACTTTATCTGCATAAGTAATTTGATCCTTCCTCTTTCTTTCAGGCTCAATTGTCTTCATTAGAGACCCAGCTGGCCGACTCTCAGAGGAAACTGAAATCTGAACAGGAAATGAGAGCCGCCGCAGAAGAGCGGGTTACATCCTTAGAAAAGGCTGCGTCTGAGGCAGCCGCCAAGTTGGTCACCCTGACCACTGAACATGCGAAAGAGAAACAGCTTCTTGTTCAACGCGCCGAAGAAGCTGAAAAACGCCTTCTGCCTATCTCTGCAGAGCTCGGCGGCCTTAAACTTCACATCCGTCAAATGAGCCATGCAATCTTCGGTAAGCCGCCAGATTTCCTGAAGCTTTTTACACAAGTCTCCTAAATAATTTTTAAATTCTGACGTTTTCTTTGCAGGTCCCAGAAGCAATAAGCTGGATAAGGATCCAGCCACACAGCTCAAAGCAGCTTATACTTTCCTCGAGCAACTTTATACTGGAAGCCGTCGTGCAATCCATGCTGCTTTTTATGGGAAGGAAAAACCTTCCGCCATAAAGGGAGTTCTGGAGGCCTTGTCAACTCTTCCTGCTCAACTGAAGTTTGTGAAGGAATCCAGCGCCCGTATCGCCACGATGCACACTATGGCCCGCGCAAAAGCTCATTATGAGGACTTGGAGCTGCAGACTCTTGTTGGCGGCTTTCCCGAAACTTACAAAGGGAAAAAGATCGATCAGGCGACTTACAACGCTCTGAGGAAAGAAACTTTCATCCCCGCAAGTCTGTTGGTAAAAGAAATGAAGCTTGCAAGAGTTCAACCGTCTTATGGCGAAGATGGAAAGAAGGAAAAACTCGACCCTCTGCCGCCTCTCACATTATCTCCTAAAGGCCGTAAGGACGAATTCGCTCATGCTATTGATTCTTCAAACCTTATAGACGCTGAAGAGATCTTCGAGGCTTTTGCCGACGTTGACTGGGATGCTGATCATGACCAGATAAATCCTTCAGCAGACGCGGACCGAGCCGGAGGCGACAAGACCCAGGAGTAAAGCTGGAACCTTGAAAGTCGCCAGCTGCCGAACCTCTTGTAATATATGATCTGAACCATGATTCTGAAATTCCCTCTAGTGGCCTTTTGTAATAGACTTTTAGAAAGATCTTGGCCTCTTGCTTTTAAATGCACACTGGCTTCCTTGGGAAGCAAGCCTAATACCTTGGCATGAAGCTTCCTTATAAAAATTACTCTGGCTGCTTCTGAAAGAAATTGAATCCTTCGTGGACGCTGGCGGCTCTTAGCCAAATATCAAGATAATCATAACACTTTGATAAGAGGTATGCATCATTTGAAACAAGTATTTAACCAAAAACTAATTAGTCATGGCGGCTTATAACCAGCAAACTTGCATAAACATGCTGTAAACAGCGCAATAAACTGGCGGCTCTTGGCCAAATACGAACTTTTAGAAAAGTTCATAAAAATCGTAAGACTCGCAAAGGCAATAAATCTCAAGAAAGTTTTGTCAAACTTGTAAAGACGTAAGAAAGGATGCGAAAGCCCCCAGTATGATGGCGGCTCTTGGATTACCAATAACCCCAACCAAACCAGTTCTTTTCTTCCCGTATGGTGGCGACTTCCATGAAGTTCGGCCCATAAGGTTATTGATTTTAAGATGGTGAAGGCTTCTGGATTACCAGTAGCATCGTCACATCTAAGTTTTTTCCCCCGTACACGGATGAAGGTTCTGGATTACCAGTAACGCGACCCGTTTATTAGGTGCCTGTACACGGATGAAGGTTCTGGATTACCAGTAACACGACCCGCTTATTAGGACTTTAACCCAATATGGCGACTTCTGGATTACCAGTAAGTTCAGCCTCATAAGGGTTGAAGGTCCCAGGATGGTGAAGGCTTCTGGATTACCAGTAAGCATCATCCCATCTGAGTCTTTTAAGCCTGTACACGGATGAAGGTTCTGGACTACCAGTAACACGACCCGCTTATTGGGTGCCTGTACACGGATGAAGGTTCTGGATTACCAGTAACACGACCCGTTTATTAGGACTTTAACCCAATATGGTGGCGACTTCTGGACAACCAGTAAGTTCGGCCCATAGGGTGGAAGGTCCCAAGATGGTGAAGGCTTCTGGATTACCAGTAAGCACAGCCCATATGGGTCTTTTTCATTCGACTAAGTGCAGGGTCCTCCATATGATGGATGGAAAACGACAGATACCCCGAGTTTCAGGGCCTCCAGCTTTTATTCATTATTGATAATATATACAAGAGAGGTATGTACATGATCCCTAGAGCCGGAACTCTAGGTGTAGTAGGGTCTTAGATGAGCTATGTTCCAGGGCCTGCTGGTCTCTTCTTCAGATGTTCGAGACTCCTTTCCAGGCCGGAGATCAATCAGATAATAAGACCCGTTATAAAGATTTTTGCTGACAACGAAGGGCCCTTCCCAGGGAGGCGAAAGCTTATGCATGCCTGACTGGTCTTGAATTAAACGAAGCACCAAGTCCCCTTCCTGGAAAGTCCGGCTTCTGATCCTACGGCTATGATAGCGACGCAGGTCCTGCTGGTAGATAGCAGATCGGGCGGCTGCCAAGTCCCGCTCCTCTTCCAAGGCATCCAGAGAGTCTTGACGAGCCAACTCATTGTCCTCTTCAACGTATGCTGAGACCCGGGGCGAGTCGTGGCGGATGTCGCTCGGTAAGACGGCCTCTGCTCCATAAACCATGAAGAAAGGCGTGAAACCCGTCGATCTGTTGGGAGTTGTTCGTATGCTCCATAAGACGGAGGGAAGTTCTTCTACCCAACAGCCGGGTGTGCGCTGAAGAGGAACCATAAGCCGGGGTTTTATACCACGAAGGATCTCCTGATTGGCGCGTTCAGCTTGCCCATTAGATTGCGGGTGCGCAACAGCCGCCACATCAAGTCTGATATGCTCCTGATCACAAAACTGCTTCATGGCGCCTTTTGAAAGGTTCGTGCCGTTGTCAGTAATGATGCTGTGCGGGTATCCGAAACGGAAGATTAACTTTTTGACAAACTTAACAGCCGTCTCTGCATCCAAATTACTGATGGGCTCTGCCTCCACCCACTTGGTAAACTTGTCAACCGCCACCAAGAGATGAGTCTTTTTGTTACTAGAAGCTTTGAAAGGCCCCACCATATCTAGCCCCCAGACCGCAAAGGGCCATGTGACAGGGATCATCCGAAGTTCCTGAGCCGGCACATGAGCTTGGCGGGCAAACCTCTGACAGCCGTCACACTTCCTAACTATATTCTTCGCATCAGCATGAGCTGTGAGCCAAAAGAAACCGTGGCGGAAAGCCTTCGCCACCAATGACTTAGAGCCGGCATGATGACTACAGTCACCAGAGTGTATCTCATTGAGAATATTCCGGCCTTCATCAGGTGATACACAGCGCTGAAAGACGCCTGTGGCACTTCTGTGGTGTAACTCGCCATTGACAATGGTCATAGATTTGGACCTTCTCACGATCAGACGGGCTTCAATTTCATCAGCCGGCAGGACGCCTCGAGTCAGATAATCCAAGTATGGGACAGTCCAATCCGGGATTCCATGGAGAGCTGCCACCAGCTGGGCCTCCGGGTCTGGGACAGCAAGGTCCTCCTCCGTTGGCAACTTAACTGACGGGTTATGGAGCACATCCAGGAAAACATTCGGAGGCACCGGCTTTCGCTGTGATCCAAGCCGTGACAAGGCATCAGCCGCCTCGTTCTGCCGCCGATCAATGTGATCCACCTGATAACCTTTTAAGCAACCAGCCACATTAGTAACAGCTTGTCTGTAAGCCGCCATGAGCGGGTCTTTAGAATCCCAAGTCCCTGAAACTTGCTGTGCCACCAGATCAGAGTCGCCCAAGCACCTAACCCGGCTGAGATTCATCTCCCTTGCAATCCGAAGCCCATGGAGAAGGGCCTCATACTCCGCAGCGTTGTTAGTGCAAGGAAACATAAGCCGTAAAACATAGCAAAACTTTCCACCTCGAGGGGAAGATATTATAACTCCAGTCCCCGAGCCTTCCAGCTGCCTAGACCCATCAAAATGTATGGTCCAATATGTATTGTCTGGCTTTTCCTCCGGGGCTTGAAGCTCTGTCCAGTCATTGATGAAGTCCACTAAAGCCTGAGACTTTATAGCCGTTCGAGGTACATATCTGATATCATGGGGTCCAAGTTCAATGGCCCACTTTGCAATCCTGCCTGTAGCCTCTCTGTTATGAATTATATCCCCCAAAGGAGCTGAAGAGACCACTGTGATAGGATGCTCTAGAAAATAATGCCTCAGCTTCCGGCTTGCCATGAATACTCCAAAAACCAGCTTCTGCCAGTGTGGGTAACGCTGCTTGGACAAAGTCAGGACCTCACTAACATAGTAGACCGGCCTCTGGACAGGATACTCCCGGTTTGCCTCCTTTCTCTCCACCACCATTGCAACACTAACAGCTTTGTTATTTGCTGCAATATACAGGAGCATTGGTTCCTTGGTGACAGGAGCTGCCAGTATGGGCGGCTCTGCCAGCTGCTTCTTTAAAACCTCAAAAGCTTCTGCGGCGGCTTTCGTCCACTTGAACTCATCTGCTTTCTTCAACAGCTGATACAGAGGAATAGCTTTCTCCCCCAGGCGGCTTATGAAACGACTCAGAGCCGCCACGCGACCCGCCAAGCGCTGGACATCATTTATACACTTAGGCTCGGCCAGAGAGGTGATGGCCTTGATTTTCTCCGGGTTAGCTTCAATTCCACGCTCAGAAACCATGAAACCCAGGAGCTTTCCTGCAGGAACACCAAAAACGCATTTATCTGGGTTAAGCTTCATCTGATAAATCCTGAGATTGTCAAAGGTTTCCTTGAGATCCTCCAGTAAAGCTGCTTTCTTAGCTGACTTGACCACAATATCATCCACATAAGCATGCACGTTGCGACCAATCTGCCTGTGGAAGCAATTTTGCACACAACGCTGGTAAGTCGCCTGGGCACTCTTGAGCCCAAAAGGCATAGAAACATAGCAGAAGGCGCCAAAAGGGGTAATGAAGGCCGTCTTCTCTTGGTCCTCCACTGCCATCTTGATCTGATGATAACCAGAGTATGCATCCAGGAAACATAACCTCTCACACCCCGCTGTAGCATCAATAATTTGGTCAATGCGAGGGAGAGCAAATGGATCAGCTGGACAAGCTTTGTTAAGATCCGTATAATCAATACACATAGGCCAAGTTCCATTTTTCTTCAGAACCAACACCGGGTTAGCCAACCACTCCGGGTGTAAAACCTCAATGATAAACCCGGCTGCCAGAAGCCGGGCTAACTCTTCCCCAATAGCCTTGCGTCTCTCCTCATTGAAACGACGAAGATACTGTTTGACAGGCTTGAACTTAGGATCCACATTAAGGCGGTGCTCGGCGAGTTTTCTCGGTACACCCGGCATGTCAGAAGGTTTCCATGCAAAGATGTCCCGATTCTCACGGATAAACTCGACGAGCGCGCTTTCCTATTTGGGATCCATATCAGACCCGATAGTGAACTTAGCAGAAGGGTCGCCAGGGGTAAACTCCACTTCCTTATTATCTCTGTGAGCCTGAAATTTGAGAGCCGGCTCTCTCTCTATAGAGGGCTTCTTGAGAGGCGTCATGTCCGCCAGGTCTACATTGCTGGCGTAGATTTTGAGCTCCTCTGTGGCACAAGCCGCCTCGGCATACGCGGCATCCCCTTCTTCACATTCTATGGCGACTTTCCGGTTTCCATGAATTGTGATTGGACCCTTGGGACCCGGCATCTTGAGCTTGAGATAAATATAACAAGGCCTAGCCATGAACTTGGCATAAGCAGGCCGCCCAAAGAGAGCATGATAGGGACTCTTGATCCTGACCACCTCAAATGACAATGACTCGCATCTGGAATTATCCTCTGACGTCCCAAAAGCCACATTCAACTTGATCCTTCCAACAGGGTATGCTGACTTGCCAGGTATAATTCCATGAAAAACTGTGCTGGATGGTGTGAGGTTTTTCTCCGTCAACCCCATACGCCGGAAAGTGTCATAATACAAAATATTGATACTACTTCCGCCATCCATCAGAACCTTGGTGAGAGCATAGCCTCCCACCTGGGGTGCTACCACAAGGGCCAGGTGACCCGGATTATCAATTCTGGGCGGGTGATCCTCCCTGCTCCAAGTAATCGGCATCTCTGACCACCTTAGATATTCTGGAACTGCTGGCTCTACCGCATTAACAGAACGTCTCCTGACCTTGCGATCCCTTTTATCTGCACATGTAGTAAACACATGATACTGTCCACTACTTAACTGCTTAGGATTGCTCTGAAACCCGGTCTGATTATTCTGTTGTTGCTGATTGTTGTTCTGCGGGATCTGCTGAAAATGCTGGCCATTGTTGTATTGATTCCCTTGAAACTGCTGACCGCTGCTATTCCCCTGGAAGCCGCCACCAGACCCGCCCGGGTGGTGTGACTGTTGCTGAAAACCGCCAGGCGAGCCTCCACCAGGTGGTCCGAACCCGGGCCCGGAACCCGGTCTGTATCCTCCACCCCCACCACCTGGCGGGTTCTAGAAACGCCAAGCAAAAGCATCCATTATATGGCACTGTTCCCAGGTATGCTTGGCTGGACGCTCTTTAGTGCCGTGTTTTGGGCATGGCCCCTTCAGGAACTCCTCAAAATTTTGTGGCTTAAAAGCTCTGTTATCAGGACCACCCTTCTGAAATTTTGTACCTGCATTTGTATTAGCAACCAGCTCTGACCCGGCTTCTGGGCCCTTACGCTTCTTATCATTGTTCTGCTGCTGACTTTTGCCACCAACAGGCTTTTTACCCTTCGGATCAGAAACCTCTGGCTCATCAACTCCTGGGTCCTTTGTAGGATCAGACTCGGCATACTTGGTGAGAGCATTCATGAGCTCCCCCATATCTTTGACACTCCGTTTGAGCCGCCCTAACTTCTGCGTGAGAGGCTCATAGTGGCAGGCCTTCTCCAGCACCAAAACTGCCTGAGGGGCAGAGATGTTGTCTGAAGAATGAATAATCTCCGCAACTCGGCCGACCCAATGGTGAGCCGACTCTCCCTGCCGCTGAACACAATGCTGAAGATCAATGATAGTCTTTGGACGCTTGCAGGTACCTTGGAAGTTTTTGATAAAATGTTCCCTTAACTCGACCCATGTGTTGATGGAATTCGGGGGCAAATTCTTCAGCCATGTCCGCGCTGCTCCTTCCAACATCATGGTGAAGTATCTTGCACAAGCCTCATCGCTGACTCCCTGCATATCCATGGCCAACTCATAACTTTCTATCCACTGTGCCGGGTTCTGGTCTGGTGTATAACTGGACACCTTCCGCGGGCCTTTGAAATCTCGGGGCAGGGGTGCGCTGCGGAGAGCCGGGCTCAAGCAAGGCACTCCAATGGATCTTCCTGTTGGGGTGACTGTTGTAGTCACGACTGGTGCGAGAGCCGCCGCCTGCGCCGCTGTCTGATCTGCCGCGAGAGCCGCCGTGTGTGCCGCGTGAGTCTCATGTACTCTGTGCCCTGGGACCATAGGATTTGGTGAATATGGCAAGCCCCCAGGCGCACCCCGATGATGGCGGGTGCTAGACACTGCAGGACTTTCAGCATGGCGGCTTCTAGTGCGGCTTCTGTTAGGAGCAGGTGTGGAATGCAGTCGCTCCCGGCTGTAAGAATAATTCGCTTGCTGGACCACAGCGGTTTTCAGCTTCTCGATTGCGTTGCGAGCCTCAATCTCCAGGGGCGTGTTTCCATTGATTGGAAGTCGCGCCAGCGCGGTAGTGGCCGCATAAAGGTTATCCACAGGGTTCGTAAAATGCTCTTGCGCCGTAAGCATCGGCGCCTCTCGGCGTAAATTAGGCTCAACCCGTGGCGGCTCTTCACGACCCGCCAAGTGGCGGGCTTCCGGGTCCGGCGACCTCTGGGGAGTTCCTGTTGCAGGACCACGAATGCGTTCCCCTGGTGGGGTGCTAAACTGCAGGGCCTGACCTTCAATATTGGAGATATAGCGGCTCCGGTGTCGTCGGTGATGAACCGCATCAGACTCTGCCCGGCGTTGCTCCAGATGATAATTCTCCTGTTGCAAACGCGCCGTCTCTTCCTGTATCTCTCGTTCACGAGTCGCCAGACGGACGTTCTCCGCATCAATGCTAGCCTGAGCCTGCACCATCTGACCCTTGATCCTGGCGATTTCCGCATTGAGCTCTGCTTGATTCTCCGCTGTAACCTGTGTGGCCATCAATGTCGTCAACGTGGTCGCCAGCCCCACCAGGGCCTGCGCTGGCGAGACTCTTGGCATCGCATTAGAAGTTCCAGCATCTGCCGCCGGGTCTGGCATGTCAGCCGCCCCTGCCATGTAGACAACAGGGCGAGCGGGCGGGCCTAAAGAATCCTGCGACGGCGAGTTCTGCTGAAAGCCCCCAAGACCCTCCTGATGAAGAGAATAAAGCGACTCTCCACCAGAGGAATAACCACCATCATCGTAAGTCGCCGAGCCTTCTGTGGAAACCGACGATCCAGAGTACTCCACCCCTTGAGTGAAGCCAATGAAGACGTGCCTCTGCCTGGCGGGCTGCGTGTCCTGGACCGGCTTGAAGGTGTTGGCGAAGATATCCGGCCCAGATCCGGATCCGCCGGCGTGCACAGGAGCCGGAAGCCGAGGGGCGGCTCTCGCCACGGCGGGTTGCGCGCGGCGGGCCGTCTCAACGACCTCCGTGGAGGTGACTGGCTTAGAACCGCCAGCCTTCCCAATGAAAACATGAATTCCGCCAAAGGGGACCCGGAAACCGTACTCTAGAGAGTCGGCCTCGGGGCCCCAGTCTGAGTCGTCGACGAGCAGATTGCCGCGCCGACTCCTGGTCATCCGGCCAATCACGTATCCCTCGAGTCCTCGGGGAGGACCCTTTGAATACTCAACACCACCATGCGATTGCCCCACGGTGGGCGCCAACTGTCGTGGTATTTTCACGGCAGATGTCCTCATAGGACTTAATCTCGAAGCCATCGCGTAAGTAGCAGATCGAAGGGGTCAAACGAGGAACACGGAAGGCAATATTTACCCAGATTCGGCCCCTCTCGAGGAGGTAAAGCCTACTCCTGCTAGATGTATTTGAAGATCTTGATTACAAGGGTTTTAAGACTTGTCTAGCCCTAGCTCTCGAAAGCTTTTTCTCTCCCCCTTCTATCCCCGGGGGCTCCCCTTTATATACAGGCGGGGCCCCGGGGCTCACATAAGAGTCCGGGCCGGGATAACAATCCGAGCCCAACTCCCCTTACTTGTTTTCTAAGTTATACCCTTAGGCGGTTTGCACTTACCGCCTCTCTCGGCGGGTCTTGGGCCGGCCCCTCATTGGGCGGCTCTCCTTCTGGGCCTCCATAGAAGACTCTACGGCCCACCTGGGTTTCATGGTTTTACTCCTCGAGACCCGGCCCTGAACGGGCGGGTTTCACCCAAAGATATTTCCCTGACACTCCCGGTGGAGCCAGAACACCGCCGGGGCAATCATCGTGACGGGGATCTACACCAACAACTTCGCCGCCGTCCACACCAACTCTCTCCCTCTCTATGCAGCGGTGTAACACCTCTCTTCCCCGTTGTAATCTCTACTTAAACATGGTGCTCAACTCCATATACTATTTCCCAATGATATGTGGCTATCCTATGATGTTTGAGTAGATCCGTTTTGTCCTTTGGGCTAATTGATGATCGTGGTTGGTATGAGTGTATATTTTATTATGGTGCTGTCCTACAGTGCCCTCTGTCTCGCGCAAACGTGAGGGATCCCCGCTGTAGGTTGTTGCAATGTGTTTATGATTTGCCTATGGTGGGTGGCGTGAGTGACAGAATACACATACGCGGGTAGGTGGGTTGTTGCATATGGGAGTAAAGAGGACTTGATACTTAATGCTATGGTTGGGTTTTACCTTAATGATCTTTGGTAGTTGCGGATGCTTGCTAGAGTTCCAATCATAAGTGCATATGATCCAAGTAGAGAAAGTATGTTAGCTCATGCCTCTCCCACATATAAAATTGCAAGAATGATTACCGGTCTAGTTATCAATTGCCTAGGGACATAACCTTCTTGTTTGACAAAAGCTTTCTACTAAACAACTAACTTTTATTATCTTGCAATTTACTCGTAGTTGTATTCCCGCAAAGTACTTCTAGTTTTATTTGTGCAAACTATCCTATCACCTACAAAATAGTTTCATACTTGTTCTAGGTAAAGCAAGCGTTAAAGTGTGCGTAGAGTTGTATCGGTGGTCGATAGAACTTGAGGGAATATTTGTTCTACCTTTAGCTCCTCGTTGGGTTCGACACTCTTATTTATCGTAAAAGGCTACAAACGATCCCCTACACTTGTGGGTTATCACATAACATTCACCCAATCTGGGTCCTGAAGAGCTTCTTCTACCTTCAAAGGCTCAATACTAGAGATGAATGAATAATGCTCACAAAAATTAGCCAATCGAGTTTTAGAGCGAGTTATTCTCCCGGTTTGTATGCCACCGAAGATTTTCTCTAAAGGATGGATTTTTGTTCACTCTTGCTCGAACTCGAGGTAGCTTTTGCTTGTTGGACGGTGGAGCTTCTTCATCATCATCATCTTCTTCATTTTTGTTAAAGGTGTCGTTGCCTTGAGGTGGTGGTGAAGGTGGTTGTGGTGGATCATCATGATGAACTTCTTCCTCCTCTTCATCCCTTCGTGTACAGCTTGTGGATGCCTCCATGTCATGTTGAGGTTCGCCTTGACGCGAAGTAGGGGCTTCCACTTAAGTTGATGAAGTACTCTCCTTCACCTCCATGGGACGAATCTTGCCGATAGACAAGTCTTGGATAGTTTCCGAAGGTTCCTTGTCTCCTACATCATTTGGCAATTGTTCGACTTGAAACCATTAGATTCATCAAACTTCACATCTACCATCTCTTCAACTTTTCGAGTGAAGTTGTTGTAGACACGGTAAGTGTGAGAGTTTGATCCGTAACCGAGTAGGAAACCTACATGAGATTTAGGAGCAAATTTAGAACGACGATGCTTATCAAGAATGTAACACTTGGAGCCGAATACTCGAAAGTATCCAACTTGGGGCTTGTTACCGGTGAGTAGCTTGTATGCCGTTTTACCGAGAAGCTTGTGAAGGTAGAGTCGGTTCGTAGCATGACAATCTAAAAGCTATTTCCACAGCTTCTGCCCAAAAGTGTCTTGGCATCTTGTATTCGTCGAGCATCGTTCTAGCCATCTCTATAAGAGTCCGGTTCTTCCTCTCAACAACTCCATTTTGTTGAGGTGTGTACGTAGCCGAGAACTCATGTGAAATCCCTTCTTCGTCAACAAAGGTATCCACATTTGTGTTCTTGAACTCCGATCCGTTGTCGCTCCGAACTTTCTTGATCTTCACTTCGAATTGATTTTGTGCTTTGCGAGCGAAGTTCTTGAAGATCTTTTGCACCTGCGACTTATCATCAAGAAAGAATACCCACGTAAATCTAGAAAAATCATCAACTATAACTAGACCAAAGGAATTTCCACTGAGGCTCTTGTAAGCATTGGGACCAAAAAGATCCTTATGAAGCAACTCGAGTGGTCTCCTAGTAGTCATGATATTCTTTATGGGATTACTTCCACCTACTTGCTTTCCAGCTTGACAAGCACTACAAAGTCTATCTTTGTCAAAGATAACATCTTTAACACCAAGTATGTGATCACCTTTGATGAGCTTGTCTAGATTACGCATACTAACATGTCCTAGCCTTCTATGCCAAAGCCAACCTTTAGAAGATTTTGCAATAAGACAAGTACGAGGTTTGGATCTCTTAGTGAAATCAACAATGTATAGATCACCTCTACGGAAACCGGTAAAGACCATGCTATGATTGTCTTGACGAAACATTTGGCAATCTACTTTGGTAAATAGAACATTAAAACCGAAGTCGGCAAGTCTAGATACGGAAAGAAGATTGTAGCCAAGGGATTCAACAAGCATGGCATTTTGAATAGAGCTATCATGAGATATGGCCACCTTACCAACACCAGGTACCTTACCCTTGGAGTTGTCTCCAAAATTCACATACCTTCACGGTCCATGGTTTGGTGTGATCTCTTGAAACATGTCTCTATCTCTGGTCATATGATCGGTGCATCCACTGTCGAGAATCCACTCTTTTCCTCCGGACATGTAATCCTTCAAGTTTGCCATGAGACTAAGATTCTTCATAGTCTTCTCATACTCGATGTCGAACAATTCATCTTCATCATAGTAGCCATGTTCCACATTGTCATCATCAAGTGGGAAATCCTCGTCATAAGAAACAAGAGATTCGTTAGAGTTGTGATCATGACAATGTTCAAGATTATGAATGCGAATGGCTTCAACAATGATGTTGTTGATAGTTATGACATCTCCTTTATGACGCATGAGGTCTCTAAGCTCAAATAGATATTCGTCAAACTTAGGATCACTAGGCATCATTTTGTGAAAATTAATAGATTTATGAAGAATTTCATCAAGATTACTCAATGAATTATTTGGATATCGTTTCTCCAAATCATTCCACAAAGCATAAGCACATTCAAAATTCTTCATTTGATCAAACACAATTCTAGGCAATCCTCTAATGATAAGATTAACAGTTCTAAGATTACGAAGCATATCAATTTGCTCTTCGTGTGTGGGATGTAAAGGATCAATGGGAGGCACATAAGGGCTCTTAACATGCTTGCTCAAATGGAATTCATTGAATAACTCAAGCATCTCATATTTCCATTGACTATAGTACTCCCCATCGAGAATGGGCACTCTACAACTAAGACTCCCCAAACTAGTCACATTCATCTTCCTCCAATGGTGATAAAACCAAGGCTATGGAGACCAAAGCTCTGATACCAATTGTGGGATCACTAGAAGGGATGTCTAGAGGGGGGTGAATAGACTACTTGACAAATTAAAAACCTAACCTTTTCCCAAGTTAATTGGTTGGCAGATTTTAGCAATTTTAACAAGTCCAGTGGACCCTACACATGCTAGTCAACAAGTATGGCAGCGGAAAGTAAAGACAAGCATATGTAAGAGAGTAGAGATAGGAAGTTCAAACACAACAGATGACACGAAGATTTTTCCCATGGTTCCGATAGGTGGTGCTATCGTACGTCCACGCTGATGGAGACTTCAACCCACGGAGGGTAGCGGTCGCGAGAGTCTACGGATGGCTCCACCCATAAGGGTCCACGAAGTAGCAACCTCGTCTATTCCATCACGGCTTCCGTCCACGAAGGACTAGCCTCACTATGGGTAGATCTTCACGAAGTAGGTGATCTCCTTGCCCGTACAAACTTCTTGGTTCAACTCCACAATCACGAATAAGGAGGCTCCCAAGCGACACCTAACCAATCTAGGAGGCACCGCCCTCCAAAAGGTAATAGATGTGGTAGTATGATGAACTCCTTGCTCTTGTGCTTCAAAAGATAGTCTTCTCAACACTCAATCACTCTCTCACAGGTTTGGCACGGGTAGAAGAGATTGATTGGATGGAAAGCAACTTGGGGAGGCTAGAAATCAAGATCCATATGGTTGGAGTGCATGATCTTGACCTCAACACAAGGGTAGGTGGTTCTCTCCAGAAAACTGGATATGGCAAGTGGGTGTATGTTTTGAGTGCTTCTCTGTGAGTGAGAGGTGGTGGAGGGGCATATATAGGCTTCTCCAAAAATCCAACCGTTACAACATTATTGCCCAAGTCGGTGAAACCGAAGTGAAAACTCGGTTATACCGACTAGTGCAAAGTGTGGCAACTTTGGCGTTTTCGGTGACATCGATATATGAATCTCGGTGGTACCGATATGGGTGACCTAGGCAGTTACCAAAACTCGGTGAGACCGATTCGTCAAACTCGGTGGGACCGATTTTAAGAAATTGGTTAACAGAATGTTGGTCACTGGTTTTGGTTGCACCGAATGGAATGTTGGTAGTACCGTGATGCTAGGGTTTGGTTTGGCTTCTGTCTAGTGTAAAACTTGGTGGATACGAATGGGAAATGTTGGTGTCACCGAATTTTGACTTTTGGCTTTGGACAGAAAATTTGTATAGGAAAGTGAGTGAGTATTTTTGGTGGCTAATCTCTAAGCACTTGAGCAACCAAATCATCATATTTACCTCATCCCCTTTTAATAGTATTGGCTTTCCTATGGACTCAAAAGTGATTTCTCACAAAATGTAAAATGGAGAGTCCTTGTATATTAGCTTTCCTTTAGTTTCCTTTTCTTTTGTTTTACTTTCTGGTTACATCTTGTAACCTTGTACCTTGTATGCTTTTTTAATAATAAAGGTTTGAATGCTATGGGGTTTTCCCTACAGTTCCCAGTAAAAAAAAAGCATGGCCAATCCTATTCCTTCCTTTCCTTGGGGAGGTTCTCCACACAATCCTTAGACAATCCTCTCTGTGGATTAAACCTGAAATAAACTAGATAGAACTATTAGTCCAAGAGACAATGTATGTTGTCATGAATTATCAAAACCACCAAGGGAGCATATGTGCTTTCACTATAGCGCCTGCTCTCAAGCTTGTTCACCTGAAAACAAACTCTGAATTTCTATGCTCCTTCCCTGTCCATGGCAAACAAAACAGAGAAGATGAGCAACGACATCCCGCTCACGAACGAGGACCGCCTCCCGTGGCTGGAGTTGCTACGCGACGCCATCTGGGACCGACTGGGCCACGGCGAGGAAGTTGCCATCAGCTGCTCGGCGTTGTGGCTCAAGTACAGGGAGGTGTTTCGGGAAGGGGATGATGCCTACTGCCTACAACGCAGGGAGCTATGCGGCCTGCAGATTGTGGTGCCGGAGCGAGTGGGCGAAGGCGGCGGAAGGGGGCCACTTCATGCCGGCAAGCCTGGTATGGAGCCAGCTCGACCTGCTGGAGATCGACGCGGCCGAGGGGATCACCGTCGTCAACGCCACGGTGTCCGCGAAGCATGGAGGAGGAGAGCACCAACTAAAGCAACCAACCGAGCGAAACTGCTTTTAATGTGACACTAAACCGCTCAGGGTCTGATTAAAATGATTTTGACATTTTCACGGCTGAAACTATACCATAATTGAGTTTCGAGGGTTATGGAGACATTGAAAGGGATTTGGGGTTGAAAACTATACTTTTTTCTTTTTGCATTAGTCGTTCTCCTTGCTTGCTTGGGAGAGCTCCTAGCCCCCTGCACAACGCAGGTCTAGGCATCAAAACACACATTCCCTGCTAAATTATGGGTTCGCCTAGTGTGGTGCGGAGCGCTTGCTTTTTCAATACATTTTTTTGTTTTCTTTATTTCCTTTTTTTTAATTTTCATTTTATTTACAATTTTTAAAAATGTTGACGAATTAAAAAACGTGCATGACTTTTATGTTTTTGAATTTCATATGGTACTAATATTTAAAATGTCACGAATTAAAAAGAATACCCACACTTGATTTTTTAAATGATTTGTAAAAAAATGAAATGAAAAAATATCTAATTTTATTTTAATATTTTTTTTGCCTTTAAAAAAAATGAATTTTAAAAACTTAATGAAATTGAAAAATGCTCGTATTTTTAAAAGTTTATGGATTGCAATCTTCTGTTAATTTTTTTTCACAGATTTTAGAAAATATCCTGATTTTCTGAAAACTTAGTACTTTGTACTGCAAAAAGGAATTACATTCTGGGTGGAGGTAGAAATTAATTTTAATTTGTTTTTTTACAGGCCCAAATGCTAATCTTTTTGCCTAACAAGTTTCAGGTAACATTTGGATGTGACAAAAACACATAAAATTTTTGTTGGAATTTTTTCAACATTTCAAAATTTCATGGGCAGAAGCACATGCTTCCGGAGCCGAATTGCATTTCCAATAACACTCTTCGTTCTTAATGATATGACACGCAATTATCTTGCGTGTTCTCAAAAGACGTACCCTAGGTTTTTTTTTTTTGAAACGGAGGCAAAACTTTGCCTCATCTTATTAATTAAGAAGTTTAGACAAAGTTTCAAGTTTACAGGATCACGCGGGTCTAATGAAAACAGAAGGAATCACTCTCCCGGAATTAAATTGCTCAGAAGTTTAGCCCCGGCTATGACCCATGTCTTGGCCTCGTCCTTCATTATTGCCACCACTCTCGTGGACGGAGATTCCTTGTTACGGAAGACCCTAGCATTTCTCTCGTTCCATATTTCCCAGCACACAAGCATGTGCAGGGAGATTGCCGCCTTTCTAGAATAGCCAGGTCGTCCATCATTGACGGACCACCATTGCTTGACTGTTTGCAGACCACTCCATAAGGGTGTTGCAGACTGTATCCCCATATAATCATAAATCATGTTCTAGACTCTTATGGTGTAGCGGCATTTGAACAGAAGATGGGACACTGATTCCGGCTCCCTTTTGCACAACTGATAAAGGCCGCAATTTGGCCACCCTCTGCGCTGCAATCTGTGAGAAGTCCATATTCTATCTTGAAGAACTAGCCAAGAGAAGAATTTAAACTTGGGGAGTGCCCAAATCTTCCAGACCATTCTCGGCATCTCGGAGTTAATCAAACCCGCAAACTGCATCCGGTAAGCAGTGGCCGCAGAGTAGCAACCATCATTGGCAAATTTCCAGTGAACGACATCTTCAATGTCCGGAATGAGGTTGATCTCTTAGGTTTTGCACCAAACATCAAATAATTGCTGGATAATTTTTATAGAGATCCCCCCTTCGATGTTGATTTGACGGATCCAATCGTTATTAATCATTGCCTTGGCAACTTGGGAGTTTGTTCGCTTAGAGAGGGCGTAGATGCCCGGAGCGATATCCTTCGGTTATTGACCATAAAGCTAAGGAGCGTGCCAGAAATTGGCCTTCTTGCCATTGCCGTCAGTGATCACGGTCGCCTCGTAGAATAAATATTTGTCTTTGTCATCACACGGAGTTTTGAAGCCAACCCATGCCCTTTGAGGATCCATCCAAGCAAACCAAAGCCAATGCAGGCGGAGCGCCCTTGCAAATTTGTCCATATCAAGGATTCCAAGACCTCCAAGAGAGATTGGGCGACATACCGTTTTCCAATTTACCTTGCACTTCCCACCCGAAACGTGATCATTTCTGGCCCACAGAAAAGCCCTCTGAATCTTGGTTATACTCGCATTGATTCCGTGTGGAATGACAAGCACGGTGATGAAGTAGATCATGAGTAAAGTTAAGACCAACTTGACAAGGCAGGACCGGCCCGCTGAGTTAATGTTGTTTCCTTGCCAAGAAGGGAGCTTAGCAGCCACCTTGTCCACCAAAAATTGCAGTTGACCATCTTCAGTTTCTGAGTGGATAGCGGCATGCCAAGATACCGAAGAGGGAATCCCACACGGGTGACAGGAAAAATGTGGATGATATCATCGAGGTCAATGTTACCGCAACGGATCGGAGCCACGATGCTTTTTAGAGGGTTCGCCACAAGACCCGTAACCTCTCCAAAACTTTTCAAAATAGCTGCCAGCTGTTCTATATCCTCTTTGATGGGGGTGACAAAGATGGCTGCATCGCCGACATATAAAGAGGTGCATAAGGTGGTGGCACGACCACGCAATCGATGTTGTAATCCTTGATCCATTGCTTTGGCGAGCAGTTGCTGCAAAGGATCGATGTCAATGACAAAGAGCAAAGGGGATAGCGGATCACCCTGACGCAACCCCTTACCGAGCGTAATGGGGTCTCTCGGAACGCCATTGAAAAGCAACCTCGAAGATGATGATGCCCAAAGGGCCGCCACCCAATTCCTAAATTTGGGAGGGAAACCTCTGCGTTGCAGCAAGTCCAGCAAATAGTCCGAGCGAATTGAATCAAATGCTTTCTTAATGTCAAGCTTGAAAAGCAAGGATGGCGTGTTTGTCCTGTGTAGCCGGCGACTGAACCCTCGTAGAAACATGAAGTTGTCGTGAATACTTCTAGTCTTGAGGAACGCGCTTTGCGCCCTGGAAACCAGACCGTTCATGAAAGGGGCTAGCCGAATGGCCATGATCTTGGCAATAATTGTGGCGAAGGCATGAATGAGGCTGATTGGACGGAAATCTGCAATGTCTTCCGCCCCTTCCTTCTTAGGGAGTAAAACGATATTTGCCGAGTTTAGCCAATGCAGATTGGTGGTCTGCAAGTTGGAGAAGGAGTTAATAGTGCTCATCATGTCCACCATGATGATCTCTCATCACGATTTGAAGAATGCGCCAGTGAACCCGTCTGGCCCCGGAGCCTTGTCCCCGGGCAATTGCGTTATGGCCGCCAACACTTTCGCTTTTATTAAATTGTCTCCCAGGATGGAAAGATCACAATCGTCGAAATGAAGGGCATGAGACTTACGAAGTCATCGTAGGCGCCTCATCGTCGACGGAAACGTCTCCTCCCACTGAATGCGCATTGTCAAAAATACTGAAATAAATTCAAAAATAAATGCGAGCACCAGAATACCATAGTCCCTCTAACCATCCAACCACAGATTGGTTTACATGCAAACTTATAGGTTTGAGAGTAAGAGAACATGCAACTTGTAAGACATGCCTAATAAGGGAAGGGAAAAAAAGGAAGGAAAGATTTTCTCCCGTCGGGATCGTGCCGAAACGGGAAGAACGGTCTCGAGCGCGATCCCATCCTATCCGCTCCACGCAGCTTCGGGAGGCCGACGTCGCGAGAAAGCTGCACCAGTCAACCGCGCTCCCACCCGCGGCTAAACCACCGCCAAGCGAACCGGCAGTCGGCAGACGCCCCCACCCACTCAGCGGTAGCCACCAACGCGAGTACCTAGAGCGCACGGCTACCGGCATGGGCGACGTGGCCGTGGCAGCGGGCGGGCTCTCCTCCCCGCCGACCCCGCCGCCGCCGGAGCTTGGCATGGTGGCGCACGCCGTGGAGCGGCTGGTGGCGCGGAACGACGCGCTGCTGCTGCTGCACGCGGAGCAGAGCAGCAGCGAGGGGATCACCGGGATGGCGGCGTTCGAGGGCACGGGCCCGCCGCGGATCGGCGTGGCGCAGTACCTGGAGCGGGTGCACCGGTACGCGGCGCTGGAGCCCGAGTGCTACGTGGTGGCCTACGCGTACGTCGACCGGGCCGCGCACCGCCGCCCGGCGGCCGCCGTCGCGTCCAGGAACGTGCACCGGCTGCTCCTCGCATGCCTCCTCGTCGCCTCCAAGGTCCTCGACGACTTGTAAGTTTTCTTTCTCTTCTTCCTTCCATGCTGCTCGACGACCGAAGCAAGAACAGAGTTGGAACTTTATCACCATTGCTGTCAAGCTAGACAAGAACAGCCAGAGAAAGCATAACCATCACGTACTAATGATGTTACTAGCTACTAAGATAGTGCCGTACGACCGAAGGGCAGAGCTACAGACCAACCATGACACCACAACCAACTTTGGAAAAACATGGCCACAATAAATAGATCAAAATCTAGAGACGGCAATGGAGAATACTATAGTGGTACTTTGTATGGCAGTGACGCACTTTCATTCAAATGGAAGAAAGGGAAGGGGCGTGTACGATTTTGCCTGTGCTCGATCCTTGTCACATCAGTCGGTTGGGTGTTACCACAGTACCACACACTCAAGTATAACGACTGGTAGGTGTAGTACGTACACTGGCTATGTATGTAGCGCTTCATGCATGATCCATCCGTATTTAAGTATGTCGTCGTCAAACAAAAGTTTAGACTTTTCAAAGTACAGTAGTACATGACAGGTACTCATGCATTCATGTCTGATACTACCTGCATAAATAACGTCTTGATCAGATAGATCACGGAAATAATACTGCATGCATGATTGCTGCATGACGCTGATAGTGTGTATAGTTTATCCGTTTCTCTTCGGAACATCCCCTTAAAAGTTTACACAAATATTAAATTTACTTAAAAAAGCTTTCATGATATTAGCCTGCAGATCAAACGTATTAAACCTACCGCCGTAGTCGGTCCTGTTGGTTAAATATATAATCAAACTTAGATATCAGAAAACACGGACGCGCTACGTTATGAAAGGAGGGAGTACATTGAACTGGATTTAAAAAATGTTACTTCTGCCCTTTAACTTGTAATCCTCACGTTTAATCTGTGATCGAAATCTGTAAGCTTTTGTCGGGTGCCTTTTTACTTGCAAGATACGTACGCACGTTCTATGGTGAAATTAATAACTGACGATTAACTTAACCCTGTGTTGGATGTTGAGACGCGTGCAGCCACCACGACAACGCCTTCTTCGCGCGCGTGGGCGGCGTGAGCAACGCGGAGATGAACAAGCTGGAGCTGGAGCTCCTCGGCGTGCTCGACTTCGAGGTCATGCTCAGCCGCCGCCTCTACGACCTCTACCGCGCGCACCTCCACAAGCAGCAGACCGACGACCACCACGACACGTCCAACAAGCCGGATCAGGAGCCCTCCAGGGTCGACGGCGGCGAGGAGGACCAGGATGATGACCGGATCACGCGGCTGCCCGACTGGAGCCAGCAGGCACCGCCGGCGAACGGCGCGCGGCGGCACTCGTCGTCGCAGGCTCCGTCGCGGTACTCCTAGGTAGCTTCTGGGCTAGGCCACGTACAGCGATCAATTTGCACATTAACTAACTATACGTACTGCATGCCCGGATTCGATGTGTATGGACGGTGAATAGAGTGCACTAAGTGCATCTCCAAACCCGCAAACCTCCAGTGTGCGTCGCCTCCCGATGCGTTTGGACCGTGAAAGTCATCTAACGCGGTCATGTATCAATCCGAGACACGGTCCGGACGTATTTTCTTCCGCAAACCGAAGACAAACTGAGGGCTTTGTGGGAGTCCGGACATTTCTCACACCCGCTTTTGACCCTCCTGATACACACAAATCCCTCCTCCCTCGCCCCCGCACATTCCTGTCCGGCATCACTTATCCGCATTCATACTGTTGTAGAGCGCATCACTCCATATTGAAGACAGTTCAGGACGGACGTGACCTCTCATTGCCTCTGCCGTTGAAGCGGTGTGCCGGCCAAGGGCGCCGCTCTCTGCACGCTTGGCTGAACATGTCTCCTTGCCGTATTCAAACGCCTCCAATTAACCCGTGTGGAAGCCGAGGAACCTACTCCGGCCACATGTCCGTTTACGAGCGGGCCGACATTAAACGCAACACCGGGCAAGCTCTTCCCGTCCGGCCTCTATTTAAACGAGACCAAACGCCGGGCAAGAATCGCACCACCAAGTCCGCCCCCCATGTCCTCCTTCTCCAACCTTTCGATGCAATCCAACGAGTAGGAAGAGCAGTTCTGTGACATAAGAGCCGGCTGGATGGCCCGCCGAGCCCATCGAATACGAACGAGGCAGCTCGCTGCTCCACCTCCCGCGCCTGGCCCGACGGTGCAAGGTGCCCCCCCCCCCCAAGCCGACGCGTGGTTCAGCAACTCGCTGCTCCAAGCCAGCTCACTTAGGAGTGGCGAGTTGCTGCCCGGCACGGCGGGGAGCATAGCGGCACGGGCATCATCCCTGCCGTCGACGACGCCGCGTCTTACCACACATCCCATGCCTACATTGCTGCATCCCGTGCCTGCGACCGCGCCATCTGCCGTCAACGCGTGCGTAACCGTGTCGTGCCGGCAGAGAAAGAAGCCGATTGCGCGGAGATCGATTAGTCGGTGGATGCGCGTCTGCGTCCACTGCCAACAACGAGCGAAAGTCGAACACGGGAGGCCGCCGCCGCTTGGATCCTAGGAAGGCCACCGCCGGCATGTCGCCGGCTTGTACAGTCGGTGACCTGTCTGTTTTCTTCTTTATCTCAGACCATCGCTGGCCCCACCTGGGCTCCACGGCAGCGGAGCCGCCCTTTCCCCTCGGGTCGAAGCACCATCTTTGTCACTCCGATGAGCGGCGCAACCGGACATAGGAAAGATACGCGGGAAGAATATACCTCCGGGGCTCCCGGCTGTTTGGTGAGCGCGGGCTGCCGGGCATGAGGAAGACAATGGGATCCGTCGCGGCCGGCCGTAGATTAGTGTAGTGTATCTGTGTTGTGGGAGTGGAGCTCCGCGCGACCGTACGTGCACATAATTTGGCCTTTTTAGTTAAAATATGTTCAAAATGTAAATATTTCGTCCGGTTTGTATGAAATATGTCATGTTTATATGAAATCCAGCCGTGTTTGCACGAATTTCGTCTGGTTGGATCGAACTATTGTCAAAATGTATGGAGCTACGGTTGGATGGTGGCCTCCCGCATTCGTGTCCGCGGACTGGTACCCCCTGTACGCGGACGGATGCGGAAGGAAATTTGCGGGTCGCCGTTGGATATGCCCTCAGACTGGAGCTAAAATTGGTACAGTGTTTTCGCCATCCCCCGTGTTGGCTTTGGAGACGATCCACGTCATGCCGGTTCGCCTCCCCTCTACCTTGGATTGGTGGTTTAGCTGTGTTTTTTTTCTCTGTTCGGGTTGAGCTTCCCTTGTCTCGCTGCTCCGGCTACCATGTCGAGCGCTTCTCATGTATGTGTGTGTGGTATGTGTTGTATCTTTTTTGTACTCACTCTGCTCTTCTTCTATCAACGAAATGATATGCAAGCTTTGCGTCAGGAAAAGTTAAGTGTTTCTGTTTTTTTCCTTGTGTGTGTATGTGTGTATGATTGTTTGTTTTAGTTTTTTGTTTCTTTATGTGAGTTGTTGATGTGTGTGGTGTGCCACATTCAGTTCAGTTCGTCCACCCTTAGAAAAAATGGCACAGATAGGCACCAACCGGTTGGCCCAATAGTTGGTCCCATCATGCCTTATCCGCCCGATGTAGCAAGCCAGGGCCGTCCGATCAACGCGTGAGCCCCACCATCATAACGTTGCAGCAAAAAACACCTGAAGGTGTTGCAACCGTTACACACCCCCACCCCAAGGAAAGCAGGGGAGATGTGTTCCCTCCGTGTCGGTATGTCCCTTGCGGTGGCCGGATCCCGCCTGATAATTGCTTCCAGTTACCGGCTCAGCTCTCGGCGGTGCTCTCCCACGCACCACGCGACCTTGGATTGTTGCAAACATGCCTTACATCCATGAGTAGTTGCTTGCTGCCATGGATCTGGGCTCGAGCTCTGGGATGAGCTCCGTTGTCGTTCATGACCAAATTCCTCTGAGGCGGCTAGACACTGGTAGTAGTGGACCGGTCCTGCAACGGTACGTCAACCCTGGTGTGGTCTTCGAGCATGCAACAAGCCATGGCCAAGATGAGTTTGATGTGGTAAGAAAACCTAGATCTTTCCCTCATAAACTATGTTGCAATGCTTGATTTCAGTTGATGAGCATCACACGAAACAATTGTTGCAAATAAAACATACTTCTGTGGGTTATTCTGACATTTTATGAAACTGGAATAATGCTAGCAAATGTTTCTTATGTGTTTTCTCGGAAAATATTGTTACAACTACAAAATGCACTTGCTACATGCTACATAAAGGAATTGGTTCAAAAATGGAAACAAAAAAGGTGGTACATACTTCATGCTACAAGTTGCTTGTCACGCTATGCTACATGCTACTACATTCAAAAACTATATGGGCGCTATATGCTTTCATTATGTTATGATTTGCTATTGCCTTCAAAAACAAGACAAGAAAAAATAATACATGGGTGCAAAACAAAAAAAAACATGTGCTGGTTGTAAACATTCTGCTATGATTGTAGCAACAAACATGTTCTGGATTTGTGTTCACATGTTGCATTAGCTATGGTTGGCTTTTTTGTATGATTTTTGAAGCAGCAACAAAAATTGACTTGGGAGCTGATTTTGTTGCAAAATGATGCTCTGGAGCCATCGATTTTCGTTGATGCTGATGTGTAAAATGTTGTGGAGCAAGAAGAATTAGATGGCATTGATTTGAATGAGCCTTCGGAAACGCATAGTGAAGGCACCTTGTAGCAGAATGTGGATGGTGTAGCTCATGACAATGGCCAAGATGCCGCTAACAATGCCGAGGAAAATGCTACAACACTTGTTGATGAACCAGATGAAGATGTATCGTCGCAACCAATTGTCCCTTTTCTTGGAATGGTTTTTGACAATGTTGATGAAGCACAATGAGTGTAGAATGATTATGCAATGAAGACGGGCTTTGGAACTCGAATTGTGACATCAAGGCACAGTAGAACAAGAGGCTCTGTGGAGAAGGGCATTTTAATTAAGAGAGTTTTGAGTGGATATACTCCCGGAAAACTAGTTCCAAGAATGACGGTGGAAGCCTTTTTTATGGTGCTGCAACAAATCAATGTGATGATGCTGACATGAGCTGTGCTATGTTGGAGATATTCCCTAGAGGCAATCATGTATGATGATATTTCCTATGTGTTTATGAATAAAGATAGTCCTTGCACATTATCAATGATGTGTATTAACAAGTACGTGACTTTTTTGTGAGACTATGCATTGTATGATGACTGTCCTAAATGTTCCCTAGTCGAAAGGGCCGTGTGGACGCGCAGCCAGTTACACTAGCATATGACATGGTGGATGGTCCGGTCTAACTGACCATGTAGCATTTGTAACACCCCAAAAATTTAACCATGTTTTATTAATTAAATTTTTGCCAGGAAATTAAAATTTTATTTTCTGGACCATTTATTGATTTCAGAGTCACTCCTTTCTTCTGAATTGTGGAGTTTTCCCTCCAATTAGAAAACATTTCAAAAATATTGTTGGACTTGAATACCTTCTCAAGAATATTTCTTTTTGTTTTATGATTAGTGGAAATATTTCTATAATTATTTTTCCTAGCTTTATTTCTTTTAAAATGGTTTCTCATAATTTTTAGAGCCTCATTTGCACTACAACCAGTGGAAAACTTCATTTAAAAATTCTACAAAAATTTGTAGAAGACATATGAGGTTCCTACATCACTTTTATGCAAAGAAAGAACTTTGTGTTTTGAAAAATTTGAGCAAACCATCCTCATCTTCATTCTGGTCCAGTTTGGTAATTTGTACTGCAACCCCATTTTATCTTGCCCTATTGCCCATGAGATTTTTCCTACTTGTGGTCCACCCTACCAAACTCTTAAGTCCAGGAGATCAGATCCATTAGAAGATTTTAAGCACATGCAATAATGACTTTTATTTTCTGTTCAGAACTGTAGTTTTGCAAAACTTGCACTAGGAAGTTTTTGCTTTGCCCAAGCTAACCATGCCATCCTAGCCTACACCTAAAGAGACCCCAACCTGGAGTTTTTAGCCACCAGAAGAGATGCCTAGATGCCCTTGGCATTTCATCAAACAGGTTAGGTGCATGGCCAGATTTGGCATGCTCTCAAACTTGCATTAGGAAAGTGCTCAACTGGCATAATCAGCATGTCCACTAGATCCCTAGAATCCACGTTAGTGACCCTGTTAAGTTTGTGGTACACCAGAGCTCTGCAAATGTTTCTGTCATTTAGTCGAGCACCTTGAGCACGTGCCCAGAGCGCGCATTTTGTACGCGCCGCACCCGCATCGCAGCGCCAGCCGACCTCGCCCCCTGATCCTTATCGGCTCGCAGAAGAGTGCTGGAACACCACCGCCACCTCACCCCGTCCGCTAGCGCCGCTCGACTGCTGCTCTGCGCAGTTCAAGGCCAACCGCATGGCCATCTTGGCGGCATGCCTTCGGCCGTAGAGCGCCCTGCTGCGGCAGCGCCGTCCAAGCGTCCTCCGCTCGCCAGCTCGCCCAGGGAACAGCTCGAGCTCATCCTCGAGCGCGTCCGCTAGCACCGGCCATCGCCTCGTCGCCCCCTTGCAGCAGGCCGCCGAGCTTATCCCCAGCCGCTACGGAACCGACGTCGCCGCGCTATAAATAGGCTGCCCGAGGCTTCCCTCTCGACCTCAGTAAACCTCTCAGGCCCCAGCGAACCCATTCCACCCCTCCATTGCACCCTAGATCAAGCCATGGGCGAAAACCCCTCTCAGCCGAAGCTTCCGCCCGCCATGAGCGAAGCCCTGCTCGATTCTGAGCCCTCCGGCGACCTTCTCCACCCTCATGAGATGCGGCCCACTCTTCTGAGCTTGTGGGTATGCCGAGCGTCGAAGATGGGGTCTCCTGGCGTCGGCAAGCCTCGCCGGAGGATCTCTCTGTTCTCGCCCCGGGCGCGCGGGAGGAAGAGGATAAAACCGACAGGCGGGTCCCACCTGTCGGCGAGACAACCGACCTCCCAGGCAGCGCACCAGTGCAAGTACGCTTTCCCTTCGGGAAAACGTAACCTATCAAGTACGCCTCCCTATTTCAGAAGCGCATTCGGGTCAAAGCGTTTTCTTTTCTAATTGATTTAAAAATCTGATTTTGACCTGAACTTTGACTGGCTCTAGTTTCTAAACCACAACTCCAATGGACCTGATTCTTTTTCTGGTGTCTCTCAAATTCCACCTAGTTTATTGTCATATTTATTTGAAAAAATTTCCAACAACTTTTCAGTACTGTTTTGAACTATGTGTTAATTTGAATATTTTCAAAACTAGGATTGGAAGGGAAGTTTAAAACTTTCAAAAAAGCTTTGGAGTGCACCTCATCTCCCTGCACCTCGAAGGCAAGCATTCTGAACCCTGGCATAATATTTGTTGTGTGTTGTTTGATGTGATTACAACACCAAATTGACATGAAGTATTCGTTATTTTATGTGATGATTGGATCATGCTCATGAGTGCATGATGAAGATTCCTTGCTGTTGGAATTGATATGCTTGTGACAGTATTCACCTTCGTATGCCTTTCATGCCTACCGGAAGGAAGCCGGAGAAGTCTCTGTCTTGGGTAGACATGAGCCTGATACTGATATTTCGTTGGAGCGAGTATGATCAGTAGGGTATGGTGAGGTATAACGAGTGGTGATTCTGTCTATTGGTATGGAACAGATTTGTTATGCTAATCATGCAGGAAATACTTTAACCTCCTGAGTCGACCGTAGATCGAGTCTTGTGCCAGCAACCCCCATACTTGCTTCGTGCTACCACTTGTCCCTGCCTCAGGTAGGGTACGGTTCAGTAAGTTGTCAACCCCTTTCTTAGCACACACCGTACAGAGAGGCCATGGTGGAAGATACCGGCTGCATCCGGTAGGCATGCCACCTGGTCCGGGGGCATGGGTGTTTCCGGTTGGAGCCGAGGGGGTAGCTCCCCTAGTTTGCGCGCGTTATAAATTTTGTGATCCCATGCTAGTCGAGGTTGCAGCCTCCCCACTTAGAGTTTTGCTTAACGGGTGTCGTGGGTGATTCCAGACACCGGTAAGTTAAGCTGGTGTGTGCGGGTCAGGTGTGTTTTCAATTAAAAGACCGTAAGCGGAATTAGTCCCGGTGGACTAAAGGAATCCGTTACTCGTGGGTAAAGAGTACACCCTCTGCAGAGTTTATATCTATTCGAATAGCCGTGTCCGTGGTTAAGGACTACAGTCTGGGATGGGTCAAGTGTCGGTCTTAGTGTCGGACTTCGGAGGAAAACTTCTAAACCAGAATATTGAGCATGCCGTGTGACAATTGATTATTATTATTATTATTATTATTGTGGACTAACCATGTTATTTATTTGTTTTGCTGAGTATCACTTGGGATGGTTCTACCTCCTGGATACTCATTATGATTATTATTATATAAGCCCTTTATGTGGTGTCGCTCAGACGCCCGACTGTGGCATGCTTGTTATTTATTTTCTTTATAAGCCCTTTATGTGGTGTCGCTCAGACGCCCGACTGTGGCATGCTGGTTATTTATTTTCCTTATAAGCCCTTTATGTGGTGTTGCTCAGACGCTAGACTGTGGCATGCTTGCTATTTATTTTCTTTATAAGCCCTTTATGTGGTGTCGCTCAGACGCCCGACTGTGGCATGCTGGTTATTTATTTTCCTTATAAGCCCTTTATGTGGTGTCGCTCAGACGCCCGACTGTGGCATGCTTGCTATTTATTTCCTTATAAGCCCTTTATGTGGTGTCGCTCAGACGCCCGACTGTGGCATGCTGGTTATTTATTTTCCTTATAAGCCCTTTATGTGGTGTCGCTCAGACGCCCGACTGTGGCATGCTTGTTATTTATTTTCCTTATAAGCCCTTTATGTGGCGTCGCTCAGACGCCCGACTGAGGCATGCTTTATATTATTATCCTTTCGAGTCGTCGCTTCAGACACCCGATTGGTGTATTTTACTTTTTATTCTCTGATTGCTTATTCATGTTTAATATGAATAACCTGCTTGCGTGCGTCATGAATTTTATTTCGTGACGGATTAAGTGATCATGGATTTTTTAGTGCATGATTATCATCTGTTATATTATACTTGTGTTCATAATGTTTGCGAGTACATTCAAAGTACTCACTGGCTTGTCCCTGGCTATTGTCTTGGCCAGATTTCTTGCTTGGAGAGGAGCACAACAACGACAGCCCGGAACCTAGGCATCGAAGATAGCAGATACGCGAAGATAGGATTATCCAGGTCAGCTGTTCCTGTGGGAAATGGAGTCCCATAGACGCTGATGATCCGCTAACCGCTTCCGCCATCAACCACTAGAAACCTTTTGTTGTACTCATAGACCAGAATGGACTTGTACTACATATTTTGTATTTTGCTTGGAATTTCTGTATCAAGATTGTGTCTCATCAGCTAACAGTAATCCTAGGGATGGTGAGCACAAGGGCCATTTACTGGGAAATTAATATCCTGGAAAACCGGTCCTGACAACCTTGGTATCAGAGCCAGGCTGGCCATTGGCTAATCCTATCTTAGCCAGGTCGATAAACGTAGGTTAACCCACCCACCAGGCCGTAACCTAAACCCAGCCAAGCTTCTCAGATACGATAGCCACACAGTGACCCCGACACCTTTTTGGCAGTCGGTGCCTAACCTACCAGCCTAGCCTGTCGATCACGCGCCAGTGACCGACACCAAATTTGTCTCATTCGCAAGCGTGCGAAGGAAGACTCCGTTCTCTTTTTCTATAAAAGGGAACGCTAGCCCCAACCCAGCACAGCACAGCCTCTACCCCAAAACCAAGCCAAGATGCCTGGCCCCATTGTTCACAATGAGACCACATCAACCAATCTTGGAGGTTTTGTCACCGTGCTAGCAAACCTCACCCGTCGTGCCTTTGCATTAGAAGAGCCCCCAGAGTATGTTGTGTACCAAGGGCTCATGAGCGGTCAGAGCCGTCAATTCTGGGCCACGGTGCATGTCTATGGTAGGGGTATAGCGCCAGAGCGCCCCTACAGGTTCACCAGAAGGACAACTTCCTTTGAGCCGCAAGCCATCCAGTTGGCCGCTTGAGAGGCTATAGTTCAACTCCGGCACCTGTCGCCAAGAGTTAACTGCCGCTCGTTCTACTACTACCCCAGCCGTGACAGGTATAGTAGGCCACCCCAGGTTGCCAACGGAGACCACGAGAGGGACCCTGCATTGCTGCATCTGGTGCGCTATGTAAGTGCACTAGAGGCATTGTTTGATCAGGTCACTCTGGATCTGATCGCAGCTCGTGGAGAACTTGTCCGTCGAGCCCCGGCGAGAGGAGAAGATGTGCCCGACGCCGACAACACAGTCGTGCTGTTCGGACAGCCGATTGAGTCCTTGAGGTCTGCAGCTGCGGCCGACCGGAATGCATTTGTATCCCCGGAAGAGCTTCGTTGCCTTTTAGGGACACGCTCCAACTGGATTGTGACCACCAATCCCCGCGATGGTCATCATCGCTACCCCGACCCTGCAGCTCCTCAACCCCATCCCGCAAACCCCGACGGAGAAGCCCATGGAGAAGTCTCGACGTCCACAAGGCACGCTCAACTAGATATCAACGAGGTAGACTAAGTCACTCGAGTAGTACTGAGTCTTAGTATTCTACGCCATGTAATAGTGTGACCTTGTAATCGCCATGTATAAATGCAGTCTGCTTGTGTGCCTTTGTTTTGTATAGTAGCCATGCATAAGTATGTTGGCGTGCGGTTGCATATTAAATTCCGGGCGTAGCTACCAAAAACCACCCCAGACGACACCCACAGTAATGCGTCACTTTTGTGAGATATGTATATCTGTGGCTTTGACCCCGACCCCCCAGAGCGCAAAACCGACAAACTAGTTTGCCCCCACACCGCAATCGGTAACCCAGCCCTGATGCTATAAAAGAGGCCACTCCGTGACCTTACCAAGCATCCCTCACTTTGTGCACAGCTCTCACAGCCATTTTTGCCATGCCGAGCCCTAGTATTCATCTGAGAACTCCAGATGCAACCCCTGGTAGTTTTGTTAAAATATTGTGGGATTTTACCTGTAGTACCATGAGTTCTACCCATCCACCCCAGTACGAGCTGCTCAAAACGAGGATCACCCCATCCGCCTCGAAATATTGGGCAGTAGTGCACATCCCTCCCGCAAACCCAAACCAAGACCCAACGGAAGTCTCCTTCGTGGGGAAATCTATGCCAACTCCGCAAATGGCCATAGAAGTTGCTGCGTACGAAGCGCTTGCTCGCCTTCGATTCGCGGTACCCTATGCCAGCGAAAGGGGGTATTATTACTTCCCGAGTCGTGCAGCACCCGGAGAAATAGCATCTTTTCCCGGTGGGCGAATTGAGAGGGACCTGGTACTGGCCAACCTTGCCCAGTATGTCATCGCGCAAGAACGTTTGACCCAGCGAGTAATGGGTTATCTCCAGAGCCTCGCTGATTTGAATCCTCAGATCGCCATTGGCCGACCACTGAGGCCAGACCAGGAGGGGCGCATTCTTCGACTATTCAATCCGCTTCCTCCGGTAGAAGAAGAATGTGCCCCAGTGCCGGAGACATTTTCTCAGGACCCAGCCTATTTTCCGTTTACATTGTAGACGTCACTGCTATGTTGTTAGCCTAGCATTTATTTATGTGTTGCAGCTTATGCGTTGTATCCTAAGTTTGTGCTATGAATATATTGTTTGGTTTCAATAGATGTGAGTAATTTTTACTGCTGTGATTTTTGATCAACTGCTTTCTCTCGCAGTAAATCCCGAGGTGGTATTTTCCTTGAGCAATTGCAACAAACATTTCTCCGTGGCATAGATTTAAATTCGCGCAGCACCACAACAGCAGGCTCACAGCCACAACCACTCGATCACAAGCACTAATAGCAACACCACACCTTTTGCACCTCACTGATCACCGCACTAACACACCACAATTTCTAAAAGAGAAATTTGTGGGTAATTATTTTGGTGCAAGTTGCCTCCAGCACACTGACAGCAGTTAACACCTGACACCGACGCTTAATCCTCATGATCACCGCCGCCGCGACGAGCCAACACTCGAGCAGCAGCATCACGACGATCATCGAGAATCATCGGGCACAAGAGCACGGAGAACCCCAGCACTGCCGTCAACCCTCCGCACATCAAGATCGTGTACCAGTCCGGCATCACCTCCGCCATTAGAGCCTCGTCTCGAGCTCCTGCAAACAGAAATGGAGGAGAAGGAAGGAGAAGAAGAAACGAGGCCAGGTGTGAGGAGGAAGAGAGAAGCACCGCGGACATTTTATAGCTCGAGATCGGTGTACGGTGAACGAAGTCCACCAGCGCCGCTCGTCGCTCGATCGCCGGTGTTCGGAGGCGAATCCGCGAGCAGTGCCGACAGCGCACTGGCCCGCGAGGTGAGTGCACGCTGCGCCGGCAGCTAGCACGCCGCGCACTACCGCAGTACGGCCCTAGGTGCCCTATTCTCTAGGTACCGCAGGTGGAGAAAGCGCGGACGCGCGCGAGCGAGAGAAGGAAGAAGAGAGGCGGAGGTAGAAGAAGAGACTGACAGTGGGCCCCGAATCCACCTGTCAGCCAGAGAGAGCACTATACACTCGGGTACGACCAGCGCAATTCAGAAATTTAGAATTTTATTAATTCTAAATTTACCGTAGGCATAAGTAGAAATCGCTCGGTTTCCCCAACCGTAGATTTTTCCACGCAGCGCCAGTACCCCCACTATAGTTCACCAATTATCTGTCCACTCACTGTAGCCTCGTCATATCGCGTGAGCAGAATTTTGTTTAAATTTCGAGGTATTATTGCATGATAGTAGGAGTAATATTTTTGAAACCGTCCTTAGCAAATCTCGAGGACGAGATTTTTCTTAAGGGGGGTAGTGTTGTAACACCCCAAAAATTTAACCATGTTTTATTAATTAAAATTTTGCCAGGAAATTAAAATTTTATTTTCTGGACCATTTATTGATTTCAGAGTCACTCCTTTCTTCTGAATTGTGGAGTTTTCCCTCCAATTAGAAAACATTTCAAAAATATTGTTGGACTTGAATACCTTCTCAAGAATATTTCTTTTTGTTTTATGATCAGTGGAAATATTTCTATAATTATTTTTCCTAGCTTTATTCCTTTTAAAATGGTTTCTCATAATTTTTAGAGCCTCATTTGCACTACAACCACTGGAAAACTTCATTTAAAAATTCTACAAAAATTTGTAGAAGACATATGAGGTTCCTACATCACTTTTATGCAAAGAAACAACTTTGTGTTTTGAAAAATTTGAGCAAACCATCCTCATCTTCATTCTGGTCCAGTTTGGTAATTTGTACTGCAACCCCATTTTATCTTGCCCTATTGCCCATGAGATTTTTCCTACTTGTGGTCCACCCTACCAAACTCTTAAGTCCAGGAGATCAGATCCATTAGAAGATTTTAAGCACATGCAATAATGACTTTTATTTTCTGTTCAGAACTGTAGTTTTGCAAAACTTGCACTAGGAAGTTTTTGCTTTGCCCAAGCTAACCATGCCATCCTAGCCTACACCTAAAGAGACCCCAACCTGGAGTTTTTAGCCACCAGAAGAGATGCCTAGATGCCCTTGGCATTTCATCAAACAGGTTAGGTGCATGGCCAGATTTGGCATGCTCTCAAACTTGCATTAGGAAAGTGCTCAAGTGTCATAATCAGCATGTCCACTAGATCCCTAGAATCCACGTTAGTGACCCTGTTAAGTTTGTGGTACACCAGAGCTCTGCAAATGTTTCTGTCATTTAGTCCAGCACCTTGAGCACGTGCCCAGAGCGCGCATTTTGCACGCGCCGCACCCGCATCGCAGCGCCAGCCGACCTCGCCCCCTGATCCTTATCGGCTCGTAAAAGAGTGCTGGAACACCACCGCCACCTCACCCCGTCCGCTAGCGCCGCTCGACTGCTGCTCTGCGCAGTTCAGAGCCAACCGCATGGCCATCTTGGCGGCATGCCTTCGGCCGTAGAGCGCCCTGCTGCGGCAGCGCCGTCCAAGCGTCCTCCGCTCGCCAGCTCGCCCAGGGAACAGCTCGAGCTCATCCTCGAGCGCGTCCGCTAGCGCCGGCCATCGCCTCGTCGCCCCCTTGCAGCAGGCCGCCGAGCTTATCCCCAGCCGCTACGGAACCGACGTCGCCCCGCTATAAATAGGCTGCCCGAGGCTTCCCTCTCGACCTCAGTAAACCTCTCAGGCCCCAGCGAACCCATTCCACCCCTCCATTGCACCCTAGATCAAGCCATGGACGAAAACCCCTCTCAGCCGAAGCTTCCGCCCGCCATGAGCGAAGCCCTGCTCGATTCTGAGCCCTCCGGCGACCTTCTCCACCTCCATGAGATGCGGCCCACTCTTCCGAGCTCGTGGGTATGCCGAGCGTCGAAGATGGCGTCTCCTGGCGTTGGCAAGCCTCGCCGGAGGATCTCTTTGTTCTCGCCCCGGGCGCGCGGGAGGAAGAGGATAAAACCGACAGGCGGGTCCCACCTGTCGGAGAGACAACCGACCTCCCAGGCAGCGCACCAGTGCAAGTGCGCTTTCCCTTCGGGAAAACGTAACCTATCAAGTACGCCTCCCTATTTCGGAAGCGTATTTGGGTCAAAGCGTTTTCTTTTCTAATTGATTTAAAAATCTGATTTTGACCTGAACTTTGACAGGCTCTAGTTTCTAAACCACAACTACAATGGACCTGATTCTTTTTCTGGTGTCTCTCAAATTCCACCTAGTTTATTGTCATATTTATTTGAAAAAATTTCCAACAACTTTTCAGTACTGTTTTGAACTATGTGTTAATTTGAATATTTTCAAAACTAGGATTGGAAGGGAAGTTTAAAACTTTCAAAAAAGCTTTGGAGTGCACCTCATCTCCCTGCACCTCGAAGGCAAGCATTCTGAACCCTGGCATAATATTTGTTGTGTGTTGTTTGATGTGATTACAACACCAAATTGACATGAAGTATTCGTTATTTTATGTGATGATTGGATCATGCTCATGAGTGCATGATGAAGATTCCTTGCTGTTGGAATTGATATGCTTGTGACAGTATTCACCTTTGTATGCCTTTCATGCCTACCGGAAGGAAGCCGGAGAAGTCTCTGTCTTGGGTAGACATGAGCCTGATACTGATATTTCGTTGGAGCGAGTATGATCAGTAGGGTATGGTGAGGTATAACGAGTGGTGATTCTGTCTATTGGTATGGAACATATTTGTTATGCTAATCATGCAGGAAATACTTTAACCTCCTGAGTCGACCGTAGATCGAGTCTTGTGCCAGCAACCCCCATACTTGCTTCGTGCTACCACTTGTCCCTGCCTCAGGTAGGGTACGGTTCAGTAAGTTGTCAACCCCTTTCTTAGCACACACCGTACAGAGAGGCCATGGTGGAAGATACCGGCTGCATCCGGTAGGCATGCCACCTGGTCCGGGGGCATGGGTGTTTCCGGTTGGAGCCGAGGGGATAGCTCCCCTAGTTTGCGCGCGTTATAAATTTTGTGATCCCATGCTAGTCGAGGTTGCAGCCTCCCCACTTAGAGTTTTGCTTAACGGGTGTCGTGGGTGATTCTAGATACTGGTAAGTTAAGCTGGTGTGTGCGGGTCAGGTGTGTTTTCAATTAAAAGACCGTAAGCGGAATTAGTCCCGGTGGACTAAAGGAATCCGTTACTCGTGGGTAAAGAGTACACCCTCTGCAGAGTTTATATCTATTCGAATAGCCGTGTCCGTGGTTAAGGACTACAGTCTGGGATGGGTCAAGTGTCAGTCTTAGTGTCGGTCTTCGGAGGAAAACTTCTAAACCAGAATATTGAGCATGCCGTGTGACAATTGATTATTATTATTATTATTATTATTATTATTATTATTATTATTATTGTGGACTAACCATGTTAATTATTTGTTTATCTGAGTATCACTTGGGATGGTTCTACCTCCTGGATACTCATTATGATTATTATTATATAAGCCCTTTATGTGGTGTCGCTCAGACGCCCGACTGTGGCATGCTTGTTATTTATTTTCCTTATAAGCCCTTTATGTGGTGTCGCTCAGACGCCTGACTGTGGCATGCTGGTTATTTATTTTCCTTATAAGCCCTTTATGTGGTGTCGCTTAGACGCTCGACTGTGGCATGCTTGCTATTTATTTTCCTTATAAGCCCTTTATGTGGTGTCGCTCAGACGCCCGACTGTGGCATGCTGGTTATTTATTTTACTTATAAGCCCTTTATGTGGTGTCGCTCAGACGCCCGAGTGTGGCATGCTTGCTATTTATTTCCTTATAAGCCCTTTATGTGGTGTCGCTCAGACGCCCGATTGTGGCATGCTGGTTATTTATTTTCCTTATAAGCCCTTTATGTGGTGTCGCTCAGACGCCCGACTGTGGCATGCTTGTTATTTATTTTCCTTATAAGCCCTTTATGTGGCGTCGCTCAGACGCCCGACTGAGGCATGCTTTATATTATTATCCTTTCGAGGCGTCGCTTCAGACACCCGATCGGTGTATTTTACTTTTTATTCTCTGATTGCTTATTCATGTTTAATATGAATAACCTGCTTGCGTGCGTCATGAATTTTATTTCGTGGCGGATTAAGTGATCATGGATTTTTTAGTGCATGATTATCATCTGTTAAATTATACTTGTGTTCATAATGTTTGCGAGTACATTCAAAGTACTCACTGGCTTGTCCCTGGCTATTGTCTTGGCCAGATTTCTTGCTTGGAGAGGAGCACAACGACGACAGCCCGGAACCTAGGCATCGAAGATAGTAGATACGCGAAGATAGGATTATCCAGGTCAGCTGTTCCTGTGGGAAATGGAGTCCCATAGACGCTGATGATCCGCTAACCGCTTCTGCCATCAACCACTAGAAACATTTTGTTGTACTCATAGACCAGAATGGTCTTGTACTACATATTTTTTATTTTGCTTGGAATTTCTGTATCAAGATTGTGTCTCATCAGCTAACAGTAATCCTGGGGCTGGTGAGCACAAGGGCCATTTACTGGGAAAATTAATATCCTGGAAAACCAGTCCTGACAACCTTGGTATCAGAGCCAGGCTGACCATTGGCTAATCCTATCTTAGCTAGGTCGATAAACCTAGGTTAACCCACCCACCAGGCCGTAACCTAAACCCAGCCAAGCTTCTCAGATACGATAGCCACACAGTGACCCCGACACCTTTTTGGCAGTCGGGGCCTAACCTACCAGCCTAGCCTGTCGATCACGCGCCAATGACCGACACCAAATTTGTCTCATTCGCAAGCGTGCGAAGGAAGACTCCGTTCTCTTTTTCTATAAAAGGGAACGCTAGCCCCAACCCAGCACAGCACAGCCTCTACCCCAAAACCAAGAAAAGATGCCTGGCCCCATTGTTCACAATGAGACCACGGCAACCAATCTTGGAGGTTTTGTCACCGTGCTAGCGAACCTCACCTGTCGTGCCTTTGCATTAGAAGAGCCCCCAGAGTATGTTGTGTACCAAGGGCTCATGAGCGGTGAGAGCCGTCAATTCTGGGCCACGGTGCACGTCTATGGTAGGGGTATAGCGCCAGAGCACCCCTACAGGTTCACCGGAAGGACAACTTCCTTTGAGCCGCAAGCCATCCAGTTGGCCGCTCGAGAGGCTATAGTTCAACTCCGGCACCTGTCGCCAAGAGTTAACTGCCGCTCGTTCTACTACTACCCCAGCCGTGACGGGTATAGTAGGCCACCCCAGGTTGCCAACAGAGACCATGAGACGGACCCTGCATTGCTGCATCTGGTTCGCTATGTAAGTGCACTAGAGGCATTGTTTGATCAGGTCACTCTGGATCTGATCGCAGCTCGTGGAGAACTTGTCCGTCGAGCCCCGGCGAGAGGAGAAGATGTGCCCGACGCCGACAACACAATCGTGCTGTTCGGCAACCGATTGAGTCCTTGAGGTCTGCAGCTGCGGCCGACCGGAATGCATTTGTATCCCCGGAAGAGCTTCGTCGCCTTTTAGGGACACGCTCCAACTGGATTGTGACCACCAATCCCCGCGATGGTCATCATCGCTACCCCGACCCTGTAGCTCATCAACCCCATCCCGCAAACCCCGACGGAGAAGCCCATGGAGAAGTCTCGACGTCCACAAGGCACGCTCAACTAGAGATCAACGAGGTAGACTAAGTCACTCGAGTAGTACCGAGTCTTAGTATTCTACGACATGTAATAGTGTGACCTTGTAATCGCCATGTATAAATGCAGTCTGCTTGTGTGCCTTTGTTTTGTATAGTAGCCACGCATAAGTATGTTGGCGTGCGGTTGCATATTAAATTCCGGGCGTAGCTACCAAAAACCACCCCAGACGACACCCACAGTAATGCGTCACTTTTGTGAGATATGTATATGTGTGGCTTTGACCCCGACCCCCCCAGAGCGCAAAACCGACAAACTAGTTTGCCCCCACACCGCAATCGGTAACCCAGCCCTGATGCTATAAAAGAGGCCACTCCGTGACCTTACCAAGCATCCCTCACTTTGTGCACAGCTCTCACAGCCATTTTTGCCATGCCGAGCCCTAGTATTCATCTGAGAACTCCAGATGCAACCCCTGGTAGTTTTGTTAAAATATTGTGGGATTTTACCTGTAGTACCATGAGTTCTACCCATCCACCCCAGTACGAGCTGCTCAAAACGAGGATCACCCCATCCGCCTCGAAATATTGGGCAGTAGTGCACATCCCTCCCGCAAACCCAAACCAAGACCCAACGGAAGTCTCCTTCGTGGGGAAATCTATGCCAACTCCGCAAATGGCCATAGAAGCTGCTGCGTACAAAGCGCTTGCTCGCCTTCGATTCGCGGTACCCTATGCCAGCGAAAGGGGGTATTATTACTTCCCGAGTCGTGCAGCACCCGGAGAAATAGCATCTTTTCCCGATGGGCGAATTGAGAGGGACCCGGTACTGGCCAACCTTGCCCAGTATGTCATCGCGCAAGAATGTTTGACCCAGCGAGTAATGGGTTATCTCCAGAGCCTCGCTGATTTGAATCCTCAGATCGCCATTGGCCGACCACTGAGGCCAGACCAGGAGGGGCGCGTTCTTCGACTAGTCAATCCGCTTCCTCCGGTAGAAGAAGAATGTGCCCCAGTGCCGGAGACATTTTCTCAGGACCCAGCCTATTTTCCGTTTACATTGTAGACGTCACTGCTATGTTGTTAGCCTAGCATTTATTTATATGTTGCAGCTTATGCGTTGTATCCTAAGTTTGTGCTATGAATATATTGTTTGGTTTCAATAGATGTGAGTAATTTTTACTGCTGTGATTTTTGATCAAATGCTTTCTCTCGCAGTAAATCCCGAGGTGGTATTTTCCTTGAGCAATTGCAACAAACATTTCTCCGTGGCATAGATTTAAATTCGCGCAGCACCACAACAGCAGGCTCACAGCCTCAACCACTCGATCACAAGCACTAATAGCAACACCACACCTTTTGCACCTCACTGATCACCGCACTAACACACCACAGTTTCTAAAAGAGAAATTTGTGGGTAATTATTCTGGTGCAAGTTGCCTCCAGCACACTGACAGCAGTTAACACCTGACACCGACGCTTAATCCTCATGATCACCGCCGCCGCGAAGAGCCAACACTCGAGCAGCAGCATCACGACGATCATCGAGAATCATCGCGCACAAGAGCACGGAGAACCCCAGCACTGCCGTCAACCCTCCGCACATCAGGATCGTGTACCAGTCCGGCATCACCTCCGCCATTACAGCCTCGTCTCGAGCTCCTGCAAACAGAAATGGAGGAGAAGGAAGGAGAAGAAGAAACGAGGCCAGGTGTGAGGAGGAAGAGAGAAGCACCGCGGTCATTTTATAGCTCGAGATCGGTGTACGGTGAACGAAGTCCACCAGCGCCGCTCGTCGCTCGATCGCCGGTGTTCGGAGGCGAATCCGCGAGCAGAGCCTACAGCGCACTGGCCCGCGAGGTGAGTGCACGCTGCGCCGGCAGCTAGCACGCCGCGCACTACCGCAGTACGGCCCTAGGTGCCCTATTCGCTAGGTACCGCAGGTGGAGAAAGCGCGGACGCGCGCGAGCGAGAGAAGGAAGAAGAGAGGCGGAGGTAGAAGAAGAGACTGACAGTGGGCCCCGGATCCACCTGTCAGCCAGAGAGAGCACTATACACTCGGGTACGACCAGCGCAATTCAGAAATTTAGAATTTTATTAATTCTAAATTTACCGTAGCCATAAGTAGAAATCTCTCGGTTTCCCCAACCGTAGATTTTTCCACGCAGCGCCAGTACCCCCACTATAGTTCACCAATTATCTGTCCACTCACTGTAGCCTCGTCATATCGCGTGAGCAGAATTTTGTTTAAATTTCGAGGTATTATTGCATGATAGTAGGAGTAATATTTTTGAAACCGTCCTTAGCAAATCTCGAGGACGAGATTTTTCTTAAGGGGGGTAGTGTTGTAACACCCCAAAAATTTAACCATGTTTTATTAATTAAAATTTTGCCAGGAAATTAAAATTTTATTTTCTGGACCATTTATTGATTTCAGAGTCACTCCTTTCTTCTGAATTGTGGAGTTTTCCCTCCAATTAGAAAACATTTCAAAAATATTGTTGGACTTGAATACCTTCTCAAGAATATTTCTTTTTGTTTTATGATCAGTGGAAATATTTCTATAATTATTTTTCCTAGCTTTATTCCTTTTAAAATGGTTTCTCATAATTTTTAGAGCCTCATTTGCACTACAACCACTGGAAAACTTCATTTAAAAATTCTACAAAAATTTGTAGAAGACATATGAGGTTCCTACATCACTTTTATGCAAAGAAACAACTTTGTGTTTTGAAAAATTTGAGCAAACCATCCTCATCTTCATTCTGGTCCAGTTTGGTAATTTGTACTGCAACCCCATTTTATCTTGCCCTATTGCCCATGAGATTTTTCCTACTTGTGGTCCACCCTACCAAACTCTTAAGTCCAGGAGATCAGATCCATTAGAAGATTTTAAGCACATGCAATAATGACTTTTATTTTCTGTTCAGAACTGTAGTTTTGCAAAACTTGCACTAGGAAGTTTTTGCTTTGCCCAAGCTAACCATGCCATCCTAGCCTACACCTAAAGAGACCCCAACCTGGAGTTTTTAGCCACCAGAAGAGATGCCTAGATGCCCTTGGCATTTCATCAAACAGGTTAGGGGCATGGCCAGATTTGGCATGCTCTCAAACTTGCATTAGGAAAGTGCTCAACTGGCATAATCAGCATGTCCACTAGATCCCTAGAATCCACGTTAGTGACCCTGTTAAGTTTGTGGTACACCAGAGCTCTGCAAATGTTTCTGTCATTTAGTCGAGCACCTTGAGCACGTGCCCAGAGCGCGACGCAGAGCGCGCATTTTATACGCGCCGCACCCGCATCGTAGCGCCAGCCGACCTCACCCCCTGATCCTTATCGGATCGCAGAAGAGTGCTGGAACACCACCGCCACCTCACCCCGTCCGCTAGCGCCGCTCGACTGCTGCTCTGCGCAGTTCAGAGCCAACCGCCATGGCCATCTTGGTGGCATGCCTTCGGCCGCAGAGCGCCCTGCTGCGGCAGCGCCGTCCAAGCGTCCTCCGCTCGCCAGCTCGCCCAGGGAACAGCTCGAGCTCATCCTCGAGCGCGTCCGCTAGCACCGGCCATCGCCTCGTCGCCCCCTTGCAGCAGGCCGCCGAGCTTATCCCCAGCCGCTACGGAACCGACGTCGCCGCGCTATAAATAGGCTGCCCAAGGCTTCCCTCTCGACCTCAGTAAACCTCTCAGGCCCCAGCGAACCCATTCCACCCCTCCATTGCACCCTAGATCAAGCCATGGACGAAAACCCCTCTCAGCCGAAGCTTCCGCCCGCCATGAGCGAAGCCCTGCTCGATTCTGAGCCCTCCGGCGACCTTCTCCACCCCCATGAGATGCGGCCCACTCTTCTGAGCTCGTGGGTATGCCGAGCGTCGAAGATGGCGTCTCCTGGCGTCGGCAAGCCTCGCCGGAGGATCTCTCTGTTCTCGCCCCGGGCGCGCGGGAGGAAGAGGATAAAAACCGACAGGCGGGTCCCACCTGTCGGCGAGACAACCGACCTCCCAGGCAGCGCACCAGTGCAAGTACGCTTTCCCTTCGGGAAAACGTAACCTATCAAGTACGCCTCCCTATTTCAGAAGCGCATTCGGGTCAAAGCGTTTTCTTTTCTAATTGATTTAAAAATCTGATTTTGACCTGAACTTTGACTGGCTCTAGTTTCTAAACCACAACTCCAATGGACCTGATTCTTTTTCTGATGTCTCTCAAATTCCACCTAGTTTATTGTCATATTTATTTGAAAAAATTTCCAACAACTTTTCAGTACTGTTTTGAACTATGTGTTAATTTGAATATTTTCAAAACTAGGATTGGAAGGGAAGTTTAAAACTTTCAAAAAAGCTTTGGAGTGCACCTCATCTCCCTGCACCTCGAAGGCAAGCATTCTGAACCCTGGCATAATATTTGTTGTGCGTTGTCTGATGTGATTACAACACCAAATTGACAGGAAGTATTCGTTATTTTATGTGATGATTGGATCATGCTCATGAGTGCATGATGAAGATTCCTTGCTGTTGGAATTGATATGCTTGTGACAGTATTCACCTTCGTATGCCTTTCATGCCTACCGGAAGGAAGCCGGAGAAGTCTCTGTCTTGGGTAGACATGAGCCTAATACTGATATTTCGTTGCAGCGAGTATGATCAATAGGGCATGGTGAGGTATAACGAGTGGTGATTCTGTCTGTTGGTATGGAACATATTTGTTATGCTAATCATGTAGGAAATACTTTAACCTCCTGAGTCGACCGTAGATCGAGTCTTGTGCCAGTAACCCCCATACTTGCTTCGTGCTACCACTTGTCCCTGCCTTAGGTAGGGTACGGTTCAGTAAGTTGTCAACCCCTTTCTTAGCACACACCGTACAGAGAGGCCATGGTGGAAGATACCGGCTGCATCCGGTAGGCATGCCACCTGGTCCGGGGGCATGGGTGTTTCCGGTTGGAGCCGAGGGGGTAGTTCCCCTAGTTTGCGCGTGTTATAAATTTTGTGATCCCATGCTAGTCGAGGTTGCAGCCTCCCCACTTAGAGTTTGTCTTAACGGGTGTCGTGGGTGATTCCAGACACCGGTAAGTTAAGCTGGTGTGCGCGGGTCAGGTGTGTTTTCAATTAAAAGACCGTAAGCGGAATTAGTCCCGGTGGCCTAAAGGAATCCGTTACTCGTGGGTAAAGAGTACACCCTCTGCAGAGTTTATATCTATTCGAATAGCCGTGTCCGCGGTTAAGGACTACAGTCTGGGATGGGTCAAGTATCGGTCTTAGTGTCGGTCTTCGGAGGAAAACTTCTAAACCAGAATATTGAGCATGCCGTGTGACAATTGATTATTATTATTATTATTATTATTATTGTGGACTAACCATGTTATTTATTTGTTTTGCTGAGTATCACTTGGGATGGTTCTACCTCCTGGATACTCATTATGATTATTATTATATAAGCCCTTTATGTGGTGTCGCTCAGACGCCCGACTGTGGCATGCTTGTTATTTATTTTCCTTATATGCCCTTTATGTGGTGTCGCTTAGATGCCCGACTGTGGCATGCTAGTTATTTATTTTCCTTATAAGCCCTTTATGTGGTGTCGCTCAGACGCCCGACTGTGGCATGCTTGCTATTTATTTTCCTTATAAGCCCTTTATGTGGTGTCACTCAGACGCCCGACTGTGGCATGCTGGTTATTTATTTTCCTTATAACCCCTTTATGTGGTGTCGCTCAGACGCCCGACTGTGGCATGCTTGCTATTTATTTTCCTTATAAGCCCTTTATGTGGTGTCGCTCAGACGCCCGACTGTGGCATGCTACTTATTTATTTTCCTTATAAGCCCTTTATGTGGTGTCGCTCAGACGCCCGACTGTGGCATGCTTGTTATTTATTTTCCTTATAAGCCCTTTATGTGGCGTCGCTCAGACGCCCGACTGAGGCATGCTTTATATTATTATCCTTTCGAGGCGTCGCTTCAGACACCCGATCGGTGTATTTTACTTTTTATTCTCTGATTGCTTATTCATGTTTAATATGAATAAGCTGCTTGCGTGCGTCATGAATTTTATTTCGTGACGGATTAAGTGATCATGGATTTTTCAGTGCATGATTATCATCTGTTATATTATACTTGTGTTCATAATGTTTGCGAGTACATTCAAAGTACTCACTGGCTTGTCCCTAGCTATTGTCTTGGCCAGATTTCTTGCTTGGAGAGGAGCACAACGACGACAGCCCGGAACCTAGGCATCGAAGATAGCAGATACGCGAAGATAGGATTATCCAGGTCAGCTGTTCCTGTGGGAAATGGAGTCCCATAGACGTTGATGATCCGCTAACCGCTTCCGCCATCAACCACTAGAAACCTTTTGTTGTACTCATAGACCAGAATGGTCTTGTACTACATATTTTGTATTTTGCTTGGAATTTCTGTATCAAGATTGTGTCTCATCAGCTAACAGTAATCCTGGGGCTGGTGAGGACAAGGGCCATTTACTAGGAAATTAATATCCTGGAAAACCGGTCCTGACAGCATTGGATGCTAGACGGATAATATGGACTCAAAAAGATCTGGTCGGATTTGACATAGTCGGATCCGAGTCGAGATAAGGTCTGAGTTGGACAGACCTGACTATGAGACGCAGTGATAGGTCACCTGTGAGTCTCTAGTACAACATATGTTTTTTTTTCTAAGACCTGAGATGACACATGTACTCGGGATGGTGATAGACCTACTTTGGGCCGACCAAACGCTACTCCGTAACTGGGAAAGGAAGGTTTCGGGATTGTCCGAACCCATGTTGAGAGACATGGTTGAGCAAGATAGGATTTGCCCCTCCGACCAGGAGAAATATATTCTGGGCCCCTCGGGTGATCTGACCTGGATAAGCATGGCCATGCGATGAGTATTATGAGATAATCCGAAGTGTTGGTCGGATTCACCGGAATGAGAAAGAGGTCGTGCTGCAACAAGGATGACCATCTCACCTTGAGCATGACAACATATATCGTGTGGCAAAGGGAATAGAAGTGTGAAGTACATGTTCGCCTAACCAGCTTCTTCGAACACTTGGAGTTGGCACACTTTGCTAGAGGCCGCTACCGACTAGACGAGCCGGATGTGATCAGACTCGCGACCAAGTGAATGAGAACGTAAGGGGTCGCGCGCTTAAGGGAAGGAACTTATGGGCTTTAGGATTCGTGCGAGGACCAAGTGTTGAGCCCGCGACGGATGCCTATATATAGTAGAGGTGCGACACTGTAACAGCCCAAGTGCAATCCATGCCTTCCTTGTAATATTCCGTGTATGAACCTTCCAAGTTTTGCCCTCATGTGGTTTGGTTTAATAAAGTTTGTCTCATATCATTTTGCATCATGGCATCATATCATCATCTCATATTTGCATCATGCTTTGTTGTGTTATGTTGTGGGAGTGTGTGATGTGGAGTTTGTGTGCATTGCAATCAAGTGCTACTCCTTGTGTGCAAACCTTCCTATAGTTCTTTTGATCAATATCTCCAACTCTTCTATTTCAAAATGCAAGATGTGTGGTGATTTTACTTGCCCTATTCAATTCAAATAAATGTTGCAAACCTGCCTAATATTATGTAGGGTATTTTAAAATTGTACATAGCCTTGTGCTGCAATCCAACATTTTATTTCTATTTTGCAACAGCATCCACAGTAATTAATAGGTGGTTTATTTATTTTCTCTAAAAATGCCCAAACCAACTTTGTTAAATAGTGCATGATGTTGTGAGTTCAAAACATATTTTCTTCTCCCTATTCCCTTCCCAAACTTCCATGGCATTTTATTTTGTTTGCTGTTTTATTAAAAAGGAAAAGCATTTTGTTTCCCTCAAAGAGAGAGAGAGAGTGCAGCAGCCCAGCTGGGCCTCCTTTGCCTTCGCTGGCCCAGCAGCAGCCAGCGCCGCAGCAGCCCAGCAGCCAGCCAAAGCCCAGCCTGCCTCTAGCTCGCGCGTCGTCCCCTACCTCCTGTACGGCAGGACATCCAAAAGGGACATGTCGACGCCTCGGTGATTTGACGGCCGTCCGGCACCCTAGCCGCCTATAAAGCGTGTCCCCGGCGCCCTAGGTTCTCACCACAACCCATTCCTCCCCTCACCTTGCCGCGCCGCCGCTCTGGTAAGTCCCCACGCGCCACGCCGTCGACGCGCCCACCATGCTCCGGCCGAGCTCAAGCTTGTGCTCGGGATAGCCGTCCGCGTGCATCCCCGACCTCCCTGTCACCGTGGATCGACGACCTGGAGTCCCCGCATCTCCTGCATCAACGCAAGCTTCGCCAGGCCGCGGGAACATCGCCTCCCTAACCCGTCTTCTTCCCCGCGTCCCGGATCCGAGACGAGCTGAACTTCGGTGCTTCCCTGCGTTGTCTCCATCGCCTTCTGGCCCCCGTTCTCATGTCCGCAAGACGCTAGGTGAGCTCCTTCGCCCCTCTGCCCTTTTGTTTTTGGCGTGTTAGTCCCGTGCGTGTCATGCGATCCATGCCAAGACCGTCCTCTTCGTGCTCCGTCTGAAGCTGTAGTCTTTTTTATCCTTGTGCGTATGTCCGAATCAGTCCCCGCACGCAGTCAGCCGCACTTCCCCGCACCCTTTCACGCGCATCGCAGCAGCGCAGCACGCCCGTAGCCATCCGCGCGTGCCTCTGTTTCATCTCGCGCGCTCTGCTTGCCCCTGTTGCCGCGTGACCGAGGCGAGTTCGAGCTCGTCCTCGAGTTGTCGCGCACCCAAGCCTTCGCATGGGACCACACCCCCAGTCCTGTGCGGATCCCGCACCCCTGCCAGTGAACCTCTGCCCCGGTAGTCGCCGTCGTTGCCACCGGCGTTGACGTCCTCTTCCCTGTCGTGGGGAAGAAGGATGAAAGCACAGGGGTCTGCTCAATAGAGCCGAGAGGCCATGTATGTTCAGAAAACCAGGCCTAGCCCAGTGGTGGAGCGCCCTCTCCTCCACGGGGGAGACCCGAGTTCGAATTCCCCCGGGCACACCCCTTTTCCCATTTTGTTCCCTGGCCTGACAGTGGGTCCAAGGGCCCACATGTCATCCCCTTGGGGCTCTCGTGTGTATGCCTAGTGGCCCCCTTTTTCATATTTTGTTTATTGTGTTTTTCCTCTCTTTTGAGTTTTTTCCATTTAGAGTATGTTTCCAGATTAGGACATGCCATTTCTGACTAGTGCCAAATAGGGCATATGCCTATTTTGGCATATTCAATGTTATACCTAGTGCTTGCAAATTTCGATTTAAGTTTGTGTGATATTTTTCTACAGGAACATATTAAGTTCATGGAAAAACGGAGTAATGCAATAAGAACAATGACATGATGTAGACAAGATCTATTCATGTAGGAATAGACCCCATCTTGTTATCCTTAATGGCAACGATACATGCGTGCCTTGTTGCCCCTTCTGTCACTGGGAAAGGACACCGCAAGATCGAACCCATCACAAAGCACCTCTTCCCATGGCAAGAAAAATCGATTTTTGGCCTAACTAAACCAAAGATTCGAAGAAGAAATACGAGGCTATAAGTAATTATGCATATAAGACATCAAAGAAGACTCAAATAATATTCATGGATAGAAACTGATCATGAACTCAAAATTCATCGGATCCCAACAAACACACCGCAAAAGTTTACATCAAATAGATCTCCAAGAGACCATTGTATTGAGAATCAAAAGATAGAGAGGAAGCAATCTAGCTACTGTCTATGGATCGGTAGGTCTATGGTGGACTAATCACGCATCATCAGAGAGGCACCTATGAAGAAGATGAACCCCTCCGTGATGGTGTTAGATTGGATCTCGAGGTTCTGGAACTTGCGGCGGCCGGATGTGTTTTTCGTCGACTCCCCTAGGGTTTTCTGAATATTTGGTTATTTATAGGCGTCAAAGGCCGTGGAGGGGGGCCCGTGGAGGGCACAACCCATCAGGGCGCGCCGAGGGCTCCGTGACGCGCCCTGGTGGGTTGTGGCCTCCACAGCCCACCTCTCTGGCACTTCTTTGGCCCACTGGGTGTCTTCTGGTCCAAAAAAAATCTCCAAAAAGTTTTCGCGATTGGACTCCGTTTTACTGATATTCCGCGAAGTAAAAAACAAGCAAAAACAACAACTGGCACTTTGGCACTATGTCAATAGGTTAGTCCCAAAAAATGATATAAAGTTGCTATAAAGTGTTTGTAAAACATCCAAGAATGATAATATAACAACATCGAACAAGCAATAATTATAGATACGTTGGAGACGTATCAGCATCCCCAAGCTTAATTCCTACTCGTCCTCGAGTAGGTAAATGATAAAAACAGAATTTTTGATGTGGAATGCTGCCTAACATGTTCATCTCATATTCTTTTCTTTTGTAGCATGGACATTTGGACTTTTAGATGATTCAAAGCAATATTCTTGTTTTAACATAATGACTTCAATACTCAAGCATGCCAACAAGCAACCATGTCTTTCGAAATATCAACACTAAAGAAAGTTATCCCTAGCCCATCATGCTAAATCATTGATCCATTCATTAAACACACTCAAATATTAGCTATACCCAATGCTCAAGTACGATCATAGTGCCCCCTAATTGGTGCTTTATAAGAGAAGATGGAGACTCAAAGTAAAAATAAAAATTGCATAAAGTAAATAGATAGGCCCTTCGTAGAGGGGAGTAGGGATTTGTAGAGGTGCCAGAGCTAAAAGTTTAAATTGAGAGAGAAAAATATTTTGAGTGGCATGCCTTTCCTGTCAACGAAAACGACAAAGTAGTTCACAATACTTTCCATGCTAGATATATCATAGGCGGTTCCCAAACAGAAAATAAAGTTTATTCCTTTTTCCCCCATTCTTTCACATTCCATGGCTGGTCGTATTCACGGTTGCCTTCCATACCAACACTTTCCAAGGAATTTATTATTTGACAACATAAAGTAATTTTTTTTCCTTTTTCATTTCGGGAATCGGCATCCCTATTACCGCCGCAGTCTTGTGCAATGACAAGTGAATAAACACTCATTTTGAGAATAACACATCTAGCATGGAAAAATATTGGACACTCCCCACCGTTTCATGAGCGGTACGAGCACACAAAAGAGAAGTTTATTTTGAAAATTAGAGATGGCACATACAAATTTGCTTGGAACGGCATGGAAATACCGCATATAGGTAGGTATGTTGGACTCATAAGGCAAAACTTGGTTTAAGGATTTTGGATGCACAAGTAGTATTTCTACTTAGTACAAATGGAGGCTAGCAAATAGATCGAGAAGCAACCAAACCAAGAAACGAAAATTCACATAAGCGAGCATTGAGCATAACTAACACCGAATAATGCACCATAAGTCGGATGTAATTTCATTGCATAACTATTGACTTTCGTACTTGCATAGGGAATCACAAACCTTAACACCAATATTCTTACTAAAGCATAATTACTCACTAACATGACTCACATATTACTATCATCATGTTTCAAAACTATTACAAGAAATCAAGTTTAATTTGTCCAATGATCTTCATGAAAGTTTTTATTATATCCTCCTTGGATATCTATCACTTTGGGACTAGTTTCATATATTGCCATTGCTTTTGACAAGCTCAAACAAATTTAAGTGAAGCACATGAGCATAGAGTTTTCATCTCTCAAAAAGGTATAAGTGAAGCATGAGAGGATTTCTACAAAATTTACTAGCTCTCAAATTAATCTAAGTGAAGCATGAGAGTATTTCTACAAAAATTTCCAAGCACACCGTGCTCAAAAAGATATAATTGAAGCACTAGAGCAATTCTATAGCTCAAAAAGTTTAAGTGAAGCATAAAGAGCAATTCTAACAAATCATAGCATAATTTTGGCTCTGCCAAATAGGTGTGTCCAGCAAGGATACAAGTGACAAACTAATAAGCAAAGCAAGCAAAGACTCAAATAATACAAGACGCTCCAAGCAAAACTCATGATATGTGACGAATAAAAATATAGCTCCAAGTAAAATACCGATGGTCGTTAGAAGAAAGAGGGGATGCCACTCGGGGGCATCCCCAAGCTTAGTTGCTTGTTTCTCTTTGGATATATCTTGGGGGTGTTGTAGCATCCCCAAGCTTAGGCTCTTTTCACTCCTTATTCCTTCATCCATCGTGATCTCACCCAAAACTTGAAGAATTCAATCACACAAAACTCAACAAAATCTTCTTGAGATCCGTTAGTATAATAAAGCAAATCACTACCTTAGGTGCTGTTGCACAGGGCCAGGCCCACAGTGGTGCCATATGTGCGGCCCGCACAGAGCCCAAAATTCTAGGGAGGCCCAAATTTTATACATAGGTCTAGTACTAAAAGAAAAAAAAACTAATTGTTACTGGGCCGGTGACGCTGGAGTGGGCCGGACTAGAGGCGATGGGCGCTGAAACAGGGTCGGGATCGGGATCGATCTCCTCCACTGCTCGTCCGATCGCTACAAAATACGGAGACGGGATCGTGTCATCGTGGCTAGTGGGCGGCTATAGGAAAGCAGCGGCAACCGGCAGGACGCAGGAAACTTTCGACTCGATCATGGGCTCGTGCCTCGTTGCTACAGGAAAGTGGGCAGGATTGCAGGAAAAGTCTCATCTGTCATCGCCTCGTCTCGCCCTCGTCTCTCGCTCCCTCGTCGTTAGAACTTTAGATCGAACCGATTCAGGCCGACAGGCCGCCGCCTCCGTTGCCCTTCATCGTTTCCTCTCTCAAATTTCAGATTTGTCCATGTCGTCTTCTTGGATTGATCGATGACCTACTATCGTCTCCAGGTGCTTAGATATTTGAGTTGGATATAGGTATGACTTTTCTATATGTATAATTGTTAAGTAAGACATTATATTGTATAGTACATTATAATTTTTTCTGCGAGATATATATACATTATTATTGCTCATTGAATTTAGATAATATACACACACATCTGGATGCATTCTAGATCATTTTTTGATGAGATAGGGCTCCATTTTTTAGTTTCGCACAGGGCCCCGGATTTTGCCGGCCCGGACCTGCTGTTGCAAACCCATTCATATTTAATTATTACATTATACCTACTGTATTTTAACTTTACCATGGCTCATACCCTTCAATATAACCCATAGATTCATCAAAACAAGCACACAATGCAACGAAAACAGAATATGTCTTAAACAGAACAGTCTGTAGTAATCTGTACTCTAACCATACTTCTGTAACTCTAACAATTCTGAAACATTAGGACAACGTAAATAATTTGTATAGAAACACTGTGTTAAAATTTCATCTCAAGATCACGTTCTAGTAAAAAAATGAAAATTCGCACACTGGAGGCAAAGTTTCTGTTTCAGATTCAGCATTGTTTCTACTCATCTTATGAATCATCCTAAAGGCTTTACTTGACTAAAACACTAAATAAAACATAAAAACACAATCATAACAGAGGCATAATTGTGTCAACACTCCAGAACAGAAAGAAAAAGGTGAAATAAATTTTATTCATTGGGTTGCCTCGCAACAAGCTTTTTCTTTATAGCCATTAAGATAGGCTTGAGATTTCAATGATGCCCTCATGAAAGATAATAATAGCAACACAAAGAGAGCATCATGAAGCATATGGAAAACACACTTAAGTCTAACATATTTCCTATGCATAGACATTTTATAAGCAAACAAATTATCAAGGCAAGCAAAAACTAGCATATGGAAGGAAGAAGAAAGAGACAATAGCAATATCAACATGAAGAGAGGTAATTTAGTATCATGAAAATTTCTACAACCATAATTTCCTTTCTCATAATAATTACATGTAGGATCATAATCAAATTCAACAATATATCTATCATAAACAATACTCTCTTTATGATCAACATGCATAAAGTTTTTATCATCTTTCAAAAATAGTGGGATTATCATAAACTAAAGTTATTACCTCTCAAAACCCACTTTTATCAAAAAATTCATAAAATTGAACACTCTCCAAATATGTGGGATTCTTTTTACCTAAAGTTGACGCTTTTCCAAACCCACTTTCGATACTATTGCAAACATTATTATCAGTAACATATTCAACATGAGGCTTAAATAAATTTTCAAGATCATAAGAAGCATTATCACCTCAATCATGATCATTGCAATAAGAAGTGGACATGACAAAATTATCATCCCTAGGCTTGTAGTTTTGCATATCATTAACATAATTGACATTAATAGAATTTGTAGTAACATCATTGCAATCATGCTTTTCAATCAAGGAGCTATCATGAATCACCTTATAAATTTCTTCTTTCAACACTTCATCAAAATTTTCAGATTCATGATTTTCAAACAAATCTTCGTAGAGATAATCAAGTGCACTCAACTCACTAGCAATTGGTTCATCATAATTTGGCCTTTTGAAAAGATTAGCGAGTGGATGAGGATCCATATCAATAGATTTTTAGCAAGCGAAGATGCAAGCAAATAGAAGGCACATGACAACACAAGCAATGAAAAAGAGATCCGGCGATAAAAAGGCAAACGAAAAAGAGGGCGAATAAAACGGCAAATTGGGTGAAGTGGAGGAGAGGAAAACGAGAGGCAAATGGCAAATAATGTAATTGCAAGGAGATGAGATTTGTGATTAGGAACCTGGTAGATGATGATGGTGTCTCCTCGGCGCCAGAGATTGGCACGTAGAAGAGACCGCTTCCTCCCCGACAACGGCGCCAGAAATTCCTTTGACGTGGCTTGAGACTGCGTCGGCATTTCCCCAAAGAGGAAGGGATGATGCAGCACAGCGACGGTAAGTGTCAGGAATATTACCCCGCGGTATAACCCGGCCGGAAGTATGACCCGGCCAGGACTTGGCGACTCACTGGTGACCTCGTCGAGACTTGGCGGTTCATTGGTGACCCGGCAGGCGGGTCAGACAAGCGACAAGGCCCAGGGCCCAGCGAGCAAGCCGGCGCAAGGCGGCTCGTGGACGAGCTTGGAAGGGCGGCTCACAAGAGAAGGCCCAAGGAGAGAAAGGATTCCCTCACAAAGGAAACAAGACCCGGATTAGGATTCAAGAGAGACTAGTCCTAATCCTACTCCTAGTAGGACTCTACATGTAAACCTACCCCTTCCACTTATATAAGGAGGGGTAGAGCACCCCTAGAGGGACAAGTTAAGACAGGTTCAAGTCATTAGAAATAGACAGATTAGAGGCTCTCGAGATTAGAGGTAGCAAGACATCACCCTTGTAACTGAGAGATCTTCCTCATCATCAATACACACAAAGCAGGACGTAGGCTTTTACCTCCATCGGAGGGGCCGAACCTAGGTAAACTCGCGTCTCTCGATTCCAACCAACCCCTCTCAAGCCGCCACATAGTTGCAATGGCCTCACACCTAAGTCCGTTAACCCGGACATCTGCCGTGACAAATCCACGACAGTTGGCGCCCACCGTGGGGCCGCGCACGGTGGTATTGTGTTCTTGGAGAGAGCTCTATAAGGGATCAAAAAAGTTCGCGATTGACCAGATGAAGAAGAGCTGGCATAGAACAATTGTGCAGGGTATCCTGACATGGGACAACCTTGGGAAGAGCCGGCAAAATCATTGTTTTGTGATCAGATCAAGAGGTCAGTTTCGACTACTGCTGCCGCACGTCATCAAGACAGACAAAAATTTCTGCATCAGCCGTTCAATCCGATCCGCCGAGTTGCAGTAGCTGCTCCACGCCCCCACGTTTGTTTTTGAGTCGTGGTCTGCTAGAACTCTACTTCATCAAAGATGTATAGACCGAGTCAAACAAGTAATCCGATTAGTACTACCCCACGTACTAATTAGTACACATGTCAAACTCCAACTCGCATGAAGTGCTAGTAGTCAACTAGTATAACTCCGGAAAAGAGATCAATCAATATGCGTTTTGACGTATTTTGGAATCAACTTGGTGTGCAAACGTCTGCTGCTGCACACTTGAGCCCATCAATCCAACATCCGCTGCTGCCAAAGAAATTACCAGACACGTACACCGGCGGGTTACTCGTCCTGGTCCGACTTGCCACCGCGGCTCCGTCTTCGAGTCGTCCTCGCTCCGAGCCGCCTTCACCCGTGCCTAACTCGTCGTCGCAGTTTTCGTCTCTGGATCAGCCTCGTCTTGGTTTCAAATCACCGTCCGCCGCGCCATGAGCCGCCGCTGTGTCGGCTCCACCTCGCTTCATCGCGCCTCAAGCTGGCCTAAACAAGGATTATTGCATCCTTAGGTTGGATGGAAAACTGCTCTCATTGGAGATCAAGGAGTACTAGTACTGGATCATTTATTAGTAGTACTCTCAGTTATTATCAGATAAAAGGATCAGGCAGACCCGGTCTCTGTAAGCCGGCCGAGCTCCGCCGGTGCGCGTTTAAGCCGCCCCTCCTCGCGCTGAGTTCGCTCCGCCGCCGTGGCTCTACCTCCGGCCGCCCCTTTGTCCCGCACCGCAGCTGCACGCCGCCCCGCGTTGCGCCACAGTGTTTGCAAGCCGCCGCACTGCGCCACAGCGCCTGCGAGTCTCCGGCCTGCGCGCCGCCGCCTCTCACTTCGCTCCTCCGCTGCGCCTGCGGGCCCCCTACGCGTGCTGTGAGCCGCCACTACTCCCACGCGCTCCTGTGACCGCGCCCGGCTCTCGGCCACGCGCACGCCTCGCCTCCGCCGCGTCGCCTCCGAGCAGCCGCCGCAGCCTCATCTCGCCGGAGCAGGCCCTGAGCCGCCGCTGTGAGCCGTCTCCGCTGGAACAGGCTCCGAGCCTCCGCCTCGCCGCTGCACCCGCTGGCTCCGCCTCGCCGCTGCACCCACTGGCCCCGCTCCCGCCGGCTCAGCGTGCCGGCCGACCACTGCCGCGCCTCACCGCTGACTCGCCGCTGCCGCACCTCGCGCGTGCCGTCGCCGGGCCGCGCCCTGCATCTCCCGCTGTCGCCTCGCCTTCACCATGGCTGAGCCGCCGCCGCGGGCCGCCGCTTCCGAGACGCCCTCGACAGCCCTGCGCTGCGCCAAGCCGCCGCACCTGCGAGCGCTCCTGCTCCGCGCCAGCCGCCGTGCCGACCGACCGAGCCCCTGCTCCGGCTCGCCGCGACTGGCCGCGGCCCGTTCGCCCGCGCTGCTCCAGACCGCCGCGGCTGCCGCGCCCCACCGCTGGCTAGCTGCTGCCTAGCCTCCACCACAGCGCCGGCTCCCGCACGCCCTCAAGCCGCCCCTCACTGGTTGCCTCGGCCTCGCCTCGCCTCACCATAAATCTGCGCCGGGATCCCGTTCCACATGCCTTGCCTCGGCGCGGTGCTCCGCCTCCGTTGCCGCGTCGGCCGGCTGCCGCTCACTTCCGCCAACTCGCCGCGCGCCCGAGCCGCCGTCTGGCGAGCCGCCGCCCCGCGCCATGCCCGCCGGCTCTGCCGCGCCTCATGAGCCGGCCACCGGATGACGCCGCCGCTGCGCTTGACTCGCCTCCACCTCGCTTCCGCAAGCGTCGGCCGTTTCCCCTCACACCCGTGGAAAGAGGAGAAAGTGGGAGGCCGGTTTGGATGGATAAGAGGTGGGGGAGACAGTTAAGAAAAGTGTGGTGGTTTTAAAAAAAAAAGAGGAGAGAGGAAGTGGGGGCTGGCCATATATTATTATCAACCCCGCGAGGGATAAGGTTGCGACAAAAGAAATCAGGTCATATTTACTTTATCTATTTTTCAGTATATATTTCATCCAAGAACAATTACTTTGGCCTGCAATATGTTTACACAGGACAATTATTCAAAGTGGCTTTATACCACGGGGACGGAGCACGCGACGTCATCTTTCTATACTGGTGTTTGTCCGTGTCGCATTGCTCAATGAACACGCGTGAGCCGCCACCGTCGCGACTGACTCCCGGTTTACATCAACACACCGGTGATGTGCCTGATCATTCAAGCCGCCCAATGGATGTCGCGGGACGCCGCCCTACACATGCGCGCAAGCCACCGTCTCCTCGGTCTGGACTACATCAACAACGCCGCGGCCGTCTCTCGCGACTGCGCCGACTTACAACGCTGCGACTGACTTCTACGTTTACATCAACACACCGGAGTTATCCATACAAACTGCTCAGCGGGCGCGCGCAAGTCGCCGCCCCTGCGGTCCAATCTACATTGGCATACCGGTGCGGTGCTCGCCTGTACGAGCCGCCCAACGGACGCTTATGAGCTACCGCCCTGTGGTCTGATCTACATCAACATACCGGTGCGGTGCTCGCCTATACGAGCCGCCCAACGGACGCACGCAAGACGCGGCCCCCGTGGTCTGGTCTACATCAACACGCCGGTGCCGCGCCTGCTCACTTGAACCGCCCAACGGACGCGCGCAAGCCGCCGTGCCCACGGTCCGATTTACATCGACTCATCGGTGCAGGGCTCGCCTATCTGAGCCGCCCAACAGACGCGCCTTCAGCACATTCAAGTGTTTCCGGTGTCAACTATATGCCGGTTTATGCCACGGTCAAGTATGGAGAATCTCAAGCCAACTCTTCGAGTCGACTTAAGACTCGGGGGCTACAGACATGGCTCGACACATTTGGTCGTTTTCAACAAGAACCCCGGGTCATTGCAAGGAAGTTAACCCGATCCTAGGGGCTACTACATTATTGGCGGAACAATTAAAAGTCGCCCAAGAGGACGAACCGCCATGATGCACCATTCAAACATGGGTGCCCGGATTTATTGGATCATCATAAAGTCACTTGGAGGCTTCTGCCGTTTCTTCATACAAGATGGCGGCTTACAAGATGGTGCAAAAAGCTGACTCCGTCGACAAGGTCATTTGGGGGCTTCCAACCCGCCGGGTTTAGCTTACACACCCTCTTGATCGGCTCTTCAGCCACCGTAAGGCCGGGTTGTATACCCAAAAAGTTGACTCCGTCAACAAGGTCATTTGGGGGCTTCCAACCCGCCGGGTTTAGCTTACACACCCTCTTGATCGGCTCTTCAGCCACCGCAAGTTCGAGTTAAACCTGCCTGTATGCTGCTGCTACTCCGCTAGGTGACCCGCCGAACTCTTGCCAGTTAATCTTGGCTAGAGACCCTGAGCTGTTCAAAGTATTTGACAGTCACTCTCACTAGAGACCCTGTACTGGTCAAGGTTAAACCGGCGGCTCTTGTCACGTGAGGGCCGGCTTACTGAAAGCGAGGATAAACTCACCCATCTGTTGCATACTCTCCGCTATGTGGCCCGTTCGTACTCTTAAACAGTTACTCTTTTAAAAGACCCTACACTGTTTAAAGTTCAAACGACGGATTTATGTCACGTGAGAAGTAGCTTATGGGCCCGAGGGGTACTCATGCCCTGCCGCGCCTCTCTATGGTTCGTTGTGCTCTTACCAGTTAATCTCGCCTAGAGACCCCGAGCCGCTCAAAGGAGTTGACGGTCACTCTCACTAGAGACCCTATACTGTTAAGAGTTCAAACAACGAGTTCATGCCAAGAGAGCCGGCATATGAGTTTTCGAAAAAGAAAAAGCAAGAACATATACAAGAGTTGATCTCTTCTGGTTGTGCCTTCAAAGCAAGAACATCATACATTGCATCATACATTGCATCATCATTGCATCATCTTACCATGCATCATATATGCATGGATATCCTGGTCTACATTGCAGGAACCGGTTCTTTCAAACCAGATTATATTATTCAAATCTCAAATAGCCAACATGGCTGGATTTTTCATTATGGTCGTCATAACCAGCATTGGATGATTGAGGTTTTCAAAGCCCCTTCAGAGTAATGGCTGTTATTCCTTCATCCCAAAAATACCAGCTTACAGCAAGGAGCATGGTTCAACATTGATATGCAAGGTTTTCAGCAAACATCATCTGGACAGTGGATAAAATTTTATTCTACAATGGAAGGAATAGTCCCGAGTCGTTGCAGGCATACGACCGGCCCTTGGGGGCTACATTATTCAAGTCCAGTTTATATATCAAGTATGCAAGTCCCATGTCACTGCAAGCATGCACCACGGCACTTGGGGGCTAATGCAAGTTGCTTTTCAAATCATTACATGGTCAACAGATCCTATTATTTCAAGGAAATGATCCAGCCTTTCTATATTTTTCTAAGTCCCAGCCCAGTATTTCTTACTGACCCGACACTTGAGGGCTACACCGCTCAGATCAAATTTTCTAAAGTCCCAAGTCGCTGCAGGCATGCGACCTGGCACTTGAGGGCTACAGTATTCAGTTGTTCAAGAAGATTGTAAGGTCCAAATTGAAGACCCGGCCCATCACATACTGATGAGCCGCCCCTTGGGGGCTACACATGTGAAATACAAGTATATATCTGGCGACTTAGATGACAACCCAGATTTCTCAACATTCAACACCAAGTTCAAAAAGTCCCAGGTTGTTGCAAGCAAAACAACCCGGTCCTTGGGGGCTACACCAGCCGAAGCTTTATAAAGTATAAGATAGTTACAAGTCCCAGGCTGCTGCAGGCAAGACAACCTGGTACTTGGGGGCTACACAATTAAAGATATTATCCTAAAGCGCCAAGACATCATGGATAAACTTGGAGCTTGGGGGCTACAGGTAATATGGATATATCAAAAAATTGAAGAGAGTTTTCAAGATGTCAGTTGTGAGTGAGACCGGCTCAACATATTTTTATTTAGCCGAAGCATTAAAAGACCGGCTCTACATTAGATGGATTTGCATCCCAATATTTTTATCAAGTCAGCTGGAGTCTAGTTGTTTGACCCGGCCTCACCAACAATCCTGACCCGACATTATCAAAAGATCATAACCCGGCAGAGTTTATATAAGCAACCCGGCTTCACAAGTTGAAGAGTGTTGGAGGCCGACTCAATGGCATATGGGTGTTGTATTCCCAATATTTTACTTCAAAAGGACACTGATAAACAAGACGACTGAGAAGACGGCTCATTCATATGAAGAAGAAACCCGGATTTTTGAGGATCCACTTCAGTGATATAAACCGGCCAGGGAAGTGAGCCGGTCACTTAACATGTTTATTCTTATTTCAGGAGCTTAGCATGAATAAATTCAAGCTAACCTGGGGGCTAATGTAAGGGATATTACCCCGCGGTATAACCCGGCCGGAAGTATGACCCGGCCAGGACTTGGCGACTCACTGGTGACCCGGTCGAGACTTGGCGGTTCATTGGTGACCCGGCAGGCGGGTCAGACGAGCGACAAGGCCCAGGGCCCAGCGAGCAAGCCGGCGCAAGGCGGCTCGTGGACGGGCTTGGAAGGGCGGCTCACAAGAGAAGTCCCAGGGAGAGAAAGGATTCCCTCACAAAGGAAACAAGACCCGGATTAGGATTCAAGAGAGACTAGTCCTAATCCTACTCCTAGTAGGACTCTACATGTAAACCTACCCCTTCCACTTATATAAGGAGGGGTAGAGCACCCCTAGAGGGACAAGTTAAGACAGGTTCAAGTCATTAGAAATAAACAGATTAGAGGCTCTCGAGATTAGAGGTAGCAAGACAGCACCCTTGTAACTGAGAGATCTTCCTCATCATCAATACACAGAAAGCAGGACGTAGGCTTTTACCTCCATCGGAGGGGCCGAACCTGGGTAAACTCGCGTCTCTCGATTCCGACCAACCCCTCTCAAGCCGCCACATAGTTGCGATGGCCTCACACCTAAGTCCGTTAACCCGGACATCTGCCGTGACAAATCCACGACAGTAAGTATTTCCCTCAGTTATGAAACCAAGGTATCGAACCAGTAGGAGGATCACCACCACCTAATAAGCAGCACCTGCACACTAATAACAAATACTTGTAACCCGACGCGAAAGAGAGGTTGTCAATCTCTTTACTGTAAAAAGATAGATTAGGATATGATAGATAGGAGAGATAGATCTCTCAAGAACACAAAATAAAAAGGGCAAATAAAAAGTGCAGCAATATATTTTTGGGTTTTTGGTATAGTAGATCTAAAAACAAAGAAGCAAAAAGATAGATCGGAAAGCAATATGTTGGAAAAGTAGACCCGGGGGCCGTAGGTTTCACTAGTGGCTTCTCTCATGAGTATAGCACATGGTGGGTGAAAAAATTACTGTTGGGCAATTGATAGAAGATCAAATAATCATGATGATATCCAAGGCGATGACCATTATATAGGCATCATGTCCAAGATAAGTAGACCGACTCCTGCCTGCATCTACCACTATTACTCCACACATCGACTGCTATCCAGCATGCATCTAGTGTATTAAGTTCATGGAAAAATAGAGTAATGCAATAAGAACAATGACATGATGTAGACAAGATCTATTCATGTAGGAATAGACCCCATCTTGTTATCCTTAATGGCAACGATACATGCGTGCCTTGCTGCCCCTTCTGTCACTAGGAAAGGACACCGCAAGATCGAACCCATCACAAAGCACCTCTTCCCATGGCAAGAAAATCGATCTAGTTGGCCTAACTAAACCAAAGATTCGAAGAAGAAATATGAGGCTATAAGTAATTATGCATATAAGACATCAAAGAAGACTCAAATAATATTCATGGATAGAAACTGATCATGAACTCAAAATTCATCGGATCCCAACAAACACACCGCAAAAGTTTACATCAAATAGATCTCCAAGAGACCATTGTATTGAGAATCAAAAGAGAGAGAGGAAGCCATCTAGCTACTGTCTACGGACCGGTAGGTCTATGGTGGACTACTCACGCATCATTAGAGAGGCACCTATGAAGAAGATGAACCCCTCCGTGATGGTGTTAGATTGGATCTCGAGGTTCTGGAACTTGCGGCGGCCGGATGTGTTTTTCGTCGACTCCCCTAGGGTTTTCTGAATATTTGGTTATTTATAGGCGTCAAAGGCCATGGAGGGGGGCACAACCCATCAGGGCGCGCCGAGGGCTCCGTGACGCGCCCTGGTGGGTTGTGGCCTCCACAGCCCACCTCTCTGGCACTTCTTTGGCCCACTGGGTGTCTTCTGGTCCAAAACAAATCTCCAAAAAGTTTTGTCACGATTGGACTCTGTTTGGTACTGATATTCTGCGAAGTAAAAAACAAGCAAAAACAACAACTGGCACTTTGGCACTATGTCAATAGGTTAGTCCCAAAAAATGATATAAAGTTGCTATAAAGTGATTGTAAAACATCCAAGAATGATAATATAAGAGCATGGAACAAGAAAATTATAGATATGTTGGAGACGTATCAAGGTATTGCATCTTGGTTAGAATTGCTGTTAAACATGTCATTCTGTTAAAAATGCCCAGCTTGCCACTTGTTAATTTTTCTAAGTCCGTGGAACTGTTTATCTCAATATGCCATGTTGGGAGGATGATAGCCAGTGATTTGTGCATATTTTGATGTTGTTATAATGGAGTGAATTGAAGTGCATGTTGTTGGAAATATGCCCTAGAGGCAATAATAAAGTGGTTATTATTATATTTCCTTGTTCACGATAATCGTTTATTATCCATGCTATAATTGTATTGATTGGAAACACTAATACATGTGTGGATACATAGACAACAATGTGTCCCTAGTATGCCTCTAGTAGACTAGCTCGTTGATCAAAGATGGTCAAGGTTTCCTAGCCATAGACATGAGATGTCATTTGATAACGGGATCACATCATTAGGAGAATGATGTGATGGCCAAGACCCAAACTATGAACGTAGCATATGATCGTGTCAGTTTATTGCTATAGTTTTCTGCATGTCAAGTATCTATTCCTATAACCATGAGATCATGTAACTCATTGACACTGGAGGAAAACCTTGTGTGTATCAAACGTCGCAACGTTACTGGGTGACTATAAAGATGCTCTAGAGGTATCTCCGAGGGTGTCTATTGAGTGGGCATGGATCAAGACTGGGATTTGTTACTCCGTGTGACGGAGAGGTATCTCATGGCCCACTCGGTAATACAACATCACAATAAGCCTTGCAAGCAAAGTGACTAAAGTGTTAGCCACGGGATCTTGTATTACGGAACGAGTAAAGAGACTTGCCAGTAACGAGATTGAACTAGGTATAAAGATACCGACGATCGAATCTCGGGCAAGTAACATACCGAAGAACAAAGGGAACAGCATACGGGATTAACTGAATCCTTGACATAGAGGTTCAACCGATAAAGATCTTCGTAGAATATGTAGGAACCAATATGGGCATCCAGGTCCCGCTATTGGTTATTGACCGTAGAGGTGTCTCGGTCATGTCTACATAGTTCTCGAACCCGCAGGGTCTGCACACTTAACGTTCGGTGATGTTTCGGTAGTATTGAGTTATGAATGGTGGTGAACGAAGTTTGTTCGGAGTCCCGGATGAGGTCCCTGATGTCACGAGGAGCTCCGGAATGGTCCGGAGGTAAAGATTGATATATAGGAAGTCCCGTTTTGGTCGCCGGAAAAGTTTCGGGTACTTCCGGTAGTGTAGCGGGGGTGCCGGGAGGGTTTCGGGGGACCATCGGGAGGGGACACCCATGCCGGGAGGCCACATGGGCCTTAGGGGTGGCGCACCAGCCCTTAGTGGGCTGGGCAAACCAGCCCCAAAGGGCCCATGCGGCTGATGTGTGGAAAAAGGAAAAACCCAAAGTGGGGGGAAGGAAATCCAAGTAGGATTGGAATCCTACTTGGAGTAGGATTGGAGGTGGACTCCTCCATCTCCTGTTCGGTCGACTCCTAGGGGGAACCCTAGGGGCGCCGGCCCCTCCCCTCCCTCCTATATATATTGTAGGGAAGAGAGGGCAGCCGCACCCAAACCAAAGCCACGGTGCAGCCCTCTCTCCCCACTAGATCGTCTCCCCTAGTTTTCGGCGGTGCTTAGGCGAAGCCCTACCGGAATAGTTCCACCACCATCGTCGCCGTGCCGTCGCGCTGCCGGAGAACTCTTCTACCTCTCCGCTCCCTCTTGCTGGATCAAGAAGGCGGAGATCGTCATCGAGCTATACGTGTGCTGAACGCGGAGGTGCCGTCCGTTCGGCGCTAGATCGTGATTGGATCGCGGGACGGCTTGCGATTTGGATCGCGAAGACGTTCGACTACATCAACTGTGTTTCTTAACGCTTCACGCTTAGCGATCTACAAGGGTATGTAAATCCACTCTCCCTCTCGTAGATGCTCATCACCATGGATAGATCTTGCGTGTGCGTAGGAAATTTTTTGTTTCCCATGCAACGTTCCCCAACAGTGGCATCATGAGCTAGGTCTATGCGTAGATGAGATCACGAGTAGAACACAAAGGAGTTTGTGGGCGTTGATGCTCAGATTGCTTCCTCCCTTGTTCTTTTCTTGATTCAGTGGTATTGTGGGATGAAGCGGCCCGGACCAACCTTACTCGTACGCTTACGAGAGACCGGTTCCATCAACTGACATGTGACTTTGTTGCATAAAGATGGCTGGCGGGTGTCTGTCTCTCCCACTTTAGTTGGATCGGATTCGACAAAGGCGGTCCTTGAGAAGGTTGAAAAGCAATTTGTGTATCACCGTTGTGGTTTTTTGCGTAGGTAAGAATCATTCTTGCTAGATACCCGTAGCAGCCACGTAAAACTTGCAACAACAATTAGAGGACGTCTAACTTGTTTTTGCAGGGTATGTTGTGATGTAATATGGCCAATTACATGATGAGACATATGTGATGTATGAGATGATCATGTTATGTATAGAATATCACGACTTGCATGTCGATGAGTACGGCAACCCGCAGGAGCCATAGGGTTGTCTTTAATTTATTTTTGCCGTTTTTGCTTTACTTTATCGCTATAAGTTAGCAATAGTCGTAGAAGCAATAGTTGGCGCGACAAACTCATGGCGACACGTTGTTGGAGATCAAGATGATGGAGATCATGGTGTCATGCCGGTGACGATGGAGATCATGTCGGTGCTTTGGAGATGGAGATCAAAAGCACAAGTTCATGGCCATATCATGTCACTTATGATTTCCATGTGATGTTAATCCTTTTATGCATCTTATTTTGCTTAGGACGACGGTAGCATTATAAGGTGATCCCTCACTAAAATTTCAAGATAAAATTGTGTTCTCCCCGAGTGTGCACCGTTGCGAAAGTTCGTCGTTTCGAGACACCACGTGATGATCAGGTGTGATAGACTCTACGTTCACATACAACGGGTGCAAGCCAGTGTTGCACGTGCGGAACACTCGGGTTAAACTTGACGAGCCTAGCATGTACAGACATGGCCTTGGAACACAAGAGACCGAAAGGTCAAACATGAGTCATATAGTAGAAATGATCAACATGAAGATGTTCACCATTGAAACCACCTCATCTCACCTGATGATCGGACTTGGGTTGGTGAATTTGGATCATGTGACACTCGAATGACCAGAGGGATGTCAATTTAAGTGGGAGTTTTTTAAGTAATATGATTAACTAAACTCATTATCTTGAACAATAGTCTAAGATGTCTTTGCAAAATTTATGTTGTAGATCAATGGCTCGCGCAGTAGCACCCCTGAATTTCAATGCGTTCCTAGAGAAAGCTAAGTTGAAAGATGATGGAAGTAACTTTGTAGACTGGTCCCGTAATCTAAGGATTATCCTTACGGCTTCCCAAAAGGCTTATGTCCTTGATGCACCGCTTGGTGAACCACCCGCTCCAGTAGAGGCCGCAGAAGTTGCGAATGCCTGGCAGACACGTTCTGATGATTACTCAATAGTTCAATGTGCAATGTTGTATGGCTTAGAACCGGGACTTCAAAGACGTTTTGAACATCATGGAGCATATGAGATGTTCCAGGAGTTGAGGTTTATCTTTGAGAAGAATGCCCGGATCTAGAGGTATGAGACCTCCGATAAGTTCTATGCTTGCAAGATGGAGGAGAACGGGTCTGTCAGTGAACACATACTCAGAATGTCTGGGTATTCTAGACGTCTGGCTGAATTGGGGATGCCCCTTCCGCCAGAGGCGATCACTGACAGAGTTCTTCAATCACTGCCACCTAGCTACAAGAGCTTCGTGTTGAACTATAACATGCACGGGATGAACAAGTCAGTCGCCGAGCTGTTTGTGATGTTAAAAGTCACCGAGTCTGAGATTCAGAAGGAGCATCAAGTGTTGATGGTCAATAAAACCACTAGTTTCAAGAAGAATGGCAAGGGCAAGAAGGGTAACTCCAAGAAGAGTGGCAAAGGAGTTGCCCCTCCCGTGAAGAAACCCAAGGCTGGACCCAAGCCAGAAACCGAGTGCTTTCATTGCAAGGGAACTGGTCACTGGAAGCGGAACTGCCCCAAGTATTTGGCTGACAAGAAGGCGGCCAACACCAAACAAGGTATATATGATATACATGTTATTGATGTGTACCTTACCAACTCTCGTTGTAGTGCCTGGATATTTGATACCGGTTTGGTTGCTCACATTTGCAACTCAAAACAGGAACTGCGGAATAGACGGAGGCTGGCAAAGGACGAAGTGACGATGCGCGTGGGAAATTGTTCCAAGGTTGATGTGATCGCTGTCGGCACGCTCGCTCTTCGATTACCATCGAGATTAGTGATGAACCTGAATAATTGTTATTTAGTGCCTGCGTTAAGCATGAACATTATATCTGGATCTTGTTTATTGCGAGACGGTTACTCATTTAAATAAGAGAATAATGGTTGTTCTATTTATATGAGTAATATCTTTTATGGTCATGCACCCAATGTGAGGGGTTTATTCTTATTGAATCTCGATAGTGATGATACACATGTTCATAACATTGATGCCAAAAGATGTATAGTTGATAATGATAGCACCACTTTCTTGTGGCACTGCCGCTTAGGTCATATTGGTGTAAAACGCATGAAGAAGTTCCATGCTGATGGACTTTTGGAGTCACTTGATTTTGAATCACTAGACACATGTGAACCATGCCTCATGGGCAAGATGACTAAGACCCCGTTCTCTGGAACAATGGAACGGACAAGTGACTTGTTGGAAATCATACATATTGATGTGTGCGGTCCGATGAGCATTGAGGCGTGTGCTGGATATCGTTACTTTCTCACTTTCACCGATAACTTAAGTAGATATGGGTATATTTACTTAATGAAACACAAGTCTGAAACGTTTGAAAAGTTCAAGCAATTTCAGAGTGAAGTTGAGAATCATCATTACAAGAAGATTAAATTCCTACGATCTGATCGAGGAGGAGAATATCTGAGTTATGAGTTTGGCAGTCACTTAAGACAATGTGGAATTGTTTCACAATTGACACCGCCTGGAACACCACAGCGTAATGGTGTGTCCGAACGTCGTAATCGAACCTTATTAGATATGGTTCGTTCTATGATGTCTCTTGCCTATTTGCCACTATCGTTTTGGGGTTATGCATTAGAGACAGCTGCATTCACTTTAAATAGGGCACCATCGAAATCCGTTGAGACGACGCCATATGAACTGTGGTTTGGCAAGAAGCCAAAGTTGTCGTTTCTTAAAGTTTGGGGATGTGATGCCTATGTCAAAAAGCTTCAGCCTGAAAAGCTGGAACCCAAAGCGGAGAAATGCGTCTTCATAGGATACCCAAAAGAGACAGTTGGGTATACCTTCTATCTCAGATCCGAAGGCAAAGTGTTTGTCACTAAAAACGGAACATTTCTTGAGAAAGAGTTTCTCTCGAAAGAATTGAGTGGGAGGAAAATAGAACTTGATGAGGTTGTTGAACCTTTACTTCAACCAGAGAGTAGCGCAGCGCAGAAAGATGTTTCTGTAGAACCCACATCGGTTGAAGAGGAAGTTAATGATGATGATCATGAAGCTTCGGATCAAGTTACTATCGAACCTCGTAGGTCGACAAGGACGCGTACTGCTCCTGAGTGGTACGACAACCCTGTCTTAGAGGTTATGTTGTTGGACAACGATGAACCTACGAGCTATGGAGAAGCGATGATGGGCCCGGATTTCGAGAAATGGTTAGAGGCCATGAAATCCGAGATGGTATCCATGTATGAAAACAAAGTATGGACTTTGGAAGTATTACCTGAAGGGCGGAAGGCCATTCAGAATAAGTGGATCTTTAAGAAGAAGACGGACGCGGACGGTAATATCACCGTCTATAAAGCTCGACTTGTGGCAAAGGGTTTTTCACAATTTCAAGGAGTTGACTACGATGAGACCTTCTCACCCGTAGCGATGCTTAAGTCCGTCAGAATCATGTTGGCAATAGCAACATTTTTCGATTATGAAATTTGGCAAATGGATGTCAAAACAGCATTCCTTAATGGTTTCCTTAAGGAAGAGTTGTATATGTTACAACTGGAAGGTTTTGTCGATCCAGAGAATGCTGACAAAGTTTGCAAACTCCAGCGATCCATTTATGAACTGGTGAAAGCATCTCGGAGTTGGAATCTTTGCTTTGATGAGGTGATCAAAGCGTTCGGGTTTATACAAGTTTACGGAGAAGCTTGTATTTACAATAAAGTGAGTGGGAGCTCTATAGCGTTTCTAATATTATATGTGGATGACATATTGCTGATTGGAAACAATATAGAAATGTTGGAAAGCGTGAAGGAATATTTGAACAAGAGTTTTTCAATGAAGAACCTAGGAGAAGCTGCTTTCATATTAGGCATCAAGATCTATAGAGATAGATCGAGACGCTTGATAGGACTTTCACAGAGCACATACCTTGACAAAGTTTTGAAGAAGTTCCAAATGGATCAGTCCAAGAAGGGGTTCTTGCCTGTATTGCAAGGTGTGAAGTTGAGTAAGACTCAATGCCCAGTGACTGCAGAAGATAGAGAAAAGATTAATGTCATCCCCTATGCTTCAGCCATAGGCTCTATCATGTATGCAATGCTGAGCACAAGACCTGATGTCAGCCTTGCCATAAGTATGGCCGGAAGGTTTCAAAGTGATCCAGGAGTGGAACACTGGACGACGGTCAAGAATATCCTGAAGTACCTGAAAAGGACTAAGGACATGTTTCTCGTTTATGGAGGTGATCAAGAGCTCGTCGTAAAGGGTTACGTCGATGCAAGCTTTGACACTGATCCGGATGACTCTAAGTCTCAAACCGGATACATATTTATTCTCAATGGGGGCGCGGTAAATTGGTGTAGTTCCAAGCAAAGCGTCGTAGCTGATTCTACATGCGAAGCGGAGTACATCGCTGCCTCGGAGGCGGCGACGGAGATGTCATTTGATAACGGGATCACATCATTAGGAGAATGATGTGATGGACAAGACCCAAACTATGAACGTAGCATATGATCGTGTCAGTTTATTGCTATAGTTTTCTGCATGTCGAGTATCTGTTCCTATAACCATGAGATCATGTAACTCACTGACACCGGAGGAATACCTTGTGTGTATCAAACGTCGCAACGTAACTGGGTGACTATAAAGATGCTCTACAGGTATGTCCGAGGTTGTCTGTTCAGTGGGCATGGATCAAGACTGGGATTTGTTACTCCGTGTGACGGAGAGGTATATCAGGGCCCACTCGGTAATACAACATCACAATAAGCCTTGCAAGCAAAGTGACTAAAGTGTTAGACACAAGATCTTGTATTACGGAACGAGTAAAGAGACTTGCCGGTAACGAGATTGAACTAGGTATAAAGATACCGATGATCGAATCTCGGGCAAGTAACATACCGAAGAACAAAGGGAACAGCATACGGGATTAACTAAATCCTTGACATAGAGGTTCAACCGATAAAGATCTTCGTAGAATATGTAGGAACCAATATGGGCATCCAGGTTCCGCTATTGGTTATTGACCGTAGAGGTGTCTCGGTCATGTCTACATAGTTCTCGAACCCGCAGGGTCTGCACACTTAACGTTCGGTGACGTTTCGGTAGTATTGAGTTATGAATGGTGGTGACCGAAGGTTTTTCGGAGTCCCGGATGAGATCCCGGACGTCACGAGGAGGTCCGGAATGGTCTGGAGGTAAATATTGATATATAGGAAGTCCCGTTTTGGTCGCCGGAAAAGTTTCGGGTACTTCCGGTAGTGTACCGGTGGTGCCGGGAGGGTTTCGGGGGACCATCGGGAGGGGCCACTGATACGTCTCCAACGTATCTATAATTTTTGATTGTTCCATGCTATTATATTATCTGTTTTGGATGTTTTGTATGCATTAATATGCTATTTTATATTATTTTTGGGACTAACCTATTAATCTAGAGCCTAGTGCCAGTTTCTGTTTTTTCCTTGTTTTTGAGTATTGCAGATAAGGAATATTAAACGGAGTCCAAACGGAATAAAATCTTCGGAATGATTTTTCTTGGACCAGAAGAAACCCAGAAGACTTGGAGATGAAGGCAGGAGACCTGCCGTGGCGTCACAAGCCACCAGGGCGCGCCCTAGGGGGGGGCGCCCCCTGGCTTGTGGCCCCACGGCAGCCCTCCTAACCCTATTCTTCGGCCTATAAATTCCCAAATATTCCCTGGATACTAAAGGGAGCCACGAAAATACTTTTCCGCCGCCGGAAGCCTCTGTTCCCGTGAGATCCAATCTTGGAGCCTTTTCCGGTAATCTGCCGGAGGGGGATTCGATCACGGAGGGCATCTACATCAACTCCATTGCCCCTCCGATGATGCATGAGTAGTTTACCACAGACCTTCGGGTCCATAGCTAGTAGCTAGATGGCTTCTTCTCTCTCTTTGTTCTTCAATACCATGTTCTTCATGATCTTCATGGAGATCTATCTGATGTAATACTCTTTTGCGGTGTGTTTGTCGAGATCCGATGAATTGTGGGTTTATGATCAGCTTATCTATGAATATTATTTGAATCTTCTCTGAATTCTTATATGCATGATTTCATATCTTTGCAAGTCTCTTCGGGTTATTGGTTTGGTTTGGCCAACTAGATTGGTAATTCTTGCAATGGGAGAAGTGCTTAGTTTTGGGTTCAATCTTGCGGTGTCCTCACCCAGTGACAAAGTAGGGGTAGCGAGGCACGTATTTGTATTGTTGCCATCAAGGATAAAAAGATGGGGTTTTCATCATATTGCTTGAGTTTATCCCTCTACATCATGTCATCTTACCTAATGCGTTACTCTGTTCTTCATGAACTTAATACTCTAGATGGAGGCAGGAGTCGGTCGATGTGTGGAGTAATAGTAGTAGATGCAGAATCGTTTCGGTCTACTTGACACGGACGTGATGCCTATATGCATAATCATTGCCTTGGATATCTTCATAATTATTCGCTTTTCTATCAATTGCTCGATAGTAATTTGTTCACCCACCGTATTATTTTCCTTCATGAGAGAAGCCTCTAGTGAAACCTATGGCCCCCGGGTCTATTTTTCATATTATATTTTCAGATCTATAAACCAAAAATACCAAAAATATCTCGCTGCCTTATTTTTACTTTTGTTTTACTTTACGTTCTAGCAATCTTTTCTATCTATCTCTATTAGATCTCATCCTTGCAAGTAACCGTGAAGGGATTGACAACCCCTTTATAGCGTTGGGTGCAAGTGTTTGATTATTTGTGTAGGTACATCTATTGGGGACTTGCTTGTATCTCCTACTGGATTGATACCTTGGTTCTCAACAACTGAGGGAAATACTTATCTACTTTGCTGCATCACCCTTTCCTCTTCAAGGGAAAACCAACGCATGCTCAAGAAGTAGCAGCCACCCACGCCGGGAAGCCACATGGGCCTTAGGGGTGGCGCACCAGCCCTTAGTGGGCTGGGCAAACCAGCCACAAAGGGCCCATGCGGCTGATGTGTGGAAAAAGGAAAAACCCCAAGTGGGGGGAAGGAAATCCAAGTAGGATTGGAATCCTACTTGGAGTAGTATTGGAGGTGGACTCCTCCACCTCCTGTTCGGCCAACTCCTAGGGGGAATCCTAGGGGCGCCGGCCCCTCCCCTCCCTCCTATATATATTGGAGGGGATAGAGGGCAGCCGCACCCAACCCAAAGCCATGGTGCAGCCCTCTCTCCCCACTAGATCGTCTCCCCTAGTTTTCGGCGGTGCTTAGGTGAAGCCCTGCCGGAATAGTTCCACCACCACCGTCGCCGTGCCGTCGCGCTACCGGAAAATTCTTCTACCTCTCTGCTCCCTCTTGCTGGATCAAGAAGGCGGAGATCGTCATCGAGCTGTACGTGTGCTGAACGCGGAGGTGCCGTCCGTTCGGCGCTAGATAGTGATTGGATCGCGGGACGGCTTGCGATTTGGATCGCGAAGACGTTCGACTACATCAACCGTGTTTCTTAATGCTTCCCGCTTAGCGATCTACAAGGGTATGTAGATCCACTCTCCCTCTCGTAGATGCTCATCACCATGGATAGATCTTGCGTGTGCGTAGGAAAATTTTTGTTTCCCATGCAACGTTCCCCAACACATGTTGTCCTCTATAACCCTGTTAAATTTCATGCCATGAAAGTTCCTGTAGCATGTGGATTGTTGCTGTCAAAATGCCAGCCTGTTAACTCAGATTCTAAAAAAACTGGTTATTTTCACTAAGTCCCCAAATGTTGTTTCAACATGTCATCTTGTGAGCTCATTAGCTATTGATCCTTGCTTCCATTCATGTACCTGCAGTTAGATGAATTGTTAAGCATCTTGTATACTTCATGTCCATGCCCTTGCTGTGCTTGTAGCTTGTTGTAGCTCTTGTTGTGTGTGTTGCAAAATGGCATGTTGCTGTTTGTGGACATATTGCATGTGTTGTTTGTTTTGTGCTTGTGGGAGTTATACCCACTTGTTTGGCTTGATCTTTAGGTCTATTCCTACTAGATTTTCATTTCCAATCCAGTGGCACCCTTGGGATACCAAGGAATTGCCCATGGCCTTCCTTTGCTTTGTTTTTGTCTTCGTTACCGATAGAACCTTGTCGTGAGAGTTCCGAGAGTTCTCTTACTCCGTTTGCTACGTTCTTCATATGCATTTGCATCGTTTTCTCATGAAGCATTCATTTTTGTCATGTTCATGCATATCCAAACAACTAATCTTGCTGTTCTGTCCAGAATACTAAATCCACTAAAAGTTGCATATGTTTACTTCATTTTAATGTGACTAGAGTAGGTTGACATGTTAAATGCATCAAATTGGACATGCATCATCCTTGATTGAGCATCATTCCTTGCTTGTGTGTTTATTGCTACTATTTCTTTTGGGTACCATCGGGTGTTGAGAACGAGTACGAGGAACCAGTCGAGAACGTGTCTGAAGAGCAAGAATTCTATCCCCCTGAAGACCCTACAGGCAAGATGATCGTTACCCGGATCCCGATACTATTTTTGCTATGCTAGATGTCTCGCTTCTACCGTTATGTCTCGTTACCTACCACTTACATGTCAAGCCTCCCAATTTGCCATGAAAGCCTCTAACCCCTCCACTACCTAGCAAACATTGATTGGCTAAGATACCGCTTGCTCAGCCCCTTCTTATAGCGTTGCTAGTTACAGGTGCAGGTTGTTTCCATGTGGCAACATGGATATCTTGGGATATCACCTTATTTACTGTTATTTAATTTAATGCACATATATATATGGTGCCGGTGGAAGGCTTGGCCTTTTGCCTGGTGATTTGTTCCAATTTTGCCGCCCTAGTTCCGAGTACCGGTGTTATGTTCCATATTGAGCGCTCCTAACATGCTTGGGGTTGTTATGGGGACCCCCTTGACTATTCGTTTTGGGATAAAACTTGTCTGGAAAGACCCAACATTGGTACTACATTTGCTAAACAACCTAATTAAAATGCATAGGGCTTAGCTACCCCGTGGATAATTAATCAACCCCCGGGCCAGTGCTCCTCATGAGTGTTGCTCCAAACTAGAGCCGTGTGCGGGGCCAACCCGAGGCAACTCGGGAGATTTCTATCAGGCCACTGTACGCTGTGCTCATCCGGTCGTGTCCTGAGAACGAGATACGTGGCTCCTATCGGGTTCGTCGGTAGGTCGGGCGGTCTTGCTGGACTTGTTTTACGTTTCTCGAATGTCTTGTGCACGGGATTCCAAGGATGCTTCAGGCAATCTCAAGGTTGAGGTATTCCACCGGATTCCCGAGGATACTACGGGCTATCTTGTGGTTGAGGTTATCCATGCAGCGTGTGGTTAGTTTGTGATGGATGAGTTGGAGCACCCCTGCAGGGTTAAATATTTTCGAGAAGCCGTGCCCGCGGTTATGTGGCAACTTGGAAATTTGTTTAACACCCGGTTAGAGCAAACTTGAAGTAAACCCAAATAAAATACACCAACCGTGTGCGTAACCGTGATTGTCTTTGCTCGTGAGTTTGAACCAAGAGAGAACACGGTGGGGTTATGTTTGACGTAAGTAGGTGTTCAGGATCACTTAGTGATCACTCTAGTTCTCGCCCGTTATGCATAGACCACCATACTTATTCTTGCTCTCGTAAGTTAGCCACTCAAATAAATGCTTAGTGCTTGATGCAGCCTCACCACTTAACCATACCTCACCCATTGGCTTACATAGTCTCGGTACCCGGGTTAATGAGGTTGCTGAGTTCCCGTGGCTCACAGATTCCTACAACAATACAGGTACATGTACTGACGAGTTCGAGCAAGTTGATGCTTCTCAGTTCCAGTGGGAGTTTGACGAGGAGCGTGGGTGTATGTACGTGACGTACCCGGATGAGTAGGGAGCTACTTGGTCATAATCCTGGGCGTAGCAAGATAGATTTCATTGCTTTTAACGTTTATCTTCGTCTGTAGTCGGACCCTGATTTATGGATGACTGTATGAATGATTGTGTGGAATTGTAATTTAGATTGTGGCGAGTGTAAGCCAACTCATATACTCATCTCCTCTTTACATGTATTGCAATGATTTATGTACTTGCGAAACGACTAGATGTGCTTCTATCCCCATCGAGGCCCTCGCGCCTTAATAGGGATAGGACCGCATCTTGGACGTTACAGACACACTCATTCGGTTGATCGCTTCAGCGCCGTCATTAGGGCTTTGCATGTGTTGCAAATAGCCACCTCCACTCTCCGCCGACTATGTGATCGGACCTAGCAGTCCGCCGCACGGTGTTCCTCCTGCACGCGCAGATACCGTTAGAGGCGGTGCACTTGCGCCGCTCCGGCGAACATGTACGTGGGATCCGACGCCTGGCTGTTCGAGGGAGATCGGACAAGGAGGAGACGACTCTGTACGCACTGCCCCAACTCTACTTCCGCTGCACGACACTGCGCGTCTAGTGGTAATGATCTGTGATCCATCTCTATAGCATGATCCTCGTTGTTCCGTGCATAGGAAAATTTATATATTGCATCCGATGCACCTACCGTAGAACCCAACAGTGGTATCAAAGCCTCTGTTATAGGATTTGGATTTAGATCGGATGCATATTTGATATGTGGAGGTGGCAGATGAGATTTGTCGTCGTTTATGAGATCGGCTATGTGCACGATTGAAGAGATCAACTACACATGGGAATCGTTGAGGCTATGTTTTCTGTCAATCGGAATTGATGAGGTCGTGACACAACCTACCCCTACCGGTCGGTTTCCTCCATCCAGGTTAACAGTGAAATATAAATCCGAATCGGATTCATGATGATCGATGAGATCGGTCAGATCAAAAAATTCGGCGTGATCGGAGTACATATATGATCTGTGATTTACGAAAACCGGTAGAATGTGTGATTTCCGAAAACTGGTAGAATGTGAGGCTATGTTTTGTGTCAATCCGAAGTGGGACCGCCGTGTGCGTAGCGCCGTATATTTCATACACGATCACTCAAACCAGTAGAATGTGATTCTATGCATAACTTTGTTTTGTAGGTTTGATGTGAATAGTATGGTCATATGTATGTGATGCATGTGTGTAATTTAACATGACATGCGTGTCATGATTGTAAGCTGGCAGGAGCCAAAGTGCTGTCATTATAATGTATAATGACCCGCGTGTCGGCTTGTGATTCTCTGTAAATTCATTACTAGTTGTAGTACTTGGAGGACAGAGATCAAGTTCGTGGCTAGGCATCCCAGTGTGACGAACAAGATGGAGTTCCGCCCTGGTCATCGGAGCCAGAGCCAGCCTGGAAGGACGTCCATGAAGGAGCCATACTATTTTACATATTTATGTTTATATGTGATTGATATTGCTTCTTGTTTCTATGCATGTTAAAATGGTTGAAAGATCCATCATTAATATTAAGCGAATTTCCATCCCCAATGATACGGGGCAAACCCGAGGGTGTATTATCTTGAGACATGGTGACCAAGCAAGCAAAGTAACAAGTAAAGCAAGCAAACTAGTAAGTAAAGCAACTAAACAAGTAAACTAGCAAACTAGCAAAGATAAATATTTTTGTATTTTTTATTTTTATAGCAAGAAAAATATAACAGCAAATAAAAAGTAGAACAAGTGAATGATAATTTGTGAATAGGTACTTGATAGTAAGTTGGTGATACTCCCCGGCAACGGCGCCTGAAATCCTTCCTGATACTTGTGATCTGCGTTGGGTTTTTCTGCGAAGAGGAGCGGATGATGCAACACAGTATAGATAAGTATTTCCCTCAGTGAGAACCAAGGTTATCGAACAAATAGGAGGACCACGCAACTCACGTCTTCAGTGCCTACGTGCAAAAGAGCAAACACTTGCACCCAACGCGGGCAAGAGGGTTATCAAGCCCCTTGAACTCGTTACTTGCAAGCGGATAAGTAGTGTAGTTGATAGTTGGATAATATAAATTGCAAAATAAATAAAAAGGAAATAATGGCATCATACATATAGTAATGTTTGTAAATATATAAGTGAATAGACTCGGGGGGCATAGTATTCTCTAGTGGCATCTCTTTGGAAGTAGGCATACGGTAGGTAAACAAATTATTGTTGGCCAATTGATAGAAAAACGCATAGTTATGTGATATTCACGGCAATGATCATGCATATAGGCACCACGTCCATAAACAAGTAGGCTGACTCCTGCCTGCACCTACTACTATTACTCCACTTCGAGAGCACTTCTATGCTTGCCTCCCTAGGTATTAAGTTCATGACAAACAGAGTAATGCTTGGAGAAAGATGACATGATGTAGACAAAGTAAACTCAACTAATATGAATAAACCCCATCGTTTTATCCTTAGTAGTAGCAATACAAATACGTGTCTTGTCCCCTACTTTGTCATTGGGATATAGAGCACCGCAAGATTGAACCTACCACAACGCACCTCTCCCACCGAAGATAAACCAATCTAGTTGGCCAAACTAAACTGATAGATCAGAGAGAAATATGAAGCTACAATAATCGTGCAAATAAGAATAAAATAAGTATTTCGAGGAGACTCAAATCTTTTTCATGAATAATCTGAACATAAACCCACAATTCATCAGATCCTAACAAACGCACCGCACAAAGTGATTACATCGAATAGATCATCGCGAAGATGCGATGAACTTTGTATTGAAAAACATATAGAGAGAGAGCCATCTACATACTAGCTATGGAACTGTAGATCTATGGTAGACCACTCACACATCATCATGGGAGCAGCAAGGCTGATGAAGAGGCCCTCCGTGATTGATCCCCCCTCAAGCAGGGCACCGGAATAGGGCTCCAGACGGGCACACGGCGGAAGAGAGGCTTGCGGCGACGGAAAAAGTGTTCAGGAGCTCTCTTAGGGTTTTTAGAATATATGTGAATTTATAGGTCAGAAAGGGACGTCGGGAGACGAGAGGGGGACCCACGGCCTAACATGGCGTGTCCACCCCCCCGGGAGCGCCCTATTGGGTCATGGCTCCCTCGTGCGGCCTCCAGTCTTCTCCCGAAGCTTCCAGGTATTCTTTTGGTCCAGAAAAAATCGTCAAAAAGTTTCGTGGCAATTGGACTTCGTTTGGTACTGTAAACCTGAAAAAGCCAAAAACATGCAGAAAACAACAACTGGCATTGGGTACTAGGTCAATAGGTTAGTGCTAAAAAATAATATGAATTGGCAAATAAATGTCCAAAAAGCATCCTAGAATGATAATATTATAGCATGAAACAATAAAAAATTATAGATACGTTGGAGACATATCACCGCACAGGTGATGATTCAGTACACACGGACTAAACTACGAAACCCGTCCATGATGATTTCATCAATCGCTGACAATTGTATACCAGCAAGCGTTTTCCCACAACACACACACGCGTTATTAGCACCAATCGTCTGTGTTATTTTTGGTGTTCACACACGATTCTGATTACTCACCTGTTTGTTGTATATCGCACACATCTTGTTATGTCGAACCATTTGTGTTCTGTTGTATCATGTATCATCGCACACAGTTTATGGTAGTGAATTGTGTGCCATCTATCGCACACATCTAGATCTCTATAACCGTTTATCTTATTTTAGCTAAACGCAAACAGTTCATATGGAAGAACTGTATGTTACGCATCGCACATGTAAGTCTTTTATGAATCGTATTTGATGGGTCCACCAGCGCACACAGTTCGCGTTATTGGCGACGTAGCTAGTACTATACCATTTGGGATTCATGCATCGCACACAGTTTGGTCGAAGGGTCTCTAATTGATGTGTCATCTTTGGACCTTCCTGTAGTAGTGCTCCTTCGCTATTTACTATCAGTTGTGTTATGTTAGCTATGTTGCCTACTATCAGTTGTGTGTGTGTTTGAAAGCACATATGCTCCCTTGGAGGTTTTGATACTTCATGACAACATACATTGTCTTTTGGACTAATAGTTTTACCTAGTTTACTTCAAAAGAAGCCCACAAAGAAGTTTGGCCATGGAATGTTTGGAGAATCCCCAAGGAGAGAAGAAGAAGAGATGAAATAGGATTGGCAAAGGCAACAAGCTTGAAGACTCTACATTTTACATTTTGTGAGAAATCGCACTTTGAGTCCATAGGAAAGCCATTACTATTAAAAGGGGGTGAGGTGTCTATGATGATTTGGTTGCTTAAGTCCTTAGAGATTAGCCACCGAAAATACACATGAAATTCTCCCACAAAATCTCTGTCTAAACCCTACCACTAAAATCGGTGCCACCAACTTTTCAGAATCGGCCCCACCGAGTTACAACCCTAGACAGATCCCACCCAAAACCCTAAGTCTCGGTGCCACCAACTTTCTACTTCGATGCAACCGAAACCAGTGACCAACTTTCTGGTATCCTATTTTCAAGAATCGGAATTTCCGAGTTTTGAGAATCGGTCTCACCGAGATTTGGAATCTGCCTAGGTCACCCATATCGGTACCACCGAGATTTATATATCGGTCTCACCGAAAAGCCGAAAGTTGCCACATTTGGCACTAGTCGGTGCAACCGAGTTTTACTCCGGTTTCACCGAGTTGGGCAATAATGTTGTAACGGTTGGATTTTTGGAGATGCCTATATATACCCCTCCACCTTCTCTCACTCGTAGAGGAAGCACTCAGAACATACCTACACTTGCCCCATCCATTTTTTTGAGAGAGAAACACCTACTCATGTGTTGAGATCAAGGCCTTCCACTCCAACCATATGAATCTTGATTTCTAGCCTCCCCAAGTTGCTTTCCACCCAATCAACCTCTTCTGCCAAGCCAAATCTGTGAGAGAGTGATTGTGTGTTGAGGAGACTATCTTTTGAAGCACAAGAGCAAGGAGTTCATCATTGTTACCACAACTATTACCTTTTGGAGGGTGGTGCCACCTAGATTGGTTAGGTGTCGCTTGGGATCCTCCTTCTTCGTGTTGTGGAGTTGAACCAAGAAGTTTGTACGGGCAAGGAGATCGCCTACTTCGTGAAGATCTACCCATAGTGAGGCTAGTCCTTCATGGATGGAAGACGTGATGGAATGGACGAGGTTTCTACTTTGTGGACCCTAACGGGTGGAGCCCTCTGTGGACTCTCGCGACCGCTACCCTCCGTGGGTTGAAGTCTCCATCAGCGTGGACGTACAATAGCACCACCTATCGGAACCACGGGAAAAATCTTCGTGTCATCTATTGCGTTTGATCTTCCTATCTCTACTCCTTCTTACATATGCTTGTCTTTACTTTTCGCTGCTATACTTGTTGACTAGCATGTGTAGGGTGCACTAGACTTGTTAGAATTGCTAAAATCTGCCAACCATCAAAATTGGGAAAAGGTTAGGTTTTTAATTTGTCAAGTAGTCTATTCACCCCCCTCTAGACGTCCCTTCTCGATCCTACAATGTTATGTTAGCTATGTTGCCTACTATCAGTTGTGCTATCTATAGTTTGCAAGTATTAAATTTTATGATTAGCGAACATTAAATAAAAAAATAAAAATTAATGCCATAACAATTGAACACGATTATGAAACACGAAACATGTACAATTATTGACAACAATACATACCTTTTCAAAAAAGTATAGTCAGCGATAGAAAATATAACACATATGTATCTTGAAGTACAGACCTCGGTGTTAGTACATCCTTCGCGCATGTAATGTGCACCAGAGACCTCGGAGTTAATCGGATCATCGCAGACGTACAACTGAGGAAAGATGTCAGTCAACCTTCACACACGTAAACTGCAGGACGAACATCGGTGTTAGTTACACTTTCATACACAACTGCAGGACGAACATCGGTGTTAGTTACACTTTTCAAAAATGTAATCGTGGGCATTTCGAGATTATCTTGTCATAACACATGATTTGGGTTTGGTCAGTGCTCACCCCCCCCCCATCGCCAACCCACTCGAGCACACGGTTCCGGAAATTGTGTGTGATTGAGGGAAAAAATGTGTGAATTGCGGTCGAGGGTACTAGTGTGGAGAGGTCTGATATATGAATCCAAATTGGTTTACAATGTCTGGTAAGCCCAATAGTATATCTAACTATTCTAGCGTAGTTAAATCTTTGGCCTATTGGTATAATTATGTTGGGTGTGTCTAAGGGCATCCATTATGTAGGCCAAATAGCGTTGTTAAAACAAGAATCTGGCTTTTGGCATCGGTTTCCTATGTAGTGGAGGTGCTTAAATAGGGATGCTAAGAGCCAAAAACAGGGAACCGGAGCAAGTAGAAGTGGTGATGCCAAATTGAGCATAGCAATAAAATATGGAATTGATTGGTTGCCTTCGGCCTTCCAGGAAGGATGAGATTTTTTATGCAAATCTATTTCTTGATTGGACCCACATGACAACAGATTGCCTATGACAACATTGCACATAGGATGAATCTTTGGCATCGCTTGCCATCAGCGACTACCTGACCAATATGGCATTGGGCAGATAGTGGCTTCCTTAAGGCTCATCTAGATGAGACATTCTTATCCTCTAGGTGACATTACCACCTGATTGTGGTCCTACCTGTGTTGTCTTCGTTGTTGTTTTCAGGTTGTGTTTTCAGGCCAGGCACATGGCGAGGCAACCCATGTCAAATATTAGATTGTGATACAAGCTTCCAGCTTGCCTTTTCTTATTGCTTGTTATCTATTAAAGTTTTGGTAGTGTGCCAATTTTTTGTTCTCTCCAAAATTTGCCAGGAAGTCGTGCATATAAGTACAAAAATAATTCTTTTTTTGACATTAACTATTTTGTTCAAGTTAACTATATATAGTGCAAGTATATCTTACATGACCCTCAAAATGCATTTTAGACGAATATGTGCATGGTCATCTACATGTCATGTGCATGGTTATCTACATGTCATTTCTTAATCATCATCGATCACACGACATAAGTGACGACTTGTTCTGGATCCCTGATATGTCCGGCAACCAGTGCATATGTATCGAATAACCCCAAAATATTACAAAGTTCATCGAGCCGCTGCCACAACCAACCATGTTGGCCTTCATCTAAATCACATCGGTCGCTTCTCTCATCTTCTCCACTGAATCAAAAGCCCCTTGGAGAGGTTTAATATTCGAATCTAAATTGGTTCACTATGTTTGCAAGCGCTGTAGTATATCTGACTATGCTAGCGTGGTTAAATCTTGGGCCGATTGTTATACTTATGTTGGGTGTGTCTAAGGGCAGCCACTATGTAGGCCAAATAGTGTTGCCAAAAAAGAATAGAGTTTTAGCATCGGTTTCCTACAATGTGGAGGTGCTAAATAGGGATGCGAAATGCCAAAAAAACTTGGAACCGAAGCAAGTAGAAGCATTGATACCAAAGTGAACAAAGGAATAAAAATATGGTATTGATTGGCTGCCTTCGGCCTTTTACAAAGGGTAAGATTTTTATGCAAATATATTTCTATACTGGACCCACGTGACACCATAATTGGCTATTACAACATTGTACACATGATGAAACTTTGCCACCGATTCCCATCATTCAATATGGTGTTGGGCACATAGTGGCTTCACTAAGGCTCAGCTAGATGATACATTCTTATGTCACATCTAGGTCACATTACCATTATGGTCCTCCATATATTGTCTTCTTTGTTGTTTTTTGAGGTCATGCCCACAGCAAGACAACCCATCCCCAGATTAAATAGTGATACAAGCTTCGGGTTTGCCTTTACTTATTGCTTGTTATCTATTTATGGTTTAGTAATGGGCCAATTTTTTGTTCTCTCCAAAATTTGCCACAAAGTCGTGCATATAAGTACAAAAAATATTATATTTCCCGACATTAACTGTTTTGTTCAGCTTAACTATATATATTACAAGTGTAGCTTACACAACCCTCAAAATGCATTTTAGACGGAGATGTGTGTGTTTATCTACATGTCATTTCTTAACCATCACTGGCCACACGACATTGGTACCAACTCGTTCTGCATCACCGATATGTCCGGCAACCAGCGTATGCATCGAATAACCCTGAAATCATGCAAAGTGCATCGAGCCGCCGCGGACAGAACCAACCATGTTGGCCTTCATCCGAATCACATCAATTTCTTCTCCCGTCTTCTCCATTGAATCGAATGCTCCCTGGAGAGGTCTGATAGTCAAATCCAAATTGGTTCACTACGCTTGTTAAGCCCTACGGTATATCTGACAAGGCTAGCGTAGTTAAATCTTTGGCTCATTGGTATACTTATGTAGGGTGTGTCTATGGGAAGCCTCTATGTAGGCCAAATACCGTTGCCAAAACAAGAATATGACTTTTGTCATTGGTTTCCTACGCCATGGAGGTGTTAAATAGGGATGTCAAAAGCCAAAAACTGTAAACTGAATCAAGTAGAAGCATCGATACCAAACTGAGCAAAGGAAGAAAAATATTGTATTGATTGGTTGCCTTCAGCCTTTTACGAAGGGTAATATTTTTATGCAAAAATATTTCTAGACTGCACCCATGTGACATCATAATTGGCTATGACAACTTGCACACAGGATGAAACTTTGCCACCAATTCCCATCAGTGACTGTGTGTCCAATATGGTGTTGGGCACAAAGTGGCTTCAATAAGGCTCAGCAAGCTAAGACATTCTTATGTCACATCTAGGTCACATTACCATTGTGGTCCTCCATATGTTGTCTTCTTTGTTGTTTTTTCAGGTCATGCCCATGGCAAGGCAGCCCATCCCTAGATTAAATAGTGATACAAGCTTCTCGTTTGCCTTTACTTATTGCTTATCATCTATTTATGTTTTACTAATGTGCCAATTTTTTGTTCTCTCCAAAATTTGCTAGGAAGTCGTGCGTATAAGTACAAAAAATATTCGTTTTCCTAACATTAACTGTTTTGTTCAGCTTAACTATAAATATTACAAGTGTATCTTACACAACCCTCAAAAATTTATTTTAGACGGAGATGTGTGTGTTTATCTACATGTCATTTCTTAACAATCACCGTTCTGCATCGCCGTCTAACATGTTGTGCACTTGAAGATTGTCAATGCATAGCACTATGTAGATCTTTTTTAACAATTTAACATGTCTTATCTTTCAATTCAAGTGTTTTGAGAAATAAGTTAAAATCATTAACTCTATTGAAAGTTGGGGTACAAGTTTTGGGTAAATCATATGTCCTCTACATTTCTTGAGGTCAATGTTTCATGCATTTTTTAAGTTTGTATTCTTTATGGATCGGTGTTCGACCTCCCTGTGTATGATTGGATTTTAAACTGAGAGAAAAATTCCTTATTATAACCGCCTTACGTACTTACACGTTTGATAATGGAAGAACCCAAAATTTACGAGTGAGGTTTGCTTTGTCCTACATATATCTCCTAGTTCTTACTACATGGTGCAATTGCATAAATGTTTCCAAGTAGTAATATATGTCCAAACTACTGAATAGATGTCACGCCAAGAAACTCTGAGACGTCATTGAGTCAAAGAGAAGATTATTGGAAAAGAACAAATTTTTAGTCTACAAAGTAGTGAAGACAACTGCCAACTATAGGATGGTATGAACAATAGATCTTGTATCTTGCATACTTTGTATGACATGAAGTGTTTGGACAGTAACACACTATTTTTTTCCTTTTTGATCAGTCATTTTAGAGAGAGTACACTAAGCGTTACATCTCAAAGCATCTGTTGGCCGGTGAGCCTACGAGGATATATATGGCAAAAGCACAGAAGCCACCTCATCCTACATATATTGGTTGCATCAACAAAGTGAAGGATGGGCGATCGTTGATCCAAAAGAATTGGACTAAAGTTGTTCATGGACTGCACTTGGAGGTAGGCATAGTCTCAGCATTCTGCTTCTTTCGGGCTTGTCAGCAAACCTATGACCCTTTGCTTGGAGTGTGAACCCCTATAAACTGTAATGATGAAGAATCTCTCATGGATGATCGAGATAACACTATCTATATATCATGATGTAGTGTCTATCAGTTATGAAAGGAACACATACACACACACACACACACACACACACACACACACACACACACACACACACACACACACACACACATATATATATATATATATATAATAAAATGGGTTAGTACTCCTAGGAGTACATACTCTGTCGTTGTTTACTATCAGTCGTGTTATGTTAGCTCTGTTGCCTACTATCAGTTGTGTGTGTGTTATGTTAGCTATGTTGCCTACTATCAGTTGTGTTATTATAGTTTGAATCTATTAAATTTTATGATTATCGAATATTGAATAAAATAAAATAAAAATTAATGCCATCATAATTGGACACGATTATGAAAAACCAAACGAGTACAATTGTTGACAACAATATATACCATTTCAAAAAAGTATAGTCAGTGATAGAAAACATAACACATGCGTATGTTGAAGTACAGACGTCGGTGTTAGTACATCCTTCCCGCATGTAATGTGCACAAGAGACCTCGGAGTTAATCGGATCATCGTAGATGTACAACTAAGGAAACGTGTCACTGTTAGTGCAACCTTCACACACGTAACCTATAGGACAGACATCGGTGTTAGTTACACTTTCATACACAATTGCTTTTGTCCAATCGTGGGCATTTTGAAATGTAACCACACACAATTTTGCCAGCCCAGTCATGTGAGATTGTCTTGTCATAACACATGATTTGTGTTTGGTCAGTGATCGACCCCCCCATCGCCAACCCACTTGAGCACACGGTTCCGGAAACAGTATGTGATTGAGGGAAAAAACGTGTGAATAGCAGTCGAGGGTACTAGTGTGGAGAGGTCTGATATTCGAATATAAATTGTTTCACAATGTCTGGTAAGCCCAACGGTGTATCTGACTATGCTAGCGTAGTTAAAACTTTGGCCAATTGGTATAATTATGTTGGTTGTGTCTAAGGGCATCCATTATGTAAGCCAAATAGCGTTGCCAAAACAAGAATTTGGCTTTTGGCATCGGTTTCCTACGTTGTGGAGGTGCTTAAATAGGGATGCCAAGAACCAAAAAACTGGAAACCGGAGCAAGTAGAAGCGGCGATGCCAAATTGAGCAGAGCAATAAAATATGGTATTGATTGGTTGCCTTCAGCCTTTCAGGTAGGATGAAATTTTTGATGCAAATATATTTCTTGATTGGACCCACATGACAACAGATTGGCTATGACAAGATTGCACACAGTATGAATCTTTGGCATCGCTTGCCATTAGCGACTACGTGACCAATATGGCGTTGGGCACATAGTGGCTTCCTTAAGCCTCATCTAGATGAGACATTCTTATCTTCTAGGTGACATTACCACCTGATTGTGGTCCTACCCGTGTTGTCTTCGTTGTTGTTTTCAGGTTGTGTTTTCAGGCCAGGCCCATGGCGAGGCAACCCATGCCAAGATTAGATTGTGATACAAGCTTCCAGCTTGCCTTTTCTTATTGCTTGTTATCTATTAATGTTTTGGTAGTGTACCAATTTTTTGTTCTGTCCAAAATTTTCCAGGAAGCCGTGCAATAAGTACAAAAATAATTCTTTTTTTGACATTAGCTATTTTGTTTAAGTTAACTATATATAGTACAAGTATATCTTACACGACCCTCAAAATGCATTTTAGACATATATGTGCATGGTTATCTACATGTCATTTCTTAACCATCACCAATCACACAACATTAGTACCGACTCGTTCTACATCATTGATATGTCCGGCAAACAGTGCATATGTATTGAATAACCCCAAAATATTGCAAAGTTCATCGAGCTGCCACCACAACCAACCATGTTGGCCTTCATCTAAATCACATCGGTCTCTTCTCTCGTCTTCTCCACTGAATAAAAAGCCCCATGGAGAGGTTTAATATTAGAATCGAAATTGGTTCACTGTGTTTGTAAGCGCTGCAGTATATCTGACTATGCTAGCGTGGTTAAATCTTGGGCCGAATTGTATACTTATGTTGGGTGTGTCCAATGTTGAGGATATCGCTTATCATTAGCGTCTCGGTCAGTTGGGGAGTAGAGATTAATCGGAAATCGGCCGATTAATCAATTTTATCGGTCGACTATTAATCGGCCATTTTTTGCAAACCCCAGGTTCCCAACACTGAAATATCCTATCTTAAAGACCAAAAATATATTGGATATAAGTGTTACCTTGATTCCTAGCCCTTGAATGCTCGTATAATGACAAAAAAATAGGGCAATAGTACATATTGCATAACAAGGTTGACAAAAACACAAATAAACATAGCTTTTTGCAAACATAGTGCTAGGAATAGGACTAATTTATCGGTAGATTCCCGATAAATCGCTTGTCACAGTGTTATATCGGCCAAAAAGATAAACGGTGAAGATAAGGCATAATCTTATCGGTCACCCTATGAGTAGCGATAAATCGGATGATAAATCGCTGAATCGGAAGATTTTTTGAACAGTGGGTGTGTCTAAGGGCAGACACTATGTAGGCCAAATAGTATTGCTAAAACAAGAATAGGGTTTTAGGATTGGTTGCCTACTATTTGGAGGTGCTAAATAGGGATGCCAAGAGCCAAAAAAACTTGGAACCGAAGAAAGTAGAAGCATCAATACCAAATTGACGAAAGGAATAAAAATATGGTATTGATTGGCTACCTTCGGCCTTTTACGAAGGTAAGATTTTTCTGCAAATATATTTCTTTAATGGACCCATGTGACATCATAATTGGCTATGACAACATTGCACACATGATGAAACTTTGCCAGCGAACCCCATCAGTGACTACGTGGCCAATATGGTGTTGGGCACATAGTGGCTTCACTAAGGCTCAGCTAGATGAGACATTCTTATGTCACATCTAGGTCATATTACCATTGTGGTCCTCCATATGTTGTCTTCTTTGTTATTTTTTCGGGTCATGCCCACGGCGAGGCAGCCCATCATCAGATTAAATACTGATACAAGCTTCTCGTTTGCCTTTACTTATTGCTTGTTATTTATTTATGTTTTAGTAATGGGCCAATTTTTTGTTCTGTCTAAAATTTGCAAGGAAGTCGTGCATATAAGTACAAAAAATATTCTTTTCCTGACATTAACTATTTTGTTCAGTTTAACAATATATATTACAAGTGTATCTGACACAACCCTCAAAAATGCATTTTAGAGGGAGATGTGTGTGTGTGTGTGTGTGTGTGTGTGTGTGTGTGTGTGTTTATCTACATGTCATTTCTTAACCATCACCGGTCACACGACATTGGTACCCACTCGTTCTGCATCACCGATATGTCCGACAACCAGCGTATGTATCGAATAACCCCGAAATCATGCAAAGTGCATCGAGTCGCTGCCGCCAGAAACAACCATGTTGGCCTTCATCCGAATCACATCGATTTCTTCTACCGTATTCTCCATTGAATCGAATGCCCCTTGGAGAGGTCTGATATTCAAATCCAAATTGGTTCACTACGCTTGGTAAGCCCTGTGGTATATCTGACAATGCTAGCGCAGTTAAATATTTGGCCCATTGGTATACTTATGTTGGGTGTGCCTATGGGCAACCACAATGTAGGCCAAATAGCGTTGCCAAAACAGGAATATGGTTTTTGTCATCGGTTTCCTAAGCCATGGAGGTGTTAAATAGGGATGTTGAAAGCCACTAACTACAAACAGAATCAAGTAGAAGCATCGCTACCAAACTGAGAAAAGAAATAAATATGTAATTCATTGGATGCCTTTGGCCTTTCAAGAAGGATAAGATTTTTTTATGCAAATCTATTTCTAGAATGGACCCACATGACAGCATAATTGCCTATGACAACATTACACACGGGATGACACTTTGGCACCGATTCCCATCAGCAACTACGTGGACAATATGGCGTTGGGACTATAGCGGCTGCTCAAGGCTCATCTAGATGAGACATTCTCATTTCACGTCTAGGTGACATTACCACCTAATTGTAGTTCTCACTATATTGTCTTCGTTGTTGTTTTTGGGTTGTTTTTTCAGGCCAGGCCCACAGCGAGGTAGCCCATGTCCATATTAAATTGTGATACAAGCTTGAAGTTTGCCTTTTCTTATTGCTTTTCATATATTTATGTTTTGGTAGTGTGCAAACAAAATCGTCTCCAAAATTTGGCAAGAAGTTGTGCGTATAAGTACAAAAATAATTATTTTTTCTAACATTAATTGCTTTGTTCAGCTTGTCTATATAAAATACATGTGTATCTTACATGACCCTCAAAATGCATTTTAGACGGATATATATGTGGTTATCTACATGTCATTTCTTTGCCATCACCGATCACACGACATTAGTACCAACTCGTTCTACATCACCGATATGTACGGCAACCAGCGCGATGTATCGAATAACCCCAAAATCTTGCAAAGTGCGTCGAGCCGCCATCACAACCAACCATGTTGGCCTTCATCTAAATTGCATCGATCTGTTCTCTCGTCTTCTCCATTGAATCAGATGCCCCTTGGAGAGGTCTTGTATTCTAATCCAAATTGGTCCACTATGCTTGGAAAGCCATGCGGTATATCTGACTATGCTAGCGAAGTTAAATCTTTATCCCATTGGTATAATTATGTTGGATGTGTCTAAGGGCATTCATTATGTAGGTCAAATAGCATTGCCAAAACAAGAATATGGCTTTTGGCATCGGTTTTCTACGTCGTGGAGGTCCTAAATAGGGATGCAAAGAGCGAGAAACTCGAAACTGGGGCAAGTAGAAGCGTTGATGCCAAATAGAGAAAAGGAATAAAATATGGTATTCATTGGCAGCCTTTGATGTTTTAGGAAGGATAAGATTTTTTGTGCAAATCTATTTGTAGACTGGACCCACGTGACAACAGAATTGGCAATGACAACATTGCACATAGGATGAAACTTAGGCTCCATCCCATCAGAGACTACGTGGCTAATATGGCATTGGGGGTATAGTGGCAGCCGTAAAGCTCATCTAGATGAGACATTTTGATGTCACGTCTAGGTGAAATTACCACCTGATTGTGGTCCTCCCTGTGTTGTCTTCGTTGTTATTTTCGGGTTGTTTTTTCATCCTGGCCCACGACAAGGGAGCCCATGCCTAGATTAAATTGTGATACAAGCTTCCGGTTTGCCTTTTCTTATTGCTTGTTATCTGTTTAAGTTTTGGTAGTGTGCTAATTTTTTGATCTCTGCAAAATTTGCTAGGAAGACGTGCATATAAGTACAAAAGGAATTCTTTTCTTACATTAACTATTTTGTTCAACTTAACTACATATAATACAGGTGTATCTTACACAACCTTCAAAAATGCATTTTAGATGGATATGTGCATCGTTATGTAAATGCCATTTCTTAGCCATCACCGGTCACACGACATTAGTACTAACTCGTTGTGCATCACTGATATGTCTGGCAACCAGCGAATATGTATCGAATAACCCCGAAATCTAGAAAAGTGCATTGAGCAGCCGCCACAACCACCCATGTTAGCCTTCATCAAATCGCATAGATCTCTTCTCTCATCTCCTCCATTGAATCGAATGCCCCGTGGAGCGGTCTGATATTCGAATCCAAATTGGTTCACTATTCATTATAAGCCTTGCGGTATATTTGACTATGCCAACGTAGTTAAATCTTGGGCCCATTGGTATACTTATGTTGGGTGTGTCTAAGGGTAGACACTATGTAGGATAGCATTGCCAAAACAAGAAAATATGGCTTTCGGCATCGGTTTTCTATGTTGTGGAGGTGCTAAATAGGGATGCCAAAAGCCAAAAAAACTGGGAACCGAAGCAAGTAGAAGCGTCGATGCCAAATTGAGCAAAGGAATAAAATATGGTATTGGTTGGCTACCTTCGTCATTTTAGGAAGGATAAATTTCTTATGCAAATGTATTTCTATACTGAACCCACGTGATAGCATAATTGGCTATGACAACATTGCACATAGGATGGTACTTTGCCACATGTTCCCATCAGCGACTATGTGGCCAATTTACTTTTGGGCACATAGTGGCTGCACTAAGGCTCAACTAGAGACATTCTTATGTCACAAATAGGTCACATATACACTTGATTGTGGTCCTACCTATGTTGTCTTCGTTGTTGTTTTTAGGTTATTTTTTAGGCCAGGCCTACGGCGTGCAAGTCCATGCCCAAATTGAATTGTGATACAAGCTTCCACTATGCCTTTTCTTATTGCTCGTTATTATTTATGTTTTGGTAGTGTGCCAAATTTTTGTTATCCCCAAAATTTGCCAGGAAGCCGTGCATATAAGTACAAAAATAAGTTATATTTCTCAAATTAACAGTTTTGTTCAACTTAACTAAATATTTAATAAATGTATCTTACATGGTGCTCAAAAATGCATTTTAGTCAGATATATGTGTGGTTATCTACATGTCATATCTTAGCCATCACCGGTCACATGACATTAGTACCAACTCATGTTGCATCAGCGATGTGTCCGGCAACCATCGTATTTATCGAATAACCTCAAAATCTTGCAAAGTGCATCGAGACGCCGTCGCCACAACCAACCATTGAATCGAATGCCCCTTGGAGAGGTCTGATATTCGAATGCAAATTGGTTCACTACGCTTGGTTCACTATTCTAACGCAGTTAAATCTTTAGCCCATTGTTATACTTATGTTGGGTGTGTCTAGGTCAATCACTATGTAGTCCAAATAGCGTTTCCAAAACAAGAATATGGCTTTTGGAATCGGTTTCCTACGTTGTGGAGGTTTTAAATCGGGATACACAGAGGAAAAAAACTGGGAATCGGAGCAAGTGGAAGCATCAATGCCAAACTGAGCAAAGAAATAAAATATGGTATTGATTGGCTGCCTTAGGCCTTTTAGGAAGGGATAATATTTTTTATCCAAATCTATTTCTAGACCGGACCCACGTGACAACAAAATTTGCTATGACAACATTGCACACAAGATGAAACTCTAGCACCGATTCCCATCAGCGATTACGTGGCCATATGGTGTTGGGCACATGGTCGCTGCCCTAAGGCTCATTTAGATGAGACATTCTTATGTCACATCTAGGTGATATTACCACCTAACGTGTCCTCCTTGTGTTGTCTTTCTTGTTATTTTCAGATTGTTTTTCATGCCAGGCCAACGATGAGTCAACCCATGTCCTCATTAAATTGTTATACAAGCTTCCAGTTTGCCTTTATTTCTTGTTATCTATTTATATTTTGGTAGTGTGCCAATTTCTTGTTCTCTCCAATTTTTGTCAGAAGACGTGCATATAAGTACAAAAATATATTTTTTCGTACTTTAACTATTTTGTTCAACTTAATTATATATAATTAAGTGTATCTTACACAACCCACAAAAATGCATTTTAGACGGATATGTGCGTGGTTATCCACATTTTATTTCTTAGCCGTCACCGGTCAAACGACATTAGTACCAACTCATTTTGCATCACCGATATGTCCGACAACCAACGCGTATGTATCAAATAACCCCAAAATCTAGCAAAGTGCATCGAGCCGCTGCCACAACCAACCATGTTAGCCTTCATCTAAATCACATTTATCTCTTCTCCCGACTTCTCCATTGAATCGAATGCCCCTTGGACATGTCTGATATTCGAATCCAAATTGTTTCACTACGCTTGGTTAGCTCTAAGGTATATCTGACTATGCCAGCATAGTTAATTCTTGAACCCATTGGTGTACTTATGTTGGGTGTATCTAAGGGCAGCCACTATGTAGGCCAAATAGCGTTGCCAAAACAAGAATATAGCTTTTGGCATCAGTTTCATGTTGGGCTTTTGTAAGCCGTGGCGTTGTAATGACTTGATGGCCATTCTTGGCTCTTTCTATGTATGCTTCTGATGCGTCAAGCTTTGACGCATCCTTGAAAAAAATGCTTTGGTGGTGCTAAATAGGGATGCCAAAAGCCCAAAAACTGGGAACCGGTGAAAGTAAAAGTGTCAATGCCAAATTGACCAAAGTAATAAAATATGGTATTGATTAGCCACCTTCGTACTTCTAGGAAAGATAATATTTTTTATACAAATCTATTTCTATACTGGACTTACGTGACACCATAATTGGCTATGACGACATTGCACACAGGACAAAACTTTGCCATCGATTCCCGTCAGCGACTACGTGGCCAATATGGTGTTGAGCACATAGTCGATGCTCTAAGTCTTAAGTAGATGAGACATTCTTATGTCACATATAGGTCACATGACCACCTGATTGTGGTCCTCCTTGTGTTGTCTTCGTTGTTTTTTCGAGTTGTTTTCTTAGGTCGGGCCCACAGCGAGGCAGCCCGTGACCAGATTAAATGGTGATACAAGCTTCCAGTTTGCCTTTTCTTATTACTTGTTATCTATTTATGTTTTATAGGGTGCCAAATATTTGTTCTCTCCAAAATTTGCTAGGAATCCATGCATATAAGTCAAAGAATAATTATTTTTTTAGATATTTACAGTTTTATTCATCTTAACTAAATATATTACAAGTGTATGTTACACGACCCTCAAAAATACCTTTTTGAGGATATGTGTATGGTTATCTACATGTCATTTCTTAGCCATCACCGGCACACAACATTAGTACCAGCTGTTTCTGCATCATAGATATCTCCGGCAACCAGTGTATGTATCAAATAACCGCACCATCTTGCAAAGTGCATCGAGCCGCCGCCGCCACAACAAACCATATTGGCCTTCATCTAAATCACATCGATCTCTTCTCTTGTCTTCTCCGTTGAATCGAATACCCCTTGGAGAGGTCTAATATTCGAATCCAAATTGGTTCGCTGCGCTTGGTAAGCCCGGCGGTATATCCGACTATGCTAGTGAAGTTAAATCTTTGGCCCATTGGTATACTTATGTTGGGTGTGTCTAAGGGCAGCCACTATGTAGGCCAAATAGCATTGCCAAAACAAGAATATGGCTTTTGGCATTAGATTCCTACGTTGTGGAGGTGTTAAATAGGGATGCCAAAAGCCAAGAAATTGTGAAACAAAGCAACTGGTGCGCTAACTTTAGAACGAGGATTTGCCAAATTCGTATTAGGGGGGGCTATGCAGCAATTCGAGTCGCTAAGTCATTGCGGACACTTGCCATCCTCTCATATCGAAAGACGAACAACGACTTCCGGGGTAAAACGGAGGGCTAAAACCTGAGCCTCTTTTTCCATCCCAGGGGGTAGCGATTTCAAGAGCTAGGAAGAGTTTCGAATACTTAAACTTAAAGGAAGGGCGGTTAGAACAAAGCAAGGGATGACACTTTCAATGCGCGAAATCCGTTTCGAGTTAGAGCAACAAAAACAAGTACACAAACCCTAGTCAGCTCAGCCAGAATTGTGTTCATAGCACTCTGGAGGGTGGGTGCGAAAATAGAGTAAAGAACAAAAGAACGAAATGCAAGGGTTGCATCCGCTGTTTGAAAAATGGAGAGGAAAAGCATGGGTGGACAAGCATGGATGTCAAACAGAGCAGAGTAACATATGTAATTTATTGGTTGCCTTTGGCCTTTCATGAAGGATATTTTTTTATGCAAATCCGTTTCTATACTGGACCCACGTGACAACATAATTTGCTTTGACAACATTGCACACAGGATGAAACTTTGGCATGGACTCCCATCAGCGACTACGTGGCCAATATGGCGTTGGGAACATAGTGGCGGCCCTAAGGCTCATCTAGATGAGACATTCTCATTTCAAATCGAAGTGACATTACCACCTAACTATGGTCCTCCATGTGTTATCTTCGTTGTTGTTTCCATCATTTTTTTAGGTCAAGCCCACGACGAGGTAGCCCATGTCCAGATCAAATTTTGATACAAGCTTCCATTTTGCCTTTTCTTATCGCTTGTTATCTATTTATGTTTTGGTAGTGTGCTGATTTTTGGTTCTCTCCAAAATTAGCCAGGAAGCCATGCATGTAAGTAGAGAAACAATTCTTTTTATAACATTAACTGTTTTGTTTGGCTTAACTATATACAATACAAGTGTATCTTACACGGCCCTCAGAAATACATTTTAGACGGATATGCGCGTGGTTATCTACATGTCAGTTCTTAACTATCACGGGTTACATGACATTAGTACCAACTGATACGTCTCCAATGTTTCTATAATTTTTTATTGTTCCATGCTATTATATTACCATTCTAGGATACTTTTTAACTAATAATTTACCAATTTATATTACTTTTGAGCACTAACCTATTGACCCAGTGCCCAGTGCCAGTTCCTGTTTTTTGCGTCTTTTTTACATTTCAGGTTTACAGTACCAAACGAAGTCCAATTGCTCCGAATTTTTTTTATGATTTTTTCTGGACCAAAAGAAGACCTTGAAGCTTCGGGAGAAGACCGGAGACCGCACGAGGGAGGCACAAGCCATCTGGGCGCGCCCAAGGGGGTCAGCGCGCCCTGATGGCTTGTGCCCCCCTGGTGGCCCTCCTTACCCCGTTCTCTGGCCTATAAATTCACATATATTTCAAAAACCCTAGAGGGCATCCTGAAACTCTTTTTCCGCCGCCGCAAGTCTCTGTTCCGCCGCGATCCCATCTGGAGCTCCGTTCCTACACCCTGCCGGAGGAGGGATCGATGACGGAGGGCCTCTTAATCAACCTTGTTGCCCTCATGATGATGTGTGAGTAGTTCACCAAAGACCTACGAGTCCGTAGTTAGTACCTAGATGGCTATCTCTCCCTTTTGATCTTCAATACAATGATCATCGTAGCTTCTAGTTTCCCTTTTCTTATTGTTTGTCATGTATTTCTGTTTTGGTAGTGTGCCAATTTTTTGTTTTCTCCAAAATTGCTAGGAAGCCGTGCATATAAGTACAAAAATAATAGTATTATTTTTTCCAGCTCATGTTTTGTCCAGCTTAACTATATACTACATCCGTCCAGAATTAGTTGTAGCTTAAATGGATGTATCTAGACGTATTGTAGTGCTAGATACATCCGTTTGAGCAACAAGTAATTCCGGATGGAGGGGGTATTGATACTTTTGATCTGCGTTGGGTTTTCCATGAAGAGGAACGGGAAATTGCAACACAAAGTGAGTAAGTATTTCCCTCAGTAATGAAACCAAGGTTTATGGAAACAATAGGAATATCAATCCTCAACCGTCTTCAGCGGCTGTATACAAATGAACAAACAACTTGCACCCAACGCGGGCAAGAGAGTTGTCAATCCTCTTGATCTCGTTATTTGCAAGCAAATGAGTTGTGTAGATAATTGTTGATAAATATAAATTGCAAAATAAAATAAAGGGTAAACAAATGCAGCAAGGTAATTGTAGCGTTTGTAAATATATAAGTGAATAGACCCGGGGCATAATTTTCCCTAGCGGCATCTCTCATGTAGGCAGCATACGGTGGGTAACAAATTACTGTTGGGCAATTGATAGAAAAGTGGATAGTTATGCGATTTTCACGGCAATGATCATGTGTATATAGGCATCACGTCCATAAACAAATAGGCTGACTCCTGCCTGCACCTATTAATATTACTCCACTCATCGACCGCTATCCAGCATGCATCTAGAGTATTAAGTAAAACAGAGTAATGCATGGAGAACGATGACATGGTGTAGACAAAGTAAACTCAAGCAATATGAATGAACCCCATCGTGTTATCCTTAGTAGCAACAACAGAAAGACGCATCTTATCCCCTACTTTGTCACTGGGATATAGAAACTCGCCAGGTTGAACCTACCACAACGCACCACTCCCACCGATGAAATATCAATCTACCTTGCCAAAGCACATCAATAGATCGAAGAGCATTACGAAGCTATAATGATCTTGCAATTAAGAGATAATATCTATCAGAGGTATCTCAAATACTTTTCATGAATAATCTGAACATAAACCCACAATTCATCGGATCACAAACAAACACACCGCACAATAGGATTACATTGGATAGATCAAAGCGAAGATGCGATGATCATTGTATTGAAGATCAAGAGATAGACAGATTGCCATCTAGGTACTAGCTATGGAATCGTAGGTCTGTGGTGAACTACTCACACAACATCATGCGGGCAGCAAGGTTGATGTAGAGGCCCTCCGTGATTGATCCCCCCTCCGGCAGGGTGCTAGAACTGAGCTCCAGATGGCCTTGCGACGGAACATATACTTGTGGTGGCAGAAAAGGGGTTTTGGGACTGCCTTTAGGGTTTTTGCAATATTAGAGAATTTATAGGCCAGAGAGGGACATCAGGAGAGCCACGAGGGGGCCACCACATATCAGGGCGCGGCCCGCCCTGATGTGTGGTGGGGCCCTCGTGCGCCTCCCAACCTCCTTCCAAAGCTTCCAAGACTTACTTTGGTCCAGAAAAAGTCATCAAAAAGTTTCGTGGCAATTGGACTTTGTTTGGTACTGTAAACCTGAAAAGGCAAAAACATGCAGAAAACAGCAACTGGCACTGGGCACTGGGTCAATAGGTTAGTGCTCAAAAATATTATAAATTGGTAAATAAAGACCCAAAAAGTATCCTAGAATGATAATATATCAGCATGGAACAATAAAAAATTATAGATATGTTGGAGACGTATCAAGTATCCCCAAGCTTAATTCCTGCTCGTCCTCGAGTAGGTAAATGATAAAAACAGAATTTTTGATGTGACATGCTATCAATTATGTAATCTTATGCATGTATGCTCATTGAGAAAAGATGAATCAACAAATATTAACATAACAATAATTAAAATGTAAGAAACAGAATCAGTAATCCTTGAAAGTATACGATCCTTAAGAATTGTTTACCCCCCATTCATCTTATTATATTAGCAAGGCATGGCTCCATCTTCACCACATTAATACAAATGTCAAGCACCACGGTGTCCAAGTCAGTCAATTGGATCGTACCTTTTTCAATATGCATCAACTTTTTATTCTTCACGCAATACATGAGCGTGAGCCATTGGACATAGCATTTAAGTGGAATAGAGTATGGTGGTAGATAACAAAGGGGTAGAAAGTGGAGAAGATAATCTCACATCAACTAGGCGTACCAACGGGCTATGGAGATGCCCATGGATAGATGTCAATGCAAGGAGTAGGGATTGCCATGCAAATGATGCACTAGCGTTATAAGTGTATGAAAGCTCAAATGAAGCTAAGTGGGGTGTGCATCCAACTTGCTTGCTCATGAAGACCATGGGCATTTGAGGAAGCCCGTCATAGGAATATACAAGCCAAGTTTGTAAAATGAATAAGTGATTCCCACTAGCATATGAAAATTATATATCATGAGACTCTCTACATGAGTAGCATGGTGCCACTTTGAGCCACAAGTGTGGTAAAAGATAGTAGCAAAGTCCCTTCTCTCATTTTCTCTCATTTTTTTGAATGGATGGTGGGCTCATTTGGTCTCCCCCATCTTTATTTTTCGTCCGGAGTCTCATCTCGACTTGTGGGACAATCATTGTCTCCATCATTCTTTCCTCACTGGGACAATGCTCTAATAATGATGATCATCACACTTTTATTTACTTACAACTCGATATGGAGAACTGATATGAAGATATGACTCTGTATGAATGCCTCTGGCAATGTACCAGGATGTGCAATGATCTAGCGTGACATGTATCAAAAATATGATGAACGGTGGCTTTGCCACAAATACTATGTCAGCTCTATATGATCATGCAAAGCAATATGATGATGAACAAACTAGTCATGTGAAGTGACGATGGAATTTGCATGGCAATATATCTCGGAATGGCTATGGAAATGCCATGATAGGTAGGTATGGTGGCTATTTTGAGGAAGGTATAATGAGGCTTATGTGCAACAGAGCGTATCATGTCACAGGGTTTGGATGCACCGGCGAAAGTTGCACCGATCCTCAAGGTGAGAATGGGCAATGCTCGGTACCGAAGAGGCTAGCAAATATGCAGAGGTGAGATTGCGTATGTTCATGGTTTCACATTAGTCATAAAGAACTCATATACTTATTGCAAAGTTTTATTAGTTTTATCACAAATCAAAGTACTACTCGCATATCCCGAGGGAAGAGGTTGGTAGGAGTTAACCATCGCGCGCTTCCGACCCGAAACAACACTAGGATTTCAACGAGGAATAGAAATGCTCACACATCATCACCATGCCTCTTTAATTTTTATATGAACAAAAGGGTCAACCTCTCTTATTATCGACACTTCTATGGTTTAACAATTATGAACTCACACCTATTTCATATTACCACATCAATATCATTGACCCACAATTTCTCTATATGTGCTACATGATGGTTTTGATCATCACTCATTGAATACCTAATATTTTTGGACTAGTCTTATGACCCATGCAAATTACCGTCACTATTTATTAACTCCCAAACAAATATAAGTGAAGAACGAGAGTGAAATTATTTCTATAAAATCTACACGCCACCGTGCTCAAAAAGATATAAGTGAAGTACTAGACCAACTACTAAGCTCAAAAGATATAAGTGAAGCACATGGAGTATTCTAACAAATTATGATGAAGGTGCGTCTCTCTTAAATAGGTGCGTCCACCAAACAATGATTGTGGCAAACTGAATGTAAAAGCAAACAAAAGCAAAGGACGCTCCAAGCAAAACTCATATCATGTGACGAATAAAAATATAGCTTCAAGTGACATACCGATGGATTTGAGACTAAAGAGGGGATGCCTTCTGGGGCATCCCCAAGCTTAGACGCTTGAGTCTCCTTTAAAATATTCCCTTGGGGTGACTTGGGCATCCCCAAGCTTAGGCTCTTGTTACTTATTATTCCTTTGTCCATCACGATAACACCCAAAACCTGAAAACTTCAATCACACAAAACTCAACAAAACTTTGTGAGATCCGTTAGTATAAGAAACATATTGCATACTTTAGGTAATGTTATAAATTGATTAAAATTTCATAAATGCATACTAGTTACTGTATTCTAACTTCTCCATGTCTTATACCCCCCAATACAATCCATAGCATAATCAAAACAAGCAACTATGCAAGCAAAAACAGAATCTGTCTAAAACAGAACAGTCTGTAGCAATCTGTAGAGAACCTAAACTTATGTAACTCTAAAAAATATGAATAATTATGAAAACCTCGAAACTTTGTATATAAACACTTTGTAAAAATTTCAGATAATTATCATGGTCCAGTAAAAAATGAAAATTCCTGTACTGGAGTCAAAAGTTTCTGTTTTGGTTCAGCATCGATTCTACTCATCTCGTGAGTCATCCCAAAGGCTTTACTTGGCACAAACACTAATTTAAACACAAAAACATAATAATTACATAGGCAATAATCATGTAATTAAAAATAAACGGAAAGTTTAAAGCAAAAATTTAAAGATAACTATTGGGTTGCCTCCCAACAAGCGCTATTGTTTTATGCCCCTAGCTAGGCATAATGCATAGTTTCAAGTATTGTCATCTTTGACACTCCACCTATAAGTAGATCTGATGATTGATTCATAAGGTGGTTTAATTATCTTTCTAGGTAAGTGTTCCATTCCTTTCTTTAATGGGAATTGGAACCTTATGTTTCCCTCTTTCATGTCAATGACTGCACCTATAGTTCGTAAGAATGGTCTTCCAAGTATTATGGGACAAGAAGGATTGCAATCAATATGAAGCACAATAAAATCTACAGGCACATAATTTTTATTTGCAATAATAAGCACATCATTAATTCTACCTAAAGGTTTTTTTATGGTAGAATCCTCAAGATGCAAGTTGAGGGAACAATCTTCAATATTAGTGAGACCAAGCACATCACAAAGAGTTTTAGGAATAGTTGAAACACTAGCACTAAGGTCACACAAAGCATTGCATTCATATTTATTGATCTTTATCTTGATAGTAGGTTCCCACTCGTCATGCAATTTTCTAGGAATAGAAACTTCAAGCTCAAGTTTCTCATCATAAGCTTTTATCATAGCTTCTACTATATGTTCGGTAAAAGCTTTATTTTGTTCAAAAGCATTGGGTGAGCTAATAAAGGATTGCAACAAGGAAATACATTCTACTAAAGAGAAAATATCATAATTAAATTACTTGTAATCCAAAATAGTGTGCACATCACTAGTTAAAGTTTTGACCTCTCCAAACCAACATTTTTCAGTTTTAACATCAAAATCATCACCCTCCAAGCAAACGGGACGCTTCTCAACTAGAGTTGACTCATCTCTAGTCCCTTTATCATTTATATTCAGAGAGGTAAATAAATATTCAATAGGATAAAGACCAATCATTTTAAGATCTTCATCATGATTCCGGTAAAAGCCGGGTGGAAGAGCTTTTTCTAAGAATTCCCGCTTAGCTCTCAACTTAGCGGTCCTCAACTTACTTTCATTAAAAGATATTTGGATAGATTTAATATCATCATCAAAATCATGCTTGGGTGGCAAAGCTTTATTTTTAAGAGTTTCCACATCAAGAGCAATTCTATCCATGTTTTTAGCCAAAGTGTCAACTACATGCAAATTTTCTTCTACCATAGTGTTGAAAACCTTTTGTGTCGGGGATATACCCCGCGGTATAACCCGGCCTGAAGTATGACCCGGCCGGGACTTGGCGACTCACTGGAGCCCTGGCCGAACTTGACGATTCATTGGTGACCCGGCTCATCATATGGCGGCTTATGCGTCACCTCTATCACCGAGTCACAGGACGACCAGGCCCATGGCCCGGCGTGCGAGCCGGTGCAAGGCGGCTCGTGGACGAGCTTGGAAGGGCGGCTCATAAGAGAAGGCCCAAAGAGAGAAAGGATTCCCTCACAAAGGAAACAAGACCCGGATTAGGATTCAAGAGAGACTAGTCCTAATCCTACTCCTAGTAGGACTCTACATGTAAACCTACCCTTTCCACTTATATAAGGAGGGGTAGAGCACCCCTAGAGGGGGGAGCGAAGAGAGACACAAGTCATTAGAGATAGACAGATTAGAGGCTCTTGAGATTAGAGGTAGCAAGACAGCACCCTTGTAATCAAGATCGTCCTCATCATCAATATAGACACAAAGCAGGACGTAGGCTTTTACCTCTTCCCGAGGGGCCAAACCTGGGTAAACTCGCGTCTCTCGATTCCGACCAACCCCTCTCAAGCCGCCACATAGTTGCGATGGCCTCACACCTAAGTCCGTTAACCCGGACATCTTGCCATGACAAATCCACGATAGTTGGCGCCCACCGTGGGGCGAGCGCACGGTGGTGTTGTGTTCTTGGAGGGACCTCTTCAGGGATCGAGAAGCTCGTGATTAGCCGGATGAAGAAGGATCTGCATCAACTCCGGTTTAAAGAGTCGGGCTCGAAGAAAGAATTTCGTCGGCAGTTTGGGAGTCATCTCGGATGATCCATACAATAGACCCAATCCGCTTGTGGTACAATTTGCACATATCAAAGAGAGTCAGAAGACGATGGCTATGCCCAGCCAAAAAAAGAACAGACGGTCGGGTCGGATACTACGAGTGCCATCTGACCGGTTGCTGTCACTGGTCCTCACGGGAAGTTGCAGATCGGAGATAGAAGTCAATTGGACGTACAGCTGCGTTGGGGTCTGCTCTTATTATTATGATGATTAGTACCTGAAGTAGTATGTGCATACGTACACAGATCAGCTGCAGCGCTGTACGTCAAGTCAACCGAGGTCTCCGTGCGAACCAACCTGTGGTTGGATGGTTAGAGGGACTGTGGTATCCCTAGCCCACCAGGGTTCAAATCTTGGTGCTCGCATTTATTCCTGAAATTATTTCAGGATTTCCGGCGATGCGCATTTAGTGGGAGGAGACGTTCCCGTCGACGACGAGGTGCCTACGGTGACTTCGTAAATTTCAAGATGATATGCCGGCTCAGTCTCTCGGAGGTGCTCATAGGGGTAGGGTGTGCGTGTGTGCGTTCATAGGGGTGAGTGTATGCGCGTGTATATAAGCGCTTGCGTCTGTACTGTGTTCAAAAAAAAAAAAACCGAGGTCTCCGTGCTTGTGGAAAAATTATTGCTGATAATCCCACAAGGGATGAATCCAATCAATCCAAGGCAAAAGTATTACACGGTGGCTGTGTATAGCATGGAAAGTCGGACTGCGCCAACAGATTAAAAACAAAAACGGGGGGGGGGGGGGGGGGGGGGGGGGGGGGAGGGAAGGTAACGACGGGAAGGGGAGGACGCCTCGAACCTGGTCTCCGCCTCGATCTTGGTTCCCTCGCCGGCCGTTTTCCGCCTCTGGAGTTGCCGAGCTGCCGTCGCCTTTCGTCTCCGCCGCGGGCCCGTTTCAACCAAGCCGCCGGCGACCTCACTCCTCCGCCGAGCCGCCGCAGCAAGCCTGCGCGCCGACGAACCTCCGTCTGTCTCGGAGCCGCTGGCACGCCTTACCTCCGCTGGCCCCTGAGCCGCCGCCGGCTCGACGCTGCGGCCCGTTCTTGCCGGAGTCCCGCATCCAAACCGCCGTCCCGGTCTCACCTTGCCTCCGGAGGGAGCCGCCGCCGATCCGTCGCGGCCTCCGCCTCACCAGATCGCCGCGGCCTCCTGGCCGGGTTGCGCCCGGCCGTCCAGTGCCTCGTTGCGGCCTCTACCGCATCCCGGGCCCCCTCCGAGCTGCCTCGAGCCGCTCCGATGGCCTGCTTCTCCTGCGGCCTCCTGCGCGCGCCGCCGTGACTCGAACCGGCTTGGCCGCCTCGCTCCAGGACGGTGCCTTCAAGCCGTCACCGCGAGCCGCCCGGCCGCCTTTGCACCCCGCGTCAAGCCACCTGTCGGCCACCTCTGCTACCTCTGCCGCTGCGCGTCGTTTCGACCGGCCTCGCCCGCCGCCGCGATTGTAGCTCCGCCCCGAGCAGACGGCCCCCCTCGTCCGCCTTGCCTCGCGCGTTGCCCGCTCCAGCGCTCCAGCGCTCCGCCTCGGCCTCGTTCCCTTCTCTACCCAATCGTCGCCTGCCTTTGCCGCCCCGTCGTGGATGGCCTCGCCTCTACTCCCGCACCGGCTGAAGAAGAGGATAAGTGGGGGCTGGTTGAAAGAAAAAAAGTCAGGGACCGCTTCTAAAAAAAAAGGGTTCAAACACGACCCGGAGGGTCTCGTTCTGAGCCGCCCGGTTCCAGGTTCCATTATGGTCACGCTTCAAGCCGTCGCCTCCGCCGTCGCTGCCGCAACCTCGCACTGAGCCGCCACCGGTCGGCCTTATTCCGAGCCGCCGCGCATCCGCTGCAAGCCGCCTCTGCCTCACCATCTGCGGTTTGCCTCGAGCCATTTTGGCCGCTACGGCCCGCCACCTCCGCCGTGGCCTCGAGAGAGTGGCTAGATCGCTGTTGAGGTTACTAGAAGTGATCCACGGACCTGTATACGACTCATTCGTCGTCTGGATGAATCAGGTGATATCCATCCGGTCTATTTTCGTTGATACATTTTTTTTCTTCCGAGAATAATTACTCTCGCCTGTGATATCTTTTCTGCAGAACAATTATTCATTATAAAAGTGGTGTCATGCCGCGGATATGAAGTGCGTGCCAGCATTATCCCGCGCGAGCATTCGCTTCGTGCCGGGTCATCGACGGACACATGCTGAAGCCACCGCCCCTGCGGTCCGGTCTACATCGACCCGCGGCCGACTCGCCTGTCCGCGCCTGCGGCCGACTCTCCCGTCTGCACCGGCTTAGAACGCCGTGGATGACTCGTCCATCCGCGCGGCCTCCAACGCCACGGCCGACTCCTCCGACCGCACCGGCTTACAACACCGTGGATGACTCGCCCGTCCGCGCGGCTTCCAACGCCGCGGCCGACTCCTCCGACCGCACCGGCTAAGAACGCCGTGGATGACTCGCCCATTCGCGCGGCTTCCAACGCCGCGGCCGACTCCTTCGACCGCACCGGCTTACAACGTCGTGGATGACACGCTCGTCGGCGCGGCCTCCAACGCCGCGGCCGACTCCTTCGACCGCACCGGCTTACACGTCGCGGCCGGCTCTCCCGTCCGTGCTGGCTCACAACGCCGAAGCTTGACTCGCCCGACGCTGTCTTCCAACGTCGCGGTCGACCACCGTGTCTACATCAACATATCGGAGACGCGCCCGTCTACACGAGCTGCTTACCTCCACCTGCACCGGATGGTTCAATGGGCAGGCGCACCAGTCGCCGCCACTGCGGTTCGGTTCACTTCAACAACCAGCCGGGACGAAACATCGGCCGGGTTACTGATGCCACTCATACGGGATCATTTATAACCTGCCACAGTGGACTTCAACCTTCCTCGGATTCACATCGTGTTCTCAAACGCCAAGGATATAAAACAAGTGTCGCGAAGATCATCAACACGCCACCTCGCCTCCAGCTTCAACACATTCCAGCATTCCGCTGTCAACTATATGCCAACTTATGCCATGGCCAAGTGTGAAGAATCTCAAGCCGCCCCTTCGAGTCAACTTAAGACTCGGGGGTTACAGACATGGCTCGACACATTTGGTCATTTTCAACGAGAACCCCGGGTCATTGCAAGGAAGTTAACCCGATCCCGGGGGCTACTACATTATTGGCGGAAGAATTAAAAGTTTCCCAAGAGGGCGAGCCGCCATGATGCACCGTTCAAACATGGATGCCCTGAGTTATTGGATCATCATAAAGTCACTTGGAGTTTCTGTCGTTTCTTCAAAAAAGATGGCAGCTTACAAGATGGTGGCTTACAAGATGGCGGCTTACAAGATGGTGCAACAATGTTGATACGTCAACAAGGTCATTTGGGGGCTTCCAACCCACCGGGTTTAGCATACACACCCTCTTGATCGGCTCTTCAGCCATCGCAAGTTCGAGTTAAACCTGCCTGTATGCTGCTGCTGCTCCGCTAGGTGACCCGCCGAACTCTTACCAGTTAATCTCGACTAGAGACCCTGAGCTGTTCAAAGCATTTGACAGTCACTCTCACTAGAGACCCTGTACTGGTCAAGGTTAAACCGGCGGCTCTTGTCACGTGAGGGACGGCTTACGGAAAGCGAGGATAAACTCGCCCATCTGCTGCCGACTCTCCGCTATGTGGTCCGTTCGTACTCTTAAACAGTTACTCTTTTAAAGACCCTGCACTGTTTAAGGTTCAAACGACGGATTTATGTCACGTGAGAGGTAGCTTATGGGCCCCGGGGGTACTCATGCCCTGCTGCGCCTTTCTATGGTTCGTTGTACTCTTACCAGTTAATCTCGACTAGAGACCCTGAGCCGCTCAAAGGAGTTGACGGTCACTCTCACTAGAGACCCTGCACTGTTAAGAGTTCAAACAACGAGTTCATGCCAGGAGAACCGGCATATGAGTTTTCGAAAACAAAAAAGAAAAGCAAGGTCATAAAGGATTTAACATCTCCGGGTTGTGCTTTCCAAGCCGCCCTCAAAACGATACAGGATATACTCTGTCTTGTTTGTTTTTGCAGGTCTTGTCTCCTAAGATAAGCTGCTATTAAGTGTGAAGAAAGATGGTTATGGCCATACATTGCATCTTGCATTACATCATCCTGCATTGCATCATCATATCATGCATCATCATACATGCATATCCATATTTGTTTATGCTGCGGAAAGCCGGTCACCAAACCGGGTTACACCGTAACCTCTGCAAGGAACAAATAGATCTTTCATAGCCAACATGGCTGGATCTTCATCATGGTTTATCATAACCAGTATTAATTGATTGGGGTTTTTTCAAGCCAGCTTGGAAAATTGATTATTCTTGAAGAGCCGCCCTATCAGATATAATGCCGTGTCATTTAATTGACCGGCTATTGGATTTCTTCAACCAGTGCTCTGTAGTATACTACATCACTCATGGATTTCTCAAACATATATTTGCCGGGTTGCACCGCAACCACGAGCAGGGATTTCATTTCAAAGACAAAGGAATTATTCCGGGATATTCATACCGGGTTTTATTGCAACCATGGTCAAGGATTCATTTCAAATCAGATCAAATATCAGTTCAAGAGAACTTCTGAAGTGCATTATGATGGGCTATTCTCATACAGTCCCAAGTCGTTGCAGGCGTGCAACCCGGAACTTGGGGGCTACATCATGTGATGTTTTTTCTTTTCAAAGGAGAAGTGGATATAAGTCCCGAGTCGCCGCTGGCATGCAACCCGGCCCTTGGGGGCTACACTACTCAGATCAAAATTGCTAAAGTCCCAAGTCGCTGCAGGCGTGCGACCCGGCACTTGGGGGCTACAGTATTCAGCTGTTTAACAGATTATGATGTTCAAAATGAAGACCCGGCCCATCACATACTGATGAGCCGGCCCTTGGGGGCTACACCAGCTGAAGCTTTATAAAGTATAAGACAGTTACAAGTCCCAGGCTGCTGCAGGCAAGACAACCTGGCACTTGGGGGCTACACAATCACAGATATTATTGCAAAGCATCAAGTCATCATGGATAAACTTGGAGCTTGGGGGCTACAGGTAATATGGATATAAAAAATAGAAGAACATTTTCAAGATGTCAATTTTGAGTGAGCTAGGTTTCATTTCTTCATGGAACCGAAGCATTAAAAGACCGGCTCTACATCAGATGGATTTTCATCCCAATATTTTTATCAAGTCAGCTGGAGTCTAGTGGTTTGACCCGGCATCACCAACAATCACGACCCGGCATTATCAAATGATCATGACCCGACAGATTCTATATGAGCAACCCGGCTTCACAGGTTGAAGTGGTGTAACAATGGGTGAAGTTCTATTCTGAATATTTTATCAAGCCGAAGCAATGGAAGCCGGCTCAACTTCATATGGTTTTCTTATCTCCAATAATTTCAACAAGCCAAAGTTTTGGAAGCCGACTCAATGGCATATGGATGTTTTATTCCCAATATTTTTTATTGCAAAGGGCACGAACCTGCAAGACGATGGTGAAGACGGCTCATTCATATGAAGAAACCCGGATTTTTGAGGATCCACTTCAGTGAAATAAGCCGGCCAGGGGAGTAAGCCGGTCACTTAACATATTCATTATTCTTATTTCAGGAGCTTACCATGAATAAATTCAAGCTAACCTGGGGGCTAATGTCGGGGATATACCCCGCGGTATAACCCGGCCTGAAGTATGACCCGGCCGGGACTTGGCGACTCACTGGAGCCCTGGCCGAACTTGACGATTCATTGGTGACCCGGCCGGAGGTATGACCCGACTCATCATATGGCGGCTTATGCGTCACCTCTATCACCGGGTCACAGGACGACCAGGCCCATGGCCCGGCGTGCGAGCCGGTGCAAGGCGGCTCGTGGACGAGCTTGGATGGGCGGCTCATAAGAGAAGGCCCAAAGAGAGAAAGGATTCCCTCACAAAGGAAACAAGACCCGGATTAGGATTCAAGAGAGACTAGTCCTAATCCTACTCCTAGTAGGACTCTACATGTAAACCTACCCTTTCCACTTATATAAGGAGGGGTAGAGCACCCCTAGAGGGGGGAGCGAAGAGAGACACAAGTCATTAGAGATAGACAGATTAGAGGCTCTCGAGATTAGAGGTAGCAAGACAGCACCCTTGTAATCAAGATCGTCCTCATCATCAATATAGACACAAAGCAGGACGTAGGCTTTTACCTCTTCCCGAGGGGCCGAACCTGGGTAAACTCGCGTCTCTCGATTCCGACCAACCCCTCTCAAGCCGCCACATAGTTGCGATGGCCTCACACCTAAGTCCGTTAACCCGGACATCTTGCCGTGACAAATCCACGACATTTTGAGAATTAATAAATTCTTTAATTGTGTTCTCAAGATCAGAGGGCAGACTATTAGAATTTGTAGAAGAATTTCCATAAGAATTACCATAAGAATTTCCATAGTTGTTAGAGGAATTAACGGGATAAGGTCTAGAATTGAAGTTTCCTCTATAAGCATTGTTATTGAAATTATTTTGCGAGACAAAGTTCACATCAATAGCATCATTATTTTGCTCAATCAAAGTAGACAAGGGCATATCATTGGGATCAACATGAGCATTTTTACTAGCAACCACATTCATAAGAGCATCCACTTTTTCACTCAAAGTAGCCATTTCTTCAACATAATTTACCTTCTTACCGGTTGGAGCCCTCTCGGTATGCCATTGATAATAATTTGTCATAATGTTGTCCAGAAGTTTTGTGGCCTCTCCTAAGGTTACATCCATAAAGGTACCACCTGGAGCAGAATCTAGAAGATTTCTAGACACAAAGTTTAGTCCAGCATAGAAGTTTTGGATAATCATCCACATATTTAAGCCATGAGTTGGACAATTTCTTATCATTAATTTCATTCTCTCCCAAGCTTGTGAAATATGCTCTTGATCTTGCTGTTTAAAATTCATTATTTGATTTCTAAGGGAGATGATCTTAGCAGGAGGAAAATACTTGGCAGTAAAAGCATCTTTACACTTATCCCATGTTCCAATACTATTACGAGGTAAAGATGAAAACGAAGCCTTAGCTTTATCTCTTAGTGAAAAAGGAAATAATTTTAATTTCATAATATCATTATCCATATCCTTTTTATTTTGCATGTCACATAATTGAACAACGGTATTAAGATGTGACGCGGGATCCTCATTTGGACTTCCCGAAAATTGATCCTTCATGACAAGATTCAACAATACAGCATTAATATCAAAAGACTCTGCACTAGTGGCGGGTGGTATAGGAGTACTAATAAAATCATTATTATTAGTATTTGAGAAGTCACACAACTTAGTAGTGTCTTGAGCCATGGTGACTGAACAAGCAAAGTAACAAGCAAGACAATTAAACTAGCAAGCGAAGAAGTAAACTAGTAACAAGCAAAGGTAAATATTTTTGTATTTTTGATTTTTATGAGACAAGCTAAATATAACAGCAAATAAAAAGAAGAACAAGTGAATGAAAATTTGTGTGAAGTTAATTGATAGTTGATGATGATACTCCCCGGCAATGGCGCCAGAAATCCTTCCGGATACTTGTGATCTGCGTTGGGTTTTCTGTCAAGAGGAACGGGTAATTGCAGCACAAAGTGGGTAAGTATTTCCCTCAGTTATGAAACCAAGGTTTATGGAACCAATAGGAATATCAATCCTCAACCGTCTTCAGTGGCTGCACACAAATGAACAAACAACTTGCACCCAACGCGGGCAAGAGGGTTGTCAATCCCCTTGATCTCGTTATTGGCAAGCAAATGGGTTGTGTAGATAATTGTTGATATATATAAATTGCAAAATAAAATAAAGGGTAAATAAAGGCAGAAATGTAATTGTAGCATTTGTAAATATATAAGTGAATAGACCCGGGGGGCATAGTTTTCCCTAGCGGCATCTCTCATGTAGGCAACATACGGTGGGTAACAAATTACTGTTGGGCAATTGATAGAAAAGCGGATAGTTATGCGATTTTCACGGCAATGATCATGTGTATATAGGCATCATGTCCATAGACAAATAGGCCGACTCCTGCCTGCACCTATTACTATTACTCCACTCATCGACCGCTATCCAGCATGCATCTAGAGTATTAGGTAAAACAGAGTAATGCATGGAGAACGATGACATGGTGTAGACAAAGTAAACTCAAGCAATATGAATGAACCCCATCGTGTTATCCTTGGTAGAAACAACACAAAGACGCATCTTGTCCCCTACTTTGTCACTGGGATATAGAACTTGCCAGGTTGAACCTACCACAACGCGCCACTCCCACCGATAAAATATCAATCTTCTTAGTCAAAGCACATCAATAGATCGGAGAGCGTTATGAAGCTATAATGATCATGCAATTAAGAGATAATATATATCAGAGGTATCTCAAATACTTTTCATGAATAATCTGAACATAAACCCACAATTCATCGGATCCCAACAAACACACCGCACAATAGGATTACATCGGATAGATCAAAGCGAAGATGCGATGATCATTGTATTAAAGATCAAGAGATAGAGAGATTGCCATCTAGGTACTAGCTATGGACCCGTAGGTCTGTGGTGAACTACTCACACATCATCATGAGGGCAGCAAGGTTGATGTAGAGGCCCTACGTGATCGATCCCCCCTCCGGCAGGGTGCCAGAATGGAGCTCCAGATGGCCTCGCGACGGAACATAGACTTGCGGCGACAGAAAAAGGGTGTTGGTACCTTTAAGGTTTTTGCAATATTAGAGAATTTATAGGCCAGAGAGGGACATCGGGAGAGCCACGAGGGGGGCACCACATATCAGGGTGCCCCCCCCAGGGCGCGCCCTGATGTGTGGTGGGGCACTCGTGCGCCTCCCGACCTCCTTCCGAAGCTTCCAGGTCTTCTTTTGGTCCAGAAAAAATCATCAAAAAGTTTCGTGGCAATTGGACTTTGTTTGGTACTGTAAACCTGAAAAGGCAAAAACATGCAGAAAACAGCAACTGGCACTGGGCACTGGGTCAATAGGTTAGTGCTCAAAAATATTACAAATTGGTAAATAAAGACCTAAGAAGTATACTAGAATGATAATATATTAGCATGGAACAATAAAAAATTATAGATATGTTGGAAACGTATCAGGTATATTACAAGTGTATCTTACACAACCTTGAAAAATGCATTTTAGACGGATACGTGTGTGGTTATCTACGTGTCATTTCTTAGCCATCAGGTCACGCGACATTAGTACCAACTCATTCTGCATCATCAATGTGTTTGACAACGAGCGTATGTATCGAATAACCCCAAAATCCTGAAAAGTGCATCGAGTCGCCGCCGCCACAACCAACCATATTGGCCTTCATCTAAATCACATTGATTTCTTCTCTCATCTACTACATTGAATTCAGTGCCCTCTGGAGAGGTCCTATATTGGAATCCAAATTGGTTTACTATGCTTGGCAAGCCATGCGGTATATCTGGCACATTGGTAATAATTATGTTGGGTGTGTCTAAGGGCAACTTCTATGTAGGACAAATAGCATTGTCAAAACAAGAATATGGCTTTTGACATAGGTTTGTTACGTCCTGGAGGTGCTAAATAGGGATTCCAAAAACTAAAAAACTTTGAACCAGCAAGTAGAAGCATCGATGCCAAGATGAGCAATGGAATGCAATAATTAATTCATTGCCTTCGTCCTTTCAGGAAGGATACGATTTTAGGAAAATCTATTTCTAGATTGTACCCACGTGACAATAGAATTGGAAACGACAACATAGCACACAAGATGAAACTTTGGCATCAATTCCCATCAGTGACTACATAGACAATATGACATTGGTAATATAGTGGCAGCCCTAAGGCTCATCTAGAAGATACATTCTTATATCACATCTAGGGGACATTACCACCTAATTGTGTCCCTCCATGTGTTGTCTTTGTTGTTGTTCGCACGTTGTTTTTCATCCAGACCCACAGCAAGGCAACCCATGCCCAGATTAAATTGTGATACAAGCTTCCGGTTTGCCTTTTCTTACTGCTTGTTATCCATTTATGTTTTGGTAGTGTGCCAATTTTTTGTTCTCTCTGGAATTTGCCAGGAAGCCGTGGATATAAGTACACAAATAATTCTATTTTCTCACATTAACTGCTTTGTTCTGCTTAACGATATATAATTCGAGTGTTTCTTACATGACCCTCAAAAATGCATTTTAGACGGATATGTGTGTGGTTATCTCCATGTCAGTTCTTAGCTATCACCGGTCACATGACATTAGTACAAACTTGTTATGAATCATTGATATGTTCGGCAACCAGCGGGATGTATCAAATAAGCGCAAAATCTTGCGAAGTGTATCAAGCCGCCGCCACCACAACTAACCATGTTAGCCTTCATCTAAATCACATCGATCTCTTCTCTCGTCTTATCCGTTGAATCGAATGCCCCTTGGAGAGATCTGATATTCGAATCCAAAGTGGTTCGCTATGCTTGGTAAGCCCTGCGGTATATCTGACTATGCTAGCACAGTTAAATCGTTGGCCCATTGGTATACTTTTCTTGGGTGTGTTTAAGGGCGGCCACTATGTAGGCGAAATAGCATTGCCAAAACAAATATATGGCTTTTGGCATCGGTTTCACACTGTGGAGGTGCTAAATAGGTATGCCAAAATCCAACAAACTTGGAACCGGTGTAAGTAGAAGCATCGATGGCAGACTAAGCAAAGGAATAAACTATGGTATTGATTGGCTGGCTTCAGCCTTTTAGGAAGGATAAGATTTTTTATGCAAATGTATGTCTAGGTTGGATCCACGTGACAACATATGAAAACATTACAACCAGGATGAAATTTAGCACCGATTCCCATCAGCGACTATGTGGCCAATTTCGCGTTGGTCATATAGTGGCTACGCTAAGGCTCATCTAGATAAGACATTCTTATGTCACATTTAGGTGATATTACCACCTAATTCTGGTCCTCCCTGTGTTGTCTTCTTTGTTTTTTCAGCTAGGCCCACTGCGAGGGAGCCCATGCCCAGATTAAATTCTGATACAACCTTCCTGTTTGCCTTTCCTTATTGCTTGTTATCTATTTATTTTTGCTAGTGTGCCAATTTTTTGTTCTCTCCAAAATTTGCCACGAAGCTGTGCATATAAGTACAACAAGAAATCTATTTTCTAACGTTAACTGCTTCGTTCTACTTAACCATATATAATACAAGTGTACCTTACACGATCCTCAAAATGCATTTTAAACGGATATGTGTGTGGTTATCTACATGTCATTTCATAGCCATCGCCGGTCACACGACATGAGTACCAACTCGTTCTGCATCACGATATGTATGGCAACCAGCGCGTATGTATCAAATAAGCCCAAAATCTAACAAAGTGCATCAAGCCGCCGCCGCCACAACCAACCATGTTGTCCTTCATCTAAATCACATCAATCTCTTCTCTCGTCTTCTCCACTGAATCGAAAGCCCCTTGGAGAGGTCTGATATTCGAATCCAAATTGATTCGCTATGCTTAGTAAGCGCTGCAGCATATCTGACTATGCTAGCGGAGTTAAATATTTTGCCCATTGGTATACTTATGTTGCATGTGTCTAAGGGCAGCCACTATCTTGGCCAAATAGCATTTCCAAAATAAGAATATGGCTTTTGGCATCTGTGTCCTACGCTGAGGAGGTGCTAAATAGGGATTCCAAGAGCAAAAAACGCGGAGCCGGAGCAAGTAGAACCGTTGATGCCAAATTGATCTAAGGAATGAAATGTGGTATTGATTAGATGCCTTCGGAATTTTAGGAAGGATAAGATTTTTTTAAGGAAATATATTTCTATACTAGACCCACATGTCGACATAATTGGCTATGAAAATATTGCACAATGGATGAAACTTTGGCACCAATTCCCATCAGTGAGTATGTGGCCAATATGGCGTGGGGCACATAGTGGCTGTCCTAAGGCTCAACTAGATGAGACATTCTTATGTCACTTCTAGGTGACATTACCACCCCATAATGGTCATACCTGTTTTGTCTTTGTTGTTTTTTTCAGTTTATTTATTCAGGCTTGGCCCACGACGAGGCAAACCATGCCCAAATTAATTTGTGATACAAGCTTCTAGTTTCCCTTTTCTTATTGTTTGTTATCTATTTGTGTTTTGGTAGTGTGCCAATTTTTTGTTCTCTCCAAAATTTGCCAGGAGGCCATGCATATAAGTACGAAAATGACAGTATTTTTTTCCAGCTCATGTTTTGTCCAACTTAACTATATACTACCTCCGTCCGGAATAAGTTGTCGCGGAAATGGATGTATCTAGACGTATTGCAGTGCTAGATACATCCGTTTGAGCGACAAGTAATTTCGGACGGAGGGGGTATATTACAAGTGTATCTTACACAACCCTGAAAATGCATTTTAGACGGATACGTGTGTGGTTATCTGCGTGTCATTTCTTAGCCATCAGGTCTCGCTACATTAGTACCAACTCATTTTGCATCGTCAATGTGTTTGACAACCAGCGTATGTATTGAATAACAGCAAAATCCTGCAAAGTGCATCGAGCCGCCGCCACAACCAACCATATTGGCCTTCATCTAAATCACATCGATTTCTTATCTCGTCTACTACATTCATTTCCGTGCCCTTTAGAGACGTCTGATATTCGAATCCAAATTGGTTTACTACGCTTGTCAAGCCATGCGGGTATATCTAACTATGCGAGCGCAGTTAAATCTTTGGCACATTGGTAATAATTATGTTGGGTGTGTCTAAGGACAGCCACTATGTAGGACATATAGCGTTGTCAAAACAAGAATATGGCTTTTAACATAGGTTTCTTACGTCCTGGAGGTGCTAAATAGGGATGCCAAAAAATAAAAAACTTTGAACCAGCAAGTAGGAGCGTCGATGCCAAAATGATCAATGGAACACAATATTTAATTCATTGCCTTCGTCCTTTGAGGAAGGATACGATTCTTGGGCAAATCTATTTCTAGATTGTACCCACGTGACAACAGAATTGGAAACGACAACATTGCACACAGGATGAAACTTTGGCATCGATTCCCATCAGTGACTACATGGCCAATATGGCATTGGGAACATAGTGGCAGCCCTAAGGCTCATATAGATGATACATTCTTATATCACATCTAGGGGACATTACCACCTGATTGTGGCCCTTCCTCTGTTGTGTTCGTTGTTGTTCGCATGTTGTCTTTTCAGCCAGACCCACGGCGAGGCAACCCATGCTCAGATTAAATTACGATAGAAGCTTCCGGTTTGCCTTTTCTTACTGCTTGTTATCCATTTAGGTTTTGGTAGTGTGCCAATTGTTTGTTCTCTCCAGAATTTGCTAGGAAGTCGTGCATATAAGTACAAAAATAATTTTATATTCTCTCATTAACTACTTTGTTCTACTTAACAATATATAATACGAGTGTTTCTTACATGACCCTCAAAATGCATTTTAGACGGATATATGTGTGGTTATCTACATGTCATTTCTTAGCTATCATCAGTCACACGACATTTGTACAAACTTGTTATGCATCATTGATATGTTCGGCAACCAGCGCGTATGTATCAAATAAGCGCAGAATCTTGCAAAGTGCATCGAGCCGCCGCCACCACAACTAACCATGTTGGCCTTCATAAAATCACATCGGTCTCTTCTCTCGTCTTATCCATTGAATTGAATGCCCCTTGGAGAGATCTGATAATCGAATCCAAAGTGGTTCACTATGCTTGGTAAGCCCCGCGATATATCTGACTATGCTAGCGCAGTTAAATCATTGGCCCATTGGTATAATTATCTTGGGTGTGTTTTAGGACGGACACTATGTAGGCCAAATAGCATTGCCAAAACAAGTATATGGCTTTTGGCATCGGTTTCACGCTGTGGAGGTGCTAAATAGGTATGCCAAAGTCCAAAAAACTAGGAACCGGAGTAAGTAGAAGCATCGATGGCAAAATAAGGAAAGGAATAAAATATGGTACTGATTGCCTGGCTTCAGGCTTTTAGGAAGGATAAGATTTTTTATGCAAATGTATTTCTAGACTGGATCCACGTGACAACCTATGAAAACATTGCACCTAGGATGAAATTTTGCACCGATTCCCATCAGCGACTATGTGGCCAATTTCGTGTTGGTCATATAGTGGCTACCCTAAGGCTCATCGAGATAAGACATTCTTATGTCAAATCTAGGTGATATTACCACCTAATTGTGGTCCTCCCTGTGTTGTCTTCGTTGTTTCTTCAGCCAGGCCCACTGCGAGGCAGCCCATGCCCATATTAAATTCTGATAAAACCTTCATGTTTGCCTTTCCTTATTGCTTGTTATCTATTTTTTTTGCTAGTGTGCCAATTTATTGTTCTCTCCAAAAATTGCCAGGAAGCCGGGCATATAAGTACAAAAATAATTCTATTTTCTAACATTAACTGCTTGTACTTAACCATATATAATACAAGTGTACCTTACACGATCCTCAAAATGCATTTTAGACGAATATGTGTGTGGTTATCTACATGTCATTTCTTAGCCATCACTGGTCACACGACATGAGTACCAACTCGTTGTGCATCACGATATGTATGGCAACCAGCGCGTATGTATCAAATAAGCCCAAAATCTGACAAAGTGCATCGAGCCATCGCCACCACAACCAACCATCTTGTCCTTCATCTAAATCGCATCAATCTCTTCTCTCGTATTCTCCACTGAATCAAATGATCCTTGGAGAGGTCTGATATTCGAATCCAAATTGACTCACTATGCTTGGTAAGCGCTGCGGCATATCTGACTATTGATTTGCTTTGGCAAAGTAGATTGATCTTCCTTAAGTGAGAGGGATGCGTTGTAGTGGGTTCAACCTGACGGGTTTCTATATCCTAGTGACAGAAGGTGACAAGATATGTCTTTGTGTTGTTCCCACTAAGGATAAAATGATGGGGTTCATTCATATTAATTGAGTTTACTTTGTCCACATCATGTCATTGTTCTCCATGCATTACTCTGTTTGTCTTAATACGTGCAGAGGCAAGCATAGAAGCTCCCTTGAAGTGGAGTAATAGTAATAGGTGCAGGCAGGAGTCGGCCTATTTGTTTTGGACGTGATGCCTATATACACATGATCATTGCCGTGAATATCGCATAACTATGCGCTTTTCTATCAATTGGCCAACAATAATTTGTTTACCCACCGTATGCTTATTTTCATGAGAGATGCCGTTAGGGAATCGTGTCTATTGATCTATATATTCATAAACGCTACAATACCTTGCTGCCTTTATTTACCTTTTATATTATTTTGCAATTTACAATTATCTTCTATTATCTACACACCTCACTTGCTTGCAAATAACAAGATCAAGGGGATTGACAACCCTCTTGCCCGCGTTGGGTGCAAGTTGTTTGCCCTTTTGTGTGCAGCCGCTGAAGACGGTCGTTGATTGATATTCCTACTGGTTTGATGAACCTTGGTTTCATAACTGAGGGAAATACTTACCTGTATTGTCCTGTAATTACCCGTTCCTCTTCATGGAAAAACAAACGCAGATCACAAGTATCACCAACTCATTCTGCATCACCGATATGTCCGGCAACCAACTTGATGTATTGAATAACCCCCAAATCTTGCAATTTTTTTGTTCTCTCCAGAATTTGCCACCAAGCCGTGCATATAAATACAAAAATAAATCTATTTTCTGACATTAACTGTTTTGTTCTGCGTAACGATATATAATACGAGTGTTTCTTACATGACCCTCAAAAATGCATTTTACACGGATATGTGTGTGGTTATCTACATGTCATTTCTTAGCTATCACCGGTCACACGACATTAGTACAAACTTGTTATGCATCATTGATATGTTCGGCAACCAGCGCGTATGTATCAAATAAGCGCAAAATCTTGCGAAGTGCATCGAGCCGCCGTCACCACAACCAACCATGTTGGCCTTCATCTAAATCGCACCGATCTTATCTCTCGTCTTATCCATTGAATCGAATGCCCCTTGGAGAGATCTGATATTCGAATCCAAAGTGGTTCACTACGCTTGGTAAGCCCTGCGGTATATCTGACTATGCTAGCACAGTTAAATCGTTTGCCCATTGGTATACTTATCTTGGGTGTGTATAAGGGTGGCCACTATGTAGGCCAAATAGCATTGCCAAAACAAGTATATGGCTTTTGGCATCGGTTTCACGCTGTGGAGGTGCTAAGTAGGTATGCCAAAATCCAAAAAACTAGGAACCGGAGTAAGTAGAAGCATCGATGGCAGACTAAGCAAAGGATTAAAATATGGTATTGATTGGCTGGCTTCAGCCTTTTAGGAGGGATAAGATTTTTTATGCAAATGTATTTCTAGACTGGATCCACGTGACAACTTATCAAAACATTGCAACCAGGATGAAATTTTGCACCGATTCCCATCAGTGACTATGTGGCCAATTTCGCGTTGGTCATATAGTGGCTACCCTCAGGCTCATCTAGATAAGACATTCTTATGTCACATCTAGGTGACATTACCACCTAATTGTGGTCCTCCCTGTGTTGTGTTCGTTGTTTTTTCAGCCAGGCCCACTGCGAGGCAGCCCATGCCCAGATTAAATTCTTATACAACCTTCATCTTTCCCTTTCCTTATTGTTTGTTATCTATTTATTTTTGCTAGTGTGCAATTTTTTTGTTCTCTCCAAAATTTGCCAGGAAGCCGTGCATATAAGTAAAAAAATAATTCTATTTTCTAACATTAATTGCTTGGTTCTACTTAACCATATATAGTACAAGTGTACCTTACACGATCCTCAAAATGCATTTTAGAGGGATATGTGTGTGGTTATCTACATGTCATTTCTTAGCCATCACCGGTCACATGACATGAGTACCAACTCGTTCTGCATCACCATATGTATGGAAACCAGCGCATGTTGGGACACGCGGTACGCTACGCTAGCGCCAAATAAATTTTTCTACCGCGCACCCAAGACCATGCTGCTGGAAATAGATCACGGGATCGGGTTTACCACTAGACGCGCAGTCACCGCAGCGGAAGTAGAGTTGGTGATGCGTGTAGTCGATCAGCCAATTCGTCTCCTCCTCGTGTAGCCGATCTCCCACGAACAGCGATCTCCCACGAACAGCTCCTCTCGGATCCCTCGAATAGTTCCTCACGGATTCCTCGAATGGTTCGTCCAAGCACTGTAGATGCGATGCCTCCAAGGTATCCACACGTACGGGGGCAGCGTCGGGCGGCGGACTGCTAGGTCCGATCGCACGGCATGGTGGCGTGGCATGTGGCGGTGGCTGTCGACGGGAGGAAAAGATCAACCCTGAAAGGTGCGCCCACTCCCCTTTATATAGACCTCCGAAGTGGGCTCAACACTTGAGGCCCACGACGAGTCTAGTCCCATTTTCCATTCGGATCCAATCCGAATGGGCTGCAATCCCTTAAGTGTGCGACCCTATAGGTTCACGTACACATGGACACGACCCGAGTCGATAGTCGGTAGTGGCTCCTAGCAGAATGTGCCAACTCCCATGTGTGCGCAAAGTCGTTAGACAAACCTCGACAATGTGTCATATACAACATTCCTTTTGCCTCATGATATAGGTTGTAGAGCTCAAGGCGAGTACTTGTCACCCTTGTGGTAGCTCGACGTCTCTTCTAGAAACCGTGATGCAGATTCCCGAACTGGGTTAACACTTAACCCATGTCGCATGGCCATGCTTTCTGAATCTGATCACACGAGAGGGCCCAGAGAATATCTCTCCTCACGGAGGGGCAAATCCCATCTTGGTTAACCATGTCTCGCGGCATGTCTCACGACTCACCCGAAAGCTACCTTTATAACTACCCAGTTACGGAGTAGCATTTGATAGACCCTAAGTAAGTCGATCCTCATCCCGAGAACATGCGATGACCTCACGTCTAGGACATGGCATATACATTGTGCTTGAGACTAACAGATGACATTATCTCGCTGTGTCTCAAAGTGGGTCTGTCCGACTCGGTGATCTCAATCCTCGAGTCCATACTATCAGTTTAGCATCTCTATGCACATGACTTGTGAAACGTAGTCATCAACTAAATCGTATACTAGTAAAGGATATGTGTCCGCATAACCTTAACAACTAGGGACTATTAGAACAATCATCATACTATATATAGTCTCACAAATAAGTCACATACTTATTGATACATATCACTGACGATGTTCAAGGACAATACAAAATACTCATGAATACATAGGAAATGAGATCATCACATGATTGCCTCTAGGGCATATCTCCAACAGTCTCCCACTTGCACTAGAGTCAATCATCTAGGCATCGTATGCCCATGGACCTCATGTGCATCTCATGCTTCGACTGCGGGAGAGGCTTAGTTAATGGATCAGCAACATTTGCATCTGTGTGTATCTTGCATATGTTTACATCGCCTCTCTCGACAATGTCGCGAATGAGATTAAAACGCCTGAGTATGTGTTGGGTTTTATGATGGTTCCGTGGTTCCTTACCTTGTGCAATAGCACCACTATTATCACAATAGAGGTCCAACGGATTGGACGAGTCCTGAACCACTCCAAGATCAGAAATAAAATTCTTCACCCAAACACCTTCTTTTGCAGCTTCAGAAGCCGCAATGTACTCAGCCTCCATTGTAGAATCAGCTACCGTATCTTGCTTGGCACTCCTCCAGCTCAGTGCTCCTCCGCTCATAATGAACACAAACCAAGATTGCGATCCACTATCATCCCTATCGGTTTGGAAACTAGCATCAGTGTAACTCTTTACAACGAGCTCATCCTCACCTCCATAAACCAGGAACATATCCTTTGTCCTTCTCAAGTATTTAAGGATATTCTTTACCACTGTCCAGTGGCTCTCACCTGGATCAGCCTGGTATCTGCCTACTACGCTTAGAGCAAAGCTAACATCTGGATGAGTACATACCATATCATACATGATGGACCCGACAGCCGAAGCATGCGGAATCCCATCCATGCGTCTTCGCTCATCAGTAGTCGAAGGACTCTGAGTCTTGCTAAGACTAATGCCATGTGACATGGGAAAGAACCCTTTCTTGGCATCTTGAATGTTCAACCGCTTCAACACCTTGTCTATATACATACTTTGGCTTAATCCAATAAGCCTTCTCGATCTATCTCTATAGATCTTGATTCCCAGAATATAAGCCGCTTCTCCCAAGTCTTTCATCGAAAAACTATTTTTCAATGAGTCCTTAACAGATTCAAGCATTTGAACATCATTTCCAATCAACAATATGTCATCCACATACAGGATTAGAAATGCAACTGAGCTCCCACTGACCTTCTTGAATACACAATGATCATAGTCGTTCTTGATGAAGCCAAACTCTTTGACCGCTTCATTAAAACGAATGTTCCAATTCCGTGATGCTTGCCTCAATCCATAAATGGATCTCTGAAGCTTGCATACCATGCCCGCATTCTTTGCATCGACAAAACCCTCGGGTTGTGTCATATACACGTCCTCAGTTAAATTTCCATTAAGGAAAGACGTTTTGACATCCATCTGCCATATCTCATAGTCGAAATATGCAGCTATAGCAAGAATGATCCGAATTGATTTAGGCATCGCTACCGGTGAATAAGTCTCACCGTAGTCAACTCCTTGAACTTGTCGATAACCTTTAGCGACAAGTCGAGCCTTATGGACTGTAACATTTCCATCCATATCAGTTTTCTTCTTAAAGATCCATTTGCACTCAATGGCTCGAACGCCATCTGGCGGATCAACCAAGTTCCAAAATTCATTGTCATCCATGGACTTTAATTCGGATCTCATGGCCTCAAGCCATAACTCGGAATCAGGGCTCACCATCGCTTCCGCATATGTGGTCGGTTTGTTGTTCTCCAAGAACAACACATTGCAGTCGTGCATATTGCGCAATCTTTCCGACCTACGTGGAACCGGCGCCGATTCCACTACGGGTTCCCTGACTAACTCCGGCGTGATTGAATCACCTGTCGGAACATCCCCGTGTGGCTCTCGAATTTCTTCGAGTCAGACTGACCTACCACTTGCCTTCCGATTGAGAAAATTTTTCTCAAGGAAAACTCCATGTCGAGCGACAAACACTTTGCCCTCTTCACGGTTGTAGAAGTAATATCCCAAGGTTTCCCTAGGATATCCCACGAATATGCACTTGTCCGACTTGGGTGTGAGCTTGTCCGACTGGAGGCGCTTGACATATGCTTCACAACCCCAAATCTTTAGAAAAGACAAGCTATGACTCTTTGCAGTCCATTTCTCATATGGTGTCTTATCTACGGACTTTGATGGTACCCTGTTTAGTGTGAAAGCTGCGGTTTCTAGAGCGTATCCCCAAAATGACAAGGGTAAATCCGACTGACTCATCATCGATCGGACCATGTCTAACAAAGTCCGATTCCTCCGTTCCGACACACCATTTCTCTGTGGCGTACCTGGAGGAGTGAGTTGTGGAACTATTCCACGGTTCTTCAGATGATCATCAAACTCTTGGCTCATATACTCACCGCCACGATCAGATCGTAGAAGCTTGATTGTCTTGCCGAGTTCATTTTCCACTTCGTTCTGAAACTCCTTGAACTTTTCAAAAGTTTCTGACTTGTGCCTCATCAAGTAGACATATCCATATCTACTAAAGTCATCGGTAAAAGTCACGAAGTATTGGAAACCACCTCTAGTTGTCGTGCTCATTGGTCCACATACATCACTATGTATAAGTTCCAATAGCTCAGACGCCCTCTCACAACTCTTTGCAAAAGGAGTCTTAGTCATCTTGCCGAGTAGGCAGGACTCACATGTCTCAAATGATTCAAAATCAAATGAAGTCAGAATTCCATCATCATGGAGCTTCTTCATGCGCTTTTGACTAATGTGTCCTAGTCGACAATGCCAGATGTAAGTCGGATTTATCTCGTTCGGCTTATGCCTCTTGACATTTATGTTATAGACTGATTCACCTTCAAGATCTAATAAAAATAACCTGTTCACAACAGGCGCAAAGCCATAAAACATTTTATTCAAGTAAATAGAACAACCATTGTCCTTAATACTGAATTCATAACCTTGCCTCATCAAACATGAGGCCGAAATAATGTTTCGACTCAATGCAGGAACATAATAACAATTATCAAGTTCCATTACAAATCCTGAAGGTAAATTAAGTTGCATGGTGACGACGGCTAATGCAACAAATCTTGCTTTATTCCCGACGCGTATGTCAACTTCTCCTTTTGCAACATTCCTAGTCCTTCTTAGCCCCTGCATCGACTTGCATATGTGAACAACCGATCCGGTATCATATACCCAAGAGCTACTAGAAATATCAGCAAGAAAAATGTCTATAACATATACAACAAGTGTACCTGAAGAAGAAGTCACACTTCCAGTCTTCTTGCCTATCTGGGCAAGTCACTTGCTGCAGTTCCTCTTCCAGTGACCGGTTTCCTTGCAGTGAAAGAAAACGGTCCCCATGTTTGGTCTGGACTTGGGCGCGGCGGCGACAGTAGGAGTTGCCTCCTTGCCCTTTGCCTTAGTCTTTTTCTTGGACCAGCTCTTCTTGAACTTTAAAGTGTTCTGCACCATCAACACTTGATGCGTGCCTTTCTTGATATCCTGCTCTGCCACTTTTAGCATCCCATGCAATTCAGTGAGCTTTTTTTCCATGCCGTGCATATGGAAGTTCGAGATGAACACCCCATAGCTAGTCGGAAGAGAAGCCAGAATTGTATCCGTGGACAATTCGTCCCCAAGTGGGAAGTCTAACCGATCCAAAGCTTGCATGTATCCGATCATCTTGATCACATGCAGGCTCAGTGGATCACCCTCTTTCAGCTTACAATCCATCAAGGATCGCCAGACGTTGAACCTTTCGGTCCTTGCCTGCATCTGAAACATGCTCTTGAGGTTCTCGATCATATCGAAAGCCTCAATGTTTATGAAATGCTGCTGCAAATCGGGCTCCATAGAAGCCAGCATGAGACAGCTGATCTCGTTTGACTCATCAACGAGTTTCTGGTGGGCATTCCTGGCCGTGGCATTAGCATTCTCGGCAGGTTCCTCTGGAAGGGGTTCCTCTAGAACATGTTCCTTTTTATCATGCCTGAGAACAATTCTCAGATTTCTATACCAGGTGGTAAAGTTTGTTCCATTCAGTTTATCCTTTTCTAGGATTGATTTCAACGAAAAACTGGGTTGAGCAGGTGGTGCCATTGATCTACAACAGAAATATGCAAAACACTAAGACATGTATTCATAAAGAGTAATTCAAATTAAACATTTTAATAAGAACATTACTCCCACTAAAATCAATATCCCTCCGTTGATTCTGAGTGATTCAAGATCCAAGATCCACATGTCAACTAGTGAGCTTTTGCATCACCGCTAGAAGACTAGATCGCTCGGTAAGCAACACTTGCTAATCGTATCTCTATACGACTCTTGTTTGTTGGGGACATCTCATGCCACGCCAACTCTTATGCCTCGAGGCCCAAAACTATTTTGATAGCCACAACAAGTTAACCAATGCTTCGCTCGTAAGTGTCCGACACAAACACACCACGTTAAGGAGAATTAGTAGCACCCTAATTTTATAGGCCCACCACTAAAAATACTTAACATGTGATGTTGCAGCAATTGGGGAGGCAATTTTACTTGAGATTCTTTGAGGGATCACCCTACTTAATAACATCTATCATGCAAAAGAAGGGCGCATAAAAGGGATAAACTTTCACATGCAGTTTATATATGTGTGATATGGTATAGCCCCTTTCATCAACACATGGTGATCTCCATCTCCAAGTGCGCTGCATGCCCATGGCGATCTCCATCTCTATGCATGGTTGCCCTTGTGGTGATCTCCATCTCTATGCATGGTTGCCCTTGTGGTATAGCCCCTTTCATCAACACATGGTGTCAACCGCCAAGTGTTACATAAGATACTATGCTATTACAAACTAATAGCTATGTGAGTAAATTACATTACAAGGCATCTCATGTTGACACGCAGGCCATTAATACAATAATGGGACAACCATATGGCTCTAGCCAGTTGCCGCACTCATGACACGCAGGTCATGATTTAATAATTTACAAGCAACATTCATGGACTATACCAAATCACAAGCATTCCCTGCAAAAACAAGTCAGACGTTCTACCGTCGAAAATAAAACTGTCCGAAACTCTATTTTCCAAGAGGATTTTGACCTCGAAAATATCGCCGAAAATGGCAAAGCTGTTGAAGGTCAAATGCATCTTTTCGTGCCCTTCAGTTTGACAGGTCGTGGAGCGAAAACGGAGTTCGTATGCAAAAGTTATGCCCGTTTTACTGTGACCCCTCCAACAGATTTCAGCACTGCGGAAATCACATTTCCACGGTGTCGATCTTTGCTCCGGTTCAATCAATCTCATTGATCTTCACGTGCTGCATCTGGATTTACGTTCCACTGTCTACCCCGATGGCGAAAACCGACCGGTAGGGGTAATTCGTGTCACGACCTCTGCATCACGATCACGGAATCAAGATCACGAAACCAACCATCAACACTGACGTGCACAACCGATCCCATCAACCCGCACATGAACCGATCTACATATCTCATATGCAAATCACCGAATCTATCACCACACAACGGAGGCTCTGATACCACTGTTGGGACACGCGGTACGCTACGCTAGCGCCAAATAAAATTTTCTACCGCGCACCCAAGAACATGCTGCTGGAAATAGATCACGGGATCAGGTTTACCACTAGACGCGTAGTCACCGCAGCGGAAGTAGAGTTGATGATGCGTGTAGTCGATCAACCAATTCGTCTCCTCCTCGTGTAGCCGATCTCCCACGAACAGCGATCTCCCACGAATAGCTCCTCGTGGATCCCTCGAACAATTCCTCACGGATTCCTCGAACGGTTCGTCCAAGCACCGTAGATGCGATGCTTCCAAGGTATCCACACGTACGGGGGCAGCGTCGGGCGGCGGACTGCTAGGTCCGATCGCACGGCATGATGGCGTGGGGAGTGGCGGTGGCTGTCGACGGGAGGAAAAGATCAACCCTGAAAGGTGCGCCCACTCCCCTTTATATAGACCTCCGAAGTGGGCTCAACACTTGAGGCCCACGACGAGTCTAGTCCCATTTTCCATTCGGATCCAATCTGAATGGGCTGCAATCCCTTAAGTGTGCGACCCTATAGGTTCACGTACACATGGACACGACCCGAGTCGATAGTCGGTAGCGGCTCCTAGCAGAACGTGCCAACTCCCATGTGTGCGCAAAGTCGTTAGACAAACCTCGACAATGTGTCATATACAACATTCCTTTTGCCTCATGATATAGGTTGTAGAGCTCAAGGCGAGTACTTGTCACCCTTGTGGTAGCTCGACATCTCTTCTCGAAACCGTGATGCAGATTCCCGAACTGGGTTAACACTTAACCCATGTCGCATGGCCATGCTTTCTGAATCTGATCACACGAGAGGGCCCAGAGAATATCTCTCCTCACGGAGGGGCAAATCCCATCTTGGTTAACCATGTCTCGCGGCATGTCTCACGACTCACCCGAAAGCTACCTTTATAACTACCCAGTTATGGAGTAGCGTTTGATAGACCCTAAGTAAGTCGATCCTCATCCCGAGAACATGCGATGACCTCAGGTCTAGGACATGGCATATACATTGTGCTTGAGACTAACAGATGACATTATCTCGCTGTGTCTCAAAGTGGGTCTGTCCGACTCGGTGATCTCAATCCCCGAGTCCATACTATCAGTTTAGCATCTCTATGCACATGACTTGTGAAACGTAGTCATCAACTGAATCGTATACTAGTAAAGGCTATGTGTCCGCATAACCTTAACAACTAGGGACTATTAGAACAATCATCATACTATATATAGTCTCACAAATAAGTCACATACTTATTGATACATATCATTGATGATGTTCAAGGACAATACAAAATACTCATGAATACATAGGAAATGAGATCATCACATGATTGCCTCTAGGGCATATCTCCAACAACGCGTATGTATCCAATAAGCCCAAAATCTGACAAAGTGCATCAAGCCGCCGCCGCCACAACCAACCATGTTGTCCTTCATCTAAATCATATCAATCTCTTCTCGCGTCTTCTCCACCGAATCGAATGCCCCTCGGAGAGGTGTGATATTTCAATCCAAATTGATTCACTATGCTTAGTAAGCGTTGCAGCATATCTGACTATGCTAGCAAAGTTAAATATTTGGTCCATTGGTATACTTATGTTGCATGTGTCTAAGGGCAGCCACTATCTAGGCCAAATAGCATTTCCAAAACAAGAATATGGCTTTTGGCATCTGTGTCCTATGCTGAGGAGGTGCTAAATAGGGATTCCAAGGGCAAAAAACGCGGAGCCGGAGCAAGTAGAACCGTTGATGCCAAATTGAGCAAAGGAATGAAATGTGGTATTCGTTAGTTGCCTTCGGAATTTTAGGAAGGACGAGATTTTTTAAGGAAATATATTTCTATACTGGAGCCAGACAACGACATAATTGGCTATGAAAATATTGCACAATGGATGAAACTTTGGCACCAATTCCCATCAGCGAATACGTGGCCAATATGGTGTGGGCACATAGTGGCTTCCCTAAGGCTAAACTAGATGAGACATTCTTATGTCACATCTAGGTGGCATTACCACCCCATTATGGTCATACATGTTTTGTCTTCGTTGTTGTTTTCGGGTTGTTTATTCAGGCCAGGCCCACGACGAGGCAGACCATGCCCAAATTAATTTGTGATACAAGCTTCTAGTTTCCCTTTTCTTATTGTTTGTTATCTATTTGTATTTTGGTAGTGTGCCACTTTTTTGTTCTCTCCAAAATTTGCCAGGAAGCCGTGCATATAAGTACAAAAATGACAGTATTTTTTTGTCCAACTCATGTTTTGTCCAGCTTACCTATATATTACCTCCGTCCAGAATTAGTTGTCGCTAAAATGGACTTATCTAGACGTATTGTAGTGCTAGATACATCCGTTTGAGCGACAAGTAATTCTGGACGGAGGGGGTATATTACAAGTGTATCTTACACAACCCTCAAAAATGCATTTTAGACGGATACGTGTGTGGTTATCTACGTGTCATTGCTTAGCCATCAGGTCACATGACATTAGTACCAACTCATTATGCATCATCAATGTGTTTGACAACCAGCGTACATATCGAATAACCCCAAAATCCTGCAAAGTGCATCGAGCCGCCGCCGCCACAACCAACCATATTGGCCTTAATTTCAATAACATCGATTTCTTCTCTCGTCTACTACATTGAATTCAGTGCCCTCTGGAGAGGTCTGAAATTCGAATCCAAATTGGTTTACTACGCTTGGCAAGCCATGCGGCATATCTAACTATGCTAGCGCAATTAAATCTTTGGCACATTTGTAATAATTATGTTGGGTGTGTCTAAGGGCAGCCACTATGTAGGACAAATACCGTTGTCAAAACAAGAATATGGCTTTTGACATAGGTTTCTTGCGCCCTGGAGGTGCTAAATAGGGATGCAAAAAACCAAAAAACTTTGAACCGGCAAGTAGAAGTGTCGATGTACAAATGAGCAATGGAATACAATATTTAATTCATTTCCTTCGTCCTTTCAGGAAGGATACAATTTCTGGCAAATCTATTTCTAGATTGTGCCCACGTGACAACAGAATTGGAAACGACAACATTGCACACATGATGAAACTTCGGCATCGATTCCAGTCAGTGACTACATGGACAATATGACATTGGGAACATGGTGGCGGCTCTAAGGCCCATCTAGATGATACATTCTTATATCACATCTAGGGGACATTACCCCCTGATTGTGGCCCTCGCTATGTTGTCTTCATTGTTGTTCGCACGTTGTTTTTTCAGCCAAACCCACGACAAGGCAACCCATGCCCAGACTAAATTGTGATAAAAACATCCGGTTTTCCTTTTCTTACAGCTTGTTATCCATTTAGGTTTTGCTAGTGTGCCAATTTTTTGTTCTCTCCAAAATTTGCCAGGAAGCCATGCATATAAGTACAAAAATAATTTTATTTTCTAACATTACCTGCTTTGTTCTGCTTAACGATATATAATACGAGTGTTTCCTACATGACCCTCAAAAATGCATTTTAGACGGATATGTGTGTGGTTATGTACATGTCATTTCTTAGCTATCACCGGTCACACAACATTAGTACAAACTTCTTATGCGTCATTGATATGTTCGGCAACCAGCGCGTAAGTATCAAATAAGCGTAAAATCTTGCGAAGTGCATCGAGCCGTCGCCACCACAACTAACCATGTTGGCCTTCCTCTAAATCGCATCGATCTCTTCTCTCGTCTTATCCATTGAATCGAATGCCCCTTGGAGAGATCTGATATTCAAATCCAAAGTGGTTCACTACGCTTGGTAAGCCCTGTGGTATATCTGACTATGCTAGCGAAGTTAAATCGTTAGCCCATTGGTATACTTATCTTGCGTGTGTTTAAGGGCGGCCACTATATAGGCCAAATGGGATTGCCAAAACAAGTATATGGCTTTTGGCATCGGTTTCACGCTATGGAGGTGCTAAATAGGTATGCCAAAATCCAAAAAACTAGGAACCGGAGTAAGTAGAATCATCGATGGCAAACTACGCAAAGGAATAAAATGTGGTATTGATTGGATGGCTTCAGCCTTTTAGGAAGGATAAGATTTTTTATGCAAATGTATTTCTAGGCTGGATCCACGTGACAACATATGAAAACATTGCAACCAGGATGAAATTTAGCACCGATTCCCATCAGCGACTGCGTGGCCAATTTCGTGTTGGTCATATAGCGGCTACCCTAAGGCTCATCTAGATAAGACATTCTTATGTCACATCTAGGTGATATTACCACCTAATTGTGGTCCTCCCTGTGTTGTCTTCTTTGTTTTTTCAGCCAGGCCCACTGCGAGGGAGCCCATGCCCAGATTAAATTCTGATACAACCTTCATGTTTGCCTTTCCTTATTGCTTGTTATCTATTTATTTTTGCTAGTGTGCCAATTTTTTGTTCTCTCCAAAATTTGCCAGGAAGCTGTGCATATAAGTACAACAATAAATCTATTTTCTAAGGTTAACTGCTTCGTTCTACCTAACCATATATAATACAAGTGTGCCTTACACGATCCTCAAAATGCATTTAAAACGTATATGTGTGTGGTTATCTACATGGCATTTCTTAGCCATCACCGGTCACACGACATGAGTATCAACTCGTTATGCATCACCGATATGTATGGCAACCAGCGCGTATGTATCAAACAAGCCCAAAATTTGACAAAGTGCATCAAGCCACTGCCGCCACAACCAACCATGTTGTCGTTCATCTAAATCGCATCAATCTCTTCTCTCGTCTTCTCCATTGAATCGATTGCCCCTTGGAGAGGTCTGATATTCGCATCCAAATTGATTCACTATGCTTGGTAAGCGCTGCGGCATATCTGACTATGCTAGCGCAGTTAAATCTTTGGCCCATTGGTATACTTATGTTGGGTGTGTCTAAGGGCAGACACTATGTAGGCCAAATAGCGTTGCCAAAACAAGAATATGGATTTTGGCATCGGTTTTCTAGGCCATGGAGATGCTAAAAGGTATGAAAAAGCCAAAAAACTGGGAACCGAAGCAAGTAGAAGTGTCCATGACAAACTGGGTAAAGGAATAAAATATGGTATTAATTGGCTGCCTTCGGCCTTTAACGAAGGATAAATGTTGTTATTCAAATTTATTTCTAAAATGATCTCATGTGACAATAGAAGTGGCTATGACAACATTGCACACATGATGAAACCGTGGCATCGATTCTCATCAGCGACTACATGGCCAATATGGCGTTGGGAACATAGTGGATGCCCTAAGTATCATCAAGATAGACATTCTTATGTCACATCTAAGTGACATTACCACCTGATTATGGTCCTCCATGTGTGTTGTCTTTATTGTTGTTTATAGGTTTTTTTAGGTTGGGCGCATGCTCGAGGCAGCCCATGCCCAGATTAAATTGTGATACAAGCTTGCATTTTGCCTTTTCTTATTGCTTGTTACCTATTTATATTTGGTAGTGTGCCAATTATTTGTTCTCTCCAAAATTTTCATGGAACCAGTTCATATAAGTACAAAAAATAATTGTTATTTGACATTAACTGTTTTGTTCAACTTAAATATATACTACACGTGTATCTTACACAACCCTCAAAAATGAATTTTAGACGGATATGTCTGTGGTTATGTACATGTCATATCTTAGCCATCACCGGTCATATGACATTAGTACGAACTCGCTTTGCATCATCGATATGGCCGGCAACCAGCGGGTATGTATAGAATAAACCCAGAATATTGCAAAGTGCATGGAGTCACCGCCACAACCAACCATGTTGGCATTCATCTTAATCGCATCGATCTCTTCTCTCGTCTTCTCCATTGAATCGAATGCCCCTTGGAGAGGTTTGATATTCGAATCCAAATTGGGTCACTACGCTTGGTAAGCCCTGCGGTATATCTGACTATGCTAGTGCAATTAGATCTTTGGACCATTGGTATAATTATGTTAGGTGTGTCTAGGCAGCCTCTATGTAGGCCAAATAGCGTTTCCAAATGGTTTTTGACATCGGTTTCCTACGCTGTGGAGGTGCTAAATAGGGATGCCAAAAGCCAAAGAAAATGGGAAGCGGAGCAAGTAGAAGCGTCGATGCCAAACTGAGCAAAGGAATAAAATATGGTATTGATTGACTACCTTCAACCTTTTAGGAAGGATGAGATTTTTTACGCAAATATATTTCTATATTGGACCCACGTGACAGTAGAATTGGCCATGATAACATTGCACACAAGATGAAACATTTGGCACCGATTCCCATCAGTGATTACGTGGCCAATATGGCGTTGGGCACATAGTGTCTGCCCTAAGGCTCATCCAGATGAGACATTCTTACGACACATCTAAGTGTCATTACCACCTGTTGTGGTCATCCTTATGCGTTGTCTTCGTTGTTGTTTTTAGGTTGTTTTTTCCGCGGACCCCTCTCCAGCCCACCACAATCTCTCCCACCGAGATATTTAGTCATGCAATTTTCAATTGTGATTGTTGTTGCAAAAAATAAAAATAAAAATAAAAAAGAACACAGACAAAAAAATGTTGTTCACACAGGCCAGATATGGGATTATGGACAAAAACTACTGGCTCGCAACATTTCCTCTCTTTGAGTTTCCTGCAAACCAAACGTGGTTGTTCTAACAAACAAAAAGGACATATGTGTGTGTGCACGCGCACGAGCCAAAATGAACATGTGCATGAAAAAACTCCTTCCTTATAGTAGTTCATTAGTTTTGTGTATATCCAGTTTAGAAAATAGTAAAATTGAAAAAATATGTTGATGCATTGCATGAAGAAAAATGTCCACGTGTGTGTGTATTCATTCATGCAATTTTAAAAAGCATTCCCGTATTTCAAAAAAGTGTTCACGTGCTTTTACAATATACGATTAAACTTTTTAAAAATAATGCAGCATGAACATTTTCAAAATACATTTTCGAGATACACGACATACATCTTCAACCAAATGCAAAATAAACCTTTCTAAATTACACGACTAACATTGTTTAGACGGAGGTGAATATTGTTCTGAAAATACTTGAGGAATTTATGATAAACATTTATAAATATGAGATGAATATTTTAGAAATCTGTTGAACATTTCGTAAATACACAATGAAAATATCTTTTAAAATATGGTGAACATTATTTAAATTCGTAATGAAGAATTCATAAAATACGATGAGCATTTTGAAAACGTGGCGAACATCTTTTAAAATGTGGTGAATATTTTTTTTAAACTGATTTAATTAATTTAAACATGGTGAAGAATTGTTAGAAAAATGAACATTTTAAGTAAGTGTTAAACCAAAAAAATGGGAATAGTAAGAAAAAACTAAAAACATAGATGAATATATGGAAATAAATGATGAAATAATATAAGGAAAGAAAGAAAAAAAATAGTGAAAATGAAAAAAATATAAATGGGAACTAGAAAAACAAAAAAGGCGATATATTGCTTTTTTGAAAAGAAGAAACACATCAGATCATGATCTGGGCTTTTTAGCCAAATTATTGTGTGCACACGCAGGCTTGCACCTTGATTTTCAAGGCAAATACCTGACAAAGGATGTTGTCATTCAAAACTTTTTTTTAAAGCGGAAAAAAAATCCAGTCCCCCTCCCAAGCGAGTCTCAACTAAAAAGAATGGTGTACACATTCACACAATGGAAAAATGAAAAGGGAAAACATAAAATAATAAAATTGGCATGTAGAGGATGGACATGAAGTTTTGTGAAAGTTTTGTGATGAGGGTGGACATGTAACTGGGTAGGGAAAGTTTTGTGGTGAGGGTGGACATGTAACTGGGTAGGGTTCGAGACAATTTGTGTGTCGATGGTGGACATGCAACTGGGTCAGGGGTCAGGGTAAGTTACGTGTCAAGGGAGGACATGCAACTTGGTCAAGGGTCGGGGTAAATTGCATGTTGAGGGTTGACATGCAACTGGGTCACGTCGGGGCAGGTTGTGCGTCGATGATGGCCATGCAATCGGGATAGGTCAAGACTGGTTGCTTATCGATGATGGACATGCAACTAGATTGGGCTAGTTGTGTGTCGGGGTGCACATGCAACCGGATCGGGGCCGGGCAAGTTGTGTATCTAAGGGCAGCCACTATCTAGGCCAAATAGCATTTCCAAAACAAGAATATGGCTTTCGGCATCTATTTTCTATGGTGAGGAGGTGCTAAATAGGGATTCCAAGAGCCAAAAACGCGGAGCCGGAGCAAGTAGAACCGTTGATGCCAAATTGAGCAAAGGAATGAAATGTGCTATTGATTAGATGCCTTCGGAAATTTAGGAAGGATAAGATTTTTAAGGAAATATATTTCTATACTCGACCCACGTGACGACAGAATTGGCTATGAAAATATTGCACTGTGGATGAAACTTTGGCATCAATTCCCATCAGCGAATACATGGCCAATATGGCGTGGGGAACATAGTGGCTGTCCTAAGGCTCAACTAGATGAGACATTCTTATGTCACATCTAGTTGACATTACCACCCCATTGTGGTCATACCTGTTTTGTCTTCGTTATTGGTTTCAGGTTGTTTATTCAGGCCAGGCCCATGACGAGGCAGCCCATGCCCAAATTAATTTGTGATAAAATCTTCTAGTTTCACTTTTCTTATTGCTTGTTATCTATTTATGTTTTGGTAGTGTGCCAATTTTTGGTTCTCTCGAAAATCTGCCAGCAAGCCATGCATATAAGTATAAAAATGACAATATTTTTTTGTCCAGCTTAACTATATACTACCTCCATCCGGAATTAGTTGTCGCTGAAATGGATGTATCTAGACGTATTATAGTGCTAGATACATCCGATTGAGCGACAAGTATTTCCGGACGGAGGGGGTATATTACAAGTGTATCTTACACAACCCTCAAAATTGCATATTACACGGATACGTGTGTGGTTATCTACGTGTCATTTCTTAGCCATCAGGTCACGCGACATTAGTACCAACTCATTTTGCATCATCAATGTGTTTGACAACCAGCGTATGTATTGAATAACCACAAAATCATACAAAGTGCATCGAGCCGCCGCCGCCACAACCAACCATATTGGCCTTCATCTAAATCACACCGATTTCTTCTCTCATCTACTACATTGAATTCAGTGCCCTTTGAAGAGGTCTGATATTCGAATCCAAAATGGTTTACTATGCTTGGCAAGCCATGCGGGTATATCTAACTATGCTAGCGCAGTTAAATCTTTGGCACATTGGTAATAATTATGTTGGGTGTATCTAAGGGCAGATACTATGTAGGACAAATAGTGTTGTCAAAACAAGAATATGGCTTTTGACATAGGTTTCTTATGCCCTGGAGGTGCTAAATAGGGATGCCAAAAATCAAAAAACTTTGAACCAGCAGGTAGAAGCGTCGATGCCAACATGAGCAATGGAATACAATATTTAATTCATTGCCTTCATCCTTTCAGGAAGGATACGATTTTTAGGCAAATCTATTTCTAGATTGTACCCACATGGCAACAGAATTGGAAACAACATTGCACACAGGATGAAACTTTGGCATTGATTCCCATCAACGACTGCATGGACAATATGGCATTGGGAACATAGTGGCAGCCCTAAGGCACATCTAGATGATACATTCTTATATCACATCTCGGGGACATTACCACCTAATTGTGTCCCTCCCTGTGTTGTCTTTGTTGTTGTTCGCACGTAGTTTTTTCAGCCAAACCCACGGCAAGGCAACCCATGCCCAGATTAAATTGTGATACAAGCTTCCGGTTTGCCTGTTCTTACTACTTGTTATCCATTTATGTTTTGGTAGTGTGCCAATTTTTTGTTCTCTCCAGAATTTGCCAGGAAGCCGTGCATATAAGTACAAAAACAATTCTATTTTCTGACATTAACTGCTTTGTTCTGCTTAACGATATATAATACGAGTGTTTCTTACATGACCCTCAAAAATGCATTTTAGACGAATATGTGTGTGGTTATCTACATGTCATTTCTTAGCTATCACCGGTCACACGACATTAGTACAAACTTGTTATGCATCATTGATATATTCGGCAACCAGCGCGTGTTGGGGAACGTTGCATGGGAAACAAAAAAATTCCTACGCTTCACCAAGATCAATCTAGTAGATTACCATCTACGAGAGGAGAGATTGCATCTACATACCCTTGTAGATCGCTAAGCGGAAGCATTAAGAAACGCGGTTGATGTAGTCGAACATCTTCGCGATCCAATCACGATCTGTCCCGCGAACTCCCGATCAAGTGCCGAACGGACGGCACCTCCGCGTCCAGCACACGTACAGCTCGATGATGTTCTCTGCCTCCTTGATACAACAAGCGAGGACAGAGGGGTGGATGAGTTCTGCGGCAGCACGGTGGTGTGGTGGCGGTGGTGGTGGAGCTGATCCGGCAGGGCTTCGCCAAGCACAACCGAACCGATCTAAAGGAGAAAGCAGTCTAGAGGGAGGGAGAGAGGGCTGCGTCGTGGCTTGGGTGCGGCTGCCCTCCTCCCTCTCTCATATATATAGGGGCAAGGGGAGGGGGCCGCCGCCCTAGGGTTTCCCTAGGGTTGGGCGCGGCGGCCTGGGGGGCTGCCTTGGCCCCCAAGGCAAGGCGGCGGCGGCCACCCCAGGGACAGGCCCAGCCCACCAGGGGCTGTTGCGACTCCCTCTCAGCCCATGGGGCCCTCCGGGGCAGGTGGCCCTCCCCGGCGGACCCCAGAACTCCTTCCGGCACTCCCGATAGAATCCGGCAAACCCCGAAACCATTCTAGTGCCCGAATATCACTTTCCTATATATCAATCTTTACCTCCTGACCATTCTGGAACTCCTCGTGACGTCTGAGATCTCATCCGGGACCCCGAACAACTTTCGTTCACCAACATATATAACTCAACGATACCTAATCGTCACCGGACGTTAAGTGTGCAGACCCTGCGGGTTCGAGAACTGTGCAGACATGACCGAGACACCTCTACGGTCAATAACCAATAGCGGGACCTGGATGCCCATATTGGTTCCCACACATTCTACGAATATCTTCATCGGTCGAACCACGATGTCAAGGATTCAGTCAATCCCGTATGTAGTTCCCTTTGGTCATCGGTATGTTACTTGCCCGAGATTCGATCGTCGGTATCTCCATACCTAGTTCAATCTCGTTACTGGCAAGTCTCTTTACTCGTTCCGTAATACAAGATCCCATGGCTAACTCTTTAGTCACTTTGCTTGCAAGCTCATTATGATGTTGTATTACCGAGTGGGCCCTGAGATACCTCCCCGTCATATGGAGTAACAAATCCTAGTCTTGATCCATGCCAACTCAACAGATACCCTCGGAGATACCTGTAGAGCATCTTTATAGTCACCCAGTTACGTTGCGACGTTTGATACACACAAGGTACTCCTCCGGTGTCAGTGAGTTGCATGATCTCATGGTCATAGGAACAGATACTTGACATGCAGAAAACAATAGCAATAAACTTGACACGATCATATGCTACGTTCATAGTTTGGGTCTTGTCCATCACATCATTCTCCTAATGATGTGATCCCGTTATCAAATGACAACTCATGTCCATGGCCAGGAAACCTTGACCATCTTTGATCAACGAGCTAGTCCTGTAGAGGCTCACTAGGGACACGGTGTTGTCTATGTATCCACACATGTATTTGAGTTTCCAATCAATACAATCTGGAATGGATAATAAACATTTATCATGAACAAGGAAATATGATAATAACTAATCTAGCTCACATCTCTATGTGATTTGCATTGTAATGAATCTAACACCCATACAGTTCTGGTGTTCATCATGTTTTGCTCGTGGAAGAAGCTTAGTCATCGGGTCTGCGACATTCAGATCCGTGTGTACTTTGCAAATATTTATGTCCTCCTCCTTGATGTAATCACGGATGGAATTGAAGTGTCGCTTTATGTGTCTGGTCCTCTTGTGAAACCTTGGTTCCTTGGCTAGAGAAATGGCACCAGTGTTGTCACAGAACAGAGTCATTGGGTCCAGTGCACTGGGCACAACTCCAAGATCTGTCATGAACTGCTTGATCCAGACACCTTCCTTCGCCGCCTCCAAGGCAGCTATGTACTCCGCTTCGCATGTAAAATCAGCTACCACATTGTCAAAGCTTGCATCGACGTAACCCTTTACGACGAGCTCTTGATCACCTCCATAAATGAGAAACATTTCCATAATACTTTTCAGGTACTTAAGGATATTCTTGACCGCTGTCCAGTGTTCCACTCCTGGATAACTTTGAAACCTTCCGGCCATACTTATGGCAAGGCTGACATCTGGTCTTGTGCACAGCATTGCATACATGATAGAGCCTATGGCAGAAGCATAGGGGATGACACTCATCTTTTCTCTATCCTCTGCAGTCACTGGGCATTGAGTCTTACTCAACTTCACACCTTGTAACACAGGCAAGAATCCCTTCTTGGACTGATGCATTTTGAACTTCTTCAAAACTTTATCAAGGTATGTGCTCTGTGAAAGTCCTATTAAGCGTCTTTATGCCTAATATGAAAGCAGCTTCTCCTAGGTCCTTCATTGAAAAACTCTTGTTCAAATATTTCTTCACGCTTTCTAGAAATTCTATACTGTTTACAATCAGCAATATGTCATCCACATATAATATTAGAAACGCTACAGAGTTCCCACTCACTTTCTTGTAAATACAAGCTTCTCTGTAAACTTGTATAAATCCAAATGCTTTGATCACCTCATCAAAGCGAAGATTCCAACTCCGAGATGCTTGCACTAGCCGATAAATGGATTACTGGAGTTTGCAAACTTTGTCAGCATTCTCTGGATTGACAAAACCTTCTGGTTGCATCATATACAACTTCCTTAAGGAAACCGTTAAGGAACGCTGTTTTGACATCTATCTGCCAAATTTAATAATCGAAAAATGCAGCTATTGCTAACATGATTCTGACGGACTTAAGCATCGCTACGGGTGAGAAAGTCTCATCGTAGTCAACTCCTTGAACTTGTGAAAAAACCTTTGCCACAAGTCGAGCTTTATAGATGGTGACATTACCATCCGCGTTTGTCTTCTTCTTAAAGATCCATTTATTCTGAATGGCCTTTCGCCCTTCAGGTAATACTTCCAAAGTCCACACTTTGTTTTCATACATGTATCCTATCTCGGATTTCATGGCCTCTAACCATTTGTCGGAATCCGGGCCCACCATCGCTTCTCCATAGCTCGTAGGTTCATCGTTGTCCAACAACATGACCTCTAAGACAAGGTTACCATACCATTCAGGAGCAGTACGTGTCCTTGTCGACCTACGAAGTTCGATAGTAACTTGATCCGAAGCTTCATGATCACCATCATTAACTTCCTCTTCAACTGACGTAGGTTCCACAGAAACATCTTGATGCGCTGCGCTACTCTCTGGTTGAAGCGAAGATTCAACAACCTCATCAAGTTCTATCTTCCTCCCACTAAATTCTTTCGAGAGAAGCTCTTTCTCGAGAAATGATCCGTTCTTAGCGACAAACACTTTGCCTTTGGATCTGAGATAGAAGGTATACCCAACCGTTTCTTTTGGGTATCCTATGAAGACGCATTTGTCCACTTTGGGTTCGAGCTTTTCTGGCTGAAGCCTTTTGACATAAGCATCGCATCCCCAAACTTTAAGAAACGACAACTTTGGTTTCTTGCCAAACCACAGTTCATATGGCGGCGTCTCAACGGATTTAGATGGTGCCTTATTTAAAGTGAATGCAGCTGTCTCTAATGCATAACCCCAAAATGATAGTGGCAAATCGGCACGAGACATCATAGAACGCACCATATCCAATAAGGTCCGATTACGACATTCGGACACACCATTACGCTGTGGTGTTCCAGGTGGCGTCAACTGCAAAACAATTCCACATTGTCTTAAGTGATTGCCAAACTCATAACTCAGATATTCTCCTCCTCGATCAGATCGTAGAAATTTAATCTTCTTGTTACGATGATTCTCAACTTCACTCTGAAATTTCTTGAACTTTTCAAATGTTTCTGTCGGCGTTCTGGGAACGGGGGTACCCAGACCTGCCTGCCCGCGGTCCAGGGCATGGCCCACCTCACGAGCCAAGCATGGCCCAGCACAGCCCCACTCGAGACAAGGCCCTCGCGAGGACCCGAGCTCGCGAGGGAGGCGGCACCAAGACTAGCAAGGAGTGGGCCTCCTCAGGCCCCCTCCGGAGCGGCGGAGATCTCTATGCAAGACGCGGCCTCGGGAGTCAAGGATGACGCAAGGAAGGACAGGCGGGCGCCAGCGCGCCAGGCGGTGCAGTTTCCCCTTTGGTGCAAAGGGAGCAAGGACGTACGCGGGTTCCCAAAGCGCCCCCAAAGATTTCCATTCCGGTGCAACAAGACCACGACCACGAGCCCAGCGGGACGGATGTCATCGCCGAGCCCACCTCTGCATCATCTACAGCTACTTTGCAGGCGAATACCGCCTTTGGACAGGGCGGGGATGTACTCCTGTCCCCCTTTGAATTTGGCCGTTGTGGGATCCCTTCCCGCCATTGCGATAAGGGAAGAGGACCCGGGCCGCTTCTATAAGTAGAGGGTTGGCTGCACCGTAGAGAAGGAGGGGGAGAAACGGGAAGAGGAGACAACAGACAAGGCAGAGAGCCAAGAACACCACTCTAGCGCCCTCATGAGGCTCCTCACCACTGTACTAGTTCATCCACCACACCTCCTCGTGAGGCAATCCACCAAAGCAGGAGTAGGGTATTACGCTTCGCAGCGGCCCGAACCTGGGTAAATCACTGTGTGCATCTTCTTCCTCGTCATCGTGCGAGTTCATCATCCTAACCATCGCGTAGTGAGCTAGGTAGGGCGAGGCTGCAGGGGATCTTCGCACACGCCCCTGTGTTCGAATCTTGAGGGTTTTGCGGAGCCCGAAATCTGACATTTTGCGCGCCAGGTAGGGGGCATGTCGAAATCTTCCTCGAAGCCTCGCTCTTCCCTCGCCGCACCGCTCCGATGGCCAACACCCGACAAGCTTCCTCCGGCCATGGTGAATCCGTCTTCACCAACCCCACTGCTGCAGACCAAGACCCACGCCCCAACGGCACGACGCTGGGCGGTCAGTATCAAGCCGCCAGTGTCGTATCTACCATCGTCGCACCTCGCGCCACCCAAGCGCACGGCGGACGGGCGGCGCCCCCGGCACAGACATCGCGCTGCACCTACGTGGGAGACCTCGACGTGCATGATGCGTTGCTGATGGCAAGAGAGATGCTTGGCCACCGCCGGACGCACGGGGGATTCGATGCATGGGCCGACCACATCGCTGAGCTGGTCGCCGTCGCGCGGAGGGCCATGGCTCCTCACTCTTCTTCAAGGCCGCAGGCGCCAGGCGCCGGGGGCTCGTTCGCCGCGCCTGTCGCCCAGCCCACCGGCGGCATGCCCCCTCGGGCCCTGGGCGAGCCCGAGCGGGGCCCACCGCACGCCGTGCTCCTTCGACTCAGAATTCCGATGACCGGTTTCGGGGCGCAGCCCGGCCCCGACGACGGAGCGCACGGAGGAAACACCGGGGCGCCCCGCGCGCGCACCGACACGCGCCTCCGTGACCCTATGGACCGTCAACAGCCTGGGTTAACCAGGCGGGAGCGCGCCATCCTGCGCAGGGAGCAGGCGGCGCAGGCGTCCGGACAAGCAAGCAACCACGGCGAAGGCGCATCGGATCATCAAGGTAACAATCCCCGTCAGGAGGCACGCGGCCCACCCAGCGGCGGTGGCAGAGGTAAGCAACTTCGAGCTGGGGCTCGTCGCAGGAGGGTCTGCGGGCTGCGCGCACAGGGCGGCGCCCCGCCACCGCCCGGAGGGGCCGTCCCCGGTGCCCCGCCGGACGGCTCAGGAGGAGAACCGGGCCCTTATGTAGAGCCTTATGTACCAAGCTACGTCGTACCTCCGGACGGTGGGATGGATCAGGCGCCTGCCACAGGCGCCAACACCCCCCAAGAATAGGGGGTACCCTGGGCAACCTCCCCGAGCCGGGCCTGGGGGCTTCCACCGACGGAGCACCTGGCTTGGACGACGCGAGCGGGAGAAGGAGGGAGGGCGCCCCTGGGCCCACGGGGAATGGCGCAGGCCGTCGCCCTCGCGAGCAAGCAACACCGAGCCAAGCCCCGAGGCCTCAGGAGAAACGGCCTGGGGGGAGCAGCAAGACACAAGTAGCACGGGACACCCACGGCAACCGGAGCGCCGGCGCAGCCTCGGGAGGCTAGGCCTCATGAGGCCCTCAAGACACTGTCCGGCCGGCGACCCGACGCTTCACGAGGCGGCTTCATCGACAAAACACCTTTATGGCTGCGCCGGATGCATTGTGCTCATGTTTGGGCCGCGGGAGCGCAATCCTGTGGCTACGCGGGGAACAATGTATTCGAGTTTGGGTCATAGAGGTGCACAACCAAGCAGAAATGCACGGGATGGCTCTTAACGGAGTTGGGAGCAACCGGGCCATGCGCCTGGGGGCTTGCCCAGCTATCTACGGCCATGACACTCTCACGTAATAATGAGTGGGCTGTATACGCCCGGAGCCCCCCGAGGACGCGGAGGGGTTCCCTCCCACGCCCAAGTGGAAGCCCCATGCTCCGTGCTGGCGGACAACACTGCCCACCAATGGCTATGCCCACGCAATTCGGATGCCCTACGCTCCGCGCTAGGGGAAGACAAAGGCAAAGACTAGCCTAGGTGCCGGACGCGGCAGTTGCTTGCTTCTTTTTGGTGTTCGAGTTGCCACTTTTTGGAATGAAGTTTGAGAATTTCGGAACTCTATTTTTAAAATGAAAAAGGGGCGGGGAATTTTCTCTCATCATTCTCTCCTTTTCCGGTCTTGGAGTCTCTTTTTCTGAATTGGTGTTTCGCAAGGGCCCGTGCACTCCGGCCCTCCCCGAGGCGCCTCGGAGCTGGATAGCAAGGCCCTGTCGCCTCAGGGACTTGCATCTTTTGGCGGTCGATCCCCACTCGGGGGCTTCGACCACAGCGCGGCACCGCAGCATGGGACCTCGGGAGGTCACAATGCCTCCTGAGGCGGCAGCCGGCAGGACGGAATGGGGGTCACTCGAGCGTCAAAGGGGGCTCCTGAGCAGCACGCCTCAGGAGCCTTACCGGTCATATAGCCACTCTCCCCTTGATGTCGTCCTGGCGATCCGGTCGGCATCAAGGGTGTCGAGGCCTCACCTCGTAGTTGCGTTCTGGTGATCCGGACGTACATTACGGTGGTCGAGGAATGTGCGGGACTGGGACCTGCCGACATAGAGCTGCTTGAGCGTCAAAGGGGGCTCCTGAGCAGCGCGCCTCAGGAGCCTTACCGGTCATATAGCCCCTCGCCCCTTGACGTCGTCCTGGTGATCCGGTCAGTATCAAGGGTGTCGAGGCCTCACCCCGTAGTTGCATCCTGGTGATCCGGACGCCCCTTACGGTGGTCGAGAAATGTGCGGGACTGGGGCCTGCAGATACAGAGTGCCGAAAGGGCCCCCAAACCGTCCCACAAACAAGGAGGAAACGTCCCAGGTGGAATCGCGGGCTATTTGGACAACCCGGCCACGCCTCACCGCCCTACAAGCTAAGTACACTACCGAACCAAGCGAGAGCCTCCTGATCTAATAATGACCCGAGGACGGGATAAGGGTTGTCCGCACTAATGTGAGGATGCAGGTACTGCGGGCCACCACGCGCGGCTACCGAGACCCCTGAGGCCTGAGGCGCCAGGAAAAAAAGGCGCGAGGGGAGGGACCCCGCCATGACAAGCAGCAAGGCCACGAACCCGGGGAGTGGCGGCCACGAGCTGCCCCTCACGAGAGAGAGCCTCGCGAGGGCCCCGCCGGCCGTCATCACCGAGCCACATCGGCAGCGACGCCAAGGCCCGCGCGAAGAAACTAAGTCGCGTCATGGCAAGCAGGCAACCGGCGATTTAAGAAAAGGAAGGACGGAGACGAAGGTAATATGCATAAGGCTAACGCCCTCCGGGGCTGAATTCTTCTTAAATATTACAGGAACCATGAAAGGGAAACAGGGGATGCCTAGAGGGAGGAGTCGATGTCGCCGCCCGCGCCGCCGGCCGCCTCGGCGTCGGAATCATCCTCCCCGCTGGAGGCGGGCACCTGGATGAACCGCTCCACTAGGGACTCCACGTGCGGGCGCACCTCATCCCGGAGGGGCCTCTGGAGCTCGTCAGGCACCCGCTCCCCGACGCGTCGGAGGTCAAGCTCCGGGGCATGGCGGCGCAGGTTGGAGAAGACGCACGTCAAGGTGAGGTCCAGGAGGTCTCGCGCATCGGACTCATTGTCCGCGTTCACGCGGGAGACGCCGGTCTCCAGCGCCTCCACCACCCTCTGGAAGAAGTCAAGATAGCCCCCGTCGCCGCGTACGCACGGCAGCGCGGGGGCTTCCCCGACAAAACCGGCTCACCGCGCCGGCCGCGCGGCGGGCAATACCAAGGTACTGCTTGGCGCGCTGGGACTCCAGCATCTTGGCATGCGCCGCCTCGTCCTGGGCGGCCTGCATGGCGTCGACTGCCTCCTTAACCTGGGCCTGGAGGGACGCCAGCTCCGCCCTCGCCTCCGCTTCGCCCCTGAGGGCGGCTTGGAAGGTGGCCTCGGCGGTCGTCAGCTGGGCCCACATCGCGTCCACCTCCTCCTGGAGTTCGCTGAGCCTGCGTTTCTTGGCCGTAGGCGCCCTGGAAGAAGGAGGGGATCAGGCCCGGAGCACTGGACAAGACAACTAAGAAAGAAGGAGGCAGCGGAGTACTCACTCATCGACCATGGCCCAGCGCCGGCGGACTTGCGCCGACCCCGGGGGCCCCCCGCCGCTGCCTCCGGAAGAGGGCGGGGGAGCCGACGATCCCGCGTGCTTCCTCGCGCCTGCAGCACCTCCTCCAGACGCCATGGGAGAGAAGAAGCTGGGAAGAAGAGAGGGTTTTTTCTGTGGAACAATGGAAGCGAGAAGACACCTCGAGACTGCAATGCACCCCCCCCCCCGCCAGGGGCGGGGCGGATTTATAGGCGTGACTGCAGCCGCGAAGCGTCGTGGGAGATCAGGCGACGTGCGCCTCTTGGGCGCCGCGGGGCGGTTCGATCAGCGCGTTGCCGTCCACGTCGCCTCGCCTGCCGATTGTCGGGTCACATCCGTGTGGCCCGAGGAGTGGAGGCCCGAGGGAGCCGCAGCATTCAAGGAAGGGCAATGATGGCCGGCGCTGCACACGGGTGTCGCGTCAGTTTGACTTGGCGCGGTTCCTGACACCCTCGGGGAGCGGGGGCGTCGCCGCCCAGGAACTCGACGCGTGTAAAGCCTGGACCGCAGGCGTTTGGGGCCCGCGGCGCTTCGGGCCGTCGTCAAGGGCTTCGCCCGGAAGCCATCTCGAGTGCGCCTTGGGCCCGGGGGCTACTGTCGGCGTTCTGGGAATGGGGGTACCCAGACCTGCCTGCCTGCGGTCCAGGGCATGGCCCACCTCACGAGCCAAGCATGGCCCAGCGCAGCCCCACTCGAGACAAGGCCCTCGCGAGGACCCGAGCTCGCGAGGGAGGCGGCACCAGGACTAGCAAGGAGTGGGCCTCCTCAAGCCCCCTCCGGAGCGGCGGAGATCTCTATGAAGGACCCGGCCTCGGGAGTCAAGGATGATGCAAGGAAGGACAGGCGGGCGCCAGCGCGCCAGGCGGTGCAGTTTCCCCTTTGGTGCAAAGGGAGCAAGGACGTACGCGGGTTCCCAAAGCACCCCCCAAAGGTTTCCATTCCGGTGCAACAAGACCACGACCACAAGCCCAGCGGGATGGATGTCATCGCCGAGCCCACCTCTGCATCATCGACAGCTACTTTGCAGCCGAAGACCGCCTTTGGACAGGGCGGGGATGTACTCCTGTCCCCCTTCGAATTTGGCCGTTGTGGGATCCCTTCCCGCCATTGCGATAAGGGAAGAGGACCCGGGCCGCTGCTATAAGTAGAGGGTAGGTTGCACCGTACAGAAGGAGGGGGAGAAACGGGAAGAGGAGACAACAGACAAGGCAGAGAGCCAAGAACACCACTCTAGCGCCCTCACGAGGCTCCTCACCACTGTACTAGTTCATCCACCACACCTCCTCGTGAGGCAATCCACCAAAGCTGGAGTAGGGTATTACGCTTCGCAGCGGCCCGAACCTGGGTAAATCACCGTGTGCATCTTCTTCCTCGTCATCGTGCGAGTTCATCATCCTAACCATCGCGTAGTGAGCTAGGTAGGGCGAGGCTGCAGGGGATCTTCGCACACGCCCCTGTGTTCGAATCTTGAGGGTTTTGCGGAGCCCGAAATCCGACAGTTTCAGACTTGTGTTTCATTAAATAAATATACCCATATCTACTTAAGTCATCGATGAAGGTTAGAAAGTAACGATATCCACCGCGCGCCTCAATGCTCATCGGACCGAACACATCAGTATGTATGATTTCCAACAAGTCACTTGCCCGTTCCATTGTTCCAGAGAACGGGGTCTTAGTCATCTTGCCCATGAGGCATGGTTCACATGTGTCAAGTGATTCAAAATCAAGTGACTCTAAAAGTCCATCAGCATGGAGCTTCTTCATGCGTTTTACACTAATATGACCTAAGCGGCAGTGCCACAAGAAAGTGGTACTATCATTATCAACTCTACATCTTTTGGCATCAATGTTATGAACATGTGTATCATCACTATCGAGATTCAATAAGAATAAACCCCTCACAATGGGTGCATGACCATAAAAGATATTACTCGTATAAATAGAACAACCATTATTCTCTGATTTAAATGAGTAACCGTCTCGCATTAAACAAGATCCAGATATAATGTTCATGCTCAACGCAGGCACTAAATAACAATTATTCGGGTTCATCACTAATCCCGATGGTAATCGCAGAGCGAGCGTGCCGACGGCGATCACATCAACCATGGAACCATTTCCCACGCGCATCATCACTTCGTCCTTTGCCAGTCTCCGTCTATTCCATAGTTCCTGCTTTGAGTTGCAAATGTGAGCAACCGAACCGGTATCAAATACCCAGGCACTACAACGAGAGTTGGTATGGTACACATCAATAACATGTATATCATATATACCTTGTTTGGTGTTGGCCGCCTTCTTGTCGGCCAGATACTTGGGGCAATTCCGCTTCCAGTGGTCAGTTCCCTTGCAATGAAAGCAGTCAGTTTCCGGCTTGGGTCCAGCCTTGGGTTTCTTCACGGGAGGGGCAACTGCTTTGACACTCTTCTTGGAGTTACCCTTCTTGCCCTTGCCATTTTTCTTGAAACTAGTGGCTTTGTTGACCATCAACACTTGATGCTCCTTCTGGATTTCTGACTCAGTATGCAAACAGCAAATCCGTAGCCCAGGTGATTCGCTGCCTCCCTCTCGCCAAAATGGGATGAATCTTCTCAAGCTAATGAACCGAATGGAAGAGAAAAACTTGGAATAAATAATAAAGAAGGAACCAACAAGAAAATAAAGAATTGTTCCAACCTCGGCTCGGGCAGGAGATTCTTTTACTCCAAAGCCGTTGCGCAGGTTTGTGTGTGACAACTATGTATCTAATGCGTTCCCCAACTGGGGAGGTTATCTTTGGAGGGGAAACTATGCGTTTTTGGGACCTTCGTGCTCCATGGTTAGAACCTCTAAGGGGCCCCAACGGTTTGGACTTGAGTAGGTTGAAAAAAGACATACAACCTTGACAAATTGCGTTTTGCCAGATGGATTCTTTAGAAAGATTCCCGGATAAAGTTCAGTATAATATTTAGTTAGAATCGGCGACTGATTTGTTCATCCCTTGCATGTTATAGTTCAGCACAAAGCTTTTGTAGCTAGGTGGCAGTGATTGAAGAACTCTGTGAGTGATCGCCTTTGGCGGGAGCGTAATTCCCGACTCAGCCAGACGGTTGGAATACCCAGACATTCTGAGTGTGTGCTCACTGACAGACCCGTTGTCCTCCATCTTGCAAGCATAGAACTTATCGGAGGTCTCATACCTCTCGATCTGGGCATTTTTCTCAAAAATAAACTTCAACTCCTGGAACATCTCATATGCTCCATGACGTTCAAAACATCTTTGAAGTCCCGGTTCTAAGCCATACAACATAGCACACTAAACTATTGAGTAGTCATCAGAACGCGCCTGCCAGGCGTTCGCAACATCTGCAAATGACACTGGAGCGGGTGGCGCACCGAGTTGTACATCAAGGACATAAGCCTTCTGGGAAGCCGTGAGGATGATCCTCAGATTACGGGCCCAGACTACACAGTTACTTCCATCAACTTTCAGCTTGGCTTTCTCTAGGAACGCATTGAAATTCAGGGGAGCTACTGCGCGAGCCATTGATCTACAACATAAATTTGCAAAGATTGCTTAGACTATTGTTCAAGATGATGAGTTTAGTTAATCATATTACTTAAAACTCCCACTCAAATTGACATCCCTCCGGTCATCCGAGTGTTACATGATCCAAATTCACCAATCCAAGTCCGATCATCACGTGAGATGAGGTGGTTTAAATGGTGAACATCTCCATGTTGATCATATCTACTATATGACTCATATTCGACCTTTCGGTCTCTTGTGTTCCGAGGCCATGTTTGTACATGCTAGGCTCGTCAAGTTTAACCCGAGTGTTCCGCATGTGCAAAACTGGCTTGCACCCATTGTATGCGAACGTGGAGTCTATCACACCCGATCATCACGTGGTGCTTCGAAACGACGAACTTTTGCAACGGTACACACTCGGGGAGAACACAATTTTTATCTTGAAATTTTAGTGAGGGATCACCTTATAATGCTACCGTCGTCCTAAGCAAAATAAGATGCATAAAAGGATTAACATCACATGCAAATCATAACTGACATGATATGGCCATGAACTTGTGCTTTTGATCTTCATGTCCAAAGCACCGGCATGATCTCTATCGTCACCGGCATGACACCATGATCCCCATCGTCATGATCTCCATCATCGTGTTGCCATCGGGGTTGTCACGCCAACCATGCTTCTACTACTATTGCTACCGCTTAGCGATAAAGTAAAGCATTACATACCGCTTAATGAGTGACACACAGGCCACATTATAATTAAAGATAACCCTATGGCTCCTGTCGGTTGCCGTATGCATCAACATGCAAGTTGATATAAACTATTACAAAACATGATCATCTCATACATCAAATATATATCATCATGTCTTTGGCCATATCATATCACAACATACCCTGCAAAAACAAGTTAGACGTCCTCTAATTTGTTGTTGCATGTTTTACGTTCTTAACTATGCAAAACCACAACGGTGATATACAAGTTGCTATGTAACCTTCTACAAGGACCGCCTTTGTCGAATCCGATTAAACTAAGGTGGGAGGGACAGACACCCGCCAGCCATCTTATGCAACAAAGTTACATGTCAGTCGATGGAACCGGTCTCATGTACGTGGACATGTAAAGTTGGTCCGGGCCGCTTCATCCCACAATACCACTGAATCAAGAAAAGACCATGGAAGGAAGCAATCTGAATATCAACGCCCAGAAACTCCTTTGTGTTCTACTCGTGATGTCATCTACGCATAGACCTAGCTCTGATACAACTGTTGGGGAACGTTGCATGGGAAACAAAAAATTTCCTACGCTTCACCAAGATCAATATAGGAGATGACCATCTACGAGAGGAGAGATTGCATCTACATACCCTTGTAGATCGCTAAGCGGAAGCGTTAAGAAACACGGTTGATGTAGTCGAACGTCTTCGCGATCCAATCACGATCTGTCCCACGAACTCCTGATCAAGTGCCGAACGGACGGCACCTTCGCGTTCAGCAAGCGAGGGCGGAGAGGTGGATGAGTTCTTTGGTAGCACGACGACGTGGTGGCGGTGGTGGTGGAGCTGATCCGGCAGGGCTTCGCCAAGCACTACTGAACCGATCTAAAGGAGAAAGCAATCTAGAGGGAGGGAGAGAGGGCTGTGCCGTGGCTTGGGTGCGGGTGCCCTCCTCCCTCTCTCATATATATAGGGGCAAGGGGAGGGGCCGGCCACCCTAGGGTTTCCCTAGGGTTGGGCGCGGCGGCCTAGGGGGTTGCCTTGGCCCCCAAGGCAAGGAGGGCAGCGGCCACCCCAAGGCCAGCCTTAGCCCTCGGCCGCATGGGCCCTTGGGAGGCGGGGCGCCCAGCCCACCAGAGGCTGTTGCGCCTCCCTCTCAGCCCATGGGGCCCTCCGGGGCAGGTGGCCCTCCCCGGTGGGCCCCCGAAACTCCTTTCGGCACTCCCGATAGAATCCGGCAAACCCCGAAACCATTCCGGTGCCCGAATATCACTTTCCTATATATCAATCTTTACCTCCGGACCATTCTGGAACTCCTCGTGACGTCCGAGATCTCATCCGGAACTCCAAACAACTTTCGGTCACCAACATATATAACTCAACAATACCTAATCATCACCGAACGTTAAGTGTGCAGACCCTGCGGGTTCGAGAACTGTGCAGACATGACTGAGACACCTCTATGGTCAATAACCAATAGCGGGACCTGGATGCCCATATTGGTTCCCACACATTCTATGAAGATATTTATCGGTCGAACCACGATGTCAAGGATTCAGTCAATCCCGTATGTAGTTCCCTTTGTTCATCGGTATGTTACATGCCCGAGATTCGATCGTTGGTATCTCCATACCTAGTTCAATCTCGTTACCGGCAAGTCTCTTTACTCGTTCCATAATACAAGATCCCGTGGCTAACTCTTTAGTCACTTTGCTTGCAAGCTCATTATGATGTTGTATTATCGAGTGGGCCCTGAGATACCTCCCCGTCATACGGAGTAACAAATCCCAGTCTTGATCCATGCCAACTCAACAGATACCCTCGGAGATACCTGTAGAGCATCTTTATAGTCACCCAGTTACGTTGCGACGTTTGATACACACAAGGTACTCCTCCGGTGTCAGTGAGTTGCATGATATCATGGTCATAGGAGCAGATACTTGACATGCAGAAAACAATAGCAATAAACTTGACACGATCATATGCTACGTTCATAGTTTGGGTCTTGTCCATCACATCATTCTCCTAATGATGTGATCCCGTTATCAAATGACAACTCATGTCCATGCCCAGGAAACCTTGACCATCTTTGATCAACGAGCTAGTCCTGTAGAGGCTCACTAGGGACACGGTGTTGTCTATGTATCCACACATGTATTTGAGTTTCCAATCAATACAATTCTAGCATGGATAATAAACATTTATCATGAACAAGGAAATATGATAATAACTAATTAATTATTGCCTCTAGGGCATATTTCCAACAGCGCGTATGTATCAAATAAGCGCAAAATCTTGCGAAGTTGAAAGCACATATGCTCCCTTGGTGGTTTTGATAATTCAAGACAACAAACATTGTCTCTTGGAATAATATTTCTACCTAGTTTATTTTAGGTTTAGTCCACAGAGAGGATTGGCTAAAGGATTGTTTGGAGAATTCCCAAGGAAAGGAAGGAATAGGATTGGCCATGCTTCAAGCTACAGGACTCTACATTTTACATTTTGTGAGAAACCACTTTGAGTCCATTGGAAAGCCAATACTATTAAAAGGGGATGAGGTAAATATGATGATCTGGTTGGTCAAGTGCTTAGAGGTAGCCACCAAAAATACTCACCCACTTTCCCACACATATCCTCTGTCCAAAGCCTAAAGTCAAAATTCGACGACACCAACTTCCCATTCGGATCCATCGAGTTTATCCAAGACAGAAGCCAAACCAAACCCTAGCATCTCGGTACTACCAACATTCCAGTCGGTGCCACCGAAATCAGTGACTAACTTCCTGGTTAGCCATTTTCTAGAATCGGTCCCATCGAGTTCTGAGAATCGGTCTCACCGAGAAGTTGGACCAACTCTCTGTTAACCAATTTCTTGAAATCGGTCCCACCGAGTTTGAGGAATCGGTCTCACCGAGTTTTGGTAACTGCCTAGGTCACCCATATCGGTGCCATCGAGATTCATATATAGGTCTCATCGAAAACACCAAAGTTGCCACATTTTGAACTAGTCGGTGCCACCGAGTTTCACTTCGGTTTCACCGAGTTGGGCAATAATGTTGTAACGGTTGGATTTTTGGAGATGCCTATATATACCCCTCCACCACCTCTCACTCGCAAGAGAATCACTCAGAACAGATCTACACTTGCCATATCTAATTTTCTGAGAGAGAACCACATACCCTTGTGTTGAGGTCAAGATCATCCACTCCAACCATATGGATCTTGATTTCTAGCCTCCCCAAGTTGCTTTCCATCCAATCAATCTCTTCTACCCATGTCAAATCTGTGAGAGAGTGATTGGGTGTTGAGGAGACTATCTTTTGAAGCACAAGAGCAAGGAGTTCATCATACTACCACATCTATTACCTTTTGGAGGGTGGTGCCTCCTAGATTGGTTAGGTGTCGCTTGGGAGCCTCCTTCTTCATGATTGTGGAGTTGAACTAAGAGTTTGTAAGGGCAAGGAGATCGCCTACTTCGTGAAGATCTACCCTGAGTAAGGCTAGTCCTCCGTGAACGTAGGCCGTCATGGAATAGACGAGGTTGCTACTTCATGGACCCTTCGTGGGTGGAGCCCTCCGTGGACTCTTGCGACGGTTACCCTCCGTGGGTTGAAGTCTCCATAAACATGGACGTACAATAGCACCACCTATCGGAACCATAGGAAAAATCTTTGTGTCATCTATTGTGTTTGATCTTCCTATCTCTACTCTCTTACATATGATTGTCTTTACTTTCCGCTGCCATACTTGTTGACTAGCATGTGTAGGGTGCACTAGACTTGTTAGAATTGCTAAAATCTGCCAACCAATTAAATTGGGAAAAGGTTAGGTTTTTAATTTATCAAGTAGTCTATTCACCCCCCCCCCCCTCTAGACATCCCTTCTAGTGATCCAACAATTGGTATCAGAGCTTTGGTCTCCATAGCTTCGGTTTCATCACCGTTGGAGGAAGATGGATGTGTCTAGTTTGGGGAGTCTTAGTTGTAGGGTGCCCATTCTCGATGGGGAGTACTATAGTCAATGGAAATATGAGATGCTTGAGTTATTCAATGAATTCCATTTGAGCAAGTATGTTAAGAACCCCTATGTACCTCCCATTAATCCTCTACATCCCACACACGAAGAGGAAATTGATATGCTTCGTAATCTTACTGTTAATCTTATCATTAGAGGATTGCCTAGAATTGTGTTTGATCAAATGAAGAATTTTGAATGTGCTTATACTATGTGGAATGATTTGGAGAAACGATATCCAAATTATTCATTGAGTAATGTTGATGAAATTCTTCATAAATCTATTGCTTTTCACAAAATGATGCCTAGTGATCCTAAGTTTGATGAATATCTATTTGAGCTTAGAGACCTCATGCGTGCTAAAGGAGATGTCATAACTATCATCAACATCATTGTTGAGGCCATTTGCATTCATAATCTTGAACATTGTCATGATCACAACTCTAAGGAATCTCTTGTTTCTTATGACAAGGATTTCCCACTTGATGATGACAATGTGGAACATGGCTACTATGATGAAGATGATTTGTTCGACAGCGAGTATGAGAAGACTATGAAGAATCTAAGTCTCATGGCAAACTTCAAGGATTACATGTCCGGAGGAAAATAGTGGATTCTCGACAGTGGATGCACCGATCATATGACCAGAGATAGAGACATGTTTCAAGAGATTACACCAAACCATGGACCACAAAGATATGTGACTTTTGGAGACAACTCCAAGGGTAAGGTACTTGGTCTTGGTAAGGTGGCCATATCTCATGATAGCTCCATTCAAAATGTCATGCTTGTTGAATCCCTTGGCTACAATCTTCTTTCCATATCTAGACTTGCCAATTTCGGTTGTAATGTGCTATTTACCAAAGTAGAATGCCAAGTGTTTCGTCAAGACAATCATAACATGGTCTTTACCGGTTTCCGTAGAGGTGATCTATACATTGTTGATTTCACTAAGAGATCCAAACCTCGTACTTGTCTTATTGCAAAATCTTCTAAAGGTTGGCTTTGGCATAGAAGGCTAGGACATGTTGGTATGTGTAATCTAGACAAGCTCACCAAAGGTGATCACATACTTGGTGTTAAAGATGTTATCTTTCACAAAGATAGACTTTGTAGTGCTTTTCAAGCTGGAAAGCAAGTAGGTGGAAGTCGTCCCGTAAAGAATATCATGACTACTAGGAGAGCACTCGAGTTGCTTCATATGGATCTTTTTGGTCCCAATGCTTACAAGAGCCTCGGTGGAAATTCCTTTGGTCTAGTTATAGTTGATGATTTTTCCAGATTTACGTGGGTATTCTCTCTTGATGATAAGTCGCAGGTGCAAAAGATCTTCAAGAACTTCACTCGCAAAGCACAAAATAAATTTGAAGTGAAGATCAAGAAAGTTCGGAGCGACAACGGATCGGAGTTTAAGAACACGAATGTGGATTGCTTTCTTGACGAAGAAGGCATTTCACATGAGTTCTCGGCTACGTACACACGTCAACAAAATGGAGTTGTTGAGAGGAAGAACCGGACTCTTATAGAGATGGCTAGAATGATGCTCGACGAATACAAGACGCCAAGACACTTTTGGGCGAAAGCCGTGGAAACAGCTTGTCATTGTCGGATTTCGGGCTCCGCAAAACCCTACGAAGTTCGAACCTAGGGGCATGTGCGAAGATCCCCAACAGCTTCACCCCCCCCAAGCTCGAAACGCGATGACCCCGCTCGATGGCGAGGAAGAATTAGCACACGAGAGTTTACCCAGGTTCGGGCCGCTGCGAAGTGTAAAACCCTACTCCTACTTTTGTTGGATTGCCTCACGAGGAGGTTTGTGGATGAACTAGTACAGTGGTGAGTTGCCTCGCGGGTCCGTTCGGGTGGTGTGTTGTCTCTCCCTTCTACTGAGCAGCCTGGCCTCTATTTATAGCGGCTTGGGTCCTCTTCCCTTATCGCAAATTGTCGGGGGGATTACCCCCGGGTAGGCTCATGGAAGCGACTCAACATTTTGAAACAACGGGGCGGCCAACGCCCCTCTGTCCGGCTGCCCCGGCTGGTACCCCGGTCCGGCCGGCTGCTGAGTCCGGCCGGCTCCCTGACCGGCCGGCTGCTCTGACCGGCCCTTGTCCGGCTGCTCCAGCCGGACTGTTATGCGAGGTCAACCACGGCGTCCCATCGGACGCGACGCCAAGACACTATAGCCTGCATCACGCGTCACCTCACTGCACCCCAATAGTGGTGCACTATTGACGTCATCATGCGTCACATCGCAGGTCATCTCCAATAGTGGTGTACTACTTCCTACATCACTTGTCACCTCCAATAGTGTATAGTTGGTCATGTGGGCCACCCCTTGTCCCCTGGGCCTCCCTATATAAGAGGCACGAGGGGAGCTCACTCATGGCCAAGCTCTCCAAGCCCTCTCTCATTCTCTCATCCCCACACTCACGTATGAGGCAAGAAGCCCATGGCTCTCCTCTCCCACACAGCTCCAGGAGCAACTCTGTACTGTTATACACCTCATATACAGACATGCTGGAGTAGGGGAATTATCTCCCCGGACAGCCCTGAACCTGGGTAAACCACCGCGTGCTGTTACCCTATCCCGTCCCAGATCTCCACTACAGCCTTGCTCTCACCTCTCAAGCCATCCCATGGCATCTGCCGTCCCGGGGCACCCCCCATGAGAAAAGGACAATAGTTGGTGCCCACCGTGGGGCCCACTGCCGCTGGAACCGCGGTCCGGGCGGGACCCTCTTCGTCATCATCACCACGGCACTACCGCGGTCTCTCCGGTGGCGATCTGGGGTCCGACACCAACACGCCCCCGGGCACTCGCCGCGGCGCCAGCACCATCCTCGTCACCGGCCTCGGCATCGCCCGTCTCCACCGTCGACTCCATCTTCATCAACCCCATGCGTGGCGTCATGCTCCTCGCGTTGCCATTGCTGCTGGCCGGCACGCCCGTGCCAGCGCCGGCCGCGTCCCGGCGGCTGCGACGGCCGCCCCTCGTGCAGGCTCGTGGACGCTCTGTTCATCCTCCAGATTTCCCCTCCATTCCACTGGTTCTTGCTCTCACGCTAACAACCAAAAAACTACTCCCGAACCCCTGCTCAATCCGGCGTCCCCGGGGGGCAAGCGCTCTGGCCAACGCCATCCCGCTGCTCCCTCGCGCCCCGGAAACCTCCTGCAGCCCAAGTCCTTGGCCATTGGCCATGGCGCCGCTGGCGACGACCGACGCTGCCTCGCCGGCAGCAACGAGATCTCCGCACCGGCATCGCCAACGCCATGCCCCGGTCCGCCTTCGCCAGGCCTGTTTCCACCTCCGGCGGCGGCCGCCCCGCCGCCCCGCTGCTACTCCACGCGTGCCGCAGCGCTGCTCCTCCACGGCCAACGCGGCGTCGGCATGCTGCGCGCTTCCCCGCGCGCCTCCTTCGTCGGCGCGCCCGCGGCTGGCCCCTGCACCACCGCGCGTGGCCCCACCGCTGCGCCTCCGGCCGGCCGGCTCCCCCCTGCCTGCCGCCCCTCCACGGCCACTCCGGCTGAGCGCACCATGGCACCTCCCGCGACGCCGCGCCCCGAATTCCCCTGCGGACGCGTGTGGCTCCGCCTGCTCCACCTGACAGCGCACGACCCTGCTCCGGCTCGTGTATGCCCCGACGCCGGCTAGCCAGCACCCGCCCCGCGCATTCCTTGCGTGTCGCCCGGCCGCCTCCCGTCATTGCCTGCCGCTGTCGCTCCACACACGCCGGCTCGCCATTGCTGCCGGCCGCTGCCGGCCGCACACGCCGGCTTGCCGCTGTGGCTGGTCGCCTCTGGCCCGCGTGCCGGCTTCCCGTCGCTCCGCGCCCCCCAGCGGGACGCCCGAGGCTTCAACCCACCGCTCCGGCCGCCCCCTCGCACTGCGCCATGCTCGGCCAGTTCCGCCCCGCCATGCCCACGCGCCCGCCTCGCCCGGCCGGCTCCGCCTCCCCTGGCTCCGGCTCCGGCCTTACCGGCTCCGCCTCCCGGCGCCCACCTGGCGCATTCCTCCCCCACCCTGAGCCAGCTCCGGCCTCCACGTCACTGCTCGCTCGTCGCGCACGGCTTCTGCCTCGCCTCGGGTCCCGCCCGCCGGCTCGCCGCTCGCCCGGCTGCTGCCACTGTCCGCACACGCCGGCCACGCCGCTCCACCTCCCCGCGCTCGCCAGCTCGGTCCCGACCCGGCTACCCGCTGGCATGGCCGGCTCCCCCCGGCGCGCCCTCGCCGCCTCCCGTATGGCTCCCGCGGTTTCCGTGTGGCCGGTTGCCCACGCGGGGCAGGAAAGGAGGGGTCCTGCCGGCTCCCCAAATTAAAAAAGCGGAGGGGTTCCGGCTGGAGTAGTATGGGTAAAAAAAAGAGGAGCCGGCTGCCACCAAAAAAAAGGGGGACTGTACGTCCGTCTGCCCACAGCAGCTGGTCCACCCGGAGGGTCGGAGCCCGCGTCCTTGGTCGGCTGGCCCTCATCGCCGCTCGGCCCGTTGGCACCCGCCCGCGTCGCCGCTCGGTCGGCTGGCTCGCCTGCCCGCGTCGCCGTCCGTCCGGCTTCCCGGCTGGCCTGCCCGCCTACTTCGACACCGGGCCGACTGGAGAGTCGGCTCCGCTGCTCGTCCACTTCGACGCCGGCCGGTCAGGCCCAGCCGGCCGGCACCTCCATCAACCGTCCCGGAGGCTACACCCAGCAGGTGACATCCAGCGGGTGCGCCCGGCGCGCCCCGCTGGTAAAAGACCTTGCCGTCTGCAAGCCGCGCCGGCTATCTTCGACAACACCCACCTCGCCTACGCAAAAATTAATGTGAGCTCCCGATCGCCCATCCTCATGCCACTCACAAACAGCGGATACCCCGAGCGTCCCTCGGAGGCAATCTTCGCATTTATTTCAGCAACTTTACTGTTCGGCCCGGCGCCAGCTTGTCTCACCCGGGGCCGGCCGCTTGGCCTGATACGTTCGTTCCCACGAGACGATTTAGTAGCGTGTACGGTACCGAAGGCCCACTCTTTGTCTCAGCTACAGATCGCACAGCGACTGTCCGGCTAGCGAGAGCACAGGCTGGAGGTCACCTCACGCGAAAAGCGTCCCGGGAGAAAAACGAATTGGGCAACCCGGCCATTTCATTTGAGGGTATCTGCTCGGTCGAGCCTGCCCCCAGAATCCGAGTATTGTACGCTCCATTCCGCGGTCCACTCTTCACCTCAGCCACAGACCGGCTCCCGGCTGTCCGGCTGGCAAGAGCAAAAGCCAAAGAGCGGAGAGCACATGAAAAAGATTGAAGGGGGCTCGGACGAAACCGAGCCGACGCCCTCTGCGTAAACTCACACTACCAAAATCAAATGTTTGATATATCTGCGCTGACTAAACCTTGTGTTCTGCACAATCATTCCCGTGAGGAACCTCCTCGTCCGGAGGCCCGAAGGCTACTCCCTGCAGGGCCCCGCGCTCGACAGCCGACGGACCCCGCGTCCGCCTTCGGCAGGGCTCCACGCTCATCAGCCGGCGGACCCCGCGTCCGCGCCCGGCAGCGCCTCATGCTCGACAGCCGATGGACCCCACGTCCGCCTTCGGCAGGGCTCTGCGCCCATCAGCCGGTGGACCCCGCGTCCACGCCCGGCAGCGCCTCTCGCTCGACAGCCGGCGGACCCCGTGTCCGCCTTCGGCAGGGCTTCGCGCCCATCAGCCGGCGGACCCCGCGTCCGCGCCTGGCAGCGCCTCGCGCTCGACAGCCGGCGCGCCCCGCGTCCGCCTTCGGCAGGGCTCCACGCCCATCAGCCGGCGGACCCCGCGTCCACGCCCGACGTCCTCGACGCCACCGTCTGCTTCAGCAACAGCAAAGACCCTCCGCTCGACTCTTCGAGTCGCCCGGAGGCTCGGAGGCTACACCCAGCGGGTGCGCTGGCGCGCCCCCGCCGGAAGCAAGCCACGCCGTCCCCGGCCCGCGATCAACCGTCCTCAACAACTCCTGCAACGACAACAACGGCGAAAACCCTCCGCCCGACTCCCCAAGTCGCCCGGAGGCTCGGAGGCTACTGTCGGGGGGATTACCCCCGGGTAAACTCATGGAGGCCACTCAACATTTTGAAACAACGGGGCGGCCAACGCCCCTCTGTCCGGCTGCCCTGGCTGGTACCCCGGTCCGGCCGGCTGCTGAGTCTGGCCGGCTCCCTGACCAGCCGGCTACTCCGACCGGCCCCTGTCCGGCTGCTCCAGCTGGACTGCTGCGCGAGGTCAACCATGGCGTCCCATCGGACGCGACGCCAAGACACTATAGCCTGCATTACGCGTCACCTCACTGCACACCAATAGTGGTGCACTATTGACTGCATCATGCGTCACATCGCATGTCATCTCCAATAGTGGTGTACTACTGCCTACATCACATGTTACCTCCAATAGTGTATAGTTGGTCATGTGGGCCACCCCTTGTCCCCTGGGCCTCCCTATATAAGAGGCACGAGGGGAGCTCACTCATGGCCAAGCTATCCAAGCCCTCTCTCATTCTCTCATCCCCACACTCACGTATGAGGCAAGAAGCCCATGGCTCTCCTCTCCCACACAGCTCCAGGAGCAACTCTGTACTGTTATACACCTCATATACAGACATGCAGGAGTAGGGGTATTATCTCTCCGGAGAGCCCCGAACCTGGGTAAACCACCGCGTGCTGTTACCCTATCCCGTCCCAGATCTCCACGGCAGCCTTGCTCTCACCTCTCAAGCCATCCCATGGCATCTGTCGTCCCGGGGCACCCCCCGTGAGAAAACAACGACACAAATGGCGGGAAGGGATCCCACAACGGCTAAATTCGAAAGGGGACAGGAGGTACAACTTATCCTGACGAAAGGTGGTCTTCGCCTGCAAAGTAGCCAGTGGTGATGCAGAGGTGGGCTCGGCGATGACGTCCATCCTGTGGGGCTCGGGGTCTTGGTCTTGTTGCACCGGAGTGGAAACCTTTGGGGGCGCTTTGGGAACTTGCGTGCTCCCCTGCCTCCTTTGCACCAAAGGGGAAATTGTCCCCTCTGGCGCACTGGCGCCCGCCTAGCCTGGCTGGAGTCACCCTTGACCTCCCGAGGCCGAGCACTGCATAGAGACCTCCACCGCTCGGGAGGAGGCCTAGGGAGGCCTACCCCCCACGGGTCTTGGCGATGTTTCCCTCGCGAGCTCGGGGTCTCGTGAGGGCCTTGTGCTGAGTGAGGCCGCGCTGGGTCGTACTTGCTCGTCGAGGTGGGCCACGCCTGGGCCGCAGGGAGGCAAGTCTGGGTACCCGCGTTCCCAGGACGCTGACAGTAGCCCCCGGGCCCAAGGCGCGCTCGGGTTGGCTTCTGGCCGAAGCCATTGAAGATGACCCAAAGCGCCGCGGACCCCAACCGCCTGCGGGCCCAACTTGACGTGTGGCGCACAGTGAGATGTGGGTGTCTCGGCTCCCCGAAGACGTCGGGAACCGCCCTGTGTTGAGCTGACGCGAAGCCTGCGCGCCTTCCCGGCCATCATTGCCTTCCTTGAATGCGGTTGTCTCCCCGCGGTCTCTCCCCCCTCGGGCCACGCGGATGTGACCCGGCGGGAGCTGATGAAACGACTTGAGGCAGGGTAGCACGCCGATCGAGTTTGGCACGCGTTGTCCGAGGAGTGCACGGTGCCTCCACTCCCCACGACGCCTTGGCAACCGCTCCGTCTGACCTAGAACCGGCGCACGTTGTGGGGCCATCATTACCCGGGATGGGGGGAGACGCCGGTTTGCCTTCATCCAGCTATAAATGGGCGGGGGGGAACTGAGCCCCCAGCCCATTCCTACTCCTTGCTCCCCCGCCTTCGTCCTTCATCTCCCCCATCATGACGCCGGTGAGGAGGTTATCCGCCGCCGAGAAGGGAAAGGCCTGTCAGGGGGTGCCGGACCAACAACCTCCCAAGAGGAGCAGGGGTCGCCCTCGCAAGTATACTGGGATGTCACCGGCGGCGCCCCGTGGGCGTGGGCGCCCCTCGATGGGGTCTGGCGCTTCCGCCGGCGCGGCCATAGGCGGCGGGCGCGGCGGCCGTGGCCGGGGAGGGAAACCTGCAGTCGGTGCTCGGCCGCCGCGTCCGCAAGCCCGCACGGCCGATGCGGGCCTGGAGTTCCTGGTGCCGGTGGAGAGGCCGGCGAGCTCCTGGTTGCAGCTCCCGCGCTCCTTCGCGGAGACGTTGTCGGTTGACGCGCCCGCAGGTCTGTGGCTGCAGGCCGACGGTTGTTGTAGCGGCGCGTTGTGGGTGGAGGTTGAGGTTACCCCCGTAGGCAACTCCTTCTTGAGCCGCGGGTGCCAGACCTTCTCCCGCGCCCACGGCCTGGAGGGGAGGCCCACACTCCACTTCAAGCGTGGCGGCGCCGCGATGCTTTTCGTCAAGATCTTCGGTGAGGACGGTAGGCGCTTGGAGTGCTGCCCGGAGGGCGGCGGCAGCGGCGATCTTGGAGGTGAGCTTGCCCTTGGCGACGGCCGCCATGCTTCCAGTAGCAGCAATACCTCCCCCGAGGGGAGCCCGAGTGACAACAGCTACGACGCCCCGCCACGCCGGCGTACCCAGACTTCGGGGGGAAGCCAGCCGCGACGGCGCCGCTCCCCTGCCCGGGAAGCGGCCACGCCGACGTGCCACCGCGGCGCCGTCAAGGAGGAGGAGGACTCCGAGTGAGCGCCGGTGCGCCGGGGCCGGGGCCTCAGGAGCGGTAGCCCCCGGGAAGGGGGCTCCTTCACCTTCTTCTCTTTTCCTCAGCCTATAATCAAAAATCAAGGGGGGGCCCTTCCGGGTGTGTGACGAACTTTGGCGCTTGCGCCCTTTTATTAGCACTCTCATGACGTATTACGGTCACTGCGTTACTGTTAACCGAGGCTTCCCTTTGATCGTGGTTAGAGTACTTAGCTTGATGCGTCCGCGGAGGGCTTCCGCGTCGTGAGGTTTGGCAGTGGCGCCCAATGAGCCAGTGGCACTTGGAGAGCTTGGGGAGGTTCCTCCTTCCTGCGAGTGAGGCGGTTTGGGGGGCCCCTTTCGGCACTCTGCGTCTGCAGGGCCCGATCCCGTGCCACCGTTGGGGCGTCCGGATCACTAGGATGAGACCAAAGGGGGCGAGGCCTCGACCGCCATTGGGGCGTCCGGATCACCAGGACGAGACCAAGAACGAGTGAGGAGCCACGCGATCAGTGAGGCTCCTGAGGCGCGATGCTCAGGAGCCCCCTTTGACGCTCAAGCGGCGCTCTACGTCGGCGGGGCCCGATCCCGTGCATGCCCCGCCACCGTTGGGGTGTCCGGATCACCAGGACGAGACCAAAGGGGGTGAGGCCTCGACCGCCATTGGGGCGTCCGGATCACCAGGACGAGACCAAGGACGAGCGAGGAGCCACGCGATCAGTGAGGCTCCTGAGGTGCGATGCTCAGGAGCCTCCCTTGACATTCAAGCGGCAACCAATCCTTTCTGCCGGTTCTTGTCCCAGGGGGCGTGAGCCTCCAGGGGGTTTTAAGACAGCGCACCGAGCCGTGGCGGAGCCCCCGAGCGAGGGTGAGGTGACACGCGCCTGCTAGCTCGCTCGAGAGCACCACGCGAGGACCAGGATGCCAAGGCCACACGGGGACCAGGACGCCAAGGCCTTGGTGAGGTGTGTGCACCGTGCCAGTAGCCCCCACTCGCGGGGCGCGGGAGGGAGAGGCTGGCAGGCATTATCTCAGAGGAAGAAATTTCAAGAGAGAGGACTGCAAGAAGAAAAAATTCCCGCCCCTTTTCCTTTAAATAGAGTCGATAAAAACCACGGATTTTGCTCCAGGAAAACGGCAAATTCGAACACAAGAAAAGCAAAGAACAGCCGCGTCCGGCACCTAGGCTAGTATTCGTCTTCGTCTTCCCCCAGCGCGGAGCGTAGGGCATCCACGTTGCGTGGGCATAGTCATTGGAGGACAGTGTTGTCCGCCAGCGCGGAGCATGGGGCTTCCACTTGGGTGTGGGTGGGAACCCCTCCGCGTCCTCGGGGGGCTCCGGGTGTATACAGCCCACTCATTATTACGTGAGAGTGTCACGGCCGAAGATAGCTGGGCAAGCCCCCAGGCGCATGGCCCAGGTGCTCCCAACTCAGTTAAGAGCCATCCCACGCATTTCTGCATGGTTGCGCGCCTCTACAGCCCAAACCTGAGTGCATTGCTCTCCGCGTAGACGCGGGATTGCACTCCCGCGGCCCAAACATGAGCACAATACACCCAGTGCGGCCGTAGAGGTGTTGTGTTGGTGAAGTCGCCTCGCGAGGCGTCGGGGCACCGGCCGGGCCGCGTCTTGAGGACCTCGCGAGGCGTCGGGGCGCCGGCCGGGCCGCGTCCTGAGGGCCGCGCCGGCGCTCCCATTGCTGCGGGTGGCCCGCGTTGCTTGTATCCTGCCGATCCCCCAGGCGGTCTCTCATGTGGCCCTGGGCTTGGCTGTGCGCTGCTTGCTCGTGGGGGCCGTGGCTACGTCGCGCCCCCGCGCATCCCGGGGCGCCCCCCCTGCTTGCATCAACCCGGCCCGGCACTCCCTCTGTGGGAGCCCCCAGGCCCAGCTTGGGGAGAGCGTCCGGGACATCTACCTACTTCGGGAGGGCGTTGGCACCCGCGGGGGGCGCCTGATCCTCCGCGCCCTCCGCAGGTATCACGTAGCTCGGAACATAGGCTTCTGTATAGAGGCCTTGGCCCCCTCCTGAGTCGTCCCCGCGCGCACCAAGGGCAGCCTCCCCGGGTAGCGAGATGACATCACCTGGGGCGCGCGGGCCATAGACCCTCCTGCGGCGGGCCTCCGCCCGAAGTTGCTTACCTGTGCCGCCGCCGTGGGGTGGGCCGCGCATGTCTTGACGTGGGTTGCCTCCCCAGTTGTCCACCGCGCCTTCGTTACGGTTACCTCCCTAACCGGAAGCCTGAGCCGCCTGTTCCCTGCGCTGGTTGGCACGCTCCCGCCGGGATGAGCCGGGCTGTTGATGTTCCATCTGGGTATGGGTGCGCGCATCGAGGTGCGCGTGGAGCGCCCCATCACCTACTTCAAAGGCACCACCGAAGGGACCGGGCGGCGCCCCGAAGCCGGTCATCGGGATCCGGAGGAGAAGAAGTACGGCGTGCGGCGGGCCCTGCTCGGGCTCGCGCGGGGGCGGAGCGGGCACGCCGCCCGCGGGTGAGGCGGCGGGCATGGCAGATGAGCCCCTGGCGCCCAGCGCCGGTGGCCGCGAAGAGGGGTGGGGAAGCCAGGCCCTCCTCGCGACGGTGACCAACTCGGCGATGTGGTCGGCCCAGGCGTCGAAGCCACCGTGAGTAGGGCAGTGGCGAAGCATCTCGCTCGCCATCAGCAGTGCATCATGCGCGTTGAGGTCTCCTACGTGGGTACAGCGCGATGTCGGTCTCGTGGGCGCCGCTCGTCCGCCACGCGCCTGGTCGGCGCGGGCAGCAATGGTGGTGGAAACGACGCTGGTGGCCTGGTAGCGACCGCCCAGCATCGCGCTGCTGGGGCGCTGGTCTTGGACGGCAGTGGCGAGGTTGGTGAAGGCGGATCCACCGAAGCCGAAAGGAGCCTGTCGGGCGTCGGCCATCGACGCGATGAGGTGAAGCAGGAGCGAAGCTTGCTGAAGACTCCGACACACCCCTACCTGGCGTGCCAAATTTCGGATTTCGGGCTCCGCAAAACCCTACGAAGTTCGAACCCAGGGGCGTGTGCGAAGATCCCCAACAGCTTCACCCCCCCAAGCTCGCAACGCGATGACCCCGCTCGATGGCGAGGAAGAAGATAGCACACGACAGTTTGCCCAGTTTTGGGCCGCTGCGAAGCGTAAAACCCTACTCCTGCTTTTGGTGGATTGCCTCACGAGAAAGTTTGTGGATGAACTAGTACAGTGGTGAGTTGCCTTGCGGGTCCGTTCGGGGTGGTGTGTTGTCTCTCCCTTCTACCGAGCAGCATGGCCTCTATTTATAGCGGCCCGGGTCCTCTTCCCTTATCGCAAATGGCGGGAAGGGATCCCACAACGGCCAAATTTGAAAGGGGACAGGAGGTACAACTTATCCTGACGAAAGGTGGTCTTCTCCTGCAAAGTAGCCGGTGGTGATGCAGAGGTGGGCTCGGCGATGACGTCCGTTCTGCGGGGCTCGGGGTCTTGGTCTTGTTGCACCGGAGTGGAAACCTTTGGGCGGTGCTTTGGGAACTTGCGTGCTCCCCTGCCTCCTTTGCACCAAAGGGGAAACTGTCCCCTCTGGCGCGCTAGCGCCCGCCTGGCCTGGCTGGCGTCACCCTTGACCTCCCGAGGCCGAGCACTGCACAGAGACCTCCGCCGCTCGGGAGGAGGCCTGGGGAGGCCTACCCCCCGCGGTTCTTGGAGCTGTTTCCCTCGCGAGCTCAGGGTCTCGCGAGGGCCTTGTGCTGAGTGAGGCCGCGCTGGGCCGTACTTGGTCGTCGAGGTGGGCCATGCCCTGGGCCGCACGCAGGCAAGTCTGGGTACCCCCGTTCCCAGGACGCCGACAGTCATGCTACGAATCGACTCTACCTTCACAAGCTTCTCGGTAAAATGGCATACGAGCTACTCACCGGTAACAAACCCCAAGTTGGATACTTTCGGGTATTTGGCTCCAAGTGTTACATTCTTGATAAGCATCGTCGTTCTAAATTTGCTCCTAAATCTCATGAAGGTTTCCTACTTGGTTATGGATCAAACTCTCACACTTACCGTGTCTACAACAACTTCACTCGAAAAGTTGAAGAGACGGTAGATGTGAAGTTTGATGAATCTAATGGTTCGGAAGTTGAACAATTGCCAAATGATGTAGGAGATAAGGAACCTTCGGAAGCTATCCAAGACTTGTCCATCGGCAAGATTCGTCCCATGGAGGTGAAGGAAAGTACTTCATCAACCCAAGTGGAAGCCCCTACTTCGCGTCAAGGCAAACCTCAACATGACATGGAGGCAGCCACAAGCGGTACACGACAAGATGAAAAGGAGGAAGAAGTTCATCATGATGATCCACCACAACCACCTTCACCACCACCTCAAGGAAACGACGCCTTCAACAACAACGAAGAAGAAGATGATGATGAAGAAGCTCCACCATCCAACAAGCTAAAGCTACCCCGAGTTCGAGCAATAGTGAACAAAAATCATCCTTTAGAGCAAATCTTCGATGACATACAAACCGGAAGGATAACTCGCTCTAAAACTCGATTAGCTAACTTTTGTGAGCATTATTCATTCATCTCTAGTATTGAGCCTTTGAAGGTAGAAGAATCTCTTCAGGACCCGGATTGGGTTAATGCTATGCACAAGGAACTACACAACTTCGAGAGAAACGAAGTATGGACACTAGTGGAGAAGCCCAAGGACGAGCAAAATATCATCGGAACCAAATGGGTGTATCGGAACAAACAAGACAAAGATGGTCAAGTCGTACGCAACAAGGCGCGTCTCGTGGCTCAAGGCTACACCCAAGTCGAAGGTATGGACTACGGTGAGACCTATGCCCCCATTGCTAGACTTGAAGCTATCCGCATTCTTCTTGCTTATGCTAATCACCATGATATCACGCTCTACCAAATGGATATTAAAAGTGCTTTTTTAAATGGTGAGATTGAAGAACAGGTCTATGTTAAACAACCCCCTGGTTTTGTAAACCCTAAGAAACCTAATCACGTCTACAAGCTTTGTAAAGGTCTCTATGGTCTTAAGCAAGCTCCACGAGCTTGGTACAAATGCTTAACCAAGTTTCTTATTGAAAACGATTTTGAAATTGGTAAAATTGATGCAACCTTATTCACTAAAAGAGTTAATGGTGAATTATTTGTGTGCCAAATTTATGTGGATGATATTATCTTTGGATCTACTAACCCACAATTTAGTGAGAAATTTGGAAGGTTTTTTTATTGGGAACTGTAGGGAAAACCCCATAGCATTCAAACCTTTATTAAAACAGCACACAGGGTACAAGGGTTACAAGATGTAACCAGAAAATACAACTAAAAAGGGAAACTAAAGGAAAGCTAATATACAAGGAAAGAACAAAGGAGTTCAAGGAGGTAAGTATGAAATCCATCTCAGAAGCTCATCCTTGAAAGTTGTTTTGATCCTGTGCTGCATGAGTGAAATGTAATGGATAAAAGCAGCTCTCCACCTGTTAAACCTAGGCCTTTCATGCCTGAAAACTTTTGCATTTCTGATAATCCAAATATTCCAGCAGGCAATGAATACCACTTCAGAGAAAAAATGGCTTTGCAAACTCCCTCCTCGCCTGTGTGACCACCTCTCCCATTGTATCCCCCTGAGACCAGTCAATCTGAAGATAGTTCCACACCCTTGCACTAAAGTTGCACTGAAAGAATAGGTGATCTCTGGTTTCTCTTGTATGCAAGGGACACATAACACACTCCACTCCATCATCCAGGTGCCAATGCCTTCTTTCAACCATATCTTTGGTATTTAACCTATCCATGACCAGCATCCATGCAAAGACCTTTATTTTCATGCTGCAAGAGGATTACCAGATCCAGGGGAGCAATGGATTAAAGTCAAGATTTGAGTGCATGGAGATGTAAAAACTCTTGGGCTTGAACTCCTTGGAAGATCCTTGCCAAAACCAGGAATCCTTGAGGTATTCACTTCTATCATGTGCCCCCATTATGGCCTGAAGAGCCAAGAAATCATTGAAGGCTTGCTCAGACAAAGGCAGGTGAAACAGATCAATCAACTCTTGTAGCCTAAAATCCTCCTTAACCGAAATCCAAGGATCTTTCACATAGGAAAAAAGCCTGGGGTATCTTGACTCCAGTGTGTTAACACTATTACCAATTTTCCAACGGTCATACCGGAATAAAACAGTATCTCCTGCATTAACTTTCACCCAAGTTGAGGATCTGAATTGATTTAGAATTTTGCAAATGTCCCTCCACCAAAAAGAGCCACAATCTTTAGTTGCCTCAGGAACCCTTTCATAGTAGTATGTGTCCCAAATTAGTGACATCCAAGGTAGATCTTTTTTGTTAAGGAAGTGATTGGCATGCTTCAACAATAATGCTACATTTTGAATACCAAGATTCATGATGCCAAGTCCCCCCTTACTCTTAGGTCTACAGACCAAGTCCCAAGCAGCAAGTGAGGGGGCAGGATCATCCTTGTGCTTCCTCCAGAGGCATTGTTTCTGGATTCTCTCAAGCTGCTTGAGGATACCAGGAGGAATAGCCAGGCTACTGAGAAAGAATATGGGCATGGAGGATAAAGCTGAGTTTAAGAATTGTAATCTTTCCCCCTGATTAAGAAAGGCAGAGCTAGCAGACATCCTTCTTGCCATGCAATCAACCAAACACATAAAATCCACCATCTTTGGCCTTGTAGTTCCAACTGGCAGTCCTAGATAGGTGAAGGGCATTTTGCCAATTTGGCAGGCAAAAGTTGTTGCCAGTTCCTTCATAGTTGCATCATCCACATTGATTGGTATGATGAAGGACTTATGATAATTAACATCTAGTCTAGTGGACTGAGAGAAAACCTTGAGCATATCCTTGAGAGCAATTAACTGATCTGTGTTAGCAGGCAGGATGATTAGAGTGTCATCAGCATACTGGATGATAGGGTAATCCTAGTCATGACATGGGATTGGTAACTAAAGGATGCCCCTTCTATGCATGTCATTAATCACTGACTGCAATAGATCAGCAGCAATGGCAAAAAGAGGTGGAGAAACAGGATCTCCCTGCCTGACCCCTTTCTTACACAGAAACTTCGTCCCAGGGACACCATTAAGTAGCACTGATGATGTACAAGTAGATAGAAGTTGTTTCGTCCAATTAATCCACTTATCACTGAAGCCTTTGTATCTCAAGATTTGTACAATTACCTCATGCTCTAGTGAATCAAAAGCTTTTTCAAAATCCGGCTTAAGGATTACAATAGGTCTCTTTGATTGATGACATTGATGCAGATATTCAAAGGTCCAACCAATGCAATCCTGGATGGTTCTACTTTTGATGAAGCCATATTGATTTTTGTGAATGCACTTCATGATGATATTTTGGAATCTATTTGCAGACATCTTGGAAAGAAACTTCAAACCCATTCCAGTCAGTGAGATAGGTCTGTAATCCCCTACCTCCTTAGGAGACAACTTCTTTGGCATCGGTGTAATATATGAACCATTAATATTCTCAAGAGCTGATGTGCCATCATAGAAAGCCTGGGCCAATTCATAGAATTCATTACAAATAATGTGCCAACATCTCTTGAAGAAAAGACCATTGAATCCATCAGGACCAGTAGCCTTATCAATGGGCATGTGCTTCACAATATCATCCATTTCCTCCTTCTCAAAGGGTTTAGTCAGCACATCAAGCCCCTCAATGGGATAGAGGAGTGATGCCAGGTCAAAACCCATAACAATTTCCCTAGACACCCCCATTCTGTTTTTGAAACAGCTCCAGATGATCCCTTCCATTTGAGAGTGCTTAGTGACTACAGACCCATCAGATAACTTCAGGCTGGCAATAGAATTCCTCCTGTGTCTCTCAGTGGCCATTGCATGAAAGAATTTGATATTTTATCCACCCACTTTAATGTACCTAATAGTACATCTCTTCTTCCAATACAAAAATTGCAAATGAAGCAATTTTTCCACATGTAGCTTGTCAGTCCTTCTGGAATTAAACTCAGGCCTAAACAGTGGCCTAAGTTCTTCCAATTCATCCAGCAACAAGATCATCTGATTGCATTTAGCAATTAAAGTTTTAAGTTTAGATACACTGATCTGCCACTTTTTAAGGTCCATTCTCATTAACTTTAGTTTGTCAACGATTCTGGCTCTTATATGACCCTTTCTTGATTGTTTCTTCCATGGATCCTCCACACACTGGATAAAACCATCCAGTTCCAACCAATAGTTTTCAAATCTAAATATATTGGACTTTGGGATTGAATTTTAAATTTTGATCATACATGGGACATGATCTGATGCAGTTTTGGCTAGGGGGGTGATGTCTACTATGAAAATTTATTTTTGTAGACTTTGTTGGGCCTCCAAGCGCAGAGTTTTGTAGGACAGTAGCAATTTTCCCTCAAGTGGATGACCTAAGGGTTATCAATCCGTGGGAGGTGTAGGATGAAGATGGTCTCTCTCAAACAACCCTGCAATCAAATACAAGAAATCTCTTGTGTCCCCAACACACCCAATAAAATGCAAAATTGTATAGGTGCACTAGTTCGGCAAAGAGATGGTGATACAAGTGCAATATGGATGGTAGATATAGGTTTTTGTAATCTGGAAATATAAAAACAGCAAGGTACAAAATAGTAAAAAGCGAGCAAAATGGTATATTAATGCTTGGAAACAAGGCCTAGGGTTCATAGTTTCACTAGTGCAATCTCCCAACAATGCTAACATAGTTGAATCATATGATCATCCCTCAACGTGCAACAAAGAATCACTCCAGAGTTCCTACCGAGCGGAGAACAATAAGATGAAATTGGTGTAGGTAGTAGAACCACCTCAAAGTTATTCTTTCCGATCAATCTTCCTATAAGTGTCACAAACATCCCTAGAGTTCGTACTAGAACAACACCAAATATACATATCAATCAACCCTAATGTCACCTAGATACTCCAATGTCACCTCAAGTATCCATGGGTAAATTATGCGACATGCATCAAACAATTTCAGGTCTATCATATTCAATCCAACACAAAGAACTTCAAGGAGCACCTCAAGATTTCTATCGGAGAACGTGGTATGAAAACGTGCAATCAGCCCCTGTGCATAGATCCCCAAGGTCACCGGAATCCGCAAGTTGATGCCTCAACATATATCAAGTGAATCAATAGAATACCCCAATGTCACTACGGGTATCCCACGCAAGACGTACATCAAGTGTTCTTAAACCAAAATATTCAATCCAACATAACGAGATCTCATAGGTAAAGATTCAATTCATCACAACAAGGTAGCAAGGGAATAACATCATATGATCCGACTATATTAACAAAGCCCGTGATACATCAAGATCGTGACATATCAAGAACACGAGAGAGAGAGATTGAATACATAGCTACTAGTACATACCCTAAGCCCCGAGGGTGAACTACTCCCTCCTCGTCATGGCCTCCGCCGGGATGATGAAGATGGCCACCGGTGATGGTTTCCCCTCTCCGGCAGGGTACTGGAACGGCTCCAGATTGGTTTTTCGTCGATACAGAGAGTTGCGGCGGCGGAGAGTCTCTGTTTATTTCTGGGGTTTCTGGGATTTATATGATTTTTCACCGTTGGAGTCACGCGCAACGGAGCCACGTGGGCCCCACCACATATCAGGGCGCGGCCTAGGGGCGCTCCCTGATGGCTTGTGCCCCACGTGTGGCTCCCCTCCGGTGGTTCTTCATTCCAATATTGCTTATTTCATCCAGAAAAAATCATCAAAAAGTTTCTGGCAATTCCGAGAACTTTCATTTTCTGCCCAAAAATAATACCACGGTAATTCTGCTGAAAACAGCGTCAGTCTGGGTTAGTTCTAAATAAATCATTTAAAGTGCATCAAAACCATATAAAAGTATTATAAACATAGGCAAATATGGCATGAATACTTCATAAATTATCGATACGTTGGAGACGTATCAGGGGAGCACCTGAGTCATTGGGTATGCAGAGATCTAGTCAGTAGAGGTGAAGAACCAATCCAGTTTCTCCAAAAGTGGACTATCCTGCATATTTGACCAGGTGTAGGATCTTCCCTTCAAAGGCAATTCCAGAAGACCCAAGTGGCCAATAATTTCATTAAAAATGAAGATATCATTTAAATCCCCTCCAGGTATGTTTCTATTTTCGATGGACCTAATAAAGTTAAAATCACCTACAAGAAGCGAATGCTCTCCCAAGGGAATGTGAAGGTTATTAAGCCAGCTAACAAACAAATCTCTGGCTTCACCTTGACATGGTCCATAAACGGACACTAAAGTCAACTGCTCATTATTCTGTCTTGAGGTAAAACTAACCACCACAACAAACTAATGAAGTTCCAATAGAGTACCCACAAACATAGAGGAGTTCCATACCACTAAAATACCCCCAGAGGCACCCACAGAAGGAGAAAAGGCAAAACAATCAAATTTCCTTGTGCAAAAACTTTTAATTGCTCTACTATCAAAAGAAGAGCACTTAGTTTCTTGTAGGCAGGCAATGGCACATTGACTTTCCTCCATCTTTTGCTTAACAGCTCTTTGCCTTGTCCCAGAGTTAAGACCCCTAACATTCCAACACAACACATTCCAGTTTCTACATGAAGTATTCATGAAAAAAGGAATTGAAATAAAGCATAAAGCCTGCTGACACCCAATGTCACAGGCACAAGTTGGAGGAGCACAATTGATAAGGATATTACACAAAAGAGCCCAACAGTGCAAAGGCACAATTCAGTACATAGGATAGCATAGATAGGGGTCTGCCAAGCCCAAAAAGCATCTGGCACACTAATCATCAGAAGGGTTGTTCATAGAAGCAAGTGGTGTTAGCTGTAAGCACATCGACTGTGAGAAATTGTCCCTCAATGCCCAGCTCTGCACCAATTTCCAGAATTTTCTTGGTTGGAGACGCGGGAGGTACATCGCCAGAGTCACCAGAATGAACATGGTCTTCAGTGATAATCGCTGAGAAGGGCTTGGACTTGGGCTTCTTCCTCTTGGGCTGGGAGGCCAACTCATGAAAGATGGGCTTGAATCCGTCCCACTGCACTGATCCCCTCGTGGATCTCCTCACTGCAGTTTCAACCACAGGCGTTGGCGCCAAAGTTTTCAGAGGCCTTATAACCTTTTTGTCGCACTGAGCAGGGGGCTGCACTTCTGCAGCGACCCCGGCCACCTAAGAATCTCAATTGTCAGGCGGTGGGGTAGGGAAAAGAGCTCGTGCAACCGGCCTATGCTTAGGAGATTCCTGCTCCCTCCAAGTGAGAAGCGGCAACTCATTCACAAACGCCAACTCCCAGGTTCTCTTTGACAAAACTAACGGGGAGACAGTCATAACAGGCATAGGTATGCGAATTTCATATCTAGTATCACACTTCAGCAGATTTTCAAAAGTCCTCTTCCAGACAAGCTCAGGTGGCAAAGAAGGTCCAAGAGGCACCTTGACCTCCTGTGCTTGAGGTATCTCAAATGTTGGCGGCTGATACACTACAATTGCCCAGTTGTTAATGTCTGCAGCAGCAGCATCCGGTTGGCGAATCATCTCCTGGACAGGCTCCACTTGATTGTCCTCCTCAAGTACTACCAATGGGATTTGCGGCGGACCAAGCATAGCTCCAGAGCTTGAGTGATCAGATAGAATAAGCACCATTGATTCCTGATCATGCATCACGGGTTGCGCAGGCTCACGCTCCACGTTCCAGTTCCCCCGGGTATCATCTGCAGCTTCCTCATGCACAACAGGTTCAAGTGGAGGTGGGGGCACATCATTCCACCCCATGGTCGGGTAGGGCGGCAAGATGAAAGGGGGCATATCAGGAAAAGGCACCCCAGGAAGTGGATGCGGATTGCCATTGACGGGCATCCAGTCTTCGTCTTGCGGCATCTGCTCATCAAAATTAGCCCCAGGATGTACAGAGGAGCTGTCCAAGAAACACAGGCACCACCCCAATCTGCATAATCCGTGAAAACCACATCCCTCGGCACTAGGATATCCTCTGCAAAAAGAAGCAAACACTAGTGTTCGAACCAGATACGGGTCCCCACTGTTCTAGTGATGAAATTTACCGAAAGTGTTGACCGCTGCTCGGATGTTCTCAATGTTACGAAGATCCAAAGGAATACCAAGAAACATGAGCAAGCACTGACGAAATCCCTACGCCCCACAAAAACCCTCGCCCTCATCATGTTTCATGAACCGAACAAAATGATCATTACCCAAAGCTTGAGGGGGCATCTGAAGGAGGGCAAATCGAGCAGCGGCATCTCTAAGCTCAAAGAGACCAACAACGTTAATCCAGGGTTGCACCAAATGCACCACAAATCAATGTTCCTCAAGCCAGTCAGCTACCTCTTCTCGAGTAGGACCGATTTCATCTGGAGGAGGAATCGGCATTACCTCAGCAAGCATGAACTCCTCAGGTCGTCGCACAATTGGGGTATATGGTGACACGAAGGTCCGCGGCACACTAGCCTCCCCGCCATCGATAATATGGTGGCCAGCCGGCACATCTTGCATCGGGTTCAAAGGGAAGTTTGCCATGGAAGCTAGCAGTGGAGGAGGAGGGCTCGATGGTGGAGGTGGAGTCTCAGGCGGCATGGTGGACGGTGTCTTGGGACCAAGACTGATGGAACTAGACGGGGAGATTAATGCCGAAGCACAGGCGGAGTCCAAGTATGGTAAAGTATCCGTCAGAGAGATATTCTCGCGGCCAACAGTGGCAACCTCGGAAGACACAACGTTACCGGGTTTCGGTTGCCAAACAAGCCCCAAATCTCTAGCAAATCTGTTGCAATCCCGTCTAGTATGCCCTACCCGAGAACACCCAATACAGAGCAAAGAAGAGGTGCAATTTTTTTTGTGAAATGCTCTGGTTTGAGACAATTCTGACACCTAAAAATTTTATTTGCCATATCAAATATCATTTGATCAAAATCCTCATTGGCCACTAGAGAACTAGGCATTGCTTCATTGATAGGCTCAAATGCAGATGGGCCGGGTTGAGGAGACTCCAGGCCCATGTTGCCCTCATTTGAAGAGGCGAGAATCCCGCCCGAAGATGGCGGTGAGGGAGTCCGGGATTAAGGGGTCCTCGGACTGCTGGCCTATTTCTCATAGGCCGGGCTCATTTGCCGCTCGCTGAGGATGCGATTGATCGGAGGCCTCGTCGCTATGTAGGAGACCTCAGGAGTCGTGGCATGTCTTTCATGTGGATATAGTAGATTAGGCATGTTTTTCCCTCCGGTGGGCAACCAACTATGTGTAACCCTAATGACCATTGGCGCCTATATAAGCCGAAGGGTTTTAGATTGTAGGACAGAAAAACTCATCTAGGGTTTAGCTAGTCGATCTCGAGGTAGATCAACTCTGTAACCTTCATACCATCAATATAATCGAGCAGGACGTAGGGTTTTACCTCCATAGGAGGGCCCGAACCTAGGTAAACATCGTCTCCTTCGTCCCCTTGTTACCATCGATCCAAGACTCACAGCTCGGGACCCCCTACCCGAGATCCGCCGGTTTTGACACCGACATTGGTGCTTTCATTGAGAGTTCCGCTGTGATCACCGAAAGAATCGATGGCTCATCTTGTCATAAGCAACGAGATCCGTAGCCAGGATGTCCCCATCCCTGGTCGGATCTTCGCAGGCGGCGACGTCTTGTCGCACGCCAACCCGACTGACCATCTTGGCCAGATCGGAAGCTTCTTCCCCGATCAAGAAATCAGATTCGGAACCTTAGAGTTCGTCGCCGATTCACGGGGAGAGCTTGTTTGGCTAGAGCCCTCAGCTCTCATGGAGGAGCCCGCAGATCCCGACGCCTCGACGCCGGGAGCGTCGGGCCCCACCTCTGGGGTGGCCTTTACCCCCGGGCTGTCTAGAACGCCCAATCCAGTCGTTGTGCCCAGACCCGCCATGGCCGAACGTAACCTGGATTCGCTGTCGAGCGACTCCGGAACCATGATGCTGCGGATTGACCCCGCGCGCTTCGGCGACACGCGCCCTACCGACGCCTCGTCCTTAAACGAGCTATTCGATCGGATTCAAACCATGGGCATGACCGACGATCAGACGCCGGTCTATGACCGGATCAGGCTTAAACCCGACGATAGGGAGATTCTCACCCCCTTGTTCACTCACCTAGTCGACATCGTTGAGTGTCCGGCTGGAGGTTCGTCCCCCCAACAACCGGAATTAAGGACGGTTTATACCCCAATTTCCGATCATCAGGACCCCGTCTGTAACCCGGACTCTGGAGTTCGTTCCGGAAATAGTTCGGGATCGGTCCCCGATTTAGTACGCAACTTGAACCCCATGATTCTGGACTCACATCGTGGCGCGGAACTAAATTTTTTCCCACCCACCACCCAAGTCAAGCATTCAAGCACCGCAGGAGAGTCCAAGTCTTTGGACTTACGGGATGTCAAACAATTACCAGGGGAGTCGGTTCATCATTTTTGGGCTAGACTCCTCCTCATTAGAGACAGAGTACCAGGCTCTAGTGACCAGGAGATAATGGCAACCTTCAGTCGCAATTGTCACGATGAAGGGATCCTTAATGCCCTATCCCGTCGACACATCCGCAGCTTCACCGAGCTATCGAACCTGGTACAAAAATACTATGCCATGGAGAGCACCTGGCAAGCCGAACGGTTACTTCTGGAACCAGACTTTACTGAACACCCTAGAGGAGATCGGAAAAAGCGGATACCTCCAAAGCGGCTAGCCGAACACGAACTTGCCGAAAAGAGAAATAGACCCCCTACGGGGGCCAGAACTGTCCTTGACGGAATATTGGACAAGCCATGCCCTATACATTCTGTATTGCTGAACACAAGCCCGACTCACAGCCTCAGAGCTTGCTGGGTCGTCAGGCAGGTCGCAAAAAGCGGAGAGGCCATCCTCGAGGCACTACCGCCGAACAGGCACTCCACAACGCCGCCAGAATACAATGTTGAAGTCCTGACGATCAATGAAACGTTCCCCCCCAGGAACAGGAGGAAAAGAGCTCTTAGAGAACTCGAACAGGTCTACCATGTGGCGGCAACAAGTTCATGGGCAGACATACCAATCACCTTCGGAGACACTGACCAACCAACCATCCGTCCCGGTCAAACACAAGCCGCATTGGTCCTAAACTCCATCGTCGATGGTTTCAGGCTACAGAAGGTGCTAATGGATGGCAGCAGTGGTTTAAACCTCATCTATGAAGACACCCTGGAAAAAATGCAGTTCGACCGATCTCGCATCGAGCACAGCAACACAACCTTCCGGGGGATCATCCCTGGGAAAGAGGGGCGTTGTTCAGGACATATCACCCTGGACGTAGTGTTCGGCACGCACGAAAACTACCGATCTGAAGAACTTCTCTTCCATATCGTGCCCTTCCCCAGTGGCTACCACGCCTTGTTGGGGCGTGACGCCTTCACAAAATTCCAGGCTATACCCCATTATGGGTATATGAAGCTCAAGATGCCAGGCCTAAACGGGGTAATCACAGTCGCCAGTGACCCGAACATAGCCCTTCGAGCTGAGAACAAAACAGCAGCGCTCGCCCTCGAGGCACTAGCTGAGACCTTTGCTGCAGAGGAATTGACCGCTCTCCGGTCAACAGTGGACAAGGACGATGTGATCCTTAGCACGAGGCCCAAACCCACGTCCTTTAAACCTGCAAATGAAATTGTTAAATTTCAGGTGCACCCAAAGGACCCTAATAAGACAGCGTCCATCGGAGCTCAGCTGGACCCCATGGTGGACGAGGCGATGCGAGCATTCTTACGAGAAAACTGGGACATCTTCGCCTGGCATCCTTCCGATATGCCAGGAATCCCACGGCGGCTGGCAGAGCATAGTCTGATTATAATCCCAGGCTTCAAACCTGTCAAACAGACTCTACGCCGCTTTTCTGAGCCTAAACGACAAGCTATGGGTGAAGAACTAGCCAAATTGCTAGAGGCCGGATTCATACGGGAGATCAAACACCCCGAATGGTTGGCAAACCTGGTGATGGTACCGAAGAAAGAGAAATCCTGGCGGCTGTGCGTCGACTTCAAAGACCTTAACAAGGCCTGCCCTAAGGACCCTTTGCCCCTACCACGCATAGACTAGATTATTGACGCCACAGCCGGACACGACTCATTGTGCTTCCTCGACGCTTAATCCGGATACCATCAGATCAAAATGAAGGAATCCGATCAAGCTGCAACCGCATTCATCACCCCCTATGGGCCATTTTGCTTCAACACAATGCCTTGCGGGCTAAAAACGCTAGGGCTACATACCAGCGCATGATCCAGACTTGTCTCGAGAAACAGGTCTGTAAAACAGTCGAGGCATACATGGATGACGTGGTCATTAAAACCAAACACGTCAGCCAGCTGATCGACGACCTAAGGCAAACCTTTGCCAGCTTACGTGAGTACGATATACGACTCAATCCGGAGAAATGTGCCTTCGGAGTTCCCGCTGGTAAACTGCTCGGATTCATTGTTTCCCATAGAGGAATAGAAGCGAATCCGGATAAGATCCGCACCCTATCGGAACTTGCAATTCCCACGGAGCTAAAGCATGTCCAAAAGTTGGCGGGTTGCGTGGCGGCGTTAAGACGCTTTATTTCCCGTCTCGGTGAAAAGGCTTTACCACTCTACAGGTTGCTGAAACGGACCAACAGTTTCGAATGGACCGATGAAGCAGCTGCTGCGTTAGAAGAAATTAAAACACTGCTGGCAAGCAACCCCATACTCACAGCACCAGGTGCCGGTGAACCAATGTTATTGTACATATCGGCCACCAACCAAGTGGTTAGCGCAGTGCTCGTCGTTGAACGAGAGGAGGAGGGTCACAAATTCCGGATACAGAAGCCGGTCTACTATGTGTCAGAAGTGCTAACGCAATGCAAGTCCAGATGCCCGCATTACCAGAAGATAGCCTATACAGTATTTATGGCATCACGGAAACTAAGACACTACTTTTAAGAGTGTTCAGTTACGGTGGCATCCGAAGTACCCCTGAACGACATAATCAATAACAGGGACGCCACCGGCCGCATAGCCAAATGGGCCATTGAACTTCTTCCTTTCGAAATCGCCTATAAGCCACGACGAGCTATTAAATCTCAGGTGTTGGCAGATTTCCTCGCTGAATGGACGGAGGCCGAGCTCCCCAGGGAATATAACACATACTCCCATTGGACGATGTACTTCAACGGATCCAAAACACTGGCCGGACTGGGGACTGGAGTTATTCTCACATCTCCCACAGGCGACAACGTCCGATACGTGTTGCAAATCATGTATGCCGATTCCAACAATGCAGCCAAGTACGAAGCACTTTTGCACGGTCTTCGGATGGCAGCTTCCATGGGTATACAACGGCTGGAGGTACGGGGAGACTCCAACTTGGCCATCTCTCAAATCAACGGCGAATTCGATGCCAAGAACCCGAAGATGGCGGCATATAGAAACGCCGTCCTTAAAATATCCGCACGGTTCGAGGGGCTGGAAGTCCATCATGTCGCTAGAGACAACAACCAGGCCGCTGACTTACTGGCCCGCATGGGGGCCAAACGCGACCCTGTCCCAAAAAACACTTTCCTTGAACGGCTCTTCAAGCCATCGGTGGTTTGGTAGGACGACAATAAGGGCGCCGGATTCATCAGCGCGGAAGAGGTTGTTCCCCCTATAAATGAACCAGACGACCAAATCATCGGCGGCTCCGTAATTGACGAAACGCCTTCGGCTCATGAGGTCATGGCAGTAATTGCACCATGGACTGAGCCCTTCCTCGCTTACCTTCTTCGCCAAGAACTCCCCGACGATCAGACAGAGGCGAGACGCATAATTCGGCGATCCAAGGCCTATAAAGTCCACGAGGGTGAGTTATACAAGAAAAGCACCACCGGAGTACTCCAGCGGTGCATATCTGAGGAAGAAGGAAGGCAGCTTTTGGCCGAAGTCCACGCAGGAATGGGCGGCCATCACGCCGCGGCAAGGGCCTTAGTAAGCAAGGCCTTTCGGGCTGGTTTTTTCTGGCCCACCGCTCGAGCAGACGCCCAGTCACTTGTCCAGCATTGCGTGGGCTGTCAACTTTTTGCAAATCAAAGCCACATGCCCCCAACAGCTCTCCGGACTATTCCGATTACCTGGCCTTTCGCGGTCTGGGGGCTGGATATGGTCGGACCACTTAAAGGCGGGACCAAAAAGAATAAATATCTGCTGGTCATGGTTGACAAGTTCACCAAATGGATCGAAGCAAAACCTGTCAAATCAGCAAAGTCCGGACCAGTGGTCGACTTTATATCCAGCGTGGTACACCGTTACGGCGTCCCCCACAGAATAATAACGGACAACGGATCCAACTTCACCACCCAAGAGGTAAAAGACTGGTGTACAAAAATGGGCATCAAGCTCGATTACGCATCGGTGTATCACCCGCAGACTAATGGACAAGTCGAACGGGCCAACGGCCTCATCATGAGTGGTATTAAACCACGTCTGGTCCGATCTCTTCATGAGTCCGACTGCCATTGGGTGGAGGAGCTTGACTCCGTTCTGTGGGGCTTGCGTACCACCCTGAATCGATCAACATGATACACACCGTTTTTCATGGTCTACGGGGCAGAAGCAGTCCTTCCTTGTGATATTATTCACGATGCACCAAGGGTGCGCATGTACGAAGAAAAGGAGGCCGAGTTAGATCGGCAGGACGACTTAGACACCTTAGAAGGAGAGCGCGACATAGCTCGGGCTCGCTCTACTTTTTATCAACAGCAGGCCCGGCATTACCAAAGCAGGGAGGTCAGGGCAAAAGCGTATAATGTGGGTGAACTCGTCTTACAGCTCCCCGAGAAGCAAAAGCATAAACTCAATCCCAAATGGGAGGGCCCCTTCATAATCGACGAAGTACTCGCAGGAGGGGCTTATCGTCTTCGAAGCCCACCAGATAACCGCCTCGAACCACACCCATGGAACGCAGCTCGTCTTTGGCGTTTTTATGGCTAGACCGGTGTCGTCATACTTTTTACCCTCCTTTTTCTTTTCTTTCTTTTCATTTTCCTTCCCTTCCACCTTGATGTTTGGCAGGTTCGGATTTTCTCTCTCCCCAAGTCTATGTTCGGCTAAACCGAGCTCGTGTTAAGTCTTTCGGCATACATCCGCAAATGTTAGACCCGAACAAAACACCTAGGGGCTTCTTCCCGAAGCCGATGATTATATATTTTAAGCATTTATTCACATTTCCTGTGTATGCATGTTTCCCTTGTCGATTTTTAAGCCATTATATGCATCAATTCGAAATAGGATTTTTGCCAAGCTGGGTTGCCTCGCTCCTATGTTTACCCTCTACGTTCCCGATTGTTCGGCTAGAGGGTAAAGGGAGCACCTCTGCGATTGCTACGACCGGGTTATCCGGATACGTACCTCAGACGGGTGAAGCCAAAAGCTAGCTATCCTTAGTAGAAAATTGGTCGGCTGCGACGGAGGCAACAAATAAAATTATGGTTGTTATTACCATTACTCGGGCTTCTTTTCTCAAAAAGGCCATTAGTCGCATACTAGCAGTATACGGCCTTACTATCCGTGATTTATGTAGCAACCTAAAGGAAGGCACCGATAGAGGTACTATTTTCTTTGGAAGATGTTTCTTACGCTAAGCAGTAATATAACATATCTCCCTGTGCATCTTCTGTCTGTTCGCACCAAATGGCCAGATTGCCTGGTTCCTCGAAAGAATTCCCTCTTATCAAGGGATATTTTATACGGAACACTCCCAAGCTCTTAGCGCGGGAGGTCGAAGCCGATGGCCGGTTAAGACAAAGTTTACAACACAGACGGAGCAAATTTTTGATTTAAAGTACATAGTTACACAAAATCACACATCTGGCTGCCGGTCAAGATTGTCTATTAAGGCATCCAGGGCGCAATCTTCCTGCGAGAGACGAGCGGCAGGCATCACTTGGTGGTACACCAAGTGAAGTGGCACTTCTTGCCCATCAGGCCCTGCTGGCCCAACCCGAGCCATATGCTCGGGGTTAAGACCGGTATAACGGGTCTTGATCATCGCCCATGCCTCTCGTGCTCCCTCCTGGCAGGCCGATGTCTTCCATAGCTCGAACCGACTCCGGGCTTCCTTGAACCGATCGCTAGTTCGGTCATCCCTTCCGGAGGCTTCTCGGCAGGCCATAGTGCTTTTATCATGCTCCTCATAGCCTTCCGAGCCCGCTCATGCACGGCGGACAGTTCCTTCAGAAGGCTCCCCCGGTAGGAGCCGATCTCTTCTTCAGGCCGCCCGATTAGGAGACCTATACATGAGACAAGGCATGTCCATTACACTTCATGTAGGAGAGATAACCTTCGATGTTATAATCACACTTACCGAACATGCCCCTTTGTAATTTCTGGTTCTCTTCTTGGGTCTGGGCCAATTGAGTCTTTAAACTCTCAATTTCTTCGGCCTGCTGCTTGTTTTCCACCTGGAGGCGTTTCTTCTCCTCCAGGTTTCGTTGCAACGAAAGGCAGCCAGCCTCATACTGGGACTCGGCGTACCTCTGAGATTCTCGGGCTGCATGCAAATTTTTTTGCAACTGCCCTATAGATTCAGCTGCTAAAAAGTACCCTCGCGTCAGCATGGGATTATACACTAAGATCAGCAGAATAGATATACTCACCATGCGCCTCCCGGGTAAAATTCTTCACTTGTTCAAGTTCGGCCTTCACAGCTTCCACCTGTGTTCGCCTCGCCTCCAATTCATTGGCCAATTGCTCGTTCTGCTGCCTTGAAGCCTGCATCATCCATAAAACAAGATGCGGATCCTTAACTCGGTCATCCCGACCAATTCAAGGCTCAGGGGCTACTGGGTTTACATATGTGTCCGGATTCTCAAAATCAATCACTCACCTTCAGGCTGGATGATATCAGTTTCACGGCTTCCCCAAGCCCAGCTCGGGCAGCTCCGATGTGTGCGTCTGCCGAGCATAGCGCATTGAACTCTTGTTCGGAAAACGCCGGGTGGCACAGGGTTTCTCGTCGCCGCCGGTGGTTCATCGCGCTCTCTACTTCGGATTTAGTGACTGATACCGCGTCCCCGGAGTCTTGAGGGGCCGGATTGACCATAGGGGCCTCCGCGGCAGGTTCAGCACGAGCAGAAGATCTTGACTCATGAGTGTTGCCAGGCATCCCGGCAACGTCCTCGGCAGAAGATGGTTGTACTCATTTCCTGAGTATTTCAACATAAGATCTTCTGTGAGATCCTATCGATCATAATAACAATAGAATAAGCGGCCGAATGAAGTACCTTTTGGTTGAACGACTGGTCGGCGCCGTCTCCACGACCGGCTCACATGAAGGACTCCTATTGATGCCCGGTCTGGGCATTGCTGCTGTAGCCGACGTTCATCGCGAGGACCGACGACGCTTGGGAGCGGAAACTGGCATATTTGGGTCGACGAAGGACATTTGCCTTTTACGGGAAGAATTTTTCTTCTTGCCGGTAGTGGAGGAAGGGAGTGATCCGGGGTGATCGGCTATGATAGCCACCTTGGATCGATCAAGGCCCTCTTGGTAAAAGATCCCGTCTTCGTACTCAATGGACAGCTCCGGATCGTCATGGAATCCTGGATCGTCATCACGAGAGTATCTCTCTGGTTGGGGGGCCGAACAGTTGACTGTCTCGACAAAGCTCCTCCATTCTTGTTTGCGTAGATTGAAAGCTTTGGTCAAAAAGGGCGAATAAAAAACCCGAACTCATGTCGCAAAGTCGAAAGGATTACCCATTCTATGGGGTTGTAACTTGAGTAGCCCTCCTTAACCGGTAACCGAACGAAGTCTTCTTTTTCTCCTTTGTACAGATCGGCAAGTGCGGCTACCAATGCCGCTTGGTTGGCAGGGCCCAACCGTCGGGAGCGAGTGGTGCCACTTGTTCCGTTGTAACGCCACAAAGGATGTATCCTTTGCTGAAGAGGTTGAACGCATAGGGTGATGGCGGCAGCCATCATGTCAATCATGGTCAGCTTGTGATGAGCCAATATCCTTACGTGGGCGGCCAAGCGTTGAACTTCAGCACCGTCCTCTTGGGATGAACTCTTCGGTCGCCAATTGTACCTTTTCTTCAAAGGGGCGTCGGAGTATTCGGGCAAACCCCTCCGAGCTGGATCGAATAGGGGAATGTCCTCAATATAGAACCATTCCGAAGACCATTCTTTGGACTCCTTCTTCGGTGTCCCCACTGGATACCCTGTCCCGGCCATACGGCATACTTCAGCTCCTCCGACTTCCCGCATTGTCTCACCCCGAGTTCGGGGGACGAGGCAGAAGTACTTCTTCCATAATTCAAAGTGTGCCTCGCAGCCCAAGAACATTTCTCAAAGGGCAACAAAGCCCGAGATATGTGATACGTCTCCAACGTATCTATAATTTATGAAGTATTCATGCCATGTTTACAATAATTTTATATGATTTTGGTATGATTTTATTAGAACTAACCCGGACTGACGTTGTTTTCAGCAAAACTACCATGGTGTCGTTTTTTTGTGCAGAAATAAAAGTTCTCGGAATGGGCTGAAAATTTACGAAGAATATTTTTGGAAAATATAAAAAATACTGGAGCAAAAAGATACCTGAGAGGAGTCCCGAGGAGGTCACAAGCCTAGGGGGGTGCCCCCCCCATAGGGCGCGCCCCCTGGCGGCCCCTTGAGCACCCCCTTGACGTGATTCCAACGCCAAATATTCTTATAAATACAGAAACTTCCGAAAAGAAACCTAGATCAGGAGTTCCGCCGCCGCAAGCCTCTGTAGCCACGAAAAACCAATCGGGAGCCCGTTCCGGCACCCTGCCGGAGAGGGAAACCATCACTGGAGGCCATCTTCATCATCCCGGCGGTCTCCATGACGAGGAGGGAGTAGTTCAGCCTCGGGGCTGAGGGTATGTACCAGTAGCTATGTGTTTGATCTCTCTCTCTCTCTCGTGTTCTTGAGATGACACGATCTTGATATACCGCGAGCTTTATTAATATAGATGAATCATATGGAGTTTTCCCCTCTCTATCTTCTTGTGATGAATTGAGTTTTCCCTTTGAAGTTTTCTTATCGGATTGAGTCTTTAAAGGATTTGAGAACACTTGATGTATGTCTTGCGATGGGGTATCCGTGGTGACAATGGGATGTTCTATTGATCCACTTGATGTATGTTTTGGTGATCAACTTGCGGGTTCCGTGACCTTGGGAATCTATGCATAGGGGTTGGCACATGTTTTCGTCTTGACTCTCCGGTAGAAACTTTGGGGCACTCTTGGAAGTTCTTTGTGTTGGATTGAACATGATGAATCTAAAATTGTGTGATGCATATCGTATAATCAAGCCCATGGGTACTCGTGGTGACATTGGAGTATCTAGGTGACATTAGGGTTTTGGTTGATGTGTATATTAAGGTGTTATTTTAGTACGAACTCTAGGGCTGTTCGTGACACTTATAGGGATAGCTCATAAGATTGATCGGAAAAGATAACTTTGAGGTGGTTTCGTACCCTACAATAATTTCTTCGTTTGTTCTCCGCTATTTGTGACTTTGGAGTGAACTCTTTGTCGCACGTGAGGGATTTACATATGATTCAACTATGTCAGTATTGTTGAGAGAACTTGCACTAGTGAAAGTATGAACCCTAGGCATTGTTTTCAAGCATTGCAATACCATTTTTGCTCACTTTTATTACTTGCTACCTTGCTGTTTTTATATTTTCAGATTACAAAAACCTATATCTTCCATCCATATTACACTTGTATCACCATATCTTCGCCGAACTAGTGCACCTATGCAATTTACCATTGTATTGGGTGTGTTGGGGACACAAGAGACTCTTTGTTATTTGGTTGCAGGGTTGTTTGAGAGAGACCATCTTCATCCTACGCCTCCCACGGATTGATAAACCTTAGGTCACCCACTTGAGGGAAATTTGCTACTGTCCTACAAAACTCTGCGCTTGGAGGCCCAACACGAGTCTACAAGAAGATGGTTGCGTAGTAGACATCAAGCTCTTTTCTGGCGCCGTTGCCGGGGAGGTGAGTGCTTGAAGGTATATCTTTAGATCTTGCAATTGAATCTTTTAGTTTCTTGTTTTATCACTAGTTTAGTCTATAAAAGAAAACTACAAAAAAATATGGAATTGAGGTTGCCTCATATGCTTCATCTTTTTAATGTCTTTCGTGAAAATGATGGAAAAGAAAATTGTGCTCAAGTGTTAGAATAAGAAGATATTAAAATGTTTGGCACTAAATCTTTGAGTGATGAGCATGATTTAAATGTTGTTAGTATGAATTCTTTGAATATCCATGATGCTAATGATATGCAAAGCCACAAGCTTGGGGATGCTATGATTGATGAAGATGATATGTTTAGTCCCCCAAGTTTTGATGAGCAAATTTATTATGATGAAAGCATGCCTCCTATTTATGATGATTATTGTGATGACATGTATGCTATAAAGAATAATGATAACCATGAGACTTGTCATCATGATTTTAATTTTCAATTGGATTATGCTTCACATGATAGTTATTTTGTTGAGTCTGCTCCCACTATTATGAATGAGAAGAAAATTGCTTATGTGGAGAGTGACAAATTTTCTATGCTTGTGGATCATGAAGATAATGCTTTATGTGATAGTTATGTTGTGAAATTCCTTCATGATGATACTGAAAATTATTATGAGGGAGGAACATATGCTTGTAGGAATTGCAATAATATCAAGTTTCCTCTCTATGTGCTCAAAGTTTTGATGTTATGCTTGTTTTGCCTTCCTATGCTAGTTGATTCTTGCTCCCATAAATTGTTTGCTCACAAAATCCCTATGCATAGGAAGTGGGTTATACTTAAATGTGCTAGTCATATGCTTCATGATGCTCTCTTTGTGTTTCAATTCTTATCTTTTTTGTGAGCATCATTGAAATCATCATGCCTAGCTAAAAAGGCATTAAAGAAAAGCGCTTGTTGGGAGACAACCCAACACTTTTCCTTTATGTTTGTGTGTGTCCACATGATTAAGCTACCGTATAATCAAGTTTTATAGATTTTATTTCAATAAAGTGCCAAGTGAAGCCTTTGGGACAGTGTGGATGATAGTTGACTTGATTCTGTGCAAAAACAGAAACTTTTGTAAATTCACTGGAACGTGCTTTTGATCTGAATTGTTTACACATGATTGGTATACAAATTGCCTAGATTGTCCTAATTTTTCAGAATTTTTAGAGACAGGGAATTATGGTTACGCTACAGATCTTCACAGACTGTTCTGTTTTTGACAGATTATGTTTTGCATGCATAGTTTACTTGTTTTAGTGTTTCTATAGCTTATATTGAGTGATATAAATTATGGTAATGATAGAATACAGTAGGTATGACGTGGGAACAATTATGAATCTTGTCTTGACAGTACCTAAGTGAATGATTTATCTTTACTACACTGACCCTTCTCACAAAGTTCCGTTAAGTTTTGTGTGATTGAAGTTTTCAAGTTTTGGGTGAGACACCGATATGAGGAGAATAAGGAGTGACAAGAACCTAATCTTGGGGATGCCCAAGGCACCCCCAAGGCAATATCCAAGGAATACTCAAGTGCCTAATCTTGGGGATGCCCCGGAAGGCATCCCCTCTTTCGTCTTCAACACTATCGGTATATCTTACTTGGAGCTATATTTTTATTCGTCACATAATATGAGTTTTGCTTGGAGCGTCATTTTATTTTCTTGTTCTCTGTTAGGTGTCATTTATAATCTTGTTTTTCAATAAAAAGTCCCAAGAATTGCCTTTTAGGATGCTTGAATTGCATGTTTGATGTGTGCTGTGTATAAACAGAAACGTTTGCTGTAGTGTTTGAATTTTCATATTTTACTAGAACGTGGAAAGTTTCTGAAATTTTTACATAGTGTTTTCATATAAATTATTTAGCTTGTCCTAAATTTTCATAATTTTTTGAGTTACAGAAGTACAATGTTTTCATAAATTGCTTCAGACTGTTCTGTTTGGACAGATTGCTGTCATAGTTTTGTTATCTACTTATCCTATAGTTTCCATAGCCTATATTGGTAGATATAAATTGTGGAAACGGTAGTAAACAGTATATGATGTTTGGAAATTATTATGCAACTTGTTTTGGCAGTACATAAAGAGTTGATTTATTATTATGTGTACTAACCTATCTCACGAGTTCTTTTCGAGTTTTGTGTGGATGAAGTTTTTGAGAATAGGTGAAACCATGATATGAGAGGATTGAACGAGATACAAAAGTTCAAGCTTGGGGATGCCAAAGGAACCCCAAGTAAATATTTCAAGAAGTCTCAAGAATCTAAGCTTGGGGATGCTGCGCATCCCACCTCTCTTCATCAACAATTGTCGGTTAGCCTATGTTGAGCCTAAATTTTTATTCGTTCACATGATGCGTGCTATTCTTGGAGTGCTATTTTTCTTTTGTTTGCTGTTTGAATAAAATACTCAGATCTGAAAATATTTATTGAGAGAGAGAAAGTCCTCACAAAGCTACTTAATTGTTTGACTACTCATTGATCATCACTTATATCTTTTGAGAGTAGCTTGTCATTTCCTCTCATGCTTCACTTATACCTTTTTGAGGGATGAAATCTTTATGCTCATGTGCTTCATTTAAAATTGTTTGAGCTTGTAAAAAAAAGGCAATGGCAATATATGAAACTAGTCCCAAAGTGATAGATATCCAAGGAGGATATAATAAAAACTTTCATGAAGATCATGGGACAAATTAAACTTGATTCTTTGTAATAGTTTTGAAACATGATGATAGTAATATGTGAGTCATGTTAGTGAGTAATTATGCTTTAGTAGGAATATTGGTGTTAAGGTTTGTGATTCCCTATGCAAGTACGAAAGTCAATAGTTATGCAATGAAGATACATCCTACTTGTGGTGCATGATTCGGTGTTAGTTATGTTCAATGCTCACTTATGTGAATTTTTGTTTCTTGGTTTGGCTGCTTCCCAATCTATTTGCTAGCCTCCATTTGTACCAAGTAGAAATACTACTTGTGCATCCAAAATCCTTAAACCAAGTTTTGCCTTATGAGTCCACCATACCTACCTATATGCGGTATTTCCATGCCGTTCCAAGCAAATTTGTATGTGCCATCTCTAAATTTTCAAAATAAATTTTCTCTTTTGTGTGCCCGTACCACTCATGAAACGGTGGGGAGTATCCAATATTTTTCCATGCTAGGTGTGTTATTCTCACGATATGTGTTGATTCACTATCATTCACGAGAAAGTGGCTGGTATTCGGGATGCCCAGTTCCATGCTCAAAATATAATGAAACAAAACTCCCCCAGGATTGTTGTTTGTATGGACGGTACCCGTGGATTCGGCTTGCCGTGGAGTGTGATTGATTGGTGGAGGGGGAGTAAAAACTTTACCATTCTGTTTGGGAACCGCCTATAATGTATCTAGCATGGAAAGTATTGTGAGCTACTTTGTTGTTTTCGTTGACAGGAAAAGCATGCCACTCAAAATATTTTTCTCTCTCAATTTAAACCTTGAGCTCTGGCACCTCTACAAATCCCTACTTCCCTCTACGAAGGGCCTATCTATTTACTTTATGCAATTTTTATTTTTGCTTTGAGTCTCCATCTTCTCTTATAAGCACCAACTAGGGGGCACTATGATCGTACTTGAGCATTGGGCATAGCTAATATTTGAGTGTGTTTCATGAATGTATCAATGATTGAGCATGATGGGCTAGGGATAACTTTCTTTAGTGTTGATATTTTGAAAGACATGGTTGCTTGTTGACATGCTTGAGTATTGAAGTCATTATGTTAAAACTAGACTATTGCTTTGAATCATTTACAAGTCCAAATGTCCATGCTATAAAAAGAAGAAAAGAATATGATGAACATGTTAGGTAGCATTCACACTTCATAAATTATTTCTTTTATCATTTACCTACTCGAGGACGAGAAGGAATTAAGCTTGGGGATGCTGATATGTCTCCAACGTATCTATAATTTATGAAGTATTCATGCCATGTTTACAATAATTTTATATGATTTTGGTATGATTTTATTAGAACTAACCCGGACTGACGTTGTTTTCAGCAGAACTACCATGGTGTCGTTTTTTTGTGCAGAAATAAAAGTTCATGGAATGGGCTGAAAATTTACGGAGAATATTTTTGGAAAATATAAAAAATACTGGAGCAAAAAGATACCGGAGAGGAGTCCCAAGGAGGTCACAAGCCTAGGGGGCGCCCCCCCCCCCCTAGGGCGCGCCCCCTGGCTTGTGGGCCCCTCGAGCACCCCCTTGACGTGATTCCAACGCCAAATATTCTTATAAATACAGAAACTTCCGAAAAGAAACCTAGATCGGGAGTTCCGCCGCCGCAAGCCTCTGTAGCCACGAAAAACCAATCGGGAGCCCGTTATGGCACCCTGCTGGAAGGGGAAACCATCACCGGAGGCCATCTTCATCATCCCGGTGATCTCCATTACGAGGAGGGAGTAGTTCACCCTCGGGGCTGAGGGTATGTACCAGTAGCTATGTGTTTGATCTCTCTCTCTCGTGTTCTTGAGATGACACGATCTTGATGTACCGCGAGCTTTATTAATATAGATGAATCATATGGAGTTTTCCCCTCTCTATCTTCTTGTGATGAATTGAGTTTTCCCTTTGAAGTTTTCTTATCGGATTGAGTCTTTAAAGGATTTGAGAACACTTGATGTATGTCTTGCAATGGGATATCCGTGGTGACAATGGGATGTTCTATTGATCCACTTGATGTATGTTTTGGTGATCAACTTGCGGGTTCCGTGACCTTGGGAATCTATGCATAGGGGTTGGCACATGTTTTCGTCTTGACTCTCCGGTAGAAACTTTGGGGCACTCTTTGAAGTTCTTTGTGTTCGATTGAACATGATGAATCTAAAATTGTGTGATGCATATCGTATAATCAAGCCCATGGGTACTCGTGGTGACATTCGAGTATCTATGTGGCATTAGGGTTTTGGTTGATGTGTATCTTAAGGTGTTATTTTAGTACGAACTCTAGGGCTGTTCGTGACACTTATAGGGATAACTCATAAGATTGATCGGAAAAGATAACTTTGAGGTGGTTTCGTACCCTACAATAATTTCTTCGTTTGTTCTCCGCTATTTGTGACTTTGGAGTGAACTCTTTGTCGCACGTGAGGGATTTACATATGATACAACTATGTCAGTATTGTTGAGAGAACTTGCACTAGTGAAAGTATGAACCCTAGGCATTGTTTTCAAGCATTGCAATACCGTTTTTGCTCACTTTTGTTACTTGCTACCTTGCTATTTTTATATTTTCAGATTACAAAAACCTATATCTACCATCCATATTACACTTGTATCACCATCTCTTCGCCGAACTAGTGCACCTATACAATTTACCATTGTATTGGGTGTGTTGGAGACACAAGAGACTCTTTGTTATTTGGTTGCAGGGTTGTTTGAGAGAGACCATCTTCATCCTATGCCTCCCATGGATTGATAAACCTTAGGTCATCCACTTGAGGGAAATTTGCTACTGTCCTACAAAACTCTGCGCTTGGAGGCCCAACACAAGTCTACAAGAAGAAGGTTGCGTAGTAGACATTAATATGCAGAATAGATCCGGGGGTAAGATGATGGAGCTGGATCCCATAGAACTCTAGTAATCCCCTAAGGAAAGGATGAATGGGGAACCCTAGGCCCCACAAGAGGAAAGGCACGAAGCATACCCGCTCTCCCTTGTTAGGATTAGGGAAGTTCTCCGCGAAGGCTTCGTTGTCAAAAGAAGTCAAACCAGCGCGGGTAGCTGCCAGATCTGAGGAAGGAAGATACCCTTGGGTCTTGAGGTCACGCAGCCGAAGGAGGGATACAAAGCAACTTGCCCAATCCCCGGGATGAGAGCCGTAAGGACGCGAGGAAGAGCTGGGGGCGCTCGCCATGTTTTTGTGGTGAATCTCTCGCTTGAAGTTTTTTCTGATGGGGAAGAAGAGAAAGATGTGACCCAGACCACGATTCGACTTATTTAAATAGGTGGTGCCTCCCTTGCGGGAGGGGCAGTCTTGTAAAAAGTTGTCGGGCCGCTCGTCTCCCCTCGGCACACAAGGATCGAGGAGCGCTGAAAGTCACTACAGTGGGTCCCGCAAATTCTCAACGTTTGAGAATTCTCCGATGACGGGATGGTTGCCGAGCAAGAAGGGATAGAGGGACTCGCCTCGCAAGCCGAAGACTCCAACGCGCAAGATTGTCCGGATATACCTCGGCATTGGAGGCTAGTCCGGGGGCTACTGAGGGAGTCCGGGATTAAGGGGTCCTCGGACTGCCGGCCTATTTTTCATAGGTCGGGCTCATGGGCCGCTCGCTGAGGATGGGATTGATCGGAGGCCTCGTCACTATGGAGGAGACCTCAGGAGTCGTGGCGTGTCTTTCAAGGTGGAGATAGTAGATTAGGCATGTTTTTTCCCTCCGGTGGGCTACCGACTATGTGTAACCCTAATGACCCTTGGCGCCTATATAAGCCAAAGGGTTTTAGATTGTAGGACAGAAAAACTCATCTAGGGTTTAGCTAGTCGATCTCGAGGTAGATCAACTCTGTAACCTTCATACCATCAATATAATCGAGCAGGACGTAGGGTTTTACCTCCATAGGAAGGCCCGAACCTGGGTAAATATCGTCTCCTTCGTCCCCTTGTTACCATCGATCCAAGACTCACAGCTCGGGACCCCCTACCCGAGATCCGCCGGTTTTTACACCGACAGGCGGCGCCCTATTAGCCGGTGCAACCAAATCATGCACTGTGCCAAAAGAGATCGAGGGCAAAGTCGACGTCCACTGAAGATTAACCGACGACTTTGGATGAATGACCACCCGTTCATGACGAGGGATTGTATAACCAGCCACTTCAGTAGTTTTGATACAATCTTGTGTAGCCGGATACCTATAACCAGAACAAGCTGGATAATTCTGCCAAGTAGCGAATGATAATTTTTTCCTGATAGAACGATCCAATCGCATGGAATATTTAGCCGGCTTAGAATTCATGGCCAATAGACTAAGAGCAGCACGGTGTTTGGAAGGACTAACAATGACCCATTCAGCATCACATTCCAATTTCCAAAGCTTGAATTCCCGACTCCAATTTGGACCTCCATTGCTCCAAAGATGAAAAAAACATTTGAAATGGACGCAAGATAAAGAACGTAGATTGAGAACCATCAAATCTACTTCCTTGCAGGAGACATGAAAGCCAAAAACCTTGTCCTTAATGGAGAAAACCATGAATTCAATAGCCGAACCACCAATCGCAGCCTCAATTGCCGCTGCCACCGAATCATCTGTGAGACGAAAATCATGATGGCTAAAAGACACGACCATTGTAAAATAGCCTGTGTCATCCGAGGGATGGACCGAAAAACCAGTAGATCGAAAAACCACATCTGCAAAAACCAAAACCTTAGAGAAATCCAAGTCAAGGGTAGATCCCACATGAGAGCCCATAAGAGATGGGTATGTGCATGTAGATCCAGAGATGTCGAAGAGATCCAGTGGGGAGAAACTTGATTCTATTAGCTAGAGATCAAGATCGTCGGAGGGGTGGTGCAGCGCAAGGGGAGGGGTGGTGGAGCGCCATTTGAATAATTTAGTCCAATAATTTGGAAGGTTGATGTACGAGAAGTATGAGATGTCCATGATGTGTGAGTTGCTTTTTCTCCTTGGTTTGCAAATCAAGCAAACGAGAGAAGGAACTTTCATCTCTCAAACCAAGTATACCAAGGACTTGATCAAGAAGTTCAACATGCAAGAGTGTAAAGGTATGAAAACTCCTGTGCCTACTAGTGGACATGTTGACCTCACCAAGGAGGACAAATCGGTTGATCAAAAGGTTTATCGATCAATGGTTGGTTCATTGTTATATCTATGTGCCTCCCGTTCTGACATTATGCTTAGTGTGTGCATGTGCGCTAGATATCAAGCTGCTCCTAAGGAGTGTCATCTTAAGGCCGTGAAAAGAATTGTGAGATACTTGATACAAACACCAAACTTTGGCATTTGGTATCCCAAGGGATCTTCTTTTAACCTTGTTGGCTATTCCGACTCGGACTATCCCAGAGATAAGGTTGATAGAAAATCCACCTTGGGTACATGTCAATTTCTTGGTAGATCTCTTGTGTCTTGGTCATCCAAGAAACAAAACTCGGTATCTCTATCTACCGCCGAAGCGGAATACATTGCCGCCGGATCATGTTGTGCTCAATTGCTATGGATGACTCAAACTCTTAAGGATTATGGAATCCATGTGAGACATGTTCCATTGTTGTGTAACAATGAGAGTGCTATTAAGATTTCTCATAATCCCGTGCAACATTCTCGAACTAAACATATTCAAGTTCGTCATCATTTCATTCGTGATCATGTTGCCAAAGGGGGCATTAATCTCAATCATGTTCGCACCAACAAGCAATTGGTCGATATCTTTACCAAGCCACTTGATGAGAGAGTGTTTTGTCCACTGGTACCGTTAGGTGCTATACAAACGGTTTTTAACCCCTTTCCACGACGTAGTACAAAACCGTCGCCTTGCATGTGTGGGCGATAGGGGGGTCCATCCCACACGACACGGAAACATCGTTTGCGATGGTGCGAGCGCTTGCTGATGATTCGCCTAACGTAAACGTATGCGAAGTCATAGCCTATCCCACACGCCACACTTTGATGCTACGTTTGTGGTCAAGCACACATCCGAGACGATGGCACAGATATATTAGTGTGCGATACTTTTTTGGATCGCACACGCGAAACGTATGTCAACCGTCTCTTGATCGTCCTACATTACACACGCACGCAGGTTCGTAACCATTTGTGCTATTAACGGCAAGCGCACACATTTACGGCGTGCAAACGCGTGTGTGCCAGTGCGCACATCCCACACGCGCAAAATATGCGACCGTGTGTTGTAAAGCTGATAATCACACACACTATTATTCAAACAATCATGTGTGACATATGACACCATCGCACACGGTTTAATCATTCTAGCTGTGTGCGCTGTAATTTAGTACCTAATAGCTTATTTTCGTTAATTTATTATTAGATTTGGAAATTTTAAATTTTTAATTATGAAATGTGGATTTCACATCCATCAATACATACCCTGATTACAATGGTTCAACAGCCAATGCATAAATCAAAAGCTCAGTACATGTTCCATGGTTACATAGTTCGGTAGAAGATTAAATATGATGAACCACAATATATAGTACTAGAGGCGGTAAAGGTGAAGAGAGAATTGTAAATGCTTTTGGTTGTCGATGGTGTTGAAGAAGCGGAATACCCATAATGTGCCATCCTCCATGCCAAAGGTGCGCACAACTTTTGTCCAACCCCTTGTGATGATCGCCCGTCCATCCTTCACCGCCTTCTGGAGGACTTCTAGACCGTTATCATGGTAGCATGAATTATATACTATAACCTTTGTTGCCTCCACATCGGTCAGGTAGTTTGCTAGGTAATCTTGAGTAAATTCCTTTGGAAACCACTGAAAAGAGACAACTTTCAGGTATTCATGTCTAATAGAGTAACTTGTTCTGGGCTGGAAAAGAAGGCAACAGATTACTTACCTTCCTAAAGCTCACTGATATCTTGGATAAAGTATAAATAAAGAGTTTAATTCCAATCAGATATCTCTTCTGCCTAACATTTTTTCTTAGTTTCCTCACTTGATGCTTGTTCATGGTTATCTCATTGCCCCATATGCAAAGGGGGTCGAAGCGTGAATCAGTACCGCTGATATATGTACCTACAAGCAACAAATCAATGTTAGAACACAAGATGCAATTGCACACATGATGTAAAATATTATAAGAAAATGGGAGGTGTCTAACCTCGATGGTAAACAACAGCATCGCGCATCGTAGCCCTACATAAGCACATAGAAAGGCGTGTTAAATACAACAGGGTTAACATCCACCAAAAATAGCAAATGTTAACTAAACGACAATATCTCCGGTGATATTTTCATTGCGAGGAGTAGCGCGGTAACAAAGGGACAGGTATTGGTGAAATTAAATTGGATGTGTTAACTTCAGAGTTCAGACAACCTTACATAGTCATTAAAACTTGTACCGGTGAAACAGAAATTGACACATTTAAACATCACGAGCCAGTTCATACTTGGTAAATCCCAAGGGGTAGTTGCTGGGGTACTTCAACTCGGCCAGAGCCCGCACAAAGTCGGTGGCTAGGTGTTCCTGCTGGTCGCAGCGTGGATCAGTACCGCTAACATATGTACCTACAAGCAACAAGTAAATGTTAGAAGCTAAACTGCACTGAACAAATGATGTAAAGTACTATAAGATATTGGGATGTGACTAACCTTGACGGTAAACAACATCGTCGTGCATTATGGAACTGCGTAGGTACAAGGAAAGGCATGTCAACTACAACAGGGTTAACAAGCACCAAAAATATATAATGGTAATTGAAGGACATCATCTCCAGTGATATCTTCTTTGCGAAGAGTAGCACGGTACCGAATGGACAGCGTAAATAATGGATATAACTGTTCACTACAGCAGGCTTAACAACAACCTAGCATAGGCATTGTAAGTTTGTAACTGGTATTGGTAAAATTGAACTGGACAGTTCATACTTGAACAACACACTGCGCATAACTGAAATGAACAACGGAAACCTAACATGGCAATCTAAACGTGTACTGTTGAAACTGAAATTGACACGGTTAAACATTGCTATACGGGTATTCGTAAAAATGAACAAGACAGTTCATACTTGGTAGGTCCCGGGGGGTAGTTGCTTGGGGATTTCATCAAGGCCAGAGCCCGCACCACGTTGGCGGCATCGGCGACGAGGTGTTCCTCCGGGTCGGCACGCATAGCGTTCACCACGTCATCGATCGCCATGACCAGCTCCTCGGCCTCCGCGTGATATGCGGTTGGGCTTACGCGGGGATGCTCGGCGATAGGGGGTGGGGATGTGGAGGTGTGAGGGTGGTTCACATGCTCCATCTGAGCTATCGGGCCGGGGCGGAGATGGAGATCGGAGGTTACCTCACTAGATCGACGAGCGACACTGGTGCAGAACGTAGATTTGGTTGCGGCGGCGGCGGTGGTTTGGGCTGCAGTTAGAGCGGGGGGAGAGGGGGGCGGTGCGGATAGGGGGGAAATGTTATGGGTTGATATAGGGTGGGAGGAATAACTACTGAAATCGCGCGCCTATTGAAAATTTGGCGGCGAAACTCGAACCTTACGGGGGGAACACGCAACGCAGACGAAGCGCATCAAATACCCGTGTGCGATAAAAGAGAAAATTGGTGATCCCGCGTCGGAAAAAATTCAAGTCTTCTCTCTCTCTCGTGCCATCGGACGCTTTGCAAACGGTTTGTTGTAAGAAAACGTTTGCCATTAAAGATGTATTAAAAACATAAAAGGCCTAAAAAATACACAAAAAAGGACTAAATACGATAAATGTGCCTGAAAATTGTGAAATTTGGACATGGTGCATTCTAGTGGGTATGTTGATCGTAGAAAATAAATCAAGTTGAAAGGACCAAGAAAATATGGGTTCCCCTTGAAAACATGGCGATTTTCACTCCCGGAACCATGAAACTCCATAGGTGATGATCTGGTTTATGAAGAGTGTCTATCACAATATTATCCATACCTCCTCAATTTTTTACCGAATCATATTGTGGTCATGCCCAGGCACCACACGAGATAACATGTTCTTCAAGCATGTTTTCCATTTTTCTAGAGATGCAAAATAAATAAACGACACATCTCTGGTTGCCTCTTCCCACACATATCCTTTAAAATTGTATAGTTTCCTACAAAATACATGAAAACTTATCCAACGACACAATTACGAATTTTCGAGTCCTTTTTGAACGCATTTTCATTTACAGAACGTTCTAACCTGAATTATAAGCACAAATAACCTAGAAAGTACACAAAAGGGACCAAATACGATGAACGAGCATGAATATTGTGAAATTTGGACATGGTGCATTCTAGTGGGCATGTTGATCGTATAAAATAAATCTAGTTGAAAGGACCAAGGAAAAATATGGGTTCCCCTTGAAAACATGGCGATTTTCGCTCCCGGACCATGAAACTCCATAGGTGATGGTTCGGTTTATGAGGAGTGTCTATCACGACATTATCCATACCTCCTCAAAATTTTACCGAATCATATTGAGGTCATGCCCGGGCACCACAGGAGATAACATGTTCTTCAAGCATGTTTTCCGTTTTTCTAGAGTTACAAAATAAATGAACGACACATCTATGGTTGCCTCTTCCCACACATATATATCCTTTAAAACTGTATTAATATCCTATTAAATACATGAAAACTTATTCAACGACATAATTACGAATTTTCTAGTCCTTTTTGAATGCCTTTTCACGTGCAAAACGGTCTAACCTGAATTATAAGCACAAAGGACCTAGAAAGTACACAAAAGGGACCAAATACGATAAACGAGCATGAACATTGTGAAATTTGGACATGCTGCATTCTAGTGGGCATGTTGATCGTGTAAAATAAATCTAGTTCAAAGGACCAAGGAAAAATATCGGTTCCCCTTGAAAACATGGCGATTTTCGCTCCCGAACCATGAAACTCCGTAGGTGATGGTCCGGTTGAAGAGTGTCTATCACGACATTATCCATACCTCCTCAATTTTTTACCGAATCATATTGAGGTCATCATGCCCGGGCACCACACGAGATAACATGTTCTTCAGGCATGTTTTCCATTTTTCTAGAGTTACAAAATAAATAAACGACATATCTCTGGTTGCCTCTTCCCACACATATCCTTTAAAATTGTATTAGTTTCCTATAAAATACATGAAAACTTATTCAACGACACAATTACGAATTTTTGAGTCCTTTTTGAATGCCTTTTCATGTACAGAACGTTCTAACCTGAATTATAAGCACACATGACCTACAAAGTACATAAAATGGGACCAAATATGATAAATGGGCCTGAAAATTGTGAAATTTTGACACGGCGCATTCTAGTGCGTATGTTGATCGTATAAAATAAATCTAGTTGAAAGGACCAAGGAAAAAGTATGGGTTCCCCTTGAAAACATGGCAATTTTCGCTCCCCGAACCATGAAACTCCATAGGTGATGGTCCGGTTTATGAAGAGTGTCTATCACGACATTATCCATACCTCCTCAAATTTGTACCGAATCATATTGAGGTCATGCCCGGGAACCACACGAGATAACATGGGCTTCAACCATGTTTTCCATTTTTTTCTATAGTTCCAAAACAAATAAATTAAATGACACATCACTGGTTGCCTCTCCCCACACATATCCTCTAAAATTGTATTAGTTTCCTATAAAATCCATGAAAACTTATCCAACGCCACAATTACGAATTTTCGAGTCCTTTTTGAACGCATTTTCATGTACACAATGTTCTAACCTGAATTATGAACACAAATGACCTAGAGAGTTCACAAAAGGGACCAAATACGATAAATGAGCGTGGAAATTGTGAAATCTGGACATGGTGCATTCTAGTGGGTATGTTGATCGTATAATATAAATCTACTTGAAAGGACCAAGGAAATATGGGTTCCCCTTGAAAACATGGTGATTTCGCTCCCCGAACCATGAAACTCCATAGGTGATGGTCTGGTTTATGCAGAGTCTATCACGACATTATCCATACCTCCTCCATTTTCTACCGAATCATATTGAGGTCATGCCTGGGCACCACACGAGATAACATGTTTTGAACACCTTTTTCATGTATAAAACGTTCAAACTTGAATTATAAGCAGTAAATGCCAAGAAAAGTACACAAAAAAGACTAAATATGGTAAACGAGCCTGAAAGAATGTGAATTTTGGACACGTTGAATTGCAGTGGGTATGTTGATAGTAGAAAAATAATAGTGGATAAACGACCAAGGAAATATGGGTTTCCCTTGAAACTTTGAGATTTGTTTGGGCAAACAGTTACTTTGCGAATGCCGTGTGCGTTCACCCCATTCTGCGGTGTGTTCTGATTGGCCAGAACACCAGCCACACGGATCGCGCATGCGCACCGTAGGATGCACCGCGATCGAACGGCAATCCAAACTTCTCCCGTCACACCCGTGTACTGTAGTTGGGATTTTAGTTCGTACATGCACTAGATTCTTTCATGTCAGTAATCACACACGGTTCATGTTTACGAACCGTTTCCTATGAGGACCCTCTACCGCGAGTCCCCGACCCTCTCCCCCTTCTTCCTCATTCGCATTTTTGTATACTTGCTCGTTCTCGACCTCGGCCCGACCAAATCATCGAGCTCGACGAGCGCCTGTCGCAGCCGGCTGCCGCCGACGAACGCAACCGTAGTGTCCATAGTGCAAGCACAAATCAGGCATTAGCAATTCAATCGAGCATTTACATGCTCAAATTGGTACAGTGCATAGTTGGCGGAGTAATTTACAAAACATTAGCTCGCTATTAATTCTACATCAATATAATACATATGAACTGCGCGCGCACAAAAGTGCTACTGCTCCTAATGCCGACCCAGCACGCACAGCTGCCATCGTCCATCGATATCGTGTCGTTCCTTGGCTCAGGAGGACAGGAGGTCACCAAGTCGATGACCTACACCTTGATCGACCGAGGAAGGGTCAGCCTCGACGACGGCGGCCGACGAGACCCTGACCATCGCCAATTCTGCAGCAACGGCCGCTTGTCCTCCCCTGGCGTCTGGAGCTGCGTCCTCCTCCATCTGGGACATAAGCATGCGCCTCGTGCGGCGGCCACTGACACAGTTGTCCTTGCGGCGTCGCGGTTCCTTCTCCGCCGCCCACACCATCCGGCGCACTCTGCGCCGAGCCCGCAATATCGCCCGCTGGCGATCGCTAGCTGCTTTCAAGACGACCGTGGCTAACTTCTTGGCTTGCTCATCTCGTGATTCCTACCTCCTCTGGCTGTCGTCGAGAGAGGTAGCGGCATGGCCATCGATCCTCAAGCCGACCATCATGCACGCAGCCTCGATTCCACCGTCGCCCAACTCCATCCTGTCGTCGGCCATTAGGGGTTTGATGGTGTGTGTGGCAACTAGCCAGGGGATCATTGACTCGCCGCCGCCGGCCATCGCTGTTGTTATTTATAGCTAGCTGCTGGCAAGGGGGTTGGGGATTTTATAATTTACCGCTGTGGCTGGCGCGTGCGCTTGCGCGGGAAGTATTTTCACAGTTCTTGAGTTCTTTTCCGTGCACACATAATCGCACACGGAACACATATAGCAACTATATGCAATCGTGTATAGGGTCATAAATTAATATCACCACTCTTCGCTCTCCACCGTCTCTTTCCCCTCTCGCACCCCCCAAATCTGTCTCTTCTTCTCCCCACTGTCCTCGCCTCCACAAAATCCTCAACATTAGACATGTCATCCGCGCGGAGGACCCTGCTGCGGAGGAGCGCGCGGTCGAGGCAGGTACGCGCTGCTGAGCGTCCGGAGGCCTTGGCGGCGGTACACGCTGCTGAGACCCCGCTGCGGAGGAGCGCGCGGTTGAGGCAGGTACGCGCTGCTGAGGGTCCGGAGGCCTTGGCGGCGGTACGCGCTGCTGAGGGTCCGGAGGCCTTGGCGGCGGTACGCGCTGCTGAGGGTCCGGAGGCCTTGGCGGATAAAGAGGAAGAGCTGGATGTTATATCAGATCGGTTGCCGGCAAGCGCGGTACTGTACGCGGAACGCGCGGCTGTGGCCTTCGGAAGAGCATCATGCGCTGACCAATCCGCCGTTGCCTTGCCGCCTCGCGTGGATTTGGCCTCGGTAAGGGCAGCAGCCTCCTTACTGCAGTCTCCTACCACTCTAGCACAGTGCGCAGCTCTTGACTATGTTGTTTACGACCGCTTTGAATATCTCCATCGTAAGAGAGTCGTACACATGCAGTTCGCCGTGGACGGGATTTTCCATGATACCGGAGCTACCGTGATGGGGTATGAGCAGAGGAAAGTCCGGACCTATGAAGCGTTCAAGAACATGGTCAATGCCAACCCAAAAGTGGATCCTACTTCCATAGAGAGGATGTTGCATGAGTGCAGAAGATATTTCTACTAAGGCAAACCAACAGGCCAGCCCCGCAACAACGACGACGAGTAGCTGTTTCCATTTTGCTGTTTTCTGAACCTTGCTGATATGTAATGTCGCTATTATGTTCTTTAGTCGATTATGTAGGAGTGCGAACGATAATTTGTGCTATCACTTTCTGAATCAGGTGCTTATTACCACGAATCATCTGTGTTATTATATGTCTGTGTTATTTTCCGTCTTTCCACACAATTTAGATTACTGACCTATTTGCTGGGCATCACACACATCTTGTTACGCCCAATTGTTTGTGTTATTTTGGCTCGCACATTTCATCCGAGCGCACGGTATTGCCACACACATCTTGATCTATTCAACCGTTTGTGTAGGCAGCATAGATGTTGTGCAGACAGAGCAAATCACAGTACACACGGACAAAACTACGAAACCCATCGGTGATGATTTCATCAATCGCTGACAGTTGTATACCAGCAAAAGTTTCCCCACAACACACACAGGTTATTAGCACCAATCGTCTGTGTTATATCTGGTGTTTGCACACGATTCTCATTACTCACCTGTTTGCTGTATATCGCACACATCTTGTTATGCCGAATCGTTTGTGTTCTGCTGTATCAGCGCACACAATTTATCCGAGTGAACTGTATGTCGTACTTCGCACACATCTTGTTATACTAAATCGTTTGTGTTCTGCTATATTATCGCACACAGTTTGTAGTGATGAACTGTGTGCCCACTATCGCACACATCTGGATCTGTGTAACCGTTTCTGTTATCTTATCTAATCACAAACGGTCCATAAGAACAAACTGTCTGCTGTAGATCGCACACGCAACGACTTTCTGAATCGTATTTGATGGATCCGCCTTCGCACACAGTTCATGCCATTAGCGACGGAGGTTGAACTATAACGTTTGCGATTCATGCATCGCACACAGTTTCGTCGAAGGGTCTCTGATTGCAGTGTCGCGTTAGCAGCATCCTGCAGTAGTGGTCACTTGAGGAGTGAGTTGAACATCATAGATGCATCAAACTTGAGCTAGACTCACTCGGATGCATGCAAGGGCATGAGATTAGATGAATATTCCATGTTACACTTGATATGACACTATCTTATACCTTGGAAATATATGCTCCCTTGTATTGCATCTAACCTTTTGTAGGTACTTGGAAGAACTACACTCCACAAGATTGCCATCGACTCATATCGCAAGCAATCTTGTCATGGCCAAGTATCCACAACCCTTCTTTGATGATGGAAGGAAGAAGACAACACAAACTATATCCTTGACTTACATATGATGAAAATTTCGCTATTGTCATTTGGATATATACATTGTTCTTCCTTGCATGACTAACTCTTGTAGGAGGACCTAGCTATAGATGATCTTCATCAACTTCAAGCATCCACAAGAAGTTCTCCTACATGCCACGTCATCAACATCACTCAAAGGTATGTGATCATATCCTTGAAATAGCTTTACTCCAAGTCATGAGATAAAGCAACTCAAGTGATATGAAAACATTAAAATGCTTAAACGAAAAATGGTAACCTCATTTTGAGCTTAACGTAGAGTATGACCTATGATCAAGTATTCTTGCTTGGCTCCTTAAGTCAATATACTCTAATATAGGTGACCTAGTCACCGTCCATCATCTAGATGAAGTATCTTGTTTGGTTCATCTTATAGTTGCATGCTTTCTTGGAACCACTCAATTTCCATCTAGTTGAAAATTTCCTTGCAAAACCTTTTCAAAATACATTGCAAATCCTTCTAAAAATTCACTGCAAATCTTTTTTATTCTATTGAGACTTTCTAAAAAAATGCTTTTGACAAAATTTGACAAGTTTCTGTTTCACCTTTTGGAGCCTCCGATTCAAGTAACTCGACATCACCGATTAAGCAGATAAGCTGCACAACCTTATATCGGTTCCACCGAATCATTTGCCTCGGATTCACCAATTTTGCTATCTTCTGTGTTCTTTGTCAAATTTAGCAAATCTCCATTTATTCAAGGATCCCTTAAAAAAGGGGGAGATATTTTCTTCAAGGATCCCTATGTCAAAGGGGAAGAAATTTTAAAGAGCCTCTCCAGATAATAAAAGGGGGAGAAAAAGTCTTCAAGGACCCCTTAGTCTCAAATGCTCTCAATAACCCTTATTCTCAAGGATCCCTTCCCTCTCAGTGATCCCTTTATACGACCCTTTGGGTGACCCTTTTTGGAAATTAATGACAAAGGGGGAGAAATATCAAAGCTTCAAAGCTTATGCTCATACCAAAGGGGGAGATATAATATTAAGGAGGAGAAATATCAAAGCATCTATGCTTCAGGGGGGAAATAGAAAGGGGGGGAGATAATCATGAAAAGAAGAAGCTTATGCTTACCCAAAGGGGGAGAAATATTTGTTCAAGTCTAACATAAAGACACCTCCTTGCTATTGTGTTTTAGATTTGATTGCCTATTAGTGCTAGACTTGTCTCACCCTACCTACTCCCAATATCTACATGCTAAGATTCAGGGGGAGAGGAAGATTTACAAATCCATACTTAGGAGAGAAAGTTCTAAATGTATTTTGGAGACATATCAATCTTAAGAAACTCTATTTTTCATATGTCTTCCATATCTTGGTACTCTTGAATCTTTTTTGCATTTGGATAAGTAGAATACTCTTGTGTTTCCTAACATTATTTTCTCAAGTGTGTTCCTACTGTTAAAATGCTCAAGAACTTCAAGGTAAGTATATGCATCATATCCTTGGTCAAGATGATCTCTTGCTTCTTGCACATTTTGTTTGCAAGGGTGAAGTCTTGAAAAGGGAAACACCTCATTCAGATATATTTGATGCATATAGCCAAGATATACATGACTTCTCATGTCCTTTCTACTATGTGTGTGTTCATGCATTCCAAAGCAACTATCCTTTAAAATGGATTACACACATTTAGGGGGAGCTTGTATCAGTCATGTATCCTTCAAAGCTATCACATATTCCTGCATAACTTAATTTGAAGCTTTTATTGTATGTTGTCATCAATTACCAAAAAGGGGGAGATTGAAAGCACATATGCTCCCTTGGTGGTTTTGATAATTCATGACAACATACATTGTCTCTTGGACTAATAGTTCTACCTAGTTTATTTCAGGTTTAGTCCATAGAGAGGATTGGCTAAAGGATTGTGTGGAGAATTCCCAAGGAAAGGAAGGAATAGGATTGGCCATGCTTCAAGCTACAGGACTCTACATTTTACATTTTGTGAGAAATCACTTTGAGTCCATAGGGAAGCCAATACTATTAAAAGGGGGTGAGGTAAATATGATGATCTGGTTGCTCAAGTGCTTAGAGGTAGCCACCAAAAATACTCACCCACTTTCCCACGCATATCCTCTGTCCAAAGCCTAAAGTCAAAATTCGGTGACACCAACTTCCCATTCGGATCCACCGAGCTTATCCAAGACAGAAGCCAAACCAAACCCTAGCATCTCGGTACTACCAACATTCCAGTCAGTGCCACCGAAATCAGTTACCAACTTCCTGGTTAGCCATTTTCTAGCATCGGTCCCACTGAGTTCTGAGAATCGGTCTCACCGAGAAGTTGGACCAACTCTCTGTTAACCCATTTCTTGAAATCGGTCCCACCGAGTTTGAGGAATAGGTCTCACCAAGTTTTGGTAACTGCCTAGGTCACCCATATCGGTACCACCGAGATTCATATATCGGTCTCACCGAAGACGCCAAAGTTGCCACATTTTGAACTAGTCGGTGCCACCGAGTTTCACTTCGGTTTCACCGAGTTGGGCAATAATGTTTTAACTGTTGGATTTTTGGAGATGCCTATATATACCCCTCCACCACCTCTCACTCGCAAGAGAAGCACTCAGAACAGATCAACACTTGCTATATCCAATTTTCTGAGAGAGAACCACCTACCCTTGTGTTGAGGTCAAGATCATCCACTCCAATCATATGGATCTTGATCTCTAGCCTCCCCAAGTTGCTTTCCATCCAATCAATCTCTTCTACCCATGCCAAATCTGTGAGAGAGTGATTGAGTGTTGAGGAGACTATCTTTTGAAGCACAAGAGCAAGGAGTTCATCATACTACCACATCTATTACCTTTTGGAGGGTGGTGCCTCCTAGATTGGTTAGGTGTCTCTTGGGAGCCTCCTTCTTCGTGATTGTGGAGTTGAACCAAGAGTTTGTAAGGGCAAGGAGATCGCCTACTTCGTGAAGATCTACCCGGAGTAAGGCTAGCCCTCCATGGACGTAGGCCATCATGGAATAGACGAGGTTGCTACTTCATGGACCGTTCATGGGTGGAGCCCTTCGTGGACTCTCGCGACCGTTACCCTCCGTGGGTTGAAGTCTCCATAAATGTGGACGTACGATAGCACCACCTATCAGAACCACAGGAAAAATCTTCGTGTCGTCTATTCCGTTTGATCTTCCTATCTCTAATCTCTTACATATGCTTGTCTTTACTTTCCGCTGCCATACTTGTTGACTAGCATGTGTAGGGTGCACTAGAGTTGTTAGAATTGCTAAAATCTGCCAACCAATTAACTTGGGAAAAGGTTAGGTTTTTAATTTGTCAAGTAGTCTATTCACCCCCCCTCTAGACATCCCTTCTAGAGATCCCATAGAAGTGCATCGAGCCGCTGCCACCACAACCAACCATGTTGGCCTTCATCTAAATCGCATCGATCTCTTCTCTCGTCTTATCCGTTGAATCGAATGCCCCTTCGAGAGATCTGATATTCGAATCCAAAGTGGTTCACTATGCTTGGTAAGCCCTGTGGTATATCTGACTATGCTAGCGTAGTTAAATCGTTGGCCCATTTGTATACTTATCTTGGGTGCGTTTAAGGGCGGCCACTATATAGGCCAAATAGCAATGCCAAAACAAGTATATGGCTTTTGGCATCGGTTTCACCCTGTGGAGGTGCTAAATAAGTATGCCAAAATCCAACAAACTAGGAACCGGAGTAAGTAGAAGCATCGATGGCAGACTAAGCAAAGGAATAAAATATGGTATTGATTGGCTGGCTTCGGCCTTTTAGGAAGGATAAGATTTTTTTATGCAAATGTATTTCTAGACTGGATCCACGTGACAACGTATGAAAACATTGCAACCAGGATGAAATTTTGCACCGATTCCCATCAGCGACTACGTGGCCAATTTCGCGTTGGTCATATAGTGGCTACACTAAGGCTCATCTAGATAAGACATTCTTATATCACATCTAGGTGATATTACCACCTAATTGTGGTCCTCCCTGCGTTGTCTTCGTTGTTTTTTCAGCCAGGCCCACTGCGAGGCAGCCCATGCCCAGATTAAATTCTGATACAACCTTCTTGTTTGCCTTTCCTTATTGCTTTTTATCTATTTATTTTGGCTAGTGTGCCAATTTTTTGTTCTCTCCAAAATTTGCCAGGAAGCCATGCATATAAGTACAAAAATAATTCTATTTTCTAACTTTAACTGCTTTGTTCTACTTAACCATATATAATACAAGTGTACCTTACACGATCTTCAAAATGCATTTTAGACGGATATGTGTGTGGTTATCTACTTGTCATTTGTTATCCATCACCGGTCACACGACATGAGTACCAACTCGTTCTGCATCACCGATATGTATGTCAACCAGCGCGTATGTATAAAATAAGCCCAAAATCTGACGAAGTGCATCGAGCCGCCGCCGCAACAACCAACCATGTTGTCCTTTATCTAAATCGCATCAATCTCTTCTCTCGTCTTCTCCTCTGAATCTAAAGCCCCTTGGAGAGGTCTGATATTCGAATCCAAATTGATTCACTATGCTTGGTGAGCACTGCGGCATATCTGACTATGCTAGCGAAGTTAAATATTTGGCCCATTGGTATACTTATGTTGCATGTATCTAAGGGCAGCCACTATCTAGGCCAAATAGCATTTCCAAAACAAGAATATGGCTTTTGGCATCTGTGTCCTATGCTGAGGAGGTGCTAAATAGGGATTCCAAGAGCCAAAAACGCGGAGCCGGGGCAAGTAAAACCGTTGATGTCAAATTGAGCAAAGGAATGAAATGTGGTATGATACGTCTCCATCGTATCTACTTTTCCAAACTCTTTTGCCCTTGTTTTGGACTCTAATTTGCATGATTTGAATGGAACTAACCCGGAGTGACGCTGTTTTCAGCAGAATTGCCTTGGTGTTATTTTTGTGCAGAAATAAAAGTTCTCGGATTGACCTGAAAATTTACGGAGAATATTTTTGGAATTAATAAAAATATTGGCGAAAGAATCAACCGGAAGGGGTCCACCACCTAGCCACAAGCCAGGGGGCGCGCCCCCCCTAGGGCGCTCCCCCTGTCTTGAGGGCCCCCTGGAGCTCCTCCGACCTCAATTCCAACTCTATATATTCCTATTCGTGGAAAAAAAATCAGAGAGAAGAGTTCATCGCGTTTTACGATACGGAGCCGCTACCACCTCCTGTTCTTCCTCGGGAGGGCAGATCTGGAGTCTGATTTGGGCTCCGGAGAGGGAAAATCGACACCGTCATCATCACCAACCATCCTTCATCACCAATTTCATGATGCTCTCCGCCATTCGTGAGTAATTCCATCGTAGGCTTGCTAGACGGTGATGGGTTGGATGAGATCTACCATGCAATCGAGTTAGTTTTGTTAGGGTTTGATCCCTAGTATCCACTATGTTCTGAGATTGATGTTGCTATGACTTTGCTATGCTTAATGCTTGTCACTAGGGCCCGAGTGCCATGATTTCAGATCTGAACCTATTATGTTTTCATGAAATATATATGTGTTCTTGATCCTATCTTGCAAGTTGTAGACACCTATTATGAGTTATGATCCGCATCCCCCAGGGTGACAATAACTGGGATTCTTTCCGGTGACTACCGTAGTTTGAGGAGTTCATGTATTCACTAAGTGCTAATGCTTTGGTCCGGTTCTCTATTAAAAGGAGGCCTTAATCTCCCTTAGTTTCCATTAGGACCCCGCTGCCACGGGAGGGTAGGACAAAAGATGTCATGCAAGTTCTTTTCCATAAGCACGTATGACTATATATGGAATACATGCCTACATTACATTGATGAATTGGAGCTAGTTCTGTGTCACCCTATGTTATAACCGTTACATGATGAATGCCATCCGACATAATTATCCATCACTGATCCATTGCCTACGAGCTTTTCACATATTGATCTTTGCTAAGTTACTTTTCCGTTGCTACTGTTACAATCACTACAACACTGCTACTGTCACTTTTGCCATCATTACCGTTACTTCCATACTACTTTGCTACTGAATACTTTGCTGTAGATATTAAGTCTTTCAGGTGTGGTTGAATTGACAACTCAGCTGCTAATACTCGAGAATATTCTTTGGCTCCCCTTGTGTCGAATCAATAAATTTGGGTTGAATACTCTACCCTCGAAAACTATTGCGATCCCCTATACTTGTGGGTTATCAAGACCTTTTTTCTGGCGCCGTTGCCGGGGAGCATAGCTCTATTCTCTGAGTCACTTGGAATTTATATCTGTTGATCACTATGAAGAATTTGAAAGATGCTAAAACCAAGATCTACCCCTCTACTACGTGGAGAGGTAAGGAGCTGCCATCTAGCTCTCCACTTGATTCACCTTCTGTTATGACACCACCACCTGCTATTGAATCTGATACGTCGCAAGTAATTGATGATGCCACTTCTGCTATGCATGATGCGTATGATGATACTTTGCTTGATACTACTGTGCCCCTGGGTGAATTTCTTGATGAACAAATTGCTAGAGTCAATGCTGAAACTGATGATATTATTGAAACTGACCACTATGAGACACCTGCTAGACATAGCTCTCCTAGATATGAATTGCCTGATATACCTGAGGGTTATGTTATGGAAGGAGAAGTAGCTAGGGACTTTCTTGCTTGTAAGGATAGAGATAATCTTAAGAAATTACTATGCAAGTGGAAAGAAAAATCTTTGAATGCTAGAATGCAATATGATCCCAAGTTTGCTACTTCACCTATCTTTGTTACTAATAAGGATTATGAATTCTCTGTCGATCCTGAGTTAATTACTTTGGTAGAATCTGATCCTTTCCATGGTTATGAATCTGAAACTGTTGTGGCACATCTTACTAAATTGAATGATATAGCCACCCTATTTACTCATGAGGGAAAAAATCATTATTACTATATTCTTAAGTTGTTTCCTTTCTCATTAAAGGGTGATGCTAAGATATGGTTCAATTCTCTTGCTCCTGGTTGTGTGCGTAGTCCCCAGGATATGATATATTACTTCTCTGAAAAATATTTTCCTGCCCATAAGAAACAAGCTGCCTTGCAGGAAATATTTAACTTTGTGCAAATTGAAGAAGAGAGTCTCCCACAAGCTTGGGGGAGGCTTCTCCAGTTACTTAATGCTTTGCCTGATCATCCTCTCAAGAAAAACGAAATACTTGATATCTTTTATAATGGATTAACCGATGCTTCTAGGGACCACCTAGATAGTTGTGCTGGTTGTGTTTTCAGGGAACGAACTGTTGAACAAGCTGAACAACTATTGAATAATATATTGAGCAATGATAATGATTGGACTATTCCCGAACCACCTCCAAAGCCAACTCCGAAGAAAAGAGGTATTCTATTTCTCAGTCCTGAAGATATGCAAGAGGCAAAGAAATCTATGAAAGAAAAAGGTATTAAAGCTGAAGATGTTAAGAATCTACCACCTATTGAAGAAATACATGGTCTTGATACCCCGACACGGGTAGTAGAGGTAAATTCTCTCCGTAGATTTGATGAGGGTGATATTCCTTATAATAAGTCTGCTAGCCAATGCTTGGATGAGTTTGATAACTTTATTGTTAAGCAAGAAAATTTCAATGCTTATGTTAGTAGACAACTGAAACATAATGCTTACATGCTTGATCACTTAGGTGATTATATGAGTAGAACTGTTAATGATCTTAAGCTTATTAGTAAACATGCTTCCATGGTAACTACTCAAGTAGAACAAGTACTTAAGGCACAGAATGATTTGCTTAATGAGATGATTAGTATGAACAATGATCATTCTGTTAGAGTTGTGACTAGAGGTGGTAGAATGACTCAGGAACCTTTTGTATCCTGAGGACCATCCTAAGAGAATTGAGCAAGATTCTTAGAGAGTTAATACTGATGCACCTAGTCGTCCCAGTAATAGTAGGAAAAGGAACGACGATAGGACTTTGCATGCTGCTAGTGAACCTGATATAGATTCACATGAAAACCCAAATGATATTTCTATTTCTGATGCTGAGACACAATCTGGTAATGAACATGAGCCTAGTGATAATATTAATGATGATGTTCATGTTGATGCTCAACCTAGTAATGATAATGATGTGGAGATTGAACCTGCTGTTGATCTTGATAACCCACAACCTAAGAGTAAGAGATATGATAAAAGAGACTTTGTTGCTAGGAAGCATGGTAGAGAAAGAGAACCATGGGTTCAGAAACCCATGCCCTTTCCTCCTAAACCATCCAAGAAAAAGGATGATGAGGACTTTGAGCGCTTTGTTGAAATGCTTAGACCTGTCTTTTTGCGTATGCGCTTGACTGATATTCTGAAAATGTCTCCTTATGCCAAGTATATGAAAGATATTGTGACAAATAAAAGAAAGATACCGGAAGCTGAGATTTCCACCATGCTTGCTAATTATACTTTTAAGGGTGGAAGACCAAAGAAACTAGGAGATCCTGGAGTACCTACTATACCATGCTCTATTAAAGGAAATTATGTTAAAACTGCTTTATGTGACCTTGGAGCTGGTGTTAGTGTTATGCCTTTCTCTTTGTATCGTAGACTTGATTTGAATAAGTTGACACCTACTGAAATCTCTTTGCAAATGGCTGATAAATCAACTGCTTTACCCATCGGTATTTGTGAGGATGTGCCTGTTGTGGTTGCAAACGTTACTATCCTAACGGACTTTGTTATTCTTGATATTCCCGAGGACGACAGTATGTCGATCATCCTTGGTAGACCCTTTTTGAACACTGCAGGGGCTGTTATTGATTGCAACAAGGGCAATGTCACTTTTCATGTCAATGGTAATGAGCATACAGTACATTTTCCGAAGAAACAATCTCAAGTTCATAGTATCAACTCCATTGGAAAAATTTCAACGATTATTATTGGAGACTTTGAATTCCCTCTCCCTACTGCCAAAAAGAAATATGATATACTTATTGTTGGGGACATGCATATCCCCATTGAGGTAACCTAGTGTTATTCGAAAATTCTCCGGTTCTGTGTCATTCGAAAAAAGTTTGTCAATAAGACTTGATCAACCTTATTGATGGATTCTTTTTTATGAGCATGAGATGGATGAATTTAGAAAGCACAACCTTCTGTACCCAACTTTTATTTTCTGTTCTTTAGATTTAATTTAGTAAAAATGCTTTTATTTCTCTGTTTTCTGATTTATCCGTGCAATAAAAATATGACCTGAAAATAAAAGTTCTCAGAATTCCCTGAAATTTTAGTATGATTTTTTCTGGAATATTTTAGAATTTTTGGCACTGAGAACACATCAGGGGGCTGCACCAGTGGGCCACAAGCCTGCGGGGGGCGCCCACCCCCCTGGGCGCGCCCCCCTGGCTTGTGGGTCCCACGTGGGGCCCCCTCACTTATTCCAGCACCCATCCATTTCGTCTTCCTCCAGAAAAAAATCCCACCATTGCTCAAACTCGTGTTCTAGCTCATCTTGCTGCCATTTTCGATCTCCTTGCTCAAAGCTCCATTTGCAAAACTGTTTTAGGGGATTGTTCATCGGTATGTGACTCCTCCAATGGTCCAATTAGTTTTTGTTCTAGTGCTTTATATATTGCAAATTTTTGCTGCTGTGGTGACATTGTTCTTGAGCTTGCATGTCAAATTTGTATGGTCCCAAGTAGTTTTGATGCATGATATAGCCTCTAGGCACTTGTGGGAGTAGTTGCTATAAGTTTCGTTGAGCTTTGTTCACTTTTATTTGGAGTCACTAAAAATTTCAGAATTATTTTCCAGAGAAAGAAATGATGAGGAGATTGTTAAGAGGCTCTTCAAGCCGGGGTTCTAAAGAAAATGAAAATGAGAAGCCCAGATACAATATTCCTCGCATCGCGGAGGTTCGACCATGTGAATGGCCAAGTGAAACATTCTTGAGGGCGGCCAGAATTTATGAAGATTTCTGTTATCTGGCAGAAAATGCAGGTGTCACCGACTTCCTCAACGATAAGTGTGACCAGTACCTCCTACTTACTAATATTTTCGTGCAAAATTTTCACTTTTATCCTAGGAAGAATCCTCCCATGGTAGAATTTTACTTATATGATGTGCCTAAGGAAATGTCACTTTACGATTTTTGCAATGTTTGCAAAATACCTTATGAGGGCAGTATCAGTGAACCACGTCCTAGAGACATGGAGGACTTTATTGCTGCAATCACTGTGGGGGAAGAGAGAGGGGTGTCAAGGGCCAGAGCAGCTAGTTTGCATTTTCCAGTTCTACGCTATTATTCATTATTTGCGGGGAGATGTCTCGTTGGTCGAGGGGAGAGTGGAAGCCTTAGTGCTCCCGACCTCGCCATTCTGCGCCACGCTTTACTTGCTGATAGAACTTTTTGTCTGGGCGCTATAGTGGCCCAACGGTTGAACTTAAACCGTTCGAAGGGCCCCATATTCGGAGGTATCTATGCATCTCGTCTAGCCAAACACTTCGAGATACCCATTAGGCTTGACGAGGAAGAATAAATGCTGCTACCTACAAGATATTTAGACTATGATAGCATGGTAGCACATGATTTTATTAGGAAAGATAATGATAAGAGGCTGCTTTACAACTTAGTATTTAGTCAGGGTACTTGTGAGATTATTGCTTTGCCTGCTTCTTCTTTGTTCAATATTCGTTCAGGCAGGTACACTATTTTGCCCGAGGACATTTATAGATATTGGGGCATGTCGCAACCCCCAGCACCTGAGCCGGCACCAGCCCTTGATCCGTATCAGAATCCGGTTTTTCAGTGGGAGCCACAGGAGCTCGCCAACCAGTGGAACCCTCAGTATCCTCCGGAGTATCCAGGAGATGGTTATTTCCAGCCATGGCCCTAGACCAACTTAGGCCAAAAGCCTAAGCTTGGGGGAGTACGTATTTCTCACCGACATTACATTCATGTTTACACACTCATTCCAGTTGTCGGTGTTCATACTTTTTCATTGTACCATCCATGGTAGTTTATTTCTTCTTTTTGCTTTCTTCTTGTGTGTTTAATTAACCTTGAGAAAATCCAAAAAAATTAGTTCTAGCTTTACCTTCTAGTTTTTTTAATTGTAGTATTAAAAGAAAACCCAAAAAGATTTATCGTTCTTCTTTTGCTTGTTGGGAGCATTCCCGTGTAAATAGTTTTTCTATCTTCTTTGGGCCGTAAGGAGAAGACCACGATGACATGTTGAGTGGCTCTCATATGAATTATTGTTTATCTATCAGAGAGCCCATATTACCTTGCCTTCTCCTTTGAGTTATTGCTTGCAGATTCCAGCTTAGTACAATGCACGTGCACTCTTATTATTTATCACACCGTTCGGTCGTGCAAGTGAAAGGCAATAATGACGATATATGATGAAGTGATTGAGATGGAGAAAAGCTGGTATGAACTCGACCTATTTTGTTTTTGTAAATATGATTAGCTCATCGTTCTGGATTCAGCTCGTTATGGATTGAACATGTTTGCAATGACAATTAGAGATTATAGTTACTCATGCCATGCTTAATTAGCTAAGAGTGTATAATGGTTTGTCTTGAGTGCCAACATGCATTTTAAAATGGTTGTGATGTAGTATGATAGGATGGTATCCTCCTCTGAATGATTCAAGTGGCTTGACTTGGCACATGTTCACGCATGTAGTTGAAACAAAACCAACATAGCCTCCACGATGTTTATGTTCATGGTGATTTATATCCTACTCATGCTTGCATTCAATGTTGGTTAATCTCAAAGCATGTTTATGACTGTTGTCGCTCTCTAGTTGGTTGCTTCCCAGTCTTTTGCTAGCCTTCACTTGTACTAAGCGGGAATACTGCTTGTGCATCCATTTCCATAAACCCAAAGTTGTTCCATATAAGTCCACCATACCTACCTATATGCGGTATTTACCTGCCATTCCAAGTAAATTTGCATGTGCCAACCTCTAAACCTTCAAATAATACCCTGTTTTGTATGCCCGAATTGCTCATGTAGTGACTAGGGGCTGTTAGTATCTTCCATGCTAGGTGGGTTATTCTCTCGATATGTGTTGATTCACTATCATTCACGAGAAAGTGGCTGGTATTCGGGATGCCTAGTTCCATGCTCAAAAATCAAATCAAAGTATAATGAAACAAAACTCCCCCAGGATTGTTGTTTGTATGGACGGTACCCGAGGATTCGGCCCGCCGTGGAGTGTGATCGATTGGTGGAGGGGGAGTAAAAACTTTACTATTCTGTTTGGGAACCGCCTATAATGTATCTAGCATGGAAGATATCGAGATCTCTTAGTTGTTATGTTGACAATGAAAGCATACCTCCCAAAATTATGACTCATCCTGTTTTAAAAGCTCGAGCTCTGGCACCTCTGTAAATCAATGCTTCCCTCTGTGAAGGGCCTATCTATTTTATTTACTGTTGAGTCATCCTCCTCTTATAAAGAGCAAGAGTTAGAGAGCACCTCCATCATTTGTATGCTTTGTTATTAATTGATATTGAGTACGAGTGTGACTGGATCTCTTTTACCATGAATTACAATGTCTAGTCAGTCCTTGTTCTTCAGAGGTGCTCGGCATTTATGTTTTGCGGTCTCAGAAAGGGCTAGCGAGATACCATTATAACATATTGTATCATGATTGTTTTGATAAAATTGTTGTCATCCGAGACTTATTATTATTGCTCGCTAGTTGGTTATGCCATTGGTATGAGTAAATGTGAGACCTAAATGTTATTGTGAATGTGGTTAGTTTATAATCTTTGCTGAAAATCTGAACATCAGTTAGACATATTTACAACAGCAAGATCAAACAGAGTTTGTAAAAGTTTTTCTTTATCACTTTCAGTTTATCAACTGAATTGCTTGAGGACAAGCAATGGGTTAAGCTTGGGGGAGTTGATACGTCTCCATCATATCTACTTTTCCAAACTCTTTTGCCCTTGTTTTGGACTCTAATTTGCATGATTTGAATGGAACTAACCCGGACTGACGCTGTTTTCAGCAGAATTGCCTTGGTGTTATTTTTGTGCAGAAATAAAAGTTCTCGGACTGACCTAAAAGTTTACGGAGAATATTTTTGGAATTAATAAAAAATATTGGCGAAAGAATCAACCGGAGGGGGTACACCACCTGGCCACAAGCCAGGGGGCGCCCGCCCCCCCTAGGGCGGGCCCCCCTATCTTGTGGGCCCCCTGGAGCTCCTCCGACCTCAATTCCAACTCTATATATTCCTATTCGTGGAGAAAAAAATCAGAGAGAAGAGTTCATCGCGTTTTACGATACGGAGCCGCCGCCACCTCCTGTTCTTCCTTGGGAGGGCAGATCTAGAGTCTGATTTGGGCTCCGGAGAGGGGAACTCGACACCATCGTCATCACCAACCATCCTTCATCACCAATTTCATGATGCTCTCCGCCGTTCGTGAGTAATTCCATCGTAGGCTTGCTGGACGGTGATGGGTTGGATGAGATCTACCATGTAATCGAGTTAGTTTTGTTAGGGTTTGATCCCTAGTATCCACTATGTTCTGAGATTGATGTTGCTATGACTTTGCTATGCTTAATGCTTGTCACTAGGGCCCGAGTGCCATGATTTCAGATCTGAACCTATTACGTTTTCATGAATATATATGTGTTCTTGATCCTATCTTGCAAGTTGTAGACACCTATTACGAGTTATGATCCGCATCCCCCAGGGTGACAATAACTGGGATTCTTTCCGGTGACTACCGTAGTTTGAGGAGTTCATGTATTCACTAAGTGCTAATGCTTTGGTCCGGTTCTCTATTAAAAGGAGGCCTTAATCTCCCTTAGTTTCTATTAGGACCCCGCTGCCACGGGAGGGTAGGACAAAAGATGTCATGCAAGTTCTTTTCCATAAGCACGTATGACTATATATGGAATACATGCCTACATTACATTGATGAATTGGAGCTAGTTCTGTGTCACCCTATGTTATAACCGTTACATGATGAATGCCATCCGACATAATTATCCATCCCTGATCCATTGCCTACGAGCTTTTCACATATTGATCTTTGCTAAGTTACTTTTCCGTTGCTACTGTTACAATCACTACAACACTGCTACTGTCACTTTTTCCATCGTTACCGTTACTTCCATACTACTTTGCTACTGAATACTTTCCTGCAGATATTAAGTCTTTCAGGTGTCATTGAATTGACAACTCAGCTGCTAATACTCGAGAATATTCTTTGGCTCCCCTTGTGTCGAATCAATAAATTTGGGTTGAATACTCTACCCTCGAAAACTGTTGCGATCCCCTATACTTGTGGGTTATCATGGTATTGATTAGATGCCTTCTGAAATTTAAGAAGGATAAGATTTTTTAAGGAAATATATTTCTATATTGGACCCACATGATGACAGAATTGTCTATGAAAATGTTGCACAGTGGATGAAACTCTGGCACATATTCCCATCAGCGAAGACGTGGCCAATATGGCATGGGGCACATAGTGGCTGCCCTAAGGCTCAACTAGATGGGACATTCTTAAGTCACATCTAGGTGACATTACCACCCCATTGTGGTCATACCTGTTTTGTCTTCGTTGTTGTTTTCGGGTTGTTTATTCAGACCAGACCCACGACGAGGCAGCCCATGCCCAAATTAATTTGCGATAAGGTCTTATAGTTTCACTTTTCTTATTGCTTGTTATCTATTTATGTTTTGGTAGTGTGCCAATTTTTTGTTCTCTCCAAAATTTGCCAGGAAGCTGTGCATATAAGTACAAAAATGACAGTATTTTTATGTCCAGCTCATGTTTTGTCCAGCTTAACTATGTACTACCTCCATCTGGAAATAGTTGTCGCTTAAATGGACATATCTAGACGTATTGTAGTGCTAGATACATCCGTTTGAGCGACAAGTAATTTTGGACGGAGGGGGTATATTACAAGTGTATCTTACACAACCCTCAAAAATGCATTTTAGACGGATATGTGTGTGGTTATCTACGTGTCATTTCTTAGCCATCAGGTCACGCGACATTAGTATCGACTCATTCTGCATCGTCAATGTGTTTGACAACCAGCGTATGTATCGAATAACCGCAAAATCCTGCAAAGTGCATTGAGCCGCCGCCACCACAACCAACCATATTGTCCTTCATCTAAATCACATCGATTTCTTCTCTCGTCTATTACATTGAATTCAGTGCCCTCTGGAGAGGTCTGAAATTCAAATCCAAATTGGTTTACTACGCTTGGCAAGCCATGTGGTATATCAAACTATGCTAGCGCAGTTAAATCTTTGGCACATTGGTAATAATTATGTTGGGTGTGTCTAAGGGCAGCCACTATGTAGGACAAATAGCGTTGTCAAAAGAAGAATATGGCTTTTGACATAGGTTTCTTACGCCCAGGAGGTGCTAAATAGGGATGCTAAAAAACAAAACACTTTGAACCAAAAGTAGAAGCATCGATGCCAAAATGAGCAATGGAATACAATATTTAATGCATTGCCTTCATCCTTTCAGGAAGGATAACTTTGGCATCGATTCCAATCAGCGACTACATGGCCAATATGGCATTGGGAACATGGTGGCATCTCTAAGGCTCATCTAGATGAAATATTCTTATATCACATCTAGGGGACATTACCACCTGATTGTGGCCCTCGCTATGTTGTCTTCATTGTTGTTCGCATGTTGTTTTTTCAGCCAGACCCACGGCGAGGCAACCCATGGCCAGATTAAATTGTGATAAAAGCTTCTGGTTTTCCTTTTCTTACTGCTTGTTATCCATTTATGTTTTGGTAGTGTGCCATTTTTTTGTTCTCTCCAAAATTTGCCAGGAAGCCATGCATATAAGTACAAAAATAATTTTATTTTCTAACATTAACTGTTTTGTTCTGCTTAACGATATATAATACGAGTGTTTCTTACATGACCCTCAAAAATGCATTTTAGACGGATATGTGTGTGGTTATCTACATGTCATTTCTTAGCTATCACCGGTCACACGACATTAGTACAAACTTGTTATGCATCATTGATATGTTCGGCAACCAGCACGTATGTATCAAATAAGCGCAAAATCTTGCGAAGTGCATCGAGCCGCCGCCAACACAACTAACCATGTTGTCCTTCATCTAAATTGCATCGATCCGTTCTCTCGTATTATCCGTTGAATCGAATGCCCCTTTGGGAGATCTGATATTCGAATCCAAAGTGGTTCACTACGCTTGGTAAGCCCTTTGGTATATCTTACTATGCTAGCGCAGTTAAATCGTTGGCCCATTGGTATACTTATCTTGGGTGTGTTTAAGGGTGGCCACTATGTAGGCCAAATAGCATTGCCAAAACAAATATATGGCTTTTGGCATCGGTTTCACGCTGTGGAGGTGCTAAATAGGTATGCCAAAATCCAAAAAACTAGGAACCAGAGTAAGTAGAAGCATTGATGGCAGACTAAGCAAAGGAATAAAATATGGTATTGATTGGCTGGCTTCAGCCTTTTATGAAGGATAAGATTTCTTATGCAAATGTATTTCTAGACTGGATCCACGTGACAACGTATGAAAACATTGCAACCAGGATGAAATTTTGCACCGATTCCCATCAGTGACTACGTGGCCAATTTCGCGTTGGTCATATAGTGGCTACCCTAAGGCTCATCTAGATAAGACATTCTTATGTCACATCTAGGTGATATTACCACCTTATTGTGGTCCTCCCTATGTTGTCTTCATTGTTTTTTCAGCCAGGCCCACTGCGAGGCAGCCCATGCCCAGATTAAATTCTGATACAACCTTCCTGTTTGCCTTTCCTTATTGCTTGTTATCTATTTATTTTTGCTAGTCTGCCAATTTTTTGTTCTCTCCAAAATTTGCCAGGAGGCCATGCATATAAATACAAAAATAACTCTATTTTCTAACATTAACTGCTTGGTTCTACTTAACCATATATAATGCAAGTGTACCTTACACGATCCTCAAAATGCATTTTAGACGGATATGTGTGTGTGGTTATCTACATGTCATTTCGTAGCCATCACCGGTCACACGACATGAGTACCAACTCGTTCTGCATCACGATATGTATGGCAACCAGCGCGTATGTATCAAATAAGCCCAAAATCTCACAAAGTGCATCAAGCCGCCGCCGCAACAACCAACCATGTTGTCCTTCATCTAAATCGCATCAATCTCTTCTCTCGTCTTCTTCACTGAATCGAATGCCCCTTGGAGAGGTCTGATATTCGAATCCAAATTGATTCACTATGCTTGGTAAGCGATGCAGCATATCTGACTATGCCAGCGAAGTTAAATATTTGGCCCATTGGTATACTTATGTTGCATGTTTCTAAGGGCAGCCACTATCTAGGCCAAATAGCATTTCCAAAATAAGAATAATGCTTTTGGCATCTGTGTCCTACGGTGAGGAGGTCATAAATAGGGATACCAAGAGCAAAAAAACGCGGAGCCGTAGCAAGTAGAATCGTTGATGCCAAATTGAGCAAAGGAATGAAATGTGGTATTGATTAGACGCCTTCGGAATTTTACGAAGGATAAGATTTTTTAAGGAAATATATTTCTATGCTGGACCCACATGACGACAGAATTGGCTATGAAAATATAGCACAATGGATGAAACTTTGGCACCAATTCCCATAAGTGAATACGTGGCCAATATGGTGTGGGGCACACAGTGGCTGCCCTAAGGCTCAACTAGATGAGAAATTCTTATGTCATATCTAGGTGACATTACCACCCCATTATTGCCATATCTGTCGTGTCTTCGTTGTTGTTTTCGGGTTGTTTATTCAGGCCAGGACCACGACGAGGCAGACCATGCCCAAATTAATTTGTGATACAAGCTTCTAGTTTCCCTTTTCTTATTGTTTGATATCTATTTGTGTTTTAGTAGTGTGCCAATTTTTTATTGACTCCAAAATTTGCCAGGAAGCCGGGCATATAAGTCCAAAAATGACAGTATTTTTTTCGAGCTCATGTTTTGTCCAGCTTAACTATATACTACCTTTGTCCGGAATTAGTTGTCGCGGAAATGGATGTATCTAGACGTATTGTAGTGCTAGATGCGTGTCTGGTTATCTACGTGTCATTTCTTAGCCATCAGGTCACGCGACATTTGTACCAACTCATTCTGCATCATCAATGTGTTTGACAACCAGCGTATGTATCGAATGACCCCAAAATCTTGCAAAGTGCATCGATCCACCGCCGCCACAACCAACCATATTGGCCTTCATCTAAATCACATTGCTTCTTCTTGCGTCTACTACATTGAATTCAGTGCCCTCTGGAGAGTTCTGATATTCGAATCTAAATTGGTTTACTACGCTTGGCAAGCCATGCGGTATATCTAACAATGCTAGCACAGTTAAATCTTTGGCACATTGGTAATAATTATGTTGGGTGTGTCTAAGGGCAACCACTATGTAGGACAAATAGCGTTGTCAAAACAAGAATATGGCTTTTGACATAGGTTTCTTAAGTCTTGGAGGTGCTAAATAGGGATGCCAAAAAATAAAAAACTTTGAACCAGCAAGTAGAAGCGTCGATGCCAAAATGAGCAACGGAACACAATATTTAATTCATTGCCTTCGTCCTTTCAGGAAGTATACGATTTTTAGGCAAATCTATTTCTAGATTGTACCCATGTGACAACAGAATTGGAAACGATAACATTGCACACAAGATGAAACTTTGGCATCGATTCCCATCAGTGACAACATGGCCAATATGGCATTGGGAACATAGTGGCATCCCTAAGGCTCATCTAGATGATACATTCTTATATCACATCTAGGGGACATTACCACCTGATTGTGGCCCTCCCTGTGTTGTCTTCGTTGTTGTTCGCATGTTCTCTTTTTAGCCAGACCCACGGCGAGGCAACCCATGCCCAGATTAAATTGTGATACAAGCTTCCGGTTTGCCTTTTCTTACTTCTTGTTATCCATTTATGTTTTGGTAGTGTGCCAATTTTTTGTTCTCTCGAGAATTTGCCAGGAAGCCGTGCATATAAGTACAAAAATAATTCTATTTTCTCACATTAACTACTTTGTTCTGCTTAACAATATATAATACGAGTGTTTCTTACATGACCCTCAAAATGCATTTTAGACGGATATGTGTGTGGTTATCTACATGTCATTTCTTAGCTATCACCGGTCACACGACATTAGTACAAACTTGTTGTGCATCATTGATATGTTCGGCAACCAGTGCGTATGTATCAAATAAGCGCAAAATCTTGCGAAGTGCATTGAGCCGCCGCCACCACAACTAACCATGTTGGCCTTCATCTAAATAGCATCGGTCTCTTCTCTCATCTTATCCATTGAATCGAATGCCCCTTGGAGAGATCTGATATTCGAATCCAAAGTGGTTCAATACGCTTGGTAAGCCCTGCGGTATATCTGACTATGCTAGGGCAATTAAATCGTTGGCCCATTGGTATACTTATCTTGGGTGCGTTTAAGGGCGGCCACTATGTATGCCAAATAGCATTGCCAAAACAATTATATCGCTTTTGGCATCGGTTTCACGCTGTGGAGGTGCTAAATAGGTATGCCAAAATGCAAAAAACTAGGAACCGGAGTAAGTAGAAGCATCGATGGAGACTAAGCAAAGGGATAAAATATGGTATTGATTGCCTGGCTTCAGCCTTGTAGGAAGGATAAGATTTTTTATGCAAATGTATTTCTAGATTGGATCCACGTGACAACCTATGAAAACATTGCACCCAGGATGAAATTTTGCACCGATTCCCATCAGCGACTACGTGGCCAATTTCGCGTTGGTCATATAGTGGCTACCCTAAGGCTCATCTAGATAAGACATTCTTATGTCACATCTAGGTGATATTACCACCTAATTGTGGTCCTCCCTGTGTTATCTTCGTTGTTTTTTCAGCCAAGCCCACTGCGAGGCAGCCCATGCCCAGATTAACTTCTGATAGAACCTTCATGTTTGCCTTTCCTTATTGCTTGTTATCTATTTATTTTTGCTAGTGTGCCAATTTATAGTTCTCTCCAAAATTTGCCAGGAAGTCGCGCATATAAGTACAAAAATAATTTTATTTTCTAACATTAACTGTTGGTTCTACTTAACCATATATAATACAAGTGTACCTTACACGATCCTCAAAATGCATTTTAGACGGATATGTGTGTGGTTATCTACATGTCATTTCTTAGCCATCACCGGTCACACGACATGAGTACCAACTCATTCTGCATCACGATATGTATGGCAACCAGCGCGTATGTATCAAATAAGCCCAAAATCTGACAAAGTGCATCGAGCCACCGCCGCCAAAACCAACCATGTTGTCCTTCATCTAAATCGCGTCAATCTCTTCTCTCGTCTTCTCCACTGAATCGAATGCCCCTTGGAGAGGTCTGATATTCGAATCCCAATTGATTCACTATGCTTGGTAAGCGCTGCGGCATATCTGAATATTGATTTGCTTTGGCCAAGTAGATTGATCTTCCTTCAGTGAGAGGGGTGCGTTGTAGTGGGTTCAACCTGACGGGTTTCTATATCCCAGTGACAGAAGGGGACAAGATACGTCTTTGTGTTTTTGCCACTAAGGATAAAACGATGGGGTTCATTCATATTAATTGAGTTTACTTTGTTTATATCATGTCATCGTTCACCATGCATTACTCTGTTTGTCTTAATACGTCCAGAGGCAAGCATAGAAGCGCTCTTGAAGTGGAGTAATAGTAATAGGTGCAGGCAGGAGTTGGCCTATTTGCTTATGGACGTGATGCCTATATACACATGATCATTGTCGTGAATATCGCATAACTATGCGCTTTTCTATCAATTGCCTAACAGTAATTTGTTTACCCACCGTATGGTTATTTTCATGAGAGATGCCGCTAGGGAAAACTATGGCCCCCGGGTCTATTCATCTATATATTCAAAAACGCTACAATACCTTGCTGCCTTTATTTACCTTTTATTTTATTTTGCAATTTACAATTATCTACTATTACCTACACACCTCACTTACTTGCAAATAATGAGATCAAGGGGATTGACAACCCTCTTGCCCGCGTTGGGTGCAAGTTGTTTGCTCTTTTGTGTGCAGCCGCTGAAGACGGTTGTTGATTGATATTCCTATTGGTTCGATAAACCTTGGTTTCATAACTGAGGGAAATACTTACCTGTATTGTGCTGTAATTACCCGTTCCTCTTCACGGAAAACCCAACGCATATCACAAGTATCACCAACTCATTCTGCATCACCGATATGTCCGACAACCAACTTGATGTATTGAATAACCCCCAAATCTTGCAAATTTTTGTTCTCTCCAGAATTTGCCACGAAGCCGTGCATATAAGTACAAAAATAATTCTATTTTCTGACATTAACTACTTTGTTCTGCTTAACGATATATAATACGAGTGTTTCTTACATGACCCTCAAAAATGCATTTTAGACGGATATGTGTGTGGTTATCTACATGTCATTTCTTAGCTATCACCGGTCACACAACATTAGTACAAACTTCTTATGCATCATTGATATGTTCGGCACCCAGCGCGTAAGTATCAAATAAGCGTAAAATCTTGCGAAGTGCATCGAGCCGTCGCCACCACAACTAACCATGTTGGCCTTCCTCTAAATCACATCGATCTCTTCTCTCGTCTTATCCATTTAATCAAATGCCCCTTGGAGAGATCTGATATTCGAATCCAAAGTGGTTCACTACGCTTGGTAAGCCTGCGGTATATCTGACTATGCTAGCGCGGTTAAATCGTTGGCCCATTGGTATAATTATCTTGGGTGTGTTTAAGGGCGGCCACTATGTAGGCCAAATAGCATTGCCAAAACAAGTATATGGCTTTTGGCATCGGTTTCACGTTGTGGAGGTGCTAAATAGGTATGCCAAAATCCAAAAAATTAGGAACCGGAGTAAGTAGAAGCCTCAATGGCAAACTAAGGAAAGGAATAAAATATGGTATTGATTGCCTGGCTTCAGCCTTTTAGGAAGGATAAGATCTTTTATGCAAATGTATTTTTAGATTGGATCCACGTGACAACCTATGGAAACATTGTACCTAGGATGAAATTTTGCACCGATTCCCATCAGCGACTACGTGGCCAATTTCGCGTTGGTCATATAGTGGCTACCCTAAGACTCATCTAGATTAGACATTCTTATGTCACATCTAGGTGATATTACCACCTAATTGTGGTCCTCCTTGTGTTGTCTTCGTTGTTTTTTCAGCCAAGCCCACTGCGAGGCAGCCCATGCCCAGATTAAATTCTGATAGAACCTTCATGTTTGCCTTTCCTTATTACTTGTTATCTATTTATTTTTGCTAGTGTGACAATTTATAGTTCTCTCCAAAATTTGCCAGGAAGCCGCGCATATAAGTACAAAAATAATTTTATTTTCTAACATTAACTGTTGGTTCTACTTAACCATATATAATACAAGTGTACCTTACACGATCCTCAAAATGCATTTTAGACGGATATGTGTGTGGTTATCTACATGTCATTTCTTAACCATCACCGGTCACACGACATGAGTACCAACTCGTTCTGCATCACGATATGTATGGCAACCAGCGTGTATGTATCAAATAAGCTCAAAATCTGACAAAGTGCATCGAGCCACCGCCGCCAAAACCAACCATGTTGTCCTTCATCTAAATCGCATCAATCTCTTCTCTCGTCTTCTACACTGAATCGAATGCCCCTTGGAGAGGTCTGATATTCGAATCCAAATTGATTCACTATGCTTGGTAAGCGCTGCGGCATATCTGACTATTGATTTGCTTTGGCCAAGTAGATTGATCTTCCTTCAGTGTGAGGGGTGCGTTGTAGTGGGTTTAACCTGACGGGTTTCTATATCCTAGTGACAGAAGGGGACAAGATACGTCTTTGTGTTTTTGCCACTAAGGATAAAACGATGGGGTTCATTCATATTAATTGAGTTTTCTTTGTTTACATCATGTCATCGTTCTCCATGCATTACTCTGTTTGTCTTAATACATCCAGAGGCAAGCATAGAAGCGCTCTTGAAGTGGAGTAATAGTAATAGGTGCAGGCAGGAGTTGGCCTATTTGCTTATGGACGTGATGCCTATATACACATGATCATTGTCGTGAATATCGCATAACTATGCGCTTTTCTATCAATTGCCCAACAGTAATTTGTTTACCCACCGTATGGTTATTTTCATGAGAGATGCCGCTAGGGAAAACTATGGCCCCCGGGTCTATTCATCTATATATTCATAAATGCTACAATACCTTGCTGCCTTTATTTACCTTTTATTTTATTTTGCAATTTACAATTATCTACTATTATCTACACACCTCACTTGCTTGCAAATAATGAGATCAAGGGGATTGACAACACTCTTGCCCGCGTTGGGTGCAAGTTGTTTGCTCTTTTGTGTGCAGCCGCTGTAGACGATTGTTGATTGATATTCCTATTGGTTCGATAAACCTTGGTTTCATAACTGAGGGAAATACTTACCTGTATTGTGCTGCAATTACCCGTTCCTCTTCACGGAAAACCCAACCCATATCACAAGTATCACCAACTCATTCTGCATCACCGATATGTCCGACAACCAACTTGATGTATTGAATAACCCCCAAATCTTGCAAATTTTTGTTCTCTCCAGAATTTGCCACGAAGCCGTGCATATAAGTACAAAAATAATTCTATTTTCTGACATTAACTGCTTTGTTCTGCTTAACGATATATAATACGAGTGTTTCTTACATGACCATCAAAAATGCATTTTAGACGGATATGTGTGTGGTTATCTACATGTCATTTCTTAGCTATCACCGGTCACACGACATTAGTACAAACTTGTTATGCATCATTGATATGTTCGGCAACCAGCGTGTATGTATCAAATAAGCGCAAAATCTTGTGAAGTGCATCGAGCCGCCGCCACCACAACCAAGCATGTTGGCCTTCATCTAAATCGCATCGATCTCATCTCTCGTCTTATCCATTGAATTAAATGCCCCTTGGTGAGATCTGATATTCGAATCCAAGGTGGTTCACTACGCTTGGTAAGCCCTGCGGTATATCTGACTATGCTAGCGTAGTTAAATCATTGGCCCATTGGTATACTTATGTTGCATGTGTCTAAGGGCAGCCACTATCTAGGCCAAATAGCATTTCCAAAACAAGAATATGGCTTTTGGCATCTGTGTCCTATGGTGAGGAGGTGCTAAATAGGGATTCCATGAGCCAAAAATGCGGAGCCGGAGCAAGTAGAACCGTTGATGCCAAATTGAGCAAAGGAATGAAATGTGGTATTGATTAGATACCTTCGGAAATTTAGGAAGGATAAGATTTTTGAAGGGAATATATTTCTATACTGGACCCACGTGATGACAGAATTGGCTATGAAAATATTTCAAAGTGGATGAAACTTTGGCACCAATTCCCATCAGCGCATACGTGGCCAATATGGTGTGGGGCACATAGTGGTTGCCCTAAGGCTCAACTAGATGAGACATTCTTATGTACATCTAGGTGACATTACCACCCCATTGTGGTCATACCTGTTTTGTCTTCGTTGTTGTTTTCGGGTTGTTTATTCAGGCCAGGCCCACGACGAGGCAGCCCATGCCCAAATTAATTTGTGATAATTTCTTATAGTTTCACTTTTCTTATTGCTTGTTATCTATTTGTGTTTTGGTAGTGTGCCAATTTTTTGTTCTATCCAAAATTTGTCAGGAAGCCGTGCATATAAGTACAAAAATGACAGTATTTTTTTGTCCAGCTTAACTATATATGTGCTACCTCCATCCGGAATTAGTTGTCGCTGAAATGGATGTATCTAGACGTATTGTAGTGCTAGATACATCCGTTTGAGCGACAAATAATTCCGGACGGAGGGGGTATATTAGAAGTGTATCTTACACAACCCTCAAAATGCATTTTAGACGGATACGTGTGTGGTTATCTACGTGTCATTTGTTAGCCATTAGGTCACGCGACATTAGTACCAACTCATTTTGCATCATCAATGTGTTTGACAACCAGTGTATGTATTGAATAACCGCAAAATCCTGCAAAGTGCATCGAGCCGCCGCCGCCACAACCAACCATATTGGCCTTCATCTAAATCACATCGATTTCTTCTCTCGTCTACTACATTGAATTCAGTGCATTTTGGAGAGGTCTGATATTCAAATCCAAATTGGTTTACTACGCTTGTCAAGCCATGCGGGTATATATAACTATGCTAGCGCAGTTCAATCTTTGGCACATTGGTAATAATTATGTTGGGTGTGTCTAAGGGCAGCCACTATGTAGGACAAATAGCGTTGTCAAAACAAGAATATGGCTTTTGACATAGGTTTCTTATATGCCCTAGAGGTGCTAAATATGGATTCCAAAACCAAAAAACTTTGAACCAGCAAGTAGAAGCATCGATGCCAAAAATGAGCAATGGAATACAATATTTAATTCATTGCCTACATCCTTTCAGGAAGGATAGGATTTTAGGCAAATCTATTTCTAGATTATACCCACGTGACAACAGAATTGGAAATGACAACATTGCACACAGGATGAAACTTTGGCATCGATTCCCATCAGCGACTACATGGCCAATATGGCATTGGGAACATAGTGGCAGCCCTAAGGCTCATCTAGATGATACATTCTTATATCACATCTAGGGCACATTACCACCTAACTGTGTCCCTCCCTCTGTTGTCTTTGTTGTTGTTCGCACGTTGTTTTTTCAGCCAGACCCACGACAAGGCAACCCATGCCCAGATTAAATTGTGATACAAGCTTCCGGTTTGCCTTTTCTTACTTCTTGTTATCCATTTATGTTTTGGTAGTGTGCCAATTTTTTATTCTCTCCGAAATTTGCCAGAAGCCATGGATATAAGTACAAAAATACTTCTATTTTCTGACATTAACTGCTTTGTTCTGATTAACGATATATAATACGAGTGTTTCTTACATGACCCTCAAAAATGCATTTTAGACGGATATGTGTGTGGTTATCTACATGTAATTTCTTAGCTATCACCGGTCACACGACATTAGACAAACTTGTTTGCATCATTGATATGTTCGGCAACCAGTGTGTATGTATCAAATAAGCGCAAAATCTTGCGAAGTGCATTGAGCCGCCGCCACCACAACTAACCATGTTGGCCTTCATCTAAATAGCATCGCTCTGTTCTCTCGTCTTACCCGTTGAATCGAATGCCCCTTGGAGAGATCTGATATTCGAATCCAAAGTGATTCACTATGCTTGGTAAGCCCTGCGGTATATCTGACTATGCTAGGGCAGTTAAATCGTTGGCCCATTGGTATACTTATCTTGGGTGCGTTTAAGGGCGGCCACTATGTATGCCAAATAGCATTGCCAAAACAATTATATCGCTTTTGGCATCGGTTTCACGCTGTGGAGGTGCTAAATAGGTATGCCAAAATGCAAAAAACTAGGAACCGGAGTAAGTAGAAGCATCGATGGAGACTAAGCAAAGGGATAAAATATGGTATTGATTGGCTGGCTTCAGCCTTTTAGGAAGGATAAGATTTTTTATGCAAATGTATTTCTAGACTGGATCCACGTGACAACGTATGAAAACATTGCAACCAGGATGAAATTTTGCACCGACTCCCATCAGCGACTACGTGGCCAATTTCGCGTTGGTCATATAGTGGCTACCCTAAGGCTCATCTAGATAAGACATTCTTATGTCACATCTAGGTGATATTACCACCTAATTGTGGTCCTCCCTGCGTCGTCTTCGTTGTTTTTTCAGCCAAGCCCACTGCGAGGCAGCCCATGCCTAGATTAAATTCTGATACAACCTTCAAGTTTGCCTTTCCTTATTGTTTGTTATCTATTTATTTTTGCCAGTGTGCCAATTTTTTGTTCTCTCCAAAATTTGCCAGGAAGCCGTGCATATAAGTACACAAATAATTCTATTTTCTAACATTAACTGCTTGGTTCTACTTTACCATATATAATACAAGTGTACCTTACACGATCCTCAAAATGCATTTTAGATGGATATGTGTGTGGTTATCTACATGTCATTTCTTTGCCATCACCGATCACACGACATGAGTACCAACTCGTTCTGCATCACGATATGTATAGCAACCAGCGTGTATGTATCAAATAAGCCCAAAATGTGACAAAGTGCATCAAGCCGCCGTCGCCACAACCAACGATGTTGCCCTTCATCTAAATCGCATCAATCTCTTCTCTCGTCTTCTTCACTGAATCGAATGCCCCTTGGAGAGGTGTGATATTCGAATCCAAATTGATTCACTATGCTTGGTAAGCGTTGCAGCATATCTGACTATGCTTGCGATGTTAAATATTTGGCCCATTGGTATACTTATGTTGCATGTGTCTAAGGGCAGCCACTATCTAGGCCAAATAGCATTTCCGAAACAAGAATATGGCTTTTGGCATCTGTGTCCTCCGCCGAGGAGGTGCTAAATAGGGATTCCAAGAGCAAAAAATGCGGAGCCGGAGCAAATAGAACCGTTGATGCCAATTTAAGCAAAGGAATGAAATGTGGTATTGATTAGATGCCTTCGGAATTTTAGGAAGGATGAGATTTTTTAAGGAAATATATTTCTATACTGGACCCACATGACGACATAATTGGCTATGAAAATATTGCATAATGGATGAAACTTTGGAACCAATTCCCATCAACGAATACGTGGCCAATATGGTGTGGGGCACGTAGTGGCTGCCCTAAGGCTCAACTAGATGAAACATTCTTATGTCACATCTAGGTGACATTACCACCCCATTATGGTCATACCTATTTTGTCTTCATTGTTGTTTTCGGGTTGTTTATTCAGGCCAGGCCCATGACGAGGCAGACCATGCCCAAATTAATTTGTGATACTAGCTTCTAGTTTCCCTTTTTTTATTGTTTGTTATCTATTTGTGTTTTGGTAGTGTGCCAATTTTTTGTTCTCTCCAAAATTTGCCAGGAAGCCGTGCATATAAGTACAAAAATGACAGTAGTTTTTGTCCAACTCATGTTTTGTCCTCCTTAACTATATACAACCTCCGTCCGGAATTAGTTGTCGCTGAAATGGACATATCTAGACGTATTGTAGTGCTAGATACATCCGTTAATTCTGGACGGAGGGGGTATATTACAAGTGTATCTTACACAACCCTCAAAATGCATTTTAGACGGATATGTGTGTGGTTACCTATGTGTCATTTCTTAGCCATCAGGTCACGCGACATTAGTACCAACTCATTCTGCATCATCAATGTGTTTGATGACCAGCGTACGTATCGAATAACCCCAAAATCCTGCAAAGTGCATCGAGCCGCCGCCGCCACAACCAACCATATTGGCCTTCATCTAAATCACATTGATTATTTCTCTCGTCTACTACATTGAATTCAGTAACCTCTGGAGAGGTCTGAAATTCAAATCCAAATTGGTTTACCACGCTTGGCAAGCCATGCGGTATATCTAAATATGCTAGCGTTGTTAAATCTTTGGCACATTGGCAATAATTATGTTGGGTGTATCTAAGGGCAGCCACTATGTAGGACAAATAGCATTGTCGAAACAAGAATATGGCTTTTGACATAGGTTTCTTACGCCTTGGAGGTGCTAAATAGCGATGCCAAAAACCAAAAAACTTTGAACAGGCAAGTAGAAGCGTCGATGCCAAAATGAGCAATGGAATACAATATTTAATTCATTGCCTTCGTCCTTTCAGGAAGGATACAATTTCTGGCAAATCTATTTCTAGATTGTACCCACGTGACAACAGAAATTGAAACGACAACATTGCACACAGGATGAAACTTTGGCATCGATTCCAATCAGCGACTACATGGCCAATATGGCATTGGGAACATGGTGGCATCTCTAAGGCTCATCTAGATGAAATATTCTTATATCACATCTAGGGGACATTACCACCTGATTGTGGCCCTCGCTATGTTGTCTTCATTGTTGTTCGCATGTTGTTTTTTCAGCCAGACCCACGGCGAGGCAACCCATGGCCAGATTAAATTGTGATAAAAGCTTCTGGTTTTCCTTTTCTTACTGCTTGTTATCCATTTATGTTTTGGTAGTGTGCCATTTTTTTGTTCTCTCCAAAATTTGCCAGGAAGCCATGCATATAAGTACAAAAATAATTTTATTTTCTAACATTAACTGTTTTGTTCTGCTTAACGATATATAATACGAGTGTTTCTTACATGACCCTCAAAAATGCATTTTAGACGGATATGTGTGTGGTTATCTACATGTCATTTCTTAGCTATCACCGGTCACACGACATTAGTACAAACTTGTTATGCATCATTGCTATGTTCGGCAACCAGCGCGTAAGTATCAAATAAGCGTAAAATCTTGTGAAGTGCATCGAGTCGTCGCCACCACAAGTAACCATGTTGGCCTTCATCTAAATCGCATCGATCTCTTCTCTCGTCTTATCCATTGAATCGAATGCCCCTTGGAAGGCCTGATATTCGAATCCAAAGTGGTTCACTACGCTTGGTAAGCCCTGTGGTATATCTGACTATGCTAGCGCAGTTAAATCGTTAGCCCATTGGTATACTTATCTTGGGTGTGTTTAAGGGCGGCCACTATATAGGCCAAATGGCATTGCCAAAACAAGTATATGGATTTTGGCATCGGTTTCACGCTGTGGAGGTGCTAAATAGGTATGCCAAAATCCAAAAAACTAGGAACCGGAGTAAGTAGAAGCATCGATGGCAAACTAAGCAAAGGAATAAAATGTGGTATTGATTGGCTGGCTTCAGCCTTTTAGGAAGGATAAGATTTTTTATGCAAATGTATTTCTAGAGTGAATCCACATGACAACCTATGAAAACATTACACCCAGGATGAAATTTTGCATCGATTCCCATCAGCGACTATGTGGCCAATTTCGCATTGGTCATATAGCGGCTACCATAATGCTCATCTAGATAAGACATTCTTATGTCACATCTAGGTGATAGTACCATCTAATTGTGGTCCTCCATGTGTTGTCTTCGTTGTTTGTTCAGCCAGGCCCACGGCGAGGCAGCCCATGCCCAGATTAAATTCCGATACAACCTTCGTGTTTGTCTTTCCTTATTGCTTGTTATCTATTTATTTTTGCTAGTGTGCCAATTTTTTGTTCTCTCCAAAATTTGCCAGGAAGCCGTGCATATAAGTACAAAAATAATTATATTTTCTAACATTATCTGCTTGGTTCTACTTAACCGTATATAATACAAGTGTACCTTACACGATCCTCAAAATGCAATTTAGACGAATATGTGTGGTTATCTACATGTCCTTTCTTAGCCATCACTGGTCGCACGACATGAGTATCAACTCGTTCTGCATCACTGATATGTATAGCAACCAGCGCGTATGTATCAAACAAGCCCAAAATCTGACAAAGTGCATCAAGCCACCGCCGCCACAGCCAACCATGTTGTCCTTCATCTAAATCGCATCAATCTCTTCTCTTGTCTTCTCCACTGAATCGAATGCCCCTTGGAGAGATCTGATATTCGAATCCAAATTGATTCACTATGCTTGGTAAGCGCTGCGGCATATCTGACTATGCTAGCGCAGTTAAATCTTTGGTCCATTGGTATACTTATGTTGGGTGTGTCTAAGGGCAGACAATATGTTGGCCAAATAGCGTTGCCAAAACAAGAATATGGATTTTGGCATCGGTTTTCTAGGCCATGGAGATGCTAAATAGGTATGCAAAAAGCCAAAAAACTGGGAACCGAAGCAAGTAGAAGTGTCGATGACAAACTGAGCAAAGGAATAAAATATGGTATTGATTGGCTGCCTTCGGACTTTTACACACATGATGAAACCGTGGCATCGATTCCCATCAGCGACTACATGTCCAATATGGCGTTGGGAACATAGTGGATGCCCTAAGTCTCATCAAGATAGACATTCTTATGTGACATCTAAGTGACATTGCCACCTAATTATTGTCCTCCATGTGTGTTGTCTTCATTGCTGTTTATAGGGTTTTTTAGGTTGGGCGCACGCTCGAGGCAGCCCATGCCCAGATTAAATTGTGATACAAGCTTGCATTTTGCCTTTTCTTATTGCTCATTATCTATTTATATCTGGTAGTGTGCCAATTTTTTGTTCTCTCCAAAATTTTCATGGAAGCCATTCATATAAGTACAAAAAATAATTGTTTTTTTGACATTAACTATTTTGTTCAGCTTAAATATATATACTACAAGTGTATCTTACACAACCCTCAAAATGCATTTTAGACGGATATGTCTGTGGTTATGTACATGTCATATCTTAGCCATCACCGGTCATATGACATTAGTACCAACTCGCTTTGCATCACCGATATGGCCGGCAACCAGCGGGTATGTATAGAATAAACCCAAAATATTGTAAAGTGCATGGAGTCACCACCACAATTAACCATGTTGGCATTCATCTTAATCGCATCAATCTCTTCTCTCGTCTTCTCCATTGAATCGAATGCCCCTTGGAGAGGTTTGATATTCGAATCCAAATTGGGTCACTACGCTTGGTAAGCCCTGCGGTATATCTGACTATGCTAGTGCAATTAGATCTTTGGACCATTGGTATAATTATGTTAGGTGTGTCTAGGCAGCCTCTATGTAGGCCAAATAGCGTTTCCAAATGGTTTTTGACATCGGTTTCCTACGTTGTGGAGGTGCTAAATAGGGATGCCAAAAGCCAAAGAAAATGGGAAGCGGAGCAAGTAGAAGCGTCGATGCCAAACTAAGCAAAGGAATAAAATATGGTATTGATTGACTACCTTCAACCTTTTAGGAAGGATAAGATTTTTTACGCAAATATATTTCTATACTGGACCCACGTGACAGTAGAATTGGCCATGACAACATTGCACACAAGATGAAACATTTGGCACCGATTCCCATCAGTGATTACATGACCAATATGGCGTTGGGCACATAGTGGCTGCCCTAAGGCTCATCTAGATGAGACATTCTTATGACACATCTAAGTGTCATTACCACCTGTTGTGGTCATCCTTATGTGTTGTCTTCGTTGCTGTTTTTAGGTTGTTTTTTCCGCAGTCCCCTCTCGAGCCCATCACAATCTCTCCCACCGAGATATTCATTCATGCAAATTTCCATTGTGATTGTTGTTGCAAAAAATAAAAATAAAAATAAAAAAGAACACAGACCAAAAAAATGTTGTTCACACAGGCCAGATATGGGATTATGGACAAAAACTACTAGCTCACAACATTTCCTCTCTTTGAGTTTCCTGCAAACCAAACGTGGTTGTTCTAACAGACAAAAAGGACATATGTGTGTGTGCGAAAACTTCTTCCTTATAGTAGTTCATTAGTTTTGTGTATATCCCGTTTAGAAAAATAGTAAAATTGAAAAATTATGCTGATGCATTGCATGAAGAAAAATGTCCACGTGTGTGTGTATTCATTCATGCAATTTTAAAAAGCCTTCCCGTATTTAAAAAAAGTTTTGACGTGCTTTTACAATATACGGTTAAACTTTTTAAAAATAATGCAGCATGAACATTTTCAAACTACATTTTCGAGATACACGGCAAACATCTTCAACCAAATGCAAAATAAACCTTTCTAAAATACATGGCTAACATTGTTTAGAAGGAGGTGAATATTGTTCTGAAAATACATGAGGAATTTATGATAAAAATTTATAAATATGAGATGAATATTTTAGAAATCTTGTGAACATGTCATAAATACACAATGAAAATATCTTTTAAAATATGGTGAACATTATTTAAATTCATAATGAAGAATTCATAAAATACGGTGAGCATTTTGAAAACGTGGCGAACATCTTTTAAAATGTGGTGAATATTTTTTTAAAAGTGATGTAATTAATTTAAACATGGTGAAGAATTGTTAGAAAAATGAACATTTTAAGTAAGCGTTAAACCAAATAAATGGGAATAGGAATAAAAAACTAAAAACATAGATGAATATATGGAAAGAAATGATGAAATAATAAAAGGAAAGAAAGAAAGATAAAAATAGTGAAAACGAAAAAAATATAAATGGGAACTAGAAAAACAAAAAGGCGATATATTGCTTTTCCGAAAAGAAGAAACATATCAGATCATGATCTGGGTTTTTTAGCCAAATTATTGTGTGCACACGTAGGCTTGCACCTTGATTTTCAAGTCAAATACCTGACAAAGGATGTTGTCATTGAAAACTATTTTTTAAAGCCGAAAAAAATCCAGTCCCCCTCCCAAGCGAGTCTCAACTAAAAAGAATGGTGTACACATTCACACAATATAAAAAAATGAAAAGGGAAAACATAAAATAATAAAATTGGCATGCAGAGGATGGACATGAAGTTCGTGTCGAGAGTGGTCATGCAACTAGGTCGGGAAAGTTTTGTGATGAGGGTGGACATGCAACTGGGTAGGGTTCGAGACAATTTGTGTGTCGATGGTGGACATGCAACTGGGTCAGGGGTCAGGGTAAGTTAAGTGTCAAGGGAGGACATGCAACTGGGTCAAGGGTCGGGGTAAATTGCATGTTGAGGGTTGACATGCAACTAGGTCAGGTCGGGGCAGGTTGTGCGTCGATGATGGCCATGCAATCGGGACAGGTCAAGACTGGTTGCTTATCGATGATGGACATGCAACTAGATTGGGCTAGTTGTGTGTCGGGGTGCACATGCAACCGGATCGGGGCCGGACAAGTTGTGTGTCGAGCATGGACATTCAACTAGATCAAGCGAGTTCTGCGTCATATGTGAACATGTAACTGGGTTAGTTAGAGACAAGCTACGTGTCAATGGTGGACATGCAACTGTGTAGGTGTCGGGCAAGCTGTGTGTGAAGGATGGACATGCAACTGGGTCGGGCAAGTTTTGTATCAAAGGTGCACATTCAACTAGTTCAGTTATGTCAAGTTGCGTGTCAAGGGTGCACGTGCAACTGGCAGGTGTTGGGGGCAAGTTGTGTGTCGAAGGTGGACATGCAACTAGGTCGAAGACGGAAAATTTGCGTTTCGAGGACGGAAATGCAACCGGGTTGAAGTCGGGCAAGTTGCATGTCGAGTAGTGGACATGCAACTGAGGCGAGTGAGTTGCGTGTCAACGATGGACATGCAACTAGATCAAAGTCGAGCAAGTTGCGTGTCAAGGATGGACAAGCAACTGGTTAGGTGTCGGGGACAAGTTGCATACATACAACTGAGTCAGAGTCGCGAGTTGTGTGTCAAGTGTGAACACACAACTAGCTAGGTTGGAGTCGGGCAAAACACGTGTTGAGCTGGACATGCAACTATGTCAGACCAGTTACGTGTTAAAAGTGGACATACATCTCGGTCAATTATGATCTCGTTACGTATCAAGAATGGATATAGCTGGGTAAACATTAGGGCAAGTTACGTGTTGTGTTGGATATGTAACTAGGTCGAACGAGTTGCATAAAACTAAATCATAATCAAACATGTTACGGATTCAGGATGGACGGATAAGTTGTAGGAAGCCCGGTTTTGGACGTGGCTCCTGCGCGACATGTTGTCCAGGCAATAGTAATCGACCATTTTATCAATTGGACAAGAAGTCGGTAAATGATTCCTACCGGCTACAAGATCTGGAAGGGTCATTGCACTTCAAATATTTTAGCTAGCAACATACGTTTGTCTCTTATATAATGGCCTTTTTAATTTGTAGACTTTTAAAGATGTAGGAATAAGAAAAACACAAGATTAGAATTGTTGGAAATATGCCATAGAGGCAATAATAAAGTGATTATTATTATATTTCCTTGTTCATGATAATCGTTTATTATCCATGCTATAATTGTATTGATTGGAAACTCAATTGCATGTGTGGATACATAGACAACACTGTGTCCCTAGTATGCCTCTAGTAGACTAGCTTGTTGATCAAAGATGGTCAAGGTTTCCTAGCCATAGACATGAGATGTCATTTGATAACGGGATCACATCATTAGGAGAATGATGTGATGGACAAGACCCAAACTATGAACATAGCATATGATCGTGTCAGTTTATTGCTATTGTTTTCTGCATGTCAAGTATCTGTTCCTATGACCATGAGATCATGCAACTCACTGACACCGGAGGAATACCTTGTGTGTATCAAACGTCACAACGTAACTGGGTGACTATAAAGATGCTCTACAGGTATCTCCGAAGGTGTCTGCTGAGCTGGCATGGATCGAGACTGGGATTTGTTACTCCGTATGACGGAGAGGTATCTCAGGGCCCACTCGGTAATACAACATCACAATAAGCCTTGCAAGCAATGTGACTAAAGTGTTAGCCACGGGATCTTGTATTACGGAACGAGTAAAGAGACTTGCCAGTAACGAGATTGAACTAGGTATAGAGATACCGACGATCGAATCTCGGGCAAGTAACATACCGAAGAACAAAGGGAACAGCGTACGGGATTAACTGAATCCTTGACATAGAGGTTCAACCGATAAAGATCTTCGTAGAATATGTAGGAGCCAATATGGACATCCAGGTCCCGCTATTGGTTATTGACCGTAGAGGTGTCTCGGTCAAGTCTACATAGTTCTCGAACCCGCAGGGTCTGCACACTTAACGTTCGGTGACGTTTCGGTAGTATTGAGTTATGCATGGTGGTGACCGAAGGTTGTTCGGAGTCCCGGATGAGATCCCGGACGTCACGAGGAGCTCCGGAATGGTCCGGAGGTAAAGATTGATATATAGGAAGTCCCGTTTTGGTCACCGGAAAAGTTTTGGGTATTTCCGGTAGTGTACCGGGAGTGCCGGAGGGCCATCGGGAGGGGCCACCCACGCCGGGAGGCCACATGGGCCTAAGGGGTGGTACACCAGACCTTAGTGGGCTGGACAAACCAGCCCCACCAGGCCCATGCGGCTAGGAAGGTGGTAAAGGAAAAAACCCCAAAGAGAGGGAAGGATTCCAAGTAGGATTGGAATCCTACTTGGAGTAGGATTGGTGGAAGCCTCCACCTCCTCCACTTAGGCCGACCCCTAGGGGAAGCCCTAGGGCGGCTGCCTCCTCCCCTCCCTCCTATATATACTAGAGGAATAGAGCCCCCAAAGACACAAGTCCACGTGCTAGTTCTCTATTCCCTAGTTCCTCCACCAAATAGATTCCGACGGTGCTTAGGCGAAGCCCTGCCGGAATAGTTCCACCACCACCGCTGCCGCGCCGTCGCGCTGCCGGAGAACTCATCTACCTCTCCGCTCCCTCTTGCTGGATCAAGAAGACGGAGATCGTCATCGAGTTGTACGTGTGCTGAACGCGGAGGTGCCGTCCGTTCGGCGCTAGATCGTGATTAGATCGCGGGACGGCTAGCGATTTGGATCGCGAAGACGTTCGACTACATCAACCGCATTTCTTAACGCTTCTCGCTTAGTGATCTACAATTAAATGTAGATCCACTCTCCCTCTCGTAGATGCTCATCACCATGGATAGATCTTGCGTGTGCGTAGGAAAATTTTTGTTTCCCATGCAACGTTCCCCAACAGTGGCATCATGAGCTAGGTCTATGTGTAGATGAGATCACGAGTAGAACACAAAGGAGTTTGTGGGCGTTGATGCTCAGATTGCTTCCTCGCTTGGTCTTTTCTTGATTCAGCGGTATTGTGGGATGAAGCGGCCCGGACCAACATTACTCGTACGCTTACGAGAGACCGGTTCCATCAACTGACATGTAACTTCGTTGCATAAAGATGGCTGGTGGGTTTCTGTCTCTCCTACTTTAGTTGGATCGGATTCTACAAAGGCGGTCCTTGAGAAGGTTGAATAGCAATTTGTGTATCACAGTTGTGGTTTGTGCGTAGGTAAGAATAACTCTTGCTAGATACCCGTAGCAGCCACGTAAAACATGCAACAACAATTAGAGGACGTCAAACTTGTTTTTGCAGGGTATGTTGTGATGTGATATGGCCAATTACATGATGAGATATATGTGATGTATGAGATGATCATGTTTTGTATAGAATATCACGACTTGCATGTCGATGCGTACGGCAACCGGCAGGAGCCATAGGGTTGTCTTTAATTTAATTTCGCCGTTTTGCTTTACTTTATCGCTATGAGTTAGCAATAGTCGTAGAAGCAACAGTTGGCGCGACAACCTCATGGCGACACGTTGATGGAGATCAAGATGATGGAGATCATGGTGTCATGCCGGTGACGATGGAGATCATGTTGGTGCTTTGGAGATGGAGATCAAAAGCACAAGTTCATGGCCATATCATGTCACTTATGATTTGCATGTCATGTTAATCCTTTTATGCATCTTATTTTTCTTAGGACGACGGTAGCATTATAAGGTGATCCCTCACTAAAATTTCAAGATAAAATTGTGTTCTCCCCGGGTGTGCACCGTTGCGAAAGTTTGTCGTTTCGAGACACCACGTGATGATCGGGTGTGATAGACTCTACGTTCACATACAACGGGTGCAAGCCAGTGTTGCACATGCGGAACACTCGGGTTAAACTTGACGAGCCTAGCATGTACAGACATGGCCTCGGAACACAAGAGACCGAAAGGTCGAACATGAGTCATATAGTAGATATGATCAACATGAAGATGTTCACCATTGAAACCACCTCATCTCACGTGATGATCGGACTTGAGTTGGTGGATTTGGATCATGTGACACTCGAATGACCGGAGGGATGTCAATTTGAGTGGGAGTTGAACCCCATTCTTGCAATTGCTCAGGATACCCTCTTTTAGCTGCTAGGTCTATTTCTTAGTTCAAGATCCCTCTTACTAACTGGAATAAAATAATTTTAAGTAATATGATTAACTAAACTCATTATCTTGAACAATAGTCTAAGTTGTCTTTGCAAAATTTATGTTGTAGATCAATGGCTCGCGCAGTAGCACCCCTGAATTTTAATGCGTTCCTAGAGAAAGCTAAGTTGAAAGATGATGGAAGTAACTTTGTGGACTGGGCCCGTAATCTAAGGATTATCCTTACGGCTTCCCAAAAGGCTTATGTCCTTGATGCACCGCTTGGTGAACCACCCGCTCCAGTAGAGTCTGCAGACGTTGCGAACGCCTGGCAGGCACGTTCTGATGATTACTCAATGGTTCAATGTGCAATGTTGTATGGCTTAGAACCAGGACTTCAAAGACGTTTTGAACGTCATGGAGCATATGATATGTTCCAGGAGTTGAAGTTTATCTTTCAGAAGAATGCCCGGATCGAGAGGTATGAGACCTCCGATAAGTTCTATGCTTGCAAGATGGAGGAGAACGGGTCTATCAGTGAACACATACTCAGAATGTCTGGGTATTCCACCCGTCTGGCTGAATTGGGGATGCCCCTTCCGCCAGAGGCGATCACTGACAGAGTTCTTCAATCACTGCCACCTAGCTACAAGAGCTTCGTGTTGAACTATAACATGCACGGGATGAACAAGTCAGTCGCCGAGCTGTTTGCGATGTTGAAAGACGCTGAGTCTGAAATTCAGAAGGAGCATCAAGTGTTGATGGTCAATAAAACCACTAGTTTCAAGAAGAATGGCAAGGGTAAGAAGGGTAACTCCAAGAAGAGTGGCAAAGCAGTTGCCCCTCCCGTGAAGAAACCCAAGGCTGGACCCAAGCCAGAAACTGAGTGCTTTCATTGCAAGGGAACTGGTCACTGGAAGCGGAACCGCCCCAAGTATCTGTCTGACAAGAAGGCGGCCAACACCAAACAAGGTATATATGATATACATGTTATTGATGTGTACCTTACCAACTCTCGTTGTAGTGCCTGGGTATTTGATACCGGTTCGGTTGGTCACATTTGCAACTCAAAACAAGAACTGCGGAATAGACGGAGGCTGGCAAAGGACGAAGTGACGATGCACGTGGGAAATGGTTCCAAGGTTGATGTGATCGCCGTCGGCACGCTCGCTCTTCGATTACCATCGGGATTAGTGATGAACCTGAATAATTGTTATTTAGTGCCTGCGTTAAGCATGAACATTATATCTGGATCTTGTTTATTGCGAGACGGTTACTCATTTAAATCAAAGAATAATGGTTGTTCTATTTATATGAGTAATATCTTTTATGGTCATGCACCCAATGTGAGGGGTTTATTCTTATTGAATCTCGATAGTGATGATACACATGTTCATAACATTGATGCCAAAAGATGTAGAGTTGATAATGATAGCACCACTTTCTTGTGGCACTGCCGCTTAGGTCATATTGGTGTAAAACGCATGAAGAAGCTCCATGCTGATGGACTTTTGGAGTCACTTGATTTTGAATCACTTGACACATGTGAACCATGCATCATGGGCAAGATGACTAAGACTCCGTTCTCTGGAACAATGGAACGGGCAAGTGACTTATTGGAAATCATACATACTGATGTGTGCGGTCCGATGAGCATTGAGGCGCGCGGTGGATATCATTATTTTCTCACCTTCACTGATGATTTAAGTAGATATGGATATATTTACTTAATGAAACACAAGTCTGAAACGTTTGAAAAGTTCAAGCAATTTCAGAGTGAAGTTGAGAATCATCGTAACAAGAAGATCAAATTCCTGCGATCTGATCGAGGAGGAGAATATCTGAGTTATGAGTTTGGCAGTCACTTAAGACAATGTGGAATTGTTTCACAATTGACACCGCCTGGAACACCACAGCGTAATGGTGTGTCCGAACGTCGTAATCGAACCTTATTGGATATGGTGCGATCTATGATGTCTCTTGCCGATTTGCCACTATCGTTTTGGGGCTATGCATTAGAGACATCTGCATTCACTTTAAATAGGGCACCATCGAAATCCTTTGAGACGACGCCATATGAACTATGGTTTGGCAAGAAGCCAAAGTTGTCGTTTCTTAAAGTTTGGGGATGTGATGCTTATGTCAAAAAGCTTCAGCCTGAAAAGCTGGAACCCAAAGCGGAGAAATGCGTCTTCATAGGATACCCAAAAGAGACAGTTGGGTATACCTTCTATCTCAGATCCGAAGGCAAAGTGTTTGTCGCTAAAAACGGAACATTTCTTGAGAAAGAGTTTCTCTCAAAAGAATTGAGTGGGAGGAAAATAGAACTTGATGAGGTTGTTGAACCTTTACTTCAACCAGAGAGTAGCGCAGCGCAGAAAGATGTTTCTGTAGAGCCTACATCGGTTGAAGAGGAAGTTAATGATGATGATCATGAAGCTTTGGATCAAGTTGCTATCGAACCTCGTAGGTCGACAAGGATGCGTGCTGCTCCTGAGTGGTACGGCAACCCTGTCTTAGAGGTCATGTTGTTGGACAACGATGAACCTACGAGCTATGGAGAAGCGATGATGGGCCCGGATTCCGAGAAATGGTTAGAGGCCATGAAATCCGAGATGGGATCCATGTATGAAAACAAAGTATGGGCTTTGGAAGTATTACCTGAAGGGCGAAAGGCCATTCAGAACAAATGGATCTTTAAGAGGAAGACGAACGCAGACGGTAATGTCACCGTCTATAAAGCTCGACTTGTGGCAAAGGTTTTTTCACAAGTTCAAGGAGTTGACTACGATGAGACCTTCTCACCCGTAGCGATGCTTAAGTCCTTCAGAATCATGTTAGCAATAGCTGCCTTTTTCGATTATGAAATTTGGCAGATGGATGTCAAAACAACGTTCCTTAATGGTTTCCTTAAGGAAGAGTTGTATATGATGCAACCGGAAGGTTTTGTCGATCCAGAGAATGCTAACAAAGTTTGCAAACTCCAGCGATCCATTTATGGACTGGTGCAAGCATCTCGGAGTTGGAATCTTCGCTTTGATGAGGTGATCAAAGCGTTCGGGTTTATACAAGTTTACGGAGAAGCTTGTATTTACAGGAAAGTGAGTGGGAGCTCTATAGCGCTTCTAATATTATATGTGGATGACATATTGCTGATTGGAAACAATATAGAAACGTTGGAAAGCGTGAAGGAATATTTGAACAAGAGTTTTTCAATGAAGGACCTAGGAGAAGTCGCTTTCATATTAGGCATCAAGATCTATAGAGATAGATCGAGACGCTTAATAGGACTTTCACAGAGCACATACCTTGACAAAGTTTTGAAGAAGTTCAAAATGGATCAGGCCAAGAAGGGGTTCTTGCCTGTATTGCAAGGTGTGAAGTTGAGTAAGACTCAATGCCCAGTGACTGCAGAAGATAGAGAAAAGATGAGTGTCGTCCCCTATGCTTCAGCCATAGGCTATATCATGTATGCAATGCTGTGCACAAGACCCGATGTCAGCCTTGCCATAAGTATGGACGGAAGGTTTCAAAGTGATCCAGGAATGGAACACTGGACGGCGGTCAAGAATATCCTTAAGTACCTGAAAAGGACTAAGGACATGTTTCTAGTTTATGGAGGTGATCAAGAGCTCGTTGTAGAGGGTTACGTCGATGCAAGCTTTGACATTGATCCGGATGACTCTAAGTCTCAAACCGGATACGTATTTATTCTTAATGGGGGTGCGGTAAGCTGGTGCAGTTCCAAGCAGAGCGTGGTAGCTGATTCTACATGTAAAGCGGAGTACATCGCTGCCTCGGAGGCGGCGAAGGAAGGTGTCTGGATGAAGGAGTTCATGACAGATCTTGGAGTAGTGCCCAGTGCACTAAACCCAATGACTCTGTTCTGTGACAACACTGGTGCCATTGCTCTAGCCAAGGAACCAAGGTTTCACAAGAGGACCAGACACATAAAGTGACGTTTCAATTCCATCCGGGATTACATCAAGGAGGAGGACTTAAATATTTGCAAAGTACACACGGATCTGAATGTCGCAGATCCGATGACTAAACCTCTTCCAAGGGCTAAACATGATCAACACCAGAACTGCATGGGTGTTAGATTCATTACAATGTAAATCACATAGTGATGTGAGCTAGATTATTGACTCTAGTGCAAGTGGGAGACTGTTGGAAATATGCCCTAGAGGTAATAATAAAGTGATTATTATTATATTTCCTTGTTCATGATAATCGTTTATTATCCATGCTATAATTGTATTGATTGGAAACTCAATTGCATGTGTGGATACATAGACAACACTGTGTCCCTAGTATGCCTCTAGTAGACTAGCTTGTTGATCAAAGATGGTCAAGGTTTCCTAGCCATAGACATGAGATGTCATTTGATAACGGGATCACATCATTAGGAGAATGATGTGATGGACAAGACCCAAACTATGAACATAGCATATGATCGTGTCAGTTTATTGCAATTGTTTTCTGCATGTCAAGTATCTATTCCTATGACCATGAGATCATGCAACTCACTGACACCGGAGGAATACCTTGTGTGTATCAAACGTCACAACGTAACTGGGTGACTATAAAGATGCTCTACAGGTATCTCCGAAGGTGTCTGCTGAGCTGGCATGGATCGAGACTGGGATTTGTTACTCCGTATGACGGAGAGGTATCTCAGGGCCCACTCGGTAATTCAACATCACAATAAGCCTTGCAAGCAATGTGACTAAAGTGTTAGCCACGGGATCTTGTATTACGGAACGAGTAAAGAGACTTGCCAGTAACGAGATTGAACTAGGTATAGAGATACCGACGATCGAATCTCGGGCAAGTAACATACCGAAGAACAAAGGGAACAACGTACGAGATTAACTGAATCCTTGACATAGAGGTTCAACCGATAAAGATCTTCGTAGAATATGTAGGAGCCAATATGGACATCCAGGTCCCGCTATTGTTTATTGACTGTAGAGGTGTCTCGGTCATGTCTACATAGTTTTCGAACCCGCAGGGTCTGCACACTTAATGTTCGGTGACGTTTCGGTAGTATTGTGTTATGCATGGTGGCGACCGAAGGTTGTTCGGAGTCCCCGATGAGATCCCGGACGTCACGAGGAGCTCCGGAATGGTCCGGAGGTAAAGATTGATATATAGGAAGTCCCGTTTTGGTCACCGGAAAAGTTTCGGGTATTTCCGATAGTGTACCGGGAGTGCCGGAGGGCCATCGGGAGGGGCCACCCACGCCGGGAGGCCACATGGGCCTAAGGTGTGGTGCACCAGCTCTTAGTGGGCTGGACAAACCAGCCCCACAAGGCCCATGCGGCTAGGAAGGTGGGAAAGGAAAAAACCCCAAAGAGAGGGAAGGATTCCAAGTAGGATTGGAATCCTACTTGGAGTAGGATTGGTGGAAGCCTCCACCTTCTCCACTTCGGTCGACCCCTAGGGAAGCCCTAGGGCGGCTGCCTCCTCTCCTCCCTCCTATATATACTAGAGGAATAGAGCCCCCAAAGACACAAGTCCACGTGCTAGTTCTCTATTTCCTAGTTCCTCCACCAAATAGATTCCGACGGTGCTTAGGCGAAGCCCTGCCGGAATAGTTCCACCACCGCCGTCGCGCTGCCAGAGAACTCATCTACCTCTCCGCTCCCTCTTGCTGGATCAAGAAGGCAGAGATCGTCATCGAGCTGTACGTGTGCTGAACGCGGAGGTGCCGTCCGTTCGGCGCTAGATCGTGATTGGATCGCGGAACGGCTAGCGATTTGGATCGCGAAGACGTTCGACTACATCAACCGCGTACGCTTCCCTCTTAGCGATCTACAAGGGTATGTAGATCCACTCTCCCTCTCGTAGATGCTCATCACCATGGATAGATCTTGCGTGTGCGTAGGAATTTTTTTTTTCCCATGCAACGTTCCCCAACAAGAATGGCATGTCATACTGAATCCTACATGATTAGAAAACCACGTGAATTTGAATCAAAAGAGTGTTTGATGCCATAAGAAAAACAAAGCAGTTATATAGAGAGGCTTGAGTGGATGGAAATTTCCTTTAAAATAACATGCAAATCAATCCCTGTAAATTTTTCCTAAGTATTTGCATTCCAGTGAATCAAGTGATGTATGTAGACAAATAATCTAAGGATCTAGATCTTCCAAAATTTCTATGAAACTCCTTTAAAGCAACCCTAAATAGGGCGCTCTTACTGCTACTATTCATTGCATTGAGAGTAAAAGAGTCAATGTGAAAAAGAGAGGGTAAAGCGCATGAGTGAGCAAGTGATAGAGAGAGTTGATGTTAACGCAGAGAATAGACGGTCGGTATATATGGAGAATAATATGGTTTTTACAATTGTTTTAAACACTTGTATAATCTTCTACTATTCGGTTTCTAAAATCATCTACTCCCACAATCAATATTACTTACTAGAAGGACTGAACGTGCTTTGCTGCGCCGTTAGATTAAAAAAAACCTAATCACTCTGTTTCAAAATACAATGTGTATTACTTTTTAAAAATGTCAAACCTTTTAAATTTGATTAAATTTATAGATAAATATATCGAAATCCATAATATCAAATTGTTGTGATTAGATTCATCGTTAAATGAATTTTCATATTTTTTATTTAATATTGTAGATGTTGATATTTTTGCTCTTAACTTGGTCAAAGTTGAAGAATTTGATTTTCCAAAAAACTAATACCCCTTATATTTTGAAACTAATTGAATATTTCATTTGATGTGTGGGGGAGATGACATAGTGTGTTTTATTTTTATTTATAATTCAGTAATTTGATGGGCTTTTCGTGATGTGATTCTATATTATATGCTAACCAACCTTATATGTGTGGGAAAATTTCCACGTCGACGGTGACATGGGCGTGATTGATATGTTTTTGTAGGTCGGTTGTTGTTTGATTTGAAAAACTGTTGGTTCGATCAAAATCATAAACCAAACCCATTAGGAAGTATAATATATTTGTCTAAAGAATTGAACGAGAGAGTTTTGATAAATTGTTGACCCGGTCAAAATCTGATGACCCGATTTTAATTGAAGTCTTGAAGACCTCAATTGAATGCGGACTCTTTAAAACTTAGGAGTATAGTGTTATAGATGTATAAATAAAATAATTAAATGAGAGCTTTGAGAATTTGTTAACCAGGTCAAAATCGGGTATCATAATGTCAGTTGGAGACCTCAATTGAATGTGGGCTCTCCAATTCTAGGAAGATTAGTGTTATACTCCCTCTGTCCCATAATATAAGAACATTTTTTTAAACTAAAACAGATTGAAAAACGTTCTTATATTACGGGACGGAGGGAGTAATATATTACTCGAATGGATACTCTAACACTAAAATACATTTAGATAAAATCAGTTGAGCAACAAGTAATATGGATCGGGGGTATGTATAATCCCTCCATTCTAATGAATAAGACACGTGCTTTTAAAAATCCAACTTTAAAACCATAAACAAGGTCAATAATACATATTTTTGTGACCTAAAGATTATAACCACCGAAAACTTCTTTTCAATACGAATTTAACGGGATAAATTTTATCACATACGATCACATTTGGTCGGTCTAATTTACGATCAAAGTTGACTTTGAGATGCGTGCACGCCTTATTCATTAATATGAAGGAATTATATTCATTTAAATACAAAAATTTATTTCGGTCCCGGGCCGGGCGTGGCATTTTCAGGTAGGGCCTTTCCAAGCCCGGCCCGGGGTCGGCCCAGGGGTATAACCGGAATAGTTCCCCTGCCCAAGGCCTTCACTGCGAAAACGAGTTTTCCCACGCCAGTCGTGACAAAAACAGCGCGAAGCAGCCGCTTTCCCCCCCTCTCTCTCTCCTTCCTTCCGTTCCGACATCTCACAGGTCACACAGCCCACCACCCCCTAACCCCACCTCAAATTACACTTCCGCCCCCGCCTCGCCGCGACCGACGAGCGCCTAGCAGGGAGCCCCCTAGGGTTTGTCTGTGCCGCCCGTCCCCTCCCCGTCTCGCCGGCGGCGATGGCGTCGGAGTCCGCCGCGGCGGCAGCATCGGCTTCGTCCCCGGCGGCGCGGGCCGGGGGCGGGAAGGACGACGAGCTGGCCGATCTGGTGCGGCGCATCGTCGACGTCCTCTCCCGCTACTCCGATCGCCTCCCCTTCGACCTCGACCGCCAGGTTTCCGCCCGGATCTGTGGCCTCGGTCCCCTCCCGTGAACTGACGATGCCTGAATGATCTGTCGGTAGTGCTACCTCGTAGCTGAGGAATTCCTTTTTGTTGGTGGCCTGGCCTTGAAAGCTGCCTCCTCCCTATTTGGGGAAAGGCTATTCTTTAGCTGTGTATCTGCTGCGCGTTCTGCTGCGTAGGTTGCGAAGCATCGATTCAGTAATCTGTTGTTAGCTGCTGCGCAAGCTTCGGGCATGTACCAGGTGAACATCCGGGTGGGGTTTGGCAGCCGTTCACTGTTCACTGTAAAGCATGGCTCCTATTTTTGCAGGGTAATGTGGGATCGGTTTCGGCAAAAGGTCAGGGGATTGTTGTGGTCCTTGTGATTTTGATGTCTCCTTGGCTGAAAGAATCAGTTAGTGCTGCTATATAGGATTGCTGGTTAGTCAGAAAGATGCAAACCTTCGGATGGATACTATGTGGTTCGAGAGATGATATGTATGCCGCTGTGGGTGGATAGTGATGTTTTTTTTTTTTTTGCTATTCCTAGAATTTGGTTTATATTAAGGTCAGACTCCCAAATGGCAAATATTCTGTACTTAATAGAATATGATGTCCTAGATCAATAGAGCATACCTATTTAACCCCTTGCATTCCGGCCAGAATTACCTGATCATTGTGCTTCAGAACCAAAATAGCATGCAGCAGCTTGCATTCTGTACTGGCCACAATTCTGGCAATTCCAGCCAGGACACTGCAATAGCAAAGCGGCCAATAATTAGCAACAAACAGTTTTTTACTAGGAAAAGCTGATTAGCTTGATGTTTTGCTCTTTTCCCATTCATAGTGAAGGTGCAGATTAGGTAGAAACAGCGCGCAAAAGAACGCAAAAATGGACAAGTTTTTAGCCTACAGGACGGGAGCTGCCATTAGATAGAAATCTCTAGGAGAGGAGCGGGTGCACCGGAGCATACCTTGATGCTGAGCCTGAGAGGGGAAGGAGTCAAGGATCCCACCGCCGGCGAGCTACTGCTGGAGCCTAAGGGGGACCGGAGGTAGGGAGCACGGCGGTGACTTGCTTCTGGAGCCTGAGAGGGGGAAGAGGCGAGGACCCCACCACCGGCATGCCGCGGCGAGCTATTGGCCTGCTATTGGAATCTGAGAAGGGGAGGATGCGGGGAGCACAACGCCATCTTGCGGCCAGTGCGATGCTGCTAGAGCCTGAGAGGAGGAGGCGAGTGGCCCACCGCCGGCTTGTCGCCTGTTTGCCTGCTAGATCTGGTGGCGCCGCCAATAGTAGGTACAGCAGGGAGGAAGAGGACTGGGAGTGGAGGCTGGACATAAGGGATGGGGACAGGCTAGGGTTAGGATATGCCCCTTACTCGGTTTTTGCTGGGCCGGGCTGGGCCGTACAAGAAAGGATCAGGAAGCTTCTGAAATGTATCTAAATTAAGATAATTTATTATTGCCATACTCACCGATGCTCCGCTGATACATATTGGGAATGTATCCTTATCAGATACGGTATTTGAACGGACACGCTGGTTGCTGCCGGGCATATCGGTGCCACAGAACGAGGTCGTACTATTGTCCTGAGGTTCTACTTTACCGAGAGCCAGTATACATGGAGTATTTGACCTGGTGCTTTGTAGGCATGTTGCACTTGCATGCATAGCCTGCCGTTCTCTTTTTTTAAACAATGCTAGGCCTTGCTACTATTCACCCTTTCATCCTTTTTTCCACGTTTTCTCGTTCTTTTAATTATATGTCTGGAGTCTATAAATTAAATACACATTAATTAATTTGTCTCAAACGAAACGTAATGCTCTGGTAACGAGACGTTCCGTTTCAAACACCGAAGCTAGAATGGCGTTCAGAACGGAATTGAGAATTAATTAATTAAGGAACAAACATAAGTAAGCACTTCATGCAAGACATCAAGGCCTGTGAGGTCCATAATTGCAACTTAACACTGTTTGAACAATGATATGATTCCACAAAGTATAAGTGCTTGGTGCAAACAGTGGACTGATCAGTGCATTGTGTTTTACTTGGCTAGAACAAAAGGATATAGCAAGTTTTGTGGGTTCTCAAGAAGTCCCATGACTTACCATTTTTTATGATATTAGTCCTTGTTGACAGAATTATTGAAGTACTTCTTTCATTTCCTCGTTTAGAAACTTCACTAGCTTACAACACTTGCTGCAATTGCCATCACAAGTTTTGTGGGTTCTCAACTGCCAAGTCCCATGACTTGCCATTTTTATGATATGTTATTTTGAGTCCTTGTTGCCAGAATTATTGAAGTACTTCTTTCATTTCCTCGTTTAGAAACTTTGCTTCTCTAGCTTACCACACTTTCTGCAATTGCCATCACAAGTTTTGTGGGTTCTCAAGTGCTAAGTCCCATGACTTGCCATTTTTATGATATGTTATTTTTGAACCCTTGTTGCCAGAATTATTGAAGTACTTCTTTCATTTCCTTGTTTTTAGAAGCTTCGCTCGCTTACCACACTTGCTGCAATTGCCATCACAATTGTATTTGCCTGGAAACTGTTGAGAGCTCCTCTAGAGCAACCTCGGAGGCCACGGAGACGGGATGCCCCATCATCTAGCAACACAAGCAGTAGATCACAGCCAGGTGCTTTGGCCGGACCGGATGCCTGCTCATCGGCAGATTCAAGAGCACATGAAGCGATCAATCAGCTTTTCCAACCATTAAATGTATTGCTTCCTTTCTTTGTTGATTTATAAAATGATGTTAATGGTTAAATAACCCTTAGGTTGATAGTTGCCTGTTTCTTCTTCAGCTGACTCTTGAGCAGCTTGTCAGGCATAAACTGAGCGAAGGGCGAAGGGTACTACACAAACTACTGCTTTTAGTGTTACAAAATTTCAAGCGTCCTGTTGGACCAAGGCATGTGTTTCACTACTGTGGCAAAAACTATTTCAGGTTACCTGCCGGTTACTTGGTGTGATTTTGGAGGAAACAGCTCCAGAGGAGCTCCAGGTGGGTAGAAATGCTTCAGCAAATTTTGGTATTGACTTCTATTGACTAACTAATGAATTCATGGATGTATGTCTTTCTTCAGAATCATGTCACAGTGAGACCTTCTGTCTTGGAGGTTCTTCTGGAAATTGCAAAAGTTTGTGACGTCTATCTGATGGAGCACGTTCTCGATGATGAAAGTGAGGTAGGTCTAGAAAGAGCTCCTTTGTTCCCTTGTTACTTTATGTTCTGCACCAGTATACTTCCATCATCATATGCATACCAAATAAAGTTTTCATTTCACTACAGCCCATTGTTTTGGAATTTAGAGTTTGCATTATTACAAGTATGTGCTTACATTACCTAGTTTAGTGTTTGGAGCAGACCATTTTAGCTTGACCCTCACACATTCAATTATGATGCAGGAAAAGGTGTTGTCTGCCCTAAGTGAAGCTGGGCTTTTTACCAGTGGCTGTTTGGTGAGAGAGAAGGTAAACTTCATAATAAGGGCTCCTTTGATTCAAAGGAATTCTATAGGGTTTTTGGAGGATTGAGATCCTTAGGAATTTTTCCTATATTCGTCCTTTGATTTATAGGATTGGATCCCATAGGATTTTTTCCTATGGAATCTTTTGTACTACATTTCATAGGAAATCTAACATTCACTTCAACCTCTTTTTACAATTCCTTTGTTTTTCCTATGGCATCAAACACTCCTTGCTAATCCTATAGGGTTCAAATGCACATGCCACTCCAACCCTAAGATCTTGCGGACAGACATTTGTCACTACTTTAGTTTTGGATATATGGAAATAGGTGTTTGAAATATAACTCTTTCCTGAAATCTGTAGGTTCTCTTCTGCAGTACGGAAAATGGCCGCACCTCTTTTGTCCGGCAACTGGAACCTGACTGGCACATTGACTCGAGTCCTGAAATCGTTCACCAGTTATCTGTAAGTCACACATGCACCATTGCAGTATTGCCATTTTCTAGGAACAGGTTTTGATTTCCTATCTCCATCGCAGAGGTTTATCAAGTATCAGCTGCACATTTCGCAACAGCAAACGGAAAGGGTGTCGCCCAATGTTTTCAGCTCTGCAAGCTTGGAACAGTTCTTTGGAGTTCTTGACCAGAGATGACAAAGTGAGGTAGAGCAGGAACTAATATACAGATCTACACGTGCATTTTTTTTATATATAATTGGTTCGATGCATCTTATATATGTTCTATGTATGGTATGAACCTATGATTCTACCTGAAATGCTCTGATCTCTTGAATGTGCAAAAATTGCAGGTTAAACTCAAGCGAGCCGTGGCACAGAGAGAGAGAGCTCAGAGGAACATCATTGTTCAATTTATTTTCTTGATGAATGGTGCAATTCGTTTATCTTGTATTGTGTGTAAAAGTCTTGTTGTGGCTAGTACTAAACTTGTTCTGCAATGCCCCATAAGCTATGAATAGAAAGATAGCACCTGTAGATTCATGTACCAACATTGTCCCTGTATAACCAAAGTAAACAGCTGTCAAGATGATATGTATTTTCAAAAAGACCAACGCTAGGGCTCCGCAAAGATAGATGGTATTGAGGCCACCCCTCGGCCTCCACAGTTCTGAGGCCTGGGCTACACGTAGCCTTTCTATTGACCAATTTTTATTTATTTCGGTGCCTCGAAAGGATCTAATATAAAATGTATATATATGTGTGTGTGGTGTGTAAAACAAATACATAGATCAAAATTACCTTTTTAACCACTATTTGTCTTTTTGTGGCCTATACAAAATAACATGTCATTTAATACTATTTTTTTTATATAGAAACACATTTTTTAAAAATGATATGAACATGTAATATGTTTTATCGAACATATGAAAAGTTATAAAAAACATGTTTTTTTACACAGTACAAACGGAGATGCCCATATATATGCACATACACTCGTCCTTACGAATGCATTCATGTGCACCTTACCTATGAGTAACGATTATCCTTAGAAAAATAAGTTTTTCGAGATACTGAGTCGCCTTGTTGTCGACGGAAACGTCTTCTCTCATTAAATGAACATCGCCGAAAAGTCTTAAATAAATCCAGAAAATTAAGTTTTTTTAGATACTGAGTCGCCTTGTAATCGACGAAAACGTCTCCTCTCATTAAATGAACATCGTCGAAAAGTCTTAAATAAATCCAGAAAAATGTCAACACCAGGACTTAAATCCTGATAGACTGGTTCCAGCCCAAGTAATCTAACCATCTATACTCACTTTGCATAAGCTTGATGAGTTGAATCGTTCAATATGATGTGGTTGAAACATTGAATGTATATATAAGGATCCTCTTCCTGTGAACATTGTATGCATATGCGAACTAATATGTGGTTGAATGATTAGAGGGACAATGGTATCCCAAGCGCAGCCGGGTTCAAATCCTGGTGCTCGCATTATTCTTAGATTTATTTCAAAATTTCCGGCGATGCGCATTCAGTGGGAGGAGACGTTTCCGTCGATGACGAGGCGCCTACGATGACTTCGTAAATCTCAAAATGATATGCCGACTCAGTCTCTCGGAGGTGCTAATAAGGATATGGTGTGCGTGTGTGTTTATAAGGGTGAGTGTATGCACGTATATATGAGCGCTTGCGTTTGTAATGTGTTTGAAAAAACATTTTATGCATATAGGGTAACATAAAAAAATAGTATGTCACGTTATATGCATACAATGTTTTTGTATCCATACCTGATGCGTGTATCCATGGGGCAAAGATACCCACCGGGTTTGGGCACAGGCCTTTCTGTGCCGGCGAAATCGTTGGGCGAGCAACAATACTCAATTGTTCTATGGGCATAGGGATGCAGAGCGGCGTCCGTTCCGCCCGGTTTCATTATAGTATAAGTAGACCAGGTTATGTATAACTTTCTCATATTCAGATCTAGCTTAGTTTGAACTCTTTTTCTATTTAGGACATCTCTAACGTTGACCTTTAAGAGCAACTCCAACGCGCCGACCCAAACGGACGGCGCTTTTGTCCGCTTTTTGGGTCGGCCGCCCGCTCGGTGTCCGTCCTGTTTGAGATTTGGGTCGGCAGTGCGCCCAACGCGCCGACCCATATATGCCGGCGTGGCCGGCTGACCGTCCTTTTTCAACATATAGCACAAATTTTGCATTGTTTCACGCACAAAATTTGCATTATTCCACAACCAAATAAATAGCATAGTTTCAACCAAATAACAAATATCATAGTTTTACAAGCCGAATAAAAATAAAACAGTCTCACATAGTTTTGCAAGCCGAATAAAAAACATACATCTATTGGTTGCCAACATGAGCCCACATATGCTCAACCAAATCATTTTGCAGTTGCGTGTGAGTTTCCCAATCACGCATGTCATAATGAAATTGGGTGAACTGTTCAAACGTTGCCGCTCCTCCATGCTTAGGCACAACATTCTCACCTTGAAACTGAAACCCTTGATCGTAGAGACATTTCGGGCGCTCATCTTCTATGATCATATTGTGCATCATCACACAAGCAGTCATCACCTCCCACATTTTCTTCGTGCTCCAAGTCTTAGCAGGATACCGAACGATGCCCCATCGAGATTGCAAAACACCAAAGGCACGCTCGACGTCCTTCCTAGCACTCTCTTGCTCTTGGGCAAATCTTTTCCTCTTCTCTCCGACAGGGTTGGGGATTGTCTTCACAATAGTGGTCCACTGAGGATAGATACCGTCACCCAGTTAGTATCCTTTGTCGTAGTTGTGGCCATTGATGGTAAAATTAACAGGTGGGCTGTTACCTTTGGCAAGCCTAGCAAACACCGGCGAGCGCTGAAGCACGTTGATATCATTGTGTGATCCGGCCATGCCAAAGAAAGAGTGCCAGATCCAGAGATCTTGAGATGCCACGGCCTCAAGTATGTCAGTGCAAGCCCTGACATGGCCCTTGTACTGCCCTTGCCAAGCAGAAGGGCAGTTCTTCCACTCCCAGTGCATGCAGTCTATGCTGCCAAGCATCCCTGGGAAGCCCCTGCCGGCATTCATCGCTAGCAACCCTGCTGTATCAGCAACAGTTGGCTCTCTCAAGTACTCAGGGCCAAACACAGCAATAACAACCTTGCAAAACTTATACAGGGAGTCTAGCATGTAGACTCGCTCATACGGACGTACTCGTCAATGAGATCACCGGGCACTCCGTATGCAAGCATTCAGATGGCTGCAACGCATTTCTGATAAGAGGAGAAGCCAATCTTTCCAACGTCATCCTCTTTGCACTCGAAATAGTCATCGTAGCCGACCACCCCCTCTCTAATACGGTTGAAAAGTTGCCTACTCATACGAAAACGAACGGCGGAATTTCTGATGTTTGAACAACGGGTTCGTTGTGTCAAAGTAGTCTTTCCAAAGAAGGAAATGCCCGCTCTCTCGGTTGCGATTCAACGCCGGAAGGTGCCCCGGAATGGAGCCACGGAACAACGACCGCTGGCTATTGAGGTGGTGATGGACCAACACGGTAGCCAAGATCTCCTCCTCATCATCGGACGAGGAATCGTCGGAGTCGCAAAGGAAATTGTGAAAAAAGAACTCGTCAGCGGAGTCCATTTTGTACCTTGGCAAACTGTCGAACAGCTTGCGCGCGTCGACGAAGGAGCCGGCCGACGAAGGTAATAGTGCCGCCCTCGGGCCAGCGTGTCGGCGTCCGACGAAGGATATGGCCGGGGCGGAGGGGCGGCGAGGCGGATTCTTGGTCGCGGTCGTGGGGAGTGGGGGTGGGAAGCTTTCGGTTCCCCGGCGACAAGACGGCGGTGGCGGGCGGCGTGGGAGGTGGCGGCGTTGCAAGGAGGGGATGTTGCGGCACCGACAGCTGGCAGGGACACCGGAAAAATGGGCGTCGGCGTCGGCGACGAAGGAGGCGGTCGAGGGTTTGCTGTTGGAATGGGAGAGGATGGCCAATGTGCCACCGACCAGCGGGCCAGAGGGGGGAGTAGGCGAGCGGGCGCGCGCGTCCGTCTCGTGTCCGCGCCGACGCAAATTCGGCTCAAAAATGGGCCGGGAATGGGTCGGCAGGCGGACGAAAAGCGGACGCGTGTCCGTTTGGGTCGGCGTGTTGGGCTGACTTTTCTGTCCGCGCCGACCGAAACGGACGTGCGCGGACGAAATGGGGCGGCGCGTTGGAGTTGCTCTAAATCGTCCTCGTACGTTCGAATCTGTTGTGCCATTTAACATGGACTGTATTGGTCCACCAAGCGGTCTAGACGTATTTTTTCTCGCAAAGTGGAAGCAAAATGGTGGAGCTTTGCGAGGGTTCAGACATCACCCACATAGGACTCTGACACCCCAGCCCACAAAATCCTCCCTCTCGGTCCCATTTTCTTCCATTTCACCCTTTCTCCTTACTTGCTTTGCATCTGCACCCTCCTTCGATGCCACAAATGTACCTCTCCGGCCGGCACACATGCATTGCCGGACCTCTGCAACCAACACCAACCCGTCCGCTCGCCTTTCACGACGGCGTCGCCCACCCAGGACTCGTCCACAGGCAGGTACACTCTGCCCCCTATCGACGTCGTCCATAGCACACACCATGCCTAGTAGGTGTTCGGTCAAATGCCACTGAGCTTATTTTCGAACGCCATGTCGTTTTTTAGAGTAAGAAGGATGGTGGAGTACTCACCATGGAGGATGAGTTGTTGTGCGATGCGTGGTTGGCCGTATCCGTGGATTTGGAAGGCAGGAGCAGAAGGGGGACTTTCCGGCAACAAGTGCATGAATCGTTTCACACACGAAAGCACATCCTACAACATGCACATCACCCATGATCGCAATGTGAGGTCGTTATCGTATCGATGATACGCCATCCAGTCCTCCGTCACCAAATTTTGTGGCGCACTTGATATGCCAGAGGCAAGGTGACCATTGCACGCGACAGAGAAGGAGATCATAAGTTTTGCTCTTTTCTTTTTTTGCTTAACTTGTTGATTGATTCATTCATTCATTAAATGTTACTATTCACGTATAGCCCGCACGTGCTGCCGTGATGTACCACATGATAGAGGGACAACCATTTATGCGCATGCATTCTTGGATGAAGCTCAAGGGGCAATATGTGTGAGATGACATGATCCGTGCATGAAAAACTTGTTGAACATCCGGTTATTCTCGTTGAATTTAAATTATTGTTGTACTAGACTTATTTGCATGCTACATATAAATGATTTGTGCTATTTTCTATCCGAACTTTGATGAAATCCATCGTGTTTGCAAGAATTTTATCCGGTTAGTTGAAACAATGGTTAAAATGTATGCAGACAACATTGGATGGCTAGCTCCCGCATCCGTGTCCGCGAACAGATACCGACACAAATTTACGAGTCAACATTGTAGATGCCCTTATACGGGATGAGGGACCCCCGCTTGCATCCCTGTATGGGCATGTCCGCCTAGAACCCGACACATTGTAGTTCTTGGTCACAATAATAAACTACTTTTAAAGATGAGTTGGCATGCAATTATTGCTCTAGTTGTTTTATCATGCTTTGATTTTCAAAACAAAATTGCCTTAAGAGATCACAAGTAGAAAACAGGGCATCAGTCCCGGTTCCAGAGGGCATTTAGTCCCGGTTCTGCAACTGGGACTAAACAATCGGGACAAAAGGCCCCAACTTTTAATCCCGGTTGGGTTACGAACCGGCACTAAAGGAGCTCCACGTGGCCGCTGTGGGCGCCCAGGCAGGAGGACCTCTAGTCCCGGTTGGTAACACCGACCGAGACTAGAAGGCAGCCACGCGTCAGCACCTGCCAGGCGCTGGTTTTTTTTTGAAAGGAGGGGTTTAGGGGTTTTGGAGGGTTTAGGGGTTTCATATTGTGTTTCCCTTTTCTTTTTGTGTTTACCATTCAATTCTTTTACATTTAGGGTTTTCATTTTTATTTTATGCTTTTCATTTAACTCGACGCTAGCTACTACATATAGCAATGAAGGAACCATTACACAACATTGTCATGATCAATATATAGAGAGAAGTGACCTCTCTTTCTCCGTGCTTGGTCGAACAACAAGTTTTCGTATATCTATTCGATGCTACTACATATAATACACGTTCATGCATATATACAATATAACGATCGTACGATCCCTAATATCTAATTACCAAAATCGCATTGCAAATCCCGATGGTATTCTCTGTCTGTAGGTATGACATGCTCAAGAAAGAATCCCGCCAATTCCTCTTGAATTGCTCATATGCGATCAGTTGGTAGGAGTTCGTCCCGCTTCCACCAGATCTAATTTAAAGAAGGGTGTCAATATATATATATATATATATATATATATATATATATATATATATATATATATATATATATATATATATATGAATGAAACTCAACACAATTGATGGTAATAAAAAAAATGTGAATATTGTTTACGTACTTCAAATTGTTCTGAAGATGTGTCCCGCTCAGAGGTCGAGTGGCGAATGAACTCGCAAACGTAGTATCCACATAAATTATTCCCGGGTGCCTGCCATAAGCACTTTACGAAAATAGAGTTCAATCAAAATGATAATCAAGCATGATAATGGTATTGAAACTAGAATCAATGAGAGATGCGCGGAACTAGCTAGTAGTACTTACTTTGGGGTGTGAAAATTGCAGCTCCTTTTTCCATTCACCCCTAACCTGGTTGGTGAACTTTTTCCAAACCCTGCCCGGCAAAGAAAATGATTACTTGATATCCGGAAATGAACGAAAGTTGCCGATATGGTGCGGTAATGATTGAACTTACTTCTGGAGCATTTGACTCATGTCAGCCCACTCCTTAGGCTCTTTACGTCTTGAGTCCATGACAATTACTCGTCCCTCGTCAAGCTGAATGGCTAGCAGAATAAAGTGGAACCTACGCACGCATAACTCATCAATTACACTTAACCTCGAGTAAGCGAAACAGAATGTGCACAAGACAGTAACACTCACTGGAAGTTGTAAGGAAATAGTATTTCCCTTATGTTTTTTGTCCAAGTAACGTCTTTAGCAAGTTTTTCTCTGTATCATCGGGGCTTTTTTTTACCGTGTATTCATTTACGGTATTTGGGTCAATGAACCCAATGTCATAGATTTGTCGTTTTTTGCATTCGAGGATCTTCAATCTGCATAATATAGTGTGAGGATAGTTATACATGCAATGAACGAGCTGAGCTACAGACTTAATTACAGAAAAAAAAATACTTACAGACAATAGCAACTGATGATAGTTTTGTCGAGGACGTCTTGATTGTATAACTGAAAAAATTCTTCAAATTCAATGTACAACGCGTGGACTCCATTGAAGTAGTGCTCATCTTTAATTCCCACGAAGATACTGTCGGTCCCGTCGCAGGCTTTCAAGTACCAGGCATGCAATTTTTGCATCATCGTTGGTAGACGCAGGAGCTGCTCATGTCTGACGAGAGGCTTCCCGTGCTCGTATCTTAAGGCTGCTACTACCTCAGCCTTTTCGAACTGTACCTCATCGCCTAAGTAATCACCAAGAGTGTAACCAGGATGAGCGGCCGCTAACCCCGCCGGATCATTAGCGATATTGGCAAACACCTTGAGCGGGGGGGGGGGGGCACGATTGTTTTTCCTGTTCGCTGAGCTGGGGAATTGTTTTCCCACTTCTTGCAACACTGCTACTTCCCGACCGGTTCACGTCATCAAATGTCTTTACAATACAACGGTCATAGTGTGATAGCGGCGGAGGCGGTGGTGGTCGCTTAAGGGCATCCAGACAGCGCTTCGCTTTTACCGGATCTATTTTCTCCTTTGGATCTGGACGTTTCGGTGCAAGCTGGCGTTTCACATCGGCATCCACAATCTTGTTGTTTTCCTCCTCAGCCATGTCGTATGGTAACTTGGCAGGAGCCTTCTTGACGCTTGGACCTGCTCTGGATTTCTTCGTTGTTGTACTGCTAGCTGCCGAAGCGGCGGCGGATCTCTTCCGTCGTTCCTGATGCGGCGGAGGAGGCGGAGTCCGCTGACGCGGCGGAGACATCTGAGGCGGCAGAGGATTCTGCTGAGGGGCCTCCTCCGGCGGAGTCCGCTGAGGCGGCGGAGACAGCTGAGGCGGCGGAGACGACTGAGGCAGCGGAGATAGAGCTGGACTGTGAGGAGTATGCTGAGGGGCCTCCTTCAGCTGAGTCTGCTAACGCGGCATCCATTGTGGAAGCACGATGTTTTCCTTTTTCCATAGAATGGTAGTCCTTACGGCATTTACCAGACGAGTCTCCCCTTCACCTGTAGGGTACTCAAGGTCCAGCCCCTCGAATCCGTTGGTAACTTCATCCACCCCAACAACAGCATAGCCATCTGGAATCGGATTGCAATGGAAACTTCCATCAGGTCTAGGAGGTAAGACATAGCCGACCGCCACCTTCAAGGTTAGGTTCATGCATTTCTCCATTAGCTCACAATGTTCCCTCTCCGTGGTATCATCCACGGGGTAGCGAGGAGTTGTGATATCAGGCCGAACGAGCTCCGTGGAAGCCACACCGCTTTTCCGCTGAGATGGTGGGGTAGCTTCGTGGGCAGTATCGAATGAAGGATCTTCGTGCCGCTGAGATGGTGGGCGGATAGCTCGCTGACTGGTAAGTGTCTCTAGTTTCTTCTCCTGCAACGCTAATCTTTCTTCTACCTTCTGCAGCCGGTCTGCTTCCTCTTTCTTCTTTCTCCGTCGGCTTCTATAACCAGTGCTGTCGGGAAACCCAAGCACCCACGGAACGGAGCCTGATGTGCCTCGTGTTCGTCTAGGGTGTTCAGGATTCCCGAGGGCACGTGACAGCTCGTCCTTCTCTCTGTCGGGATGGAACCTCCCTTCATGCACGACCTTGATTGCTTCCCGAATATGTTCCAGGGGTGTTTGAAGTTGAGCTTTCGTGTAAACACATTTCCCTGTTTCTAGGTGCAAAGTTCCCCCATGCCCGAAGAACCAAGTCCTTGCCCGTTCGGGCCAGTTCCATGTCTCTGGTTCGATATCTTTAGCAAGCAGGTCGTTCTCAGCTTTGTCCCACGTAGTCCGGGCCACCTTGTAGCCACCTGACCCCGTAACATGGTGATACTTCTTCTTTGCAACATTTAGCTTATTTATCTCTGACCTTTTCTTAGCTTTCTCCGATTTCTTGTACGCCACAAATGCGGGCCAGTGATCTTTTATGTTCGCATATTGACCGGTGGCGAAATCTGGAGTCTTGTCTTTCTCGACAAACTGTTCGTTCAATCTTTTCTTCCAGTTCTTGAATTGTTCTGCCATCTTCTTAAGAGCCCACACCTTGACTTTTCGCTGTATAACTGGGTTATTTGGATCCTCCTCTGGTAGTAGGCTGAAATTTATCATGAGCGAGTTCCAAAGCTCATCTTTGCATCTATCGTCGACATAAGAATCTCCGTTTTCCTTCATCTTATTCCATTCTTGGATGCTGATCGGGATGCTATCCCTAACAACAACTCCGCACTGATATATAAATCGTTCTTGGGTCTGCTTGGGAAGAGTCGGTTTGCCATCTGGACCGACTTCTTCGATCGTGAACCTTTCATTCTCGTCCAACCTTTTCTTCAGGACTCGTCTCCTTATAGATGATTGGCTCAATCCAGAGGGCTAAAAGAAGAAAGAAGCCTTAATATATGTACATACAAAACAATTAATGCATCTAGTCAGAAGAGGCTTAATTAATATATATACCTCGTCAGACTTTGCAACAGTTAAGGCTCCAACACCGCAGGAGCCGTCATCTTCTCCCTCCATTCGATCACCGGAGCCGTCATCCTCTCTTCCCTCACCGTCGGAGTTGTTGAGAAACGAAAAGGTGATATCATCACCTCCGTCGCGGATCATATCCCCCAAAATCTCTTCTTGTTCTATGTCTCTGTCGTGTGGATCCATAGTTTCTGCAAATATTACAACATGGCAATATACAACCATGAGAGATAAGCTGTTTTTCAGACTTAATGAAATCTGGGAATGCAAAACAGTAACATTATGATGACAACTTGAGAGCAAGATTGGGGCCTCCTCCGGCGATCATCGAGGACTCCTCCCCCCTCATGTCGACGGTGTACCTTGGCAGCGGGGTTATGTTTATACAACAAATGGACACCTTTTGTCGAACAACGGGGTGATGATCATGGACTAATAGCGCGCTCCAACGTCGACGATCACTCCACGGAGATGCAACACCACAAATCCTGTAATTCCACCGAGTGAAAAAAAATAGGTCACCACAATTTTGTTCTTCAATTTGTTTTAGCAAGATCATCATGATGAAGTAACCACTCATCATACTCTAAAATAATTGGAGGCTTCAAATTCAATAAGTTCGTTTCATAATTGATCACCTGGAGGTATTAGTTATTAGTGAAGACACCCGCTAAGTGAAGGTCCATAATTGAGACAAACTATAATATAACCTATTAAGAACTCGTTTGCTAGCATTTTGCAATTTATTAAGTTTCATGTTGTGCATAATCAATCCTAAAAATGTACAAAAAAGAGTTGTGTGTAACCGTCCAGGTGCACATTTTATAAAACCTACATAGTTGCACACAAATTTCTAAGATAGGATAAACTGTATTTTGCAATCCCTCATCCATTTGAAAGTGCACATTACACCTAATACCAGACATACCTAACCTCATCAAGTATCAAAACGGGGTAGAATACCTCCTGGGAAATTCCTAAGAAAATTGAAATACACGATATCTATTGAGACACTATATAGTTTGTCTATATAGACGATATCTATATCATCAAAGCTACACAGAGAATTCATCAAAGCACAGAAATAATGCAAACCTCAGTGGGGTGATGCCCCTATCGGACCTTGATGGTGGCGACGGTGTACCTTGGCAGCGGTGTCACGACGGTGACCTAGAGTGGTTTGCTCGACGGCGGCGCGCGAGTGGTTTCCTCGCCGCCACCAAGAAGATCTGCGACGGCGACGCGTGAGGACATCGGAGACGCGCGCAGACATCGAGGACGTGGACGTTGAGGGCGGACGTTGAGGGCGCGGAGGGCGTGGGCGCTGCGGGTCATCGGTGAAAATGGGCAGCCTGACGGCGTCGCGATGGAGAGGGCAGCGGCGGCTCTCTGCTCCTCTGTTTCTTCACGAAAATGGTGGTCAATTGGGAAGGGGAGAAGGCAACAGTCATATATGCCAGGGACCTTTAGTCCCGGTTGGAACCACCAACCGGGACTAAATACCCTTTAGACCCGGTTGGTGGCTCCAACCGGGACTAAAGGTTGGCTTTGCGCGCGAACTTTCGCTTACAGCCAAAAAGCTTTTAGTCCCTGTTAGAGCCACCAGCCTGGACTAAAGGGTATTTAGTCCCGGTTGGTGGCACCAACCGGGACTAAAGGGTTGGGTGCGCGCGCGGAGCTGACGCGGGTGGGAGTTTAGTCCCACCTCGCTAGTTGATGAGCACAACGACCAGCTTATAAGCCCCGCTGTGAGAGAGGTGATGGTGTCCTGGACTAGGGGGTACTCACCATGTCGTCTCCCGACCAGTGGGTCGGGCCGAGGACCCTAGTGCGGTTCACTAATGGGCCAGCTCGAACAACCCATGATGCATACGAGGAAGATTCCACAAGACTTGATGATCAAGACAAGGACTCCTCTCCACCGACGTAGCCGACTAGGACTCTTGTTATCCTAGGCCTCTCGTGTGTTATATAAGCCGAGGCCAGGTTAGTCATTAGAGACAATCAGATCATCAGAGATTACAATCATAACTCTTAGGGTTTAGACCACTACATACGATCTCGAGGTAGATCAACTCTGTACTCGATACCCATCATCAATACAAAACAAAGCAGGACGTAGGGTTTTACCTCCATTAAGAGGGCCCGAACCTGGGTAAATATCGTCTCCCTTGTCTCCTGTTACCCATCGATCAAAGATCCATAGTTCGGTACCCCCTACCCGAGATCTGCCGGTTTTGACACCGACATTGGTGCTTTCATTGAGAGTTCCGCTATGGGATCGACAGAAGGATCGATGGCTTGTCTGCAGATTGGCAGCAGTTTTTTCTGGACATCGAATTTGTGTTCGTCGTCTCCGTTTTCTCGAGCATCGCTTTGACGATTGCTTCGGTGAAATTGTGTGGAATTGTATCCAAAACAACCCTGCAAAATTTCGTCGCGTTCCAATGGAGGAATCTTCGGCAATCTCCGATATACCGGAGCCCTATCGAATCTGGACGGGAATTTGGACGAGTTTGGGGCGAGGTGTCCAGTATCTAGCTTGGACATCCGTTGGAAAATCCCACTGTTCATCGACTGCGGAATTCCTATACCGATGACCCCTCAAAATTTCAGCTCGATCCGACCGTTCAAACTCCGGGAAACGTCAGATGAGTGCATCAATTTTCGGATCTGTTTTCTGCGCGAGAACGAATCCGACCCGAATTCATCTTTTTTCATGAACGGGACATTGGACATCCTTTTTTAAGGAATTTTTTTTCTAGGGTATTGTGTGTTGTTCTCAAACTCGTGCCCATAAAATTTGAGTTTTTTTGAGCCAATCTTCATCGTCGCGCCGGTGTCAAACCGGCCCGACCACGTTGCTCCACGACTATCGATCTGCGTCGACATCGACTCCGCCGTCGCTCCATCGAGCCAACGACAACCACCACATCGGATCATTACCTTGGCAAGCCGACCAAGAGTTCGGCATCGTGAATGAAAAATAATCGTTAAGACAAGGTCGTCACCCCACGGGTTGCATGGGTCGGGTGTGCCGTTGCTTCATCAAGACAGCATTGACCGCGTCACAAATTCCGACCTGCGTCGGCATCGCCGCGCCGTCGCTTCTTCAAGACGACATCCACCATGCCGACCTGCTTCGACACCTTGGCTGACATGAGACTTCGGCAGCACCAGCCGACCTGCTCCGTCACCTCGGCTAGACCGAGGGCTTCACCATCTCTTCATCAACCTGCTCCGGGGACTTCGGCTTCACCAGCCGACCAGCTTCATCATGTTGGCTGGACCAAGGGCTTTTGAACAGTTCTCGGCAACTGGCTTTGTCAATGCAATTCGAAAGAGTCTGTTCTCGCCCCGCGGCAGCAGACGCAAGACGCTCAAGTTACAAGAGATCGGCCAACTTCGACCACTACGAACAATTAGGTGATATTTCTCCTATTAAATTTGTTCGTGTTGTTTTTACTATCAAAGATCTTTGTACTTATAATTTGTACAATTTTGTGCGCAGGTTGTCTGTGCTGAGCCGGTGGACTCTAATCCACATTGACGTCCCTGTGCTGTCAATTCTACGTATGTTGCAGAGAGGCCATATTTATTTTATTATCCATACTCTGCGTAAATTGATCATGTAAAAATATTATTATTATGTCCGGCTTGCACTGTTTTATGTGTGCAGCGCGAATTCGGGTGACCCTGCGAATTCGGATTCTTTCACCTCGCCGCGCCGACGCCCTGTGTCGACATCTGCATTGCGCCAGGCTGCATCTCTTCTAAATAATTTATTTCGCATAAATAATTCTTTAAAGAATTTTTATTTTATTATTATCTTGCTTGTGCTACTTCATGCGTGTAGGTAATCGACTTCGGCTGTGTCACGTCGTCACCTTGGCGTGCCGACATCGTCGTCCCGCCTCCATCAACCAAATCACGTCGTCGACATGGTCGACTGACGTGGGGGCTTCGCCGACATGTTGCTGAACTGCGCTGTCTCCTCGGCTGGAACGGGGGTTTCACCTCGGCCCTTCAGAAGTGTTGTGTTGTCACTTCATCAAGCCGAACTCTTCGTCGGCTACCTCGTGACCGGCTTAGGGGCTGGGACCTTGTCCCGTCGTAGCTCGAACCGCGTCATCCACACCGAGTATATTAACCAGCTAAGTCGCTTTCATGCTCAAATTTCTTAAGTTTGTAAATTTTTGTTCGGTTCAATCGAGCGTTATGTTTTTGTTTCAAAACAAGAACTTTCTTTGTTAAAAATGTTGTTTGTTCAAACAACTTTATTTACCCAATTTAACCGGGGGCTCTTAAATTTATATGAGCCGTTTTATAATAAATGTTATCTTCTTGGTCGTTGCAAAGTCTTTTTCTACTACTCCTTTTTCCGACGCTAGTGTGTGGTCAATAGCCGGATAGTCTGGTTTCTTTCTAAAGCCGCTCGATTTAGTTCGCTAAACAGGCCTCGGAGAAACACTCCGCCTTCGGGATATGGATGTTGAAGCCAAAGGCTGACCCGCTTGGAGTCCGGAGATCGGATGTATCACGTTAAAGCACGACCGAAGCACAAATTAAATTTTAGACCAATTTCGGATTGGCACACTTTTTGTTTATCTAAACATAAAGTTTTTGCATAAGTTTTTTGGTTTTTCCAAGCATAACTCTCGCAGTACAACGCCAGATGCATTTCACGCATCGGCAATATTAAAGGGGTTCTGCGGTTAGCACCGAACCCACCAAACACGGAGGTACTCCATGCAGTCCTCGGTAAAATGTCCTCGGTATTTCACATTTATATGCATTGATTTCAAGTTGTGTCTTTGGTCTATAGTTGGATTGCCCGACTCCTGTGCTTACCCCTTACGTTTCCGCTTTGTTTGGCTAAGGGGTAAAGGGAGAACCACTGCGATTGTCACTTCCGGTTTAATTGGTTAAGTGCCTCAGTTGGAGAAAGCCGAAAGCTGACTGTCACAACAAGCGTAAATCGGTCAGCGAACCGCAGGCGGTGTTCAACCAAATATAGCCGATCAAGGTTATCCGAGTAAAACGAAGGGCCTCTCTTTCTTGAAAAGGCCAAGTTGTGGGTGGTTCAACCTCGAATGATCCGAGGAGTCGACATATACCGGGGGCTATTAAGTTGCCCCTAAACATATGCTCTTATGACTAAGTGAAAGTTATAAAGCCTGAGTATCTGATTCCCTCGTTTCCACTAACACAACCACCTCCGGGCACCGAGACATTGGCTAAGGGTTGTCTTGTTTGTACGGAAACACCCTACGTAGCATCTACAAAGGGGTGGAAGCCGATGATAGGCCACTTTCAGATTATAAACAGTCGCGACGGAGTCAAAATAAACTATACCGAGGCTTCCTTGTGGCACCTCGGCATAGATACATCGGGATTCCTGGAGAGCCCAACATATCATCAGCGTTTGTATTTAATATACGAAAGCTGGCTTCCATAGTGATCGTTATAAAGCCATAGATATGCATCAATTTGACTTAAGATTTTGGCCAAGCTGGGTTGCCTGGCTCCTGTGCTTACCCCCTACGTTCCCGATTGTTCGGCTAGGGGGTAAAGGGAGCACCTCTGTGATTGTTACTTCCGGGTCATCTGGGTTAGTACCTCAGACTGGGTGAAGCCAAAAGCTAGCCATCTTACGAATATAATTGGTCGGCAATGACGGAAGTGAAAATTTTGGTTCATAAGACCACAAAGTTCGGGAACATTCGCCGAACTAAATCCTCAATATTTTCCTCCCACATTGATCGGAGTTGAGGTTTCACGATCATGGTCAACATGATATCCTGGGAAAAGGAACTTATAAATGAACTATTTTTCTCAGAAGATGTTTCTTACGTTAAATAGTAATATAACATATCTCTCCGCGTACCTTTGTTTATAAAACCGTATGGCCGGATTGCCTTGTTTGCCGTAAATCTTTGCCCTTATGAAGGCTTTATAAAGTAGGACAAACACTCCTCGGCTACTGGCCGAGGAGGTTGAAGCCGATGGTCAGTCAACAAAGTCTTGTACAATGCGGATCCGAGCATTAATGGTGTAAAGTACTTGGATACATAGAATCATTACACATAAATTATGTCAAACGTAACAAAGTTTGTGTCAAACAAATATCGATCCTTAATTCGACCACCCGTGCCCAAATTAAGGCTCGGGGGCTACTGCATTGACGATTCAATGCAGAAATTTTAAGTGCAAAACAGTTTCCGACGAGATTACGATGCTCGGGTTGGTCGGCCGCACCCAACCTGAGTCTCGGGGGCTACTGCACAACGCATTTTAATTCCTAAAGTATGCTGCCGAGCAAGGAATTGATCCTCAGGCCGATTCCGCGAATCGACCCGAGTCTCAGGGGCTACTGGGATTAGTGGTTTTATTTTATCCTTTAGGTGCATCCCGGGTTTTAGACCGACACGCACCTTGAGGGCTACTGGCTATATATCTCGGCAGAGAATAAATTGCACCAATCAAAAAATCAGCCCACGGTCGGGGTGGTGCACCACCTCGGAAGCAGTCCGGCATAAAGCTCGGGCGCAAGTGGCTCGCTCCATAGAGGGCATTTCCAGCATTAAGCTCGGCTGAATTCCTTCAATTTTTTAAAGACCGAGGTAATCTATGACACCTCGGATGCTCATCATCGTTGGAGCTCGGATGCAGTCCGGCGTTGGAGCTCGGAAGCAGTCCAGCATAAAGTTCAAGATCGGAGACACCTCGAAAGCAGTCCTGCATAAAGCTCGGATGCGAATGGCTGGCTCCATAAAAGACTATTTCTGGCATTAAGCTCGGATAAACTCCTTCAACTTTTTCAAGACCGAGTTAATCTATGAAACCTCGGATGCAGTTCGGTGTTGGAGCTCGGCTGCAAAAAGACACCTCGGATGCAGTTCGGCGTTGGAGTTCGGATGCAAGAGGGCACCGCCGCACATGAAACACTTCAAACCCGAGGTGTGGCGTAAAAAATAATAAGGCATTGATAAAGGCCAAGAAATTAAAGGGGCTCCTCGGATGCCCGACATGTGAACTCTTCGGATACACCTCGGCGATCCTCAAGATCAGAGATGGCAAGATTTGTTGAACCAGTTTTCAAGACCGACGGCTGAAGACGAAGAACAGTTCGGAAGAACCAAGGAGCGTCCCCAACTTGAAGACCGGTTCAGGGGGCTACTGATGGTGTCCTGGACTAGGGGGTACTCACCATGTCGTCTCCCGACCAGTGGGTCGGGCCGAGGACCCCTAGTGCGGTTCACTAATGGGCCAGCTCGGACAACCCATGATGCATACGAGGAAGATTCCACAAGACTTGATGATCAAGACAAGGACTCCTCTCCACCGATGTAGCCGACTAGGACTCTTGTTATCCTAGGCCTCTCGTGTGTTATATAAGCCGAGGCCAGGTTAGTCATTAGAGACAATCAGATCATCAGAGATTACAATCATAGATCTTAGGGTTTAGACCACTACATACGATCTCGAGGTAGATCAACTCTGTACTCGATACCCCATCATCAACACAAAACAAAGCAGGACGTAGGGTTTTACCTCCATTAAGAGGGCCCGAACCTGGGTAAATATCATCTCCCTTGTCTCCTGTTACCCATCGATCAAAGATCCATAGTTCGGTACCCCCTACCCGAGATCCGCCGGTTTTGACACCGACAAGAGGCAGCACGAGCCTCTCTCAAACCGAACACGTGCCTACTATGTCGCTATTACTCTGCCCTGTTGGGCCCACTAGCAGATGCTCTACGGGCCTGCATCCTAGCCCTGTTGGGCTTCTAGTCGTATGCAGGCCGTGCAGCACTGCCAGTAGGCGGGCATTTTTTTTATTTCTTTCCTTTTTTTGATATGTTGCACATTTTTTTTCTGTTTTCATTTTGGATTTTGAAAAGAGTTTGAATATGAATAACTTTTGCACACTTTTATATAGTTTCCTGTTATTGTTTGCTTGATTTGGACAGCTACAACTGAAAATTTTAGTTACATAAATTTTATATAGTTTTAAGTTAATATTATTTTGATCATAACTAGAGTTTTATAAAAGCTTTTTAGTTGATTCTTTTTTGCTATTGAAGAATATTATAGTTTTGTTTTAGTTGATCATAACTAAAATTGTAGCATGTCACAAATGCCATATTTGATGATCTTGCCAAGTCTCATGGCTTGGAGATAACATCATCAAATTCCCTCGAAACCATCTCTGTCCATTTTCTAATTTGAGCAACTTAACATTGCTAAACATGTCCAAATGAGCTCAAACTTGGTACACCTGCTAAAATGGTCTAAATATTTGCATTGATTAACTCCTCTATATAATTAAAATACTAAAAGGATAGGAATAATTGAATTTTCATAACTTAATAAATAATTATTTCTAAAATCATGTTTCAAATGCCAAAATTCCCTAGCTAGCTCTCCGGTTTGTCCGAAGTGGCACTTTCCAGCTATAAGTCCGGAAACTCACACTAGAGAGAAAGTGATGGCGGTGAAGCCAGTCACATCCCAGAGTGGGATCTTTTGGGGTATAAAACTCTTTCTTCGCGTGTGTCCCTTGCTTATTGCGTCGTAACCATGGATAATCTTCATCATTTAACAGGATGCTTGCATCAGTCTTCACTCTGAAGGGAGGAATTTCATGAAACTTTTCATAATCTTATGACATGTCTGTCTTATCCTCCACTCCCACAATGTTTCTTTTCCCCGAAAGAACTATGTGGCACTTTGGCTCATCGTATGATGTATTCGCTTCCTTATCTTTTCTTTTTTTCGGTTTGGTAGACATTTCCTTCACATAGAAAACCCGCGCCACATCATTGGCTAGGACGAATGGTTCATCTATGTACCCAAGATTGTTGAGATCCATTGTTGTCATTTCATACTGCGTGTCTACTTGTACCCTACCTCCTGTCAGATTGACCCATTTGCACCGAAACAAAGGGACCTTAAAATCACGTCCATAGTCAAGTTCCCATATGGCATCTATGTAACCATACTATGTGTCCTTTGCCCTATTGGTGTTTGCTGCATCAAAGCAGACACCACTGTTTTGGTTGGTGCTCTTTTTATCTTGGGCGATCGTGTAAAATGTATTCCCATTTATCTCGTACCCTTGGAAAGTCAACATAGTCAAAGATGGTGTCCTGGCCAAGAAGTACAACTCATCTCCAACAGTGGTGTTACCCATGAGATGTGTTTGCAACCAACCGCCGAAAGTCCCCATGTGTTCACGTGTAATCCAGTCGTCAGACTGCTCCGGGTGTTTGTAGCGTAGAATAGTCTTGTGTTCATTGATATACGGGGCCACCAAGGTAGAATTTTGTATAACTGTGTAGTGTGCTTGCGCCCAAGAATGCCCGTCCCTACATATTATTGAGTTTGGTCCTAGCGTGCCTTTTCCACCCAGTCTTCCCTCATGCCGCGATTCAGGAACACCAATCGACTTGAGGTCAGGAATAAAGTCAACACAAAACTCAATAACCTCCTCTGTTTCATGGCCCTTGGAGATGCTTCCTTCTGGCCTAGCACGGTTACGAACATATTTCTTTAAGACTCCCATGAACCTCTCAAAGGGGAACATATTGTGTAGAAATACAGGACCCAGAATGGCAATCTCGTCGACTAGGTGGACTAGGACGTGCGTCATAATATTGAAGAAGGATGGTGGGAACACCAACTCAAAATTGACAAGATATTGGACCAAATCATTCTGTAACCTTGGTAGGTTTTCTGGATCGATTACCTTCTAAGAAATTGCATTGAGGAATGCACATAGCTTCACAATGGCTAATCGAACATTTTCTGGTAGAAGCCCCCTCAATGCAACCGGAAGCAGTTGCGTCATAATCACGTGGCAGTCATGAGACTTTAGGTTCTGGAATTTTTTCTCTGCCGTATTTATTATTCCCTTTATATTCGACGAGAAGCCAGACAGAACCTTGATACTGAGCAGGCATTCAAAAAAGATTTCCTTCTCTTCTTTGGTAAGAGCGTAGCTGGCAGGACCTTGATACTGCTTTGGATGCATGCCGTCTTTTTCGTGCATACGTTGCTGGTCCTCCCATCCCTCCGGTGTATCTTTTGTCTTCCCATACACGCCCAGGAAGCCTAGCAGGTTCACGCAAAGGTTCTTCGTCACGTGCATCACATCGATTGCAGAGAGGACCTCTAGGACTTTCCAATATTCTAGCTCCCAAAATATAGATTTCTTCTTCCACATCGTCATTCGGAACAGATTGTCCGCCAAGACCCTTTCCAAAGATTACTTGTAAATCCTTGACCATATCAAGTATATCATCACCAGTACGGAGGACAGGCTTCTTTCAGTGATCTGCATCACCTTTGAAATGCTTGCCTTTCTTTCTTAAGGCATGATTGGTCGGAAGAAATCGACGATGTCCCAGGTACACATTCTTCTTGCATTTGTCCAAATATATACTTTCAGTCTCATCTAAACAGTGCGTGCATGCGTGGTATCCCTTGATTGTCTGTCCTGAAAGGTTACTAAGAGCAGGCCAATCATTGATGGTTACAAACAGCAACGCTCGTAGGTCAAATTCCTCCTGTTTGTGCTCATCCCACACACGTACACCTTTTTATTCCACAGCTGTAAAAGTTCATCAACTAATGGCCTTAGGTACACATCAATATCGTTGTCGGGTTGCTTAGGGCCTTGGATGAGCACTGGCGTCATAATGAACTTCCGCTTCATGCACAACCAAGGAGGAAGGTTATAGATACATAGAGTCACAGGCCAGGTGCTATGATTGCTTCTCTACTTCCCAAAAGGATTAATGCCATCTGCACTTAAACCAAACCATAAGTTCCTCGCGTCACCTGCAAAGTCCGGCCACTTTCTCTCGATTTTTCTCCACTGCGACTTGATAACCCACAAGTATAGGGGATCACAAACAGTTTTCGAGGGTAGAGTATTCAACCCAAATTTATAGATTCGACACAAGGGGAGCCAAAGAATACTTGAGAGTATTAGCAGTTGAGTTGTCAATTCAACCACACCCGGAGATTAAAATATTTGTCGCAGAGTGATCAGTAGCACAGTAATTTGATAGTTTGATAGCGGTAGCAACGGTAACAGTAGCGGTAACAGTAGTAGCAGTAGTTTTGTAGCAGTTGGAACAGCAGCAGCAGTAGTAACTTAGCAAGAACAATAAGTGGAAAGGTCGTAGGCACTGGATCGGTAACTCGTTGGATGATATTCGTCATGTAACAGTCATAACCTAGGGCGATACAAAACTAGCTCAGTTCATCAATGTAATGTAGGCATGTATTCCGTAAATAGTACTACTAGAAAAATGGCTATAGCCAATATCCCTATTAATGGCGCACCATGGTGGTGGTGCGCCACTGCTATATAGCAGTGGCGCACCAGAAGCAGGTGCGCCATTGTTATTTTTTTAGTAGTGGCGCATCTTTAGTTCAATGCGCCATTGCTATTTTTTTCCCGGTCCACCCCCTTCCCCAGGCTTACCAATGGCGCACCTTTGCCAGGTGCACCATTGCTATTTTAGGTAGCAATGGCGCACGTGGCAAAGGTGCGCCATTGCTAAGGCGTAGGTGTGGCGCACCCAACGTGGTGCGCCAGTGCTAACTCTGCCCCTTTGACTAGTCGATTGCCTCCACCGGAATTTCCTTTCCCCCCGCACGATCTCTCTCAATTTCGGGCCTCCACGCGCAGCCCACCGAAGAAAAGAAAAGGAACGTAAAAAAATATAGACAGAATCCACCGAACAGAAATTCGCACGACCCCTCTCTCTCGCGAGCGTCCCTCTCCCCACGACTCCTCGCCGCCGCCGCCACCCACGCCGGCGAATTCCGGCGAGTCCCGGCGGCGCGCAACACGCCCCCACGCTCCCCTCCCTCCGTGCCTTCTTCCTCTCCGGCCAGAATCGCCGCTCGCGGCCTCCACCCTCGCCCGCGGCTAGGGTTTCGACTCCTGCCCTTTTGCTGCAACCGCCCATGGCGCGGACGAGCCGAGCGCCGGCGACGAGGGCGCCAAATCCGGGAGCAGTGCCCTTCTTCTCTAGCTGCAGCCTCCGGCCTTGTCCTGCTCGAGGAGCAGGAGAGCTGGAGGGGCGCACCCAGCCACCAAGGTTAAGGTTGCCGCCGTCAAGCGCTTCTTCAACCTGGACCTCGACCTCCTCGGCACCGTTAGCAGTGGCCCCGCCTCTGCCTCGCCGACGTGCGCGACCCCGCCGCTCGAAGCTCCGCCCCGACCTCGTCGTCCTCTACCCCGCTGCCCCTCGCCCCCTCCGCTCCAAGGCCCGCTGCCCCTCCCCCTCCTCCGCTCCAAGGTATGCTGCCCCTCCCCCTCCTCCGCCGGTTGTCGAGTTTTTACCACTGTTAGATCTAGGTCTCTGTTAATGTAAACTGTAGAATATAAAGGATGTTTGCCGCAAACCCCCACTAGCGGCAACACCACAAGAGCGGACTGAAGCCTCCCCGCATTTTGTTCAAGGATGTTTGCCGCAAACCGCCACTAGCGATAACCACAAAAGGTTCCATAGCTTGCAAAACGGCGAGCAACCTGCGTAATTATTTCAAAAAATAAGAATGGAAAATAAATCAGACGACAGCCACTGAAAGGAACAAAAAGGAAAACATAATTTCTAGGGCAATTTGTACATAAAATAGTACTGGAGTAATAAGCCAGCAATCTAGATGCAATGTAAGACTGAAACAGGAAGTTCATGCAGATTGCAATCTAAAGCAACATATAAAACATTGATACTTGACCACTGGTGAAGATGCAATCTAATAATAGCTCAAACAGGGAATGCAGTTAAAGATATTACCATTTCAGTGGATGAGACTGCCAAACCATACTGTATATTGTATTATTCTGGTATGTGTACCAAGGATAATATTTGTATGTATTGGAATATTTCAACTACTGTATTTGTGTGGTTAGTTAACAAATACAACTGTCCTAATTATAAATAAGATAAAAATATCGGGAACACTTTCCTTCGTCATTCCTTTGTCCTGTGTTGTACTCATCCATTTTAAGTTTATCTTAAAACATAATAAAGCTTTGCAGGACAAACAATATAATTTTGCCAAGTGTTTTTTTTTTTGCAGGAGAAGCTGGTCGTATTTGCTTTGTCTCAGGTTGTTTATGCAGCCTGCATTTTCATTGGATATTGGGCATATTTTCTTTTATTTGCTAATATCAGAACTTTTGATACACCATTTAACCAGGCTGCATATGGTCTTGTGGATAAATTAGGCAAGTATGTCAAGCACCTTCTGTTCCAAGTGCTTTTCTTTAGATAAATGGGAGTTGGCGAGGCGTGGTTCATCAATGCCTCCCACCTCCCTTTCTCACCTTGTTAGAATATCTCCAACAAAAAATATCAAATTAAGTAACTAAAAATACGACGAAGCTATCCAAAATACTGACTTAACCACCTTCTAAAAAATCTCTAATGATCTTCTAATTGTTTGCAGGAAGTCTGGTTGTTAGAATAATTTTCCTGCCATTTGGTCACCCTGTATATTTGGCGGCCGAAGAAGATGGCATGACATTTGGTCACCCTGTATTTGCCTACTTCTCGGCTCCAGACTCCTGCTCTGCCTCTGCGTGACCATGGTAATCAGACTGTACCCTGTATTTTTTGTCATATACAGAGAGTAGGGGTATAAACTATGAGTGCGGATGCTGTCTTGTGCAACTATCTTTGAAATGCCTCTGTTTCATGGCTAAAGCATGTGCCTTTCTGGTTATAAAAATAGGGAAACTGTATTTTCCCTACGACAGTTTAGCATAACTATTTTAACATGTTATGCAATATGCCTGAAATTCTCCATAGTGAGAGTAACATGTAAAATACTCCCTCCGTCCGAAAATACTTGTCGAAGAAATGAATAAAAATGAATGTATCTAGTACTAGAATAAGTCTAGATGCATCCATTTTTTCGACAAGTATCTCCGGACGGAGGGAGTAGTTAGTTTGTTTTGTGATTGTCGTTCACTATCTGCAATGGTCTTTCCACATCCACAAGTAGTTTGTCCTCATCTTAAAATTACCATGAGAAATTTGGGTAAGATTCAACATATCATTCTCCATAATGAAATTCAGCCTTTTTGGTTACTGTCCTTACTCCTGAAACTGAGAAAGCACAAAAATACCTTATCTTCATGAATGGTCCTGGGATAATTTCTAGCATAAGTAGAAACCTGTTTTTTCTGCTTATTGCAATCCACCCAAGTCTCGGTGACTGCGTTTTGTTTTTGGATGAAGGCAACACCTGCATATGGACCCAAGTTTTCAAGACTGATGTAAATTAGTGCATAATGTCTTTTATACCAAATGTAAAGAAGTTTTCTCAAGATGAAGCAGTTTCGCAGATTGTAAATTTCTCGATGAATTAACCATCCTTTTCTTTCATCTTCAAAAGTGGCAGCATAAAACTCACTAGAATATATTATCCAGCATCATAAACTTTCATAGCAGCAGACACACATAAGTGGCAGTTCTTTCAAACTTTAGGCACCATACATATTGATATTATCTGGACTAGTTAATTAGTTATTGCCACCTTTGCTGCTTCTTTGTCATCAAAGCTCTATTAGTTTGATTCACTGGAAATTGTTCTTATAAATCTGCTTATGTGGCAAATTATAAATCCATATTTCGTTAATTTGCACCTAGAGGTAATGCTAGACATTACTGAGTTTTATATTGTCACAGTCAGTTCAATTGCTTCTCAAAATTTTCAGTCTTGCAACTGAACCTTTTTGCATGTAGTTCTTCATAGTACTATTCAGTCTGTCAAAACACAAGCTAGCTATCGACCTTCTTATATTGCACAACTACAACAGATTAATTGCTTGATGTTTCACATGTGTTGTTTTTTCTATAATTTGACTCGCAGTGCTATTGATTTCGTATGCTAGAAATTAGCCATACAGTGGTTGCAACCTCAATACTATCTGTTCCTGCAAGAAAATAACCCTGAATACTCGCTGCATTTTCTGATAACCAGATTGGTAGAACTTGTTGCACGTGAAACTCACTTGCATATACTATGTAACGTCGTCAAATGCACTTGCATATATTATCTAGCGTCGTAAATTTCTGTAGCAGCAGCGTTACTGTCAGAAATTTACATGCCATCAACATATGGATTTCCTTTGCAGTTCTATTCAAGCTTAGAACACCATGCATATGGTTTGGATAAGCTAGCCAGTTCTTTTTTTCCTTGCTGCTTATTCGTCAACGAAATTCTATTAATTTGATTCACTGGAAATTGTGCTAATAATTCTGCACGCATTCAGGGTGTTCATTGTGTCACTGGGATAATTTAGCTGCAGATTTTAGTCTAAGATTGGGCCACTAACTTACATTTGTAGATTGCACAACTGACCATATTGTTACTGGGCAATTACATTTCTTTGCAGGGATAAAGTAAAGAAAAAGAAGAAAAGATTACTAGAAGATTAGTTTTAGAATTTTCTTTTATTTCCTTGTAATTTTTCTTTTATTGGATACTTGTAAAGACATTGTAATATTCTTACTATAATAAAAATTATGATTCTATTTCATTGTTTGTTTTTAAATTATTTTTCCTTATAGGTTGTTTTCTGTAAATTTGGATTTTTTTTTGTTTTCCAAATACATTACTAGTGGCGCATTTCAGCCCTTATTAGTGGCGCACCTTTCTTTATTATTAGTGGCGCATCTATAAGTCTATTAGTGCCGCACCTAGAGGGAATACTAGTGGAGCACCTAAGGGTTAGTAGTGGCGCACCTGGTGGTGCGCCACTACTATCTGGATTACTAATGGCGCACCAGAGGTGCGCCATTACTATCTGTTACTAGTGGCGTGTTAATAGTGGCGCACCTATAGTGCGCCATTACTAATGAAAACAGGTGCGCCACTAATAGGGCTTTTTCTAGTAGTGGTCATACGTGCTTATGGAAAAGAACTTGCATGACATCTTTTGTCCTACCCTCCCGTGGCAGCGGGGTCCATAAGGAAACTAAGTGATATTAAGGCCTCCTTTTAATAGAGAACCGGAACAAAGCATTAACACATGGTGAATACATGAACTCCTCAAACTACGGTCATCACCGCGAAGTATCCCAAATATTGTCACTATGGGGTTGACGGATCATAACACGTAATAGGTGCATATGACTAGGCAAGATCGGATCAAGAACATTGATATAGAGATGATAACATAAACGGTTCAGATCTGAAATCATGGCACTCGGGCCCTAGTGACAAGCATTAGGCATAGCAAAGTCATAGCAACATCAATCTCAGAACATAATGGGTACTGGTGATCAAGCCCTAACAAAACTAACTCGATTACATGATGAATCTCATCCATCTCCTCACCGACCAGTGAGCCTACGAAGGAATTACTCACTCCCGGTGGGGAGCATCATGGAATTGGCGATGGAGAAAGGTTGGTGATGACGACGACCGAAGATTCCCCTCTCCGGAGCCCCAAACGGGCTCCAGATCTGGCCTCCCGATGAAGAACAGGAGGTGGCGGTGGCTCCGTATCGTAAAACACGATAATTCTTTCTCTCTGATTTTTTCCTCCGAAATTGGGAATTTATAGTGGCGGAGATACGTTAGGCCAGGTTAGTTCCATTCAAATTATGCAAATTAGAGTCCAAAACAAGGGCAAAAGAGTGAGGAAAAGTAGATACGTTGGAGACGTATCAACTCCCCCAAGCTTAAACCTTTGCTTGTCCTCAAGCAATTCAGTTGACAAACTGAAAGTCATAAAGAAAAACTTTTATGAACTCTTTTGTTCTTGTTTACATATATATGCTTAAGTAGCACCCAGGTTTTCAACAAAGATTATGACTAACCATGTCAACAATAACTCTTAGAAATTATATTTACTCATATCAATAACATAAGCAACTAGCGAGCAATAATAAGATATCTCAAGCGCCAACACTTTGTCAAAACAATCATGATACAATATGACAATAGTGGTATCTCGCTAGCCCTTTCTGAGATCGCAAAACATAAATGCAGAGCACCTCCAAAGTTCAAGCAGCGACTAAACATTGTAATTCATGGTAGAAAAGATCCAGTCATGCTGCACCCAACATCAACTATACACAATGCATGAGGATGACAATAGTGCTCTCAGGTCTGGCGCTTATTTGAGAAGGTGATGACTCAACATAAAAGTAAATAGATAGTCCCTTCGCAGAGGGAAGCATGGATTTGTAGCGGTGCCAGAGCTCAAAGTTTAAAACAGAGATAAATATAATTTTGGGAGGTACACCCTTCCTGTCAACATCACGACCAAGAGTTATCAATATCTTCCATGCTAAACAAATTAGCAGCGGTTCCCAAGCGATAAAAGTAAAGGTTTACTCCCCTCCACCAACAATCACACTCCACGGCGGGCCGCATCCACGGGTACCGTCCAAGCCAACAACATCCCTGGGGGAGTTTTGTTTAATTATTTTTGATTTTTGATTTCGGGACTGGGAATCTCTATTACCGACCCTCTCGTGTAAGGACAAGTGAATAAACACTCATCATGAGAATAACCCGCTTAGCATGGAAGATACTGACTGCCCCCTGTCGCACCATGAGCGGTCCAGGCACACAAAACAGATGTTCATTTGAATTTTTTAGAGGTGGCACATGCAAATTTACTTTGGAACGGCAGGGTAATACCGCATATAGGTAGATATAGTGGACTCATCTGGCATAACTTGGTTTAAAGGTTTTTGATGCACAAGCAGTATTCCCGCTTAGTATAGGCGAAGGCTAGCAAGTAGATTGAGAAGCGGCCAGCTAGAGAGCGAAAACGGTCATGAACATGCATTACATATAATCAACATTGAATACTGGCATGAGTAGGATATGGACACCATGAACATAAATATCATGAAGGCTATGTTGGTTTTGATTCAACTACATGCGTGAACATGTGCCAAGTCAAGCCACTTGAAACATTCAGAGGAGGATACCATATCATCATACCGCATCACAACCATTTTAATGCACGTTGGTACCCAAGATAAATCATTATCCACTCCTAGCTACTTAAGCATGGCATGAACAACTATAATCTCTAACGGTCATTGCAAACATGTTTGATCATAATGAGATGAATCAAGGGATACTAGGTTAAACATATTTACAAAAACAAAAACAAGTTGAGTTCATACCCGCTTTTCTCTGCCACATTCAATTCATCAAGTGTCGTCATTATTGCCTTTCACTTGCACGATCGAATGATAAGAAAATAATAATAGTGCAGGAATGTCGTGGACTAAGCTGGAATCTGCAAACATTTTATTCAGGAGGAGAAGACAAGGTAACAGGGGCTCTTTGTTAGATAAACGATAATGCATATGAGAACCACTCAACAATTTCATTGTGGTCTTCTCCTTGGTGTGACTCGAGTAAAGAGAAAGAATTTCATAGAAACACACTGAAATATTTTTGGAGTTTTTAGTTTTTCTTGAAGAAAGCAAATTAAAGAAGAAAAACAAAAACGAGAAAAACTATTTACTCGGGAAAGCTCCCAACAAGTAAAAGAAGAAGCGAGAAATCTTTTTGGGTTTTCTTTTGATGCAACACTAAACTAAGCTAGAAAGAAAAACTAAAAAGAAGTAGGAAATATTTTTGGATTTTATCAAAGTTTTTCAAACACACAAGAAGAAAGCGAGAAAACAAATTAAGCATGGATAATACAATGAAAAAGTATGAACACCGACAACTGGAATGAAATGTGTGAACATGAATGTAATGTCGGTGGAAATACGTACTCCCCCAAGCTTAGGCTTTTGGCCTAGCTTGGTAATCACCATCCGTAGTAGCCATCCGGTCCCAGGTTGTAGTGAGGTGGAGGCGGCACCTGGGCATCCCATCCCTGGGGCTCCTCCTCAGCAGCTGCTAAGTTGATCCGGTAGGCTATAATATCATCTGACATGATCATGTATCCGTTCCTGGCAATAGAATCAAACAAACCAAGTGCAGGCAACGGGATAATATCACGTGTCTCCTTGCTAAATACTAGGTTATAATGAATATCACAGGGAGAATCAGTTATATCAAGGAATTGGTGAGCCTGCAATGACTTAAGATCAAGGTAAACCCGGGATAAGAGATAATCATGTGGGCGAAATGGAATTCTAAAGTGGGTCGCTAGACGAGTAGCATAAATACCACCATGTATCTTTCCCTTAGTTTTGTTAAGATGCAAGCGTCGAGCAATAATAGCTCCCATACTAAAGGTGTGATCATCATAAAGTGCACGATGTAAAATAGCAAGGTCAGGAGCACTGAGTGCGCCGACCTTCTCCCTAGCAGTTAAATACTTAGTGATGACCAAGGCGAAATAATGTACTGAGGGAAACTGTAAGCTAGTAGCAGTGGCGCTCGACACGCCTCTATCCTCACCCACGGTTAATGCGAGGAGAAAATCCTCAAACTCGGACGGCCTAGGTTCTCTCAAGTCCCCATTAGAAGGGATCAAGCATATGTTACAGAAGTCAGTTAGCGACAATGTGTAAGGTTCAACATAAAGATTGAACTGCACTTCAGGAGGGTTGTTTCTTCCTAGATAAGTAAAACTTTGCACGAAGGAATTTGTAAGGATGTGATATTGGTCACACTTATCTGCGAGGAACTCGGTTAACCCAGCGTTTGCAACAAACTGAGCGAACTCTTGATGGAACCCGGCCTCCTCCATGAAGGCATCATGCGTCCATTCACACGGCCGCACCTCCACCTTTCTTGGAGTGTGAAGGTCATTGTCCGATGATTCCTCAATGACTCCCTTGGCATTTTTCTTGGAGGAGAACTTCCTAAAGATATTCATTTTTATTCCTATAAAAATTCTGAAAATTTTAGTCCACAAAAATTTGTTAACAAAACTTTGTAAGATTGTTAGCAACTACTCCTAAGCATGCATAGAGGCCATATTGAGCATTCAAACTACTTAGAACTCTAAGAATTCAACATGCAATCTCATCTACAACAGCACCAAGAGTATCTAATTACTCTAAAAATAACCCACTAAAACAAAAACTAATTGGAGTAATGGGGGAGTCACATACCAAGTAGCAATCCCTCCAAACAGTTTCAGAAACGGAGCTTCGAACTAAGAGATCAAAATCCACGGGTTTGAGAGCAAGAACACGAAAATGGTGGTTGTGGTGATTTTTTGCTGGAGGTAGGTGATGATGTGGGCTAAAGAGATAAGTGAGGGGGCCCACGTGGGGGCCACAACCCACCAGGGCGCGCCTGGGGGGGCTGGCGCGCCCTGGTGTCTTGTGGGTACCAGGTGCACCCCCATCAGGTATTATTTGCACCAAAAATTCATAAATATTTAGGAAAAAATCGTGTTAAATTTTTAGGGCATTATGAGAATTTTTATTTTTGGGTCATTTTTTTATTGCACGGAGAAAACATAAAACAGAATAACCATGGCATTTATTTTATTTGACTAACTAAAACAGAAAATAAAAGGTGGGAGCAGAGAATTGTGCTTACTAGATTCATCGACTTCATACCTCTAAAAAATGATTCATTAATAAGGTTGATCAAGTCTTATTAACAACCACTTCCGATTAGCATGAAACCGAAGAACTTTCGTAAAACACTAAGTTACCTCAATGGGGATGTGCATATCCCCAACAATAATTATATCATATTTCTTTTTGGCAGTAGGTAGAGGTAATTGAAAACTTCGAATAGTGATGGTTGGAGATTCTTCAATAACATTTATACCATTCACTTGGAATTGTTTCTTCGGAAAGTGCACCGTGTGCTCATTACCATTAATATGAAAAGTGACTTTGCTTTTATTGCAATCAATAACAGCCCCTGCAGTATTCAAAAAGGGTCTACCAAGGATAATCGACATGTTGTCGTCCTCGGGCATCACAAGAATAACAAAGTCTGTTAAGATAGTAACATTTGCAATAACAACGGGCACATCCTCACAAATACCAATAGGTATGGCTATTGACTTGTCAGCCATTTGCAATGATATCTCGGTAGGTGTGAGTTTATTCAAATCAAGTCTTTTATATAAGGAGAAAGGCATAACACTAACACCGGCTCCCAAGTCACACAAAGCAGTTTTGACATAGTTTCTTTTGATGGAGAAAGGTATAGTTGGTATTCCAGGATCTCCAAGTTTTTTACGTACTCCATCCTTAAAAGAATAATTAGCAAGCATGGTGGAGATTTCAGCTTCAGGTATTTTTATTTTATTTGTGATGATGTCTTTCATATACTTTGCATAAGGGGCCATTTTCAAGATATCGGTTAAGCGGGTACGCAAAAAGACTGGCCTAATCATTTCAGCAAAGCGCTCAAATTCTTCATCATCCTTTTTCTTAGATGGCTTAGGTGGAAAAGGCATGGGTTTCTGAACCCATGGCTCTCTTTCTTTACCATGTTTTCTAGCCACAAAGTCCCTTTTATCATAGCGTTTATTTTTAGGTTGTGGGTTATCAAGATCAGGAGCACGCTCTATTTCAACATCATTATCTGGTTCTTTATCATTGCTAGGTTGGGCATCATCGTGAACATCATCGTTATCATTTTCATTATCACTAGGTGGATGTTCACTACCAGATTGAGTTTCAGCATCGGAAATAGAGACATCATTATTATCAGGAGGTTTTTGTGTCTCAGGTTCACTAGAGGTATGCAAAGTCCTATCATTTTTCTTTTTCTTTTTCTTTTTCCTCTTAGAAGGACTAGGCGCATCAGGATTAACTCACTGAGAGTCTTGTTCAATTCTTTTGGGATGACCCTCAGGATAAAGTGGTTCTTGGGTCATTCTACCTCCTCTAGTTACTACTCTAGCAGCAAAATCAAGCATATTATTATTCATTTCATCAAGCAATTCTTTTTGAGACTTAGCTACTTGTTCTAACTGAGTTTGAACCATAGAGGCATGCTTTCCTACACCTCTAACATCATTACTAATTCTAAATAGCAAGTCACTCAAGCGGGCAATCATATCAGAATTATATTTCAATTGTTTCAGAACATGAGCATTGAAATGATATTGCTTCATAATATAGTTGTCAAACTCATATAAGCATTGACTAGGATGTTTATTGTGAGGAATGTCACCTTCATTAAACTTTAATAAAGAATTTACCTCTACCACCTGTGGAGGTGGTGGTGTGTCCAGGCCATGTATTTCTTCGATAGGTGGCAAATTCTTAACATCCTCAGCTTTAATACCTTTTTTCTTCATAGATTTGTTTGCCTCTTGCATATCTTCAGGATTGAGAAATAAGATACCCCTCTTCGTCGGAGTGGGTTTAGGCGGTGGTTCAGGAAGAGTCCAATCATCATAATTCTTTAATATGTTATTCAATAATTCCTCAGCTTGTTCAACAGTTCGTTCCCTGAAAACACAACCAGCACAACTATCTAGGAAGTCCCTAGAAGCATCGGTTAGTCCATTATAAAAGATATCAAGTATTTCATTTTTCTTGAGAGGATGATTAGGCAAAGCATTAAGCAATTGGAGAAGCCTCCCCCAAGCATGTGGGAGACTCTCTTCTTCAATTTGCACAAAGTTAAATATTTCCTGTAAGGCAGCTTGTTTCTTATGAGCAGGAAAATATTTTTCAGAGAAGTAGTAAATCATATCCTGGGGACTACGCACACAACCAGGAGCAAGAGTGTGGTACCATGTCTTAGCATCACCCTTTAATGAGAACGGAAATAACTTAAGGATATAATAGTAGCGAATCTTCTCATCATGAGCAAAGAGGGTGGCTATATCCACTACACCACGGCACTACAAAGGCTACATGCATCTGTTGGTATAGGTCAGCATCGCCGACACTTTTTTTGTCCCAACCTATACCGACACACAGTATGTCACAGTTATATAAGCTCATGACACATTATCCGTCGGCAAAGCTCTATATGAGCACCGACGTAATTTCTGTCGGCAGATAGAGCTTTTAGCGTTTATCTATGTGTCGCCGATTCTTAGGGTCACAAAAAGTGTCGGCGTTTGTTCGCCTCCCCCCCACACCCGAAAAATATGGCGCGAAAAGAGAACCAAGTGCGCGCCATGCGAACAGAAAAAAAAAGAAAAAAAACGCCAACTGCCTCCTTCCTCAGCGCCCGACCCTGTGCCTGGACTAAATCCCTAAATCCCGCAGCGCCCGACCACTGCCGCTCGACCCACCCCTACCCGCGCCGCCGCCCCTACCCGCGCCGGCGCCCCGCCCCTACCCGCGCCGGCGCCCCGCCCTGCACCGCCGCCCGCACCCCCTGCTCTGCCGCCCGCACCCCCTGCTCCGCCGCCGCCCGGCCCCACTGCGCCGCCGCCGCCCGGCCCGCCTACCCGCGCCGGCGCCCCGCCCTGCACCGCCGCCCGCACCCCCTGCTCTGCCGCCCGCACCCCCTGCTCCGCCGCCGCCCGGCCCCACTGCGCCGCCGCCGCCCGGCCCGCCCTGCTCCGCCGCCGCCCGCACCCCCTGCTCCGGTGAACGGCGGTGCACCTCGGTGCGGCCCGCCCTGCTCTGCCGCCGCCCGCACCCCCTGCTCCGGTGAACGGCGGTGCACCTCGGTGCTCTTCTCCCTCACGTCTTCAACCGCTGCAGACAGTCAGCAATCAGGCGACGTGAGTCCGTAGCTCCTCTCATCCTCCACCTCAAATCCTTGTTCAGTTGTTCCTGCACTAGATGTGTATGTAGGTCACACATGGATGCTTGCTCATATGCCTCCCGTGATGAGCTGATTGGATATTGCATGATATTATTTCAGTTTCTTTTTTGTTGTTCATTTTGTATTTCAAGTAGTTGCAGATTTTTGTCGAAGTACATACAAGTAATAAAACCGGAGTTCTTACCCCACTAGCAGTGCCACTAGTTGTAAGTCACATGTACCATTCATCATCTCTTTTCTGTAGTAATATCGTTCATGTGGCTTCATCGTGGAAATAACTTGAGGTACCGCATTTGCTTTGTTTTTTGTAGAAGAAACTTCAAACTGAAGCTGAACTCCACCCAGAATTGGAGGGAAATTCTATTGAAGAAGGGGATCTTTATGCACATACTTTTGGAGAGAAGGAACCAAGAGGACGTGTCCGTATGTTGGGTCTGGGGCCAACTCCTCAGAGTGTGGGTGCACCTGGAACAAAAGCTAAATTGCCCACAAAGCTTGCAATGGAAATGCAGCGTCGTCGAAGAGCCGAACAAGAAGTTTCAACTTTAAAGGAACACATGCAAGAAATGCAACGACAAATCAATCAGATGCAACACATCGTGCTTTCAAAAGGAAGTCATAGTGTGGAAACGCCCACTCCTTCGCCTCCTGATTCTATCTCTCGACCCGTGGTAAAGTGCTTAGTTATCTACTCTTGTTAAGACATGTGAATCATAGGTACACTAATTCATTTCCTGTTTGTGCCCCTCCATAGTTCTCACGTATTGCACCGGATGATGAAGATGAGGAAGAGGAATATGAGGGTCATCATGATGCAGTCCAGGAAGACGGAGGCTTGTCCATCCAGAAGCGTATACCATCTAGTCATAATGTTGCATTCACACATGTACCACCTAGAAGCCATGCAGTCACTCCAAGCGTCCGTCAAGCCTCTCAAGATCAAGAAGAAAGCCTTGTAACCATCTCATCTCTTAACTACATATATGTTGTTGTGTTGTTTGCTATCATTCATGTTTCTGATAGACGATGCATGATTTAGGTTGGTAGGGATGTCATATTATATCATTTGGTGAGATCTGATCCTGTGGCAAAGGCAATGGTTATCTCAACCAACCAAGAGACCATAGTGGGAGGTGAAGTTCTTGGGCTGCAGTATTACGAAGTTCTTGTGAATGTTGTATTGAAAAGAGATGTGGAGCTTGCTCGTGGATATGATGGAATGCAAACAATGGGTGATGCTCTCCACATGTCCATTGCATGGCCATCAAATAGGGTAAATATTTTATAAATTTTCCTGTTTCAGTTACACTATCACCTGATGCTAACTAATTGTTACTTTTGTAGATCAAACCTTGCAGCAAGTCACGGTTGTCGTCATCGCAGAGTTCAGGTATTATTCCTGTCAACATCACCATGTCTTGTTCTAAAGATACCCTGCCAAAAAAAATGTGCTAATTAATTAAAGATATATGAGATTTGCCAATGTCTGTCATATATATACACACACTCTGTACCAAATAATAATTAATATGCATTGGCACTCTTCTGCACTCTCACTGACACACACTTGACACAAAAGGCACACAAGTACGTAGGCATATATGTCATGTTTTGCCAAAGAGCACAAGCCAGCAATGTCATGTTTTGCCAAAGAGCACAAGCCAGCAAATCTGCATGCAGATCGCGTTTTGGACCGATTATCTCAAAGTCATGGCTGCTTCTAGTCTACTGATAGCGTGCACCAACCTGATGGCCACTGTACTAGTTCTTGGTATTGTGCTGCTAATATACCTAGGTGCGAACACCCAGTAGGTCGAGACGTCGAGTGTGTTTAGGATCTGGGAGTGTGTTATCGTTAGGAGTCCACCTGAGGCTGCCTTTTGGCATTTGCTTGTACATCGTAGTTGTTGTTTCCTCCTCAGGCTGCCTTTTGGCATTTTCATTTTATTGAACGTCGTCTGTACTCTGTCCTTCTATTTCAATGAAAGCTGTCACCCCTTGTTGCATCTTATCCCTGTTGAATTATTTATCAAAACGAACCTGACATGATAATGGACATAAATAGAATTCGGCTTCATTAAAAATTTAATATATCCTTATACTGAGAGGTACTTTCTTATTTTTTCGTATACTCTAACACGAAATGCTGGGTGCTGACGAGTTAGCTATTAAGTTAAGAGTAAGAACCACTGCATTAATTTTCCAATTTTGACATTCGATATCTTTGTTGTATAAATTCTTACACATCAATATATCTACTTCATTGTGCACATGAGTTCAGAAAAAAAGCATATGTGCAGAGGACTGAAACTGCAAAAAAATAAGAAAATAAATCGCTTTTAAATGAGTTATATCATTGTACAGCGAACATGCTTAATATCTGCGAAACTACAAATGATTTTATTCTTGCCTGAGTAATACATATATAGCATCCGTGGTGTAGTGGTTACCTACTGATCTGGGGTGTTTTTGGTCGTAAGTTCAGAACCCGTCGGACAAATTTTATTTTAAGCTATTATTCTTTCTACCTGAGAGTGGAACCCTGCACATTTGTACACGCTGATGTGACGGTCCATTTTAGTCAAAACCACTCCACGGCAGGAGCAAAAGCATATGTGCAGAGGACTGAAACTGCAAAAAATTAAGAAAATAAATCGCTTTTAAATGAGTTATATCATTGTACAGCGAACATGCTTAATATCTGCGAAATTAAATGACTATGAAACAAATCTATTGGTGGCTGGTGCTTGATTATTATGTTGTTGTGTAATCCGTTGGTATGATCCGTTGGTATGATACTCATTGAATATTGTCCAGATGGACAGGTTATAGTCCATATGCTTATATAAATGATAATTATTAAATCCTGACTTCATTTTGTTGCATGTGCTTCTCATTTTCTAAGATTGCTCAATGATCCAATTCTTTCGCAGGGACAAATGGGAGAAAGTAGCAAGTACTGAAGTTGATCTAAGATGTTCCGCGGATCGCTTTTGTTCATAACATGGAACATGGTCGACGCATTTTGTTCATATGGAAGTTGATGTCGGCTTGATCGAAGACTGGGTATCTTCCATAATATTTTGTAGTAGTCAAATTGATGAGACGACTGGTCTCTTGAGAACTTGATCATCATATTTGTAACAGCCATGACCTGAATGTCAACTTGGGTGTTTCCTTTAATGGCTGTAGCTAAAGAAAACTAGTGAATCTTCTATGTATGTTGAATCAATGCTGGCTGTTATCTTGTGATGAATGGAAGATGGCAATTGGAATCATCTATATATGTTGAATGTGTTGGCTGTTATCTTGTGATGAATAGAGGAGTGCAATTGTATTGCATACTTAACATGAATTGAATATTATGATTTTAATTTCATGTTAATATATGATGCATTTGCATTTATGCTGAAATCTATAACCCTTGCACTAAGTGTGTCGGTAGAAGTGTTGCATGTCACATTATCTGTTGGCATAACACACTGGTAGATAAACTGTCGGCATAGAAAGGGTCGATGCACTGTCTGTCGGTGTAGTTATGGTGTCACACAGTCTGTCGGCATAGCTCAGTGTCAGACGAGCTGTCGGCATATGGTCGTCTGTCGCTATAGAAATGTCTGTCGGCATAGGTCTCGTCAATGTTGTCACACTATCTGTCGGAATAAATATTTCTGTCGGAAGAGACCTATCCCGGCAAGACTATAGGCGACAGCTACTTTCTGTCGGGAAAGGTCTTTACTGACACAAAATGTGTCGCCTTATCTGGCCTATGCCGACAGTTTGTCTGATGGTGCTTTGAGTGTCGTGGTGTAGTGATCATTCAGCTTAGTAAGGTGTGCCACTACAGTTTCAGTTTCATAGCCATGGAAAGGATCAGATTCAACCAAAGTAATTAACTCTGGGTCGACAGAGAATTCATAATCCTTATCGGTAACAAAGATAGGTGAAGTAGCAAACTTAGGATCACATTTCATTCTAGCATTCAAAGTCTTTTCCTTATACTTGCATAGCAATTTCTTAAGATCATCTCTATCCTTGCAAGAAAGAATTTCTCTAGTTATCTCTTCGTCCATAACATAACCTTCAGGTATCTTAGGCATTTCAAACTTAGGAGAGCTAGGACTAATAGGTGTTTCATAATCATCATCAGTTTCATAAGCTTCATCAGTTTCAGCAGTCTCAACAATTTCAGTAGTTTCATTCTCTTTAGCTCTAGCAATTTGTTCATCAAGAAATTCTCCTAGTGGCACATTATCATCAAGCATGGTACTAGCATCATCAATAGCATAATTCATAGCAGAGGTAGCATCATCAATAACTTGCGACATATCAGGATTACTAGCATGTGGTGGTGTTGCAAGCTTACTCATAACAGAAGGTGAATCAAGTGCAGAGTGTGATGGCAGTTCCTTACCTCCCCTCGTAGTAGAGGGAAAAATCTTGGTCTTAGTATCCTTCAGATTCTTTACAGTGATAAATTGATATAAATCCTAAGTGACTCAACAAATATTGCTATGCTCCCCGGCAACGGTGCCAGAAAAAGGTCTTGATAACCCACAAGTATAGGGGATCGCAATAGTTTTCGAGGGTAGAGTATTCAACCCAAATTTATAGATTCGACACAATGGGAGCCAAAGAATACTTGAGAGTATTAGCAGTTGAGTTGTCAATTCAACCACACCTGGAGATTAAATATCTGTAGCAGAGTGATCAGTAGCACAGTAATATGATAGTTTGATAGCGGTAGCAACGGTAACAGTAGCGGTAACAGTAGTAGCAGTAGTTTTGTAGCAGTTGGAACAGCAGCAGCAATAGTAACTTAGCAAGAACAATAAGTGGAAAGGTCGTATAGGCACTGTATCGGTAACTCGTTGGATGATATTCGTCATGTAACAGTCATAACCTAGGGCGATACAAAACTAGCTCAGTTCATCAATGTAATGTAGGCATGTATTCCGTAAATAGTCATACATGCTTACGGAAAAGAACTTGCATGACATCTTTTGTCCTACCCTCCCGTGGCAGCGGGGTCCATAAGGAAACTAAGGGATATTAAGGCCTCCTTTTAATAGAGAACCGGAACAAAGCATTAACACATGGTGAATACATGAACTCCTCAAACTATGGTCATCACCGCGAAGTATCCCAAATATTGTCACTATGGGGTTGACGGATCATAACACGTAATAGGTGCATATGACTAGGCAAGATCGGATCAAGAACATTGATATAGAGATGATAACATAAACGGTTCAGATCTGAAATCATGGCACTCGGGCCCTAGTGACAAGCATTAGGCATAGCAAAGTCATAGCAACATCAATCTCAGAACATAATGGGTACTGGTGATCAAGCCCTAACAAAACTAACTCGATTACATGATGAATCTCATCCAACTCCTCACCGACCAGTGAGCCTACGAAGGAATTACTCACTCCCGGTGGGGAGCATCATGGAATTGGCGATGGAGAAAGGTTGGTGATGACGACGACCGAAGATTCCCCTCTCCGGAGCCCCAAACGGGCTCCAGATCTGGCCTCCCGATGAAGAACAGGAGGTGGCGGTGGCTCCGTATCGTAAAACGCGATAATTCTTTCTCTCTGATTTTTTCCTCCGAAATTGGGAATTTATAGTGGCGGAGATAGGGCAAGTGGCGCCACGAGGTGGGCACAACCCACCAGGGCGCGCCCAGGGGGCCTGGCGCACCCTGGTGGGTGATGCTCACCCTGGCCCCCCTCTTCGGTGGATTTTGGCTCCAATAATTCTCATTTATTCCAAAATAATTCTCCAAAAAGTTTCGTTCCATTCCGAGAACTTTTATTTCTGCACAAAAACAACACCATGGTAGTTCTGCTGAAAACAGCGTCAGTCCGGGTTAGTTCCATTCAAATCATGCAAATTAGAGTCCAAAACAAGAGCAAAAGAGTGAGGAAAAGTAGATACGTTGGAGACGTATCATGACCCATCAGCGGGTACTCTTAACTTCCTGTCTTTCTTACGATCTTCTTTATGCCGTCGCAACAACTTGGCATGCTCTTTGTTTCTGAACAGACATTTCAACCGTGGTATTATAGGAGCATACCACATCGCCTTGGCAGGAACCCTCTTCCTGGGGCGCTCGCCCTCAACATCACCAGGGTCATCTCATCTGATCTTATACCGCAATGCACCGCATACCGGGCATGCATTCAAATTCTTGTACTCCTCACCGCGGTAGAGGATGCAGTCATTAGGGCATGCATGTATCTTCTGCACCTCTAATCCTAGAGGGCAGAGAACCTTCTTTGCTTCGTACGTACTGTCAGGCATTTCGTTATCCTTTGGAAGCTTCTTCTTCATTATTTTCAGTAGCTTCCCCAATCCCTTGTCAGATACACCATTCTCTGCCTTCCATTGCAGCAATTCCAGTGCGGGTACCAAGCTTTGTGTTGCCATCTTCGCAATTTGGGTACAACCCTTTTTTGTGATCCTCTAACATGCGATCGAACTTCAACTTCTCCCTTTCACTTTCGCATCCTCTCTGTGCATCAACAATGACCCGGCGAAGATCATCATCGGGCACATCTGGTGCCTCTTGATCTTCAGCTTCCTCCGTTGCAGTATCACCGTATTCAGGGAACATAGGATAGTTGTCATCATCCTCTTCTTCTTCGTTGTCTTCCATCATAACCCCTCTTTCTCCGTGCTTGGTCCAAACATTATAGTGTGGCATGAAACCCTTCTCAAGCAGGTGGAAGTGAAGGGTTTTCGAGGAAGAGTAATCCTTCATATTCCCACAGACAGTACATGGACAATACATAAAACCATTCTGCTTGTTTGCCTCAGCCACTTCGAGAAAATTACGCAGGCCCGTAATGTAGTCGGAGGTGCGTCGGTCACCGTACATCCATTGCCGGTTCATCTGCATGCATTATATAATTAAGTATATCAAAAACCATTACAAAACATCATGAATAGAGAAATGACCAAATTAATACAAGTTCATCACCACATTAAAACCAAAGTACAGTAGTGATCAAATGTTATTACTAAAATAAATAAATACATAAAGTTCATACATAGTTCTCATAGAACAACATACAGCTCTCTAGAGCATCTAATTAAAACATACATTGAAACTAACATACAACTATGTAAAACATTTAAATGCAACAATAAATGCGATCAAAATCGCAACTAAGGTAACAATTGATCCAACAGCATAATGATACCAAGCCTCTTTATCAATGGCATATTTTCTAATCTTTCTAATCTTCAAGCCATTGCATCCATCTGGATCTTGTGTAGATCGACGACATCGGCAACATGCAACTCCAATTTCATCTTCTCTTCTTCAATCATTTTCAATTTTTCTTTCAAATAATTGTTTTCTTTTTCAACTAAATTTAACCTCTCGACAAGAGGGTCGGTTGGAATTTCCGGTTCACATACCTCCTAGATAAAGACATCTATGTCAAGTTGGTCGGCATAATTATCATAAACACTAAATGAAACAAACAGTTATAAAAGACAATATACCACATCCGAATCATAGACCGGACGAGAGCCGACGGGGGCGGATACCAAAACCATGACACTATATAATAACAAACAATAATACAAGTAAGAAAATTATACAAGTAGCTATATAAATCATACAAGTAAGAATTTTTTCTTTAAAAAAAGATAAGAACAAGAGGCTCACCACGGTGGTGCCGGCGACGAGATCGGCACGGGCGATCGACGGCGGTGAGGACGGGGACGGGGACAGGACGGCACCCTACACATGTGCAAACTAAGAAGCTAATTGAGCTCAAATTGTGCATCTAAATCAAATAAACTCACAAATACACTCCTCCACTAAAACCCACAAACCACACTAGTTCTAGAGCATTTGAAATGAGCTAAACTAGCAGTGAGAGATGAAAGGATGAAGTTGCTAACCTTTTTAGAACACTTGGATAGTTGGTGCATCGCCAAACCTAGACAAATCTTGGGGAAAATGGAGCTTGGAGGTCGAGCTTGGAGGAAGAACAGAGGAGGAAGCTTAATTGTGGCTCCGGCATTTCATCGAACACCTCATGTGCATATATAGGCAAAAAGCAGAGTAGCCCACACCTCCACCCTTCCACGGGCAAAAAACAGAGGAGATGGGGGGCGTGCATATATATTGGCAACCACTTTAGTCCCGGTTTGTGTCTAAAACCGGGACTAATGGCCTAACCTTTAGTCCCGATTCCAGACACCAACCGGGACTAAAAGGCAGCAACCCCTTTAGTCCCGGTTGGTGGCTGGAACCGGGACTAAAGGTCCCAGCCGAACCGGGACTGATGCCTGCCGAGGCCCGGCCAGCGTCCTAGCCTCTCGAACCGGGACTGATGCTCCCATTAGTCCCGGTTCGTAACACGACCGGGACTAATGCTCTGATCTGGCCAGGATCAAAGCCATGTTTTCTACTAGTGGATGTACGACAGTCTAGTCACATCATATATAGACAAAATAATAAGAACTTAAGTAGACAAGAAGAACTTCGTGAATTATCTACAACATTTGCTCATGAAGTAACAAGCAGCATGCTATAGTTATGGACAACCTTCCTCTCCTACTTAATCTTCTTTCTTTAAAAAATTTCTTGTCATATAAGAAAACAAAAAATTATTGTAGATTGCCTGGTGGAAAATCCAGACGCTTATTATCGGAGAAAAGAACACTTCACTTTGGTGATCCTATTGTTTTCCCATAGCGTCATCCCTCGCCCTCCTCCCTCATAAGATTCCCTGCAGAGCTCCTCCTCTAGTTCTCCTTCCACATAGCCCCGCCTCCCCGCGGGGTCTCGTCCCCGAGGACGCCACCTCCTCCTCCTCAAAGCACCATGCATACTTCGTGGTTGAGATTGATGTCAAGCCTTTACACTTTGGGAAGATGTTGGAACTATGGGACGGAGTGGGTCTAGGGCCTCCTAATTTGGCTATGATGGGATTGCATCGAGCCGGACCCATGGTTGGCGAGCCCAAATTAGCATAAGGCACCCCTCCATTCTCTATGGTGAGAGATCCTTGTAAGTCGGAGATTTTTCTATGTTGTGTACGGCGTTTCGACATGCCACAAACGTCCATTTTTTGTGCACACAATATATTATTGTCTTTGTTATTTCTTCATGCCATACGTGTTTGTCTTTTCATGATCCGACCTATTTTTTACAAGATAGCTTCCACAATCAATGGGGATTTGGTTGTATGCCTCTTTTTTATGTGTGTCAAAATGTTGGAATGGCTTTCTCACGATTTTCTCAAATATGCGGAGAAAAATGTTGCATTACAAATAACACACAACATACATGTTGTATGTGAAGGATTTCTGTTGCATAGATTGGATGGCTCATGATCCGGCTTAAGTCAAATCTAGCGGATGGGGTGGCGACCGATTTCTCAACAACATCAAAGGACGCCTTAGAGCAAGGATAACCAACTGCTAAATATATCTTAGGGTTTAGGGTTTATGAAAAGACAAACACATCTAGCATGCAGAAATAACAAAGACAATAATATCTCTCTCGTGCGTGCACAAGAAAAATGAACATTTGTGGCATGCCCTAAACCCTAAACCCTAAACACTAAACCCTAAACCCTTAGTGTCATATCATTAATAGTCAATCTAATAGTCAAACATGTATAGTACTATAGATATGCATACTACTAATATATGACCTATTTTATTCTCCCACAATTTTTTACGAGCCTTTGTTGCATTTTTCCCTCTCTAGAATATTCTGTGATGCAGCTAGCTACATCCCGCCTCTCTTCTGTCTCCTCGTTCCCTTGTTCCAACTTAAGAAAAATATGATGTGGCGACTTACCTGTTAACATCATCATATTATACTTCCTCTGAGTACATGGCTATATAAAAAAGGAATATACATGTAATTTAGTTGCCTTATATGTCAAGCAAAACTATAAATTTGGTCGCCTCATTCAGAACAAGTACAATAGTGAGCTCATGGCTCGCTTACATGACAGTTTTGCCTACGTGTAGGAGAGAAATGAAAAAGTAAGAGAAATGGGCTCTCATATAAGTAGTTGTATACGTGTTTCTAGACAAATATAATAAATGTGAAGAAAGAGAAAAAGACAAGGTTGAAAAAAGTACTAATGTTATGAGAACGGACGTTTGGAGGCCAAGCTCCATGAAGCTTGAAATTTTTGAAAAATTCAAATTTCAAACTTTTCGGTTTTAAAAAAATCTGAAAAAAATTATGCAAGTAAAGAAGGATGTTATGTGTATGTGTGTAAATTTTTAGGATGAAATACCTTGAAATACGATCAGCACAAAAAAGACAAATTCATGGCCTGGGACAATGAATAGTATCATGTGTTAAAAAGTCCGAGATTTGTCTTTTTTGTACAGGCCTAATTTCAACGTATTTTTTTCTGAAAATTTACACACATGTGTGTTACACCCTCACTTATCTCTGTATTTTTTTCCAGAATTTTTTGAAATGTAAAAATATGAATTTTCATGAATTTTGGATTTTGCATTTGGAGGCCTCCATGGAGCTCGGCCTCCAAAAGCAATTTCCGCTAATGTTATAGCCAACCTTGTAGTCCACACTACTATATGAGTGACTATAAATGATAGCTATAGATGACATGTCAGATTCTTATAGCTATCAGCTGGCTATATTATTAATCATGCTTGGCGTAGGCAGACTGTAAGTCTTTAAATATTACTCCCTCCGTCCGGAAATACTTGTCCTAGAAATGAATTTTCTAGGACAAGTATTTCCGGACGGAGGGAGTATATTTTTATTGAATTGGAATAGAGAAAAGAGAAGCGGACTACTAGGAGCATGGTTGATACTATAGCCAACTGCTGACTATATGTAGTTTTCAGCCATCTCTCTTATTCATATAGGCAAAAATGTTAAAAATGTCGTGTAGACTGGCTATAAGCTCATTATTGTACTTACTGAATTTTTGAGACTTAGGTTATTCAACCGAATTTTTGATTGCGTCATTAAAAAAATGGAATGTAAAAGGGCGAGAAAACGAAGGGAAGGCGGCGGCGACCTTTCCACATTCCACTCCGTAGAAAAAGGAAGATCCCAACTCCCAACATCGCTGTAAATACCGGCGAAGACGCCCACGAACCACGACGGCACACCACCACCGCCTCGGCTCCTTCACCTACGCACTCCCAAAGCAAAAAACCCCAACCATCTCTTCCCCTTCGGAGCGCAGCGCGGTGGGTCTCCTTCCGTAGCCGCGCCGATGTCGTCGCCGGCGGCGATGGCGGCGGCTGCCAGGGAGCACGTGGAGAGGATCCGGCGCGACCGCTACTACATTGGCCGCGGCGAGCAGAACCCGCTGGCCGAGGACATGCACCAGGCCGTCAACTACCTCAGCCAGGAGCTCTACTCCCGGGACGTCCACTTCCTCATGGAGCTCGTGCAGGTGACGAATCTACCTCGCTTCCTTTCCACCCTTTCTCGTAGTGTACTTTTTCTAGCAGGACTATATGATTTATTTATTCATTTATGATACCCACACATTTTCAAGAAGAAAGTGTAGGAATCAATCAAATTCGTCTCCACCATTGTGGTTTTAACTTGCCTACAAATGACGAGACAACTTAATTAGTACTTTACCACACGGTAGGTGTGGTGAGGAGTCTCAACCCAATAAAACAGGCTGATACATTTTTTTACCAATCTATTTGGATTGTAAATAAATGGGTATCTATGTGTTCATCGGCTACCAAAAGCTTATTCAAAGTATGAACCGTCCTTTTCCCACCAAATTTATCTTTGGACCCCTCTGCATTGCCAAGCGCATTGAGGAATTCATTTTTCTTTTCATCTACTCTTCACTTCAATGTCTTCAAGTGATTTTTTTTTCTTGTACTAGATCAATTTTCTAATGATTATTCCGGTGAGTCCCTTTTTCTTTTTTTCGCTTCCTTTTTATTTATGTATTATTTCTCTGTCCAATAAGAGGCGATACAGTATGCAAACGATTTTACTAAATTGAATAAAATGATTTACATTGCTTATACTAGCATACAAAGTGTTATGTCCTGTTCTTGTATTTCATTGAGAGTATTTCTCCTAATTTTTGCATGTTGTAGATGCTAAGTCACTCTTGTTTTCTGCTCATCACAAGAGTTTGCTTGGGAATACATCATTGTTAGAAATGCGTCTATACTTGTGAAAAAGATTAGATTCAGATTCAACTTAACATTTCAGTTTGAAGCAGATTTCCACCCTTTTAAAATCTGCTCTTGAATACCAAAGTGATCCATGGAAGCAATTTACAAAAATAATTGTTTAGTTAATGGCCTATTTAATTCACGAAAGGCGCAAATTACACAAGTAATGCATGCTCGTAATAACTAATGGAAGACTAATCTTTCCTACTTACAAATGTTGGAGTTGATGATGAGTTCACACGTGTGACACCACGAATAGACAAATGTGATTCTACCAACATGTGGAACCAGAAACCCTTCCAAGATACATCAGTAAACAAATGTTACTTTTACTTGGTGTCAGACCAATCCCAAATAAAAAAATACACTGCTCGCCTTATATGATATTAACACTATTTTAAAAACACAAATTATAACTGCAAATATGCGGATCCAACTCAAAATCATGGTCTTGATTTTTTTTCAATCAATTCTTCCAGATCTATATCATACCAAACAAATTGCAATTTCAACACACATTGGACTCCTACCTAACCCAGGATCATGAGCATTCAATTTACTCATGCCATTCTGCCATGTTTCAAAACAAAAAATGTTATGTCACTATAAATCCTGCAATGAACCTACTATGGCCGTTTAAGATTCTTCAATGACTGCAACATGATCTTTTGTTATATGTTGGCTATTTTTTTAACCATGAACCATGCAATAGCCGCAAGATATTATCATATTGTGACGATCTCCTGAACCAAAGATAGCTTCTCTTCTTTCTTATGGCTAAGTGGTAATGCAAAAACATTGTGCTAGCTAGTAAACTTTAATATTATCACCACATGAAAGCTAACTGAAATATTGAATGAGTATTAGTGTAACAACATATGACATAAAACACAAGCCATACCGCAAGCAAATGCAAGCATCCATCAATCAAGTTGTCGCGTTTATCTATTTTAACGATTTGGACATGTGAGTACATATTGCATAATTTGACCTAGGCCATTAGAACCACAGTGATTTCTTAGACCAATCAAGTTCTTGCACGGTTGACATATCATCGAGGGACCGTAAGTATTTAAGATTGATTTCGTGTAAGTGCTAGGGGTGGAACTTTAGCCAACAAAATGAGAAGAAATGTCCTCATGAAATATGCATTGTCTTTTATTTTTTAGAAGATGCCCGACCGCATTCATTTCAGTACATAGCTTGCATTTCTAGCATCATCACTTTTTGTGTCATAATCGAACTTGTCCCAAGCGGTATACCAAGAATTTTCTGAACAAGTGGTTTATGAAACCTCATTACCTTATTCTCGTGTTTTAACGTGAGTAAACTTAGTTTTCATTCTACGTTTAATCCACCCGACAAAGGCTTATGTGTGGAAAAATCCACAATAGTGTATAAGTACCCGATTCCATACTTATTCACAAACTCTCCTACTTGGGTGTAAGTTTTCATGATTTTTTTAGTCCTCGATGTACTGAACCGGCTCTTGATGCCTACTTCACCCATCAACGTTTCCTCCATGGTGACAGGTGACAGCCCCTGAAATCATTAGAAATATGGCCCTCATAACACTGTAATAGGGAGTGAAACCACAAAAGGGGGGTGGAGTTTTCCCCACCTGAATTGTATATGGAGGGGTTGTCTCTATGGAGGAAGAGTTGACAGGTTAAGTAGGCATATCAAGAGTCAGTTTAGTACATCGAGAATTCAAAAAATAATGAAAAAAACTTACACCTAAGCAGTAGGGGTTTGTGGAGAAGTATGGCTTCGCATATTTGGACACCATTGGGTATTTGTCCGAAAGTAAACCTGTTGTTGAGTGAATGGATCATGCACAGGATGAACCCGAGTTCACTCGAGATCATACACGAAAACAAGGTAATAAGGTTTGATAAATGACTTGTTTAGAAAATCCTTGTATCGCCTAAGACAATCTTGATTCTGAAGTTAGGCACGGAAATTGATCATGTCCGAGAGCTGTGAGCTATCTACCCGAATGGATGTGACATGGCAAGATCTTTTTAGAGTAAACGAAGACGAAGAATCTTTGATGAGGACTTCTCTTCTCATTTTCTTGGCCATAGTTTTCACCCCTGCCATCTACAATGAAATCAATCTTGAATATGCATAGTCCCTTGAAGATATTTCAACTGTGCAAAATCTTGATTGGTCTGGTGAAACCATTGAGATTTTATTGGTCCAGGTCGAGTTTAGAAATATTTACTCTCTTTTCCAATCAGTGAAACAGATAAACGCCACATTTGGATTGGTGAATTGCTAGTCTTTGCTTGCAGCATAGCTTCTGTTTTATGCCATATTTTTCTCGCAATAACACTCATCTCATATTTTTGTTAGCATTCATGTGGTGAGAATAGTAAAGTCTATTAGTATTTCATTAGTTATTACATGCATGCATCACTTGTATAATTTGCTCTTCTCGTGAATGAAATATTTCTCAAGAAAAATGGATGAATTGTGTCCTTAATGAGAATCTACCGTGTGGTGCCGGTCCATGTCACATCGGATTCATCGTCCACCTTGCCTTTTTTTCCTAATAACCATCCAACGATTGTGGTGTACTCATATATGCTGCAAACAACACCATTTAAAACAAACATGATCGAACAGTAATGAAGAATTAATCTTGTGTCCCTGCTTTCTATATGATGGATTTAGTGAACAACTTTAAACAACAAATAAGTGCATAATTGTGATTGCATGCCATATATCAGTTAATATTTATGATAATATGGTAATTAATGAGAACATTATATTACTTCTAATAGTAATATGAATAATAAAAAACTTGAATTCCATAAACTGCATAATATACATAGTGATGGTAAACCTTATCTAATCAGATGCAGGGAGTACATTTTTCTTTCCACCATATTCATTGTCATATGTGTAGGTATATAGATTTTCATATTGAATAATTGCTTCAACATTAGACCATCTTCATAATTCATACTTAGACAAAATTGGATGTTGTTTCTAAGAAGTGAGCCGTTGGTGTGAAATTTCTTCACAACGCTCAAATGTGTTCTTTATATTGATAGTACAATGATTGGCGCTGAAGCGGACAGGTAGCCCACCATGCTATTTTGTGATGCACCAAAACATGATAGGATGACATGAAATTCCATAAGCAATACTTAGTTTTTTCATTTTCCTTGTAACTGTAATTCAGAAGCTTGCTACTAAGAATGGTGAAATGCAACAACAATTCGCTGAACTAGTGTTTCACTGGATCTGCTTTTTTCTCAATCTTATTTAGCCAACAGATATAATTGCAATTACATTATGTCGCTTTGTAAGGAGCCTTTCACAATCTTATTTAGCCAACAGATTTAAGACTAGCAGAATCGCCATGTTTCGCTTGTATGCTCTCCTGTTAGTGAATAAATTTTAGTGCCATATTTTAAGTTTAATATTTTCTTCCTCTAAAACTAGAATGCTGAAGATAATGAGTACCCTAGTGGAGTAGCGCCATCTTTGGAGTTTCTAGTTACATCCAATGATGTTACTGGGTCTGGTGCATCATCTACTTTGCTCATCTTCAACAATGAGAAAGGCTTCTCTCCATCCAATGTTGAGTCCATTTGTCGTGTTGGTAAATCAACCAAAAAGGGAAACAGGGACAAGGGTTACATTGGAGAGAAAGGTACATCTTTGCGTCTCTTTGTGTTCTGTTTTGTCAAATGAGAGAATTTACTCTTTGATGTTATTCCTTGAATTTCAGCAAGGAATCAGTTTTTTAGAACTTTCTTCTCAAGCACTATGATAACTGACATATGTTTTAAATGACATGTAAAATTATTGAATATTATTCAGTACTTAATTAGGATGGCGACGAACAAGATTCAGTTTTTATGCTCCATTGGTTCTAAAGAAGACCGATAATCCATCACAGCTACTTCCATTTTTTCGACAGGAAAATAAGGAGAGCTCCTAGTTCTGTTTCAATTAAATGAAATAAAATTGTTTGATACATCCAAGTTCAGACATAGGTTGGTATCCATGTCAGAAGAAGGCAAAACTTAAGTGTTAACATCCCACCCAGTTTGTAAAACAGAGCAGAAACAGAGCCAAAACACTGAAACTGATGAAGACAAGTACTTCTAACATTCTATGCGTCATACTATGTAGCGGAACCCTATATATCAATCATCTTGATTCTTATTGAATGTTAAGTTGTAATTTCTTGTCTTACTGTTGCCGTAGCAAATTTTGGAACTCTTTCCCTCCTAGCCTTTCTCGGCTGTATTTCTGGGAGTTTTCATGTAACTTCCTAAATTTGCCAAACAAATTATGCCACATAGCAAGCCTGCCTATTATGGAAAGCCAAATAGACTCTCCCATCATGGTTTGTTTAAGCGTCATTTCGTCATATTGATTAACATCATTGCACTGCTAACTGAATGTTCCGTGGTTGGACAATAATGGGATAACTTGTTACAACTTGATTATTATTTTAAGTGCAACAATACCCTCATTTAACTACTCTATGATGCTATTAACAATTTTTTTTTACTCTGCATCAATAGCTTGGAGATTCTTAAACTTTTAATTCGGTCTGGAGTACTGACTTCTCAAATACATAGTATATGAGTAAAATTCCATTTTAAACCATGTGGTTGTGACGGTTTGGACTATATATTTTTTAACTTTGACAGGTTGAACCAGATTTAGAACATGGTCGAAAGTTCATGCAATGTTACTTTGATTTTCTAGTTTATGCATGCCTAGAATTATAAGATGTGAAAAGATCTACAAATGCATTTATTTATTTATTTCAGCAGTCATCCTTGTTGATCCACAAATGCCTTTATTTATCTAAGCAGTCATCCTTGTTAACCCATTTCATTTTAACAATTACCATAAAAAGTTATTTACCCACTTTACCATTTGTACCTCTTATATTATACGTTGTGATGCCATGTTTCCTGATTCAGGTATTGGGTTCAAGAGTGTTTTTCTGATATCGAGCCAGCCCCATATATTCAGTAATGGCTACCAGATCAAGTTCAATGAGAAGCCTTGTGCGGAGTGTAACATTGGATACATTGTCCCTGAGTGGGTTGAGTCAAAACAGATCCTTTCAGATATAAAAAAGATATATGGGCGATCCAAGGTTCTACCAACAACCACTATCATCTTGCCTTTGAAGGATGAGAAGGTTAGCGCCGTAAAGCAGCAGCTGTCAAGCTTGCATCCCGAAATGTTACTGTTTCTGTCCAAGATTAGGCGGCTCTCTGTACAAGAAGCTAATTCCAATCCTAAAGGCAGCACCGTTAGTGAGATTGCGATATCTAGTGAAAAGAACTACCAAGCGAGGAAGAACATGCACGCAGAGTCTTACACCGTCCATTTATCGGCCCAAGGGAATGGGAAAGAAGAAGAGTGTGGCTACTATATGTGGAGGCAGAAGTTCCCGGTAAAACCAGAGAACAGAGTGGACAAACGTGCTGAGATTGATGAGTGGGTCATCACCCTGGCCTTCCCGCACGGCGAGCGTCTATCCCGGAGGAAGCAGATATCACCTGGTGTCTATGCTTTCCTTCCCACTGAAATGGTGACGAACTTCCCATTCATCATTCAGGCTGACTTCCTCCTTGCATCTTCAAGAGAGGCTATTCTGTTTGACAGTCCGTGGAACAAGGGGATTCTGGAGTGTGTCCCAAGTGCTTTCCTGAATGCTTTTGTTGCGCTTGTGAAGTCCAGCGCTGACGCACCAGCAATGACCTTGCCGTCTATGTTTAATTTCCTGCCTGTCAATCCTTCACTATTCCCAGCACTTGAGCCGGTTAGGTCTGGCATAAAAAACAAGATTCTTGTCGAGGATATTGTGCCATGTGAGTCTCATAGTTCACAGAAAATATTTTGCAAGCCAGGTGAGGTTGGACGGCTGAAACCAGCCTTTTGGAGTATTCTCAGCAAGGCACGAGAATCTGGAGTTGACCTGAAAAATCTTTCAACTCATGGTAGCTACATTCTGAGCTCTCACTTTGATAAGTCCACGTATAATACCGTGCTTTCATTTCTTGGTGTTAAAAGCGTGAGCACCGAGTGGTATGCCAAATGCATCGAGGGCTCTAATCTTGTCAAGGAGGTAAATGAACAGATTTATCTGGAAGTTTTATCCTTTGTCGCCAACAATTGGCAGTACTGTTTTTTTGGTACAAACATGATGTCTATTCCCCTGCTGAAGTATGTTGATCGGAACAATGCTCTCTCTTTCTGGAGTATTTCTAGAGCTACTCGATGGAGTGACAGATTGTGCATTGCATCTGAGAAGAAGTGCATACCTTGGCTTATCAGCTGGAACCGGGAGTTCCTGTCTTCTAATCGCCTTTTTGTACCTCCCAGCACACAGGAAGCTCTACAAAACTTTGCGCAGAAAACAACAGTGACACAATGGCTTGAGAGCTATGCAAACGTGGAGTCCGTATCTGCCTACAGTTATGGACTGGTTGTTGTTAATAACTTGAATATTGATAGGAGGCCTGTTATTGCTTTTGCTCACTTTTTGTACCACTCGTCTCAGAAGGGTCACATAGAGAACTATCGCGTAGCAGAACTGTGCCGTGTCATGCCGGTAATTGACAGCTATGGCAGCGTGGTCAAGAAAAGAAGCAGCATTCTAGTTCCTGCGAAGGGCAGTAAATGGGTAGGATTGATGGGCACTAACCCATGGAGGCAGCAGAATTACATCGAACTATCGGCAGACTATAAGTCGGCAGGCAGTTACGCTGGGATCTATGCACCTGAAGACCAGCTCTTGGCTTTCCTGAAAACACAACTGCCGGCCTTGGACATTCCATTCATACACCCTCCAGATGCAAGCTTCCCTACGGTCTCGTCGCCTCTAACCGTTGACAATGCCATCTTGCTGTTGCAATGGATACAGAGTCTCAAGTCAAGGAGAGTACCATTACCGGCTAGATTTCTGGCTTGTGTAAAACAGGGAAGTTGGCTGAGGACATCAGTTGGGTACAAGCCACCAAATGAATCATTTCTGTCCAGTTCTGAGTGGGGAGTTCTTTTGCAAAATGGATCTTCCTTTGTTGATATACCGATGATTGACCAAAAGTTCTATCAAAACAAGCTGCATTTGTACGAGGAGGAACTCAAGGTGATTGGAGTTAGATTTGAATTTCAGGAGGCATCGGCATACATAGGCAGCCGCCTCATGTCCATGGCTGCAAGCAATACGCTGACCAGAGAGAATGTGTACTCACTGCTTCGGATGATTCGGTTTCTTCGACAGAAAGTTCTATCTCCAAGCGAACTCATCAACAGTGTCAAAGATGGACAGTGGATGAAGAGTACTCTCGGTTACAGGTCTCCGGTTGGTTGTATCATCTATGATTCAGACTGGGCAGTTGCATCCTGTATCAGTAGCCAGCCGTTCCTTGATGTCAAGTTCTATGGCGAGGACATCCTTACCTACAAACCAGAACTCAAGTTGCTTGGTGTTCTTGTTGGATTTGAAGACAGCTACAAACTTGTGATTGATAATTTCAAGTTCAGTTCCGCTGCTGTTACTCCTGAGGCTACTGTACTAATCCTCAAATGCATCCGGTATGTGAACTCATGTGAAGCCTTCATAAGAAAGCTCAAAGATTTGAAATGGGTGAAGACCAGTGTAGGGTTCCGTGCTCCTAATGAATCTTTTCTTGTGGATCCTCGATGGGAGTCCCTTCTTAATGTCTTTGATGGGGTTCCTGTAGTTGATTTCAGATTTTATGGGAGTAAGATTAGTCCCTACAAAGAAGAGTTGGAGAAGACTGGGTTGATAACAAGACTGGAGGCGGCATCGAAGGCTATAGCTAACTTGTTCAAGCAGATGGTTCTGAATTCATCACTTCCAAAGGCGAGTGTCCTAGCTCTGCTAGCATGTTATCGGCAGCTGAAAACACAGGGCGCACTTCCCGTCGAGCTTTTGAGTTGCATGCTGAGTGAGAAGTGGTTGTGCACATCGTTGGGTTTCAGATCCCCCTCAGATGCAATCTTATTTAATGCAGAATGGCAGACTCTGTCATCAGTAGCAAACTTGCCTTTCATAGATGATGGTGACACTCACCACGGTTTAAGCAAGGAAATACATGGTTATAAAGATGAGCTCAAGTTGCTTGGTGTAACTACTGAAGTAAAAACTGGTGCTAAGTTTGTCATAAATGGCATCAACATTCCTAAGGATCCTTTACACATGTCTGCAGCTACTGTGTTGTCATTGCTTAGGTCAATTCAGAGCTGGTTAGTTTCTTCAAGTAACTTCCCAAAGGGCTTTCTAGAGAAAATCAAAGGCTACAGTTGGTTGAGGACAAAAGTTGGGTTCCGATGTCCTGATGAGTCGATCCTGTTTGATCCAAAGAATTCTTCCATCCGTATAGAAGATGGCCCTTTCATTGATGAAGCATTCTATGGCTCGGAGATAGCCTCATTCAAAGACGCACTTGCGGCCATCGGAGTATCTGTGGATGCTACACACGGACATGAACTTGTTGCTCGGCATTTGAGGAGCCACAAAAACAGGGCTACTATTACTCGCATCTACACATACCTGAAGGAGTGCAATTGGGAGCCTGTAAACAAGACGAGTGATTGGATTTGGGTACCAAATAAAAAGAAAAGTGGAGAGTGGGTGAGCCCTCCAAGTTGTTCTTCATGATAAGGACAACCTTTTCAGCCTGCAGCTGCATGTCTTGGACAAATATTATGACAAGCAGTTGCTGGACTTCTTTTCACATGTTTTTGGCGTGAGGCATGGCCCTAGCGCTGAAGATCATTGCAAACTATGGAGCACATGGGAGAGCTCTGTTGATGCGATATCTCTAGCTGACTGCTCTGCTTTCTGGCACTTCATTGCCAAGAACTGGAGTAAAAATACGGAGAAGCTTCTTTCTGCTTGTGTCAAGGTTCCGGTTTGCACCGATGGGACTATCGTTCTGTCAAAGAAGGAGGATGTGTTTATTCCTGATGATCTACTTCTCAAGGATTTGTTCGACAAGCTTCCTAACCGGTCATTGTTCATCTGGTATCCTTCTTCAAGCCTGCCTTCCATGTCTCGAGCAAAGCTGAACAACATCTACGGTAGCATTGGAGTCCAGGCAATATCCAAAGCTGTTGGGAAGAATGATTCACTCGCATTGGAAAATGTCAGTCCAACAAAAGCTGCTCGGGGTAAGGTGATCAATGTTGGTATGATCAAACTGGTCCTTGCTTTTCTTGCCGATACTGCTCTCGACATTTCTGCTGAAGAGCGGCACAAGATAGTTTCCTGCCTGCTTGATGTGACGGTGCTAGAGACCAGCGAGCCAATCACGGTGGGATACAGCGTGAAGCTGTCCTCTGGGGTCGTTTTGGATGTGATGGCCACACGGAAGCTCCGGTGGGAGAGGGAGAGCTCGAAACTCTACATGCAGAAAAGCAAGCGTGCACCTGGCTACAAGGAGAAGTTGGAGTTTGCGACGAATTATGCGAATGAGATGTCTCAGGGGCTGCTCTTTGAGAAGGCAGATCAGATCCCTTCGCTCGCCGAGCTCATTAAGATTGGTAGCTTGATGGACTTTCATGCTGCCGCTGTCGAGTACCTTCTGAAATCAAAGAACCTGCAGCTGTTCCCTGAAGACGAAGAATTCCTTGCCGCCGCATCACTAGGTCTGTCGTCTGTGACCAATGAACAAATATATTTTCAACTTATGGATCAAAAAAATTACATACTTATTTATGCCATTATCTCCTACTCTTTGATGCTTGTATGCAGGTCGTAGCAGGAACCGTTAGCTATCTCTGGAGTTGCTCTTGCGCATGCCGACACATGGAGTGAAGTGGTTAGTGCATTGCTTTTTTGTTATTCTCTGAAAGTTGTACCACCTCTGTAATTGTGACGGAAGTAGGCTCACTTGACAGGCTGCTTACTGATGGCCAGGTCAGCAGGAGCTTAATTGGTGCTTAAATTTGGAGGGTCCAACAATGCGCTTACTCGATTTTGTCGTGATTACTAGCTGTGAACTTTTGTTTTGGCTTTCTCCCTTTCTGAACCGGAACCTATCTGTGTTTTTCAGTGTGAAATGGCACTCGTATGTACTGGTGTTATCCTTTCATGTCTTGTGACGATCATCTATTAGATGGTGTTATTTAGTATGAATATATGTTGGATCATGTGTGAGCTTGATTTGGGTGGCCTGTTAAATGGAAGATTGCTGGTTGCCTGTCAAATCTTTCAGCATGTCCATGGTGTTTTTGTTTTTGTTCAAGTCTTATGTATGTGAAAGTATCTCTGCTTGCTCGACTGGGCATTCGACATGTCGACAGCTAACTGTCGAGATGATTTGTAGCAGATCAGATCCATGTTGCCATTACCAGATGTATACTTTTGTTTTGGACTATGGCTTTCTGCCTTTCTGAACCAAAACCTGCATATGTCATCCTTTATGTCCTGTGATCATCATCTATTGAACCAGAACCTGTGTAAACATTGTGTTATTTGATATGATCGGATATGTTGGATTATGTGTGAGCTTGATTGTGCTGGTCCGCTAGATTAAAGACGGCTGGCTTCGTATCAAATCTTTCGGCGTGTCCATGATATTTTGATTGGTACTGAATCATATAGATGGTAAATTAAGTGAGAATTGCTGAAATGGCACTGCTACTTTGGTAGTAACTGTGGCCAAATGAAAAAATGGTTCGTTGCCTGTCGAATCTGGGCGGTGCAGCAGGAGTACTCTTTCAGAAGAACTGTATCGTTGAACGATTTAGCAAACAAAAGCAAAATCAACATTCACTCAAATTCTTGGGTGTCTCCATCTCAACATTTCATACCAGCGATGCCTGCCACTTTTAACCGCGGATGGCTATTGTCATGCAGTACAATTTAAGGCATTCACAAATTTTGTTTCGTATCTGCTAATACGCTAGATCGATCTGGATGATCGCAGCTTACATTAATTCTCACAGAAGCACACATGATATTACAGCTGGAATAAGGGTGATACGGCCAGCCCAATCTTCCTCAAAATTGGTAGCCCAGGCGGCCACGGCTTGCCTTTCCCCTCACCCTGATCATAAGAAAGTACTCCTTATATTATACTCATGGTTCGCCCTTATATTATACTCCATATTTATGTGTGCATTCATGTCTTTTAAATGCATAAGGATTTGAAAAAAGATCGAGAATTTGGAAAAGGTTCATGGATTTGAAAAACAATTAAAGAAAATGAAGACAATTCACGAATATGAAAATTGTTCACGATTTCCGAAAAGGATCATGAAATTGAAAAAAAAGTTCATTAAACTGACAATGAAAGAGAAAAAAGGAAAAAGAAAAGCTAAAAAAGGAAAAAGGGAAAATAAAGAAAGAAAGAAAGAAATGAAAAAAGGGGGCTGCTACACGTCGGCAGGCATCGGTTTAGATGCAGCTGTGCCCTCCACCATTTAGATGGAGCACATGCCAAACTTTGTTTCAGGTTTGGTTGCTAGCGATTCTGCTGCACAGGCCAGGCCAAAAAACCGCTAGTGCTGAAACCCAACGTTGGATGAGGAACCTAGGTACATCAATCAATTTCAGAATCTGAGATCTGGATTGCAGATTACAGCAGTTTCAGAAGAAGAAACAAGAATTCGTTCAAACTCTCGAGTATCTCCATCTCAAATATTCTCCATACTAGCCAAGCCGTGCGTGTTTAACTGCGGACAGCTATCATCATGTTGCCACGAAATATTTGAAAACAGAAACAACTTCAACTATTCACAAACTCGATTTCGTATCTGCTAGAGTCCGCGAGTATTCCAGTGTCTTTGTTACCAAAATATCAAGTGCCACCAACTACAGGTAAGATGTTCTGACAATTTCGATAAAAGTTTCAGACATGGACAAAGCATAATTAATCCAGCGCCCACTGAAACCAGAATGTCACAACCTCCTTCTTTCTTCATAATCTTACCCTTACATTTTGGACTTGTCAAGAGTACCCAGTGGCATAAACTACAAGCACGATGCCCGCCGACGACTAACAACGACCAAAATTTGCAGCAAGTCCAGTCCGCCTCGCTGCTCAGTTGGGCTTTTCCTCCTGGCACTTGGAGCAGGTACACGTGAATCCGTAGTCCGCGAGCTCCGCCTGCCGCTCCTCGTACGGAAGATCTTCATCGATGTAGGAGATTGTGATCTGCAGCGGTGCAACAGTACGTCAGCAGGTGGCATAACAATTTTGCCAGAGATTTGATTTTCTCTTGTTGCACAATTAGCACCCGAAACGACATACCTCTTCGCCCTTGCTGATAGGCCCCAGAGCAATTATCACAGCGTGGCCATCATTATCCTGCGGCAGTAGTTCAACAGCTACTTATCAGCATTGCTGACTGGCAGTTTTGTAGGACAATGGGTGAATCAGCTGGAGGGGAAAATATACATCACCTCGTCTCTTTTAAATGCTTTAGCATTTGGACAGCATGAATGATTCATACAGCTTTGCAGAGGAAAGAACGCCGTCCCTGACAGCAAAAATTTCACAGGGAAACCACTCTTTTTAGTGTTGGACAGATAGAAAAAGACACATAGTACTCTGAAAGGAGTGACTTGAGAGGAAAAAGTTGCACATACCATCACAAGGAACTGCATAGTCATCATCTAAAGCATCTAGAAATGGCGCCGTCATCTTTTCAGCTTCCTCCTGGGGTACATTGCATTTCAGATTAAGAAGGCCATTATGTAAGAGCAAGAGCAAACATCTTACATTTAAGAAATTAAGACAACCATCAAACAAACCTTCTTATCATCTGGAAGATCATCAATGTGTATGAAATAGTCTTCAACAGGCGATGCAACGACCAAATCACTGGAATGAAAAAGGTGGAAGTATGACTGGAGGAGCAACTATTTAGGTCTGCATTTGCTTCAGGCAGGGAGAAAAACAATGACAGAGTATATACAGTCATCAAAATGAAATAGGGAAAATATATTTACTTACAGATTGTTCAGCTCAAACATGCCAATTATATGGCCATACACCTCAAGGGAAAATACTAGAGCAAGTTAAGGTAACTCATGGTATGAAAGTTGAAACAAGTCATGTGACTGCCAAAAAGGATACATGGTGCACACTCAGCATCGAAGATTGCATCCTTGAGAAGCTGTAGTGACTGCAAAATAAAGAGAAACCATTATCAGCCTATCACTGGCTGAAATAAGATCTAGAGAGTAAACCATGGAATCTTTTCAATATAAATTTGTCCACTTATTGCGTGTCATCAATGTACAGTTTTTCAAGTAATATGTCGACATAGTTACCATAAATGCTAGATCCCTTATTTCCTGCCTAAATGAATCTTCATCGGAAGCATCAACATCCTCAGGCAAAGCAACATAATCCCACCATCTGCAATCACAACATATTTTTGCACAAATCAGGGTAGTTATAAAGTAGCATTTCAGTAGTTTTATGGAGCTCAAAACATATATACCAGTGTACCCAAAACAAGGAAGAAGAAATGACACTTCTAACCATAGGCATCCCAGTGTAACCCAAAACGTAGGAGAAAAAAATGACACATCCGGCCACAGGTATTTTATCTTATTGATTGTTACAAATACTATTGCCATCAAATTGATGCTAATACCATGGGAAAAGAACCTTCGAAAGTCATGCTTAACACTAGTTGCACAATTAGACAAAACTGCTAACTAGTCCCACTAACAACAACTGGTCATCCTGTAAAAAAACAAGTGGTTATCAGAAGAGAAGTAATTACTTTGAAGTCATGCCCTTACCTCTTTTTGAAGCCCATGGAAAGTGGTTTCCAGGCTTCCATAAGCAAAGAAAAGTTTGATTCAGCTGATTTGTTTTGCAAGTCGTTATGTCTTTTGAGTTTCTTGTACCTCAACATGGTGAAAGTGATAGCCTGGTATATAAAAAGCATGAACTCATATGCATGAGAATCAGGAAACCTTAGATGAGTTGCAGTTGGTACATAAGGGGAGTGCATTTATTCTTTTGTTTGTTCTATCTGGTACAATTGATGTAGCTAGTTACTGTCTTGTGCAATAAGGTTCTAAATATCAGAAAATTGCAGTTTGAACATTTTTTTTAGACAAACACTAAAGGCATTTATATCAACTCAAATTTGACGTCAACAGCTTTTAAATAGATGCTGGTCTTCCCATGCATAATAAAAACAGCTCCCCAAGAATGTTAGAAACTGAGAAAGTAACATGGTTATTTATGTCAAATTTTGGTGCTTATTCTGACAACCAAGAAACTAAAATGAACATTTGTATCACTAAATAAGAAAAAAAAAGTTTCCAGAACATATTAAAGATTTTCTATCACATACCTTGGCGGCAACCAAGAAAATATCATTGGTTTCTGAAAATAAAGAGCGGGTATTATCAGATAACAGCTTCAGGACCTCAATCGCAACCATCATTGATCATGAATGAATTGATATAGCATAGATACAATGAATGATGAACATACCACTATGATGATACAGATTCAAGGAGTATTGAAGGCTTACCATTAGCATGCTCCACAAATTTGTGAAGAGCAGATCTTCGGGGTGGTTCAGTGTTGGGGCCAGCACAGAGCAAAGAATGGTAGGATTCCCAGTCAGAATCTGCACATGATTGGCTACACAGAAACGAACAAGTTAAACATTTTCTCAAACATCCAAAAACAATAACGATTTAAATGCTTTCTTGCAATAAAAAGTTACTCAATGAACAATGAAAACAGAGTTAATGGTCTATAAATGCAAGTTATACATGATGCAATCAGGTTCGAATTTTATCATGATTGACAGTTAGAAATATGATGAAAAATTGGATACCAAACACTTAATAGTCAAAAGATGTATGCCTCAAAAAAGAAAGGTGAAATTGCATAGTTATTATGAACTCAAACCTGCAGTAGCGTTCTTCCTCGCATCCTTGACAAGCAATAATTTCTGGTAAAGCGAAGTGGTCTGAGAAAGGCAGTGACACATCGCCAGTTATAAGTGATTCTATGACGTCTTGTGGCAAAGTATTGTTCTTTTCCTTTGTTACACCAGAAGAGCAAGTGCTTGATCCCACATCACTTCCATGACAGTGCCTCTCACTGCTGCAGCCAATGCTGGAAGAAATGCTTTGAAAATACAGTCTATGTCCAATCTGGAACTCTACAGAACCAATGAAGCGGAAGCAATAACTACACACGACGCAGTCAATCTGCAACAGAACACATAAAACGGATGTAATACTTCCAGGGAGGAACAGTTCACATGAAAAATGAACAAAGAGTGATGTTGGATCAACTTCAATAGCAAGCTCACCTTGTTAAGGCTGTGTTGCGCACCAACCAATATTTGATCCTTCAGAATAAGGTCTCCTTCAGCAAAATCCTTGTTTGCACAAACACCTGCAAAAACCAGTAGGTTCATACATCTTAGTAGTATACAAGCATCATGTTTGCAGGATTGCTAGTCCGTAGGCCATAAGGTAAGTATTTATTCAGCAGCAGTACCTTTTCCATGATCGCCTTTGTAGTTGACTCGTATGCCGTCATGTTTCTTAGACTGTATGAGCTCCTCATAGTATTCCTGAAAAATGAAAACATAGTATGTTGTCGAATGTGAGCCACAAACCATCAGCAATACTTCATCTAAATGACAAAGTGGAGCAGAGAAATAAACCTAAAATCCACCCATGAAAACTTAGCATAAAATTTACTTCTCCAACTTTATTGGCCTCAACGACTAACCAACCAGCTTACAAGCTACTACCTCCTCCGTACCAAAATATAAGACGTTTTTGTAGGCTTATAACTTTCACACGGCAAGGAGCACACAAGATTGTTTCCATTCTGTCATAATAATTACACACACTATGAACTGAATTGATTAAACAGGCTAACTACTGGAATGCTAAAAAAGGAGGCACATTAGATCTTAAATTTGTACCTCGGTGAAGAAAATTCTTAAAGCATAGGGCTAATTTTGCAAACTAATAAAGAACCACACATTTGGAATCTCATGTTCCTCTGAAACATTAAGATACTCTTATATAAGTAAGATTGAACAAAACCACGAATCACAAACTTAAGATTGTTCCATGCTGTCATAACCTTAACATCAGCATGAACTGAATTCATTACAGACAGTAATTACTGGAATGCTAAAAAATGAGGCACCTTGGATCTTAAATTCGCACCTCAGTGAAAATATATATTAAATCAGAGGTTTAATGCTGCAAGCTAATTGAGGACCACACATTTCGACTCTCATGTCTCTACGAAAAATTAAGATCCTCATATGTCAGTAAGACTGGATAATAATATCACCACCCAAACAGCGCTCCCTGACCGAAATTCCCGACATTGGGCACCACGGAAGAGCCCAATCCGAGCTTTTCCACCGAAAATTCATACGCCCCGACAGAACTAGGCACAACTAACAAATCATCGGGCAGCCAGACGCACTAGAACAAGAACAGGGAGAAGGGGCGGAGTGGAGTGGAGGGGGGAAAGTACCTGGGCGGACTGGGGAGGCGGGGCGGCGAGGAGCTGGGCGATCTGGGGGGCGAACTCCCTGTCCAGTTCGCACGGGCTGGCGCCGCTGCCGCTCCGAGCCATGCCGCCGGCGTCTGGCTGGTGCTTCTCTGCGGTTGCGGCCGGTCCTGCCGCCGCTGGTTGCTGCTGCCCCTCTCTTGCAGTTGGGTTTTGTGGGTTTTGTACCTGGTAGGTTTCGTTGGGGCCAAGATTGGTGTTTGGGCACCGAAGGCGTAAAGTAGGTTTCGTTGGGGACAAGATTGCTGTTCAGCCAGGAATACGCTTTCAACGGTGGAAAGCGTGCGACGCATTCGACATCCGGTGTGCTTCTGCTGCTCCAAAATGAAGGCCTCATTTGATCCATTTGGGGGTAATTAGACCTAGGGAATGGGGATTGAAAGGGTACGAGATTTCAAATCTATTGTTCGGTTCGGGGGATTGGGAATTCCTAAGGAAATAGGCATGAGACTTGAGACTTCAACTCCCACCGTTTTATTAACAGGGGAGGGGGTGAGAGCTGGAAGGGAATTGTTTTAGTGAGTCAATCTTAACCCTTCATCATAACTTACATTAACTTCCCTTGTCTAGTCCCTCATTAATTCCAACGATCCAAACAGGGGAATACAGTGTCTCCTCACATTCTTATACATAATTTTTATCATGAACCAAACAGAGGATTGGGAATAAACTAGCTCATCCCATGTATAATTTCAATACAACTCCCTAGTCTAAACTCTCATTCCCCTTCTCAAATATTGCCAAACACACTATATAGGGTACTACTATCATAGGAATAGGAAATTTGTAGGAAATGAGATGTCATGTATCTTCAATCCTATGACTAGGAATGTGAAAAGAGATGTCCTTTGATTCATATCAAAAGAATTTTTTTCATTGAGTCTAGGCTCATGTTTATTTTTCTATGAATATTTGCAAACGCGCTATATAGGGTATTAATATCATAGGAATAGAAAACTTGTAGGAAATGAGATGTCATGTATCTTCAATCCTATGACTAGGAATATGAAAAGAGATGTCCTTTGAGGCTTCCTTTGGTTTGGAGGAAAAAAATAGCGCGCTATATAATATAGCGGCGACCCTGAAAATATGCTATTAGCGTGTTATAGCGCGCTATAACGTGCTATTAGCGAGACATTGTACATATATCAATTTAGCGAGACGATTCTCAATATGCTATAGCATGCTATTAGCGGCGCTATAGCGCGCTATTTTTTCCACTGAATTTCACATGAATTCCATAGGATAGGATTAGTGTACAAAATTTTCCTTTAGAGCCCTTTGGTTCATAGGAATGAATTCCTATTCCTACATAGGATTGGTTCCTATCCTCCATATTTCATGAAAAATAAACATGAGCCTAGACTCAATGAGAAATTCCTATAATGTGTACCAAATGACATATCTTTTTCTAACCATGCTCGTAGAATTTGAGATACATGTCATCTCATTTCCTACAAGTTTTTATCCCTTCTCGTTTTTCACATCAAAAGAATTTTTCCATTGAGTCTAGGCTCATGTTTATTTTTCTATGAATGTGTAGCACAGGAAGAATTCCTTCATAGGAATAAGATTTTATTCCTACAAACCAAAGGACAATAAAGGAGTTTTTCCTCTAAAAATACTATTCTACAGAAATCCTACAAAATTCATCCATACCAAAGGAGGCTGAAGTGTATGTTGAGAGCGGAGTTTCGACAGACGGGCTCATTGGAGCCCTTTTTTTAATAGTTTGAAAAAGATATTTCCAAGTTTTAGAAAAATCAAAAAAATTATGTGATAACCTATACATATTTGTGACAGATCCGTAATTTTTCGTTCAAAAATATTGTGTTTTGCTAGCAACAAAAAAACTCGGGCCAACAACAAAAAATGGGCCCATTTTCCATACGTATCCGTCTTTTCTGTGTACGCCACGTATGAAAGTATATTATTATGATTTTTTTCTTGAACGTGTTATACATGTATTTCTGTGTGCATAAATTTTTTTCCTATTTTTTTAGGCAATGAAAATGTGGTATTTAAAAGCTGGGATCACTGGAGCCCGTCCTTCATTGCACTTTTCAAAGTTTCCAACCTCTACTTGTTGGAAATATGCCCTAGGGGCAATAATAAATTGGTTATTATCATATTTCCTTGTTCATGATAATCTTCTATTATCCATGCTAGAATTGCATTGATCGGAAACTCAGATACATATGTGGATACATAGACAACACCGTGTCCCTAGTGAGCCTCTACTAGACTAGCTCGTTGATTAAAGATGGTTAAGGTTTCCTAACCATGGACATGAGTTGTCATTTGATAACGGGATCACATCATTACGAGAATGATGTGATGGACAAGACCCAACCGTAAGCATATAGCATTTGATCGTATCACTTAGTTTATTGCTACTGCTTTCCTCATGTCAAGTATCTATTCCTAAGACCATGAGATCATGCAACTCCCTAACACCGGAGGAATACCTTGTGTGCTATCAAACGCCACTTTATAACTGGGTGATCATAAAGGTGCTCTACAGGTATCTCCGAGGATGTCTGTTGGATTGGCATGGGTCGAGACTGGGATTTGTCACTCCGTATGACGAAGAGGTATCTCTGGGCCCTCTCGGTAATACAACATCACAAGAAGCTTGCAAGCAATGTGACTAAGGAGTTAGTCACGGGATCTTGTATGACGGAACGAGTAAAGAGACTTGCCGGTAACGATATTGAACTAGGTTTGAAGATACTGACGATCGAATCTCGGGCAAGTAACATACCGCTTGACAAAGGGAACTGCGTACGGGATTGACTGAATCCTTGACATCGTGGTTCGACTGATAAAGATCTTCGTGGAATATGTAGGAACCAATATGGACATCCAAGTCCCGCTATTGGTTATTGAACGGAGAGGTGTCTCTGTCATGTCTACATGATTCTCGAACCCGTAGGGTCCGCACGCTTAACGGTCGATGACGCTAGAGTAGTATTGGAATATGTACGTTGGTGACCGAATATTGTTCGGAGTCCCGTATGAGATCCCGGATGTCACGAGGAGCTCCGGAATGGTTCGGAGGTAAAGATTTATATACGGGTTTTTCCGGTATGATGTCAAGAAGCTTCCAGAAGGTTCTGGAGACTTCCGGAGGAGTCCAGAAGTCCACCAAGGGTTCCACCACGTCCCAAGGTTCAGCATGGGATGAGGGGAGGCACCCTAGCCTTATTGGACCAGGCGCACAAGTCCCTCAAGGCCCATGCGGCTGGGAGAGGTGTAAAGTCCACCTATGTATGAAAAGGAGGGAACTCGACTAGGAGTCCAACTCCTCCCCCTTGGTGCGCCAGCCCTAGGGCTTGGAGGGCTGGCCACCACACCCCTCCACCTATATATAGAGGGGAGGTGGCGCCCCCAAGAGGACACACCAGCCCCTTGGCGCCTCCCTCTCTCCCGTTGCTCCGTTGCTCCTCCGTTCCTAGTTTTGACAGCGAGCAGCGAAGCCCTGCCGGCACTACTTCACCACCATCTCCACCATGTTGTCGTGCTGGTCAAGATCACATCTACATATCCTCTCTTTCTTGTTGGATCAAGAAGGAGGAGACGTCACCGAGCCGCACGTGTGTTGAACGCGGAGGTGGCGTCCGTTCGGTGCTGGATCGGATTATATCGCGATTGGATCGTGAAGAGTACGACTACATGAAACACGTAATATACGCTTCTGCTTAATGGTCTACGGGGGTATGCACGTAGACACAATCTCCCCTCTTGTTGCTATGCATCTCCATAGATAGATCTTGGGTGTTCGTAGGAATTTTTTTGTTTTCCATGCAACGTTCCCCATCAGTGGCATCATGCGCTAGGTCTATGCGTAGATGATATGCACGAGTAGAACACAAAGAAGTTGTGGGCGTTCATGTTTAGATTGCTTACCTCCTTAGTCTTATTTTGATTCGGCGGTATTGTGGGATGAAGCTCTTGGGTTCTACCATAGGTGCATCGCTTGCCAATTAAAATTTTCCTACGCGCAGAACATCCAAGAACATGCTACAGAGATGGATCACAGATTGTTACCACTAGACGCGTAGTGCCGTGCAGCGGAAGTAGAATTGAGGCAGCGCGTCCACGTGGTCCGTCTCCTCCTCGTCCGATCTCCCTCGAATAGCCGGTCTGATCTCCCTCGAACTGTCAGTCGCTAGATCACACGTACAGGTTCACCGGAGCGGCACAAGTGCACCTCCTCTAACGATATCCGCGCGTGCAGGAGGAACACCGTGCGGCGGACTGCTAGGTCCGATCACACAGTTCAGCGGCGAGTGGAGGTGGCTAGTTGCAACACATGCAAAGCCCTAATGACGGCGCCGAAGCGATCCACCAGATGGATGTGCCGCACCTCCACTATATATAGGCATCCATCGCGGGCTCAACTCTTGGGCCTCGCAAGGACCCTAAAGCCCATGTGTTCCTTCCCTTAAGCGCGCGACCCCTTAGGTTCTCGTTCACTTGGTCGCGAGTCAGATCACATCCGGCTCGACTAGTCGGTAGCGGCCTCTAGCAAAGCGTACCGACTCCAAGTGTCCGATGAAGCTGGTTAGGCGAACCTGTACTTCATACTTCTGTTCCCTTTGCCACACGATATATGTTGTTGGGCTCAAGGCGAGTCTGTCATCCTTGTGTTAGCCTGACCTCTTTCTCGTTATAGTGATGCCGACCACAAATCAGATTATCTCATAATCCTTGTCGCATGGCCATGCTTATCTTGGTTGGATTACACGAGGGGCCCAGAGTATATCTCTCCTGATCGCAGGGGCAAATCCCATCTTGCTCGACCATGTCTCGCAGCATGGGTCCGGACAATCCCTAAACCTACCTTTATAACTACCCAGTTACGAAGTAGCGTTTGGTCGGCCCAAAGCAGATCTATCACCACCCTGAGTAAATGTGTCAGCTTAGGTCTTAGGACATAGAACGTATGTTGTACTAGAGACTCACAGATGACATATCGCTGCGTCTCATAGTTGGGTCTGGCCAACTCAGACCTTATCTCAACTCGGACCCGACTACGTCGAAGCCGACCAGATCTTTCTGAGTCCATATTATCCGGCTAGCATCCAATGCTACATGGTCAGTTAGACTGGACCATCCACCGTGTCATATGCTAGTCTAACTAGTTGTGCGTCCACACAGCCCTTTCGACTAGGGACCATTTAGGACAGTCATCATACAATGCATAGTCTCACAAAAAAGTCACGTACTTGTTAATACACATCATTGATAATGTCCAAGGACTATCTTTATTCATAAACACATAGGAAATGTCATCATACATGATTGCCTCTAGGGCATATCTCCAACATAAGCGGCTCGGACCAACCTTACTTGTCCTCGCACAAGAGACCGGTTCCACCGATTGACATGCAACTTGTATTGTATAAAGGTGGTTGGCGGGTGTCTGCCTCTCCCACTTTAATTGAATCGGATTCGACAAAGGCGGTCCTTGTAGAAGGTTAAAAGACAACTTGATTATCACTGTTGTGGCTTTGTGTAGGTAAGAACGGTTCTTGCTAGTTGCCCATAGCAGCCACGTAAAACTTGCAACAACAAAGTAGAGGACGTCTAACTTGTTTTTCAGGGTATATTGCGATGTGATACGGCCAAGACGTGATTTGATATATGTGATGTATGAGATGATCATGTTTTTTTAATAGTTATCACGATTTGCATGTCGATGAGTACGGCAACCGGCAGGAGCCATAGGGTTGTCTTTAAATTTATTTTATGCTATTGCTTTACTTTATCGCAATGAGTTAGCAATAGTTGTAGAAGCAATAGTTGGCGAGACAACCACATGAGGACACGATGATGGAGATCACGATGATGGCGATCATGGTGTCATGCCGGTGACGATGGAGATCATGCTGGTGCTTTGAAGATGGAGATCGAAAGCACAATACGATGATGGCCATATCATGTCACTTATTGATTGCATGTGATGTTTATCTTTTTATGCATCTTATTTTGCTTAGGACGACGGTAGCATTATAAGATGATCCCTTCACTTAATTTCAAGAAAATGTGTTCTCCCTAAGTATGCACCGTTGCGAAAGTTCGCCGTTTCAAAGCACCTCGTGATGATTGGGTGTGATAGACTCTTTGTTCGCATACAACGGGTGTAAGCCAGTTTTACACATGCGGAATACTTGGGTTAAACTTGACGAGCCTAGCATGTATAGACATGGCCTCAGAACATGGAGACCGAAAGGTCGAACATGAGTTATATAGTAGATATGATCAACATGGAGATGATCACCATTGAAACCACCTCATCTCACGTGATGATCGGACTTGGGTTGGTGGATTTGGATCATGTAACACTTAACAACCTGAGGGATGTTGATTTAAGTGGAAGTTCATTAGTAATTTGATTAATTGAACTAATTATCATGAACATAGTCTAAAGTTGTCTTTGAAAATTATGTTGTAGATCAATAGCTCGCGCTGTAGCTCCCCTAAAATTTAATATGTTCCTAGAGAAAGACTAAGTTGAAAGATAGTGTAAGCAATTATGCAAACTGGGTCTGTAATCTGAGGATTGTCCTCACTGGTGCACAAAAGTCTTATGTCCTTGATGCACCGATCGGTGTGCCAACCCCTATAGCGTCGTATGTGGATGTTATGAATGTCTGGCAGACACATTCTGATGACTACTCGATAGTTTAGTGCGCCATGCTTTACGGCTTAGAATTAGGGCTCCAAAGACGTTTTGAACGCCATGGAGCATATGAGATGTTCCAAGAGCTGAAATTGTTATTTCAGGCTCATGCCCGTGTTGAGAGGTATGAGACCTCTGACAAGTTATTTGCCTACACGATGGAGGAGAATAGCTCAATCAGTGAGCATGTGCTCAGAATGTCTGGGTGCTACAATCGCTTGAATCAAGTGGGAGTTAATCTTCCAGATAAGATAGTGATTGACAGAGTTCCCAGTCACTACCACCAAGCTACTAGAGCTTTGTAATGAACTATACCATGCAAGGGATGGAGAAGATGATCCCTGAGCTATTCGCGATGTTTTGCGCCGCGGAGGTAGAAATCAAGAAGGAGCATCCAGTGTTGATGGTTAATAAGACCACTAGTTTTAAAAAGGGCAAGATCAAGAAGGGAAACTTCAAGAATGGCAAACCAGTTGCCACTCCAGTGAAGAAACCCAAGGTTGGACCCAAACCCGAGACTGGGTGCTTTTATTATAAGGGGAACGGTCACTGCAAGCGGAACTGCCCGAAATACTTGGCAGATAAGAAGGCTGGCAAAGTCAACAAAGGTATACTTGATATACATGTTATTGATGTGTGCCTTACTAGTGTTCGTTGTAGCGCCTGGGTATTTGATACCGGTTCAGTTGCTAATATTGGTAACTCGAAGAAAAAGCTACGGAATAAACATAGACTGGCTAAGGGCGAGGTGACGATGTGTGTTGGAAGTGTCTCCAAGGTTGATGTGATCACCATCCCACACTCCCTCTACCTTCGGGGTTAGTTTTAAACCTAAATAAATGTTATTTGGTGCTTGCATTGAGCATGAACATTATATGGATCTTGTTTATTGATACTTGTGATCTGCGTTGGGTTTTCCGTGAAGAGGAACGGGTGATTGTAGCACAATACAGATAAGTATTTCCCTCAGTTAAGGACCAAGGTTTATCGAACCAATAGGAATATCAATCAACAATCGTCTTCAGCGACTGCACACAAAAGAGCAAACACTTGCACCCAATGCGGGCAAGAGGGTTGTAAATCCCCTTGGACTTGTTATTTGCAAGCAAACGAAGTGTGTAAATGAAAGTAGATAATTGTAAATTGCAAAATAAAATAAAAGCAATATTCACGGCAATGATCATGTATATATGGGCCTCACGTCCATAAGCAAATAGGCCGACTCCTGCCTGCACCTATTACTATTACTCCAGCCATCGACCACTATCCAGCATGCATCTAGAGTATTAAGTAAAACAGAGTAATGCTTGGAGAACAATGACATGATGCAGACAAAGAGAATTCAATTAATATGAACTAACCCCATCGTTTTATCCTGAGTGGTAACAATACAAAGACGTGTCTTGTCCCTTTCTGTCACTGGGACATAGGGCACTGTCAGATTGAACCCACTACAACGCACCACTCTCACTAAAGAAATATCAATCCAGTTGGCCAAACTACTTCAATAGATCGAAGAGGTTTACAAAGGTATGATGATCATACAAATAAGACTCGGAATATACAGAGGTGACTCAAATACTTTTCATGAATAATCTGAACATAAAGCCACAATTCATCGGATCCCAACAAACGCACCATACAAACGAATTACATCGGATAGATCAAAGCGAAGATGTGATGATCATTGTATTGAAGATCAAAAGAGAGAGAAATAGCCATCTAGGTACTAACTACGGACTCGTAGGTCTGTGGTGAACTACTCACACATCACCATGCGAGCAGCAAGGATGATGTAGAGGCCCTCCGTGATCGATCCCCCCTCCGACAGAGCACCGGAAAAGGGCTCCAGATGGGATCGCGACAGAACAGAGACTTGCGGCGGCGGAAAAAGTGTTTCGGGATGCTCCCTTGGGGTTTTGGAATATATATGTGAGTTTATAGGCCAGAGAACAGGGGCAGGAGACCTGCCAGGGAGAGACAAGCCATCAGGGCGCGTCGAAACCCCCTGGGCGCGCCCTGTTGGCTTGTCCCTCCCTCATGCGGCCTCTAGTTTCCTCCTGAAGCTTCCAGGCCTTCTTTTGGTCCAGAAAAAATCATTAAAAAAATTCGGGACAATTGGACTTCGTTTGGTACTGTAAACCTGAAAAGCCAAAAACATGCAGAAAACAACAACTGGCACTAGGCACTAGGTCAATAGGTTAGTGCTAAAAACTAATATAAATTGGTAAATAAATACTCAAAAAGTATCCTAGAATGATAATATAATAGCATTGAACAATACAAAATTATAGATACGTTGGAGACGTATCAGCATCCCCAAGCTTAATTCCTGCTCGTCCTCGAGTAGATAAATGATAAAAACAGAATTTTTGATGTAACATGCTACCCAATATGTAATCTTTTGCATGTATGCTCATTGAGAAACGATGAATTAACAAACATCAACATAGTAATATTTATAAGCACAAGCAACATAATCATCAATCTTTCAAAATATACGATCCTCAAAGAATGTTTACCCTGCATTATTTTTATCATATTAGTAAGGCATGGCTCCGTCTTCACCACATTAATACAAATGTCAAGCTTCACGGTGTCCAAGTCAGGCAATTGGATCGTACTTTTTAAATTCGCATCAACTTTTTATCCTTCACGCAATACATGAGCGTGAACCATGGACATAGGATATATAAAGGTGGAATAGAATATGGTGGTAGGTATCAAAGGGGTAAAAAGTGGAGAAGGAAGTCTCGCATCAACTAGGCGTATCAACCGACTATGGAGATGCCCATCGATAGATACCAATGCGAGGAGTGGGGATTGCCATGCGACTGATGCACTAGAGCTATAAGTGTATGAAAGCTCAACTGAAGCTAAGTGGGTGCGCATCCAACTTGCTTGCTCATGAAGACCTCGAGCATTTGAGGAAGCCCGTCATCGGAATATACAAGCCAAGTTTTTAATAATGAAAAATAATTCCCACTAGCATATGAAAATGATATAATATGAAGAAGGGTAATTTTGGGTTTTTTACATCTGTGCCCCTCGTTCCTTAGATGTACTCATCCATCCCCACGCTCTTACAATTTGCTCACTTTTCCCCACTCTCTTGTCCAAAACCCTCACGAAAGGTCACAACGGAGGATGCCGTCGGGTCAATGGTTTGACCGTTAACTCTGACTAGTGGGGACGTGATACGTCTCTAACGTATCTACTTTTCCTCACCCTTTTGCCCTTGTTTTGGACTCTAATTTGCATGATTTGAATGGAACTAACCCGGACTGACGCTGTTTTCAGCAGAACTACCATGGTGTTGTTTTTGTGCAGAAATAAAAGTTCTCGGAATGGAACGAAACTTTTTGGAGAATTATTTCAGAATATATGTGAATTATTGGAGCCAAAATCCACCGAAGAGGGGGGCCAGGGTGGCCACCACCCACCAGGGCGCGCCCTGGTGGGTTGTGCCCACCTCGTGGCCCCACTGACCCTAATTCCGCCACTATAAATTCCTATTTTCGAAGAAAAAAATCAGAGAGAAAGTTTCATCGCGTTTTACGATACGGAGCCACCGCCACCTCCGGTTCTTCATCGGGAGGCCAGATCTGGAGCCCGTTTGGGGCTCCGGAGAGGAGAATCTTTGGTCTTCGTCATCACCAACCTTTCTCCATCGCCAATTCCATGATGCTCCCCACCGGGAGTGAGTAATTCCTTCGTAGGCTTGCTGGTCGGTGAGGAGTTGGATGAGATTCATCATGTAATCGAGTTAGTTTTGTTAGGGCTTGATCCCTAGTATCCACTATGTTCTGAGATTGATGTTGCTATGACTTTGCTATGCCTAATGCTTGTCACTAGGGCCCGAGTGCCATGATTTCAGATCTGAACTGTTTATGTTATCATCTCCATATCCATGTTCTTGATCCGATCTTGCCTAGTCATATGCACGTATTACGTGTTATGATCCGTCAACCCCATAGTGACTAGGGCCGGGCCGGCAAAATCCGGGGCCCTGTGCGAAACTTAAAATTGGGGCCTTATCTCACAAAAAAAAACTAATGAGTAATTATAATGTTTATATATTTTGTTGAAAAAAATATAATATATAAAATATAATGTCTTACATAACAATTGGACATATAAAATAGCTATACCTATCCAATTACCGGTTGCTATTTATTTGAACATCCTCGTTCTGTTAGTATTCTTTGAAATGAAATCTTTAATCGAGGAGGTAAGAATCGTCGAAGTCACCTAGTTTTGGGCCATGTCTGGTAGAACTGCTATATCGTGATCTTTAATCGAGAAGGTAAGAACCAATCTCTAACGAAGTAATGATCCCTGTCAATAGTTAATTACAAAATTAGGAATTAGGAATAGGACCCAAAGTTAATCAAAAAGAAGAACTCGCTAAGCACCTCGAAGCTGGAATCGGTCACCGATCAATCCGACGAGACGACGTCGAAAAGTGAGAGAGGAGGCGAGGAAGGCAACGGCAGCAGCGGCGTGTCATCCTATCGGCCTGAATCCGAATTACCAATTCTGATCGATCTAATTACTAATTACCAATTGACCAGGACGAGGGCATGAGCCACGAGGCGGCGAGACGAGGGCAGTAGGCGACGAGAGGAGGCGAGGTTCATGTAGCCACGATCGAGAGTCATGTTGACGTGCGTCCCTACCCGATCCCAATCCCTGTATCTATAGCGATATTTTTTCCTGGATCCATGTAGCGCTCGTACATAGCATGACTGCACGGGGAGTACGATCCTGTTTCAGCTCGATGGCCTCGCCCTCGTCGCGTAGACCCAGGCTTCAACCCAACTCTAGCGGGACCAACGGCCCAATAGTGGTTTGGTTTTTCTTTTTAATACTAGGCCCATCTAAACATTTTGGGGCCCCCAGAATTTTGGGCCCTGTGCGGGCCGCACAGTTGGCACCACTGTGGGCCCGGCCCTGATAGTGACAATATTTGGGATACTTCGCGGTGATGACCGTAGTTTGAGGAGTTCATGTATTCACCATGTGTTAATGCTTTGTTCCGGTTCTCTATTAAAAGGAAGCCTTAATATCCCTTAGTTTCCTTATGGACCCTGCTGCCACGGGAGGGTAGGACAAAAGATGTCATGCAAGTTCTTTTTCATAAGCACGTATGACTATTTACGGAATACATGCCTACATTACATTGATGAACTGGAGCTAGTTCTGTATCGCCCTAGGTTATGACTGTTATATGATGAATATCATCCAACGAGTTACCGATCCAGTGCCTACGAGTTTTCCACTTATTGTTCTTGCTAAGTTACTATTGCTGCTGCTGCTGTTCCAACTGCTACAAAACTATTGCAACCACTGTTACCGCTACTGTTACTGTTGCTACTGCTATCAAACTATCATATTACTGTGCTACTGATCACTTTGCTCCGGATATTTAATCTCCAGGTGTGGTTGAATTGACAACTCAACTGCTAATACTCTCAAGTATTCTTTGGCTCCCCATGTGTCGAATCTATAAATTTGGGTTGAATACTCTACCCTCGAAAACTGTTACGATCCCCTATACTTGTGGGTTATCAGGCCGCGTCGTAAGGGCAACTCCAAATCGTACGCCCACGTCCGCTTGGGGGAAAACGGATAGACGGGCCATCACTCGTGGCGGCGTCCAACCTACCCCCACCGCCCAAAGTAAATGCGCACGCGCGGCGGGGCCCGGTCGTCAGCCACCCACCTTCGTGTCGTCATCCTTCTTTAAGTGGAAACCCGTGGACCGGTCAGTCACACTCCACACAATAGCTTCCGCTTCCAAAGCCAATCCTGCCCCTCCACCCCCGACAGTTTCTAGAAACCCTAGCCCACGCGCCGTTGCCATGACCTGGCCGTGGTCCGGGAAGGGGAAGCACGGCCATGAGGCCGGCTCATCCTCTGGTAGGCACCGCTCTGGTCGCTCTAGGAGCCCACCACCACCGCCGCCGCCGCCGCTTGCCCTGTCCGCTCCGGCCGCTCCGCCCGCATTTGCAATCGGTCCGCCGGCCGCCCCGCAGCGCACGCGCCCGTACGTCAGCACGGAAATATGCCGGAGGTACTGGAAGACGACCACGCCATTGCCGTGGGGAGATGCCCACCTCTCGAACAACTGGCATCTGTCCCCAGATCGGGTTCCAATCCCCCCGGTGCTGATGAGTGGCCGCGCCCGCCGTGAGGAGATCGACCGACGTCGCGCGCGCCTGCCTCCGGATCTCCTCCACGACCCAAGGTACGGCGTCAACTCGCCGCTGTGGGATATGTGGCTCCACGACAAGCACGACCTGCGGCGTCAGTCTTTTTTTGCCGGTCGTCCACCTAGCCCACGGCGACGACGTGTTGCTAGCCCGCCCAAAGTGCGCTGTCGTAGGCGTGTCTGCGGCCTCACCCCAACACTATCTCCGTCCCCGTCACCACGACCTCCGATGACCGAGGAGGAGGAGGCCGAGCTCATTAGGCGTGTCATGGAGGAATCCGCGTGCACGCATGACGAGCGTCAATGGACGGACATGGAGAGGGCGTTGGCCCTCTCTGCGGCCGGCGACGTGGCCATCCCTGAGCTGGAGATGGCTATCGTCGTCAAGGAGGAGGTGAAGGAGGAGGTGGCGGAGGAGCCGGCTGAGGGAGTCCCGGACTAAGGGGTCCTCGGGCTGCCGGCTCATCTCTCAATAGGCCGGCTCGATGGGCCATTCTCTGAAGAAGGGCCGGACACATCAAGACTCCACGTTCCAGAAGGGAGCCCCGAAGGCGCGTCGTGCAGTCCAAGTCAAGATGAGGAAATCGCCATCTCCATCCTCGGTGGGAGGCCCACCATGTGTAAACCCTAGTACCCCCCTGGTGTCTATATAAACAGGGAGGGTTTTGGATCATAGGACACAAAAACTCATCTAGGGTTTTAGCTAGTTGATCTCGAGGTAGATCTACTCTGTAATCTTCATATCATCAATATAATCAAGCAGGACGTAGGGTTTTACCTCCATAGGAGGGCCCGAACCTGTGTAAACATCGTCTCCTTCGTCCCTTGTTACCATCGATTCTATTCTCACAGCTCGGGACCCCCTACCCGAGATCCGCCGGTTTTGACACCGACATTGGTGCTTTCATTGAGAGTTCCGCTGTGATCGCCCAAGGAATCGATGGCTCGCGTCTTCATCAACGAAGAGGTCCGCAACATGGACTCCTTTGTCCCTGGACAGATCTTCGCTTTCGGCAGCATCGTGATGCACGCTGACCCGACCGGCCACCTTGGCCGGGTCGGAAGTTTTGCCCCTGATCTAGAAGTCAGATTCAGGAACTCAGAGTTCTCCGTTGATCCTCGGGGCGATCTCTTGCTCACCGGGCTCGCAGTCTCACCTGACGTGCCCGGGGACTCCGAGGCCTTAACCTCGGATGTCGTTTTCAATCCCGCTCACGGGGCCATTCCCGGTGACGATCTGGACTTAAGTCCGGATCTGGCCATAGCGCCAGATCGCCGAGCACCAACTCCTGCCGAATACATCTCTCGTGCGGACGCGGCGGAGGTTAACTCCGAACGCGCCAGGCAGATTGACCCGATCGAGCTCTCGACACTCTGCGAAGCTCTAGATCGGATCTCCTTGATGAAAACTACTGATGACCCAATCCCGATCCACACTCAGATCGGTCTTGAGGCGGGTCAAGAGGGATTTTTCGTCCCACCCACCACCCATTTAGTAGCAACTATCGAAGACTTAACCGATATGTTGGACTACGCCTCCGAGGAAGCAGAGGACATGGAGGAAGAGGATCGCGTTCCCACCCCCGTCAACACCGGGCGATGGACCGCCACCTCCACCTATGACGTCTACATGGTGGATACGCCAGCCGGTAACGGCGAGCGCACACCAGCAAACAATGGTGAGGACTCAGGTGAGGCGCCGTCAAGACGCCGGAAACCGCGTAAGCGATCAAAGACAAAAAAGGGAAGGGAAGCTATTGCCGGCACCGGGGAAAATGATACGCCAGAAGACCTTGGCGACCCCGATATCCCCGAGTATCCGTCGGAGGACCAGGAAAGGCCGGAGGACCAGCGCGACCCCGAAGATCCGAACGACTCCGAGGATGACAACTACCTCCCCCCTGTAGAAGAGGAGGATAGCCCGGACGACGAGGACCTCATCGTCCCCGAAACCATTGAGGATCATGAACGGTTCAGGCAACAGCTTTTAGCGACTGCCCGAAGCCTAAAGGCGAAAGCATGGCAACTCAAGGCCGAACAAGACACCCTCAACTATAGATGGACAAGGGTTCTATCAGCCGAGGAAGAACACGGCGCCGGTCTATGGGATCAACCCAAGAGCTACCCCCGCCGGCGGCTGCTGCCACAATTCGACGACGAGCTCCCCAACACGCCGTCCCCAAAGCACACTCCATACGACCAGCCGGACCGCCCTCCCCGAGGACGAGACAGGACAGCTGGCAAGGCCGGTTATAGGCCGGCGATACCCCGCGGAAGGGGAAAAGAGCCAATGGAGCCTGACGACAGGTACGACCTGCGACGCGACCTGGATGAGAGAACATGCCGCACGAGATCCATCTATGGATCCAGAGGGTACTCCCCTGTTAGAAGGGACGAGTACCGGCCCTGGCTCGACCGAACCAACAGAGTTCGGGACCAAAACCGGGCCAGAATAGACGCCGACTACTGGCGGGACATAGCCCGGGTCAGAGGCGCTGCCCACCCACTCTGCTTCACCGACGAGGTGATGCAGCATTAGTTCCCGGAAGGGTTTAAACCCGTAAACATCAAGCAATACGACGGAACAACTGACCCAGCAGTGTGGATCGAGTATTTCCTCCTCCACATTCACATGGCACGAGGAGACGACCTCCACGCCATCAAGTACCTACCCCTTAAACTTAAGGGGCCAGCTCGGCACTGGTTAAACAGTCTCCCCGAAAACTCTATCGGGAGCTGGGAGGAGCTCGAGGATGCATTCCGATCTAACTTCTAGGGCACCTATGTACGGCCCCCGGACTCCTCCGACCTAAGCAATGTCGTGCAAAAGGCAGGAGAGTCTGCCCGACAATTCTGGAACCGGTTCTTGACCAAGAAAAACCAGATCGTCGATTGCCCAGATGCCGAAGCTATAGCCTCTTTCAGGCACAATATTCGGGACGAGTGGCTGGCTCGCCAGCTCGGTCAGGATAAACCCAGGACCATGTCCGCCCTCACATCACTCATGACCCGCTTTTGCGCGGGCGAGGATAACTGGCTAGCAAGGTGAAGCCACAACCCCGAAGACCCCGGCACTTCCGAAGTCCGGGATGGAAACTGGAAACCACGACGTAACAAAAGCAAACGCCGGCACAGCACTAGTGACGCCGATGACACGGCCGTTAACGCCAGTTTCCGCAACCCAAGATCCGGGCAGCGGAAGAAGCCTCCTAAAGGCAACCACGATGGACCCACCCCGCTGGACAAGATCATGGAGAGGCCTTGCCAGATCCATGGCACTCCAGACAAGCCCGCCAACCACACCAACTGTAACTGTTGGGTGTTTAAACAGGCCGGCAAACTCGCAGCCGAGGACCAGGGCAAAGGCCCACGCAGCGAGGACGACGAGGAGCCCCGCGGTCCGAACAATGGAGGTCAGAAGAAATTCCCTCCAGAAGTAAAAACTGTGAACATGATATACGCCACTCATATACCTAAAAAGGAGAGGAAGCGCGCCCTTCGAGAGGTCTACGCCGTAGAGCCTATAGCCCCGAAGTTTAACCCATGGTCGGCCTACCCGATCACTTTTGATCGACGAGATCACCCGACCAGTATCCGTCATGGAGGTTCGGCGACCCTCGTCCTAGACCCCATTATCGATGGGTATCACCTCACTAAAGTCCTAATGGACGGAGGAAGTAGCCTCAACCTGATCTACTCAGACACGGTGAAAAAGATGGGCATAGATCCGTCAAGGATAAAGCCTAGCAACACTACCTTTAAAGGAGTGATCCCAGGTGTCTAAGCCCGGTGCACAAGCTCTGTTAGCCTGGAAGTAGTGTTCGGTTCGCCCGACAACTTCCGCAGTGAGGAATTGATCTTCGACATCGTCCCTTTCCGCAGTGGCTATCACGCCCTGCTCGGCCTTACAGCGTTCGCTCGCTTCAATGCCGTCCCACATTACGCATACCTCAAGCTCAAGATGCCTGGTCCCAAGGGGGTCATCACCGTCAATGGCAACACAGAGTGTTCCCTCCGAACTGAGGAGCATGCATTAGCCCTGGCGGCCGAATTCCATATGAGGATGGTCGGCAAACACCCAAATCGGCCATAAAGGCCCGTAAGGTCGACAAACGAGTTCGGTTTCAATCCGAACTCCCAGACTCATCTGCTCCCCAGAAATAGGGATACGCCCCCCATTGCACAGCCCTAACGACCGCCAAACACGTGCCAAGAAGGCACAACTTCGCGCTCAAGATTCCATGGGTAGCAATGGGGAGCAACCATCAAATGGTAAGTGTTCGGCTGGACCGACCAATACCAATACACGTCCTCGGACAAAACACAGGTACCATCAAGGACCTGCTAAAAAGCGTCAAGCTCATCGATACTTCGGCGACTTCTCAAGACCTTCTTCCCAAGGTCTGCTCGGCGACAGCATCACTCTTAAGGGGATGCAACCCCCACAGAGGAACATGAACGGACAGGCGACAAGGCACATCGAAGACGTCATGTCATCAATCGAAGACTCCTGGTACAGCCTCCCCTCTGTAAATTTTATATTTCATCTACCTGTAAACAGTTGCTTCGGCAATCCAAGTTATAAGAATTATTGAGCAAGTACAAAACCATTATATATGGCCGCTTCGTTGTCTTTTATACATCCTCTGTTCTTCCCTTGGTCACGCTTCTTGCGAAAACTGTTCGGTATATATTATGATGCAACCGGCTAATAGACCGGGGGCTCGAATTTAAAATCGCCTTGAACATCACCTCAGTACAACTGGTTGTGTTAGTTCGGCGTCTTGGGTTTTGCTTTATATGCATCGGATCCGAACTATGTCTTGGGTCAATAGTTGGGTTGCCCGGCTCCTGTGCTTGCCCTCTTACGTTCCGCTCGTTCGGCTAAAAGGGTAAAGGGAGAACCACTGCGATTGTGCTTCCAGCTCGTCTGGTCAAGCACCTCAGGGGAGAAAGCCGAAAACTGACCGTCATAGTAAGCGAGAACCGGTCTACGAATCTGAGTATAAGTGTCATACTAAAATATCGATAGAGGTTCTTCCGTGTTATACGATGGGTTTCGTTCTTATACAAACCACGTGATGCTGGCTTCGGCCCCGAACATCACACCGGGGGCTGGTTATCAGCCCCCGCATTTTTCTACACTCCCACGGCTAAGTGAAAGCGATAGAGCACCATAGTCCGATTGCCTTGTCCCGCTCGCACTACCGCCTTCGGGCGCCAATACCTCGGCTAAGGGTAGAAGTGCGGATACAGAGACACCCCGCGTAGTATCTACGTGGGGGCTGAAGCCGACGACTCGCTGCTTTCAGATGAACCGGCCACATAGGAGTCTAAATAAACATAAACTACTTATAAGACATGATAAACCATGCAACACTAATTATAAAGCGTTAAAGTCTTCGGACATATTACATCGCGCTCATTCATACAAAACATCTTTGGAGCATTGGGCCTCTATTGCCCGAGCACCCTCCATTACATGGGGGAAGTACAGCTCGGGGCACCTATGACTCTTGTCAGGAGGCGGAGGTGCGGTGGCCATCTTGGTCGGCTGGAGCTTCGGCCAGTGCACCATGGTCCTTGCAAAGGCCATCCTCGCGCCCTCGATGCATACAGAGCGTTTTAGCACATCGACCCGAGGCACAGCATCACATAGCTTCTGCACCAGGCCGAAGTAGCTGCTCGGCAACGGCTCATCGGGCCACAGACGGATGCAGAGGTCCTTCATGACCGGCTCCGGCATTCTGTGCATCTCCATCAGTTGCTTCATGTGATCAATGAGGAGGGGGGAGCGCTCGGGGGACTCAAACTGCGCCCAGAATAGCCGGGCCTCATCATCCTCCGCCCGCGAAGCATAAAGCTTGTTCGCATCCGCCGCACTCTTCTGGAGATCCACACGAATGCCTAAGGAACGCCACACCTGGGTGAGCAAAGCAAATTTGAAAACCACCAAAGGAGCATCGCAGTGAATATGGCTTACCATCGATGACAGCCTTGACTTGGCGAACCTCCTCTTTGAAGGACCGCCTGTCCACCCACTCCTTCTGGAGCTCGGATTTCAACGCGACTAGCTCGGCGGCTTGTTCCTTGCCTTTCTGCTCAAGGGCCTCGCACTTCGTGCCGGCATCCTTGAGCTCTTGCTGCACTTCCTCTACCCGGGCCTCATGCTTGGCGCTTGTAGCCTTCAAAACGGAAAGCGTGGATATTGCTTGTTCGGCAGCCGTCTTCTCCTCCGCGGCCTCCTGCTTCATTTTCTGGAGCTCGGCCTTGAGTTTTTCGACCTCCGCAGTTGAAGTTGTGGAAGCAATGGACAAACGGCCACACTGGGTTACTAGTGCGGATCATTATCGATATATAGCTCGGAAATTACAATTCGGCTTACCTTGTGCCTCGTCGAACCTCTTGTTCAGGCTATCATGCTCCTCTTCGGAAACCTTGAGCTTCCGATTTAGCTCAGTAAGTTCAGCGGAATTCACGGCCGCCGCCGATGACGAGGCCTGCAAAAAACAAACAAATATGCATCCAGTTATGTGCGCTCAAACCCCCGAACTATGAAGGATATGACTCCCCGTTCGGTCCTTTCAAGGACTTTTTCCGAACATAGCAGGACCAAATGGTGCCTTGTGCATCATTATTCATTCCTCACTATTTGTCCCCCGGATGCATTTTTGCATACCCATCCAGGGCTCGGGGGCTAGTACATATATAAAGAGATAGCACAAAACTTAAGATTAGCATTGTTCGGGAAAAGGGTATTACTTGACTCACTTGGAAGCCCGCCAAGAGACCATTGAAGGCCTCCTTCAGTCCGTTATCAACGGACTGAATTCCTTGTAAAACCGCACCCATAAGAGTGCGGTGATCCTCGGAGATTGGGGCGCTGGCTAGCGCCTCCTCCATTACCGGCCACCCAGTCGTCGGTGGCATCGGTGTTGACCGGACAGTCCGATCTATGATCGGAGACTGAGTCGGTAGCTCCGGAGGCACAGCGTGCTCCGAAGACGCCCTTGGAGGGGACTGGGCATCCTTTCGCTTTTCCTCTTCGGCGGCTAGGGGGGTATTCTCCCCCTGGTCCTCAGTGGCCTGGGGGATTCCCTCTCCCTGGCCTTCGGCGGCCATGGCGTTAGCCTCGGCCATGGCATGGTCGCCCCCGCCGCCCATGTTCGGCTCCACCGGAGCCTGGCTGGATGACACCTCTGTGGCGTCCTTCGTGGCTCCCGGGGGTGTGGGGTGCGACGCAGTCCCGCTCTCCGCCAGCTCGGCGGGCGGAGACTCCCCATCCGATATTTGATCGGTGGGAAGAACACGCGGTGGGCTGCAGACCAAAAGGCGCCCATGCGTTTAAAAAAACTATTACATACTTTGCGTAAATAACTCATTGAGTCCTCGGATTCATTACCTTTGAGCGGGGGGCTTGACCCTTGGGTTCCTTCGGGGGACCCTCTCAAATTCCTCGGATTCTGTGTTAGAATCCGAGCTGTCGTCGGGCAGGATCAACCTTGCCCGGCACGCCCTCTTCGGGGCGGGAGGAGCTGCCTCCTCCGTGGCGTCCGATGACGCCGCCCTCTTTCTTGCGGGGGGGGGGGGGGGGACGCCTTCCCCCCGTCATCATGCTCCTCCTCATGGCTAGAGGAGGCATGGGTTTCCTCAGACGCAGCGTCCCACTAGTCCTTAATGCGGAGGCCCTCTTTGGCCTTCTTCTTCTTCTCTTTCTTTTCGGGCGCCGAGTACAGCGCCACGACAAGCATCGCCGCCAACAGCTCCGACCTGGGGTCTTCGGGTTGTGGAGCCGGGCAGTTAACCTTCGCGGCTTTGCTCAGCCACTTCTGCGAAAGAAGGGGAGAAGGCGTTCAGACCTTTTGCCGAGGAGACAGAGTCAATGAATTGAAATTATACCATACCTTGGTCGGGGGGTTGTTGGTGCTTAGGCCCGTATCCTCTTCCTTGGCTGGCCAGCTGTTCTGAGGCTTGAACAAAGCCCTCCACAGCTTCTCCGGGGTGGTGCGGAAGAATTGGCGCATGGTAGGCTCGTCGTCAGGACGGTAAGCCCACATGGGGGATGCCGGCGCTGGCAGGGGAGGATACGGCGGTGGAGCATGACCTGGACCACGTTGACCAGCTCCACCTTATCCTCGATCACCGAAGTAAGGCGCTTCTGCAGCAGTTTCACCTCAGCATCCGACCCCCAGTCAAGGCCCTTCCTGAGCCACGAGGTCAATCTCGTTGGGGGACTGGATCTGAATTCGGCAGGCGCCGCCCAGCTCTCATCCCTTGGCTCGGTGATGTAAAACCACTCCTTCTGCCAGATCTTGATTGTGTCGATGAAGGTGCCGGTACGCCACTCGACGCGGGGGAGCTTGCTGATTACTGCCCCTTCGCAGTCTGCGTGCTCGCTGGCCACGGTCTTTGGCTTAACATTGAAGACCTTGAGCCACAAGCCGAAGTGCGGTTCGACCCGCAGAAAGGCTTCGCAGATGATGATGAATGCCGATATGTGCATAAAGGAGTTCGGTGGAAGGTCGTGGAAGTCCAGACCGTAGAAAAACATGAGACCCCTGACAAAGGGGTGGAGCAGAAAGCTCAGTCCCCGGATAGAGTGGGGGACGAACACCACCCTCTTGCCTGCTTTGGGGGTGGGAACCACCTGTTTCTTCTCCGGGGCGCGGTGGAAGACGTTGGCAGGGAGGTAGCCGGCCTGCTTTAGTTCCCGGATATCCTGGTCAGTGACCGTGGAGGCCTCCCACTTGCCGTTGGAGCCAGAACCCGCCATGGCTAGGCTCGGAGGAGAAGGCGAGGAAGAACTGGATCTGGGCTCTCGGAGCTTGGAGAGATTGGGGAGGCAGAGGATGCGAATGGGAGGCGTGAATAGGCCTTGGTTTTTTTCCTTTTTATGGGACGTGTCACCGATTAGCCTCGCTTACCGTGCCACAAATCCCTCCGCTTCCCAAGACATGCGTGCCGTTATGCGCGTGTGGAGATTAATCATATCCCGTGTTAAACGGAGCACGATCTGTGCATTGATAAGTCGTGTCGCAGTAAAAACGGCCCCGAACCGCGAATCGAGTTTTCGTAACTGGTTCAGTGGTCATGGTAGGCCACGACCCTTCGTTAGAGGGGGGTGTCAGAAAACATTGTTTACACTTTGGCGATTGGCCTTCGGGGCTAAGCAATCCATGGTGTTCGGTCAATCATATGATCAGAAGAAATACGTGTCATCGGAAACCGAACTAATCTCAGCCGATCATGGAAAGGGAAGAAGAACTCACCCCGCAAGCCGAAGACTCTGATCATACGAAGCAGCTGGAGCTGAGACCCTTGGCGTTGGGGGCTAGTTCGGGGGCTACTGAGGGAGTCCCGGACTAAGGGGTCCTCGGGCTGCCGGCTCATCTCTCAATAGACCGGCTCGATGGGCCATTCTCTGAAGAAGGGCCGGACACATCAAGACTCCACGTTCCAGAAGGGAGCCCCGAAGGCGCGTCGTGCACTCCAAGTCAAGATGAGGAAATCACCATCTCCATCCTCGGCGGAAGGCCCACCATGTGTAAACCCTAGTACCCCCTGGTGTCTATATAAACCGGGAGGGTTTTGGATCATAGGACACAGAAACTCATCTAGGGTTTTAGCTAGTTGATCTCGAGGTAGATCTACTCTGTAATCTTCATATCATCAATATAATCAAGCAGGACGTAGGGTTTTACCTCCATAGGAGGGCCCGAACCTGGGTAAACATCGTCTCCTTCGTCCCTTTGTTACCATCGATTCTATTTGTAAAGACGGCGGCGGCTTCACTGGCGGGCGGAATTGTCTATATTTTATATGTGTTATATTTTTATTTGTGTTTTTATATTAGTTGCTACTGGCATTGTGTATAATGCACTAGAACTATCGTCGGCCTCTGTGGTCGGCATTAATGTTTAATTAAAGCTGATGCATGGTGATGTGATGTGATGTGACCGGTATCACACCCGCGCCAGACTGAACAGCAGAGTTAGAACCCAACCAAATACGATTCTTGTATTATCTTACCGAAAGGTTTGATAGGGTTAGGCAGATGCCCCATTATTCGTAAACAAGAAGAAATCCAGTGAATAAATACCTGCATCTGCAATAAGATAGTTGGCCATCATCTAACCACTTATATGCCGCCAATCCTATGTGATGTTTGAATATGATGTGATTTGATGATTAATTAAGGTAAAAACTTGAATTTGAACTAACATTTGAATTATAAGCGACATGTTGAAAGAGGCCTAAGTTGTAATGATCATGTTACCTAATGTTGAAATGATCTAACAGCAAACAAAACAAAAATAGACTCCTAAACCCTAACCCCAAACCCTAACCCCAACCCTTTATTGCAAAACCCATTATTATGAAGATAGTTTAAAATTTCAGTACAAACGGAGTCCAATCGTGACGGAAATTTTTGGAGATTTTCCCAGTGGGCCAAAAAAAGAGCCAGGAAGGTGGGTTGTAGAGAGCACAACCCACCAGGGCGCGCCAGGGGGCCCCCGGCGCGCCCTGATGGGTTGTGCCCTCCACGGGGCCCCTCTCCATCGCCTCTGATGCCTATAAATTCTCAAATATTCCAAAAACCCTAGGGGATTCGACGAAACACAATTCCAGCCGCCGCAAGTTCCAGAACCTCGAGATCCAATCTAAACACCATCACGGAGGGGTTCATCTTCCTCATAGGTGCCTCTCTGATGATGCGTGAGTAGTCCACAATAGACCTATGGGTCTGTAGGCAGTAGCTAGATGGCTTCCTCTCTCTCTCTCTCTCTCTCTCTCTCTTATGATTCTCAATACAATGGTCTCTTGGAGATCTATTTGATGTAAACTTTTGCGGTGTGTTTGTTGGGATCCGATGAATTTTGAGTTCATGATCAGTTTCTATCCATGAATATTATTTGAGTCTTCTTTGATCTCTTATATGCATTATTACTTATAGCCTCGTATTTCTTCTTCGAATCTTTGGTTTAGTTAGGCCGACTAGATCGATTTTTCTTGCCATGGGAAGAGGTGCTTTGTGATGGATTCGATCTTGCGGTGTCCTTTCCCAGTGACAAAAGGGGCATCAAGGCACGCATGTATCGTTGCCATTAAGGATAACAAGATGGGGTCTATTCCTACATGAATAGATCTTGTCTACATCATGTCATCGTTCTTATTGCATTACTCTGTTTTTCCATGAAGTTAATACACTAGATGCATGGTGGATAGCGGTCGATGTGTGGAGTAATAGTGGTAGATGCAGGCAGGAGTCGGTCTACTTATCTTGGACGTGATGCCTATATAATGATCATCGCCTTGGATATCGTCATGACAATTCGATTTTCTATCAATTGCCCAACAGTAATTTGTTCACCCACCGTGTGCTATACTCATGAGAGAAGCCACTAGTGAATCCTACGGCCCCCGGGTCTACTTTTCCAACATATTGCTTTCTGATCTATCTTTTTGCATCTTTGTTTTCAGATCTACAAAACCAAAAATCCAAAAAAATATTGTTACACTTTTTATTTGCCTTTTCTATTTTGTGTTCTTGAGAGATCTATCTCTCCTATCCATCACTACCTAATCTATCTTTTTACCGTGGAGAGATTGACAACCTCTTTTTCGCGTCGGGTTGCTAGTATTTATTGTTTGTGTGCAGGTGCTACTTATTGGGTGGTGGTGATCCTCCTACTGGTTCGATAACCTTGATTTCATAACTGAGGGAAATACTTACCGTCACTGTGCTGCATCTTCCCTTCCTCTTTGGGGAAATACCGACGCAGTCTCAAGCCACGTCAAAGGAATTTCTGGCGCCGTTGCCGGGGAGGAAGCGGTCTCTTCTACATGCCTATCTCGGGCGCCGAGGAGACTCCATCATCATCTACCAGGTTCCTAATCACAAATCTTATCTCCTTGCAATTACATTATTTGCCAGTTGCCTCTCGTTTTCCTCTGCCCCACTTCACCAATTTGCCGTTTTATTCGTCCTCTTTTCCGTTTGCCTTTTTCTCGTCAGATCTCTTCCTTGCTTGCAATCTTGTTTGCGTAGTCACGATGACTCAAGAAAACACCAAGTTGTGTGATTTTTTCAATACTAATAACAATAATTTTATTAGTACTCCGATTGCTCCTCCCGCCACTAGTGCGGAGTCTTGTGATATTAATGCCGCTTTGTTGAATCTTGTCATGAAAGATCAATTTGCCGGTAATCCTAATGAGGATGACGCGTCCCATCTAAACACGTTCGTAGAATTGTGTGATATGCAAAAGAAAAAAGATGTGGACAATGATATTGTGAAGTTGAAATTGTTTCCTTTTTCCTTGCGGGATCGTGCAAAAATTTGGGTTTCTTCTTTGCCTTGCAATAGTATCGATTCTTGGAATAAGTGCAAGGATGCTTTTATCACTAAGTATTTTTCGCCCGCGAAAATTATTTCCCTTAGGACGCAAATCATGAATTTTAAGCAACTTGAGCATGAACATGTTGCACAATCTTGGGAAAGAATGAAGTTGATGCTAAGAAATTCCCCTACTCATGGTTTAAATCTTTGGATGATCATACAAAAAATTTATGCGGGATTGAATTTTGTCTCTAGAAATCTTTTAGATTCCGCCGCGGGTGGTACTTTTATGGAAATTACTTTGGGTTAAGCTACTAAATTTCTAGATAATATCATGGCTAATTATTCTCAATGGCATACCGAAAGAGCACCTACTAGTAAAAAAGTTAATTCGGTAAGGTTGATGCTTTGATGAAATTGGTTGCTCGTAAAAATGCTCCTATTGATCTTAATGACGTGCCTTTGTCTACCTTGATTGAGCAAAACAGTGAATCCGTAGGTGTGAACTTTGTCTCGCGAAACAATTTCAATAACAATGCTTATAGAGTTAATTTTAATCCTAGGCCTTTTCCTGGAAATTCCTGTAATAATTATGGTAATTCCTATGGTAATTCCTCTTACAATAATAATAGGAACACCTCTGATCTTGAGAGTAATAGTAAAGAATTTATCAATGCGCAAAAGGCTTTCAATACTACGATAGAAGAAAAGTTGAATAAGATTGATGATATGTCTAGAAGCATTGATAGAATTTCTCATGATGTTGAAAATCTCAAGTTGAAAGCTTTTGTGCCTAAGATTGATGAATCTATTAAATCTTTATATGTCTCCATGGATGAAAGTAAGAAAAGAACCGCTATGCTTAGAGCTAAAAGAGGAATCTTAGAAAAATCGTTTTCTAGTGATTGCTTTCATAAGAAAGATGAAGATCTTAAAGTGATTGGTGTTTCTTCTATTGATTCCTTGTTTAGTAATATTAAGATTGATGATAAAGGGATTGAAGAAGAGTCAACTTTAGCTAGAAGGCGTCCCAATAATTTGGAGGGTGAAAATCTTGATGAAATTTTTGATAAAAGTGGGTTTGAAGAGGTCAAAACTTTAACTAGTGATGTGCCCACTATTTTGGATTGCAAAGACTTTAATTATGATAGTTACTCTTTGATTGAATGTATTTCTTTGCTGCAATCCATGTTGAATTCACCCCATACTTATGAGCAAAATAAAGCTTTCACTAAACATATCATTGATGCCATGATGAAATCTTTTGAAGAAAAGTTGGAGTTGGAGATTTCTATTCCTAGAAAATTACATGATGAGTCAGAACCTACCATTAAGGTCAGGATTAAAAATTATGAGTGCTTTGCTTTATGTGATTTGGGTGCTAGTGTTTCCACGATTCCGAAATCTCTATGTGATGTGCTTGGTCTTACCAATATTGAAGAATGTTCTCTTAATTTGCACTTGGCGGATTCTACTATTAAAAAGCCTTTGAGAAGAATTAATGATGTTCTTATTCTTGCAAATAGGAATTATGTGCCCATTGATTTTATTATGCTTGATATTGATTGCAATCCGTCTTGTCCCATTATACTTGGTAGACCGTTTTTACGCACTATAGGTGCCGTGATTGATATAAAAGAAGGCAATATTCGTTTTCAATTTCCACTAAGAAAGGGTATGGAACACTTCCCTAGAACAAGAATTAAGCCACCATATGAATCAATCAGGAGGGCATCCTATGGATCCAAAACCAAAGATGACAATACTTGAATCTATGCGTTACGCCTAGCTAGGGGCGTAAAACGATAGCGCTTGTTGGGAGGCAACACAATGAATAAATATTTTTTTGCTTTTTTCCTTTCTGTTTTTGAGTATTGACACAATTACGCCTCTGTTATGATTGTGTTTTTATGGTTTATTTAGTGTTTGTGCCAAGTAAAACCTTTAGGATGATTCATGAGATGAGTAGAAGCGATGCTGAATCTGCAACAGAAACTTTGCCTCCAGTATTTGAATTTGAATTTTTTGCTGGAACGTTATATTGAGCTGAAATTTTAACACAGTGTTTCTATGCAAATTCTTTACGTTGTCCTAATTTTTCAGAATTTTAAGAGTTACAGAAGTATGGTTAGAGTACAGATTACTACAGACTGTTCTGTTTAAGACAAATTCTGTTTTCATTGCATTGTGTGCTTGTTTTGATGAATCTATGGGTTATATTGAAGGGTATGATCCATGGTAAAGTTAAAATACAGTAGGTATAATGCAATAACAAAATATGAATGGGTTTGCCACGGCACCTAAAGTAGTGATTTGCTTTATTATACTAACGGATCTCACGAAGATTTTGTTGAGTTTTGTGTGATTGAAGTTTTCAAGTTTTGGGTGAGATCACGATAGATGAAGGAATATGGAGTGACAAGAGCCTAAGCTTGGGGATGCTACCGCACCCCCAAGATATATCCAAAGAGTAACAAGCAACTAAGCTTGGGGATGCCCCCGAGTGGCATCCCCTCTTTCTTCTAACAACCATCGGTATTTTACTTGGAGCTATATTTTTATTCGTCACATATCATGAGTTTTGCTTGGAGCATCTAGTATCATTTGAGTCTTTGCTTGCTTTGCTTGTTAGTTTGTCACTTGTATCGTTGCTGGACACACCTATTTGAGAGAGCCAAAATTATGCTATGATTTGTTAGAATTGCTCTATGTGCTTCACTTAATTTTTTTGAGCTATAGAATTGCTCTAGTGCTTCACTTATATCTTTTTGAGCACGGTGTACTTGGAAATTTTTGTAGAAATACTCTCATGCTTCACTTAGATTAATTTGAGAGTTAATAATTTTTTGAAGAAATCCTCTCATGCTTCACTTATACCTTTTTGAGAGAAGAAATCTTATGCTCATGTGCTTCACTTAAATTTGTTTGAGCTTGTCAAAAAAGCAATGGCAATATATGAAACTAGTCCCAAAGTGATAGATATCCAAGGAGGATATAATAAAAAAATTCATGAAGATCGTTGGACAAATTAAACTTGATTCCTTGTAATAGTTTTGAAACATGATGATAGTAATATGTGAGTCATGTTGGTGAGTAATTATGCTTTAGTAGGAATATTGGTGTTAAGGTTTGTGATTCCCTATGCATGCACAAAAGTCAATAGTTATGCAATGAAATTACATCCTACTTGTGGTGCATTATTCGGTGTTAGTTATGCTCAATGCTCACTTATGTGAATTTTCGTTTCTTGGTTTGGTTGCTTCTCAATCTATTTGCTAGCCTCCATTTGTACTAAGTAGAAATACTACTTGTGCATCCAAAAACCTTAAACCAAGTTTTGCCTTATGAGTCCACCATACCTACCTATATGCGGTATTTCCATGCCGTTCCATGCAAATTTGTATGTGCCATCTTTAAATTTTCAAAATAAATTTTCTCTTTTGTGTGCTCGTACCGCTCATGAAACGGTGGGGAGTGTCCAATATTTTTCCATGCTAGATGTATTATTCTCAAGATGAGTGTTTATTCACTTGTCATTGCACGAGAGTGCGGCGGTAATAGGGATGCCCATTCCCGAAATGAAAAAGAAAAAAATATTTACTTTATGTTGTCAAATAATAAATTCCTTGGAAAGTGTTGGTATGGAAGTCAACCGTGGATACGGCCCGCCATGGAAAGTGAAAGTTTGGTGGAAAAAGGAATAAATATTATTTTCTGTTTGGGAACCACCTATGATATATCTAGCATGGAAAGTATTGTGAGCTACTTTGTCGTTTTCGTTGACAGGAAAAGCATGCCACCCAAAAAAATTTCTCTCTCAATTTAAACCTTGAGCTCTGGCACCTCTACAAATCCCTACTTCCCTCTGCGAAGGGCCTATCTATTTACTTTATGCATTTTTTATTTTTACTTTGAGTCTCCATCTTCTCTTATAAAGCACCAACTAGGGGGCACTATGATCGTACTTGTGCATCGGGCATAGCTAATATTTGAGTGTGTTTCATGAATGGATCAATGATTGAGCATAATGGGCTAGGGATAACTTTCTTTAGTGTTGATATTTTGAAAGACATGGTTGCTCTTTGGCATGCTTGAGTATTGAAGTCATTATGTTAAAACTAGACTATTGCTTTGAATCATTTACAAGTCCAAATATCCATGTTATACAAAAGAAAATAATATGATGAACATGTTAGGCAGCATTCCACATCAAAAATTATGTTTTTATCATTTACCTACTCGAGGACGAGTAGGAATTAAGCTTGGGGATGCTAATACGTCTCCAACGTATCTATAATTTTTGCTTGTTCCATGTTGTTATATTATCATTCTTGGATGTTTTACAATCATTTTATAACAACTTTATAGCATATTTTGGGACTAACTTATTGACATAGTGCCAAAGTGTCAGTTGCTGTTTTTGCTTGTTTTTTACTTCGTAGAATATCAGTACCAAACGGAGTCCAATCGCGACGATACTTTTTGGAGATTTTTTCTGGACCAGAAGACACCCAGTGGGCCAAAAAAGAGCCAGGAAGGTGGGCTGTGGAGAGCACAACCCACCAGGGCGCGCCAGGGGGCCCCGGCGCGCCCTGATGGGTTGTGCCCTCCACGGGGCTCCTCTCCACCGCCTCTGATGCCTATAAATTCCCAAATATTCCAAAAACCCTAGGGGAGTCGACGAAACACAATTCCAGCCGCCGCAAGTTCCAAAACCTCGAGATCCAATCTAAACACCATCACGGAGGTGTTCATCTTCCTCATAGGTGCCTCTCCTTTGATGCGTGAGTAGTCCACCATAGACCTACGGGTCCGTAGGCAGTAGCTAGATGGCTTCCTCTCTCTCTCTTATGATTCTCAATACAATGGTCTCTTGGAGATCTATTTGATGTAAACTTTTGCGGTGTGTTTGTTGGGATCCGATGAATTTTGAGTTCATGATCAGTTTCTATCCATGAATATTATTTGAGTCTTCTTTGATCTCTTATATGCATTATTACTTATAGCCTCGTATTTCTTCTTCGAATCTTTGGTTTAGTTAGGCCGACTAGATCGATTTTTCTTGCCATGGGAAGAGGTGCTTTGTGATGGGTTCGATCTTGCGGTGTCCTTTCCCAGTGACAGAAGGGGCAGCAAGGCACGCATGTATCGTTGCCATTAAGGATAACAAGATGGGGTCTATTCCTACATGAATAGATCTTGTCTACATCATGTCATCGTTCTTATTGCATTACTCCGTTTTTCCATGAACTTAATACATTAGATGCATGCTAGATAGCGGTCGATGTGTGGAGTAATAGTGGTAGATGCAGGCAGGAGCCGGTCTACTTATCTTGGACGTGATGCCTATATAATGATCATCGCCTTGGATATCGTCATGACTATTCGATTTTCTATCAATTGCCCAACAGTAATTTGTTCACCCATCGTGTGCTATACTCATGAGAGAAGCCAATAGTGAATCCTACGGCCCCCGGGTCTACTTTTCCAACATATTGCTTTCCGATCTATCTTTTTGCATCTTTGTTTTCAGATCTACAAAACCAAAAACCCAAAAATATATTGCTACACTTTTTATTTGCCTTTTCTATTTTGTGTTCTTGAGAGATCTATCTCTCCTATCCATCACTACCTAATCTATCTTTTTACCGTAGAGAGATTGACAACCTCTCTTTCGCGTCGGGTTGCAAGTATTTGTTGTTTGTGTGCAGGTGCTGCTTATTGGGTGGTGGTGATCCTCCTACTGGTTCGATAACCTTGGTTTCATAACTGAGGGAAATACTTACCGTCGCTGTGCTGCATCATCCCTTCCTCTTTGGGGAAATACCGACGCAGTCTCAAGCCACGTCAGGCGACAAACTGGTTTATACCACATGTTGCAGAGGCTACAACGATAGAGACACTCACGATGCGAAATTGCATGGTCTTGGCAGTTCACCTAGGATGCGGGAAGGTGGAAGATAAAACATATTGTTTGCCAGTCATTGACGCGATCAATGACGTGACAAACTAGATGGAACCTAATGTGGCAGTATATGTTGATAGTTGTCAGCTGACCAAGAACTTTCGAACCTTATCTTTTCGTCATTGTTTTCATGAAGCAAGTGGAGTCATAGATTGCCTAGCAAAGTTAGCTTTAGATCTGGATTATCCAGTGTGTGGGATGATGCTACATCGACTTTATTTCATCAACTCCTGTAAACGATTAATCACCCATTTTATGAATCTAAAGTTCTATACCCTAAAAATGTTGACAACCCTTATAAGGACATCCTTACAGGAACCAAACATTACACACTAGACCTTAGGAAAATCTACACATCTTCCTCCCGCATCCGTCGATGGCAATTCCTGACCGAAGCTTTATGCAGCCTCTAGACCTCTGAAATATCATCGAAGCCACGTGGATTTTGTTGGCGCGACGACCGGGAAGTCACATGTCGGATCTAGAAGATTTCGACGATAATGATCTGGATGACAGTCGTCCCAGAGAGGAAGACGATCAAGTGGGTTGGACGATTACCCACATCCGACCAAACAAATCGGGGAGGCATAGCCTCAAACTCCCCAATGGCATCGAGGCTGGTCGGAGAAGGTGTCAGAGGACCAAGACATGAAGTTGCATCGTCCACTCCGTCGGAAGACACCTTCGGAGACAACATACATACCATAAAATAACAATCAGATCCAACACTCCGAAATAGCAGGACGATGGACCGCCTTCCTCTACAACGCCGACGAGGTGGATTAGGAGTCGAGGATACCTTATTTTCAAACCGCACAATGCCATGGCCATCGAGGACTGAAACTCTAATCCTAAGAGACCTAATATGGGGTCCCTATCCTCTCATGCCACCAGAGTGGCAGGAGGAGGTGAGGACCCATGGCCTTGACGGTGAAGAGCTTGGATTGAAGGCGCCTTTTTAATTTTCTTGGAAAAGGGGATTCATTGAACAACTCAGTCCATCAATTGGACTAACAAAATTTTATAGATTATTATTCACAATTCATTTCTTAAGTGTTAACATAACTCAAGACTTAACTTCGACTATCAATTTGACAAACAAAATGTGAGTTACAACCCACCATTATATACAATCTGAAAAATATAATTTGAATAGATCGGAGGCGTCCATACGGATCGGTGGTATTTTCTCATGCTACAGTTTGAGATTGCATTACTAGAATATGAGTTATGAGTGACACGAGATAACCATCCTTCTTATTTAATTAACTACTCTTATGAGACTATGTTTTTTTGATGTGGTCAGGCCAAAACAAGCCCTCTAAAGCATGTCACTGGTTCACAACAAGGGACCAGGCGACGATAGCTTCCATCCTAGAGAACCCAACATCACACACACCCTTGCTTCTACCTGACCTTCTAGGGGAAAACATCACTTCACCATTGACAACCGAACCAGCCTCAGGATCACCATCACCTAGCCATGCGTCCACCAAAATCCTCAGCTCTCTGTTTTCTTCCACCGAAACAACACGGCGCGGGAGCTCAATCGTGCCATCGCTTGTAACCGTTACCTCTCCGTCCAGAGAATCGAGCAACACCATGTCCCTATTATCAAGGCTAGAGATACGCGCAACGAAACGCCCATGATATCGAGTTGGCCAGGATCCCTCGATGACTCGAACCTTCATGGTAGCTTCCACCGTTTGTTTGAGGTGGCCGACTGTCACCTCCATCGTGCTCAACTGGGAAGAGCGTGTGTAGCAGCGAACTCCTTGGCGACGTTCACCAGGAGTATAGTACGACTTGTCCTCGATGACAAAAAAGCTCAAGAGCTTATCTTGAGACGGAGTTTCGCCCTGCACTTTTAGTTCAACACCGTAGTCGACAGCCCAAACGATCATGATGGCGCGGCTAGGACCGGTCAACAACAGAGAGGAATCCTGCATGGGGTGATGTTGGAAAATTGATTAAATTTGGGTCACATATCAATAAGAGAACAAAGCTTGGAAATTAAGTAAAATGTTACTGCAAAGCATGTGCTACAGTATGAAAGGCATGTGTGCCAGTCTGCAAAATTGCTCTCATTTACTTCATCAAATTTTAGAATCCTCAAAGCCTTGCTGATTGTGCATGTAGACTAATGTTGTGCATGGGGTAAATCCACTGTTCAAGATATCCCCCGATATGCCAATAAATCGACCGACTTATCGCTTATCGGTGTCCGGCCGATAAGATAAATCGGCCGATAAATTGACCGATATGCGGATAAATAGGCCGATAAACCGGACGATTTACCCCTTATTATGGGTTGACCAATAAGTTCCCGATAAGCGATATCCCTAACATTGGGTAAATCAGTTACTTTCACACCTATCATACTGGGAAAAGTATAGCAAATTCATCTTTCAGCCATGCACATGTTAATTTCATTCTTCATGTTTGCACAGGCTCAACAAGCTAACTTGGATTTCAAATCAAATGAAAATATCACATATCGACGGCATAGTATAGTTAACTGTGACACACTCCTAGAATTTGGATAATTGCAGTCGAATTAACCTATGAATTAATACAACAGCGAAATCATGCCATAAACCCTGCTAGTATATCCCATGCGGCCATGCCTATGCAAGTAAGTGATGATACGCCATGGATCAGGCAAAATAGCATGGAAAACATAGCATCAGTGCACACACACATGCCTCTGCGGTGAGTGTCTGGCAATTGTCTCTGGTGCGGTTGAAGAGGAGGTTGCGATTGTGGTCCGCTGAATCCCGCGCGGCGACCACGCCGTACACATCCAGCGGCCATTCCAGGCCATCGCGTAGTTCCGTCACCTTCACTGAGAAGACGACCACGGCGTCAGCGCAGCCGACACGGTTAATGGGCGGCGGCGGCTCGTCGGTGTATAGCATCGGTGGTATAGACGCTGCACGCGCAATCAAAGATTCAGTTTAGTGATGCATCCATGATCTGACGATCAATCATTGCATTGAAACCTCGCCCTGTTTAGAATCGGAGAAAGAATGAAAGATAGAATCGGCTGACGGGAATGGTGGGGATGGCCAAGGCCGGGGCCAGAAGAAGATCGGGGACCGACGGGATCCATCGATGCATGCTTACTTGCGTCCTCGTAGGATACGCGACCACGACGGTACCTCCACGTCCATCTCTCGCGGTACTGCATCGCCACTAAGGCCATCAGGTCCTCTGGTTCCTCCTCGTCCTCCAGCCTGGCCACCCGCTTGCGGCGCTTCTCCTCGTTCGCCTCCGGCAGCAGGCGGCGCTTCCCCGTCGACTTGTTCTCGCCTCGATTCTCCCTCTCGGCCTTGCGCTCCGTGCGGTTCATCCTCGGAGTCTGTCTGCCTCCGCCTCCATCTACGCCGCCAGCGCCGGAGAAGAAGCGGCAGTTTAGGATGGGTCGGCGAGGCGGAATTGGAGAAGAGCACGGGAGCAGCCAGGACCCACAAGCGCTGCCTCTCTCTAGTTTTTTTTTTTTTTTTTTGAGATCGCTGCCTCTCTCTAGTCGTCCATGGCCTATTACTAACAGTAGGGGTGAAACCGGATCGGATTCGGACGGATAATGGTCATACCGTATTCTATTCCATATTTATTTTCGGATTCGGAAGCGGGACGGATGCGGATTCGAATACCGGATTATACGGATGCGGACACCGGATTATGCGGATTCGAATACCGGTACGGTAACGGAACGGACTCGGTCGGAAGCGGACAAAAATAATCGGACAATAAGAAACATCCACAAATCTACAATAATACACAAAAAAAGGCCACGAATGATTAACAGTACGTAACTAACATAGCTAACAGTACGTAACCTAGACACCTAGGACCTAGCCATCCATCACTCTATCAAAGAAACATCCGTAAGTACACAAAAATACGCAAAAACAGCCTCAAATAATACGTCACTGGTTTTTTTTAGGTAAATAATACGTCACTGGTTAACAGCACTTAACATAGCTTTTTTTTTGGAGGAAGCACGTAATAACATAGCTAACAGCCACATCCATCCTGTGCCATCCATCGCTCTATGCCTTTTTTGGGCTGAGATTTTTAATTGTTCTATCCATATATAAATAAGTGCTTGCCTATTAAATAAATAAGTGCTTGCCTATTGTCTCAGCCCATTAAATAACTAAGTGCTTGCCTATTGGGCCTCTAAAGGCTGGAAGCCCGTGGACCACATATGCTCTGCCTGCTGCATTTGCACGGCAGCGAACTGGCCACCAGGACGGTTCGATCGTTTAGTCCCACCTCGCTTGCACAAGCGCAGGAGACGTGGAGTGCTATTATAAAAGAGACTGGGAGGGGTGAGTCACAGACCAGGGAATGCACTGAGCTACGCACGCATGCTGCGGGTTGAGAGATTCTTGGCTTTAACAAAAAAAAATGGTTAGTTGTGGGTCGTTTTTGGGTTGGCCGCATTGTCGGCCTGACTTAATTTCGGATAATCCGAAATAGTTAGACCGGATAATCCGATCGCAAAACCGGATAATCCGGTATCCGGCGGTTAATGCCTGTACCGTATCCTATTCCGGATCCGGTTTAGGTATCCGTTATCCGGTTCCGTATCCGGCGGATAGCGTTTTTCTCTTTCCATATCCTGTCCAACCGGTTTCGGATCCGGATTCGGTCCGGAAACTATCCGATCCGGTTTCACCCTGAACTAACAGGCCGGGTGGCTTCGCCTCACATGTTCTACCGCCCGGAAATATTTCTTAGATTCATGAACATTTTTTTAATTCGTGAATATTATTTCAAATTTCTGATCATTTCAAAGGATAGAGGAACAATTTTTAGTTCATGAAAATTTTAAAATTTTGTGATTTTATTACTGCACGGACGTTTTTAAAAATCTAGGACCATTTTTTACATCTGGAAACTTTTTAAAATTTCCCATATAATTTATAAAATCACACGTATAGTTTAAATTCAGGAATATTTTAATAATTCCTATGAATTTTAAAAATCTGGATAATTTTTTTAAAATCCACAAATAATTTTTATATTTGTTTTAGATTCTAAAATGTTTTATTAAATGAACAAATATTTTTTGTTTCATGATTTTTTTGAAAATCCGGGACATTCTTAAGATTTCATGAAAATTAATATTAAATTATTGATTTTTTTTATAAAATTCATGCTTTAACCCTTTTTTGGGAAAACCAACTCACAAACAGACCGACCCGTCCATGTTGCAGCTTTAGTAATCGACTGGAAAAAAAGTTAGTAAATAGGTAAGTCGGTCGGCCCAATACTACGCGTTGGACCGGAGGACTCGAAACAAAATACACTATAAAATAAAATAGAATGAACTTTGTGTGATAGAGCAAAAAGGCTGACCACCAGAATTAGTCCATCCATAGATTTAAACAACCAAAATCCTCAGTTATTTAGAGTTGCCATGGAAAACCAAATGAATTTTTTTCTCGTTTGGAAGTCCCCCGACTTCGTTAAATTCCAATTCCCGATTTGTTCTAGATTCTAGCTTTCGTCCTGGACTTGGCAACGTTCTATAGCTATGGCTTACCTCCTCCCTCGTTCGGTCGGGCTTGAAACCCAACAATGAGACATAGGCGTGGTTCGGAGGGTTACGCCGGCCTCCGATGGCACGATACGCGAGCGGACACGGGGTAGGGGTTTGAGCTCATGGCCCGGGTCTAAGGAGAAGGATACAAGTTGTGCGGTGGATGTCGGCTTTACTAATTTTCAATAAAATCTAAGTGCTGCTATGTAGTTTCATGGATCTAAGGCTTCGGCCGCTTCCCAATTTTGCACTAAGAGAGGGCTCTAATTCAAGAATCTAGGCGAGTTCCAAATGAGCCCTTACTCTCTGAATGATGATTACATGGCGATTTTTCTCTTTAAAAGAACACTGGTTTAATGATACATGCATGGCAACAAACGTGGTATGTAGGTTGAGGATAGAACAATGCTTATAACCATACATCCACATGTTGATTTTCACCTTAGTTTTTAAAATATTAATCACATAATTCATCTTGTTGATAAGCTTTCAAATATGAGATGCCAAAATAGGTAAGAGGGGAAAACGATTAAGGTAAAATTCGTAATCGAGATGGTTTGGTATAAGAGTTTCAACTAATGTCAGAAGGCAGAACAACATTCATTAGTTCAGATAAGTGATGCAACCATTACACTGTGGTGGAATAGCATATGTTTGACTTGCATTACAAAACACACATTGTAACTCAACAGAACACACACCCATGATTTCCTATGAACCATACATGATTCCACTACTCTATATCCATGGGGAATACATAGCTCACGCTACTATCATGACATAACCTATAAGTCTAAGATGAAAGCTGAACTACAGTGGTTTCATCCTTGTACTAAACTGGGGCGTCCACGACAGTTGGTGGCAGAGATGGAGTTGGGTCTTCTACTCGTGTCCTAGAGAAGACATCATGGAGCGGTGAAAGCACAACATCCTCCCTTGGTGGTTTTGATAATTCATAACAACATACATTGTCTCTTGGACTAATACTTTTACCTAGTGTATTTCAGATAAAGTCCGCAGAGAAGGTTGGCAAAAAGGATTGTGGAGATTGTGGAAATACCCCAAGATGCAAGGAAATGGATTGGCAAAGCTTCAAGCAAGAGGACTCTACATTTTACATTTGTGAGAAATCACTTTGAGTCCATAGGAAAGCCAATACTATTAAAAGGGGGTAAGGTTTTGTTGGTGAACAAAATGCTCATACGTGCACAAGTGATAGTCACCAAAAACACCCACAAGCTCTTCCACAAAAGTCTGTCCATAGCCAAATATTCAAAATCGGTGCAACCAACACTTTCCACTCGGTGCCACCGATTCCCAATATCAGACAGACTCAGCCAAACCCTAGCCACTTCGGTGCAACCGATTCTGCTTCGGTGCCACCGAGTTTAGGTTGCCAACTTTCTGTTACGCAAATTCACAATATTGGTACCACCGAGATTGTTGGATCGGCGTCACCGAGAATGACAATCTGACCGTTGGTCACCTTATCGGTGCAACCGAGTTTCCTATATCGGTCTCACCGAGATTCAAAAGTTGCCACCTTTTGGTCACTTCGGTACCACCGAGATTAACACATCGGTGTCACCGAGTCGGTCATTTTGTGTGTAACGGTTGGATTTTTGGGGATGCCTATATATACCCCTTCACCACCACCCACTCGAAAGAGAAGCACTCAGAACTATTCCATACTTGCCCCATTCAGTTTTCTGAGAGAGAGCCACCTACCCTTGTGTTGAGGTCAAGATCATCCACTCCAACCATATGGATCTTGATTTCTAGCCTCCCCAAGTTGCTTTCCACCAATCCCATCTCTTCCACCAAGCCAAATCTGTGAGAGAGTGATTGTGTGTTGAGGAGTCTATCATCTTGAAGCACAAGAGCAAGGAGTTCATCGTCATTACCGAGCCTATTACCTTTTGGAGGGTGGTGCCTCCTAGATTGGTTAGGTGTCGCTTGGGAGCCTCCTACTTCGTGTTGTGGAGTTGAACCAAGAAGTTTGTAAGGGCAAGGAGATCGCCTACTTCGTGAAGATCTACCCATAGTGAGGCTAGTCCTTCGTGGACGGAAGCCGTTATGGAATAGTCAAGGTTGCTACTTCGTGGACCCTTATGGGTGGAGCCCTCCGTGGACTCTCGCGACCGTTACCCTCCGTGGGTTGAAGACTCCATAAACGTGGACGTACGATAGCACCACCTATCGGAACCACGGGAAAAATCTTTGCGTCTCCAATTGTGTTTGATCTTCCTATCTCTACTCTTTACTTCATGTGCAATGTCTTTACTTTCCGCTGCCATATTTGTTGACATGCATGTGTAGGGCTGTTAGACTTACTAGATTTGCTAAAATTGTTAAAATCTGCCAACCAATTAACTTGGGAAAAGGTTAGGTTTTAAATTCCTGCTAGTAGTCTATTCACCCCCCCCCCTCTCTAGACACTCTTCTAGTGATCCCTCAATTGGTATCAAAGCTTTGGTCTCCATTGCTTCGGTTTAATCACCGAGGAGGAAGATGGATGTGTCTAGTATAGGGAGTACTATAGTCAATGGAAAATCTTGATGCTTGAGCTGTTTAATGAATTTCAATTGAGCAAGTATGTCAAGAGCCCCTATGTACCTCCCATTGATCCTTTGCATCCCACACACGAACAAGAAGTTGATATGCTATGCAATCTTAGAACTGTTAATCTCATTGTTAGAGCATTGCCTAGGAATGTGCTTAATCAAATGAAGAATTTTGTATGTGCTTACACTTTGTGGAATGACTTGGAGAAACGATATCCAAGTTATTCACTAAGTAATCTTGATGAAATTCTTCATAAAACTATTGCCTTCCACAAAATGACGCCTAGTGATCCCAAGTTTGATGATTGTCTATTTGAGCTTAGGGACCTCATGCGTGCTAAAGGAGATGTCACTACTATCAACAACATCATTGTAGAAGCCATTCACATTCATAAACTTGAACATTGTCATGATCACAACCCTAACGAATCTCTTGTTCTTTATGACGAGGATTTCCCACTTGATGATGACAATGTGGAACATGGCTACTATGATGAAGATGAGCTGTTCGACATCGAGTATGAGAAGATCGTGAAGAATCTAAGTCTCATGGCAAACTTCAAGGATTACATGTCCGGAGGAAAAGAGTGGATTCTCGATAGCGGATGTACCGATCATATGACCGGAGATAGAGAAATGTTTGAAGAGATCACACCAAACCATGGACCGCGAAGGTACGTAACATTTGGAGACAACTCCAAGGGTAAGGTACTTGGTCTTGGTAAGGTGGCCATATCCCATGATAGCTCTATTCAAAATGTTATGCTTGTTGAATCTCTTGGATACAATCTTCTTTCCGTATCTAGACTTGCCGACTTTGGTTTTAATGTGCTATTCACAAAAGTAGATTGCCAAGTGTTTCGTCAAGATAATCATAAAATGGTCTTTACCGGTTTCCGTAGAGGTGATCTATACATTGTAGATTTCACTAAGAAATCCAAACCTCATACTTGTCTTATTGCAAAATCTTCTAAAGGTTGGCTTTGGCATAGGAGATTAGGACATGTTGGCATGCGAAATCTAGACAAGCTTATCAAAGGTGATCATATACTTGGTGTTAAAGATGTTATCTTTGACAAAGATAGACTTTGTAGTGCTTGTCAAGCTGGAAAGCATGTAGGTGGAAGTCATCCCGTTAAGAATATCATGACTACTAGTAGACCACTTGAGTTACTTCACATGGATCTGTTTGGTCCCAATGCTTACAAGAGTCTCGGTGGAAATTCCTATGGTCTAGTTATAGTTGATGATTTTTCCAGATTTACGTGGGTATTCTTTCTTGATGATAAGTCGCAGGTTCAAAAGGTCTTCAAGAACTTCGTTCGCAAAGCGCAAAATCAGTTTGAAGTGAAGATCAAGAAGGTTCGGAGCGATAACGGATCGGAGTTCAAGAACACCCATGTGGATACCTTTCTTGACGAAGAAGGTGTCTCACATGAGTTCTCGGCCACGTACACACCTCAACAAAATGGAGTTGTTGAGAGGAAGAACAGGACGCTTATTGAGATGGCACGAACGATGCTTGACGAATATAAGACGTCAAGACACTTTTGGGCAGAAGCCGTTGAAACAGCATGTCATGCCACAAACCGGCTTTACTTGCACAAGCTTCTCGGTAAAACGGCATACGAGCTACTCACCGGTAACAAACCCCAAGTTGGATACTTTCGGGTATTCGGCTCAAAGTGCTACATTCTTGATAAGCATCGTCGAACTAAATTTGCTCCTAAATCTCATGAAGGATTCCTACTTGGTTACGGATCGAACTCTCACACTTACCGTGTCTACAACAACTTCACTCGAAAAGTTGAAGAGACGGTAGATGTGAAGTTTGATGAGTCTAATGGTTCGCAAGTCGAACAACTGCCAAATGATGTAGGTGATAAGGACCCTTCGGAAGCTATCCAAGACTTGTCCATTGGCAAGATTCGTCCCATGGAGGAGAAGGAAAGTACTTCATCAACTCAAGTGGAAGCCCCTACTTCACATCAAGGTGAACCACAACATGACATGGAAGCATCCACAAGCGGTACACGACAAGATGATGAAGAGGAGGAAGTGCATCATGAAGATCCACCACAACCACCTTCACCACCGCCTCAAGGAAACAACACCTTCAACAACAACGAAGATGAAGGAGATGATGATGAAGAAGAAGCTCCACCATCCAACAATCGGAAGCTGACCCGAGTTCGAGCACAAGTGACCAAGAACCATCCCCTAAACCAAATCTTTGGTGATATACAAACAGAGAGAATCACTCGCTCTAAAACTCGCCTAGCTAACTTTTGTGAGCATTATTCTTTCATCTCTAGCATTGAGCCCTTGAAGGTAGAACAAGCCCTTGAAGATGCTGATTGGGTGAACGCGATGCATGAAGAGCTTCACAACTTCGAGAGGAACGAGGTATGGACACTCGTAGAGAAGCCCAAGGATGAGCAAAACGTCATTGGAACAAAATGGGTGTTTCGGAACAAGCAAGACGAAGACAGTCAAGTCGTACGGAACAAGGCTCGTCTCGTAGCCCAAGGATATACGCAAGTCGAAGGTATGGACTACGGTGAGACCTACGCCCCCGTCACTAGACTTGAAGCTATTCGCATTCTTCTTGCCTATGCGAATCACCATGATATCACGCTTTATCAAATGGACATTAAAAGTGCCTTCTTAAATTGTGAGATTGAAGAAGAAGTCTATGTTAAGCAACCACCTGGTTTTGTGAATCCTAAGAAACCTAATCATGTTTACAAGCTTCGTAAAGCCCTTTATGGTCTTAAGCAAGCCCCTCGTGCTTGGTACAAATGCTTAACGAAGTTTCTCATTGAAAAGGGTTTTGAAATTGGTAAAATTGACGCAACTTTGTTCACTAAGAGAGTTAATGGTGAATTATTTGTGTGCCAAATCTATGTGGATGATATTATCTTTGGATCTACTAACCCACAATTTAGTGAAATATTTGGAAGGTTGATGTCCGAGAAGTATGAGATGTCAATGATGTGTGAGCGGAAATTCTTTCTTGGTTTGCAAATCAAGCAAACGAAAGAAGGAACTTTCATCTCTCAAACTAAGTATACTAAGGACTTGATCAAGAAGTTCAACATGCAAGAGTGCAAAGGTATGAAAACTCCCATGCCTACTAGCGGACATGTTGATCTTACCAAGGAGGATGAACCGGTTGATCAAAAAGTTTATCGATCTATGATTGGTTCATTGATATATCTATGTGCCTCTCGTCCTGATATTATGCTTAGTGTTTGCATGTGTGCTAGATATCAAGCTGCACCTAAAGAGTGTCATCTTTTGGCTGTGAAATGTATTGTGAGATATTTGATACAAACACCAAACTTTGGCATTTGGTATCCCAAGGGATCTTCTTTTAATCTTGTTGGCTATTCCGACTCGGACTATGCCAGTGACAAGGTTGATAGAAAATCCACCTCGGGTACTTGTCAATTTCTTGGTAGATCTCTTGTGTCTTGGTCCTCCGAGAAACAAAACTCGGTATCTCTATCTACTGCCGAAGCTGAGTATATTGCTGCTGGATCTTGTTGTGCACAATTGTTATGGATGACACTAACGCTTAAGGATTATGGAATCCATGTTAGAAATGTTCCATTACTTTGTGACAATGAAAGTGCTATTAAAATTGGTCATAATCCTGTGCAACATTCTCGAACTAAGCATATTCAAGTTAGACATCATTTTATTCGTGATCATGTTGCCAAAGGAGATATTGATCTTAAACATGTTCGCACTAACAAGCAATTGGCCGATATCTTTACCAAGCCACTTGATGAGAAAACATTTTGTTACTTGAGGAGTGAGTTGAACATCATTGATGCTTCAAACTTGAGCTAGACTCACTCGGTTGCATGCAAGGGCATGAGCTTTATTGATATTTCCATGCACTCCTAACATGTTATCTTATGCCATGGAATTCTATGCTCCCTTGTATTGCATCTGACCTTTTGTAGGTACTTGGAAGATTTTCATTCCACAAGATTGCCATCAACTCAAATCATAAGCAATCTTGTCATGACCAAGTATCCACAACCCCTCTTGGTTATGGAAGGAAGAAGACAACTCAACCATATCCTTGACTTATACTTGATGTGGTCATACTTGCTAAATCTCTATTAGTATTATGTCAAATGGATATATCTATTGTTCTTCCTTGCATGACTAACCTATGTAGGTGACAAGTGAACTCAAACAAGAAGGATTGCTCCCAACTCAAGATGACCTTCATCAACCTCGAGCATCCTCAACAAGTTCACCTACAAGCCACGTCATCAACATCACTCAAAGGTATGTACTCATATCCTTGAAAAGGCTTTACTCCAAGTCATGAGCTAAAGCAACTCAAGTGATATGAAGACATTAAAATGCTTAATCGAAAAATGGTAACCCCATTTTGAGCTTAACGTAGAGTATGACCTATGATCAAGTATTCTTGCTTGGCTCCTAAGTCAATATACTCTAATATAGGTGACCTAGTCACCGCCCATCATCTAGTTAAGTATTTTGGATGGTTCATTCTCTATTTTGGAAGATTTCTTGGAACCACTAAAATCTTCTCTAGTTGATATCTTTTTGTAAAAACTTTTGCATTCAAATTGAAAGATTCTCTTTTGACACCTTGAAAACAGAAACTTGGTCCCTTATGTTTTAGCTGTTTTAGCCTCGGAGCCGCCGATACATATATCTCGGTTCTACCGAATCTGCAGATAAGTTGCACCACAAACTCTCGGTACCACCGATTTATTTGTCCCGGAGTCACCGATTTGTTTTCTTTTCTTATATGTGTTCTTTTGCAAATCTATGTTTCTTTTGCAATCTTACAAGTGATGATTCTGTTACTTCGATGATTCTTTTTTTTAAAAAAAATCAGGGGAGTATAACAAAGCTAAACTTAGGGGGAGAAATTCTTTACTCAAGGATCCCTAACTCAAAGGGAAAGAAATTATTTTCAATGATTCCCTCAGTTTTTCTTTCTATGAACCCTACATTCAATGACCCTTGTTCTCAAGGATCCCTTCTCAGTCAATGATCCCTGTATCTATTCCTGTGTTTGACCTTTTTGGAAATTAATGCCAGAGGGGGAGAATAACAAAGCTTCATGCTAAAGGGAGATACATGCGTATGCAAAGGGGGGGATATGATCAAGGGGGAGAGCAAATATCAATGTTTATACTCATACAAACAAGGTGAGGATACCAAAGTAGGGGGAGAAAAATATATTTGGAGAAATTTTGTTTGTTTTGTGATCATCTTAGTTGTTTCTCACCCTTTCCAATCCCAATATCTACATGCTGAGATTCAGGGGGAGAGGATGATTTAATATTTTCATATCTAAGGGGAGAAAGTTCTAAATGATCTTGGAGACATATCAATCTTAAGGAATACTATCTTCAATATGTTCTCCATATCTTGGTACTTTTGAGCTCTATTGCCTTGTTGATTGGTAGAATACTCTTGTGTTTCCTAACATTGTTTTCTCAAGTGTATTTCTACTACAAGAATGCTCAAGAACTCAAGGTAAGTATATGCATCATATCTTTGGTCAAGATGATCTCTTGCTTCTTGCACATATTGTTTGCAAGAGTGAAGTCTTGAACAAGGATACATCTCATTCATATATATTTTTTATGCATATAGCCAAGATACACATGACTTCTTATATCCCTTCCACTATATGTGTGTCCATGTATTCCAAAACAACTATCCTTTAAAGGAATCACACACTTAGGGGGAGCAAATCCAAGTCATGTGTCTCTCAAAGTCTTCATCATATCCATGCATATCTTTATTTGAAGCTTTGATTGTATGTTGTCATCAATTACCAAAAAGGGGGAGATTGAAAGCACAACATGCTCCCTTGGTGGTTTTGATAATTCATGACAACATACATTGTCTCTTGGACTAATACTTTTACCTAGTGTATTTCAGATAAAGTCCACAGAGAAGGTTGGCAAAAAGGATTGTGGAGATTGTGGAAATACCCCAAGATGCAAGGAAATGGATTGGCAAAGCTTCAAGCAAGAGGACTCTACATTTCACATTTGTGAGAAATCACTTTGAGTCCATAGGAAAGCCAATACTATTAAAAGGGGGTAAGGTTTTGTTGGTGAACAAAATGCTCATATGTGCACAAGTGATAGTCACCAAAAACACCCACAAGATCTTCCACAAAAGTCTGTCCATAGCCAAATATTCAAAATCGGTGCAACCAATACTTTCCATTCGGTGCCACCGATTCCCAATCTCAGATAGACTCAGCCAAACCCTAGCCACTTCGGTGCAACCGATTCTGCTTCGGTGCCACCGAGTTTAGGTTGCCAACTTTCTGTTACGCAAATTCACAATATTGGTACCACCGAGATTGTTGGATCGGCGTCACCGAGAATGGCAATCTGACCGTTGGTCACCTTATCGGTGCAACCGAGTTTCCTATATCGGTCTCACCGAGATTCAAAAGTTGCCACCTTTTGGTCACTTCGGTACCACCGAGATTAACACATCAGTGTCACCGAGTTGGTCATTTTGTGTGTAACGGTTGGATTTTTGGGGATGCCTATATATACCCCTTCACCACCACCCACTCGAAAGAGAAGCACTCAGAACTATTCCATACTTGCCCCATTCAGTTTTCTGAGAGAGAGCCACCTACCCTTGTGTTGAGGTCAAGATCATCCACTCCAACCATATGGATCTTGATTTCTAGCCTCCCCAAGTTGCTTTCCACCAATCCCATCTCTTCCACCAAGCCAAATCTGTGAGAGAGTGATTGTGTGTTGAGGAGTCTATCATCTTGAAGCACAAGAGCAAGGAGTTCATCGTCATTACCGAGCCTATTACCTTTTGGAGGGTGGTGCCTCCTAGATTGGTTAGGTGTCGCTTGGGAGCCTCCTACTTCGTGTTGTGGAGTTGAACCAAGAAGTTTGTAAGGGCAAGGAGATCGCCTACTTCGTGAAGATCTACCCATAGTGAGGCTAGTCCTTCGTGGACGGAAGCCGTTATGGAATAGTCAAGGTTGCTACTTCGTGGACCCTTATGGGTGGAGCCCTCCGTGGACTCTCGCGACCGTTACCCTCCGTGGGTTGAAGACTCCATAAACGTGGACGTACGATAGCACCACCTATCGGAACCACGGGAAAAATCTTTGCGTCTCCAATTGTGTTTGATCTTCCTATCTCTACTCTTTACTTCATGTGCAATGTCTTTACTTTCCGCTGCCATATTTGTTGACATGCATGTGTAGGGCTGTTAGACTTACTAGATTTGCTAAAATTGTTAAAATCTGCCAACCAATTAACTTGGGAAAAGTTTAGGTTTTAAATTCTTGCTAGTAGTCTATTCACCCCCCCCCCTCTAGACACTCTTCTAGTGATCCCTCAAGCGGCAAAAGTACTGTTGGAAATATGCCCTAGAGGTGATGATAAATGTATTATTATATTTCCATCTTCATAATTAAGTTAACATTTATGTGGCATAGTTTCATTGATTGAAATGTAATATTCGGAGGGAAATTGAATTGCATGTGTGGAAACATAAACACCAACATGATCCCTAGTCATGCCTCTAAGCCTAGCTCATGTATTTATGGTGATCTCATTTTCCTGACAATTAGCATTTTTAGGATGCTATCAATAATGAGAACACTTTGTTATTAAAAATTTTAAACATTGGTGTTGATAGACCCAACCTATGAATGAGATCACGTCGTTATTATGTAGTTGGTATTTTCATATAAATCGTTAATGTTACTTACTTCACTAGACCATGGGAATATCGTATTCCAACATACCAGATGGTTACTTTAGCGTTACCAAACATAAACACCGTAACTAGGTGATAATAAAAATAACTTACGGGTATACCGAAAATGTATATCTCGATATCGGTAGTTCAAGACCGGGATTTGCTCCTCCAACGATGAAGAGAAACTCTCTGGACCAAATATGTCTCAAATGTATCGATAATTTTTTTTATTGTCTCATGCTATTATCATACAACTTTTACATATATTTTATAGCAATTTATATTGTTTTCCTGGACTAACCTATTAATTAAGTGCCTAGAGCCAGTTGTTTTCTGTGCGTTTTCTACTTTTAGAAAACTATTATCTCCGGACCTCCAAACGTCACGGGATTTTTGTCGATTTGTTTTGGAGGAAGAAGAATCCAGAAAGCACCGGAACCTGCTAGGGGGCACCCGCGGGCTCCGCGGCCAAGGGGTAGGCCCCACCAACCTACATGTGAATCTAGTGCTAAGCAATATATTCAACAACAAGTAGCAATGTAAGCAAGCAGAATATAATATAAGTGAAGACTAAGAGACTGATAACCACAAGTAGAGAGTTAGGGTTAGGAATAACCGCAACTTCGGACAAGGTTGTATGTCAATGATCACTTCCTTTGAGGGAAGCTAGTCACCGTTGGAGGGAAGGCTGTTATCACAAAGGCACACGCCACCAAGGCTCACCCTATTCTCCCCTTGAGAAAAGACCACAAAGGCGTTTCTCAACCACCACTTGTAGACCTTGAAGTGGTCCCCAAACCTTCAAACTTTTCAGCGGTAGTCACAATGAACGATTCCACGCCGGAGCAATCCTACCGCCTAGGAATCTCCAACCTCCAAGAGTAACGCCGGAGCAATCCTACCGCATAGGAATCTCCAACCTCCTACGAAAAAACAATGAGATCTAGTTTCTAAAATTTTGAGCAAGAAATGCAACATTGAAAGGTGTTCGTGATTTGTATGCACAGTTCAACAGATAAAATGTTTTTTTAAAAATGAACAAAAAAACACAAAACTCGCAGGTTGCAACAAGTGGCTCACTCATCATAAAAGGAGGTGTCATTCTAACTATTGATTTCGAATAAATCTTTACCTACTATTAAAGGAAAGAGTGCTTCTGCCCGTCCGTCATCGAAATTGCCCCTAAAGTTACAAAATATTACCATCAATGCCACCTATAAGTGATAAAAAACGTTTCAAACAGAGAAATCTCGGCCTGGGCCGGCCCATGTAGTAACCTCCTATATTGCACCCAGTGCGCTAGGAGACGACACAGATCGCCTGTTTAGGCCAGCCCATGTACAGGTGACCAGATATTTGTTTTTTTTTCGTCAATATTCTTTTATGCTTTAAATAATTTTGAAATACGAAAAAGTTTGGAAAAATAAATAAATGAGAATTTTAAAATAAAATGTTTAATAATTCATTAATGTTTGTCGATTCAAAAATGTTTCTGATTTTAAAAAAATGTCCCCATATTCAAACAATGTTCTTAAATTTTAGAACAAATATTCAAGAAATCAAAAAACTTTTGTATTTTTTATAAAGTAAGTGTATTAAAAAATATTAATGAAATTGAATAAACTTTCACCAATTCAAAAAATGTTCATGAATTGGAAAATATCTTAAGAATTTTAAAACTGTACATAAATTAAAAAATAGTTTACTGATTCATAAATATTCCCTGATTCAAAAAAGATCATGCATTTAAAAAATGTTCATCAATTTCGAAAACAAAATCCACGAATTTCCAAAAAATTGTTCGTCGATTCTAGAAATGTTTGTCGACTCAAGAAAAATGTTTTAAAAATTGTTTACATTTTTTACAAAAATGTTTGCAAATAGTACAAAATGTTCATGCATTCAAAAAACGTTAATGATTTTAGAAAAAAATTGCGAATTTGAAAAATCTTCATGATTTCAAATATTCATGTGAACATTTTTGAAATTCGCGAACATTTTCTTAAATCATTAACATGTTTTGAATTCATGAACATTTTACACTATTTGCAAACATTTTTATAAACTGTTCATGAGTTTCAAAAATTGTTCACGATTTCACGAAAATGAGAGTGATAGTGTATCTCGATGTTTATGAGTAAAATGTGGTCATCACCATTGGAGATTATGATTTAAATTTTTTCCCATTGCAACGCACGGGCCGTTTTGCTAGTTCACATATAATATAGCTTTGGGAGCAACTAGTTAGCGAGCACTCCCTCACAAGCGTTCGAGCGATCACTCCCACGCGCCGCCACTTGGCGCGTTCCCAGTCGCCGCCACGTGTCGCGCTCTAAGCTTTCCCTTCGGATTTTGTTTTTTTATTTTTTCGCACGCGTTTTCGCCTTTTTGGAGTGGTTTTTTTCCGGATTTTTTTGGTGTTCCGGTTTTTCACCGGTCTTTCGTAGCTTTTGGACGGAAAAAAATTCAAAAAAAAATCTTTTTTCGCGAAAAAACGCGTTTTCTGTTTTTTTTTGCGAGAGGCACGGTTTTGCTTCCGCGAGAGGCACGGTTTTGCCTTCGCGAGAGGCACGGCCGTGCCTCTCGGAAAGGAAAAAAACGCGTTTTCTGTTTTTTTTTGCGAGAGGCACGGTTTTGCTTCCGCGAAAGACACGGTTTTGCCTTCGCGAGAGGCACGTGTAGGGGAACGCAGCAGAAAACAAAAAATTTCCGACCTACGCACCAGCCCAGGACCACTATGGAGACTGCATACAAGGTTTGAATTTTTTCGTTACCGACTCGTAGCGCAGCGGAAGTAGAGTCGATGACGATCGGCGGTGCAGATCCCCGCAGCTAGGATTTACAACCTCCCAACCGCGAGGATGTATACCCTCATCCGCCCCTCGGACAGCCCTCCGGGAGGCGTTCGAACAGTCCCCCGGACGGTGTCGCGGACAGCCCTTCGAGAGGACCTTCGAAACTCGGACAGTCACTCGGACAGCCCTTCGGGAGGACCTTCGAAACTCGGACAGTCACTCGGACAGCCCTTCGGGAGGCACTCACAAACTAAGACCGAAACTACGATCTCTCTATAGAGTTGCACACATACGGTGTCATCTATCCGGCAGGGCTTCGCCGTCCAGAACTAGTTCCTGCCGGAACCCAGACAGCCTTTCGGCTCTACGAAACTATTTCGTGGGAGGGAGAGAAGAAAGGCAGATCATGCATGCCATGTGTGTGAGAGTTGGAGTGAGGATGGAGAGCTCCTCTCCACCTCCTTATATAGTGGTGGAAGGGGTGAGGGGGGGGGGGGCTGAAATTTCAGCCCACAAAACAAGCACCCACCAAACAAGGAAACATGTTCCCACCAAACATGGAGAAAACATGTTCCCTTGTCCATGGTGTTCCCCCATGGGGCCCCACCTTCCTCCCAACACTCTCCACCATTTGTGGGGGCTGCCCCCCACCATGGGGGGGCCCCCCAACACTTTGTCCAGCCACAAGGGGGCTGTCCCCTAAAGGGGGCGCCCCCAAAAACAGCCCAAAAACAGCCCCCACGATCCGTGGGATCGTGTCCCCTCTCGCTGGGACAAGATGTTTTCCGAAACTATTTCTTCTGAAAAATTCCGGAAGGTCCCAGAACATTTCCGGCACCCTCTAAAATTATCTGGACGCGCTCCGGAACATTTCCGGTATGGTGGTTTAATTTAAAACCATCTTCGTTTACCCGGTAAACAATTCCGGCAGCTCCGAAAACCTTTTTCGGTTTTTTCTCCGGAAAAATTCCAGAAATTACCAGACCAATCTGGCAACCTCCAAAACTTTCCCGGTGCTTGCCGAAACCTTTTTGGATCAATGGTTTTATCCGAAACAACTTTTCGGTTTTACCGAAACTTTTCCGGTGTTCTCTCCGGAACTTTTCCGTTGTCTCCGAAACTTTTCCAGTGACTTTCTCTCGGACTCCTTGTCTAGTATTCAGCAGATAGATGACCCTTAAGCGTGTGACCCTATAGGTTCGGTGAAGCATAGACATGACCCGGAACCCCTTCCGATCAATGATCAACATCGGAGCCGTGGACACCCATATTGACCCCTATACCCACACGAATGAATATTCGAGTGAACCTCCAGTTGCCGTGTGCTATTCCTGTTGCTTCGCGATATGTTACAATTACCCGAGGTGAGAAACATCGGCATCCTCGTGGATCAACACTTGTCCACAATGCCAGTTACCTCGTTGCCGGTATTGTTCTCTTTTCTCGTTCCCGTGTTCCGGCATCCCTGTGATCAAATCACCCTGTGTCTGGCCAGACGATGATGGATACCGTAACACCGAGAGGGCCCAGAGATATCTCTCCATCGTCGGAGGAGCAAATCCCAATCTTGAGCTATCAAGTTACTTGACATACTTTTCCATGAACCCGTAAGCCGCCGTAATAGCCACCCATTTACGGATGACGTTTAACAAACCCCAAAGTTCATGAAGCAAGCATGAAGAAACTCGATACTCTCATGGTCTAAGGAATTATGCAAACATTAACTTCCTGTGTTATTAACCATTAACTTATGACGAATGTATCTCATAGCATAACATCAATATTGGGTCGATTCAACACAAGTGTTCTACCAACAATTGTGCCCTCAAAATTGCCGGCATAGCCATGCCCATGATCAGGAAAACAGGATCATCATGCAATACTTGAGCCAGTCATAGAGGCTTGACTAGGAATACATTTTACCGTTTATTATCCCACACGTGCAAATGAGTCTTCCTCCGAGCCTCGTTTTATTTGTAGACTCGAGAATCATTGCAGTTATAGCATGGAACAAAAACATAATTATGAACAGGGAGATAATCAATAACATTTATTATTGCCTCTAGGGCATATCTCCTACAGACTCCCACTTGCACTAGAGTCAATAATCTAGTCAATGCTAATGCTACAGACTCTAGGGCATACTGGTGTAAAATATGCTTCGCATGTGGTATAGCCTGATGTCCAACGGATCTGACAACTTCAGCTCCGTGTGTAACTTTGCATATCCTCGCGTTTTCACGCTTTCACAAAATTCATATTTTGTGTGGACTTGGCTTTGCATATCTGTGAATCATTGGTCGAAACCTGATTCCTCAGACTGAGCTATGGAGCAACTATCTGCTATAGTGTCCCATAGACCAAAGCCTTCTTGGAACCATACTAAGTTCATGAATGAACTATATGATTCAACAACTTCTTTGTCGCTTCTCAAGCGTCAACATACTTAGCCTTTGTTATAGAATTCGCCACAGTATCTTGTTTGGAACAATTTCCAACTACCGTGCCACCATATTGTGTATTACACAAAACCCTTAACTTAAATCGAAAATCGCATGGAGCATTGATGAAGAATGTATCGATGTAATTACTTACAACGAGCACTTCATAATCTCTGCTTGCGAGAAAGCATGTCATAAGTACTGCTCTAGTACTCAATGACATCTTTCACTGTTGTCCCATGATCAGTACTTTGATCACTTTGGTATCTATACTCGCAACAACTTTGGAGTATTGGACATATCTGGTTGTTTTTACATACCACGGAATACATGATTAATCCAAACACAAGAGTGTGTGGAACCTCTATCATGTATTTCACTCATCAGTGTTTTGGGACACTGAGTCTTGCAAAAACTCTTTCCATGTGACTTCGGCAAGAATCACTCCTTGGCGTTTTAAATGCTAAAAAGTTTTAGCATCTTGTCAATATGTATTCATTGCTTAGCCCCATTTAGGTAAATCTATCTCCATAGATCATCATGCCTAATATTGAGGCCATTTTAGCCTAAGCACTTCATCGAAAAACTATTTTAAATGAAGTCCTAATTCGTGTCAAGAAATTTATTTCCAATTAACAATGTGTCAAGTACACAAGGTTTTTAGAAATATTATTATGCTCCCACTTACTTTCTTGAATCACAAGCATCTTCGATACCCATTTGATGAAGTCAAACCCCTTTGACCATTCCATCAAAAAACGAAGATTCCAACTCCACTTTGCTCTCTTCTGTTCATCGCTGGAACTCTGAAGTTTGCATACTTACTAGCATCCTTTGGATCGACAAATTACTATGGACTGTATCACATACAAGTCCTAGGTTTTATTTCCATCAGATGGAAATCCTTTTGTCATCCATGTTTCATATCTCATGATTGAAATATGTATTAATTGCTAGTTCAACCCGAACCGACTTCAAGCATCGCTACGGTGAAACAACCTCATCGTAGTCAACTCCTTGAACTTGTTATTTCAACAAGTCGAGCTTTATGGATAAAATATTTTATCCACATCAGTTTATAGTTTCATAAATATTCGTTAGACTCTAAGTCTTCCGAAAGGTGTATTAAGATTTTAATCTCGAACCACTTATATGGAAACTATCTCGGATTGTATTGGCATTTAGCCAATTCCGGAGTCAGGGCCCATCAACGCTTCCTTGTGTATCGTAGGTATACTGTTGTCTAACAACAATATCTCGTATGCGCACCTGAGAGGTTTGCATGAGTTTTTCCTACGCGGTTCAGCTGCAAGTTCGACCGAAGTCCATACATTTTATTGTAGAGACTTCCGTATCAGTCGCAGTAGGAAACTCCGGAATCACTTCCAAGGTTCCTTTCCTTTGACCTGATGACGAAGATATTGGTTATCTCGTCGAGTTGCACTGTCCTCCCACTCACCTTTTGTAAGAACTATTCTCTTTAAAAGTATACCGTTTTGTGGCGAAAATCCTTTGCCTCGGTATAGTTGTGGGGGAATACCCAATGACTTGGGATAACCTAACAAAGTAGCACTTGTCTGATTTGGAATAGGTTTGTAACCTTTTACACAAGCCCCATATTCCAAATGTTAAGAAAAGATATAACATGGTTGGGCGTACCATACCATGACGTTATTTCAACAGACCCGATGAAGCTCTTTTCAGTGTAAAAGCCACAGTCTCTAAAGCATCACTCTATAAAAAGGGATAATGGCAAATTTATTTATGTCATCTTTGATCTTACCATGTCATAAATGGTTTGATTACATCTTCATGGACTTTTCACTTGCAGTGGTGTTCCGGGAGGTGCAAGTTATGAAACTCTTTTCACAACTCATCAGACATTCGCTAAACTTGTAACTCAAATATTCCTTTCTGCAATCGAATTGTAGAAACATAATTTTCTTGTTACAACAACTTCTACTTCATTTTTGAAAACCTTATGAATGAATTCAAAAGATCCAGACTTACGTCTCAACAAGTAAATATCCATATATCTACTTGAGTCATTTCTGAAGATAGATAAATCCACTACTTGCAACAACATTTGTTGGACTTTCACACATCATAATGTATGATCACCAATATGTTCTTTGCTCGTTCCTTATGGCCTGTGAACGGTATTTCAGTCACTTCACTTTTCAGAGGAAAGTTGCAAGTGTCAGATGATTCAAAATCAAATGACTTCAAAAATCCATCATAATGGAATTTTCCATGCGGGTTTCTCCAATGTGACCAAATGCAGTGCCATACTTGTGTGGTATTCTTTTAGTCTTGCGACATTTAGCGTCAGTGTTATGGATGCATCATATTACCTTCAATATTCATAGCATACATCCCATCCTGTATGGAAGCATGGCCCTTCATGTTATTCATAACACCGAACATCAAAAGTTCTCTTATGAATAACCTTCTTGCAAGATACTTTTATGCAATGGGCAAGAGTGTATGAAACTCTAAATGAATTATGAAAGTAAATACAGAGGTAATGTATTAATATCAATATTCATAACATACATCTCATTCATAATGAAAGTATGGCCCTTATGTTATTCATAACATCGAACATCAAAAGTTCTCTTATGAATAACCTTCTTGCAAGATACTTTATGCAATGGGCAAGAGTGTATGAAACTCTAAATGAATTATGAAAGTAAATACAGAGGTAATGTATTAATATCAATATTCATAACATACATCTCATTCATAATGAAAGTATGGCCCTTATGTTATTCATAACATCGAACATCAAAAGTTCTCTTATGAATAACCTTCTTGCAAGATACTTTATGCAATGGGCAAGAGTGTAAAACTCTAAAATGAATTATGAAAGTAAATACATAGGGAATACACTAATGGAAGGTATAGTAACATTTACTATGTTCCCCGTGTGTATCTAAACCTCATTCCTGGCTAGTCTTTCAGGCCATAGTAGTTCTTACATCGAGTTGCAACAGAATGCAATCGAGCGGGTATCTTTGTGATTAACTCACAATACCCAAGAATTAGTGATTAACATGTTTAACCATAATTCCCAAGAACTATATCTTTGACCAGCCTTCTATACATCAAAAACCTGTATGACATTCATACATGAGCTGGATATTCCAGTCTTCTTTCCTTTTGCCATTATACTTCTAACAGTTTCACTTTCAGTATTTCTCCTACTCTTAGAAGAAGCACCCAACTTAAGAGTGGCGATAGCCCCGGACTTCCTAGGCGTGAAAGTTTCACTAACACCCTTCGGACACTTCCTTTCTCTTTAAGTTGTTGTTTTATTCACCTTTCATCATATGACAGGCGTTCTCCTGGATCCCTCTCTTATCAGTCTAATGCATAGTAAACTCCTTTACTAATAGTTTGCAAACAAACATTGCTTTGGATATCTCATATCTTTTAGCCTTTGTCTGTCTCTGAAAATGATTTTCAGATTCCATGAATATCACATAACTATCCAAACTTTCGAAGTTCGGGTCTAATGGAAGCAAACATATTGCACTTTGACTGAAAAGGAATTCTAGCTTTTGGATCGAAGGACGAGAGTCACATGATCCATAGCATTAGCGGGAGAATACCGAAAGCATGCGATAGGACAAAGTCCTTCTCGGCACTCTTGAGGACAATCCTCACATTACGTTACCAACCGTAAAGTTTTAACCAGGTATTTAACAGCTATTCAATTTTAATAGGGAAGGTGGAAACGCGAGCCATTATTCTACAACTATTATGCAAACCACACTTAGACAGTGTTCAAAATTAATTGCACTGAGAATTAAACAAGTTAATTCTATAGTGCGCTCCCACTCAAATCAATATCTCTCATAATTGATTGTGAGTGATTCAAGACCCGCATATCCATTCAACGTCACGGTTCGAGATGAACACCCATGGCGTGAACTTCAATCGGTAGGCAAACTTGCCGATCACATCTCTATGCGATTCTTGTTCATCTTTCGATGCGTGTGTTCCGAGCTCATGACTTTCATGCCTGAACGTCAAGACAACCAAGTGATCTCGCTGCGAGGTCTCAACTCACCCGCCTCACACATCCCTAATCGTTCGCACCCATGGAGATCATGCAATGCCCCGAAAAGTTAGGTGCCGTGACGGTGCTACACTTGGGAGAACACTAACTACTTGATATTTCAGTGAGAGATCACCCTAATAAAAAGCGACTACTGCGCAATCAAGAAGGGTGCATCATAAGGGATAAACATCTCAGGCAATTCAAAATAGCAAGATATGGTATAGCCCTTTGTGACGGAGAAGTCTTTCATTTCTTCGTCTTCGGCATTCGCGTCGGTGTTCACCTTCGCGAAGATTGCCACCACCTTGTCGATGCACCAGATAATATTGCTATCTCTATAGCTAATAAAATAAGTGCATTACATAAGGTTGACACGCAGGTCATTAAAGTGCAATCATATGGCTCCAGCCATCATGCCGAATCATGACACGCAGGTCATGTTAATCAATTTACATCATATAGTCATCTCATACATAATCAAATTATTATGAACACTGCTATACCACATCACATGCACATGCAAACCATCCTGCAAAACCAAGTTAGACGCCTCTAATCGGTTCATGCAAAAATTTATTTTACGTGGCTTCTAAGGTTTCGAAACAAACCGAAGCTACCAACGTCCATCATCAAGCATGATAATCCAAGTCGCTAGATTAACATTCCAGGGTGTATGAAACACGAGATAATAAAATCTCGAGCCCCATACTAAACTTCGTCATACGCGTGACCCCCGTGCAGATCACATCTGCATTGCCCTTTCGTCTGCAAAATTTCATCTTTCTTTTTAACTACGGTGGAATTCAATGAACTGTTAGCACTTCGTTGATCAATCAGGATCGCGGATTGCCAGAACATTGAAACTCCACCATACTGTTATCAAGATCAGAAATATGCAAATTCGAGGGAAGCAACAAGAACATCGGGTAACAGACTTCATCTGCTACCCGCACAAATAATTTTCAGCAATAGATCTCATCTACTACCTAATTATATTGTGCAACACCCATACATCTCTATGTATTCTAGATCGCAACCTGCATCTACGCATAGCCTGGCTCTTGATGCCACTGTAGGGGAACGCAGCAGAAAACAAAAATTTTCCGACCTACGCACCAGCCCAGGACCACTATGGAGACTGCATACAAGGTTTGATCTTTTTCGTTACCGACTCGTAGCGCAGTGGAAGTAGAGTCGATGACGATCGGCGGTGCAGATCCCCGCAGCTAGGATTTACAACCTCCCAACCGCGAGGATGTATACCCTCATCCGCCCCTCGGACAGCCCTCCGGGAGGCGGTCGAACAGTCCCCCGGACGGTGTCTCAGACAGCCCTTCGGGAGGACCTTCGAAACTCGGACAGTCACTCGGACAGCCCTTCGGGAGGACCTTCGAAACTCGGACAGTCACTCGGACAGCCCTTCGGGAGGCACTCACAAACTAAGACCGAAACTACGATCTCTCTACAGAGTTGCACACATACGGTGTCATCTATCCGGCAGGGCTTCGCCGTCCAGAACTAGTTCCTGCCGGAACCCAGACAGCCTTTCGGCTCTACGAAACTATTTCGTGGGAGGGAGAGAAGAAAGGCAGATCATGCATGCCATGTGTGTGAGAGTTGGAGTGAGGATGGAGAGCTCCTCTCCACCTCCTTATATAGTGGTGGAAGGGGTGAGGGGGGGGGGGCTGAAATTTCAGCCCACAAAACAAGCACCCACCAAACAAGGAAACATGTTCCCACCAAACATGGAGAAAACATGTTCCCTTGTCCATGGTGTTCCCCCATGGGGCCCCACCTTCCTCCCAACACTCTCCACCATTTGTGGGGGCTGCCCCCCACCATGGGGGGGCCCCCCAACACTTTGTCCAGCCACAAGGGGGATGTCCCCTAAAGGGGGCGCCCCCAAAAACAGCCCAAAAACAGCCCCCACGATTCGTGGGATCGTGTCCCCTCTCGCTGGGACAAGATGTTTTCCGAAACTATTTCTTCTGAAAAATTCCGGAAGGTCCCAGAACATTTCCGGCACCCTCTAAAATTATCTGGACGCGCTCCGGAACATTTCGTATGGTGGTTTAATTTAAAACCATCTTCGTTTACCCGGTAAACAATTCCGGCAGCTCCGAAAACCTTTTTCGGTTTTTTCTCCGGAAAAATTCCAGAAATTACCAGACCAATCTGGCAACCTCCAAAACTTTCCCGGTGCTTGCCGAAACCTTTTTGGATCAATGGTTTTATCCGAAACAACTTTTCGGTTTTACCGAAACTTTTCCGGTGTTCTCTCCGGAACTTTTCCGTTGTCTCCGAAACTTTTCCAGTGACTTTCTCTCGGACTCCTTGTCTAGTATTCAGCAGATAGATGACCCTTAAGCGTGTGACCCTATAGGTTCGGTGAAGCATAGACATGACCCGGAACCCCTTCCGATCAATGATCAACATCGGAGCCGTGGACACCCATATTGACCCCTATACCCACACGAATGAATATTCGAGTGAACCTCCAGTTGCCGTGTGCTATTCCTGTTGCTTCGCGATATGTTACAATTACCCGAGGTGAGAAACATCGGCATCCTCGTGGATCAACACTTGTCCACAATGCCAGTTACCTCGTTGCCGGTATTGTTCTCTTTTCTCGTTCCCGTGTTCCGGCATCCCTGTGATCAAATCACCCTGTGTCTGGCCAGACGATGATGGATACCGTAACACCGAGAGGGCCCAGAGATATCTCTCCATCGTCGGAGGAGCAAATCCCAATCTTGAGCTATCAAGTTACTTGACATACTTTTCCATGAACCCGTAAGCCGTCGTAATAGCCACCCATTTACGGATGACGTTTAACAAACCCCAAAGTTCATGAAGCAAGCATGAAGAAACTCGATACTCTCATGGTCTAAGGAATTATGCAAACATTAACTTCCTGTGTTATTAACCATTAACTTATGACGAATGTATCTCATAGCATAACATCAATATTGGGTCGATTCAACACAAGTGTTCTACCAACAATTGTGCCCTCAAAATTGCCGGCATAGCCATGCCCATGATCAGGAAAACAGGATCATCATGCAATACTTGAGCCAGTCATAGAGGCTTGACTAGGAATACATTTTACCGTTTATTATCCCACACGTGCAAATGAGTCTTCCTCCGAGCCTCGTTTTATTTGTAGACTCGAGAATCATTGCAGTTATAGCATGGAACATAAACATAATTATGAACAGGGAGATAATCAATAACATTTATTATTGCCTCTAGGGCATATCTCCTACAGCACAGCCGTGCCTCTCGGAAAGGGAAAAAAATGTGTTTTCTGCTCTCTTTTTTTTCGCGAGAGGCACGGTTTTGCTTCCGCGAGAGGCACGGTTTTGCTATCGCGAGAGGCACGGCCGTGCCTCTCCCGAAAGGGAAAAAAACGCGTTTTCTGCTCTCTCTTTTTTTCCGCGAGAGGCACGGTTTTGCTATCGCGAGAGGCACGGCCGTGCCTCTCCCGATAAGAAAAAAGCGCGTTTTCTGCTCTCTCTTTTTTTCCGCGAGAGGCACGGTTTTGCTTCCGCGAGAGGCACGGTTTTGCCTTCGCGAGAGGCACGGCCCGTGCCTCTCGGAAAGGGAAAAAATGCGTTTTTTGTTTTTTTTTCTGTCGCGTGAGGCACGGTTTTTTCGTCCGGTTTTTTTCGTGAAAAAAAGTTCGTCAAAACCTATCAACATGGGATCTAGTTTTGAAGATCTCGACACGAGAAAGCCAACGGTGAAAACGGTTCGAGATTTGGACGCATGGTTTAGGAGATAAAACGTTTTGAAAATACGGATCTACGAAAAAAGGGAAAACTCCCAGGTTGCGACAAGTGGCACGCATGCAGTGCGCCGCTTGTCGCAACCTGGGGAGGTGGGAGTAATCGTTGGAAGGTGTACTCGCTAACTAGTGATTTCGTATAGCTTTGGGCCACATCCTGCAAAACAAAAAAGCTGACTAGCAACAACGAAAACCCCCCAAGTCCTTAAAAACAGTAACAACAGCCCCAAGTTGATGAGAATTACCATGGAAAAATCAGTGACATATTTACCTCATTTTTTGTGTGAGTTGGGTGAAGGGTATCAGAAATTTCAGATAGTTTTGGATGCCAACCAAATTTGCTAGCATGAGAAACTATCGTCATAGGCAAGTCTCTTCTCTCATGCTCCCTTCGTCTCATACTGGCAGCCTCTTCTCTTCTACTCCCTCCATCCCACATTGGTTTTAGGGAGCGCCTGCGCCTCATCTAGCTGAGAAACAATTAGGTCTCATTCACTTGACGTCATCAGACATTGCTTTAGTTTTTTTAGGGGTATCAGATATTGTTTTAGTTTTTTTTTGAGGGGTAGATATTGTTTTAGTGTGTTGTCGTTCGCGCCTCGTCAACCCGGCAGCCTGTTTGTTGTTGCTGCAAATCGTGTTAACCCGGGCCAAAATTTTCTGAGTAAAAAGGAAAAACGTCACTTGGCTGTAGTCACTTCGTTTGGCTAAAAAAAGGGCTATAGTCACCGAAAGTGCTCTTCTGCTCCCGAGCTCACATGAGCTCGGGTGAACAGTAAAATCGAAAAAAAATAGTAAAAAAAATCAAAAAAAACTGATTTTTTTTTGTTAGAAACATTGATGTTTTTTACACATGCGTGCAAAATTTCATCACTAGATGACATTCGTGGAAAATGTGGCAAAAAAAACAAAATCGATGCTTCAAAAAGCATCGATTTTGTTTTTTTTGCCACATTTTCCACGAATGTCATCTAGTGATGAAATTTTGCACGCATGTGGAAAAAACATCAATGTTTCTAACAAAAAAAAAACAGATTTTTTTGATTTTTTGTACTATTTTTTTCGATTTTACTATTCACCCGAGCTCACATGAGCTCGGAAGCAGAACAGCTGCGTCCCTATAGTCACTTCGTATAGACTAAAAAAGAGAGGCTACAGTCACCTTGTCCTCAAAGCACGTCTCTCATGTTGCATTCACATTGCACCATGCAATTGCATTCGATTTATAAGGCTTACGGTTGCATGTCTAATGATGGACATGCAATTGGCCCAACAACCCTTCTTCCGATCGCAGCACTCGCTTTGTGTTCATGCAGTTGCGGTTGTGTTACAACGCTTGCAGTTGCATGCTTACGCATGGACATGCAACCGGCCCCCGATAACTCCACTTTCGACCACAGTTCCAGTCGTTGTGTGCTCATGCAGTTGCAGTCGGCTACAATGCTCGCAATTGCATGTTTTACGTATGGACATGCAACCGGCCCCCGACAACTCTACTTTCGACCCCAGTTGCAGTCGAGGTGTGCTCATGCAATTGCAGTCGGCTACAACACTCGCAATTGCATGTTTACGTATGGACATGCAACCGGCCCCCGACAACTCCACTTTCGACCCCAGTTGCAGTCGATGTGTGCTCATGCAATTGCAGTCGGCTACAACGCTCGCAATTGCATGTCTAGGGTGAACATGCAACTGACCGACATCCCTTTCCGAATTGCAGTAAAGGTGTGCGGCGTGCAGTTGCAGCTGAGTTACAAGACATGCAGTTGCTTCTCTAGGGTGTGGACACAGAAAACTCCCCAACATCCTCCCCCAGTTTCAATCGTGTTATCGACTGTATAGTTGTGGTAGGATTACAACACTTGTACCTGCATGCCTACGGACTAACATGTAATTGACCGGCATCCCTTCCAAATTGCTGCCACTTTGTGAGTCGTGCTGTTGCAGTCAAGTTAAAACACATGCAATTGCATGTTTAGAGGTGGACATGCAACTGATAAAATACATTTCCTTCAGAGAGAAAATACATTTTGCATAGAAAAATATCTAAAAATTTCAAACAATAAAAAATGAATAAATATTGATTTATCATGTAAAGGAAAATAAATAAATATATTGTACACATATGTAAAAAAGGTTGTGCGCTTTGAAATTTTGAGTTCCCGTACAAAAGTATCTAAAAAAGCTCCCGTGCAAAAAATATCTACAACTATAAAATTATACGAGATCAAACAAGAAATATAACTACTAAAACAACGAATGGAAAGAAGACGTAAGTGGCTGGTAGCAGCGGACGTAACGAGCCTAGCTTCACAGGGTAAGTAATAACAGGCCGCGCTACTGAACGGCCGCGGTAGAACTAAAAACTAAAATGGGCCAACTGCCAGGCAATAAACGGACTGCACCACACCACCACAGCCCTCGTCAGCTTAATAAAATGCATATCACGACGCCACAGGATCGGACGGCTGACAAAATAAATGAGACCAAATTAAAACTCAGCTAGCTGAGTTTTAGCAAAACTGTTGGTTTTAATGACATCTTATATTATGGGACGGGGAGTACACCACTCCCTATATTTTTCTTCTCCAACAAATATAACAACACGGTCTTCAAGTCCTGTGGCACTATCAGTTTTACGGAGGGGCTCACAGTCGTAAATTAAATAAAATCTGCCCTTCTGAGAAATTCCTTACAAGAGTAAGAAATAACAAGCAAAATTTGAAGAAATCAGCATCGTCTTTCTTGTGACTAGAGACCCACCGTGACCTCCAGCCACCAAACCCTAGGAAAATGTTTCCTGCAGATTCTTGGTATGATAAGAGTTCAACTACTTAGGGTTCTGAAAATCCACGAAAAGAACGTGTAGCATCATAACAACGATGCAGGATGATCCAACAAGGGATCGGATAAATGCAAACCAGTCTCTAATAGGTTTCTTTCAGCCTCTGCCAAATTAAACAAGGTGGCAGCTCCCTGCACACATAACTTAGACACAAGTTTATGTTAATCATCAAACTCATCAAGTTTGACCAAAAGGTACGACCATAACATCATGTTTTCTCAAATGAGAGCATCCAAATAAAAAAGAATCATCTTGCCCACATATCAAGAGAGACAGGTTTCTTATCTAGATACGTGAGACTTTCTACTGTCAGCAGACCTGCGGGCGTAAATTAATTACATGAACCAACCGGCTCCACAATAACACCGCTGCAAAACTTGGCTCAAGGCATCAGAACATGGCGGCAACCTGCATAATAATCCTAAACGACAGGTGCCCCAAAAACCTGTGCAAAACAAGCTTTGCACGATTGCTGAAGCCAGGGCCCACGATCAGCTCCCTATACGTTGAAGAGATATCCGAGATCTTCCACGGTGAGCCGAGTTGAGATGCCACCTGATTTCTCGCCGAAAGCTGATTCCACCATCTCTCTTTTTTTCGCCTGGCAACAGAAACATACACAATTTGTCACAACAAAAACACAGGGAGAAGTATAAAGGATGGGCATACAAACAAGTAGAGTGCCAACATGTCCGGCCAAAGTATTACCTGCAGAGCTAAGATTCGATCTTCCACCGTGCCATTGACTGTGAAACGAGTGACAGTCACAGGACGTGTCTGACCGATTCTGTGGGCTCTATCAACTGCCTGGTCCTCAGCGTAAGGGTTCCACCAGGGATCGAGCATGATCACATGGCTAGCAGCTATCATGTTTAGGCCAAGATTACCAGCCTTCAGTGACATGAGCATCACTCTTACCTGAATGAGGAACGGAAACAGTTTTTTGTGATTATTTGTTGTTTGAATGGTGGAGATGAATATTATTAGTTTCTAAATGTAATAACACTGAAAAAGAAAAGGAGTAGAACATACCTCTGGGTCAGCCTTAAACTCTTGCACTGCTTCTTCTCTATCGTCAAGGGACATTGACCCATCAAGCCTTCTGAAGTTTATGAAATTGCTATTCAGTGAAAGCTCCAGGACGTTCAGCATACCAGTCCACTGGGAGAAAACTATTGCCTTAGGAGTATCACTATCAGCAGGGCCATTTGTGTTGAAGATAGATTTCAGCGTGTCAACGGCACCCTTGATCTTTGAGGAGATGTAACTGGCTTCGCAAATCGACGATGATTCATCTGCTGCTGCTGCCGAACTATCTGCTGCTACTGCTGCTGCTGCTGCTGCCGAACTATCTGTTGCTACTGCTGCTGCTGCTGCTGCTGCTACTGCTGCTGCCGAACTATCTGCTGCTGCTGCTGCAGAACTATCTCCTCCTGCCACTGCCGCTGCAGAACTAGTAATTGCATATGACTCCAACTCATCAGAGATACAGAGCCTTAATACTGGGCGTGAAAAAAGCAATTCAGAACTTAATTTCTGTTTGCAAACAGGGCAGACTTCCTCTTCACTTAAGCTCTCTTGTACACATTCATAGCAGAAAATATGGCAGCATGTTGTTATAACAGCATTCTCAGGTGGTTCCTGCAAAATGATGGGACAGACTAAATTATTCTATACTCATTTAAATAGTTGTGAAAGAACAAATACTTCAGCTAAATAAAAACAACAACCTTTGGTCCTGTGCGAGAGTCCAGCTCGTTGTTTCTCTGAGCCTGCAGAAAAATGAATATTCCAGAGGCAAGGTAACAATTTTTACACATACAGATGTTGAGTAAATTTTACACACAATTGTTGAGGGACCAGGCTGCTTACCTCACATATCATACAAATTGGTCGCCGTACTTCCAGCTTTTCGAGCAAATTCATCACTATTTCCCTAGGAAGTTGCTTTGCCATTTCTATGGAAGCCGGGTCAGTATAATTTGCATGATTATCATCCTTCAGAAGATAAGGGTGATCACAAGCTTGCCGAAGCCGCAGCAGCAATACAAGAATGTTTGCATAGTTTTGTTTTATTGTTCCAGCCGCAGCAAATTCCTGCGGTATAAACAGGAAACACATGAGCATCACAAACAAAAGGATATTTGTGGGGGGGGAAACAAAAAATGGTATGAATTATTAAGAAAATTCAATGTTAAATTCAGACTGCTAAACATAATAGCTATAATGTTAATACAAATATTTTTATTATGTTCATGAAAAGAAAATAGCTAAGGTATCAAACAATCCCTCTGAGCCCAATACAGCTTAAAAAGCTCACCGGAAAAAAGGTTCTATCAGATAATAATCCCTGCGTCCGGAAATACTTGTCGGAGGAATGGATGTATCTAGACGTATTTTAGTTCCACATACATCCATCTATATCCATTTCTCCGACAAGTATTTCTGGACGGAGGGAGTATAAGACAACCGGGATAACAAATACGGAGTAGTTTGGAAAGTATCAATAGACAATATATGATCATGCTATTCTAAGAGATATTCTTGAAAGCCACAACTGAGTTGTGATAACTCAAACTGAGCTGTTTTTTACTTCAAAAAGTGCACAGGAGATACTGCTTTTGAGATTAGACAACATTAGTGCACCATAATTGCCAAAAGTTTAGATATGATCTAAACACAATATCCAACTGAGTGACCAAGGATATAAAAACTGAATAAAATTAATTTTGTAAACTTGAACCTACCTTGAACTTTTCCCGAGAACCTTCTTCAAGAGCCAAATAGAAATACCGCTCCTCTTGTGTGAAATTTATTTTCTTCAGCTCTATTGTCTTTGGAGGTACTTTTATAATTGGTTCTCCATCAAGTAGTGTTTCTAACGGAAACAGTTCAGAAGTGAATCAATGCCAGAATATCTCAGCCAGCGAAGAACCAAGTTACAGTTATGCGTACTTTAAGAGCATCTTACAAGGTTATAAAGGCACAAAACATGGAGCTGGTTTCCAAGGAAACAAATTACTATACGCAAACAGCAAATAAATAAAATTGAAAGGTGATTACTGCCTAGATGGTTCCCTATAATTCTGTACTTTGTTCCCCCTCCTTCAGTTTCTAGTTTTCTTATGTATTTCATGGCTGGCAGAACAGGAGACATTTATGCTAATAAATATAGATACGAGAAAATGCATTTTCCAAGACAAAAGAGATAAATCCATGTTACCATATAGAATGCCAGTCAAATAAATATATGGTTATTATGCTAAAGTTGGCTCTGTAGGCCAAGGTGATGAGTGGATTTTACTCCTTTATAGCATATAGTACTCCCTCCGTCCCAAAATGTAAGACTGTTTTTGACACTATGACTTTGGGACGGAGGGAGTAGATAACAAAAACGTACACAATTGCAGACAGATATATGTAGAGAAACTGTCAAAGTATTTTATTTCACCTTTTGTACGCCGCAGCAGAACTATCTTCAGGACAGTTTGAAGTTTCTTATATCCCTGACTGGAGCCTCTAGATATTGGGCCCTTTATCATCGAGCGGAACAAACTAAATGAAGAATACGGCTCACATTTCAAAAAGCGGAAATAACTGTACAGATCGTCAATTGTATTTTGCATAGGTGTACCCGATAAGCACCATCTCCTTTTTGCTCTTAGTCCACAACAGGCTCTAGCAGATTTAGTCCGGTGATTTTTTATTGTTTGAGCTTCATCAAGAACAACTCTAAACCATCGCACTCTGGCAAGTGGGCCACCATCCAGGTCAGCGTCTGAACTGCTAAGCTTCTTTTTCTTTATTGCCTTTTTCTTGGTCTGTTTAGACAGTTTTCTTTTCTTAGCAGCAAAATCTGGACATATCCCATACTTTTCAGTGATATTTGGCTCCATGTCGTCATCAGAGTCTTGTTTGGGCACTTCTTGGCCTACAATAGTATATGTGGTGACAACAACATCATATTTTGCCAACTCAGTTGGTTTTGTAGTCCTTGAACTTCCATGATAAACCAAAACAGATAATCTAGAACTTTCAGTAACCTTGGCTTTGATCTCACTAGCCCACTGCTTAAGAATGCTAGCCGGACAAACCACCAGTGTTCCTGCAGATGGTCTAGTAGCAGACCTCGAGGTTGATGCAGAACTCACTCTGGCCTTCTTCCTGGGCTCAACTTTAACAGTCTTGGCCATTCTATTAAAAGCACTCCCCGACAAACTAGAACAGAGCTCATGACCAAGCCTATCTGAGGGTTCCTTTTTGTCCATTGCCATCACTATGTCATCATCATCAAGGTCTAATGGCACAGAATTTTTACTGTCAGAATCAGCAGACATGAAGTTAGACTGCTGAACCCTCTCCCTTTGTATTAGGGCAATTGTTGATATTGTCTTCCCAAGACCCTACAACATGGAAAATTATCTGGCGTTAAGAAAAGGAGAAGTGGTAAAATAATTAACAGAAAGTGCAATAAGCTAGGAAATGAAATTAACCTGATCATCTGCCAAAATTCCACCTGGACAATGCGAACTATTCTCCTTGGAGAGCATCCAAGCTAATGCTATTCTCTGCCAAACATAAAAGAACATAGCAGTGAACAGGATATCCAGAGCAAACATACCAATTACAACAGCTGAGATTTTGGGTGATGAAGTTTACCTGGTGCTTAAGGAGTGATATGGACAAAACACCTTCAGGCAGATCTTCTTCCTTTGTTTCCTGACTGATATGCTGCATAGTTTTGTTTACAATCCATAGTAATTAGAATCCGATCAAAATCACCAATTAAAGCATATATGATCTTCACAGTGACTTGTAACATTATATACCTGTAGGGCTTCTTCATATATAGCTCTCTCGTCACAACCAAGAGGCCTTTTTTCTACGGTTGGATGGCTTTGCGTGCCAAAGCCATTGGAAACTTGAGGGCCATTAACTGGATTAAAGGACGGCATTGATGGAGGAAACATCCCATGTGAATGTGGGCCTTCATATGCGTAGACATCATCTGACAGTTACAAACGACAAAAAAACATCTTAACTAATCACAGTTTGCACCAACAAGAATATTTTTGTTCAATTACTCCTATCATATCATAGTATTAAATGAATAAGGTACATACTACACACCGTCATCGCTATCAGTTTTGACCTTCTGGCTGCTATCAAAAGGTAGTTTCCAATCTATTGACGTTGTAGATGAAAACATTCCAGTTCCATCATCAGCACTTGTTCCAACATAATTAAACCTTGCAGTAAGATCCTCCTCGTCACTCAAACTTGGATGACTGGTTGGAAATGATTGAGGCGGAACCGAATACATATAGACATCATCATCTGACAAATTTGAACAGTGGAGAAACATTAGTCTTGCTACGAGTCACAGGCTGCAGCTGTGCCCTTTTAAAAATTGTTAATTGTCAGAGTTAATCAAGGATAAATGCAGTGTACTCACCATCATCAATTTCCTGCTTTGTTTTACCGTGTGAGGAATCATATAGCATCAGCGAAGAACTTGAGAGAGGATAGATCCTGTGTGATGAACCAGCCGGAGATCTATAAGAGCATGAAGCGTGATTGCTGTTTAACCAATCATCATCATCCAAAGTGATTGGCTGTTCTGCATTATTCTTGGCAAACGTCGTGTTGAGTAAAAGAAGGGAGGAGTCAACTCCATCAACAGGAACAAGATTGTCTTTTCTGTCCTCTGAGCACAGATGAGTGATGTCTTTGCCTTTTGAACACAATTTAACATCGTCTTCACTATCTGAACACAAGTCAATAATCTCCATGTTGGTGGCGAACTTGTGACTATGCAAACTTGTCAGCTATCTTGTGCAAACGTCCAGGGCGGTCTTGTCAATTGAAGTGCCTAAATCCTGCAAGAAGCCAAGCACACGTTAGGTGGCAAAAATAGTATAACACCTAAATAACAAACAAATGTGGGCAAGATAAGCATGTGCAAGAAGCAGGTGGATAAACCTCTCCTACAACAATGTGTTCTAAATCGACAACGGTGACGGGAATTGCAGTCGCAAAATTCAACGAAGAGCTGCACTGAAACCTTGACTGTTTTTTTTTTCAAACCAAAGGCATAACAGGAACACGACAGTGTCGTCAGACAAGCAACGTCTGAAACTACGTCGCAGCCGACTAATTTATAAAGAAACGACGGAGCAATCAAGAGAACCGAGTCGCGCACGAATCTACGGGGTGCATAATCCTAGTCGGTCTCGCCCACGATCGCCGAGGACCCCCCGCGCAGCCGCCGACGCGACCGATTCCCAGCGCCCGACCCTAAGCGAAATCGGATAAAGCCCGCACCTTCTCACCGCGGATTCAATACCGCTCTATGCACGGACCAGCTCCAATCAAACCCTTCCGTCCAAAAGAATTCAGGAACGCCTCACGGTAGCATTCCGCCCGAATCAAGATTCAAAAAACTCACCCGCAAGAAAGCGACGGCGGGGAGAGGCCGGGCCGCTTGGTGGATCGGGCCGCGCGGGCGGCGGGCGGAGATCGCCGGAGGCGCGGCGGGGCGGGGGGGTGGCGGGGCAGAAGGGGCCAACGGGAGCCTGGCTGGCTGCGCCAATCGGATCGTGGGCGAGGGGATTTAGGGAGAGGAGGGGCGAGCGGTTCGTTGGTGGCGGCGGGCGGGCCGAGCGCGGGGGGGGGGGGGGGGGGGGGGGACCTGGGACCTGACGGGCGACGGTCGTCGCCCCCCTCGGGTCGCTGTCGGGTGGGGCCGGTAAGTGGGGTCCCGCGTATCGGCGGGGGCTCGTGGAGCGGGAAAGGAGACGTTCGGATTGGCTGGGAGGTTTGGATTTTGGAAAGGCTGGGGAGGGAGTATTTTTTGATAAATCTGGCCCCTTTGAGCAACTTCAGTCACATCTGGCCCTTGCGCAAAACTAATTTGAAATCTGGCCCCTGGGGTCGGCGCCATATAGCATGGTGCCGAAGCTGTACATGTCGGCGCCACACTACACGGCGCCGAGATGTACAAGTTCGGCGCCATGCTATGTGGAGCCGAGCAAATCTGGCCCCCTAGGGTTTCTGTGGGCCCATCTGGGGTTGGCTCCATACAGCTCGGCGCCGAACTTGTACAGCTCGGCGCCGTATAGTGTGGCGCCGACATGTACAACTTCGGCGCCATGATATGCGGCGCCGACCCCAGGGGCCAAATTTCAAATTAGTTTTGCCCAAAGGCCAGATGTGCGTCAAGTCATGCAAAGGGGCCAGATTTGTCAAAAAATACGGGGAGGGAGGGAGGATATCGGGGGGCTTGCGGCGGAAGGAAACGTGGCGGTAAATGCTCACGGCGCGACGTTGTACTGTACTACTTACCGTTGGTTGATTGACGCGCGTGATTCGCTGCCGATATTACCGTATGTTATAACGGGGGATACACTATTACAGTATTATAACAACGGTGAAAATGGGCGAGGAAGCAAACATGAAAGGATTGTTAGTGTTTTTACCTTCTCACCGTGTCCGACGCCCTTCCTGCTCCCCATGGTGTACAAAGACAATGCATGCATCATTTTTTAAGGGCGTCTCCAACGGCAGGACACGGATTCAGAAAAACGTCATTCAATTATACCCGCTTACATTTTAACCCGCATTTTAACAAACCGAACGAAATTCATGTAAATCAGACGATATTCATCAAACTTCGGATAGAAAATAGCACAAATCATTCATACATACCATGCAAATTAAGTATAGTACAACAAGACCTCAAATTCGACTACATTAACCAGATGTTCAACAAGTTTTTGATCAACGGATCATGTTGTCCCACACATATTGTCCATTCGGCTTCATCCAATAGTGTGTGTACGTAAATACCCGTCCCTCTGTCCTGTGGATACTCCACGGCAGTGCGTGTGCGCTACATATAATGCGTAGACCAACATTGAGTGAATGAATCAATCGACAAGTTGAGCATGAGGAAGTAAAACTTACGATCTCGTCCTCTGTCGCGTGCAATGGCACCTTGCCTCCAGCTGACAAACCATGTTACAAAACTTGATGACGCTGATCTGGATAGCATGCCAGCGATACGACAACGACTTCATGTTGCGTGGTTGAATGATGTACATGTCGTAGGGCGCAGTGTGCTTTCATGCGTGAAACATTGCATGTAGTTGCTCCCAGAAGGGCCCCCCTCTGGTCCTGCCCACGAAATCCGCGGATACGGCCAGCCACGCATCGCACAACAATCCATCCTCCATGGTCGAGTAACTCACCATCCTTCGAACTCTAAAAAATGTCATAGCATTTGAAAACAAGCTCAATGGCATTTGACCGAACATCTGTCGGGCTTGGTGACCACCATGGAGGTCGTCGATAGGGGGGGCAGAGTGTACCTGGGTACAAATGGCTTCATGGTGGAAAGTTTCATCATAACGGCGAGCGGGCACGTCGGTGCTAGTTGCCGGACGTCCGGCAATGCCTCTGTGGCGGCTGGATACGTACAAGGAGCGGCGGTGGAGGTGGAGGGTGCGGATGCAAAGCAAGGGGGAAGGGGCGGAGTGCAAGGAAATGAGACCGGGAGGGGGGATTGGGTGGGCCGGGGTAGATAGCGATGTTTCTTGTGTAGGGACTCCCGCGAAGCTTCCCACGTTTGTCACCAATTTACGGGAGAAATTGCGTTCGGACCGCGCCGTGGAACGATACAGGACCGTGTTGGATGGCTTCCGTGGTCTTCGGACGGTTGCGGGAGGTTTGTGGGTCGGCGTTGAAGATGATCCTGTCTTGGCTCCATCGTTATACCCATCGTGATGCATGGTCGTCCACCGTCACTGTGATGACACTACACGACGACAAGGTGCGGCAGCCTTGGCAAGAGCATGGCCCACATTGTCAACCACAGTTGAGAAGGTCCTCGAGGCATCGACCAGGCGAGCAATGTCGCTCCCGGCCTCCTACTCATCCACATCCAATCATTGCCAATGATGTCGGCCTAGGCGCACGAGCCGCATGGGGGCATGTATGGGTCTTCCACCACTTGTTGCCATCGGCGCTACACCGGTCAGTTATGATGCGGAAGTCGGGCCACTCGAAGGGCTTCACCGGTTGTTGTATGTATATGAATTGGTGGAAATCTTATGGGTTGTTTGGTTCTAGGTTTATCTATGCCACACTTTGTCACACATTTTTGCTAGTTTAACAGAATTGGAGACACAAGTTGATATCGCGTGTGTTGCGATGCGGTCTCCGGCGCAAGTGATGGCCAAAATTTATGTCGATCTATTTTTAAATCTTAGCCATCAATCTTTATGGTTAACACAAAATCAATGGATATAAAAGGATGATGGAAGGAGAACCAAAAAATCTTTTTCCCTTTATTATTATTAGGTATACATATACATATTATCTTAATATGCTAAGGTGTTTCCCGTATGGTCTTTTTTTCCTCTGAAAGGCGAGAAGACATGTATTAACCAAGTCCAAGCATTACAAGGACACCTGGCGTGGCTTGAGACTGCGTCGGTATTTCCCCAAAGAGGAAGTGATGATGCAGCACAGCGACGGTAAGTATTTCCCTCAGTTATGAAACCAAGGTATCGAACCAGTAGGAGGATCACGCAACACTATGTAAACAACACCTGCACATAAAGAACAAATACTTGCAACCCGGCACGAAAGAGAGGTTGTCAATCTCTCCACGGTAAAAAGATAGATTAGGTTGTGATAGATTGGATAGACAGAGCTCGCAATAACACAAAATAAAAGAGGTAAATAAAAAGTGCAGCAAGATATTTTTGGGGTTTTGGAATAATAGATCAGAAAACAAAAGCGGCAAAAGGATAGATCGGAAAGCAATGTGTTGGAAAAGTAGACCCGGGGGCCGTAGGATTCACTAGTGGCTTCTCTCATGAGTATAGCACACGGTGGGTGAACATATTACTGTTGGGAAATTGATAGAAGATCAAATAATCATGACGATATCCAAGGCGATGATCATTATATAGGCATCACGTCCAAGATTAGTAGACCAAAACGATTCTGCATCTACTACTATTACTCCACACACCAACCGCTATCCAGCACGCATCTAGTGTATTAAGTTCATGGAAACAACGGAGTAATGCAATAAGAACGGTGACATGATGTAGACAAGATCTATTCATGTTGGAATAGACCCCATCTTGTTATCCTTAATAGCAACGATACATGCGTGCCTCGCTGCCCCTTCTGTCACTGGGAGAGGACACCGCAAGATCGAACCCATCACAAAGCACCTCTTCTCATGGCAAGAAAAATCGATCTAGTTGGCCTAACTAAACCAAAGATTCAAACAAGAAATACGAGGCTATAAGTAATCATGCATATAAGAGATCAAAGAAGACTCAAATAATGTTCATGGATAGAAACTGATCATGAACTCAAAATTCATCGGATCCCAACAAACACACCACAAAAGTTTACATCAAATAGATCTCCAAGAGACCATTGTATTGAGAATCAAAAGAGAGAGAGGAAGCCATCTAGCTACTGCCTACGGAACCGTAGGTCTATGGTGGACTACTCACGCATCATCGGAGAGGCACCAATGAGGATGATGAACCCCTTCGTGATGGTGTTAGATTGGATCTCGCGGTTCTGGAACTTGCGGCGGCTGGATGTATTTTTTGTCGACTCCTCTAGGGTTTCTGGAATATTTGGGTATTTATAGAGCTCAGAGGCGGTGGAGGGGGTTCCCGAGGCGGCCACAACCCATCAGGGCGTGCCCGAGGCCCCTAGCATGCCCTAGTGGGTTGTGGGCGGCCTGGGCTCCCTCCTGGTTATTTCTTTGCCCCACTGGCCTTCTTCTGGTCCAAAAAAAATCTCCAAAAAGTTTCGTCGCGATTGGACTCCATTTAGTACTGATATTCTGCGAAGTAAAAAACAAGAAAAAAACAGCAACTAGCACTTTGGCACTATGTCAATAGGTTAGTCCCAAAAAATGATATAAAGTTGCTATAAAATGATTCTAAAACATCCAAGATTGATAATATAACATCATGGAACAAGCAAAAATTATAGATACGTTGGAGACGTATCAGCATCCCCAAGCTTAATTCCTACTCGTCCTCGAGTAGGTAAATGATAAAAACAGAATTTTTGATGTGGAATGCTGCCTAACATGTTCATCACATATTCTTTTCTTTGGTAGCATGGACATTTGGACTTTTAGATGGTTCAAAGCAATAGTCTAGTTTTGACATAAAGACTTTAATACTCAAGCATGCCAACAAGTAACCATGTCTTTCAAAATATCAACACTAAAGAAAGTTATCCCTAGCTCATCATGCTCAATCATTGATCCATTCATGAAACACACTCAAATATTAACTACACCCAATGCACAAGTATGATCATAGTGCCCCCTAGTTGGTGCTTTTATAAGAGAAGACGGAGACTCAAATTAAAAATAAAAATTGCATAAAGTAAATAGATAGGCCCTTCGCAGAGGGGAGTAGGGATTTGTAGAGGTGCCAGAGCTCAAAGTTTAAATTGAGAGAGAAAAATGTTTTGAGTGGCATGCCTTACATGTCAACGAAAACGACAAAGTAGTTCACAATACTTTCCATGCTAGATACATCATAGGCGGTCCCCAAACATAAAGTAAAGTTTATTCCTTTTTCCACCATTCTTTCACAATCCATGGCTAGCCGTATCCACGGTTGCCTTCCATACCAACACTTTCCAAGGAATTTATTATTTGACAACATAAAGTAAATTTTCTTTTTTTTCATTTCGGGACTGGGCATCCCTATTACCGCCGTACTCTCGTGCAATGACAAGTGAATAAACACTCATATTGAGAATAACACATCTAACATGGAAAAATATTGGACACCCCCTACCGTTTCATGAGCGGTACGAGCACACAAAAAGGGAATTTATTTTGAACATTAGAGATGGCACATACAAATTTGCTTACAACGGCATGGAAATACCGCATATAGGTAGGTATGGTGGACTCATAAGGCAAAACTGGGTTTAAGGATTTTGGATGCACAAGTAGTATTTCTACTTAGTACAAGTGGAGGCTAGCAAATAGATTGAGAAGCAACCAATCAAGAAACAAAAATTCACATAAACGGGCATTGAGCATAACTAACACCGAACAATGCACCATAAGTAGGATGTAATTTCATTGCATAACTATTGACTTTCATACTTGCACAGGGAATCACAAACCTTAACACCAATATTCTTACTAAAGCATAATTACTCACTAACATGACTCACATATTACTATCATCATGTCTCAAAACTATTACAAGGAATCAAGTTTAATTTGTCCAATGATCTTCATGAAAGTTTTTATTATATCCCTCTTGAATATCTATCACTTTGGGACTAGTTTCATATATTGCCATTGCTTTTGACAAGCTCAAACAAATTTAAGTGAAGAACGTGAGCATAAAAGTTTCATCTCTCAAAATAGTATAAGTGAAGCATGAGAGGATTTCTTCAAAATTTACTAACTCTCAAATTAATCTAAGTGAAGCATGAGAGTATTTCTTCAAAATTTCAAAGCACACCGTGCTGAAAAAGATATAAGTGAAGCACTAGAACAATTCCATAGCTCAAAAAATTTAAGTGAAGCATATAGAGCAATTCTAACAAATCATAGCATAATTTTGGCTCTCTCAAATAGGTGTGTCCAGCAAGGATACTAGTGACAAACTAAAAATCAAAGCAAGCAAATACTCAAATAATACAAGACACTCCAAGCAAAGCTCATGATATGTGACGAATAAAAATATAGCTCCAAGTAAAATATTGATGGTCGTTAGAAGAAAGAGGGGATGCCACTCAGGGCATCCCCAAGCTTAGTTGCTTGTTTCTCTTTGGATAATATCTTGGGGGTGTTGTAGCATCCCCAATCTTAGGCTCTTTTCACTCCTTATTCCTTCATCCATCATGATCTCACCCAAAACTTTAAAACTTCAATCACACAAAACTCAACAAAATCTTCGTGAGATCCGTTAGTATAATAAAGCAAATCACCACTTTAAGTACTGTTGCAAACTCATTAAAATTTTATTATTGCATTATACCTACTGTATTTTAACTTTAACATGGTTTATACCCTTCAATACAAACCATAGATTCATCAAAACAAGCACACAATGCAACGAAAACAGAATCTGTCTTAAACAGAATAGTCTGTAGTAATTTGTACTCTAACCATACTTTTGTAACTCTAAAAATTCTGAAAAATTAGGACAACGTAAAGACTTTTCATAGAAACACTTTGTTAAATTTCAGATCATTATCATGCTCCAGTAAAAAATGAAAATTCGTGCACTGGAGGCAAAGTTTTTGTTTCAGATTTAGCATTGTTTCTACCCATCTTATGAATCATCCTAAAGTCTTTACATGGCACAAACACTAAATAAAACATAAAAACACAATCATAACAGAGGCATAATTGTGTCAACACTCAAAAACATAAAGAAAAAGAAGAAAACAATTTATTCATTGGGTTGCCACCAACAAGCGCTATCGTTTTACGCCCCTAGCTAGGCATAAGGCATAGATTCAAGTATTGTCATCTTTGGTTTTTGGTACTTTTGTGAGGGCTTTCTCATACCCGGGGGGCTCTTTGCGCTTCCCCAAATTTTCAGGAGAAGAGACCATCTTGAGATCTAAAATATCCAAACGCTTATTGCAAAGAGTAATCAAAGTATTCATGCAATTGAGGTTTCCATGAATATGTTTAAGAGGTTCATTATATTTTTGTAACTCGACCAAATGTTTATGTAAATCACTCAATTTGTCTAAAATTTGAAGCCCCTATTGTGTAAAAGAAAACCCCTTTTTTATGGACGTACCCCCAATATCCCTTCCAAAATTTTGTAAGCGGTGTTTGCATCAAGCTCAATAAAGTTCACTTTAGCGGCAAAGTCCAAGAGTTGTCTGTGATGCAAAGTTAATCCTATGTAAAAATTTCGAAGCAAAATCTTTGCATCTCCTTTTAGATTGCAAATACGATAGGATTACATTAGCCTATACCAGGCATCTTTCAAATTTTCCCCTTGTTTTTGTTTGAAGTATAGAACTTCAAAATCTAGTGACAAAGGGGGAGTGGTGACGCCAGTCATAGCAACAAGGTAGGCAAACAAGATATCTAACAAGAAAAAGGCAAACGAAAAAGAGGGCGAATAAAACGACAAATTTGGTGAAGTGGGGGAGAGGAAAACGAGAGGCAAATGGAAAATAATGTAATTGCAAGGAGATGAGATTTATGATTAGGAACCTGATAGATGTTGATGGTGTCTCCTCGGCGCCAAAGATTGGCATGTAGAAGAGACCGCTTCCTCCCCGGCAACGGCGCCAGAAATTCCTTTGACGTGGCTTGAGACTGTGTCGGTATTTCCCCAAAGAGGAAGGGATGATGCAGCACAGCGACGGTAAGTATTTCCCTCAGTTATGAAACCAATATATCGAACCAGTAGGAGGATCATGCAACACTATGTAAACAGCACCTGCACACAAAGAACAAATATGTGCAACCCGACGCGAAAGAGAGGTTGTCAATCTCTCCACGGTAAAAAGATAGATTAGGTCGTGATAGATTGTATAGATAGAGATCGCAAGAACACAAAATAAAAGAGGCAAATAAAAAGTGCAGCAAGGTATTTTTGGGTTTTTGGAATAATAGATTTGAAAACAAAAGCGGCAAAAAGATAGATCGGAAAGCAATATGTTGGAAAGGTAGACCCAGGGGCCGTAGGATTCACTAGTGGCTTCTCTCATGAGTATAGCACACGGTGGGTGAACAAATTACTGTTGGGCAATTGATAGAAGATCAAATAATCACGACGATATCCAAGGCGATGATCATTATATAGGCATCACAACCAAGATTAGTAGACCGAAACGATTCTGCATCTACTACTATTACTCCACACATCGACCGCTATCCAGCATGCATCTAGTGTATTAAGTTCATGGAAAAAACGGATTAATGCAATATGAACGGTGACATGATGTAGACAAGATCTATTCATGTAGGAATAGACCCCATCTTGTTATCCTTAATAGCAACGATACATGTGTGCCTCGCTGCCCCTTCTGTCACTCGGAGAGGACACCGCAAGATCGAACCCATCACAAAGCACCTCTTCCCATGGCAAGAAAAATCGATCTAGTTGGCTGATACGTCTCCAACGTATCTATAATTTTTGCTTGTTCCATGCTGTTATATTATCATTTTTGGATGTTTGACAATCATTTTATAACAACTTTATATCATTTTTTGGGACTAACCTATTGACATAGTGCCAAAGTGCCAATTGTTGTTTTTTTCTTGTTTTTTACTTCGCAGAATATCAGTACCAAACGGAGTCCAATCGCGACGAAACTTTTTGGAGATTTTTTCTGGACCAGAAGACACCCAGTGGGCCAAACAAGAGCCAGGAAGGTGGGATGTGGAGAGCACAACCCACCAGGGCGCGCTAGGGGGCCCCCGACGCGCCCTGATGGGTTGTGCCCTCCACGGGGCCCCTCTGCACCGCCTCTGATACCTATAAATTCCCAAATATCCGGAAAACCCTAGGGGAGTCGACGAAACACAATTCCAGCCGCCGCAAGTTCCAGAACCGCGAGATCCAATCTAAACACCATCACGGAGGGGTTCATCTTCCTCATAGGTGCCTCTCCGATGATGCATGAGTAGTCCACCATAGACCTACGGGTCCGTAGGCAGTAGCTAGATGGCTTCTTCTCTCTCTCTTATGATTCTCAATACAATGGTCTCTTGGAGATCTATTTGATGTAAACTTTTGCGGTGTGTTTGTTGGGATCCGATGAATTTTGAGTTCATGATCAGTTTCTATCCATGAATATTATTTGAGTCTTCTTTGATCTCTTATATGCATGATTGCTTATAGCATCGTATTTCTTCTTCAAATCTTTGGTTTAGTTAGGCCGACTAGATCGATTTTTCTTGCCATGGGAAGAGGTGCTTTGTGATGGGTTCGATCTTGCGGTGTTCTTTCCGGTGACAGAAGGGGAAGCAAGACACGCATGTATTGTTGCTATTAAGGATAACAAGATGGGGTCTATTCCTACATGAATAGATCTTGCCTACATCATGTCACCGTTCTTATTGCATTACTCCGTTTTTCCATGAACTTAATACACTAGATGCATGCTGGATAGCGGTCGATGTGTGGAGTAATAGAGGTAGATGCAGGCAGGAGTCGGTCTACCTATCTTGGACGTGATGCCTATATAATGATCATCGCCTTGGATATCGTCATGACTATTCGATTTTCTATCAATTGCCCAACAGTAATTTGTTCACCCACCGTGCGCTATACTCATGAGAGAAGCCACTAGTGAACCCTACGGCCCCCGGGTCTACTTTTCCATCATATTGCTTTCCGATCTACGTTTTTGCAATCTTTGTTTTCAGATCTACAAAACCAAAAACCCAAAAATATATTGCTGCCTATTTTATTTGCCCTTTTTATTTTGTGTTCTTGAGAGATCTATCTCTCCTATATATCACTACCTAATCTATGTTATTACCGTAGAGAGATTGACAACCTCTCTTTCGCGTCGGGTTGCAAGTATTTGTTGTTTGTGTGCATGTGCTGCTTATTGGGTGGTGGTGATCCTCCTACTGGTTCGATAACCTTGGTTTCATAACTGAGGGAAATACTTACCGTCGCTGTGCTGCATCATCCCTTCCTCTTTGGGGAAATACCGACGCAGTCGAAGCACGTCATTGGCCTAACTAAACCAAAGATTTGAAGAAGAAATACGAGGCTATAAGTAATCATGCATATAAGAGATCAAAGAAGACTCAAATAATATTCATGGATAGAAACTGATCATGAACTCAAAATTCATCGGATCCCAAAAAACACACCCTAAAAAGTTTACATCAAATAGATATCCAAGAGACCATTGTATTGAGAATCAAAAGAGAGAGAGGAAGCCATCTAGCTACTGCCTATGGACCCGTAGGTCTATGGTGGACTACTCACGCATCATTGGAGAGGCACCAATGAGGATGATGAACCCCTCCGTGATGGTGTTAGATTGGATCTCGCGGTTCTGGAACTTGCGGCGACTGAATGTATTTTTTGTCGACTCCCCTAGGGTTTTTGGAATATTTGGGTATTTATAGAGCTTAGAGGCGGTGGAGGGGGTTCCCGAGGCGGCCACAACCCATCAGGGCGCGCCCTGGTGGGTTGCGGGCGGCCTGGGCTCCCTCCTGGTTACTTCTTTGGCCCACTGGCCTTCTTCTGGTCCAAAAAAATTCGCCAAAAAGTTTCGGCGCGATTGTACTCCGTTTGGTACTGATATTCTTTGAAGTAAAAAACAAAGCAAAAACAGCAACTGGCACTTTGGCACTATGTCAATAGGTTAGTCCCAAAAAATGATATAAAGTTGCTATAAAATGATTCTAAAACATCCAAGATTGATAATATAATAGCATGGAACAATCAAAAATTATAGATACGTTGGAGACGTATCAACAGCTCCGACGAAAATATAAAAATTAAAAACATGCTAAAGAGGGTTTGTCAGTGTGTCTGGTCTACACAAGACGATGGTGTGTTGTGAGCCTAGCTCGATGATGCACTTGCCCGATATCGCCGGAGTCAAGGAGTCATTGTACCTAAGGTTGGAAAGTCATGGGATGCTGACAGGAGATGCGAGCGATGGCGATCTAACACTACTAGGAAAAGCACTACTAGTAGCGCTAGGTTTTAGCCTACCAGTAGTGTGGGGTCCCGCGCTACTGCTAGGGCGCTACAGCTAACTTTTAGCAGTAGTGCGTGTTTTACCCCGCGCTACTACTAGCTGTGATAGCAGCAGCGTGGGTTGTAGACGCGCTACTGCTAAATAGCAGTAGCGCCTACTCTATTCCCGCGCTACTACTATTAATTTCAAAAGCAAAAAAAAATCTCCATCCCGTGCGTGCTGTCAATGGCTGCAACGATTCGATCCAGCGACGGCAGGGGTCGACGGCAGCGTGGACTGGCAGCGATAGACCAGATCTGATGGCGGCTGCTGGATAGCGCCCGGATCCAGGGCAGAGCAAGGCAGCGGTGTGGGGCTACTCTTCGCGACCAAGGTAAAGAGCTCCTGGTCATCCATGGCGACGACCTGCACGAGCATGGACATGAGAGGGTGAGTCAAACGGGAGGGAGAGATAGATAAGGAGAAATGAGGTAGAGAGGAAGGAGATGGAGGGAGCATCGGGGCTGGTCGCCGGTGGTGAGGTGCTCCAGCGTGGTGGCATGGAGACGCGGGGAAAGGCTGGCGAGCTCCTGGACGCTGGCGACGCGAGGCAGCGGCCTCTTTTGGCACCATGGAGGAGGAGGCGCGAATGGGCAGGAGCCCCGTGAGGGGGGAGAGTGACACGACAGAGGAGGGATTTGGGGGAGGAGATGGGGATTTTATACCCCGCGCAATGAAGAATTGAAGACCACTTAGTAGTAGCGTGGGTTTATACCCCGCGCTACTACTAAAAACTTAGCAGTAGCGCGGGTTTTATACCGCACGCTACTAGTATGGCTTGTCCCGGGGGGTACAGTGAAGACCACTTAGTCGTAGCGTGGGTTTATACCCCGCGCTACTACTATCAACTTAGCAGTAGCGCGGGTTTTATACCCCACGCTACTAGTATGGCTTGTCCCGGGGGGCACAGTCAAGACCACTTAGTAGTAGCGTGGGTTTATACCCCGCGCTACTACTATCAACTTAGCAGTAGCGCGGGTTTTATACCCCACGCTACTAGTATGGCTTGTCCCGGGGGGCACAGTGAAGACCACTTAGTAGTAGCGTGGGTTTATACCCCGCGCTACTACTATCAACTTAGCAGTAGCGCGGGTTTTATACCCCACGCTACTACTAATTACTAGTAGCGCGGACCATATTCACACGCTACTGCTAAGCATCTATCTATAAGGTATTTCCTAGTAGTGTAAAGCACGAATCATTGATCTGGAGAAGAAGGCGAAGGCTAGACGAGGAGCGTCATCATGGGATCTTATTGACAGTATACCAAGACGAAAGCATTGTTGTTTGATGACTCACCCCACAACTCAATGAATCAAATATGGGGAAACCAACCCTTACACCCCCCCGGACGACACCGCAACCAACACCACCGCTGTAGGGACATGGGCAAATGTACTTACTTATTCCAACGAGGAAGAGGGGTTTATGGCAGTTAGTACTGGGTGAGCTTCGTTGAAGCAGAACTGGGCAAGTGGGATAAACTAAGTTGTGAGAACAGAAAAACCTGGACTCTGCTATAGACTAACCCGCCTTGTTTTTGTGTTGTGGCTCCGCCACTAACGGCTAGAAACTTTTCTTCATGTTAGGAGAGTTCACCGTCTAGTCTCACGAGATGAAATGGCCATGCTCAATCCCGTTTTGAGTATGGGGGGAAGGGTATGCGGGCTGGGGGTGAAAGGTGGAGAGGGGGGGGGGAAGAGAAAGGAGTCCACCAATGGCTAAATGGACCTCCTAGGTTTACATGGGTGGCTCGATCGCTTAAATACTAACAAAATCCTGGTAAACCAGAAGCTTAGATCAAGATACGTCTCTAGATTCACATTTTTATATCTCGATGTTTCTCTAAGCCAGCTTAAACTTAATCTCAAATGTTTAATCGAGCCATGCTCTTTGTGGAGACCAAAATATGCACCTAGTCACATATGGAAGCCATTGCCAAACATTTCGTGGACCTAAACATATTGTTTGATTTCTCCCTACCCTCCCCTCCCATCCGTTGTCGGGCACTCCGACCCCGATGTCCTCCTCTCCCGCCGTTGTCCACTCCGGCCACGGTGTCTGGTGACCCACAAGTATAGGGGGTCAATCGTAGTCCTTTCAATAAGTAAGAGTGTCGAACCCAACGAGGAGCAGAAGGAAATGACAAGCGGTCTTCAGCAAGGTAATCTCTGCAAGCACTGAAATTGTAGGTAACAGATAGTTTGATAGCAAGATAATTGGTAACGAGCAAGTAACGATAATGGTAAATAAAGTGCAGCAAGGTAGCCCAATCCTTTTGTGGCAAAGGACATGCCAGAACAGTCTCTTATAATAGGCAAAGTGTTCTTGAGGGTACACGGGAATTTCATCTAGTCACTTTTATCATGTTGGTTTGATTTGCGTTCGCTACTTTGACAATTTGATATGTGGGTGGACCGGTGCTTGGGTGCTGTTCTTACATGAACAAACCTCCCAATTATGATTAACCCCCTGACGTGGCTTGAGACTGCGTCGGTATTTCCCCAAAGAGGAAGGGATGATGCAGCACAACGATGGTAAGTATTTCCCTCAGTTATTAAATCAAGGTATCAAACCAGTAGGAGGATCACCAACACCACGTAAACAGCACCTGCACACAAAGAACAAATACTTGCAACCCGGCGCGAAAGAGAGGTTGGCAATCTCTCTACGGTAAAAAGATAGATTAGGATATGATAGATTGGATAGATAGATCTCTCAAGAACACAAAATAAAAGAGGCAAATAAAAAGTGCAACAAGGTATTTTTGGGTTTTTGGAATAATAGATCTGAAAACAAAAGCGACAAAAAGATAGATCGAAAAGCAATATGTTGGAAAAGTAGACCCGGGGGCCGTAGGGTTCACTAGTGGCTTCTCTCATGAGTATAGCACACGGTGGGTGAACAAATTACTGTTGGGCAATTGATAGAAGATCAAATAATCATGACGATATCCAAGGCGATGATCATTATATAGGCATCACGTCCAAGATTAGTAGACCGAAACGATTCTGCATCTACTACTATTACTCCACACATCGACCGCTATCCAGCATGCATCTAGTGTATTAAGTTCATGGAAAAATGGAGTAGTGCAATAAGAACGGTGACATGATGTAGATAAGATCTATTCATGTAGGAATAGACCCATCTTGTTATCCTTAATAGCAACGATACATGCGTGCCTCGCTGCCCCTTCTGTCACTGGGAGAGGACACCGCAAGATCGAAACCATCACAAAGCACCTCTTCCCATGGCAAGAAAAATCGATCTAGTTGGCCTAACTAAACCAAAGATTCGAAGAAGAAATACGAGGCTATAAGTAATCATGCATATAAGAGATCAAAGAAGACTCAAATAATATTCATGGATAGAAACTGATCATGAACTCAAAATTCATCGGATCCCAACAAACACACCGCAAAAAGTTTACATCAAATAGAACTCCAAGAGACCATTCTATTGAGAATCAAAAGAGAGAGAGGAAGCCATCTAGCTACTGCCTACGGACCCGTAGGTCTATGGTGGACTACTCACTCATCATCGGAGAGGCACCAATGAGGATGATGAACCCCTCCGTGATGGTGTTAGATTGGATCTCGCGGTTCTGGAACTTGCGGTGACTGGATGTGTTTTTCGTCGACTCCTCTAGGGTTTCTGGAATATTTGGCTATTTATGGGCATCAGAGGCGGTGGAGGGGACTCCCGAGGCGGCCACAACCCACCAGGGCGCGCCCGGGGCCCCTGGCGCGCCCTGGTGGGTTGTGGGCGGCCTGGGCTCCCTTCTGGTAACTTCTTTGGCCCACTGGTCTTCTTCTAGTCGAAAAAAAATCTCCAAAAAGTTTCGTCTCGATTGGACTTCGTTTGGTACTAATATTCTGCGAAGTAAAAAACAAGCAAAAACAACAACTGGCACTTTGGCACTATGTCAATAGGTTAGTCCCAAAAAATGATATAAAGTTGCTATAAAATGAGTGTAAAACATCCAAGAATGATAATATAACAGCATGGAACAAGCAAAAATTATAGATACGTTGGAGACGTATCAGCATCCCCAAGCTTAATTCCTACTCGTCCTCGAGTAGGTAAATGATAAAAACAGAATTTTTGATGTGGAATGCTGCCCAACATGTTCATCACATATTCTTTTCTTTGTAGCATGGACATTTGGACTTTTAGATGGTTCGAAGCAATAGTCTAGTTTTGACATAAAGACTTTAATACTCAAGCATGCCAATAAGCAACCATGTCTTTCAAAATATCAACACTAAAGAAAGTTATCCCTAGCCCATCATGCTCAATCATTGATCCATTCATGAAACACACTCAAATATTAACTACACCCAATGCTCAAGTATTATCATAGTGCCCCCTAGTTGGTGCTTTATAAGAGAAGATGGAGACTCAAAAAAATAAAAAATAAAAATTGCATAAAGTAAATAGATAAGCCCTTCGCAGAGGGAAGTAGGGGTTTGTAGTGGTGCCAGAGCTCAAAGTTTAAATTGAGAGAGAAAAATATTTTGAGTGGCATGCCTTTCCTGTCAACAAAAACGACAATGTAGTTCACAATACTTTCCATGCTAGATATAACATAGGCGGTTACCAAACATAAAGTAAAGTGTATTCCTTTTTCCACCATTCTTTCACAGTCCATGGCTGGCCGTATCCACGGTTGCCTTCCATACCAACACTTTCCAAGGAATTTATTATTTGACAACAAAAAGTAATTTTTCTTTTTTTTCATTTTGGGACTGGGCATCCCTATTACCGCCGTACTCTCGTGCAATGACAAGTGAATAAACACTCATCTTGAGAATAACACATCTAGCATGGAAAAATATTGGACATACCCTACCGTTTCATGAGCGGTATGAGCACACAAAAAGGAAATTTATTTTGAAAATTAGAGATGGCACATACAAATTTGCTTAGAACGGCATGGAAATACCGCATATAGGTAGGTATGTTGGACTCATAAGGCAAAACTGGGTTTAAGGATTTTGGATGCACAAGTAGTATTTCTACTTAGTACAAGTGGAGGCTAGCAAATAGATTGAGAAGCAACCAACCAAGAAATGAAAATTCACATAAAAGAGCATTGAGCATAACTAACACCAAATGATGCACCATAAGTAGGATGTAATTTCATTGCATAACTATTGACTTTCGTACTTGCATAGGGAATCACAAATCTTAACACCAATATTCTTACTAAAGCATAATTACTCACTAACATGACTCACATATTACTATCATCATGTTTCAAAACTATTACAAGGAATCAAGTTTAATTTGTCCAATGATCTTCATGAAAGTTTTTATTATATCCTCCTTGAATATCTATCACTTTGGGACTAGTTTCATATATTGCCATTGCTTTTGACAAGCTCAAACAAATTTAAGTGAAGAACATGAGCATAAAGGTTTCATCTCTCAAAATAGTATAAGTGAAGAATGAGAGGATTTCTGCAAATTGACTAACTCTCAAATTAATCTAAGTGAAGCATGAGAGTGTTTCTCCAAAAAAATTCCAAGCGCACCGTGCTAAAAAATATATAAGTGAAGCACTAGAGCAATTCCATGGCTCAATTTTTTTAAGTGAAGCATATAGAGCAATTCTAACAAATCATAGCATAATTTTGGATCTCTCAAATAGTTGTGTCCAGCAAGGATACTAATGACAAACTAAAAAGCAAAGCAAGCAAAGACGCAAATGATACAAGACGCTCCAAGCAAAACTCATGATATGTGACGAATAAAAATATAGTTCCAAGTAAAATACCGATGGTCGTTAGAAGAAAGAGGGGATGCCACTCGGGGCATCCCCAAGCTTAGTTGCTTGTTTCTTTTTGGATATATCTTGGGGGTGCTGTAGCATCCCCAAGCTTAGGCTCTTTTCACTCCTTATTCCTTCATCCATCGTGATCTCACCCAAAACTTGAAAACTTCAATCACACAAAACTCAACAAAACCTTCGTGATATCCGTTAGTATAATAAAGCAAATCACCACTTTAAGTACTTTTGAAAACCCATTCATATTTTATTATTTCATTATACCTACTGTATTTTAACTTTACCATGGCTTATACCCTTCAATACAAACCATAGATTCATCAAAACAAGCACACAATGCAACGAAAACAGAATATGTCTTAAACAAAACAGTCTGTAGTAATTGGTACTCTAACCATACTTATGTAACTCTAAAAATTCTTAAAAATTAGGAAAACGTAAAGAATTTGTATAGAAACACTGTGTTAAAATTTCAGCTCATTATCATGCTCCAGTAAAAAATTACAATTCGCACACTGGAGGCAAAGTTTTTTGTTTCAGATTCAGCGTTGTTTCTACTCATCTTATGAATCATCCTAAAGGATTTACTTGGCACAAACACTAAATAAAACATAAAAACACAATCATAACAGAGGCATAATTGTTTCAACACTCAAAAACAGAAAGAAAAAGAAGAAAATAAATTTATTCATTGGGTTGCCTCCCAACAAGTGCTATCGTTTTACGCCCCTAGCTAGGCATAAGGCATAGATTCAAGTATTGTCATCTTGGGTTTTTTCTCCATAGGATGCTCTCATGATTGATTCATATGGTGGCTTAATTCTTGTTCTAGGGAAGTGTTCCATACCCTTTCTTAGTGGAAACTGAAATCTAATATTGCCTTCTTTCATATCAATCATGACACCTATAGTGCGTCAAAACGGACTACCAAGTATAATGGGACAAGACGGATTGCAATCAATATCAAGAACAATAAAATCTATGGGCACATAGTTCCTATTTGCAAGAATAAGAACATTATTAATTCTTCCCAAAGGCTTTTTAATAGTAGAATCCGCCAGGTGCAAATTAAGAGAACATTCTTCAATATTGGTGAGACCAAGCACATCACATAAAGATTTCGGAATCATGGAAACACTAGCACCCAAATCACATAAAGCAAAGCACTCATAATTTTTAATCTTGACCTTAATGGTAGGTTCCCACTCATCATGTAATTTTCTAGGAATAGAAATCTCTAACTCCAACTTTTCTTCAAAAGATTTCATCATGGCATCAATGATATGTTTAGTAAAAGCTTTATTTTGTTCATAAGCATGGGGTGAATTCAACATGGATTGCAGCAAAGAAATACAATCAATCAAAGAGCAACTATCATAATTAAAGTCCTTGCGATCCAAAATAGTGGGCACATCACTAGTTAAAGTTTTGACCTCTTCAAAACCACTTTCTGATGGGGAACGTTGCATGGGAAACAAAAAATTTCCTACGCACACGCAAGATCTATCCATGGTGATGAGCATCTACGAGAGGGAGAGTGGATCTACATACCCTTGTAGATCGCTAAGCGGGAAGCGTTAAGAAATGCGGTTGATGTAGTCGAACGTCTTCGTGATCCAAATTGCTAACCGTCCCGCGATCCAATCACGATCTAGTACCGAACGGACGGCACCTCCGCGTTTAGCACACGTACAGATCGATGACGATCTCCGCCTTCTTGATCCAGCAAGAGGGAGCGGAGAGGTAGATGAGTTCTCCGGCAGCGCGGCGGCGTGGTGGCGGTGGTGGTGGAACTATTCCAGCAGGGCTTCGCCTAAGCGCCGCTGAAACTAGAGGATTTGATCTATCGGGGAGAGAGGGTTGCACCGTGGCTAGGGTTTCTTGTGCTGCTGCCCTCTCTCCCCTCTAGTATATATAGGAGGGAGGGGAGGGGCTGGCCGACCTAGGGATCCTCCTAGGAGTCGGCCGAAGGAGGTGGAGGTGGAGGAGTCCACCTCCAATCCTACTCCTAGTAGGATTCCTTCCCTTCCCCACTTGGACTTTCCTTTCCCCAAAATTCCAACCGCATAGGCCCACTTGGGCTGGCCTCCCAGCCCACCAGGGGCTGGTGCGCCACCCTAAGGCCCATGTGACCCTCTTGGGGTGTGGTGGGTCCACTTGGTGGACCCCCGGAACCCATTCGTCACTCCCGATACACTGCCGGAAATGCCCGAAACTTTTCCGGAGTTCAAACACCACTTTCCTATATATCAATCTTTACCTCCGGACCATTCCGAAGCTCCTCGTGTTGTCCGGTATCTCATCCGGGACTCCGAACAACCTTCGGTCACCAACATACATAACTCAACTATACCGAAACGTCACCGAACCTTAAGTGTGCAGACCCTGCGGGTTCGAGAACTATGTAGACATGACCAAGACACCTGTACGGTCAATAACCAATAGCAGGACCTAGATGCCCATATTGGTTCCTACATATTCTACGAAGATCTTTATTGGTTGAACCTCTATGTCAAGGATTCAGTTAATCCCGTATGCTGTTCCCTTTGTTCTTCGGTATGTTACTTGCTCGAGATTCGATCGTCGGTATCTCTATACCTAGTTCAATATCGTTACCGGCAAGTCTCTTTACTCGTTCCGTAATACAAGATCCCGTGGCTAACACTTTAGTCACATTGCTTGCAAGGCTTGTTGTGATGTTGTATTACCGAGTGGGCCCCGAGATACCTCTCCGTCATACGGAGTAACAAATCCCAGTCTTGATCCATGCCAACTCAACAGACACCTTCGGAGATACCTGTAGAGCATCTTTATAGTCACCCAGTTACGTTGTGACGTTTGATACACACAAGGTATTCCTCCGGTGTCAGTGAGTTGCATGATCTCATGGTCATAGGAACAGATACTTGACATGCATAAAACAATAGCAATAAACTGACACGATCATATGCTACGTTCATAGTTTGGGCCTTGTCCATCACATCATTCTCCTAATGATGTGATCCCGTTATCAATGACATCTCCTGTCTATGGCTAGGAAACCTTAACCATCTTTGATCAACGAGCTAGTCTACTAGAGGCATACTAGGGACACAGTGTTGTCTATGTATCCACACATGTATCAGTGTTTCCAATCAATACAATTATAGCATGGATAATAAACGATTATCATGAACAAGGAAATATAATAATAACTTCTTTTATTATTGCCTCTAGGGCATATTTCCAACACTTTCATGAATTTTTTGATCAAGATTTTCACCCTTCAAATCATGGGGACGCCTTCTAGCTAAAGTTGAATCTACTCTAGTCCCTTCATTATCAATTTTAATATTACTAAACAAGGAATCAATGGAAGAAACACCAATCACTTTAAGATCTTCATCATTTTTCTGAAAGCAATCACTAGAAAATGTTTTTTCTAAAAATTCTCTTTTAGCTCTAAGCATAGGGTTCTTTTCTTACTTTCATCCATAGAGATATATAAAGCTTTAATTGATTCATCAATCTTAGGTGCAAAAGCTTTCAACTTGAGATTTTCCACATCATGAGAAATTCTACCAATGCTTCTAGACATATCATCAATCTTATTCAACTTTTCTTCTATCGTACTATTGAAAGCTTTTTGCGCATTGATAAATTCTTTAATATTACTCTCAAGATCAGAGGGGTTCCTATTATTATTGTAAGAAGAATTACCATAGGAATTACCATAATTATTAGAGGAATTTTCCGGAAAAGGCCTAGGATTAAAATTACCACTATAAGCATTGTTATTGAAATTGTTTTGCGAGACGAAATTCACATCTATGGAATCACTATTTTGCTCAATCAAAGTAGACAAAGGCACATAATTAAGATCAATAGGAGCATTTTTACTAGCAACCAACTTCATTAAAGCATCAACTTTTTCACTCAAAGTACTAATTTCTTCAACCGAATTAACCTTTTTGCTAGTCGGTGCTCTTTCAGTATGCCATTGTGAATAATTTTCCATAATATTATCTAGCAATTTAGTAGCTTCACCCAAAGTAATTTCCATAAAAGTACCACCCGTGGCGGAATCTAAAAGATTTCTAAAGACAAAATTCAATCCCGCATAAAAAATTTGTATGATCATCCAAAGATTTAAACCATGAGTAGGACAATTTCTTAGCATCAATTTAATGCTTTCCCAAGATTGTGCAACATGTTCATGCTCAAGTTGCTTAAAATTCATGATTTGAGTCCTAAGGGAAATAATTTTCGCGGGCGGAAAATACTTAGTAATAAAAGCATCCTTGCACTTATTCCAAGAATCGATACTATTGCGAGGCAAAGAAGAAAATCAAATTTTTGCACGATCCCGCAAGGAGAAAGGAAATAATTTCAACTTCACTATATCATTGTCCACATCTTTTTTCTTTTGCATATCACACAATTCTACGAATGTGTTTAGATGGGACGCGGCATCCTCATTAGGAGTACCGGCAAATTGATCTTTCATGACAAGATTCAACAAAGCGGCATTAATATCACAAGACTCCGCACTAGTGGCGAGAGGAGCAATCGGAGTACTAATAAAGTCATTATCATTAGTATTGGAAAAATCAAACAATTTGGTGTTTTCGTGACTATGCAAACAAGATTGCAAGCAAGCAAGAGATCTGACGAGAAAAGGGCAAACAAAAAAGAGGCCGAATAAAACGGTAAATTTGGTGAAGTGGGGGAGAGGAAAACGAGTGGCAAATGGCAAATAATGTAATTGCAAGGAGATGATATTTGTGATTAGGAATCTGGTAGATGTTGATGGTGTCTCCTCGGCGCCAGAGATTGGCACGTAGAAGAGACCTCTTCCTTCCCGACAATGGCGCCAGAAATTCCTTTGACGTGGCTTGAGACTGCGTCGGTATTTCCCCAAAGAGGAAGGGATGATGCAGCACAGCAACGGTAAGTATTTCCCTCAGTTATTAAACCAAGGTATCGAACCAGTAGGAGGATCACCAACACCACGTAAACAGCACCTACACACAAAGAACAAATACTTGCAACCCGACGCGAAAGAGAGGTTGTCAATCTCTCTACGGTAAAAAGATAGATTAGGATATGATAGATTGGATAGATAGATCTCTCAAGAACACAAAATAAAAGAGGCAAATAAAAAGTGCAGCAAGGTATTTTTGGGTTTTTGGAATAATAGATCTAAAAACAAAAGCGGCAAAAAGATAGATCGGAAAGCAATATGTTGGAAAAGTAGACCCGGGGACCGTAGGGTTCACTAGTGGCTTCTCTCATGAGTATAGCACACGGTGGGTGAACAAATTACTGTTGGGCAATTGATAGAAGATCAAATAATCATGATGATATCCAAGGCGATGATCATTATATAGGTATCACGTCCAAGATTAGTAGACCGAAACGATTCTGCATCTACTACTATTACTCCACACATCGACCGCTATCCAGCATGCATCTAGTGTATTAAGTTCATGGAAAAACGGAGTAGTGCAATAAGAACGGTGACATGATGTAGACAAGATCTATTCATATAGGAATAGACCCCATCTTGTTATCCTTAATAGGAACGATACGTGCGTGCCTCGCTGCCCCTTCTGTCACTGGGAGAGGACACCGCAAGATCGAACCCATCACAAAGCACCTCTTCCCATGGCAAGAAAAATCGATCTAGTTGGCCAAACTAAACCAAAGATTCGAAGAAGAAATACGAGGCTATAAGTAATCATGCATATAAGAGATCAAAGAAGACTCAAATAATATTCATGGATAGAAACTGATCATGAACTCAAAATTCATCGGATCGCAACAAACACACATAAAAGTTTACATCAAATAGATCTTCAAGAGACCATTGTATTGAGAATCAAAAGAGAGAGAGGAAGCCATCTAGATACTGCCTACGTACCCGTAGGTCTATGCTGGAGTACTCACGCGTTATCGGAGAGGCACCAATGAGGATGATAAACCCCTCCGTGATGGTGTTAGATTGGATCTCGTGGTTTTAGAACTTGCGGCGGCTGGATGTGTTTTTCGTCGACTCCTCTAGGGTTTATGGAATATTTGGGAATTTATAGGCATCAGAGGCGGTGGAGGGGACTCCCGAGGCAGCCACAACCCATCAGGGTGCGCCCGGGGCCCCTAGCACGCCCTGGTGGGTTGTGGGCGGCCTGGGCTCCCTCCTGGTAATTTCTTTGGCCCATTGGCCTTCTTCTGGTCCAAAAAAATCTCCAAAAAGTTTTGTCTCGATTGGACTTCGTTTGGTACTGATATTCTGCGAAGTAAAAAACAAGCAAAAACAGCAACTGGCACTTTGGCACTATGTCAATTGGTTAGTCCCAAAAAATGATATAAAGTTGCTATAAAATGATTGTAAAACATCCAAGAATGATAATATAACAGCATGGAACAAGCAAAAATTATAGATACGTTGGAGACGTATCACCCCCTCGCAAGCATCCGCAACTACGAGAGAAGTATTAAGATAAAATCTAACCATAGCATTAAACGTTTGGATCCAAATCAGCTCCTTACGAAATAGCGCATAAACTAGGGTTTAAGCTTCTATCACTCTAGCAACCCATCATCTAATAACTACTCCACAATGCATTTTCTTAGGCCCAAAGATGGTGAAGTGTCATGTAGTCGACGTTCACATGACACCACTAAGGGAATCACAGCATACATATCATCAAAATATCGAACACATATCAAATTCACATGATTAGTTGCAACATGACTTATCCTGTGACCTCAAGAACAAAGGTAACTACTCACAAAAAATATTCATGCTCAAGATCAGAGGGGTATTAAATAGCATAATGGATCTGAACATATAATCTTCCACCAAATAAACCATATAGTAATCAACTACAAGATGTAATCAACACTACTAGTCACCCACATGTACCAATCTAAGGTTCCGGTACAAAGATTGAACACAAGAGATTAACTAGGGTTTGAGAGGAGATGGTGCTGTTGAAGATGTTGATGAAGATTGGCCTCCCAAAGATGAGAGGGGTGTTGGTGATGACGATGGCTTTGATTTCCCCCTCCGGGAGGGAAGTTCCCCTGGCGGAATCGCTCCGCCGGAGATCAAAAGTGTTCCTGCCCCAGTTGCGCCTCGAGACGGCGGCGTTCCGTCCCGAAATTCCTCCCTTTATTTTTTTTCTAGGTCAAAAGACCTTAAATACCAGAAGATGGTCACCAGAGGTGGGCCGTGTTGGGCACAACCCACCAGGGCGTGCCTGGGGGGCCTGGCGCGCCCTGGTGTCTTGTGCTCACCAGGTGGCCCCTCTCCGGTAGTTATTTGCTCCAGTATTTTTTATTTATTCCAAAATAATTCTCCGTGAAGTTTCAGCTTATTTGGAGATGTGCAGAATAGGTATCTCTGATGTGCTTTTTGAGGTCCAGAATTCCAGCTGCCAATATTCTCCCTCTTTGTGTAAACCTTGCATATTATGAGAGAAAGGCATTAGAATCATCCCTAAAGCATTATTATGCATCAAACATTATAAATAACAGTAGGAAATCATGATACAAAATGGACGTATCAACTCCCCCAAGCTTAGACCTCGCTATTCCTCAAGTGAAAACCGATATTGAAAAGCATGTCCACATGGTTTGAGAGATAGGTGTCGATAAAAACAAAATACAGACATAGTAGCATCATGCTTATTATCATAACAACAACAAACTTTATCATAAAACTTATTCATATAACTTTTATTATATAACTTCATCATATAACTTCTCACGAACAAGTAACAATTCATCACAACAAAGAAGTATAAAGCATAAACCTTATTGAAAACCAACAAACTATGTTCTCAGTCAACTTTGCAACTACAATTCATCATATTTTCAGGAAGAGTCTCGTGTCGGAGCCTTTTGGCAAGTCCACATACTCAACTATCATTTATTCTTCTATGATTGCTAACACTCACAGCATACCCCATGAGCAAAAAGTTTCAACCGGACGCATGGAAAGATAGGGGCTTATAGTTTCGCCTCCCAACATATTCACCTCAAGGGTGATGTCAACAATAATAACTCATGATATACAGCTGGATATATGTGCCTAGATCTTACCTCACCACATGATGCTTGCAAAAGGAAAAGGTGAAAAGGAATAGGGAAGAATACTTTGACTCTTGCATAAAAGTAAATACATAAAAGTAAAAGATAGGCCCTTCGTAGAGGGAAGCAGAGGTTGTCATGCGCTTTTTGATTTATATGCCAAATCCCTTAATGTAAAAGAACGTCATGCTATATTGCCCCCTATGAAAACAACCTTTATTATGCAGTCTGTCGCTTTTATTACTTTGCCATCATAAGTTCGTACAACGCTCAATTTTCTCTTACACTAATTGATCAAACACATTTAGAAGCAATTTTTATTGCCTTATTGCACTGATGACAACTTACTTGAGGGATCTTACTCGATCCATATGTAGGTATGGTGGACTCTCAAAACATGAGTTTGGGTTTGGGGTTTTTGGATGCACAAGTAGTATCTCTACTTAGTGCGGAATTTTTGGCTAGCAAAGATATTGAGCAAGCACCACATGTTGAAGGATCTATGACAATATAACTTCTATGTGAATATGAACAAACATAAACCATTACGTTGTCTTCCTTGTCCAACGTCAAAAAATTGGCATATAATATTTAATGGGGGCTCACAATCATAAAAGATGTCCAAGATAGTGTATTTGCATGTGAATCTTCTCTTCCCTTATTAATTCTTTCATGAATTGCATCATTGACCAATGCTATGTTTGTCAATCTTCAATAAATTTTACCACTTATACTTTTCCTTGTGTGATGTCATTACTTACCATAAGATTAGCATATGATTCTTTTCCATTTATGTCCTTTTTATTTTGATTGCATCAAGAAAGTAAAGAAGCAAAAGCTCAAACTAACTTTATTATATAACTCTCACTCGATTACATAGATTGATAGATCACGAAACTAGCACTCGAAAATAGATCATACTAAACTTTTATTCAACTAGATCACGAAAGAGCTAAACTAAAATAGGTAAATGTAAATAAAAGTGATGGTGATACGATACCGGGGCACCTCCCCCAAGCTTGGCTCAAGCCAAGGGGAGTGCCCATGCCCGTGTGTTCAAGTCTCCTTTGGTGGTGAAGATGATGAAGGTGGTGGTGATGAAGTAGCCTTCTTCTTCAACTTATATTTAAGCATAAAATTTTCCTCCCTTAGATCATCATTCCCTAACTCAAACTTTAATATCTTTTTGCATAATGCCGCCTTGCTCTCCTACGGAAAACGAGATGGAATAAATTGAACCTCAGGTTTGTATCCTTTAGGGAGGCTTGACGTCTTGAATTCCACATGCATGTCTCTAGGCTGAGGTAGTGGGTCATCCTCTTCCTCAGAGCTATCATCCGTTGTTTCCTTCATGGCAGCATCTTCCTCCTCGTCTGTGTTCCATCCATAATGCTCCACTTCTCCATAGATCTTAGGGTTTGCAATATAGTCAGCAACATAGCTGTCCCCCTCTGAAACTTGAGAAGACGTGGTGAGTACCCCCTAGTCCAGGACACCATCAGTAGCCCCCTGAACCGGTCTTCAAGTTGGGGACGCTCCTCGGTTCTTCCGAATTGTTCTTCGTCTTCAGCCGTCGGTCTTGAAAACTGGTTCAACAAATCTTCCCATCTCCGATCTTGAGGATCGCCGAGGTGTATCCGAAGAGTTCACACGTCGGGCATCCGAGGAGCCCCTTTAATTTCTTGGCCTTTATCAAAGCCTTATTATTTTTTACGCCATACCTCGGGTTTGAAGTGTTTCCCATGCGGCGGTGCCCTCTTGCGTCCGAACTCCAACGCCAAACTGCATCCGAGGTGTCTTTTTGCAGCCGAGCTCCAACGCCGAACTGCATCCGAGGTGTCATAGATTAACTCGGTCTTGAAAAAGTTGAAGGAGTTTATCAGAGCTCAATGCCGGAAATAGTCTTTTTTGGAGCCAGCCATTCGCATGTGAGCTTTATGTCGGACTGCTTTCGAGGTGTCTTCAATCTTGAGCTTTATGCCGGACTGCTTTCGAGCTCCAACGTCGGACTGCATTCGAGCTCCAACGATAATCAGCATCCGGAGTGTCATAGATTACTTCGGTCTTTAAAAAATTGAAGGAATTCAACCGAGCTTAATGCCGGAAATGCCCTCTATGGAGTCAGCCACTTGCGCCCGAACTTTATGCCGGGCTGCTTCCAAGGTGGTGCACCACCCTGACCGTGGGCTGATTTTTTGTGGATATTTTCGATTGGTGCAATTTATTCTCTGCCGAGATATATAGCCAGCCGCCCTCAAGGTGCATGTCGGTCTAAAACCCAGGATGCTCCTTAAGGATAAAATAAAACCACTAATCCCAGTCGCCCCTGAGACTCAGGTCGATTCGCGAAATCGGCCTGAGGATCATTTCCTTGCTCGGCAGCATACTTTAGGAATTAAAATGCGTTGTGCAGTAGCCCTCGAGACTCAGGTTGGGTACGACCGACCAACCCGAGGATCGTAATCTCGTCGGAAACTGTTTTGCACTTAAATTTTCTGCATTGAATCGTCAATGCAGTAGCCCCCGAGCCTTAATTTGGGCATGGGTGGTCGAATTAAGGATCTATATTTGTTTGACACAAACTTTGTTATGTTTGACCTAATTTATTTGTAATGATTCTATGTATCTAAGTACTTTACATCATTAATGCTCGAATCCGCATTGTACACGACTTTATTGACCGACCATCGGCTTCAACCTCCTCGTCTAGTAGCCGAGGAGTGTTTGTCCTACTTTATAAAGCCTTTATAAGGTCAAAGATTTACGATAAACAAGGCAATCCGGCCATACGGTTTTATAAACAAAGGAACGCGGAGAGATATGTTATATTACTATGTAAGAAACATCTTCTGGGAAAAATAGTTCATTTATAAGTTCCTTTTCCCAGGATATCATGTTGACAATGATCGTGAAACCTCAACTCCGATCAATGTGGGAGGAAAATATTGAGGATTTAGTTCGGGGAATGTTCCCGAACTCAATGGTCTTTAATGAACCAAAATTTTCACTTCTATCGTTGCCGACCAATTATATTCTTAATATGGCTGGCTTTCGGCTTTACCCAGTCTGAGGTACTAACCCAGATGACCCGGAAGTAACAATCACAGAGGTGCTCCCTTTACCGCCTAGCCGAATAATCGAGAACGTAGGGGGTAAACACAGGAGCTAGGCAACCCAGCTTGGCCAAAATCTTAAGTCAAATTGATGCATATCTATGGCTTTATAATGATCACTACGGAAGGAAAATCTTGTATATTAAATACAAACGCTGATGATATGTTGGGATCTCCAGGAATCCCGATGTATCTATGCCGAGGTGCCACAAGAAACCCTCGGTATCGTTTACTCTGACTCCGTCATGACTGTTTATAATCTGAAAGTGGCCTATCGTCGGTGTGACGCCCCCAATTTCGACCATACGCTAATCAATCACGCAATGCGTACGACCAAGATTAGGGACTCACTGATCGGTATCACAACACAACACTAGACACAAATTAAAGTCATACAGCTTCATATTACAAGCCAGGGGCCTCGAGGGCTCGAATACAAAGCTCGACAAGAACGAGTCAGCGGAAGCAAATAATATCTGAGTACAGACATAAGTTAAACAAGTTTTGCCTTAAGAAGGCTAGCACAAACATAAGCAGCGGATCGAAAGAGGTGAGGCCTCCTGCCTGGGAACCTCCTAACTACTCCTGAGCGTCGGCGTTCTCCACGTAGTAGTAGGCTCCAGTGGTGGTGTAGTAGTCGTCTCCGGCGTACTCCATCTCCTGGGCTCCATCGTCTGAACGCAGAATCGTATCGAGGGGGAAAGAGAATGCAAAGCAGCGGTGAGTACTCATCCAAAGTAATCGCAAGACTGACATCAGAACTATGCTAAGTATGCATCAGTATCAAGGGGAGGGGTTATATCTGGACTGACTGCAGAAAGCAAGAATAGGGAGAAGGCCTAGTCCTATCGAAGACTAGCATCTTCAACATCTTGCAGCATTAGAAGAGAGTAGACCGGTATCTCATATATAGTCATATTATTGTAGCAATTTTATTAAGTAACCACGCCCAGAGATTCTTCCTCGACTCCCTGCGAGGAAGCAAACTCGGAGCCACATTCATTTCAAATTAAATCACAATTATAGTTGTATAAGGTCAAGGTACAACTCCAAGTCGTCCTGTTACCGTGGACACGGCTATTCAAATAGATTAATCATCCCTGCAGGGGTGCACCGCATCTCCAACACGCCTGATCACCTCCGGCCGGACACACTTTCCTGGGTCATGCCCGGCCTCGGGATAGCAGCACGTCGTCGCCCCACCTAGGCTCAACGAAGAGGCCAGCCCGCCGGTCTAAATCCTATGCGTGCAGGGGTCATGGGCCCAATCACCCTTTGCACTCCTGCACGATGCGAGGGCGGCCGAGGTCAGTCCTAGCACCCCTTATTAACAAGCGCGGTGCCGTTGCGGACCACTCGGGCGCGCGCCGCTCCATTGCTGACGTCCGAAGAGCTTCGGCTGATACAACGACGCTGAGTGTCCATAACTTTCCCACGTGATGGTTTGGTGCGCAATAAGGCCAACGACCAACTCAGATCAAATACCCAACCCATTAGCATTTTATTAATGCGGGGAAAGCGCGACCCATGAAGTGCGGTCCGTCGCCCCGCCTCGAGGACCGTGGCAAGGGCCTCTCCTGCCCGTCCACGCCTCATCAACATCAAACCGTGTGTACCCCTCAGGGCCGACCCATCACCAACATGTTTCCGTAACCAGGTCATCGTAACTGTGTGTATAAATCGTGGAGGCGGGAACTGAGGAATCACCCTCAATGGTCCCCGCTCGATGTAACCGTCAAGGTGGACTTAGAGGAATCACCCTCGAGGGTCCCACACTTGAGGGGTTGCATGACAGAGTCATCGTCGGGAGTGGTGAAGGAGGAATCACCCTCGATAACCACGACCGACTAGCTACACTACAGAGCTAGCATCATGAGTACTTCACGAGGTGTCACCCTCGGTACTCGATAGTAGCGCTGCAGAGTCGTACAACTAAGGGGTGTGCGGTGATGTGAGGGGCCTGGCTTGTTGGTCGGTTGACCGAGTCTTCGAGTCGTCGATGAAGAAGCAGGGGCAACTGGGACTAAGGGGGTCACTGGGGATTCACTGATCAACCTATACTAAGCAGTTGATAGGATTACAGGTACAGTAGCAGTTTATCTAAAACAGGCTATGCATCAGAAATAGGAGCTAGCTAATACAGTAGCAAAATCTAATGCAAGAATAAGAGGGAAAGGAATAGGCGATATCGGAATGCTCAAGGGGGGTTTGCTTGCCTTGCTGCTCTGCGGCAAAGGGCTGATCGTCAGTCGCGTAGTCGTACCCGGCATCACCGTCAGTCTCGGGGTCTACCGGTAAGAGGAGGGGGGAGCAACAATAAATACAAAGCACAGATGCAACACGATGCATGCCATGGCAATATGCAGAGCTAGGCATGCACTAACGCAGTACTACACGTTGCAGACAGAGCGGGAGAATATCTGACGACATTTCCCGGGTCTTTGGATTTATCGGACAGACGATCCGGAGGGGAAAAGTTCCATGTTTGCTATGCTAGGAGCATGTGACAGACGAACGGATAGCGTATTCGGATTCGTGGGATTTTTCTGATCAACTTTCATGTATAAATTATTTTCATCCGAGTTACCGATTAATTTCTATGATTTTTCAAAGATTTAATCATTTTATGGAATTAATACTATTTATTTAAATCGACATTATCCAGAACAGTGCAGGGGTGACGTCAGCATGAGGTCAGCATTGCATCAGCAGTCAACAGTGGGGCTGACCAGGTCAAACCTGACCAGTGGGTCCCACTTGTCATAGACTCATTTTAAATCAGTGTTTTATTAATTCAAAATCTGATTAATTAGCAAGTGGGGCCTATCTGTCAGTGAGTCATTAGGCTATTTTAATTATTTTTAAATAATCTAATTACTAAATTGATTAGCTGACAGGGCTGGCCCACTGTCATAGACACAGGGGCTTGGGGCCCCACATGTCAGTGACTATTAGCTGTTTTAATTAGGGCCTAAAATAAACGATATAGTAGAGGACCCACTGTTAGAGACTATTAGCGGCAGAGATTAGTAGCTAATGACCGGGGGTCCACCTGCCGGTGACCCACCCGGTGGTTTAAGCGCCCGCGCGCGCTGGGACACGCCGGCGACGAGCCAGGAGCGGCGGGGGCTCGCCGGAGTTGCTCTCCGGTGACCAAATCAAGCGGCGGTTGGCGGGAACCGACCCAGCGCGAAGCGCCGCATCCAGTGGTGCCAGAGAGGGGGTCGGGGACCCACCGAAACGATGGCGGCGTCCATGCCCGACGGCAACCGGAGCAGGTGAGCTCGGGCACTACTCCTACGGCCTCGAATGGCAGCTAAGAGAGGGAGGAATCGGAGGCGGAGCTCACTGCGGTGACGGGGAGAGGTCTAGGAGGGCCGGAGGTGGTCGGAGGCGAGCTGCAGCTCAACAATGGCGACGGCGGCCGAGGAAGAAGATCCAGTCGATGGCGGCGCTAGCGTGCAGCTCCGGCTCGATCCAGCGCTCCAGGGAGTCGAGGAGGGCATCGCGGAGCTCCTGGGCTCGACGGAGAGGAACGAGGAGGTCTGCGGCCGCGAGTTCTCCACGGCGCGGCCATGGATCCGCTTCGGGCGAGCTCAAACGCGAGCGAGAGAGAGAGAGAGACAGAGGAGCTACAGGGGGTCCTAGGGTTTCGGGGGAGTGAGAGAGAGGCGCCGGTGCTCGTTCTTATCCAGCTCTGGCGCTCGATGGCCGCGCGCGAGCGTCGGCGCCATGGCGCTTGCCCGCGGTCTTCTCCTGTCACGGCGAGGTAGGGGAAAGGTTGGCCGGATTGGGCCGGGCCAGCCTGTAGCTCTTGGGCCACAGTGCCCAGTAGCTCTTTTTTTCTTTTCAATTTCTTTTTCTTTCTGTTTGTTTTATTCTTTTCTGTTTCCTTTTATTTACAGTACCCATTCACCTCTAAAAAATGTGAGACCTAGTCCAATAATTTAAGTGGCAATATCCAGCACTGCCACAAAAATAATTGGGTTCATTTGAAACTGTTTGGATCTTCCATGCAATTTAAGGGCAAATTTAAACGCTTTACAGCTCTGTTATTGATGGTGGGGTCCACTCCAACATCAAGGTGATGTTGTTTTCCCTAACAACATTAGTTTTGTGATTTATAACAAATGTGTAACAATTTTCTTTTGCTGTTTGCAACTTTATTTTTCAAAATAAAATTCTAGGGGCTTTTGAAGTGGAATTTGAGATGAGGTATGACTTTCAACTTGATCATATTCTATTTAGCAAAAAGATTGGTTGCTGATCATGGTCATCACTGTAGCTTATTTACATGGATCACTGTAGCACTGATCCAGGGGTGTTACAACTCTCCTCGTCTAACAACAATTCTCGTCCCGAGAATTTAGAGGTAGAGTAAGGGGGAGAAAGTTTGGTCACGAAATTCTAACGGGTCTTCTTGTTCTTGTTGCCCTCATCGAAGAGGTCGATCCCCTTATGTTGAAGTCTTCAATTCGCTGTTCCAGGTCATCCTGATGAAGTCGTCATTCTTTCTTCGGGATCTTCATCGTCCTACGAATGCGATTAGAGGGAGAAACTCTGGTAGAACATATCTCCACCAAGTTGGGCACCTGACAGTGAACTCAAGGAAGAAGACATGAATTATTTCTCGAGTTGTTACTCAGGGAATTCATTGAGAGCAACATGCGATGGTTCAAAAAGTTTCAAATGGGTAGGCAATCATTCGATGCCTGATCAGAAGGTGAAAAGGGGTTCAGAGCAACGAAATAATATTGCGTCTGACACAAGAATAGATCATCCCTTAGACGGTGGCTCGGGAATTACATACGAAGCCAAGGGCAAGGGATACTTTAGAATTAAAGTTGTTCAGGAGAGTCAGGTTTCGATCCTGTGGAACTGAGGGTTATGGGCCGACCATGTGGTTAAGAGCAGGAAGAGCGGTGACAACTTGCACGGTCATGAAAGAAGACATGTCAGAGGATAGCTTGTCAGTTATGCTGGCAATAACGTCGGTACCAAGGGCGGGGGACGAATAGAACCATTTTCCTGCTCGTTGAAACGAGGCGGACCAATAGGCAAAGTTCTCGTCCACCGGCGGTTACCGGAATGTTATCAACAATAGTAACAGGATCTTACTGACAGACTTGTTCACCGAGGTGTTTACCTAAGCAGAGAATTATTACTGCTTAGATCATATAATCTCAAGAAAAGTGAAACAGGCCAATGGAAAGGAAAATGTGATTATCAGATCAACCAGACCAATGGAAAGGAAAATGTGTTCATCATATTAAACAGACCAATGGAAATGAAAATGTGTTTATCACATTAAACAGACCAATGGAAAGGAAAATGTGGTTATACTCAAGTTTTAGGAGTATATCTTTCCCAAGGAAAAACAGAGCATGATATACATGACAGGATGGCAAGTAGATAACTATTTAGGTAAAAGGGGCGAGGAAAATCCATGACATGCCCATACAATTGGGGTTTGAATAATTGATCAAGAAACAATTAGCATTGAGCTTACATTATTCCTTTTGATGATCGATATACCTCATCCATGCTTCGGGACAACAATGATATGGTGTTTCGAGTAAAGGATGGAGTTTGGATATACAAAGGATCTAGTAGGAACAACTTATAAAATAAGTCTTACAATTCCCCCGTGGAAGAATGGCAACCCTAGCTGAACAAAGCATTATAACAATAGGTCATCCGGCCAGGTGTGCTAGCTACAACATCACCTTACCGAGTAATAAAGACCAAAGTTATAATTCTTGATAATGTTCCAACCATCATATCTGTCCGAGATTCAGATATGGTTGGTGTCAGGATACTTCAGACAAAGAAAGCCTGAGGAGAAAAGGATGCAACACAGACCTACGAGATGGTGTTGCAAGAATCTCGGAATGAACGACAGAAGCAAGACTTGAATCATTAGCCAGACTACAAGACATCTGAACACAAGGTCAAGACATTCGTGCCCACATGGAAGTTTTCTAGAATGGAATGTAATCAAGTTCTGGTTGGGATCCGCCATAGAGGATATCAAAGTTCCATGTGTAAGTCTGGACTAGGACAAATCAAATCAATCAGTGGCCTGGCGTGCTAGGCAATACATATGGAGTGAAGGTAGCAAATCTATCAAACCATAGAATACTTCGCACATGCCTGAATGAATTGGAACGATTCCAGAGGAAGCGAGACAAAAAATTTCCCATAAGCACGGTGGCAAAAATGCACGTGAACTTATAGAAAAACACTTCTTTTATCAAACATATTATTCATGAACTAGGCACAAAGATAATGCTTTCAAGGTTTCCAACACTAGCTTAAATGTTCATCATGAACCACGAGGGAGAAGAGGATGTGGCTGATGGGCTCAGCAACAATTCGTCGAGATTCCCACAAAGAAGGATCTCCACGATTGAGTGAACAAAACCAAATGATATATTGAGGTATGCCCGAAGGAAACATCCACCATTAAACATTACTCGAAAGTGCACCCGAAATACAGACTAAGTAGCACGACCAATGTTAGAGTGCTAACTCAACAGCCAATACAATAAGAATGGACTTATTGTTCATTAACTCCAAGGTGATAGAGTTGGTATGCCATCAGTGTTGAGTTTACACATCACAATCTATTTGTCGGTATTCCGGTTAGAAACAATCACGGGGACCAAGAAATGAATGGTGATGGTAAGGAGTATCACTATATCAAGAATTCTTAAGGGATGGTGAAATTCTCATGACACCATTTACATAAGATATGGCATTACGCCAAGGTAGAACAGAACATAAGTTGGATATCAAGGAACTCAAGGGCAACACAGAACATTAATAAGTTTGCGTTGGAGGGAAGACGAGAATGTTGTCGATGATATCAGAAATCATCGAGGGGTAAGGATGGTATTTCCCACCATGAATTCGATTGATACTTGGAAGAGCTCAAAATGTTGATGATGATCACGACACATTTGTCGAGAAGTTTCATGAAGATGTAATCGATCAGCGACGACATCAAGCAAAGGAATGGTGAAGCGAAAGGTTATCGGAACCACGGATAAGATTGCTAGCTCAAAATCGATATTGTCCTTCAAGACAACCAATCATGATGTTGAAAACTCGATGTAAGCTTAGCGCACTGTTGGAATTGTGTTCCGGGGATGAAGGACTTAGGTAGCATGGTCAAGCTTCAGCATGATGAGGATGAGGTAGCCAATCAGCTGGGAATGACATGATCGAGTACAAACTCGTAAACAAAGAAGTTTACTACGAGTTGTTGAATTGCAGTGCGGACTCGATTCACCATTCGATGTTCTCGGTTGGTGACAACCCAGAACCCATGGAGTGACTATGACAGGGTAAGGTATTACTTCATCTTAAATCCCTAAGATGTAGCGCAAAGACACGATATCCTCGAGATACCAGGGGGTAATATTCGAAGGTAGATCAAAATAGAGGCTGGGCAGGTGCATTGATCTGCCGAAGACAAGTGCTTGAACTTGTCCAAGAAATGGGATCAAAGAAGAACAATCATGGTCGAAACCATGGTTGCAAAGTACCAAAACATAGATACAAGATCAATCCATACAAAGAGAATGATTATCGTTACAAGAAGCTCCATGATAAGTCATACACCGGGTCCATGGGCATGAACACAAAGTTCAAGGTCAACTCCCACTTCTTCAAGGCATAACCTCTCATTCACTTCTCGCCTTCGATAAAGTTGTAGTTTTGAAAGATTATTCGGCAAAACACTAGAAGAGTAGGACCCGTGAAAACTCTTGAGTTCACACGAATTAAGGAAGGCATAGGTTCAACCCATCGGGGCATCTTAGGAACATATACCACAAGCTTCAAGAGTAATTAACACATGCTAGACAACAGAGCATGGCTGACAGAAGCATAGGATCAAACTTATCAGAGGGAGAAGACACAATTTACCGATAGCATCATGTATCAGGGGAAGAACTTCACAATAATTTTGAATGTGAAGGATGCTGTCGGATAATAGCCCAACACTGGGTCTGGCGGTCCACAAAGGACCTGATGTGAGTATCGGTACCCAATCAGAGGGAGAAAGAATGTAAGGCATCAGGTCATAGAACATCCAAATAATTTGATGCTTAAATAACCAAAGGAATTAAGATTTCCAAATTGGTGTATCGGAAACAGATGTTCCGATCAAATACAAGTAAGATGAAAGGACTTAGATGGGCAATCAATCAAGGTTGATTTGTCAAGAACCAACTCATGTTTGGAAAGACGTCTGAGCCGGACGGATAATTTAAGATAAACAACTGATGACTGCGTGCATTCACACACAGGTTGAATCAATAAAATCAAATGAAAACCACAAAGGATTTACTTAATATTACTAGACATATGGATTTAACCATAATGCAAGCAGGTAAGAAAGGTCAAGAGCAAAAGGCTACTGAGGATTACGGAAGATCGAATAGCGTTTCAAAGAACTCTGTGAAACACAAGATCAACCGAGGAAGAGCGAATCTCCGGTAAGACAATTCGATGTACCTTGTAATAACAAGAGCAACTGGATATGAAAGTATGAGCGACAATTGCAAGTTGTCATCCATAGGTGTTGACGGCGGAAGGGAATCGCAAAAGCGATGAGCACAAGTTCTCGGGAGAACATCGGAGAGTATCTTCGGAGTTTTCTGATGAATCGAGCCATCATCTGGAATGAGAGGCTCTCCGGGGGAAGTAGTTACGAGAACCTAGAGTTAGAGTTAATAAAATCTTTAATCCGAAAGAGAAGAGAAATCAGAACCCAGAGTATAGAAGAGGAATAAAAGATCCTAATACCACCCGATTGAGATGTGGGCCCGTAAGCCACACAACTATGTTAGTAAAAGTTTTTCAATGACTAGACTCAACTTTGGCCAAGGAGTTGGAAAGGGGGCTACCTATAGGCAGTTGACTCTGATACCAACTTGTGACGCCCCCAATTTCGACCGTACGCTAATCAATCACGCAATGCGTAAGACCAAGATTAGGGACTCACTGATCGGTATCACAACACAACACTAGACACAAATTAAAGTCATACAGCTTCATATTACAAGCCAGGGGCCTCGAGGGCTCGAATACAAAGCTCGACAAGCACAAGTCAGCGGAAGCAAATAATATCTGAGTACAGACATAAGTTAAACAAGTTTTGCCTTAAGAAGGCTAGCACAAACATAAGCAGCGGATCGAAAGAGGCGAGGCCTCCTGCCTGGGAACCTCCTAACTACTCCTGAGCGTCGGCGTTCTCCACGTAGTAGTAGGCTCCAGCGGTGGTGTAGTAGTCGTCTTCGGCGTACTCCATCTCCTGGGCTCCATCGTCTGAACGCAGATTCGTATCAAGGGGGAAAGAGAATGCAAAGCAGCGGTGAGTACTCATCCAAAGTACTCGCAAGACTGACATCAGAACTATGCTAAGTATGCATCAGTATCAAGGGGAGGGGTTATATCTGGACTAACTGCAGAAAGCAAGAATAGGGAGAAGGCCTAGTCCGATCGAAGACTAGCATCTTCAACATCTTGCAGCATTAGAAGAGAGTAGACATGTATCTCATATATAGTCATATTATTGTAGCAATTTTATTAAGTAACCACGCCCAGAGATTCTTCCTCGACTCCCTGCGAGGAAGCAAACTCGGAGCCACATTCATTTCAAATTAAATCACAATTATAGTAGTATAAGGTCAAGGTACAACTCCAAGTCGTCCTGTTACCGTGGACACGGCTATTCGAATAGATTAATCATCCCTGCATGGGTGCACCGCATCTCCAACACGCCTGATCACCTCCGGCCGGACACACTTTCCTGGGTCATGCCCGGCCTCGGGATAGCAGCACGTCGTCGCCCCACCTAGGCTCAACGAAGAGGCCAGCCCGCCGGTCTAAATCCTATGCGCGCAGGGGTCATGGGCCCAATCACCCTTTGCACTCCTGCACGATGCGAGGGCGGTCGAGGTCAGTCCTTGCACCACTTATTAACAAGCGCGGTGCCGTTGCGGACCACTCGGGCGCGCGCCGCTCCATTGCTGACGTCCGAAGAGCTTCGGCTGATACAACGACGCTGAGTGCCCATAACTTTCCCACGTGATGGTTTGGTGCGCAATAAGGCCAACGACCAACTCAGATCAAATACCCAACCCATTAGCATTTTATTAATGCGGGGAAAGCGTGACCCATGAAGTGCGGTCCGTCGCCCCGCCTCGAGGACCGTGGCAAGGGCCTCTCCTGCCCGTCCACGCCTCATCAACATCAAACCGTGGGTACCCCTCAGGGCCGACCCATCACCAACATGTTTCCGTAACCAGGTCATCGTAACTGTGTGTATAAATCGTCGAGGCGGGAACTAAGGAATCACCCTCAATGGTCCCCGCTCGATGTAACCGTCAAGGTGGACTTAGAGGAATCACCCTCGAGGGTCCCACACTTGAGGGGTTGCACGACAGAGTCATCGTCGGGAGTGGTGAAGGAGGAATCACCCTCGATAACGATGACCGACTAGCTACACTACAGAGCTAGCATCATGAGTACTTCACGAGGTGTCACCCTCGGTACTCGATAGTAGCGCTGCAGAGTTGTACAACTAAGGGGTGTGCGGTGATGTGAGGGGCCTGGCTTGTCGGTCGGTTGACCGAGTCTTCGAGTCTTCGAGTCGTCAATGAAGAAGCAGGGGCAACTGGGACTAAGGGGGTCACTGGGGATTCACTGATCAACCTATACTAAGCAGTTGATAAGATTACAAGTACAGTAGCAGTTTATCTAAAAGAGGCTATGCATCAGAAATAGGAGCTAGCTAATACAGTAGCAAAATCTAATGCAAGAATAAGAGGGAAAGGAATAGGCAATATCGGAATGCTCAAGGGGGGTTTGCTTGCCTTGCTGCTCTGCGGCAAAGGGCTGATCGTCAGTCGCGTAGTCGTACCCGGCAGCACCGTCAGTCTCGGGGTCTACCGGTAAGAGGAGGGGGGAGAAACAATAAATACAAAGCATAGATGCAACACGATGCATGACATGGCAATATGCAGAGCTAGGCATGCACTAACGCAGTACTACACGTTGCAGATGGAGCGGGAGAATATCTGACGACATTTCCCGGGTCTTTGGATTTATCGGACAGACGATCCGGAGGGGAAAAGTTCCATGTTTGCTATGCTAGGAGCATGTGACAGACAAACGGATAGCGTATTCGGATTCGTGGGATTTTTCTGATCAACTTCCATGTATAAATTATTTTCATCCGAGTTACCGATTAATTTCTATGATTTTTCAAAGATTTAATCATTTTATGGAATTAATACTAATTATTTAAATCGACATTATCCAGAACAGTGCAGGGGTGACGTCAGCATGAGGTCAGCATTGCATCAGCAGTCAACAGTGGGGCTGACCAGGTCAAACCTGACCAGTGGGTCCCACTTGTCATAGACTCTATTTAAATTAGTGTTTTATTAATTCAAAATCTTATTAATTAGCAAGTGCGGCCTATCTGTCAGTGAGTCATTAGGCTATTTTAATTATTTTTAAATAATCTAATTACTAAATTGATTAGCTGACAGGGCTGGCCCACTGTCATAGACACAGGGGCTTGGGGCCCCACATGTCAGTGACTATTTGCTGTTTTAATTAGGGCCTAAACTAAAAGATATAGTACAGGACCCACTGTCAAAGACTATTAGCGTTAGAGATTAGCAGCTAATGACCAGGGGTCCACCTGCCGGTGACCCACCCGGTGGTTTAAACGCCCGCGCGCGCTGGGACACGCCGGCGACCAAATCAAGCGGCGGTTGGCGGGAACCGACCGAGCGCGAAGCGCCGCATCCAATGGTGCCAGAGAGGGGGTCGGGGACCCACCGAAACGACGGCGGCGTCCATGCCCGATGGCAACCGGAGCAGGCGAGCTCGGGCACTACTCCTACGGCCTCGAATGGCAGCTAAGAGAGGGAGGAATCGGAGGCGGAGCTCACTGCGGTGACGGGGAGAGGTCTAGGAGGGCCGGAGGTGGTCGGAGGCGAGCTGCAGCTCAACAATGGCGACGGCGGCCGAGGAAGAAGATCCAGTCGATGGCGGCACTAGCGTGCAGCTTCGGCTCGATCCAGCGCTCCAGGGAGTCGAGGAGGGCGTCGCGGAGCTCCTGGGCTCGACGGAGAGGAACGAGGAGGTCTGCGGCCGCGAGTTCTCCACGGCGCGGCCATGGATTCGCTTTGGGCGAGCTCAAACGCGAGCGAGCGAGAGAGACACAGAGGAGCTACAGGGGGTCCTAGGGTTTCGGGGGAGTGAGAGAGAGGCGCCGGTGCTCGTTCTTATCCAGCTCTGGCGCTCGATGGCCGCGCGCGAGCGTCGGCGCCATGGCGCTTGCCCGTGGCCTTCTCCTGTCGCGGCGAGGTAGGGGAAAGGCTGGCTGGATTGGGCCGGGCCAGCCTGTAGCTCTTGGGCCACAGTGCCCAGTAGCTCTTTTTTTCTTTTCCATTTCTTTTTCTTTCTGTTTGTTTTATTCTTTTCTGTTTCCTTTTATTTACAGTACCCATTCACCTCAGAAAAATGTGAGACCTAGTCCAATAATTTAAGTGGCAATATCCAGCACTGCCACAAAAATAATTGGGTTCATTTGAAACTGTTTGGATCTTCCATGCAATTTAAGGGCAAATTTAAATGCTTTACAGCTCTGTTATTGATGGTGGGGTCCACTCCAACATCAAGGTGATGTTGTTTTCCCTAACAACATTAGTTTTGTGATTTATAACAAATGTGCAACAATTTTCTTTTGCTGTTTGCAACTTTATTTTTCACAATAAAATTCTAGGGGCTTTTGAAGTGGAATTTGAGATGAGGTATGACTTTCAACTTGATCATATCCTATTTAGCAAAAAGATTGGTTGCTGATCATGGTCATCACTGTAGCTTATTTACATGGATCACTGTAGCACTGAGCCAGGGGTGTTACAGTCGGCTTCCACCCCTTTGTAGATGCTACGCATGGTGTTTCCATACAAACAAGACAACCCTTAGCCGACGTCTCGGTGCCCGGAGGCAGTTGTGTTAGTGGAAACGAGGCAATCAGATATTCAGGCTTTATAACTTTCACTTAGTCATAGGAGCATATGTGGGGGGCAACTTAATAGCCCCCGGTATACATCGACTCCTCGGATTATTCGAGGTCAAATCACCCACAACTTGGCCTTTTCAAGAAAGAGAGGCCCTTTGTTTTACTCGGATAACCTCGATCGGCTATATTTGGTTGAACACCGCCTGCGGTTCGCTGACCGATTTACGCTTATTGTGACAGTCAGCTTTCGTCTTTCTCCAACTGAGGCACTTAACCAGTTAAACCAGAAGTGACAATCGCAGTGGTTCTCCCTTTACCCCTTAGCCGAACAAAGCGGAAACGTAAGGGGTAAGCACAGGAGCCGGGCAATCCAGCTATAGACCAAAGACACAACTCGAAATCAATGCATATAAATGCGAAATACCGAGGACATTTTGCCGAGGACTGCATGGAGTACCTCCGTGTTTGGTGGGTTCGGTGCTAACCGCAGAACCCCTTTAATATTGCCGATGCGTGAAATGCATCTGGCGTTGTACTGCGAGAGTTATGCTCGGAAAAACCAAAAAACTTATGCAAAATTTTTTATGCTTAGATAAAAGAAAATTGTGCCAATCCGAAATTGGTCTAAAATTTAATTTGTCCTTCAGTCGTGCTTTAACATGATACATTCGATCTCCGGACTCCAAGCGGGTCAGCCTTTGGCTTCAACCTCCATATCCCGAAGGCGGAGTGTTTCTTCGAGGCCTGTTTAGCGAACTAAACTCGAGCGGCTTTAGAAAGAAACCATGCTAACTGGCTATTGACCACACACTAGCGTCGAAAAAAGGAGTAGTAGAAAAAGACTTTGCAACGACCAAGAATAAAACATTTATTATAAAACGGCTCATATAAATTTAAGAGCCCCCTGTTAAATTGGGTAAAGAAAGTTGTTTTTCGAACAAACAACATTTTTAACAAAGAAAGTTCTTGCTTTGAAACAAAAACATAACGCTGGGTTGAACCGAACAAAAATTTACAAACTTAACAAATTTGAGCATGAAAGTGACTTAGCTAGTTAATATGCTCGGTGTGGATGATGCGGTTGGAGCTGCGATGGGATAAGGTCCCAGCCCCCAAGCCGGTCACGAGGTAGCCGACGAAGAGCTTGGCTTGATGAAGTGACAACACAACACTTCCGAAGGGCCGAGGTGAAACCCCCGGTCCAGCCGAGGAGACAGAGCAGTTCGGCAGCATGTCGTCGAAGCCCCCACATCAGTCGACCATGTCAATGAAGCGATTTGGTTGATGGAGGCAGGACGACGATGTCGACATGCCGAGGTGACGATGTGACACAACCGAAGTCGATTACCTACACGCACGAAGTAGCACAAGCCAGATAATAATAAAATAAAAATTCTTTAAAGAATTATTTATGCGAAATAAATTATTTAGAAGAGATGTGGCCTGGCACAATGCAGATATCGACACAGGGCGTCGGCGCGGCGAGGTAATAACATTCGAATTCGCAGGGTCACCCGAATTCGTGCTAGGGTGACAACAGAATTTGGTCAACGAAGGCGAGACAACAACTTCGGTACGCCGGGGTGACAATGCCATCCGATCTAAATCCTTTACCTGCACATATAAAACAGTGCAAGCCGGACATAATAATAATATTTTTTGCATAATCAATTTACGCAGAGTATGTATAATAAAACAAATATGGCCTCTCTGCAGCATAAGTAGAATTGACAGCACAGGGACGTCAATGTGGATTAGAGTCCACCGGCTCAGTACAGATAACCTACGCACAAAATTGTACAAATTACAAGTACAAAGATCTTTGATAGTACTAAACAACACGAACAAACTTAATAGGAGAAATATCACCTAATTGTTCGTAGTGGTCGAAGTTGGCTGATCTCTCGTAACTTGAGTGTCTCGCGTTTGCTGCCTCGGGGCAAGAACAGACTCTGCCGAATTGCATTGACAAAGCCAGTTGCCGAGAACTGTTCGGAAGCCCCTGGTCCAGCCGACATGATGAAGCTGGTCGGCTGGTGACGCCGAAGTCCCCGGAGCAGGTTGATGAAGAGATGGCGAACCCCTCGGTCTAGCCGAGGTGACGGAGCAGGTCGGCTGGTGATGTCAAAGTCTCATGTCAGCCGAGGTTTCGAAGCAGGTCGGCATGGTGGATGTCTGCTTGAAGAAGCGACGGCGCGGCGATGCCGACGTAGGTCGGAATTTGTGATGCGGTCAATGCTGGCTTCATGAAGCAATGGTACACCCGACCCATGCAACCCGTGGGGTGATGACCTTGTCTTAACAATTATTTGTCCTTCACGATGTCGAACTCTTGGTCGGCTCGCTGAGGTGATTATCCGAGGTGGTGGTTGTCGTCGGCTCGATGGAGCGATGACGAAGTCGATGTCGACGCAGGTCGATAGCCGTGGAGCAATGTGGTCGGGCCGGTTTGACACCGGCGCGACGATGAAGATCGCCTCAAAAAATACTCAAAATTTGTGGGCACGTGTTTGAGAACAACACACAATACCCTAAAAAAATTCCTTAAAAAAGATGTCCAATGTCTCGTTCATGAAGAAAGATGAATTCGGGTCGGATTCGTTCTTGCGCAGAAAACAGATCCGAAAATTGATGCACTCATCGAACGTTTCCTGGAGTTTGAACGGTCGGATCGAGCTGAAACTTTGAGGGGTGATCGGTATAGGAATTCCGCAGCCAATGAACGGTGGGATTTTCCAAAGGATGTCCGAGCTAGATACTAGACACCTTGCCCCAAACTCGTCCAGATTCCCGTCCAGATTCGACAGGGCTCTGGTATATCAGAGAATCCTCCATCGGAACGTGACGAAATTTTGTAGGGTTGTTGTGGATACAATTCCGCACAATTCCACCGAAGCAATCGTCAAAGCGACGCTCGAGAAAACGGGGACGACGAACACAAATTTGCTGTCCAGAAAAAACTGCTGCCAATCTACAGACGAGCCATTGATCCTTCTGGCGATCCCACAACGGAACTCTCAATGAAAGCAGCAATGTCGGTGTCAAAACCGGCGGATCTCGGGTAGGGGGTCCCGAACTGTGGATCTTGAATCGATGAGTAACAGGAGACAAGGGACACGGTATTTACCCAGGTTCGTGCCCTCTTGATGGAGGTAAAACCCTACGTCCTGCTTTGTTTTGTATTGATGATGGGGTATCGAGTACAGAGTTGATCTACCTCGAGATCGTGTAATGTGGTCTAAACCCTAGGAGTAATGATTTTAATCTATCATGATCTGATTGTCCCTAATGACTAGCCTGGCCTCGGCTTATATAACACACCAGAGGCCTAGTATAACAAGAGTCCTAGTCGGCTACGTCGGTGGAGAGGAGTCCTTGTCTTGATCACCAAGTCTTGTGGAATCTTCCTCATATGCATCATGGGTTGTCCGAACTAACCCATTAGTGAACCGCCCTGGGGGTCCTCGGCCGGACCCACTGGTCGGGAGACGATGTGGTGAGTACCCCCTAGTCCAGGACACCATCAGCCAGGAAAACAACATGAAACAAGAACAGGGTATTTTTCTGCGGTGCGGTGGTCAAAACGATCAGGGGTATACATAAAGATTTTTTTATCTTGGGAACCAAGAATATGGAAGGAAAACAGAGTCGGGAAAGTGTCCGAGGTGGGCACAACCCACCAGGGCGCGCCTGGCAGGGCTGGCGCGCCCTGGTGTATCGTGCTCACCTCGGTTGCCTTCCTGTTTATTTTTTATTTTCCTAATTCTTGTAATATTCAAAAACTGACATAAATATTTTTGCGGATTTTTCGTAGTCCGTTTACTTACCATATCACGTACCTCCTCTTTTTCAGAATTCTGGAGTGTTACGGAAGGTTTCTTTTATGTGTTCCTCCGGTGTCATGGTTTGGATAACATTGCTTTCAACATTAATAGGCGTACCTGAGATATAGTGTTTAATCCTTTGTCCATTGACCACCTTCGGGTTAGTACCTTTGGCATTATTAATCTTAATAGCTCCAGAACGATAAACCTCTTCGATAATATATGGTCCTTCCCATTTGGAAAGAAGCTTTCCTGCAAAATATCTAAAACGAGAGTTGTACAAAAGAACATATTCTCCAACTTTGAATTCCCGCTTTTGAATTCTTTTTTCATGCCATCTTTTGACTTTTTCTTTGAATAGTTTGGCATTTTCATAAGCTTGGGTTCTACATTCATCTAGTGAGCTAATATCAAATAACCTCTTCTCACCGGCAAGTTTGAAAACGTAATTGAGATCTTTAATTTCCCAAAATGCTTTATGTTCTAACTCTAGAGGCAAATGACAAGCTTTTCCATATACCATTTTGTATGGAGACATACCCATAGGATTTTTATAAGCTGTTCTGTAGGCCCAAAGTGCATCATCTAGTTTCTTAGAGCAATTCTTTCGAGACCTATTCACAGTTTTTTGTAATATTAATTTTATTTCTCTATTGATAAGTTCAACTTGACCACTAGATTGAGGATGATAGGGTGATGCAATTCTATGGTTAACATCATATTTAACAAGCATCTTACGGAAAGCACCATGAATAAAGTGTGAACCACCATCAGTCATTAAATATCTAGGGACTCCAAACCTCAGGAAGATAACTTCTTTAAGCATTTTAATGGAGGTGTTATGATCAACACTACTAGTTGGAATAGCTTCTACCCACTTAGTAACATAATCAACATCAACCAAAATATGAGTATACCCATTAGAGGAAGGAAAAGGTCCCATATAATCAAAACCCCAAACATCAAATGGTTCAACAACAAGTGAATAATTCATAGACATTTCCTGACGCTTACCGATATTACCAATTCTTTGACATTCATCACAAGAGAAGACAAACTTACGTCCATCCTTGAAGAGAGTAGGCCAATAAAAACCAGATTGCAATACCTTGTGAGCAGTTCTATCTCCCGCATGATGTCCTCCATAAGCTTCGAAATGACATTTCCGTAGGATTTGGTCCTATTCATGCTCAGGTACACAGCGTCTAATAATACCATCTACCCCTTCTTTATAAAGATGTGGGTCATCCCAGAAGTAATGTCTTAAATCATAGAAGAATTTTGTTTTGTTGGTATGTGAAACTAGGTGGTATATATTTAGCAACAATGTAGTTAGCATAATCAGCATACCAAGGAGTGTTTTGAGAAACATTTATTGCAGCTAACTGTTCATCAGGAAAACTATCATCAATAGGTAGTGGGTCACCAATAATATTTTCTAATCTAGACAAGTTATCAGCTACGGGGTTCTCAGCTCCTTTCCTATCAGTGATATGTAAATCAAATTCTTAAAGCAAGAGAACCCACCTAATGAGTCTAGGTTTAGCATCTTTCTTTTCCATAAGATATTTTATAGCAGCATGATCGGTGTGAACAATAACTTTGGAATCAACAATGTAGGATCTAAATTTATCACAAGCAACTAAAAATTCTTTTTTAGTAGTAGCATAATTTCGTTGGGCAGTGTCTAGAGTTTTGCTAGCATAATGGATAATATTTAATTTCTTATCAACTCTTTGTCCTAGAACAGCACCAACAGCATAAGCACTAGCATCACACATAATTTCAGAAGGCAAGCCCCAATCAGGTGGTTGAATGATAGGTGCAGAAGTTAAGGCTTTCTTGAGTGTTTCAAAGGCTTCTACAGAATCATCATCAAAAACAAATGGGATATCCTTTTGTAAAAGATTAGTAAGAGGCCTAGAAATTTTAGAGAAGTCTTTAATGAACCTCCTATAGAAACCAGCATGACCAAGGAAACTCCGAATACCTTTAATATCTTTAAGACATGGCATTTTCTCAATTGCATCAACTTTAGCTTTATCCACCTCAATACCTCGTTCAGATATTTTATGCCCCAAGACAATACCTTCATTAACCATAAAGTGGCACTTCTCCCAATTCAAGACGAGATTAGTTTGTTCACATTTCTGCAAAACTCGATCAAGGTTGCTTAAGCAATCATCAAAAGAAGTTCTGAAACAAAGAAATCATCCATGAAAACCTCCACAATCTTTTCACAAAAATCAGAGAATATAGGAGTCATACATCTTTGAAAGGTAGCAGGTGCATTGCATAAACCAAAAAGCATACGTCTATAAGCATAGGATCCAAAAGGACAAGTAAAGGTGGTTTTCTCTTGATCAGATTGCGATACAGGTATTTGAGAGAAACCAGAATATCCATCCAGAAAACAAAAGTGTGTGTGTGCTTAGATAATCTTTCTAGCATCTGATCAATGAAAGGCAGAGGGTAATGATCCTTTCTAGTAGCTTTATTTAATTTTCTAAAATCAATTATCATTCTATAGCCAGTGACAATTCTTTGTGGAATGAGTTCATTTTTATCATTAGGAACAACGGTAATACCTCCCTTCTTAGGGACACAATGAACGGAACTTACCCATCTACTATCAGCTATGGGATAGATTATACCTGCTTCAAGAAGCTTTAATATTTCAGTTCTTACCACTTCTTTCATCTTAGGATTCAATCGCCGTTGGTGATCAACAACGGGTTTAGCATCAGGTTCCATATTAATCTTGTGCTGGCATAGAGTGGGACTAATGCCCTTAAGATCATCAAGAGTATATCCAATAGCAGCTCGGTGCTTCCTCAGAATTTTTAATAATATTTCTTCTTCATGTTCGGAAAGGTTAGCTCTAATAATAACAGGATATATCTTTTTCTCATCAAGATAAGCATACTTCAAAGTATCAGGCAATTGTTTTAATTCAAACACAGGGTCACCTTTAGGTGGAGGAGGACCTCCTAGAGTTTCAATAGGCAAATTGTGTTTTAGGAGAGGTTGTTGTTCAATGAAATTTGTATCTATTTCATTCCTTTCATGCAAGTGCATATCATTTTCATGGTCAAGCAAATATTGTTCTAGTGGGTCGGTAGGAGGTACGGCAATAGAAGCAAGACCAATTATTTCATCCTTACTAGATAATTCTTTATCACGAGGTTGTCTACTAAACTTGGAAAAATTAAACTCATGAGACACATCACCAAAACTAACACCGACAGTTTGTTTTTCACAATCTATCTTAGCATTGACGGTGCTCAAGAAAGGTCTACCAAAGATAATGGGACAAAAGTCATCTTGTGTGGAACCAAGAACTAGAAAATCAGTAGGGTATTTTATTTTCCCACACAAGACTTCAACATCTCTAACAATCCGAAGTGGTGTGATGGTGTCTCAATTAGCAAGTTTAATAGTAACATCAATGTCTTCTATTTCAGCAGGTGCTATTTCATTCATAATTTCTTGGTATAAGGTAAAAGGGATAGCACTCACACTAGCACCCCAATCACATAAACCATGATAGCATTGATCTCCTATTTTGACTGAGACAACATGCATGCCCACTACGGGTCTATGTTTATCTTTTTCATCGAGTTTAGCAATTCTAGCAGCTTCATCACATAAGTAAATAACTTGCCCATCCATATTTTATACCAAGAGATCTTTAACCATAGCAACACTAGGTTCTACTTTAATTTGTTCAGAGGGTTTAGGTGCTTTAATATTACTCTTGCGAACCACAGTTGATACCTTAGCATGTTCCTTTATCCTAAGAGAGAAAGGTGGTTTTTTAATATAAGCAGTAGGCACAACTGGATCAACATTGTAGATGATGGTTTCATCTTTGGCTTTTACCGCTAATTTAATTTCTTCTTTAACAGGGGGGTGATATTTAAACCACTTCTCCTTAGGGAGATCAATACGAGTAGCAAATGATTCACAGAAAGAGGCTACTATCTCAGAGTCAAGTCCATATTTAGTGCTAAACTTGTGAAAAGCATCGGTATTCATAAAAGATTTAACACAATCAAACTTAAGCTGTATACCTGACTCATTACCTTCGTCGAGTTCCCAATCTTCAGAGTTGCGTTTAATTCTTTCCAAAAGATCCCACTTGAATTCAATAGTCTTCTTCATAAAAGAACCAACACAAGAAGTATTGAGCATGGATCGATCATTATTAGAAAGCCGAGCATAAAAATTCTGAATAATAATTTCTCTCGGGAGCTCATGATTGGGCATGAATATAACATTGACTTAAGCCTCCCCCAAGCTAGAGCGATGCTTTCTCCTTCACGAGGCCAAAAATTATATATATAATTCCGATCACGATGAACTAGATGCATGGGATAAAACTTTTGGTGGAATTCTAATTGCAATCGATTCCAGTTCCATGATCCAATATCATCACATAGCCTATACCATGTCAATGCTTTTCCCTTCAAATATAAAGGGAAAACCTTCTTCTTAACTTCATCTCCGGGTAAACCTGCAAGATTAAATAATCCACAAACTTCATTCACATGTATTAGGTGCATATCAGGATGTTCAGTTCCATCTTCTGCATAAGGATTAGCTAGCAGTAGTTCCACCATACCCGAAGGAATTTCATAACCAATATTTTCAGTAGGTGCAGTAGGTTGAGGGGCAACTAATTTTGGTTCCGGTCGAGGTGAAGATACCCCGAACAAACCCCTCAAAGGATTGTTTTCCATAGTAGCAAGTGACAATAAATTTCAGCACGTAGTATAAGTTTTTCCTTACTGATTTCAACTTACCAAGAGCGCTTCACTCCCCGGCAACGGCGCCAGAAAAGGGTCTTGATGACCCACAAGTATAGGGGGTCAATCGTAGTCCTTTCGATAAGTAAGAGTGTCGAACCCAACGAGGAGCAGAAGGAAATGACAAGCGGTTTTCAGCAAAGTAATTTCTGCACACACTGAAATTGTAGGTAACAGATAGTTTGATAGAAAGATAATTGGTAACGAGCAAGTAACGATAACGGTAAATAAAGTGCAGAAAGGTAACCCAATCCTTTTGTGGCAAAGGACAGGCCAGAACAGTCTCTTATAATAGGCAAAGTGTTCTCGAGGGTACACGGGAATTTCATCTAGCCACTTTTATCATGTTAGTTTGATTTGCGTTCGCTACTTTGATAATTTGATATGTGGGTGGACCAGTGCTTGGGTGTTGTTCTTACTTGAACAAACCTCCCACTTATGATTAACCCCCTCACAAGCATACGTAACTACGAGAAAAGTATTAAGATAAAATCTAACCATAGCATTTTGGATCCAAATCAGCCCCTTACGAAGTAGCGCATAAACTAGGGTTTAAGCTTCTGTCACTCTAGCAACCCATCATCTAATAACTACTCCACAATGCATTCCCTTATGCCCAAATATGGTGAAGTGTCATGTAGTCGACGTTCACATGACACCACTAAGGGAATCACAACATACATATCATCAAAATATTGAACACATATCAAATTCACATGATTACTTGCAACATGACTTCTCCCGTGACCTCAAGAACAAAGGTAACTACTCACAAATAATATTCATGCTCAAGATCAAAAGGATATTAAATAACATAATGGATCTGAACATATAATATTCCACCAAATAAACCATATAGTAATCAACTACAAGATGTAATCAACAGTACTACTAGTCACCCACAGGTACCAATCTGAGGTTCCGGTACAAAGATTGAACACACGAGATGAACTAGGGTTTGAGAGGAGATGGTGTTGTTGAAGATGTTGATGAAGATTGGCCTCCCAAAGATGAGAGGGGTGTTGATGATGACGATGGCTTCGATTTCCCCCCTCCGGGAGGGAAGTTCCCCCGACGGAATCGCTTCGCCGGAGGTCAAAAGTGCTCCTGCCCAAGTTCCGCCTCGAGAAGGCAACGTTCCATCCCGAAAGTCCTCCCTTTATTTTTTTTTCTAGGTCAAAAGACCTTAAATACCAAAAGATGGTCACCGGAGGTGGGCCGTGCTGGGCACAACCCACCAGGGCGCGCTTGGGGGGCCTGGCGCGCCCTGGTGTCTTGTGCTCACCAGGTGGCCCCCCTCCGGTAGTTATTTGCTCCAGTATTTTTTATTTATTCCAAAATAATTCTCCGTGAAGTTTCAGCTTATTTGGAGATGTGCAGAATAGGTATCTCTGATGTGCTTTTTGAGGTCCAGAATTCCAGCTGCCGATATTCTCCCTCTTTGTGTAAATCTTGCATATTATGAGAGAAAAGGCATTAGAATCACTCCCTAAAGCATTATTATGCATCAAAACATTATAAATAACAGTAGGAAATCATGATGCAAAATGGACGTATCAGTGTCCACCAACATGTCCCTCCCCTCGTGGGGCCACTATGGTATCTAGCTCTTTGATCCTACTGTCAGTCTCCTCTTCTTTCACGCATGAGAGGTCGGTGGTATCCGAAGAAGCAACATTACTTGAGAGTGAGAGGGACAAGAGTGCGAGCACGCAGGAGACTGATGCGTGCCTCCGACCGGCGTTAACGCTAGCCCCCGACTGAGATTTGAGATATGAGGACACTTATGAACAGGAATATTGATCGAAAGGATCCAACCTGTAGACACACAAGCAAAGAATGGATCCAAGCAGATCCAACGAAGACCAGCACCTACTGAATCCCGCAAGATTCATGGGAGACACACCCACACGCCCTCTGACGACTCTAGACGCATCACCGAAACGGGGCTAGATGGAGAGAACCTTATTTCATGTTCAGAGAGCAGTCATCGCCCCGTCTTCCCAAGCAGGACACAAACCCTAAACGAACTCACAAAAACACCTAAAACCGAAGTAAGATCCCTCAAACATGCAAGGGCCATGGTCCACCGTGCCTCCATGATCCTATGGCCACCGAAGGCGAGGCAGACCAGTGGCGGCACCGATAGGAGGTAGCAGAACCTTAGGTTTTTTCTTGGAGAGGCGGTGGTTGTATCTGGTGGGGTGTTCCAGTAACATGCATATGTCACTAGTCCAGATTATAGGCCAAAAATAAAATAATTGAAAAAAATAAAAAATCTGAATTTATTTTGTGCCAAACATTGACATATGTTTGATTGCTTGCAAAGTTTCATCACCGGGTGACATTCATGAAAAATGTGGCAAAAAAACAAAATGAATGCTCCAAAATGTTATGTTTAAAAGCATAGCATTTTTAAGCTTCGTTTTTTTGCCACTTCCACGAATGTCATTTCATGACGAACTATGCAAGCAATTAATGAAAACATCTGTCAATGTTCGATACAAAAAAAAACGATTTTTTACAAAAAAATTACTGCTACAAATTGAATAACACTTTCAATGTACTACCTCTATAATTGGTAGAAACATATGTGTGATATCGTGTAAATCTTCGTGTATTAAGATGTATAGACGTATTTTGTTTTTGGGTAAATTATGTTACGGTACCACATTTTTATGCCACCACAAACACCTTCATCTCTTCATACAACATAAACAAATTTGCTTTAGGGTTTGCGAGTTAAAGTGGCACAGCTGACATGTGATTGTGTGAAACTAAAATCTTCTTCCGCTGCCCGAGAGAATCGAGCGAAGGGACGGGTGCTCTAGCTGGGCGAGCCAACAGTGACGATCATGCTAAACAGCGGCTACATGAACCATGACCCCCGCTTGCTTAGCGACTAAGCTAAAGACTTGTTAATGTTTGAAGTGTCAGAAGTGTCGTGTCGTCTAGCCGACTTCCGTGCCTGCTCCATTCCCCCCCCCACCCGTCAGATCCCGGAAACGCCAACATACGCAGCAAAACTCCGAGCATTTCCGACTGCGAGTCTACCACCGCCGGCCGGCCGACGGAACCCGCAGCGCGCCCACTCCCCGATCGCGCGTCGCCTGCGATGGGCCGCAAGCTCGCGCTCCTGGTGGGCATCAACTACCCGGGCACCAAGGCCGAGCTCAGGGGCTGCCACAACGACGTTGACCGCATGCACCGCTGCCTCGTCGACCGGTTCGGCTTCGACGAGGACGACATCCGCGTCCTCGTCGACCGCGACGACTCCGGGCCGCAGCCCACCGGCGCCAACATCAGTCACGCGCTGGCCGGGCTCGTCGGGGCCGCCTGTCCCGGGGACTTCCTCTTCTTCCACTTCAGCGGCCACGGCACGCGGCTGCCGGCCGAGACTGGGCAGGACGACGACACTGGGTACGACGAGTGCATCGTGCCCAGCGACATGAATCTCATCACAGGTTCGACCGTTCCATCCACTGCATTATATCTCTTCATTTTACTGCATGCTACTAGTTTTTTTTTGCATCAAATATGGAAGCTTTATTACTACGAAAGTAGCATGCGGTCACGCTCAGCCCTCAGGCTGCTTACAAGAAAATCAGGGCTCACATCAAGTCAGCTTTCCGTTGCATCTAACACCCGAGCACATCGAGCGCATAGATGAGCGGAACCATCAGCAGTCCTGCTAGCATGTGTAACCGAAAAATAAGAAAAACTAAGAGCAATCTCCCTAATGATAGGCATATGGCAATTGAATGAGAATTGTCACGCGCAAGGTTTTGGTTACCAGTCGAAATTTCGAGATTTCCCATGGTTACCGCGTATTTCAGTCCCCCTCGGTAAATCCCCATACCAAGCAAATAATACCATTTTTTTGAATTTTTAAAATTTAAACTCTCGATTTACAGTAAAGTACGTAGGATATAAATAATGCCATGAAAGTTGGTTCTGAAATGTTGGTAGCAATCTAATTCCTGTTTTGAGAGGTCTCTGGTTCGAATGTTCGTTCATTTACTTATTTGAATTCAAAATTCAACTATAAAATTCGTTCGAAATATTCTCGGTATTTTCCGGTAACCGTGGTAACCACGTTTACCGGTCCCCCTCGGTAAAAATGTCTCGTTCGGTAACCAAAACGTTGGTCACGCGACAACCAGAGACCCACAATCCCTGAATTATCCATATCTCCATTATTACATGTGAGTAGCCTCGGAGTTGTGCGAAAATTGTACCTTGGCGAAGCGCCAACAACTCGGCAATCATCGGATTCGTGATCCCTTCTAGTGGCTTGCTCCATGCGTTGGGTGGTGCACTAACCAGAGAAGGGTGGGGACATACTGGCTAAGAAGAAGAACAAGAAGAGTTGGTGCTACCCACGGAAGGCAGTGAGTCGCCAAGGCGAAGGGGCATCGAAACTAGTTGTGGAGCCTCAGAAGTAATCCTCACACCACTCCATCCGTCCAGAATTACTTGACGCTCAACAGATGTACATAAATTAATTCTGAAAGGAGGCAGTAGTATGACCAGAGTAGCCCACACAATAGTGAAATAATTATATATTATAGTTAATAAGCTGTTACCTTTCCAGCTAGCTGAAGCTGATGATCTATTGCCTCACATTTGCTGGATAAGGCATTTTACACATTGCACTGTAATTCCATATTTTTAGTTAAAGACCGTCGCTTGTGGATGTAGCTAACTCTTTATTATGCGCAGACGATGATTTCAGTGAACTGGTCCAGAAGGTCCCCGATGGTTGCATATTTACCATTGTCTCTGACTCATGCCACCGCGGTGGCTTGCTTGAGAAGGCGAAGGAGCAGATAGGCGACAGCACCAGGCAGAGTGAGACCCAGTCCGGAGAACCAGAAGAGCCATCTGACAGGCCAACTGGCTTCCGGTCCTTCCTCAAAGAGACTGTCCGGGACGTGTTCAAGTCCCATAGCCACCGCTTCCGAAGTCGATACGGAGGCGAGGAGGAAGAGGAGGAGGAGGAGGCAGATGCACAAGGGCTACAACAAACTGGGGATGGCTACACCAGAAGTCGGTCGTGCCGATGTCAACACTCATCGAGATGCTGAAGCAGCAGAGCGGGAAGGACGACGTCGACGTGGGCTCGATCCGGATGACCCTGTTCAACCTCTTCGGGGATGATGCCAGCCCAAAGATCAAGAAGTTCATGAAGGTCATGGTTCTCAAGTGCTGCGAAGGCAAGCTAGGCGAGCAGGACGGCGTGATGGGCATGGTTGGTGGCCTGGCTTACAAGTTCCTCAGGGCCAAGCTTGAAGGCGACCAGCAGGGGCATGCTTTCAGGCCAGCCATGGAGCAGGAGGTTGGCGGGGTGGAGGAGGTGTACGCGGGGGCCAAGTCCTGGGCGCCCAGCAACGGCATCCTCGTCAGCGGGTGCCAGAGCAGCCAGACGTCTGCGGACGCAACCACGGCGCAGGGTTACTCGTTCGGCGCGCTCAGCAACGCCATCCAGACCATCCTTGAAGGCGAGGATGGAGAGGTGAGCAACAGGGATCTCGTCATGGGAGCACGGAAGGCGCTGGCCAGGCAAGGGTACACTCAGGAGCCTGGCCTCAACTGCTGTGATGAGCTCCTCCATGGGGCTTTCATTTGCTTAAACATGCATGGATTGATGGTGTGCTTTGTTTCTTCTTCTTCTTCTTCTTCTTTTTGTGGTGCGCTCTGCACGACTGTTCCCATGGTTAGTTTGCAGTGGTTAAATTTGTACTTTGTGCCAAAACTGTGATCCAGTTAATTATTGGACTATGCCAAGGATGTTGTTATTATCTTTGGTGGAGTTTCTTCCTTTTGAAACTATTGCCCCTGGTCTGTATGTACGCTTATCTCTGCTGCAAAATAACTAAGGGATCTCCTGAAAACTATAACAAGATAGTCTGCGTCGTCCTCTCGGGCAACATTTCACCAACCATGGCATGCCATTTTTATTATAAAGAGAATGGCATTTCTGTTGTACAAGCATAGCATTTTTAGTGTAAAGAGTATCACATTTTTTTGTAGAAGCATGCCATTTTTAGTATAAAAAGCATGGCATTTTTATTGTAGAAGGATGACAATTTTAGTATACAGAACATGGCATTTTTTTTATTACTAAGAGCCTGGCATATTTATTTTGTAGAAGCATGGCATTTTTTCTGTAGTGCAATGATTTTTTTTTTGAAGAGCATGGCATTTTTATTGTAGAAGGATGACAATTTTAGTATACAGAACATGGCATTTTTTTATGAAGAGCCTGGCATATTTATTTTGTAGAAGCATGACATTTTTTCTTTAGTGCAACGATTTTTTTTTTTTGAAGAGCATGGCAATTTTAATTTTAAGAGCATGTCATTTTTACATCCATGGCATTTAAAAAAAAATAGTAAATGGCATTTTACGACAAAGAGAACTTTGAGCATGGCATTTAAATATATTTTTATCACGGCTTTTTACTCTTAGTGTCATGGCATTTTTATTATTCTCAATCATGGCATGAAGTTTGCAGGCATTTGTTTTCAATAGTATGGCATTTGTTTTATGGAGCAACAACATTTTTATTTTTTGACGAGCATGACAAATTGTTTTTAAGATCATGGTATTTTTTTCATCTCTCACATCTTGATTTTATTTTTAATGACATGACATTTTCACAAATTTCTGGACCATGGCAACTTTTTCTATGTGTGATTGACAAAAAATATAGATCATGATATTTTTATCTCTACCATGGTAATTTTGCTTTTAGTGACATGGTAATTTCAAAAAAATGGACCATGGCAACTTTTTCTATGTGTGATTTACAAAATATATAGATCGTGGCATTTTTGTTTGTAAGATCATGGCATTTTTATCTCTACCATGCTAATTTTATTTTTAATGACACGCCAGTTTCACATTGTTTGGACTGTGGCATGTTTCATTTTAAGACCATGACATTTTAATTTTAAGCTCATGGCATTTTTATTTTTATGTCATGGAATTTATTTGGGACAATTGCATTTTTGCCCCTAGTTGGAACCTATCCACGGGGTTTGCCCTTACTTTTCGACCCTGCTCAGTTTTGCCCTTAGATTTGCCCCCGAGGTCACCTGAATGCCCTTTGACCGTTTGATCGATACTTTGAAAAGTCGTTACAAATTCATATAAACTCAGAAAAATGCAAATAAGATATCAAAGTGTTTAGATAAACATTACCTTTATGTGCATGTCATTTGCATTCAGGACAAAAGTATAGTTTAAACTACCAGAGGTTATTAATGTTATTAACATTATTATAAATAAAAGGTATAAACAATACTTTTTCCATGAATAAAAATTACATGCAAATTTAGGTGATGTTTTCTGAACATTTTCATATCTTATTTGCATTTTTCTAAGTTCATATCAACTTGTTATGAATGTTCAAATGACTTTGACCACTATTTTGAAACTTCGTAAAAAGTTAATATGAACTCAGAAAAATGCAAATAAGATATCAAGATGTTCAGAAAACATCACCTACATTTTCATGTAATTTTTATTCATGGAAAAAGTATTCTTTATACCTTTTTATTTTAAATAATGTCAATAACATCAATAACCTCGGGTAGTTTAAACAGTACTTTTGTCCTGAATGCAAATGCCATGCACATAAAGGTAATGTTTATTTAAACATTTTGATGTCTTATTTCCATTTTTGTGAGTTCATATGAATTTGTTATGAATTTTCAAAGTATTAGTCAAATGGTCAAAGGGCATTCGGGCAACCTCGGAGGCAAATGAAAGGGCAAAACTGAGTAGAGTCGAAAAGTAAGGGCAAACCCTGTGGGTAGGTTTCAACTAGGGGGGGAAATGCATTTGTCCCCAAAAAAATTATCTTTGTGTGTTTGTGTGTTGTAACATTGATTTTTTTATTAATAATTCTATGATGGCATTTTTAGTTAAAAATATTGCTTTTATTGGATCACTTTTGCAATTAGCAGGTTTTGCTATACATATTTTTTTCTGTGTTTCCTAGCTATGTGCTATATATTAAATCCTAGAGACATGGCATTTTAGTTAAATTCAGGTCCAAGTTTTCAGATTTTAAGGTTCAATAGCATCATAAGAAAATGGTTTTTTTTTGGCCCAATTGTAGGCTTCGGTTTTTTTTTTGACAGGAATAACTTTATTTCTCAGATAATCGTGAGGTCATTTACAACCAGGTGAGAAATAAAATATGGGATGGACATTGCATCTTCCCAAACCTCAGAGGATCTACTAGCATGAGATGATTTTGCTATGCAATCAGCTGCACTATTAGCTTCCTGGGAGCATTTTGTTACTTCATATTGGGTGAAATCCAAGCCCATCTCCTTGCATTCCAGCAGAATTGTCGATTCCTGGCCAAAGAAAGCTTCAAGGTTAAGAGCCTCGACTGCGTTTGAGATGTCCGATTCAATGTGCAAATTGCTACACCCAATTTTTGCTACTAAGTAGAAACCATTCTGAATGGCTATCATCTCCGCCGCATGCACCGAAGCAACATGAGGTATAAACCAAGACGCCGCAGCAATAAAATCCCCGTGATCATCCCGTGATATTGCTCCTGTGCCTGCGGTCATGTTTTCCATGCTGAAGGATGCATCAACATTTATATTTACCATTCCTCTTCTTGGCTTGTGCCACATATGATCACGTTTCACCACTGGCCAGTTTGGAGTTAGTGATCGGATGAAATTTGTCGCTAGAACTTTTATAGAAACTGTAGTTCGATCCGGCGACCGGATACTTTCACCCTTAAGTAGTTGACGTCGCTGCCACCAAATATACCAGCTACCAACTGTCACCAACTCTATCATAGATAGAACTTCCACATAATCTTGCCGGTCCATGAGGGCAGTTATAGTGAATGAGCCTGACCGGTCCTCTACTACTATTTTCTGAATCTCCTCCTTCAGTCCCAGCTCCCTCAGATCTTCATTGCTCGCCCACAATAACACATGCAATGTTGGGTATCTTCAAAGCCTATATGGGGACATTGTCCCGTAGTGGGTATATGACGGCCTACTAGAGTACCAAAGCAAGGCAGAAATGCTCTGATCACTTTCCAAACAAAGTGCTTGACCTTACCGGGTATTCGTAGCACCCAGACACGCTTCCATATGTCACGAGATTGGCTTCCTTGTGCCCTGGTTTGATTCCATTTATGACCAAATTGATGTTGAATTCTACGTGATATGCAGACCTCACGGTAAACTCTCCCGACCGGTTATAGTGCCACGAAACAAAGTCTTCCATCACTTGCACTCGAACTGGGATTTGTAGGATCCTGTGAACATCAACTGGCCAAAAAAACTGGTCGGATTAGGTTCTCATCCCATTGACCAGTGTACGGTTCAATTAGTTCTTCAACCTTAGTCAACATAGTTGCTCCCCTTGGAGTTATGATCTTCCTTGACTCTGCTTAAAGGAACCCAAGGATCATGCCAGATATTGATTTGTGAGCTCGTACCCACCCGCCCAATACTTCCCCTCTTGAAGGTTTGTATGCCCGATACGATACTTTGCTAGGTGAATGAAGAGCCCTTCTTGGGGCCGGCCTTAAGTATATTTCCATCCGGATAATATTTTGCACTTAGAACATTTGCACACAAAGATTCTGGATTCTGGAGTAGCCGCCAACACCATTTTGCTAGTAAAGCAAGATTAAAACTGTGAAGGTCTCGAAACCCCAAGCCACCTTTCCTCTTCGGGATGCACAACTTTCACCATGCAAATCAATGCATTTTTTTCCTTTTCCTCACTATCTCCCCACAAAAAACGCACAATCTCATCTGTTATTGACTTAAATATGCTCTTGGGCAATTTAAATACTGACATAGCATATGAGGGAATTGATAGGGCCACTGCCTTTAGCAAAATTTCTTTCCCTTGCTTTGAGAGAACTTTTTCTTTCCGGCATTTGATTCTCTGGCAAACTCTATCAATAAGATGCTGAAAACAGTCACTCCTGTCCACCCCTACCATAGTAGGGAGGCCAAGATACTTATCCGTTAGTGCTTCCGTTCAAAAGTCCAGATTTCTACACACATCCTCTCTAATATGGACACTTGTATTGGGACTGAAGAAAATGCTAGATTTTGATGTACTTACACACCGTCCAGAGCTTCCACAATAAACATCCAACACTCTCTTCAACGTGCTTTCATTCTGATTATTTGCTTTCATAATAATTAGTGAATCATCTGCGAATAGAAGGTGAGAAATAAACGGTGCATCTGGACAAACTCGTATACCTTCCAATCCACCCACCTCTTCTTCATGAGCCAACAGGCTAGAGAGTCCCTCAGAGCAAAGCAAAAACAGATAGGGAGACAAAGGATCTCCCTACCATAGCCCTCTTGTGGGTATGACATCTTCGGTTTCAGTTTCATTGAACCTTATTTTGTAGTTAACTGAAAAAACACACTCCATTATCATCTCTACCCAAAGTGGGTGAAAGCCCAACTTCAACATCATTTTTTCCAGAAACCCCCATTTCCCAAGGAACGTCCAGTTCGCCAGGAGCCCCTCCCTTGGGGAACTTGCCCCAGTTATTTGGGTCCTTGTCTAATTCAAAAGGTGTTCATGCTTTCCAAAAAAGCCTGGTGTAATTTCAAAAATTGTTTACACAAAAATAAGATAGTAGTAGCATCTATGTCATTGCATAAAAATGTATAAGCTTCTTTTTTTTAAAAGTAAACAAAAAAAGAAAGAATAAAAGAAAAGGCAGATGAATAAAAATGTGCATAAAAATTAAAAATAAACGAAAATGAAAATAAATGATAAAGGCAGCAAAAGGAACAGTACCCGAACAGAAAAAAACCCAAACAAAATAACAAAATCGGACCTACAAACCCCTGTTACTTTTTCTGACGAAAAAAAAGCTTTGCTACTGGGTTGGCCTACATAGAACCTCACATAGGTGATCCGCGGCCGCAATAAGCAACATTAATAGTTAGAATTGTTAGTCGCCAGGGATCTTGTTTATTGTGAGCTTATCGACACGACGCTTACATCGCTAGCTTTAGAGGGCGGCTTAGGAGCACTTTTCTTTTCTTCCATGCACCTTCGCCTGGTTCTATTGTGCATCCTTTTTTTGTTGGTATAATGATTTTTCTATCGTTTCTTGCAAGACTATGTCGCTTGAAAGGTCTAGTGTACCATTTTTTTGTTGGCTCATTTTAGTTTCCCTTTTTTTTCTTGTACCTTTTTATTATTTATTTTACCTTTATTTTTTTGTTTTATTTTCCTTTTCTCTCTTTTTATGTTTTTGCATCACTTTTTGAATCTTAAGTATTCCATTTTTCAAAAGGCAAACTTTTTTAAATAATTTATAAAGTACCAATAAATGGTTATTAACTATAAACATAATTTTCCTATACTTCAAAAAACATTTATTTTCAATTCAAAAATGAATATCATAGTACTTAAAAAAGTGCATATTTACAAATGTCCATCATGTCTTTTTAAAAAGTACCCATCAGAAATTAAAAAATGTACTTCTATATTAAATAATGTTCATCATATAACAAAAATGTGTATTTTTAAAAAAAAATCATCTTGAGTTATAAAAGTTCATTCTCTATTTTAAAATGTTGATCTTGTATTAAAAAAAAGCTCACTGTGCATTTTTGAATAGAAGTAGCTCATCATACAATGAAAGTTTATTGAAATACATAATTATAATTTCTTTAAAACGCTTCAAGATTTATGGGATGCACGTTGAACATTTTTCCATTGTATATATGTTAAGAAATCATGTGCATTTTTGTATTACATGATTAATTAATTAATTAGATGGTGAATATCTTCGGATATAAAATAAATAAAAATTGAATTAAATGACAAGTTATTTCTGAAATACATGAAGATTTTTCTATTGTGTGAAGCTGAAATACAGTATTAACATTTTTGGATTACATGACAATTTCTTTTCTGAAATACACGATCAACATTATTAAATACCATATGAATATATTTTTAATATATGATGAACATTTTTCGAAATACACCATGAATACCTTTTGAAAATATACGATTATTATTCAAAATAGGTGAACACCTTTCCAAAGTTAAACAGACATTTTGATTTTTTAGACGAATCTATCGTATATATAAATAAAAAAAGATATATATACCTAATATTAAAAAAATGAAGCTTTCATAGTTCTCCGTATGTCATCCCTTGATATCTGTTGGTTGATATTAATCATAAAAATTGACGGTTGAGATTTAAAAGGACCGCCCAAACCTTATTCGTATATGTGTGGGCTTTTCACCGGTGTTTTTTTTCGGTCCACCTCGGCTCGATCAACACAAGCGCAAAAGGGAAACCAAGGAAAAACCGGCCAGTTCGCCACATTCCGACCGTTGCCTCCTAGCTCTCCGCGCTCCCCCATACCCGGGCAGATGAGGGCCGCCACCCCAGCCTCGCGTCCCAGGCTACCGCCGCGCACGTCTTCTACGAGGTCTGTTGCACCTTCATCAATCGCCTCGCGTCCCTGCTTGACCTCGGTCGTCGCTGTCCGCCGAAGTGACCATGGGTAGCATTGAGGCGACGGTGCGCAAGATGCCGCAAGGCATATGGATGGAGATGCCTCCAGCCTTGAGGAACCTGGTGCCGGGCCTCAAGGGGATCCTACCTGAGAGCATCTCCAACAGAGGCGTTAAATAAGCTGCGCGGCCAAAAAACCTGCCATATAGCGTGCGCGGGCGAAAGTACCGCTCCAGCAGGCACGCAATAATGCCACGCGTGGTAAAAAGGCGCCAGCGCGCTGGGAAAAACTGCATCGTGCGCAGTATATTTGGTGCGCCCGCTCCAACGCGTTGGACAAAACAAATCGCGTGCGCGAACCTCCAACCGCCACTAACCGCTCCGACCGCGCTCGCCTTCGCCCCGCCCCGCGCCTCTGCCGGCGATGGAAGGCCGCCCCGACATCCCCTCGACCCCTCCCTACGGCCTCGACCCATCGGCCGCCGCCGCAAACCCTTACGCGGTGATGACCTCCGGTTTCGCCGCCGGCGGAGCACCGGCTCCAAGCTCCGGTCTAGCGCGCGGCCTTTTCATGGCATCGCGGACGAACTCGCAGGGTGGCTTCACACTGTCGCCCGCCGCGCAGCCACGAAGCTACGTCTCCAAGCGTCCGATGGCGGCGGTGGCGGCGCCATCGGCGACGATACAAAAGAAGAAAAAGGTGGTGGTGAGGAAGAAACCAGCAGCGCCTGCCCCCCCCCCCCCCCCCGCCCGAAGCGCCTGATTACTCGCAATTTGGTGTGTCGGCGGCCGACGTGCAAATGGTGTTCGATGAAATGTCGCAAGGTAAGATTTTTTTTCTTTCTTTTTTTTCTTTTTGCTAGAAATGTGTACATATGAATAGCTTGATTTAGTTTTATTTATCATTCTTTGTAGTGAATACTTCAATGATGACGCATATTTGTCAACTATGGGTGTTGGCTCCAACAATTCTCATTGGTCTCAAACCAATGATGTGCATCAAGATGATCATGAATATGAAGTGGATGAGGAGGATGAGGGTTTGGTTGATGCACCGAGAGGAAGGGCGTGCAACTACACCGTGGACGAAGACATCTTGCTATGCAAGACATGGTTGAATGTGTCTATGAATGCCACTGATGGGGTTATGTACCTAGGGTAGGGTCATAGGCCTGACCTACATACCTTACCTAAGGACACTGCCCTATCAAACTTAAGGACTACAAGGAAGTGTCCGACTGAAATCACCAAGACGTACAAGTCACTCGACAACATCCACTCGGAGGTTTCTTCATCCACTCGACGGCTACATTTCACTCGGTAAGAACTAGAAGACAGTCGACCACAGAAGATCAGAAGCCACCCCAGGGAGGCCAACGGGCAGGCGTTTGTCTAGATCATAAGTAGCATTTATTACATACGTTACCAGTAACGTTCATCTTTATAGCCACGATCGGACCCTTAGATGCCGGACATTATGAGGGGCAGCGCACTCTATATAAGCCGCCCCTCCCCTCTGGCACAAGGGTTCGCACCCCCTGTAACACTCATATTCCACACGACAGAAAGCTCCTGAGAACCGAGACGTAGGGCTGTTACCTCCATGAGAGGGGCCTGAACTCGTACATCTGTGTGTACATCCTCGCCGTAGCTAGGACTCTGCCCTCTCCCTTCGTACCCCTATCTTCTACTGTCAGGCTCGTTCCCACGACAGTTGGCGCCCACCGTGGGGCAGGCGTCTAAGCGACTTCCGGCGAGGTTGCATTTTTTCTCCTTCGTCATATCTTCCGGTGGTGATCTGTTCCTGGGCCACGAGATCCGTCTCGGAGCGCTCACCTTCATCGCCGATGATTCGTCATGGCTCCAGGAAGCGCCTCTGGATGTTGAGGCGCTCCCGATTCGTGGGGCGACGCACTTCTGCGCAAGCTCCTGCGGTGTTCTTCTCCTACAGCCGTCGACTCCGCACTTGTCAGTTCTCCCCGCTATTCGTCGCCGCAAGCGATCTGGTCGTTCGCGGCTCCAGCGCTGGGTGAAGCATGCGGCGGCTCGCCAAACTTCGTTTCCACAGATTGCGGCTATCGAGCCCGCCGAGTCACTTCACGGCGTGTTCGACTCGGCGTCGGATCCGTCTGACGTTCCCTCCGAGTGTGAGAGCTGTGATCCTGCGGCGGAGGTTCTCATGGCTGGTTCACTTCAAAGTCCGCCGCCTGGCTTCGGCCGCGGTAGACGCGAAGCGGGAGGACCGTCGGGTGAGCAGCAGCACTGTGATGAGGAGATTCTCCATACTCCCATCGTCGGTGCGACTGCTGAGGCTCAGGCCATGGAGGCCACGCGCCTTCGGCTCAAAGAGATGCAGGAGGCACTCGACAAGCGTGCCCATCAGCGTCCCCCCGCAAGCACTCGACGTCAGCGACAGCTGTTTCCGAGTGGATCTCATAACAATGTCAAGGTATTTCGTACTCCAATTCTGAATGTTGCAGCAGTTGCAAAGATAGCAGATTCCATTCAGCCGTCCCGTTCGGAGGCTGGGAGGGGTTTGCAGCAGATCCGAGCGTTGCTTGATGCAGCGCAGCAGCAGAATTCGGCTGTTTCTCAGTCGCGCAACAGATTGCATAGTAACTCCCCCAGAGCAGACACCGTTCAGTCGGCGCACAGTCCAGGGTCGCCTCTGTGTCGCAGGGGCGGAGGTTACCATGAAGATCAGTACCAGGATCAGGGGCGAGATCATTTTGCTCCTCATTATCACCGTGATGACCGCCGTCGAGTGCTTACTCCTCCGCGGAGTGGATCGCATGTGCCCCGGCACTATGACGATAGGCGCCCGTTCGGCGATGAGCGGAACCCTGGGTTCGATGCAAGGAATGTCCTTGCTCAAAGGCGGATCGACATAGGCAGAGCCCATGGTAATGACAGAGACTATCCGAGTGGAAGTGGTACTGTGGTTTCTGGCCCCGAGTGTTTCAGCAGAGCCATTCGTTCTGCGGAGATTCCCCCCAACTTCAGGTTGGCGGCTGGAATAAGCAAGTTCTCTGGCGAGTCGAAGCCGGAAACATGGTTGGATGATTACCGAGTGGCTGTGCAGATTGGTGGAGGAAATGATAACGTAGCCATGAAGCATTTGTCCTTGATGTTGGATGGTTCGGCCCGGGCGTGGTTGAATCGCTTGGCTCCTTCTAGTATCTATTGCTGGGAGGATCTTGCCCGAGTGTTCATCAGTACCTTCGAGGGTACTTGCAAGCGTCCTGCAGGCCTGATCGATCTGCAGCATTGTGTTCAGAAGCCCAATGAGTCCTTGAGAGATTACATTCAGCGTTGGTCCACTCTGCATCACACAGTGGAGAATGTTTCCGAACATCAAGCTGTTTGTGCCTTCAAGGCTGGCGTGAAATACAGAGAGCTGTACCTGAAGTTTGGGCGGACCGGTGACATTTCCCTGAGCAAGATGATGGAGATTGCCACTCGGTACGCCAATGGTGAAGAGGAAAACCGCCTCCGTAGCGGCAAAGGAAAAGCAGTCGACAATGATGCCGGCGGCAATTCCAATCGGAAACAGAAGCGCAAAGCTGATGCCCCTGCTCAGGCAGAGGCAGCCGCTCTGGCGGCGCAAGGTAAAAACAAGGGGAAATCCAAAGGTCAGTTTAACTCCAAGAAAGGAAAGAGTCAGTCCGGAACCGACGTCCTGGATTTACCGTGTGCAATTCACACGAAGACAGATGAAGAAGGCAATGTGATATTGCCTAAACATACCACTCGGCAGTGCCGGTTATTGATTCAGCAGTTCAAAGAAGGTCAATCGAGTGAGAAAGCTCCTGAAAAGGAGGATGATGAAGACAAAGAAGAGTTTCCTGAGGTTAATGCCACTCTGTTGATTTTTGCAGATGTTGAAAGCAAGAGTCGACTGAAAGTTATCAACAGAGAAGTCAACATGGTTGTTCCTGCTACCCCCACATACCTCAAGTGATCTCAGACGGCTATCACATTCGACCAGTCAGATCACCCAGCTCATATCGCCACCCCTGGTCGGCAGGCGCTGGTGGTGGACCCGGTTGTGGGAGGCACTCGACTCCGTAAAGTCTTAATGGATGGTGGGAGCGGTCTGAACATCTTGTATGCAGATACCCTAAAGGGAATGGGCATTCCGATGTCCCGACTCAGCGAAAGCAACATGCAGTTCCACGGAGTCATCCCTGGGAAGAAGGCCAAGTCACTCGGCCAGATAGCATTGGATGTGGTATTCGACACAGATAAAAAAATTCGCAAAGAGAAGTTGACGTTTGAAGTGGTGGACTTCCAGAGCGCGTACCACGCCATCCTTGGCCGTCCGGCTTATGCTCGTTTCATGGCCCGTCCATGCTACGTGTATCTCAAGCTGAAGATGCCCAGGCCCAAGGGTGTGATCACAGTCACTGGCAATCGACAGAGAGCTAAGGAGTGCCTTCAGCAGGGCTCCAAAATCGCCGATCATCAGATGGCTGTGGTCGAGTTGGAAGAGTACAAGAAAAGTGTTGATCCTGCCGACCTACTGCGCGCCAAGAAGCCCGCCTCCGAATCAGCTTTTCAGTCGGCAGGCGAAGTGAAACAAGTGCACATTCACCCGACGGATCCCAATGCTGCTCCGACCAACATCTCAACGACACTCGACAGCAAATAGGAATCCGAGCTCATCCAGTTCCTCCGTGAGAACCGGGACATCTTCGCATGGAAGCCTGCTGACATGCCTGGTGTACCCAGGGAACTGGCTGAGCACCGACTGAGAGTCGACCCGAAGGCCAAGCCTGTGAAGGAGCACTTGCGTCGGTCGGCGGCAGAGAAGCGAAAAGCAATCGGCGAGGTGGTGGCTCGTCTCTTGGCGGCTAAGTTTATACGTGAGATTTACCACTCCGAGTGGTTATCGAACGTCGTCATGGTCCCTAAGAAGGACAAGTCACTCCGCATGTGTATTGATTTCAAACATATCAATCGGGTCTGCCCGAAAGATCATTTTCCCCTCCCCCGCATTGATCAGATTGTCGACTCAACTGCGGGGTGCGAGCGTCTATCTTTTCTTGATGCTTACTCTGGCTACAATCAGATCCGTCTGTTTGGTCCGGATGAAATAAAGACAGCCTTCATCACCCCTTTCAGGTGTTTTTGTTACATCACCATGCCTTTTGGTTTGAAAAATTCTGGCGCTACTTTCATGCGCATGATTCAAAAATGTTTGCTTGATCAGATCCCTCGGAATGTCGAAGCGTACATGGATGATATTGTCGTCAAGTCTCGCAAAGGTTCCGACTTGTTGTCGGACTTGGCTGAGACATTCGCCAACTTGAGGAGATATGATATTAAGCTAAATCCAACTAAGTGCACTTTCGGTGTTCCTGGTGGCAAGTTACTCGGTTTTCTTGTTTCCGAACGAGGAATCGACGTCAATCCTGAAAAGATCAGTGCCATCACCCGAATGAAAAGCCCTGAGCGTGTGCATGATGTCCAGAAGCTCACAGGTTGCCTAGCAGCGTTGAGTCGGTTCATTTCTTGTCTCGGTGAGAAGGCATTGCCTTTATACCGACTGATGAAGAAGTCTGATACATTCGAGTGGACTCCAGAAGCTGAAGCAGCTTTTGTTGGGCTCAAAGCCCTGCTTTCCACCCAGCCGGTGCTTGCTGCTCCGCACAGCAAAGAGCCCTTGCTCCTGTACATTGCGGCCACTAATCAGGTCGTCAGTACAGTTCTCACTGTCAAGCGGGAAGAGGAAGGCAAGGCTTATAAAGTCCAACGTCCAGTCTACTACATTTCTGAAGTGTTGACTCCTTCAAAGCAAAGGTATCCACATTACCAGAAGCTCGTATATGGTATATATCTGTCAGCGAAGAAGGTGGCACACTACTTTCAAGATCACTCAATTTCAGTCGTCAGTGATGCTCCGTTGTCTGAGATTCTCAACAATCGAGACGCGACTGGTCGAGTGGCCAAATGGGCTATTGAGCTCCTTTATTTTGATATCAAGTTTGAAGCGAAAAAAGAAATCAAGTCTCAAGCTCTTGCTGATTTCCTGGCCAAGTGGATTGAACAACAGCAGCCAATCCAAATTTACTCGGCACACTGGACCATGTTCTTTGACGGCTCTAAGATGCTGAATGGGTCTGGTGCTGGTGTAGTATTGGTGTCCCCAAAAGGCGACAAACTCAGTTATGTCCTGCAGATTCACTTTGATTCCTCCAACAATGAAGCTGAATATGAAGCACTCATGTACGGGTTGTGTATGGCCATCTCACTCGGCGTCCGGCGCCTGATGGTTTATGGTGACTCGGATTTGGTAGTCAATCAGGTGATGAAAGAGTGGGATGTCAGGAACCCTGCTATGACTGGATACTGCAATGCAGTAAGGAAGCTTGAGAAGAAGTTTGAAGGTCTGGAACTCCATCATGTTCCCCGAGTGAAGAATCAGGCAGCTGATGAGCTAGCAAAGATTGGATCCACTCGGAAGCCTGTCCCCAGCAATGTGTTTCTCGAGCACCTACATTCTCCTTTGGTGCAAGAAGATCCCTTCACTGAAGAGCCCCCGCAAGTAAAAAGCGCCTCTGATCCGACTGAAGTTGATGTCCCAGCGGTCATAGATCTGGTCATGGAGATTCTGGTGATCACGCCCGACTGGACTGTACCTTATATTGCATACATCCTGAGGCGAGAACTCCCAGATGACGAAGATGAAGCTCGACAGATAGTCCGCAGATCCAAGGCCTTTACTGTTATAGATGGACAACTCTACAGAGAAAGCATAACTGGCGTAACTCAGCGGTGTATCACTCCTGAAGAAGGTCAACTGATTTTGGAGGAGATTCACTCGGGAACTTGTGGTCATCATGCGTCCTCCAGGACGATTGTTGCCAAAGCATACCGAGCTGGTTTCTTCTGGCCGCGCGCCAACGAGATGGCTAAGGAGATTGTTGATCACTGCGAAGGGTGCCAGTTCTATTCGAACCTGTCGCACAAGCCTGCGTCTGCCTTGAAGACTATTCCACTCGTCTGGCCGTTTGCAGTATGGAGTTTGGATATGGTTGGTCCCCTTCGAACAAGCCAGAGTGGATTTACTCATTTGCTGGTAGCAGTCGACAAGTTCACTAAGTGGATTGAGGCCAAACCCATCAAGAAGCTGAACGCCCGAACTGCTATCAAATTTATGAAAGAGATAACTTTCTGGTATGGAGTTCCCCACAGTATCATTACAGACAATGGCTCAAACTTTGACTCAGAAGAGTTCAGACACTTTTGCTCCTCTCAAGGCACTCAGGTGGATTACGCATCCGTTGCGCACCCCCAGTCAAACGGTCAAGCTGAGTGAGCGAACGGCCTTATCCTTCAAGGGCTGAAACCTCGGCTCATGCGAGATCTCGATCATGCAGCTAGAGCTTGGGTCACTGAATTGCCGTCTGTTCTGTGGGGCTTGAGGATGACTCCTAACCGGTCGACTGGACGCACTCCTTTCTTCTTGGTGTATGGAGCCGAAGCCGTTTTGCCAAGTGATGTCCTTCACAATTCTCCCCGAGTAGACCTATACTCTGAAGCTGAAGCTGAGCAAGCACGACAAGACGGTGTTGATCTCCTAGAAGAAGAACGCGAGATGGCTCTGATTCGGTCGACTGTATATCAGCAAGATCTGCGCCGCTTCCATGCGAGGCACGTCAAGAGCCGGTCGTTCCATGAAGGTGATCTTGTGCTCTGAGTGGATCAGCAGCGACCTCACAAACTGGCCCCGGCGTGGGAAGGCCCTTTCGTCGTCACCAAAGTGCTGAACAATGGGGCCTACCACCTCTTCAACCTCAAGAAGAATATCGACGAGCCGCGCGCCTGGAACGCGGATTTGCTTCGACGTTTTTATACTTGACGACTGAGTTGTTTTGATGTAATAAGAGTACTCCAGACAGTTTCGTTTGTTAAAGTTATGACTCCTGCAGTCTATTGTCGATTTCGATCGCACAATTTCGCATTTGAAAACTTCTCCGAGTGATGAGCGATTCTCACACTCGGGGGCTTAGCTGCGAACCAGTTTTCGCCTAAGTTAAAAACCCTTCCGAGTGGATAGTATTCCATTCACTCGGAAACTTAGCTGCGAACCAGTCTTCGTCTAAGTTCAAAACTTCTCCGAGTGATGAGCGATCCTCACACTCGGGGGCTTAGCTGCGAACCAGTTTTCGTCTAAGTTAAAGACCCTTCCGAGTGGATAATATACCATTCACTCGGAAACTTAGCTGCGAACCAGTCTTCGTCTAAGTTCAAAACTTCTCCGAGTGATGAGCGATCCTCACACTCGGGGGCTTAGCTGCGAACCAGTTTTCGCCTAAGTTAAAAACCCTTCCGAGTGGATAGTATTCCATTCACTCGGAAACTTAGCTGCGAACCAGTCTTCGTCTAAGTTCAAAACTTCTCCAAGTGATGAGCGATCCTCACACTCGGGGGCTTAGCTGCGAACCAGTTTTCGCCTAAGTTAAAAACCCTTCCGAGTGGATAGTATTCCATTCACTCGGAAACTTAGCTGCGAACCAGTCTTCGTCTAAGTTCAAAACTTCTCCGAGTGATGAGCGATCCTCACACTCGGAGTCTTAGCTGCGAACCAGTTTTCGCTTAGGTTAAAAACCCTTCCGAGTGGATAGTATTCCATTCACTCGGAAACTTAGCCGCGAACCAGTCTTCGTCTAAGTTCAAAACTTCTCCGAGTGATGAGCGATCCTCACGCTCGGGGGGCTTAGCTGCGAACCAGTTTTCGCCTAAGTTAAAAACCCTTCCGAGTGGATAGTATTCCATTCACTCGGAAACTTAGCTGCGAACAAGTCTTCGTCTAAGTTCCAAACTTCTCCGAGTGGCGAGCGATCCTCTCACTCGGGGGCTTAGCTGCGAACCAGCCTTCGCCTAAGTTAAAAACCCTTCCGAGTGGATAGTATTCCATTCGCTCGGAAACTTAGTTGCGAACCCGTTTTCCTCTAAGTTCAAAACTTCTCCGAGTGTCGAGCAACCCTCTCATTCGGGGACTTAGCCGCGAACCAGTTTTCGCCTAAGTTCTAAATCCTTCCGAATAATGAGCAAACTTAACCAAGCAAGAGATCAGAAAGCGAAATGCAGATAAATCCAGAATCTCTAGCGCAGTTAAAAGTTATTCGCGCAAAGGAAAGTACTCAGGCCCAAGGCCCGAATGAAGTTTTAATCGGTTACACCATCACTCGGCATACCGAGGCAAATAAAGTTTTAGCTGCAAGCGAAGTATTTTTCAGGCACCAGTAGGGCTCGAGGGCTCGACGAAGGTGTCCAAGTCAATTCCATCAGCGATCCGAGTGGCTGCTTCGATGAAGGTCTCCATGAAGTCTTCGAATTGAAGTTTCTTCGTGTTGATCACCCATAGAGCCTTCAGTTTGTCCTCCCTCGCCTCCTTGCAATGGACCCGGATGAGTGAAAGCGCCACATCAGCTCCACAGCGAGCAGCAGACTTTTTCCATGCTTGCACTCGACCAGGGATCTCATTGAGGCGGGTCATCATCGACTCGAGGTCAGTCTGGAGGGAGTCTTCGGGCCACAGTTCCTTGTCGACCTTCTCCAATGCAGCCCTCAGTCGAGTGACGTATCCTTGGACATTCCTGAGACGAGCTTCAAGTCGAAACATGTCCATGGCCACGGCGTCCCCGATAGGTGACTTGGTGGGATCCAGATTTGGCTCGATCTCTTCAGTTTCCTTCTCAAAATCTTGACAGAATTCTGCACGAAGAGAAAGTCAAAAGATGATTACATTGCCGTTCTGAAGAAATCAAAGAAATTCATTCGACAGAAGAAAGTTACCTTCAAGCATGCCGAACCTTTTCTTCGCGAAGTCTCCTAAGTATTTCTCCAGAGCACTCTTTCTCTTGGTCTGCAGTTCGAGCTTTTTGATCCAGTCGGATCGTTCCTGCTTGAGTTTAGTATTCTCCTCTTCCAGTTTGTTGGCAGCGGCAAGTTTCTTCTCAGCAGCTTCAGCTTTCTCCTTCGCTTCCTTCTGAGCATCAGCAAGTGCTTTGTCCTTGTCTTCGAGCGCCTTCTTCATGGTATCTAAAGAAATAACATTGTTGAGTCGCGCTCGGAGTCGGCGGTTCTCATCACGTACGTCTGTTCGAGTGGATTCACTCGGTTCAAAGGATGGAAGATGAAAGTAATAATACAATTGATCGACAAGGATTACCTCCCAAGGTCTTCAGTTCAGTCTGTGCACGGTCCAGGTTGTTATTCGTCAGCTCCAGATCCAGCAGAAGTTGATTCTTTTCCTTCTCCAGCTCGACATACTGGGTCCCGAGTCCACAGGCTTTCTGAAATCAGCAAAGAAGTAGTTCAGTCGACAATAATGTTTTTCACTCCCGAGTGGAAAAACACATGTTCAGTCGACTGGATGGCGGCCCGCCGCCCCACCCCACACCCCTGCAAAGCTTCATATCATGGTTGATGGAAATGATGTCCATGAAACCTGTAGGACAGGTGACAAGGGCACTCCAAGTATGAAAAAGGACTCCGAATCCAAGTTCTTAAGACTACTGCCCATCGTAAACGATCGACAGTAGTCTCGGGGACTACACCCAGTGGGTGCACTCAGCATGCTCCCACTGGATACAAAACCACTCGACCAGGTCTGACCTGTCCGAGTATAAACAAAAGAAGCAAACATGCAATCATTGTCTCTATCAGACCCCCGCCGAAGCAAGCACTCGACGACGGTCTCGGGGACTACACCCAGTGGGTGCACTCAACGTGCCCCCACTGGACCAGAGACCATTCGACCAGGTCTGACCTGTCGAGTGACAATCAACTACCAACACAAATTTAAGACCCCTGCCGACGTCTTCGCCATTCGACAGCGGTCTCGGGGACTACACCTAGTGGGTGCACTCAGCGTGCCCTCACTGGACCAAAAACCACTCGACTAAGATCCGATCTACTCGAGGAAAAAAAACAAACAAGTATGCATCTGAAGAAAACACCCAGTGGGTGTAAAGTCAAGTCGAACAGGAATTCAATCGGAAATGAACTTACAATCGAACTTACTCGGACATTGGCTTGAAGCGCTGAACTGGCATCATAGGCTAACTTGCTGGCCTCATACGCCTCCTTCGTTCGCAACATCATTTGCCCAGCCTGGATCATGGCCTCTTTGGCAGCTCCAGAGTGGTCTTCTGGGACGTGGTACAGAGGGTATGCAGGCGCCAGATGAGTCGGTGCTGCAGTTGAAGTCACGAGAGGTGCTTGAGGTTGCCCAATCAGTGCTGAAGTCACAAGAGTTGAAGTCGCTGGAGGGGCACTCGACGGCGGAACCACAGGATCAGTTCTGGCTCGGGAAGAATCACCAAGATCTTGAGAGGACGCAGCAGTAGACCCACGTGGTGCCTGTCCTGATGACGTTCTCCGAGTGCGTACGCGTGGAGTGTCCAAGGCCACAACTTTGCCCTCAGCACCCAGCTGCGGCTCCTCGTCGTCTTCCAATTGGATGATGTTGTCAACTGTCAATCGACAACATTAATCTCTTCATTCGACGAATTGCCTTCAAAAAACAGTCTACGGTGAAGATTTATTATACCTCGTTGGGAGGTGGCCGCGTTAGGAGTGTCCACTTCCATGCTATCCCCCTCATCCCGCTGAGGCGATGTCACCGAGGTAGCAGCTCTGGGAAATAAATTTCACTCGGTCAGCAAAGGCATGAAGTTTCATAACAGCAGAAAAAGGAAAATAAGCACTCACGTTAAGGCGACAGGCACAGTGATCTTAATACGGGGCAGAGCCTTCTGAGGCTTTGGCGCGTCCGACCTGGGTTCCTTGGCAGCTTTTTCAGTCGACCCAGAGGTCGCGACACGGTCGCGCTTAGGGTTCCTGGTGCTTGATGCCAAAGTTTTGCTTGGGGCGGCCTCCGTGTCTTCACGCTGCTTGGTATGGCGCTCAACGCGCGGAGGAGCCTGGGCCTCTACCTCGCCTTCCTCTAGGTCGTCGTCGCTGCCTTCGCTGTCGTCGGCGTAGTCGACTTCCGCGCTGTCGTCTGCGCTCCCTTCTTCTTCGTCAGGCTGCTCCCCATTCGGCACGGGCGAATACATGTTCGTAAACTCCTGCAAGATGCAAACTTTAAAGTCAGTCGACTGAAGACCAATCACTCGACAAAATACGAAAGCACTCGACAAAGATATAACTCACCGGGTTCGTCGGTGGGTTCAAAGCAGAGAAGGGCAAGATTCGCTTGGCTCCCAGAGGATTATCACAGGCTCCGGTGATGCTCCTGAGCCACTGAGCAACGGTCTCGTCGGAAACTTCCTGTAGATGTGACCGAGTGGAATCTTCGGGGCCCGAATAATGCCACATAGTGTGATCCCTGGCTTGAAGAGGTTGGATTCGTCGACTGAGAAACGTCTCTAAGAGATCCATACCAGTCACTCCGCCACGGACCAGATCTACTACTGCATTCACTAAAATCCCTACCTGGACTTTCTCTCCCTTTGCCACACTCAGTGTTCTGGGAGTAGTAGGTCGATCCAAGGTGAAAGGGGGAAGACCAGTCGACATATTGGGAGACGCAACATCTTTGCAGTAAAACCATGTCGACTGCCAGCCCCGAACAGATTCGGGAAAGTTCATCGACGGAAACGAGCTCCTACCCCTCTTCTGAAGCCCCAAACCACCGCATAGCTGGATGACATGGGTCTTACTATCACTAGGATTGGCCTTTTTGACACATTGGGACCGAATGGTGAATATGTGCTTGAATAAGCCCCAGTGAAGAGGACAACCCAAGAAACACTCGCACATGGTGATGAAAGCAGCAAGGTACGAGATAGCATTCGGAGGAAAGTGGTGGAGTTGTGCTCCAAAAAAGTTTAAGAAACCGCGGATGAATGGATGGGGAGGCATAGAAAAACCTCGCTCGACATGGGTGAGGAGGAGAACTCGCTCGCCATCGCGTGGCTCCGGCTCGGACTCCCCCTCCGACAGCCTCCACGACCCTTCAGCAACCAGCCCGTCGTCGACAAGGTTCTGGACGTCCTCCGCCTTGACGGTCGACGGGAGAAAATCTCCCTGGATCCACCCCGGCGGCGCCGTGAATCGGGCGCCCGACGGCTTCTTCGCCTTGGATCCTCCCTTCTTGGCGCGCTCGAGCTTCTCCGTCTTGCCCTTCGTCATTGCGGCGGCGGTCGTCGAGGCGGAGTCGAGCGGTGCACGTGGAACAGGGGAGGCGGAGGAGAAGTGAAGATTTGGGGGAGAAACACTGTATCGGCCCCGGTACCGTCGCCTCTTATATCCGCCCGAGTGAGTCACTGACCTGTGGGCCCGCCAGATCTCTGGATATCCCGATTTCAGAGGAAGAGCGGTACGTGGCGGAAATGGCGGCGCGAAAATCGAGGCGTCGTGCTCTCACTTGCCCCAGTCGTTGCGTCATCGTCGCGCGGCGCGCGCTTACCCAATTTTCGAATCCCGTGAAATCCGGGCCTGACAAAGCGACCTGTCGCATCAGAGGACCCTGCTGGCCACTCGGACCGGATTTCGCGCTGAAATTCACTCGGATACATTTCAAGACAGAATCGATCAGGATGACTGACAAAGATTCCAATCGACGCAGATTTCAGTGAAGCCCTAAAATGCACTCAGAATTTTTGTGTCTTATCAGAACCCGCGTCGATCCCTTTTTCACTCGAACCCCGATCCATTCGGGGGCTAATGATGGGGTTATGTACCTAGGGTAGGGTCATAGGCCTGACCTACATACCTTACCTAAGGACACTGCCCTATCAAACTTAAGGACTACAAGGAAGTCTCCGACTGAAATCACCAAGACGTACAAGTCACTCGACAACATCCACTCGGAGGTTTCTTCATCCACTCGACGGCTACATTTCACTCGGCAAGAACTAGAAGACAGTCGACCACAGAAGATCAGAAGCCACCCCAGGGAGGCCAACGAGCAGGCGTTTGTCTAGATCATAAGTAGCATTTATTACATACGTTACCAGTAACGTTCATCTTTATAGCCACGATCGGACCCTTAGATGTCGGACATTATGAGGGGCAGCGCACTCTATATAAGCCGCTCCTCCCCTCTGGCACAAGGGTTCACACCCCCTGTAACACTCATATTCCACACGACAGAAAGCTCCTGAGCACCGAGACATAGGGTTGTTACCTCCACGAGAGGGGCCTAAACTCGTACATCTGTGTGTACATCCTCGCCGTAGCTAGGACTCTGCCCTCTCCCTTCGTACCCCTATCTTCTACTGTCAGGCTCGTTCCCACGACAGCCACCGTTGGGGGTGACCAAACTAGAGATACATATTGGGATAGGATGAAGGAGTACTTGATGCAAAAAACAAGAGTGGAATTGAGCGCACCAATAGATGTCTTCGCTCCCGGTGGTCGACGGCAACGTCGTCGGTTGACAAGATAAACCCAAGTGACATTAATGATAGACATAGGGTAAGTGCCATTTCTTTATGTTCCATGTTCATGCTTCATCTATTGTGTTTCAAGTGGTAACTTGTTCTTTCATCTTTTGTGTAGCACAATATAGCACAAAGCTTGTTTCGCGGAGAAGAAAAGAAGACCAAGAAAGGCAAGGTTAAGAGAGGGAGAGAATTTGTGTTGCCCCATTGCTACGAAGTGTTGAAGGATCGGGAGAAATGGAAGAAACGTCCTGATGATGAGGAGCCCAAGAAAGCCAATGTTGATGCGGTGGTCTTAGATGATGAGGAGGAGGAGGCATCAAGTGATGGCGCCAGAAGGAGACCTACACCAAACTTGGTTGCCTACTCCAGGCCAAAAAGACCAAGTGTAGTTGCAAAAGAAAAGAAAAGAAGAAGAAGAAGAAGAAGAAGAAGAAGAAGGGAGGAGATGATGACATAAAGAATGCTATGGAGGCTATTGTGATGGCAAGAAAGGAAGCAAACGAGGAGAGAAGGGTGGCAAGGAGCCAAGAGTCGGCGGCCGAGGAAAGGAGGGTGGCGGCCGAGGAGAGGAGGGTGGCGGCCGAGAAGAGGAAGGTGGCATTGGAGGAGAAGAAATTGGCCATGGAGGAGCAAGTTAGATTGTTCGAAGATGAGAAGCACCTCTTCTTCATGGACACATCTAACTTCGATGATAGGCAAAAGGAGTACATCAACCTTTGTCGTGATCAACTCTTGCTCCAAAAAAAGATGATTGGCATGGGATGCATGGGAGGCATGGGATCTACCATGGGAGGCTTCGGCAGCATGGGAGCTACCATGGCAGGCTTCGGAGCTACCATGGGTGGCTTGGGATCTACCATGGGAGGCATGGGAGTTACCATGGGCGGCATGGAAGCACCTACGAGAGGCGTGGGAGCTACCATGGACGGCATGGGAGCACCTACGGGGGGCATGAATGCTACCATGGGCAGCATGGGAGCACCTACGAGACGCATGGGTGCTACCATGAACGGCATGGGAGCACCTACGAGAGGCATGAGTTTTGGGTCTCTCATGGGAGGCATGGGAGCACCTCGCATGATGCCTCACATGCCTTCACATGATGCCTCACATGCCTTTGAAGATAATGCAAACAACCTCCGAGGTTCCAATGACACTGAGGTGCTTGAAACTGATGAAGAGGTGGACAAAGATGAGGAGGACGACAAGGAAGAAGAGAAGGAAGAAGATGGAGCATGACTCTTGATGTTTGATTCGTTTGTGTGAACTTATTTGTCATGGATTGCTTGTGGTTAGAAGAATTTGAACTAAGCTATGTTGCTCAATTCATCATTTTGCAAATTTTAAATGTTCAAGATCATGTTGTTTTGATTGTCAAAAATTGATATGTGATGTGTTTCATATGTGCCAGGCGGCGGCTGGACGCGTGCGTTGTATTTTTACCGTGCGTGTTGAAGCGCTACTGCAGCGCGTTAAATTTTGCAGCGCCTGCTAAAGCCATCACACGTCCGCGCGAGTTAAAATGTTATTTTGACGTAAAAAAATTTATGCGCTGCGCTACCGCGCGTCTGTTGAAGATGCTCGCCTCCGCTACTCTCCTGTGACCTGATGGAACCTCTCCATCCGCTTCAACGTCATGTACCCTCTGTCTTCATGTAGCCTCTGAATTAGTTCCATGCCAAATCGCATGCAGTCATCCGCCTCACAATGTACACAGCCGTACCACACCGTCTCACATTTGCACTCGTTATGGCCCTACCACACTGCACGCTGAAGTCTGCGTGGATTCAGTTGAAGAGGTTGAGAAGACAGTGGCTTTGGGGTCGGCGGCAGACAGTAGCTTCGGCTCCCGCATGGCGTAGAAAATGTATGGCGTAGGCACATCAAACAACCGCATACGGCCACACAGGACACAACTACAGCGGCAACCAACAGGTATATTCAGTTCTTCTCCTTTTTTTTTTAATTTAGCCCATCTCTAATTGCTATGTTGGTTGAATGGGAACACAAAAGAAATGTTAGGACACTTAGTATCTCTACTCCTAAAGGGGGAGTTGTTAGCTTCTTTCTTGGGGTTTTTTCGTCTCCCCTCCCACCTTCGTCTGGTTTTTTTTCGTCCTTTCTCCCATCATCATATATTTAGTAATGTATTTATGTGAAAGAATCAATCATCTAATGAATCTTTAAAGACCAAATCTAATGAATCAATCAATCTAATGAATTAATTAACCTTATCATAAATGGCTCAATCACATTAATTAATATTTCCATACATCACCGAATTACATTAATTAACATTCCGTTTCAGGTTTTTTTGGTCTCCCCTCCCACCTTAGGAGGAGTCGTTGGTAGCTTAGGTTCAAGGTTTTTTTTTCGTCTCCCCTCTCACCTTCGTTTGGTTTTTTTCGTCCGGTTTTTCTTCGTCTCTCCTTCCATCATCATATATTTAGTAATCTTACTCCTAAATGCTCGGTTGGTAGAATTGCATCCTCGGTTTATTTTCGTCCGGTTTATTTTTTTCTGGTCTATTTTCGTCTCACGTCCCACCATCATCTCCTCACATTGGTTTTTCACCATCCCATTAAAAACTTTACTAACATTTTTAAACTTTCCTAATGAGACACGTTACAAATGGGCAGACAACAATATCACATTACCAAATAATGAAATCAATTTCACGCATGTTTCCTAAACTAACACTTTCCTAACATACAAAAGATCTCCCATCAACGCAATTTGTTTTAGGAAACAAATAACATATTTTAAGCAAACAAAATCCTCTCCACTCTTTCCTTGTAAACCAACACTTTCCTAACATACAAATGATCTCTCATCAATGCAATTTATTTTTGGAAATAAATAACATAGTTTAATCAAAAATCTGATTGACTCAAAACAGACTAAATATCTCTACTCCTAAAGACTCACTTCATAGGTTGTAGTTGGTTTTCGTTCGTTCCTCCCCTCCTTCGATCCCCCCTTGTCCATCGATTTTTTTACATACAAAAGAACGTGACCCCATACAAAAACCACTCCTCCCGTCAGGTCTAAGCCTGTGCAAAACCGAACCGAAAACCAAAAACCGAACCGAAAAAACTAAACCGAACCGAAAATTCAGTTTTTTCAGGTTTTGGTTATGGTTTCAGTTTGCGAAATTCAAAACCATACTCAATTCGGTTTTTTCGGTTTAAAACCGAAAAAATTCGGTTAAACCGAACTAAACCGAAAGCCCAGCAGCATCCAAAAATTACAGGGCCCGTCGGCCAGCCAAACTGGGCCTTCTCCTTTATTCCTTCAACCTAGCCCAATAGCCAGCCCTAGGGCAACTCACAGTGTCCCCCAGTCCCTCACGCACGCGCACTCTGAGCCGCAGAGGAGAGACCGAGAGGCCAGCCGCACAGAACATAATATGGGTGGCGGCGGCGCCCTTGCTTAGCTAGGTCAGACTCCGGCGCATCCATCCGCCGTCCGCCCCTCCACCCCCCAAGCAGGCGAAGCTCCGTGCCTCCGTCCATCTCCGCCCTCCGTCCTCCATCGCGCGCACCGGCGACGCTGACCTTCGCCGTCCGTCCTCCGCATCGCTGACCTCTGGCTCCGCCCTCTTTCCTCCACGTCGTTGAGTCGCTGACCTCCGCCCTCCGTTGCGCTCGCCGATGCACGCTTCCACGGAGCAACACGAGCCGTCCACGCCATCATGGTAAGCGCATTCTTTGACCTTTAGTTCGATCTGGTTGGATACTTGTTCAGTAGTTGGTTCAGTTTGGTTGATGTTCAGTAGTTGGTCCAGCCGCACAGAGCAGAATAAGTAGCATAGCATCTCCCTGATCTCATGATACAGAACATACATTAGTTGGTTCAGTTTGGTTGCAGTAGTAGTGGCTGAGAAAAACAAGTATTTGCTAGTTCGGTTGCAGTAGTAGTGGGCTAGTGGCTGAGAAAAACAAGTATTTCCGTTCAGTTGCAGTAGTGTGTGTTTGCTACTGAACAATTATTTCATTACTTTCCAGTGTTGGTTCTGTTGTTAGTAGTGTGTGTTTGCTACTGAACAATTATTTCATTGCTTTCCAGTGTGTCCAGCAACCTTTTTAGTATTGGTTCTGCTGCTGGTCATTGATACTGAATGAAAACTACCTGACTAATTTTTTCAGGTGTCCGAGAGTGTTAGAGTTAACCTTGGTGATGGTTCTGCTGCTGGTCAACCTCTCTCAATAGATCCTGATGTTACCCCTGGCAGTGTTGGCAGCAAAAGGAGCAAGAGGTCAAAGGCATGGATGCACTTCACAGTTCAGAAAGATGATCCCAATCATGCTAACTGCAACTACTGTGATGCTGTACTGGGTTGCAAATCCGTATCGGCAGGTACTGCTTCTTTAGTCAACCATTTGAAGATTTGCAAAAGGAATCCTGCCCACATATGTAGCACTCAGTCCGAGCTTACCTACCAAGTTTGTGCTGATGGTAATTCTGTGGTTCCTTGGCAATACATTGAGAAAGAAGTTAGAGAAGCATTTGCTCGCATGATAGTGATAGATGAGCTTCCATTCATATTCACAGAGAAAGAAGGTTTTAGGTACTTCATGTCTAAAGCTTGCCCAAGGTTCACTGTACCATCTAGGACAACTATGTATAGAGATATCATTGCTCTTTATGAAGCTGAGAAAGCTGCGCTTAGAAAATATTTCATTGAATCACGTCAAACTGTTTGCCTCACCACTGATACATGGACATCAAGAAGACAACAAAGCTACATGGTCCTTACTGCACATTTCATTGATTCTGGGTGGAAGCTTAGAAAAAAAATTATTAACTTTGTCTTGGTAGATGGACACAAAGGGGATGACATTGGGAAATCATTAGAAAAATTACTTATTGAGTGGGGCATTGAGCGAGTGTGCACTATTACTGTTGATAATGCAAGTTCTAATGACACTTGCTTAGCCTACATGAAGAGATCTTTGACTAATAGGGGCTGTACACATGCAAGAAGTCAGTATCTTCATATGAGGTGTGTGGCACATATTGTTAATCTCGTGGTCCAAGATGGGCTAAAGATAATGTGCCATCCAATAAACAGAATTCGAAATGCTATCAAGTTTGTGAGAGCCTCCCCAACTAGATTGGATTTATTTAAAAAGTGTGTGCAGCTTAGCAAGGTAGCGAGTAAAGGTTTGATTAATATTGATGTGGTTACTAGATGGAACTCCACATTTATAATGCTAGAGACTGCTGAGAAATTTGAGAGGGCATTTGAGCAATATGCACTTCAAGATCCCAACTACAAGACTGAGTTAGAAAAAACTGGTCCAGAGCCTAAGCCTGATACTCCTGATCAGCGGGGTCCTCCAACTCAAAGTGATTGGGTGTATGTTCGTGAGTTCAAACAATTCCTCCAACACTTCTATCTCCTCACTAATAAGGTTTCTGGCACTAAGTACGTTACAGCCAACACCTTCATGGAAGATATTGCTGATGTACATTTTATGTTGGGTGAATGGAGTGATCATGTGATCTGTGGTGATGATGAAATATTTAAATGCATGGCTACCAAGATGAAAACCAAGTATGAGAAGTACTGGGGTGATCCTGAAAAGATGAACAAGTATATATTCATAGCTGCCATGCTTGATCCAAGGTATATGGTTGATTGGTTGTTGTTCATTTGTCAAATATATATCGCTGTTGTTCTTAATGCCCTTCTAACTTGTCTTGTCTTGTCTTAATTCTTTATGCAAGGACCAAGGAATCTCATTTCTATAAGGACATGATTGAAGACACCTATGGCAGTATAATAGGTAATAGAATCTTGACATCTTCCCACAATGAATTTGTCTCTCTTTTTGGAGAATACAAAGAATTATATGGAACCAGTACTCCTAGGGAATTAGCATCACAAGCTCGTCCTAGTGCAAATACTTCTGGAAATTCTGTAGTGAGGTCACGATACAACCAGAAGAGAATGAGAGTTTGCGGAGAGGGCAGCACTAGCACAAATACCAGAACTGAATTAGACAAGTACCTAGCTGAGGATACCGAAGAGTTGACTGCTGAATTTGACCTTCTTGAATGGTGGAAGTGCAATGCTCCTCGCTTTCCCGTCCTTTCCAAAATGGCTCGTGATATACTAGCAATCCCCATCTCAACGGTTGCTTCTGAATCAGCTTTTAGCACTAGTGGTCGTATTCTCGATGACTTCAGAAGCTCTTTGACACCAGCGACACTCCAGTCGTTGATATGTACACAAGATTGGTTGCGTTCTAAGTGTATCAATGTTGAAGCTGATCTTGCTGAGTTGACCAGGCTGGAGGAAGGTATTTAAATGAATGTGCATTTCAATTAGTTCAATGATCATGCAACATTAATGTTATTTAATTGATCATCCAATATTTCTGTTATTTTTGTAGAAGTGGGTGCCCTTCATTTAAATGATAATGACACAATATCGATTGATTGATCTTCATGCGTGGAGCTGGAGTGGAAAATTGCTGCCTGAAGCCCTGAAGTGATGAAACAAAAGCCATTTTATCTCGATTTGCACCTTTTGTTTGTGTGTCATGTGTTGCACACGTACTGTACTACACTGAACTTTGGTTGTTCCAGAATTTGCACTTTGTACTGAAGTTTGTTATCTTGATGTATTCCAGAATTTCATGTGTGCTTGTACTGGGCATGTGGTTCTCGTCCGTGGTCTGAAGCATTTTCTCCATGTGTTTAGGATATGTTGCTCATGAACCTAGTTAGATTTGTGTTCTACTTCTGTTTGGTTCTAGGAAGTACGATCTGTGAGTCGTGTGTAGAATATATGATTTCCCCTCTGCAGTCTGGTATATATGTCTTGCCATACCAATATACCATGTCTTGACTGAAAGTTCATGTACAAAATTTGTTTCTTCATGTTGCCAGACCATGCCTTCTTTATCCTTTTCTAATTGGTTTTTCCTCATTATGATATACTCATATACATCATGTATTTACACATGGAAAAGTTATGTGTTGGCTCAAAAATTCGCGTCAACTTTGGTTTATTTGGTTATTACCGAAACCGAACCGAAAGTAAATGGTTATTACCGAAACCGAACCGTATCTATGTATAAAACCGTATAAACCGAAGTATAAAAACCGTATAAACCATAAACCGTATAAACCGAACCGAATCAAACCGAAAAAACCGAACGCACAGGCTGAGTCAGGTCGTCACCCAAAGTACCCCAACCAAAAGAACAGAGAAATAGCCACCCGCAACCATCCGAGCGCCTAAATAAAACCAACACAACACCCGAGCGAATAAACTCTATGCATCACCAGGCATCGCAAAATTCACGCATCGCCACTGTCGTTGTCGCCGTAATTCCCACGATGGCCGCCCCCACCCCCCCATCGTACCCAACAAGGACGGATTCCACGGTTCGACGTGCAGCGCGCCATCGGGGGGGGGATCGGAGCTTGTCGGGAGGCACGGAAGGACTATGGGAGTCCCGCCGGTGATCCGTGCCATGGGATCCGCGGTCCACGTGGCCAAGGAGATGGGGCTGCCAGCCTACCTCCACATCACCCCAGCACGTGTGGATTCTTGGGTACCTCAACTTGGATCAGCTTTTTTGAGAAAGGATGCCTGCCATTCAGAGGTAAATGGTGCTCTTCAGTTTCGTTGTTGTCTGGTTTGGCTTGCAGTTTCTACAAATGATGTGAGGATTGGCTTTGGATAGTAGATGATCTGCTCCCATGTCTAATTCCACGTGTAGACAGATTTATGCGCTTCAAGTGGTTTGTAATTTATAGAATTCACTATGGTACTTGTTCGTTCATGTATATGTGGCGGGATTTTGATGGAGAAGATGAAGACAACTACTAAGCTGAAAACGATTTTACATCCTGGTTGGAAACGTAAAAGGGGAATCTTCGAGTAAAGGCATGTTCTACTACAAAGGAACTTCCCGAGGGATCTCATTGAAATTCAAAGTATGTTTCTTTTTTTATTCCTAGATTTTGAGCATCTTGAAGGTTCATCCCTTGATTTTCACTACAACATCGTGATTTATGTTACAACCCATTTGAAGAGGAATTTCAGAGATACCTTCCCGCTTATATGGAAATGTTGCAGCAAGTGGATTCCATGGATGTCTTTGATGAGGTAATATGTTTGTTGGACTTGTTCTTACTATTGACAATTATTATCTTATTATAAATAATAATTATTATAATTAGTTTCATTATAGTATCTTGTTATTGTGAGGCTTATGCAGTTTTTCAATTAAAAAAAGTTTTGCAAGTATGTGGAAGTTGTGTTTATGAATGCTAGGCCAACGCTGCACCATCATGGATGGACGGGACAGTTTGGAGGCGGCGACCGACGCCTACACCCCAACCCCTCGCTGGCACCCGTGCTGAACGATGCCGCCGGCGTGCCAACGACTGACTTTGCACGGATGTCTCATCTTGGACCGATGCTGTAGGGGCAGCAACTCCACGCCACCACAATATGGTAATGCAAATCCACCTCCCTTTTTTTGTTCTGAGTCAATGCTAATCATCTGACTATAGTTGGTCAATGGTAGAGGATTGAGCTTTCTGGCTGCATTGTATATCTAAGTTATTTGTCTTGGTTTATTGGCAAAGAGAAACCAAGACCTTGCTGATTTGAGGCTAATATCTTGCTAATTTCAGTTATGGTATTGTGAAACCAAGACCTTGGAAAATACCGGTTTGTGTGCCTAATAAGTATCTGTGTGCAGTATACCAAGATTTATGTTTTATACTTTTGACTTCTATACGTTACTGAATTAAAGATATACCGATGTTCAGGAGAAGATGCAGTGTTGCAAACAACTCATTATTCTCATAGTAGCTAGGAAATCATCTTATATTATGAGTTATTGTACTCTTCATGTGTAATGTTACTATTTTTTGAATAGTCGTAGTATTTATTTCTGCACATGTTTAATAAAATTCTTCAGGTTTGCACGGCGAGATTTCTTCAGCAAAGGAGAGATGTATCGGTGGTAGATTTTTGGCTTGCAATATCTATCTAATAGACTAATACCACTGAAGATAAATGTTCTTGCTCTGTGCCGCTTGGATAAGAGATCGGATGATGCTACTTGAAAACTGTACCTGGATACGCGACATTCTGATGGTTTCATATATTAGAGAGAAAAAATGGACAAGGTATTGTATTTTTTTCTTGCCATCTTAGTTTTAAATAATTACCCGGTACCTTAGTACCTATAGATAAAAAAAAAATTGTATAGCAAAAGCGATAGCTAGATCATAAAATTGGCTGATTTGTGTGCCTGATTTGAAAGTAAAATTCGTACTCATAGTGAGGCTTTTATCGCTCAATATGTCAGATGCTTACATTCTTGGGTGTTCATTGTATATCTTATTACAATGAGACATACTTCCCATTGTGTTATCCCGCTAATGAATGTATCCAATTTATAGTGTAGTGGTTCATGGAAAATACATAGGAGCTCATGGGTGCTCCACACCCCTGTACGAATATTAAACCTACAAAAATACCCAATTTTTTTAAAAAAAAACTAAAATTTGGGGATAGGGAACCAGAGTTCTCAATCTACTCCCGTGTCAAGTTTCGTGACAAAATACCAGGAAACGTATCCGTGGCGAAGGAATTTCTGTTCGGAAAAAATCCAACCAAACAGTTTTTTTCTATACGTAGGAATTTTTTGTGTTGTTTGCCATAAATACTTTTCCTGGTATTTTTCACGTAATTTCATACGGGAGTAGATTGGAAACCCATGTTTGATATCCCCAAATCCCAGATTTTTTTTCAAATTTCTTGGTATTTTTTTGAGTGTAATGTTCGTATAGGGGTGTGGAGCACCCAAGTGCTACAAATCCGCTTCCCTAATTTCATGAACTAAGTAGGCGTTACATAATTTTTCCTTTTCATTTTAATGGTGTATATGTACTCCTGCACAACATGCCTTCTTGCTTAATTACATCAACAGAACTATTACACTAAAATTAAAAAAGCTCTTATGTGACATTTACTTATGTGACAATTTTGCACATTTTATCACTAGATCAGCTGCTTAATCTATTCACTAAACTGCACATTACTTAATTACATTAGTTATTGCAGAGCTTTTACTTGGTGTATGTTAAATAACAGTTTGTTATAGTGATACTTGGTTGTTGAAGGGTAGTAGCGTTACTCGGTATGAAAAGTATTCAAACAGCACTAAGGAAACCAATTCTCCTTTAGTTGTTCAGGATTTCTATTAATTCTATTGAACATACAATTTTCAGGCATTTACAATCAATTTGAATCACCAAAAAGCCTCCTCCATAAAAGGAGGGATGGGCACCGAGCGATTTGCGAATGCCCCCGAGCACATTAGATTTTTTGAAAAGTAAAAGCAGTGGCAACCCAGTTGTTTGCATTGGTGTATACTAGACATCTCCCTCTTCTTGGCATCCCTGATGGCTGTTGCCATTTTCTTATAGTAGTTACTTCTATGTTTCTATCAATAACTACACTAGACATTCTTCTACTTCTTCTACAGTCACATTCTTATGTTTAGCCTGTTAGTACTCTTACTTATTCCTTTTTAACACGGATCAGTTAAGAACATCAAATAAACCACGTCGATGCATGTAGAATTTCGTCCAGTGTTTAAAAATAGCCATGTTGTATACATGCAAGATGATGTTATAACCATATTCTAGAGAAGATCGTTGGAGGATGTCTGCAGCAGTATTGTGTTCACTATGCTCTCCACTAGCATGTCAGCATTACTTTTATCTTTCGAAGTTCCCAGGAATTAGAATTTAGAAAGTGAAACTCCTTCAAATGTTGAGTTTTTGAAGATTTCAATATGTATATGCAACTTACAAGATGTTGTGTACCTTGCAAGGGTTGATCACATCGAGAGAAAAAAATACTATTCTTTGTTTGAGGGGTCTCTTCTATTAAAATTTAGTACAAATAAAGTTGTGACCAACACTTTATGGTATGTTATATTTGATCAGACCGACAAGCATATCACATATTTCATTGTCAAATATGCTTCATTGTTTTCTCCATAGTGTAAATAGAGACGGGCCAGCAAGTTGTGCAGAATATGGATGCCAGTTCGCTCCCTTGTTGATAATGCAATTCATGAAGGAAAATATGTCCTATTGAGATGATATCAGTATTTCTATCATTTTTATACAACATATATTTTCCAATTTCTTGAAGCTACTATTTAGAGAATTATGTTTCAATACAAATGTATTTTCAGAGAAAGCACGTTCAATCGCCTGGGTGAAGTCGCTCAGGATGGACTAGAGCTGCATTTTGAATATTGTATAATTGAAGTACCATCACATTTTAGTGTGTGGAATGTACCCATGTGACAATATTGATAGAAGTCACAAAGAGTTTATCTTAATAATTGATTGCATAGTATGAGATATTGCCATAAATTTTCATCTCTCGCCAGACATTTGGTAGCCCTTTTCATTATCTTTATTAGGGATGGTCAACTGGAGTTGGACAAGACACTTGGTGCTATCGTGCAAGGTCAAGGCTAGGAAAGAAAACATGGAGGAGAAAGGATCGTGGAAGGAAGTGGAATACTGTCATTGTGGTGGGCGATAAGTGGGAGGTGAGAGGACGATAATGAGGAGATGCATTTATCTACCACTTGAGGACCATGAGATATCATCCCATGTGAATAGTCTATGACTCTCATGTCACCTGAAATTTTTCTTCGTACACATATTTTATTAGTCCATGGCAACGCACGGACATTATACTAGTTGTTATAGTTGTACCAAATTTTGATACTGTAGGACATTCCAGTATAGAAATCTTTGTATGTACAGTGTTATGGCGTAGACACTTCAAGGTATCATTTCAACCGGCAAGAATATATGTGAGTCGTATATAAGACCTTTTTATGAAAAAAAATCATGTTTCTAATGTTTTGGTGGTTGAATTCGTAGACCCGGCCAATCCTGATTCCTGGCAACCGACATTTCCTCCATAGTGAAGCACATAAGCTGTGTTAGGAAGTTGCTCGCGAAGGGAAGCCCTCACAGCCTGCTCGACGGGCTTACTTTTTAAAAGTTTGAAACATTCTTTTGTGATGGCACGACTTAATGACATGTGTGTCGTGCAGTGGCCGAGCTCATCACCTTGGGATTGACCATGTTCGGAGATGTTGTGATCAGTTGAACACCACGGCAATGTCAACGAGATGGGACGAGATGGGAAGGAGGATAAGCGAAGACACGGGTGGTGCGGTGTTGAAATAGATGCGTAGACGTGTGAATGGGGTGGTCTTGAGCCATACGTTTTTGGATTAGGGATGTGATGTTTGTTCTCTCGTGCAACGCACGGGCATGTTTCCTAGTAGAAAACCAAAAAGCAAAGTAGGCATACCAGCGAACCATGCTGGATGTTCATGTTCGTACCACATGCCTAAGTCACGTACATTTCTGGGCCGAGCCCATCGACCATGAGCTGCGGCCGAGTGGAAAGATAGAGAGCCCTAAAAAAAGAGTGGAAAGATAGAGATGCTTAAAGCGACATGCGATTTCTATTGGGCGCATAAGTCGTTGTATGGGCTGGCCAATTTTCGGAAGATTCTAGAACCTTTCCTGAACCAGTTTTCCCATTTTGTCTTTTTATCTATCTTTTCTCTTTTTTTTTTTCATTTTTCTTTTCTGTTATTATTATCTATTTTTATCATATTCTAAAATACTTATAATTTAAAAAAATCATTCATTTTCTTTTTCCTTTTTTCTTCTTTATTTTTTATTTTTCTTTCTTCCTTTCCTTTTTCACTTTGTGAACATCTTTAAAATTCATGAATATTTGATTGAAATCTTGGGCATTTTTTGAAACCATGGACATTTTTAAATTCACAAACATTTCTTTTGAAATTTTAACCTTTTGTCCAATTAGCAAACATTTTTTTTACTATTTTTAATTTTTTTATTGAAAATCGTGAACATTTCTTGGAATCCGCGAACATTTTTTATATCAACAAACATTTTGAATTTTGAGAACACTTTAAATTCAAGATTTTTTATAAACGCATCATTGAAATGTATGGACATTTTTTGAATCAGCAAACATTTTTAAATTGATGAACTTCTTTTGAAATTTGGGGGGGGGGGGGTCAAATTCACGCACGTTTTTTAATTTGTGTTAATATTTTTTGAATTCGTGAACATTGTGTCATGTTCACGAATATATTTTTTTAAATATGTTAACTTTTTTGGTTTTTTGATCATTCATTCAAAAGTATGTACATGTTCGAATATGCAAATATTTTTTCAAAAAAATGACGACCATTTTTTGAATCCTTGAAGAATTTATGATTTCCCAAACAATTTTCGAAATCATGAGCATTTTATGATTCTCCGAAACTTTCTAAAAAAAATCTATATTTTGAATTCGGAAACTTTTTGGAATCCGGAATTATTCTAAAAATGAAAAAATAGAACAGAGAAGGAAAAAGCAACAAGCAAAAAGTGACCAAAATGAAAATAAAAACTAGTGCCTCCCGCCGCCTACATGGGCCGGCCCAAGAATGCTTGCGGGGGGAGGGGGTGCGTGTTTCCTGTGTCCGGCAGATTATTGGCTCGGTCCTTTGGGCTCCCTAGTTCTCGGTGGCCAAACCCATATAGCAATACATTATGAAAGCCGGGCAATGAATGGAGATGCTCATAATTTGGCCAAATTTTCATCTTCTTTACTAGAGGGGCGCCATTTGTGGCTGGGAGTACCCCATGACCCTTTTGTAATTTCTGTAAACCTGGCCTCTGAGTAATAAAGCTGGATCACCGCTCAAAAAAAATAGCAATACATCCCGATAAAATATGTAATCGGGGTGCTTCAGTCTTCCTTGTGTCTACGTCTAGGGATGGAATTCGAGCCGAGTTGAGTCACGAGCGCGGTTGGATAACGAGCTAGCTGAACTCAACTCGTTAATATAACGACCTTAGATTAAAGCTCATTAGATATATGAACAACAATGCTAATCACTGGCGGAGCGTCGGCGGGACCAAGAAGGGTCCCGGCCCCCAGAAAAATTGAAAGGATGTGCTCCCACTAAGCCTAAACTTCCTGCTAATCTCCCGGCCTCTCTAATCTCTTTAGCTGTTTTGGCCCCTCCTTCGATTTCGCTCACGCTCCGCCACTGATGCTAATGACTATACAGAAGATTTTTTTTTTGCGGAAAGTTTGGACCCGACTATAGAGCAGCGCCGCACCCAGGCGTTGCCGTGCGGCGGCTCCTATACTAATCCAGTATGCATGCATGTCGCTATCGCACGCAGTCAAAAAGGCAGAGAAAAGAGAAGTAGCGGGCAGAGCATGCAGCCGCCCATGCATCCAACGGGTAGTAAGCTAATCGAATACTAGCTACAGCACAAAGTCCATTAAAAACAGCTAAAGCACAAATTTTAGTACTCATTGTTCGTCTAAGTACTGGTATTACTAGTAGCTCGGCACGGTATGAGCAGGCTGCAACTATTCATAGCTTCTCTCACTATTTATAAAAAAGTGTCCTTAAATTGTTTACGATTTTTAAGCAACATGTAAAAAAACATATTAGCATATACAAAAATTGTTCCATAAATGATTTGTTCTACTTGACTAGCTGGTTGCCCAATTAATTCTACCAAATTGTCATGTCATTTTATAAAAATTTGTTGGTACTTATAAAATTCAGTTACCACAATGTTTTGCCGTGCTTGTCATTTTAATTCTACCTAGTTACCGTATTGTCTCATAAAGCTCGTCGGTACTTATAAAAATCCAGTTGCCACAATATTCGGTTGTGCTTGTCATTTTAATTCTACCTAGTTGCCATGTTTTCTCATAAAGCCTGTCCATTATTGTAAAATCTAGTTGTGAACTTATCAGTTTAATTCTATTCAGTTGCCATGTTGGTTCATAAATCTTGTCGAATGTTCTAAAAACTACTTGTCGTTGTGTTTTTTATGCTTATCTGTTCAATTATACTCAGTTGTCTCATAAAGCTTGTCAGTCGTTGTACAAACTAGTTGTCGCATTATTTTGTTGTGCTTGCCATTTAAGTTGTACCTAGTGGCCAGTTATTCATAACAAATGACAGTGATTGTAAAAACCAATTGCCGGTTATTTTGTCCTTGCTTGTCTAGTTGGTTGTCGGTTTAATTTTACCAAATTGTCATGTTATTTTCATAACAGTACTGGTGTCCTTTTATACTACATGAATAGCATCTTCATCTTGGTCACGTGTGTTACAAATACAAGTTGTACAAGACATTTTTTCTAGAGGTTATAAGAATTCAGAGATAAAAAAAAGAGTAGCGTTGCTGCGTCAAAACTGTATACGGACACTGTAGTTGATTTACGCACTGTAGGAGAGTGAAGAGTGGAAAAAGGCAAATGAGTACCAGAGACGCACAGCGACAGCTGGCCTCACGCAAAAAATAGCATGGCAGCAACCTACCCGACTGCTCTCCCTGACACAACCTGCCCGACTGCTCTTCCTCTGTTTTTCTCATGTGAAGTAAACAAATCCGGTCCCACATATATGCGTCAGATTGTATGCGAGCAAAACGGTGCGCATAGGCCGCCGCACGGGAAGGTTAACGTGCACATGCTACAATATAGATTTTCCCTTTAATCTATTCATCTTTAATTATAACAGTATAACAAACATCAAAAATATAAAAATTACATCTAGATCCGTAGACCATCCAGCGACAACTACAAGCATTGAAACAAGCCGAAGACGCGCCGTCGTCATCGCTCCTCCCATGCTGGAGCCGGGAAAATGATTGCTGGATGTAATGTATATATATTAAGCATGTATAATCTGCCCAAGTAGTTGTAACTAGCGCTGGAAAGCACGGCGCACGCCGCGCCCGTGTGGCCGTGTGAGTGCTCATCATGTGTTTTTGTTTTTGTAACTTTTGTAGTCCTCGACATATATTTCCGTTGACTGTGCAATATCTTTTATGCATAATTAGAACGTCAATTAAAGAGCATGGAGTACCCACTAACAGTGACAGTGCACACAGACAACCGAATGTTTCTAAAATCTATTCTTCTTTATCAATTCAACTATCAAATATATACAAATCACATAACCGAAGTGCATTCTTTTGATTTTACATGTAACTCTTCAAGTTGGGCACCAGTGATGCAGTCTACGGCTTAAGCTCATCTTGTGGCCCGTGAAAAATGCAATATATTCAGAACCTAGATTGTCTGAGTCCAGCTTAGCTGACTTCAATTAGCATACCTGTTGGCGTCGCCACGGCCTGCTGAGTCCGGGCCATACAGGTAAATTCTGTCAGGTCGTCCATTAAATCCATGTCATCGAGAAGATAGTCGACGACACAAAATGGGCTTAATATCTGCTCAATTATCCTGCGTGAAGAAAGATAGACAGGAAGTCTTTCAAAAGATATGGCGATTCTTCAATCTGCTGTCACTCTCAGGAGATGCATGTATGCTTGAATCATCAGTTTTGAAACGGTATGGAGATTCAGTTACATACGGATTTTGTCCTGCATGTGCAAGCTTGTAGGCTAAATGGACGTCTTGGTGGTGAGGAAAGGAAATAACAACTCTCTCTTTAGTCTTCTTGTGGACAACTGGTTCAATTTCGGGCTCAAATCTATGGTGTACAACATCAAAGAATAGCTGACACTGCCTGTCTGCTTAATATGCTAAGGGGTTCCAAGATGATGGGGCGATGTAAAACTGCATACAGCATACATTCTTGTGGATGATTGGATATCTCCCATGAAAACTTCCTCAAAGGGTTGACTGCTGGATTCATGATAAATCTATGCAAAAGGACTGTATTTTAGTTTGCAGAGAAGTAGAATATATGAAAATTGCATGGCATTGCGATTAAACTGTTGGCCTAGGATTGTGCTTATGGGATAAAAGAATAGTGAAATGGTCCAGTTCTGCTTTAGTCTCTACACAGAAGAGAACAAAATTATGAGAGGTTTCCTTTACTGCTTGTAAACAAACATGATCAGATATGGCATGTGCATTTGTTTTTTGATTCACATGAAGAGATAAACCGAAAGAAAGAAAAAGGCATAAAGGGATGGATCTGTTGTCGTACCTGTGAACCGTTGCTTCTGGGATAAAATGTCTTCTCGTCCTCTTCGACATGGGTGGCTGTATCTGTCTGTAGAATTACTTTCGAGATGGGTGTACGACATTGAAGTTTTGAAACTTCTATGAATTCCCTTCCAGCAGATTTTTATTAACCTGGAAAATATAAGAACACAGTTAGTTTTAAAGCTGAGAATCCAAGAGTGATTTTGCTGGGATTCTTTTTTTTGCTGCATCTAGAATGGTTTTCATGAAAGAAATTATATTGTAAAAGTTGTACAGTTGATTTGTCATAGCCTCGATACATGCCCATGATCTTAACATTCAACTCTAAAAAAAATCTAACATTTCTCTAAAACTAAGGGTGAAGGTCCCAGTCCACTTATACATGAAATAAATAAAAACTAATAAACTGCTCGATCGTATGGATATGGAAAATACAGGATTTCCTGTTATTTTATCAGGAAGCGGCCTCAACCTCCAATCTGCACTCTTATATCCGCAAAAAAATGCACATATCGGTAATGTTCCTAAAAAGTAAATGCATGACATGATAAATAAGCTTAATGTACAATCAGATGTGTGCAGGAGGTGAAAGATAATTAGTAAGCTTAATCGAGTACCTTTTGTTTGCTGCCACCATGGTATTGATACAGAAGACACTCGAAGTTGCTGTGGTTTATCAATAAGTTCCTTCACACCTGTAGTAAAGAAAGAAAATCAAGCTTCGTAATATCAACACACAATTTCAAACAAAGAATTAAGCACTATGGTGTACTATTATAGCTAGCATGTATCAAAGAGGCCGTATACGTATATTCCTTCTGACATGCATTGTCCATTTGCTGTGATGAGAACAATGAGAAATAGATATTTAGGGACAAATAGCAAGAGTGCATAATGGGGATGCAGCTGCCTCTTTGCCATTGGGGTCGAACCAGTCCTACAATTGAAACTGGCAGCAATAGTTTATATGTACCTGGTAGTACGTACGTTCATTTGTCCCTCTTTTTTAGCTCCATCTTGTGGTTCAAAATGAAATGAAGATGCCCAAAACATGGGAGGCAATGAGGCAAGTACACAACAGTTGTGCAGAACCTAGAAAAAACACCATCTTCCATTTGTTCAGAAGAGGTAGTCTATAAGTTGAAGCTACATTAATCTAAATGGAGTAAATTAAATAGATTTTATAAAAGGAGTAAGAAGTAATGCAATGTATATTTTCATCTAGCCAGTACCTTCTCGTATGATATGTACTGAACAATCTGCCCAAGTGGCAACCATGCCATATTTGATGCACTTCAGCAACTTAGTTATATGGTCCATCCATTCTTCAAGATAAACACGACACCTAGAATGGGCGACCGATCGTTGGGGTTGTCCTGGACACACAAAAGTCGATCGTTGGGGTTGTCCTGGACACACAAAAGTCTTATTTGGGTCAAGATATAGAAACATAAAAAAGATGCTTAATTCTTGTAGACATATTAACAAACAGATAGAGGTCATGGAATAGCAACATCACAGAATACAATACATTTGTATTTTTGTCTAGATTTGTCCCTAAACCTGAGACCACACGAATAATTAGTCAACCAACCAACAAATCAATGGAAGGGAAAACAAAAAATTGCAGTAGGGCACAAAATCATTCCTATTGCATCCACGGAAGGGGGGGTGGGAGCAGCCATACCTAAGCGCGAAGGGATGGCCATGCTAGGTGGATGGCTCCTAGCGTGAGGTAGGAGAAAGCTGAGGGGAAGCCGCGATCGATCCCGCCGTCGCAGGGATCGTTGCCGCATCTCCATGGTTGGCCCTTGTCTGTTCTCCGTGTGAGGGAAAGAGGGGAGGCGCAGAAGTGGAGCTCAGCGAAAGCGAGGAGAGGTGATGCTCGGCGGCCACGGGTAGAAGTGGAGCCGTGCTTGTGACAGCCATGGGAGGATTAGGGTTTGCGGATGCTGACCCCATTGCCCAGCAGAAGCAGAGGAGGGGTAGGAGGAGAGGAGATGGCGGATGGGGAGGGGAAGCAGCGGCGTCGTCCTGCTCCTCTTTCTCTCTGTCCCTGTCTCGTGCTTTCTCTCTGTTTCTGGAAGGAAGAAGAAGGAAGCGCTGTCCCTTCAGGGGTAAAAAAAATAAACAGCGCCACGTAACCTCCCACGTAATTGTGGACAGGGCAGTAAGAAAAAAAGTCAAAAAACAGGAAAAATCAAATTGCTGCCACTTTAGTATTGTTATTACTTATTTGCACATATAAAAAAATGAGTTGCCTCCCCTTGCCATTGACTCACGGTAGAGATTAAGCCGAGAGTGGAATGGAGCGCGTTGCCGTCGCTACTCTCTAGCGCAAGTGCGACATCGGCCGTCGAGGGCAGGCTTTGGAGGAGTTGGGCAAGATTAACGTGTTAAGGCGAGCACTCATTGACTTGTCTCATTTAATTCATTGTGTAATTAAACGATCTCCAATTAAAGCTCGGCTTGACTCGTTAGTCATCGAATTCAAGTCGATGCAAGCTGAGTCACCCTCGTTTAGTTCGTGTTCGTGAGTTTCGAGTTTTAATTGAGCCTTATGTGCGTCCTTCTCCAGCTAGCTAAGATACCACACTCAGAGCATCTTCAATTGGGACCACAAATCCCTTATATATGTTCGAACACAGAGAAGATAAAAGCCTACCGAACCGGAACCCTCGGATCATCCTCGTATGTTTGGGTTGTCTCGACCCCCAAAGCCGAATTCACCGAAACCGAGAACTTCGGTTTGGAGTTGTTGAAAACCGAACTTTGTCCGGTCAATTCGGGTTTATCTCTCGGGTACCCGAACGGACCGAAATCCGAGTAAGCACATGAGGTCGGACCTGCGCGCATGTTGCTACTCTTTCATGTGAACACAGACCGTTTATTTTTCTACTCAAGTGCACAAGTCCCACGGACACAGACTGTTTATTTTTCTACTCTTTCGGGAAGAGGCGAACCTGACCATCCTCTTTACTGTAGTAGTAATAGTACCTACTCCAGTACTAGTACTGTGCTGCCACCGCTAATTTTACAGAGTGGAGAATCAATAGGAGGGGGTAGGCAACGAGGCTAGCTACAAGTACTATAGGAGTAGTACATCAGAATAAAGTAACGGCTGCTCGGTACTGTTTACCGATTAAAGTTTGCTAAAACACATCTAGGTGTGAGATAAGTATTGCACATCTAAGCCCTATATCATTGATCTTACGTGGAGATTCGTGTGGGTATTTTCTTTTCCTTTTTTCTTTTCCTTTTTAAACTTGATTTAGTCATTTAGATGTGCAACAAGTATGTCACATCTAGATGTGTTCTATACACAAAGAAAAAGAAAAAGAAAATATCCACACGAATCTCCACGTAAGATCAATGATATAAGACTTAGACGTGCAATACTTATGTCACATCTAGATGTGATTTAGCAAAACCGTTAAATATATCTCGGTGCTGTTCGGTAGTACCGAGGGCTGAACCGAAATTTCGGTGCACAGAGACTTCGGTTAGCTAATTTTATATTGACCGATCGGTCAGCATTTTCACGAAACCGAAATTACGAACAGACCGAAGGACCGACCCGATCGGTTCGGGGGAACCGAACGCCCAGCCTGAACTGGTGGTGCCTTGGACCAGGAGCGGATATGTGTTGTAGAGGGGTTGCTCCCGCTGTTGCGGCCGCTGGCACCCTCCCGGCTCCCCTGATCGTCTCTGGGCCAGGCCGAAGCCGAAGTCATGACGAGGTAGAGGAAGATCTTTGTGGCCTTGCCCACATAGCAACACGTCGGATTGCGTGATAACCAAAGTTTAGATCAAGATACTTCGAAGTCGTCTTTGTCTCTAGATTTACATACTTGTATCTCTCGTTTTCTTCTAAGCTTTGGCTAAAACAACTTGAGAAGAACAAACCAGCACAAACTTAATCTCAAATGTTCAATTCATCCCTGCGCTTTGTAGAGACGAAAATTCGCATCTAGTTGCAGAGCAAGCCATTGTCAAAACATTTTGTGAGTTCTTAACAAATCTGTCCCCCTATACGCCCGCGGACGCGTACGGACACGCCCGCGGACGCATTCAGACGGCCCCTCATATTTCGCTCCGTGCACCCACATACCTCATATCCGGACTCTCAAATCCATGCAAAGCCATGCACGTCGATCATCCGATACAAATTTTCCGAATTCAACAGTTTTAAACAAAAGCAAATGATATCATAGTTCAACAAACCGGACATGCCAAAATGAAATCAATGTCCGACCGACAAGTGCTGCTTGTCGGATCACTGGCCGGACGAGTTCGTCCATGCGTCCTGCTCCGCCTGGGCATCCATCTCCGCCTACATCTGGGCTGCCTCCTCCGCCTGCATCCTGACTGCCTCCTCCGCTACCGCTGCCGTAGCCGCCCTCGCCGCCTCCAGCGCTCTACGGTCGTTGATCTCCTTCTTCTTCTCCACAAGCCATTTCATGGCATGTTTATCCAAGGTGGATTCATCCGTCAACATGATCTTCGCATCCTCCGCGTCGCGTGAGAGTTGCAACCTCTCCTTCTCGAGCTCAATCTCTCCAAATGTCTTGGCCTTCTGGAGTTCCCATTTGATCGCCGCCTCTTGCTTCTCCAACTCGATCTTCTCCCTCTCAATTTCAAGCCTCCTATCTGCCCTCGTCCGATCCCACTCCATCCTCTTCCTTTGCACATCCAACATAAGCGTGTACCTCTCCTCTTTTATGTTCTCCCTTGCCAAAAAAATGCCCGTCCATGTGGACGACATTTTTGTAGCTGCGGCGTCACGGGAGATCCTTGCCTTCTCCCACTTGTTTCCCATGACTTGCTAGTTATCCTTTGGCACGATAGCTCTTCCATTGGTGACGACAACGTCGTCATCCTCATCGTCCAACCCAATGGATTGGTGGGAGCTTGAGCCATCATTTCTCTTCTTGGCGGCCTTGAGATCGGCCACAACTTGTTGCCACTTTGGCTTGCCATCCAATAAGAGCCAACAATGGCTAAAAGCAAATGGCCTCTTCTCGGTCTCGTGATACAAAGTGGCCGCCACCGCCGCCTAGCATACAACATACGTATGAGCACAAGAATGAAAAGCACACAAACATATTGAAATGACAATAAGATGAGGTAATCGAGCTTACAAGAGTTGCCACTCCCATCCCACTATGAGGCCGTTTGGTCACTTGTGAGTAGTAACCGACGTACTTGTTCACTTCTCCTTGAATGATCCCCCATCGATGTTGGAGAGATGGTGCTCACGATAGTATGCGGCTCCACATACTCCTTTCGTTCATCATAGTCCTTCCAAATCTTCTCCCAATATGTGGTCCCCTTTTGCTCGGTGCCGCTTATTGGATCCAATCACTACTGGAATCAGGCACTTTGCCGTCTGCCATGGCAGACGGCAAAGGATAGGACAGCGGACGACAAACCTCTTTGCCGTCAGCCAGCAGACGGCCACAGTTTTGGCACTGTGAACTCCGGTAAAGGAGTTCTTTGCCGTCTTCCTGGGCTCACCGGACGGCAAAGATTTTTTGCCGTCAGCCGGCAGACGGCAAAGAGGCTCGATGGTGTAGCACTGACGTTAGCCCCGTTAGGTGGCTAACGGCAACCTTTGTCGTCCGCCCCCTTTGCCGTCTGCCCCCCCTTGCCGTCGGCCCCCTTTGTCGTCTGCCCCCAACCTCTTTGCCGTCTGCCACCGACGGCAAAGGGGACAAATGGCCCCAGGCCTGGTGTTCCCAGGTTGCACAGGTGGCTGCCATGTGTCACCTTTGCCGTCGGTGGCAGACGGCAAAGTGACCATATTGCCTCTTTTATATTTATTTTTGATATATCCAAGCATTTTCACAAGCAAAATGTATGATATGCATATATATTTCACAAAACCCATATTACAATAGTTTCATCCATACATACATAGTTTCATCCATATTACAATAGTTTCATCCATAGGTAGAAAGTTTCACATAAGTTCATCGATACAAAATGAAAACAGAAAGTAAACACTAGCACTCCATCAAAGCAAGCTGCCGTGAAGTGAATCAAATCTGCAAAATTGGAAATGAGAAAGTTAGAAGAAGAATACTAGAAGAAGTAGAAGAAGATCTACAAGAAGAAGAAGATGATGAAGAAGCGTTTTTCTTCTCTCTCTTTCTCCTCTTGTTTTTCTTCTTCTTATTGCTTATTTGTGTCATTTTAGAGCTAACCTAGGTAATTATGCCATTTTTCACCTAACTAAGCTTATTGTGTCATTTTACAAGATAATAAGCTAAATATATGGCATTTATGAGGTTACCAAGGCTATTATGCCATTTTTGAGTTAACTAAACTTATTATGTCATTGTGGAGGAAACAAATCTAAGTATAGGTCATTTTAAAGCTAACCTAGGTAAAATAGGCCATTTCGGAGCTAATCAGCTAAGTAAGCTTACAATGTCATTTTGGAGAAAACAATGCTAAGTATAGGTCATTCTAGAGCTAACTTAGGTAAAATATGTCATTTTGGAGGTAAGTAAGCTTACTATGTCATTTTAGAGGAAACAAAGCTAACTTAGGTAAAATATGACATTTATGAGCTAACTAAGGTTATTATGCCATTTGTTGAGCTTGACTTTCGGTCTTTCGAGGTTTTCCTTAGAAAAACTCTCATGCCTCATGGTGTGTATGGTGCGCACTCACTCACACTTATATGGTGGTGTATGTTGGTGGACACTACCTAACACTAATATTTCGACCGTCGGTGATGGTCGTTTCCCCTTCTCCTCTCCCGCAATATACCAAGGTATATATCGAGAGAAGGAGAAGAATAAACGACCCCCGCGACAACAGTCGGGATTCCTCCATCAAGAAGAGGCATGAAACTCTCACAAGGAGCTCCGACAGACCAAAAGTACGTAATTTTGTCTAAGTGCTAAGTTTGTCTTTCTTTGAGAAAATGAGCCAAGTAAGTGGCATATTAGGGCTTACCGTCCTCGTCATCACGGAGGTGAAGCACCGGGGTTGCTCGGGCCTGGAGAAGGTTGCCCTGGAGAAGGGTCGTGCGATGCGGCTCGGGAGTTATGCTGCACCAAAGATCATTTGCAAAGTCTCGTTAGCATGATGACACTGAAATGTTAAGACTAGTAACTAATGACCATTCAAATGAAACTCACCGTTCCCGCCGTGGTAATGACTGGCATCGGCGGAGGGGTCTGGCCGTTCTTCTCGCACAGAGACTGCACATTTGGTTTTGACAAGTCAATCATATTGGTTATTAATGAAACGAACCTGTAGTGCATGATTTGGCTAATATGAAGAAGAAACTTGCCACGATGAGCTCGTACATGGCCCGGTTAGACGCATCATTCCGTGCCCTCTCCTCCTCCAACAACTTAGCCGTCCTCTCCTCCAAATTCCTCTTCTCCTCCGCCGCCTGCCGGGCCTGTTCCTCCAGAAGCACCTGGGTTGCCTCTCTCTCTTTCTGCAGAGCAGTCTGCAACACAACTCCTTGTTAGCATTGTAATCATCTTTGTTCGCAAACACAATGTAATGGAGGAAAGCTATCTGAGTCCGTATGACTAACCTCGATGGCGAGCTCGACTGGCCGTGGACGAGGCCTTATCTCAGGACAGGAGCTCGTTTGGCGCGCCTTGATCTCCCGAAGAGTGCGAGAAGACCGTATAAGTCCATCTCCAATGGCTATCACCAGCTCTGGATCAATAGGATGCTGGCTCGGGTTGAAGTCCTCCCCATTCACCTTCTTCCCCACATCTCTGTACCTCACGTGCTTGTGGTGGGAGGAGATGTTGGTGAAGTTCTCGGGATGATCGAGGTCAGACTCAAAGAATGCCTTCGCCTTCTTGTACGAGGCAGTATGGGCCATGGCATAGAGGTCGTACATCCCTGGCACCTCCGTGTTATTGTGATGCGCCTAAAAAAAGAGAGAGGAACAAAGTATTAGTAAAGGGCTCAAGCAAGCATCAAGAATGAATTACATGAATAATGAAGCAAACCGCATACCCAGTTCTCCCCGAACTGATATAGGTCGGCGCTGCCTTGATGGGGTGGCACACCAACCATTTTGGCACGCCGGTCCTTGGCGTTGTCGTGGACGGCTCACCATTGCTCCGAGCACCACTCATCTACCAACGCCTCCCAACAATCCATCTTATCTGCACACCATCTCGGGGGCACCTAAGTGAGTAAAGATTAATTTGAGCACTATGCCTACGAATCAAATCAAGAAAACTAAGTACAAGGCCTTAAGAAAAGGTAATTACCTTCATGTACTGCTCCTTGTCCAGAAACTTTCCGTGGCACTTCGTCTTTTCCTTCTTAACTTTCAGCGAGGCGCAGTAGTCTCGAACAGCCTGCGGTCGAGCCTCGTGCCGTAAGTTCTGTAGTAGGCGCTTGCACTCGCCTTCGATAACCTTTGCCGCGGCCTCCTCGTACCCCTCCTCACACCTGTAGAAGGTCTGCAATCAAAAGAGACAACACTGATTAGTACAATAAATAGCTATTGTTGATTTTTAATTGTGTAAAGGAAAACTTACCCAAAACTGTCTGATCACTATGTCGGCCCTCGTGTGCCACAAGACACCGTCGATCCTCTTCTCCGGTGGGGCCGGGGCAGCCAAGTAGTGTTCCCAGGTCAATCCTAGCTCTCGAACCTGGCCCTCACCGGGCAACGTGACAAACCCCGGAAAGTTGTGCCGGCAAATCACACCAAGGACGGAGTTGGGCCTGCGGGCACCCTTGGCATGAGTCCAACCCATGTAGTATGACAAAGCCAACACATTAGATATTTGAAGAAACGTGAAGGCAAAAGGTTAAAAAAGAGTAAATGCACTTACTTCTCCCCCTTAGGCCTAATCAACCACCTCTGCTCGCGGGTAGCCGGCACGGGGGGAGCCGTGTACCACCACGCTGATAGACCTCCCCCCCCCCTCAACCACCTCGTCCTCGCTATCAGGAAACCCATCCCCGCCACAATCAGCATGGCCACTCGGCTCTGGCCAGCTATCCCATTGGGTCTGCTGGGACGTACCCTCATCTGGACAGGAGTCTCGTGGGATGAAGGCTCGTCGACCCTAGGCTCGTGGACCGGAGTCCGCCTAGCCTCCTCCTCAGATGGGTCCACCCTAGGCTCGTGGACCGGAGTCCGCGTAGCCTCCTCCTTAGACGGGTCCACCCTAGCAGTCCTGTGCTCGGGTGAATCAGCTGGGGGTGGCGGCGAGGAAGGCGTAGCAGCCTTCCTACCTCTCCCAGCACGGGCACGTGTACCTCTCTTCTTCCCCCGACCTCCTCTCCCGGTGGGCAACGACGACGACGAAGAAGCTCCCGCCTGTGTCTGCATACAGTCGAGCAACGCTCTCCGAAGATGCTGTGGTGGAAGGGAAGTATGCTGTGGTGGAAGGGAAGTACCCCTCCCACCACGCGCCGACGAAGACTGAGCCGCGGAACGCTCTGGACACGCGCCCACCATCTTTCAACACCTGCCATGACAAAGAGTGAACGAAATTAGTACAACATAAAAAATTTGAATACCAACATGAATAATAAAAATTGAATACCGACATGTATATAATTTAAGTGTATCATCATCATGTATATAATAAAAATTGAATACCTGACATGAACTAATAATAATCTTGATCGTCTATATATGCTCCGGGATCATCATCATCACTATCATCAATAAATGCATCATCATCATCACTATCGGGAACAACATGTGGAAGGCCTCCTTTATGTAATCAGTGAAGCATTGACAGGTCATCCGCAACAGTAACCTCTTCTTGTTCCGGCTCAGGGGTGAAGTCGGATTCACAGTCGCTGTCTACTTCAATGTTCTGGGGTGAAGTAGAGCGGTTCTTGAAACGTGTTTTGGAAAGACGTGTTTCTTGGAAGAATTCTCCTTCATATGTGTCTGGGTTAATGTGAGTTTCATAATCCTCTTCATTGAGGGGAGGTGGTCTAAAATGTGGTGGCACTTCATAAACGACATCCCAACCATTCAGATTTGGATCAGTTTGGCAGGCCCACAGTAGATAGAAAACTTGGGTCGCCTGTTGAGCCGTAATATAGCCATCGGGAACATCTAAATGGGTGCTTTGTTTGATTTCGACTAGCCCTATATGTTCATGAGTCCTTCTAGTCTCCTTCGGCTGGAACCAATAGCATTTAAAGATTACGACGTTCGGTGGGTTTTCACCATAGAATAGAAGTTCATAAATTGCTTCAACTCTTCCATAATACTCGGTACCTCCTTCGACGATAGCAGAGACACAAAAATTTGTAGACTTTCGGTCGGCCATAGATAGCTCTTTGCCAAAGGTACGAAAGCGATACCCGTTGATGTCATATTTGTCAAATGAACGGACCTTATAGTCAAAACCATTAGCGACTTGTCTCAATTCGGCGTCCATAGACTCTGAATTAGCCTACAAGTTTAATATGAAGGGATTGTTGCATTAGCCGCAAATTAGATGAAGAAATGAAATGGTCTAATGGAAATTACCATTTGTTTGAACCAAGAGATGAAACCGGGATAGCCACCTCCATGCTTTGCCAGAAGCTCATACTCTTCGATGGAATCCTTTTGGATCACCGCTCCATCCGAGAATTTGGCGACGTATCGACTGTATCAAATATCTGCTAATAAGAGCAGTTCAAAGGAATTAGAAGTTGCGAAACAATGTACCGAGAACTTACTCGATATACGGCCGCACTTCTGTTAGGTTGTTGAAGATATACAACGAAATGGTCCGCCATTCTTCGACATCCAACGCTATTCCCATCGAAGCACCGGCTAGTGCGAGCTTCCCTTTGAATAGGTTGAGGTTGGATCGACCTTTTCTAGGGGCGCCATCATTGTACCGAGGCTTCGGATTATGCAAATGATGATTTTTGGCTTCGTAGTGTGTTGTCACGAAGTTTGCCGCCTCCTCAGTAATGAATGCCTTGGCCATCGATGCTTCAATTCGACGTTTGTTTTTACATTTTGCTCGAAGCGTCTTCTGCATCCTTTCAGTTGCGTAGCACCAACGATTTTGCACGCCCCCCCAATCTTGCCTCGGTCGGGAGATGCAAAATCAAATGCTGCATTGGATTAAAGAAGTCTGGTGGAAAGATCTTCTCTAACTTGCATATCAACTCCGGCGCCAACTCTTCCATTTCAGATAGAACGACAGGCGATAGTTCTTTTGCACAAAGAGAACGGAAGAATAGCTCAGCTCTGCCAGTACTAGCCATTCATCCTCAGGGATAAAGCCACGCAACATCACCGGCATTACCCGCTCAAGCCATATGTGCCAATCATGACTCTTGAGACCAAATATTTTCAGTTTGTCAAGACTCGCCCCCCTCTTTAGATTCGCTGCATACCCATCGGGGAACATCAACTGCATTTTCACCCACAAGATCATTTCCCTCATAGCTGGCCTTCCAAGATTGAACCATGCCTTTGGCTTTGTCCAGTTCTGCTTTCCTTTCGGTTGTCGCATGTTTTGTAACGGTCTATCACATAGAGCCTCCTGATCGACTCTAGCCTTAGGATTATCCTTTGACTTCCCCTCTATGCCGAACAATGTACCAAAAAGGGCCTCGGCGATATTCTTTTCAGTGTGCATGACGTCGATGTTGTGTGGGCAAAGGAGGTCTTTGAAGTAAGGCAGATCCCATAAGCATGTCTTGTGAGTCCAGGCGTGTTGCGAATTATACCCTTTGAAATACCCTAGACGCTGTGGATCAGGCTCGAGAGCGTTTATCTGATCCAGGGTCTGTTGGCCTGTCAACGCAGGTGGTGCAGAGTTTTTGACAACTCTACCTTTGATGAAATTCTTCTTGTCTTTTCTGAACTTATGGCGGGGATCCAGGAACTGTCTATGCAAGTCGAAGCAAGAAAACTTGCGACCCGCCTGCAGCCAACGGAACTGAAGAGTTGCCTTGCATGTGGGGCACGGGAACCTTCCATGCACACACCAGCCAACGAATAGCGCATACGCCGGCAAGTCATGCATCGAGTACATGTACCACACATGCATCATGAAGTTTTGTTTTGTAGCGGCGTCGTATGTCTTGATCCCATTATCCCAAGCTTCTTGCAATTCATCCTTAAGCGGCTGCATGTACACATTCATATTCTTCCCCGGATAGTTGGGCCCTGGAATTATCAACGTCAGGAAAATGTTCTTTCTTTTCATAATCTCTCCGGGGGGATTGAGTGGAATGACAAATACAGGCCAACAACTGTATTGGGTTGCCGTCATACCAAACACATTGAACCCATCAGTGTTGATGGCGACTCGAGGATGCCTTGGATCTGCAGCTTTATCCTTATGTAATGCATCGAAGTGCTTCCAGGCAAAAGCGTCTGAAGTGTGTACCAACATCTGATTCCCATCTGCATCTAGTTCGGTTCTTTTGCCCAATTTGTGCCATGTCATCTGTCTGGCCATCTCTTCGACCATGAAAAGACGTTGAAGTGTTGGTACGATTGGCATATAGCGAAGAACATTAACGGGGATTTTGGTCTGATTCTTCTCACCCATACCGTTGTCTACCACAACATACCTGGAAGACTTGCAAATGGGACAATAGTTCAAGTCCGCATACTCAAGCCTAAATAAGGCACATCCATTCTCACAGGCATCTATCTTCTCATAGGGCATCTTAAGTACACGGAGGATTTTGTCCGACTGGTACAGGTTTGTAGGCAGTACATGGCCTTTTGGTAGAAAGTGTCCAAATATTGTCATCATCGCGTCGTAGCATTCTCTTCCCAGGTTGAATTGAGCCTTCAGAGCCATTACTTGCGCGATGGCATCCAGCTGACAAAGCTCAGTGTGCTCGTGGAGAGGACGTTTTGAAGACTCCAACATTTCATAAAATGCCTTTGCAGATTCCTCCATCTCATCGTCCGAATCCCGAGCATCATCAAAGTCTTGCACCATGTCTTCGATCTCGATACCATGCTCGTCGGTGCGACGACGAACCACCTCAGCTCTGGCACGTTGGGCAGACTCACCATGAAAAGTCCACACCGTATAATTAGGCGTAAAACCCCACTTCTGCAGGTGTTTACCCATTTCACCCTCCGTCTGCTTTTTAAAGTTGTCGCACCGGGGATAGGGGCACCATGTTATATCCTGACCATTTGCAAATGCGGCTCTCACAAACCCCTTGGTATTTGTTAACCATTCTTTGGTCATGTCTTTTTGACTAGTGTGACCGTTGTACATCCACGCTCGATCACTCATCTTGCGTAGCTACTAGACACACAAGAAATATATATATAATTCAGCATATATATTCATCAGTTAATCAAGTTTTTGTCAGTTTTATTACGTCCATGCAACCTACACGCTAATAGGTAAAGATAGGTCCTAATCCCACCCGAGTATGTGTATATTGGGTTCATTTTCCCATGCTCTGCTTCGGATCCGACGCAGAATTTCGGCAGCACCTCCCCGCTGTTCTCCTGATACACGTCACGGCAATAAACAGAGAGGATGTGTACCCGGAGAACAACAGGGAGGCACTGACGAAATTCCGCATCGGATCCGGAGCGGAGCATACGGGAAAACGAACTCAATCTACACATACCCGGGCTGTCGATGGATAACGTTGGACAATTCGAAAGGATGGCCGTTATAAATATGCAAAGACATGCATATTTATAGATGCCGCCCTTTCGAACGGGAGACGCATACTGGTCACGCATACTATTGAATTGAAGACACCTATAGCTAGCAAGTTTCATCGGCACGAATACCGGAACAAAGCAAATTAAGGGGGGGGAGATGTCATTTGTGCTCACCCACGAACGCAGCAGGGGAGCTCGTCCAACGCACGGGGTAGGTCGTCGAGCACCAGACCCTCGCAGCGACGAAACAACTGCACATTGAAATCCACCCGATCAACACAAATATAATTTACAAAACTTCTCTCACCTCTTCTTCTTCTCCTCCTCCTCTCTCCTCTTTTTCTTCTTCTTCTTCTTCTTCTTTTCCTTTTTCCTTTTCTTCCTCTCCTCCTCCTCCTCTTCTTCTTCTTCTTCTTCTTCTTCGTCTTCTTCTTCTTCTTCTTCTTCTTCTTCTTTCTCCTCCTCCTCTTCTTCTTCTTCTTCTTCTTCTTCTTTCTTCTCCTCCTCCTCCTCTTCTTCTCCTTCTTCTTTTTCTTCTTCTCCTTCTTCTTTTCCTTCTTCTTTTCCTTCTTCTTCTTCTTTTCCTTCTTCTTCTTCTTCTTCTTCTTCTTTTCTTCTTTTCCTTTTTCCTTTTTCATTTTTTCCTTCTTCCTTTCTTCTTTTTTCTCTTCTAACCTAACTAACTAACCTAATAAACCAACCTAACTAACTAACCTAACTAACCTAATAAACTAAAAAACTAACCTAACTAATTTAACAGAAAAAACAGAAAAAACAAAATAAAAATGGGGCGGCCGGCGGGGGGACTCACCGGCGGGGGCGGCGGGGCGGCTGGTGGCGGGGACGACGGGGCGGCGGGGCGTTGGGGGCGCCGGGGAGGACGGGCGCGACGGCGGCGGCGGGGCGGCGGCGCGATGGGGGCGACGACGGCGGTGGAAGCAGCGGTGGCGGCGGTGGGCGTCGGGGAGGACGGGCGCGACGGGGGCGGTGGGATGGCGGTGCGATGGGGGCAGTGGGGCGGCGGCGCGACGGGGGCAGTGGGGCGGCGGCGCGACGGGGGCGGTGGGGCGGCGGCGCGACGGGGGCGGTGGGGCGGCGGCGCGACGGGGGCGGTGGGGCGGCGGGCGCGACGGGGGCGGTGGGGCGACAACGGCGGTGGTCGTGGCGGTGGCGGCGGCGGGCGTCGGGGAGAGAGGGGAGTGCGAGTGGGAGCGGGAGTGAGAGTGAGAGAGAGAGGGGGTGGGGGCGGGATGGCCGTTAGTAGCGTTAGGGCATTGCCGTCTGCTGCCGGACGGCAAAGAGGCTATCCTCTTTGCCGTCTGCTTTAGGACTCTTTGCCGTCCGCTAGCAGACGGCAAAGAAGGGGCCAAATTTAACCTAACCACCCCGCGGTCACGTGGGGCCCAACTGCCGCTTTGCCGTCTGCTGTGCGGATCTTTGCCGTCTACGAGCGGACGGCAAAGATGTGACTGATAGCAAAGACCCTCTGTGCCATCTCTCAACTCTTTGCCGTCTGTTTTTTGGCAGCTGACGGCAAAGACCCTCTTTGCCATCTGCCAGCAGACGGCAAAGAACCGGCAGATGGCAAATTACCTGATTCCAGTAGTGAATGTTGTGTTCAACCAAGATTTGACCAACAAGATGTCCTCAAATCTTGAGAAAGCAAGACCTCTTGCCTTCGTTGTCTTGCCCTTCCTCTTCTTCTTCTTCTTGGTAGGATTGGGATTGGATGTTGCCCCAATTACAAATGCGACCGTCTCCTCCATTTCATATTCCACATGGGTCGGATCTTCATTCTCATTGATCATGCTTGCCAAGTACGTCTCCTACACGATCATGGTTTGCAAGCAATCATCATGTGCGAACTAGTGATCTATACAAAACATTGAACAATTGATCGGACAGAAGCAAACGTACCCGGTCTTGTTCAGACATTCCGTCGAACATGTCGAGTGCAGCCCGGGCGATGGGGGTGTCCGTGCTGGCCCGCTCCCGAACTAGCTGCGGCGACTCACACTCGTCGACCGACGGCTTCTGCGTCGTTGGAAAGCTGTCTGGAATGCCCCACCCGGCCGTCGCATCCTCCTCGACCCCAACGGTGGTGGACAACACAATCCGCATCGGCGCTTGGATGGATGGGGTGCGGGGAGCCCGGCATCACGGGGGAGACATCTCGTTGACGATGGTCGGACCTACCTGCGCCGCCAACTCCGCCCCCTCTCTCGCTGCCGGCGACGGCGCATCTTACGGGCAACGTTCACCGGCTTACAAGACGAAGCAGACGAAGGGACGCCGACGGACGAGGCGGACCGTGTCTCCGTCGCGGCGGTCGGGGTCAGGCTGGAAGACATCGCGGCGGCGGATCGAGACATGTGGTGAGGATGGAGAGCATGGGTGCCGGACGGCGAGGGGTCGAGCACGGGAAATGTTGGAGGGCGGCGGGAGGAGGAAGGGTTTGGAGAATTTGGGGGGCAATTTGAGGTGGGGTCGGGCTGTCGGGTCCGACGTGGCGGGCGTGCCCGGGCGCGCCCGGGCTCCCCCATATACGCCTCATATTTGGGCTGGAAATGGGGGGTGCCGGTCAGCCCGGGCGTTTGAGGCCCGTTTGAGAGGCCCGTGTGGGTCGCATTTTCGTGACCGGGCAGTGACCGGTCAGCCTGCCCGGGTGTTTGAGACGGGTTTGAGGGGTCCGGTTGTAGATGCTCTAATAAAGGAAATTGGTATTCTTAGTCCGTCATGCTATTTTATAGAAACCCCCCTGATGTTTCTGACACTAAACCCGCAATACATATCAAATGTTTTTTTAAAATACTCATATCTTCTAAACCGTAACTCCAAGTTTAACATGTCATATATAAAATTTGATGAGAAAAATATGTAGAATCTGAATATGATGTTATTTTACCTGTTAACGATTTAAAAAATACTATCTAGGGTGCCGTCTTAATCAATAATGCATTATCTGTCTTTCTTTCATACCGGTATTGATCTGGATTGGGGATGAACACCTCAGTAAAATCAGGATTGGAAACGAAATTAAAGATAAATTTGCTAGAGACTCGCAATAAATAAGGACATGCATGACAAGAAATAAAAGAAGGACCCAATAAAAATGGGATGTCCGCTATAAAAGAAATAAAAGAGAAAATGCAGAGGAGATCCGGTACTGGTCTGAAAGAAAAAAAGAGAGGACATGCATGACAAAAAGTAAAAAGGAGGCATGCATGACAAAAAATAAAATAAAATACATGTTTGATAAGATATAAATAGTGATGAAACATGGACCAATACATATGACATGCATGGCAAGAAACAGTGATGCAATAGGGGCGCAAGTACCTGCGTCCACAGGAGACCATACAAAAATGTTTTTTTCTAGAGAAAAAAAATCTCTCTTTATGATAAAAAAAAATCATGTATCTTCTTAACAACTCTTCATGCATTTAAGAAATATGCATGTGAAAAAAAATGTTCAAGAGTTACAACATAAATATTTGCACATACAAAATAAATATATGTGTAGTTTTCAAAACAGATGAAATCAGAGGTGTAGACCATATCAAATGCAGTACTCTATTGCGATTACTGGGCTTGGGGACAAAAAAATGCGACACTAATATCTTCTTTCGGACAGGTTGTAAACAACAAGCCAAGAGAATCTCTAACAAAGGGGTGAATAAATCATCAGAAAGAAGATATTGGCAAACCAAACTAGGTGAGCATAGAGGAGGCATGAGGAGTTTCAGAGTGAAGCGATTATGATCTCGGGTCGGCGGCGCGAGGATGAACTTGTGGTCATGGATCGAGGCCAGTAGCTGAAATGATGTTGAACATGTCTTAAGTTGGTGATGCTTAAACCGGAACCCGCCCTTGATGCACACATGTCTTTGTAGTGTGCTAATGTGGCATCATCTGTTTTTGTCGTTTTCTTTTACCGGCGCATAACAACACCCCATTCCGCACATGACATGAATAAATGAATGATCACTTGCTCATTTCTTTGTACGGATTAAATCTACATGCAAGCCGTGTTGAAATAGAAGACCTGTGAAATCTTGAACTGCGCTTTCGTAGGCTAAGACCATCTTCGTTTGGGTCGTAGCTACAAATTCTCATATTATAGACCTTTTTTGTACGAATGCGTGGTATTCTGTTCTGCGTTGCAACGCACGGTTTTTTTTCTAGTAATCATAAATCATTCACGCAAAAGAAGTGTTAACCAGTCCGTTTACTTAAGAGAAAGGTGTAACAGCACCCGGGTGCCTAGGCACCCTCTATGAACAGTAAAATCAAAAAAAATAGGAAAACATTCTAAAAATCTGAAACTTTGCAGCATCAAAGGTGGTCAAACTTTATAGGTTCTTGCAAGTTTTTATGTCAAAATATCATGTAGAGAAATGTGTACAAACAAGTTTCAGATTTCAGTGCTAAAAGTGCTCAAAACTTGAAGCACTGAAATGTTTTTTGTGTGTATAGCTCCTCGAATGTTTTTTTGGCATGAAAACTTGGAAGCACCTAGAAACATTGGTCATCTTTGATGTTGCAAAGTTTCAGATTTTTTCGATTTTTATTTCTATTTGTTTTGATTTTACTGTTCATAGAGGGTGCCTGGGCACCCGGGAGCTGAAAATCCACTCTCCTTACTTAATTCACCCTACTACCGGCACCGACGGATGAAAGCTCACATGTCTCCGGTCACACCTAGCGAGCATATGCACCACGCAGCAAAATTAAAGCCTCCATAAACCGCAAGCGCAAACAAAATACTACGGTGGCCTTTGTTTGGGCTGCAGCTTCTGATTCTAGTTTCTAGACGTTTGAAAATCAGTATCTCAAACAAACAGATCGGATTCCTAGCTAGCTTCCCAGAATCGATTCTGGAAATAGACTGCGATGCAGGGGAATCCGGAACCAGCGATTTTGGTAGATTCTCGCGATTCTGCAGGTTCCCGTAAAAGAAAACGATTCATTTTCGTCCCTTGCCCCTGTTTCCAGTTAGAATTACAGCCAAAGTGCCACTGCAGCCCTCAACCGGGCAAACCGCCACAGCCACTCATCTCTCCTCTCTCCCGAGCTATTCACCTCGCCGCCGCCAGTCTCACCCGTCGCCGTTGCTCGCCCCGTCTCGAGATTGTCCGGCTGGGAGCTGCACCAGGGATGGACGCCGTCTACCTTCTCCCCTTCCTTCTCAACCTCACAGGTTCGCGGCCGTGGATTTTGGTGGTGTCCTGCTGCTCACCAGCCATATCAGACGAGGTGGTGGCGTGGTGCTTGGCGGCTTAACAGCCACGTACGGCGATGGGGATGGTGCTCTGCTGCATAGCACCCACGTATGGTCCTCGTCGCTTGCTTGGACGGAGGCGTGCAACAGCTGCAGTCCGGAGGCAATCATGGCGACTTTCTCCGTCCTCCCGGGCATCGCCGTACACCCACGTATGCTACTGTTCAACACCCACGTAATGCTACTGTTCGTAACCTGTCTACCTCTTTTGTTGCTCGGCATTTTTATCTTCTTTGATGGAAATTTTTGCTTAGATCATGTGCGTGTGAACCCAGCCACAATGTGTACTTATGCATGAACGAATGAATTAGAAAGTTTATTATTGATCATTTGTTCATTCCGGGTATTATGGACATTTCACAATACTTGTGGTTTTCTACAACAGGGTAAACAAACAGCCAGATTCTGATTCTCAAAATCCACACCTACAACTGATTCTCAAAATCTAAGCCATAACTGATTTTTAGGAATCTGTAGGCTAAACAAAGAGGGCCTACGTACTCCGTTACTCCGATTTCAGAAAGAGGGAAGATAATAAAAATCTAGTCTTGAGGTCAGTTAGTTATATCTCAAAAACAAAAAATATTTAACGAGTGGTAAAAAGAATTAAAAAAACACTAGTACAATTTCTCTACCTCGAGAGAGAACCGAAATCTTCTCATGGATGAGAGGACGGGCCGGGACCGACGGGGAACGGGGTGGGCGGCACGGCGGTGGAGGAGGCGGCCCCGCGGAACGGGCTGGGCGGCCCGAAGTTCGGCACGCTCGCACTCGCCGGTGGCACGGCGGCGGAGGAGGCGGCCCCGGGGAACGGGCTGGGCGGCCCGAAGTTCGGCACGCTCGCAGCCGCCGGTGGCACAGCGGTGGACGAGGCGACCCCAGGGAAGGGCCTGGGCGGTCCGAAGTTTGGTACGCTCGCCGAGGCCGGCGGGACAGCGGTGGAGGAGGCAACCCCAGGGAACACGGCGACGGCCGGCTCCGTGAGCGGGTTGGACGGCGGCGTGGGGGTGGTGGTGCCCGCGACCGGGAGCGGGTCGGCGCCGTAGAGGGGCTGCTGCGGCGGCCTCTGCTGCTGCTGGCAGCGCGGCCACCGGCAGGCTGGCTCGGCCTTCTGGCCTCCCCAGAGCGTCCGGTGGGCGAGGCCGAAGCCGAGGACGAGGCCGGCGAGCAGCAGCGCGGTGACGAGGCAGAGGAAGATCTTGGTGGCCTTGCCCACGTAGCAACACATCGGACTGGAAAACAGCAGAGCTCAGCTCTCCTCTCCTCTTCTTCCTCTCGGTGTGTCAGTGTGTGACTGCTACTCTCCAGCTACCACCCTCTCACAGAAGCATGCAGCAATGGCGCACGCGTGGGGAGAGAGAGAGAGAGAGAGAGAGAGAGAGAGATGAGAAGGGGGTCTGGTCTAGTCCAGAGGAAGAGGAGGGGGCACTTGGCCCGGCCTCGTCGCCCTGTTTTCAGTGCTGGGGCTGCTTGTCGGCTCCAGCACCCGTGCATGGCTTCACGTGCACACGAGCGAGGGAGAGAGATAGTGGTGGGGTATGATTGTGTACTAACGGTGGTGAATACAGTATAAACTAATACACTAATCTATAGTACTTGGTGTATAACTGCACAACTAAGTGCAATCAGTCTGTTCTGAACACTGCTCTAGGCATGACCTGCTGCTACAATTCAAGTAAATAATAAAGTCTACTACCAGTAATCAGTTAGTAACTGACATGAGTTTGTTAGTTACCTGTTACTGAGAGCCTGACAGGACTTGCTCTGCCGACAGACAGTGCACACCATAAGAAAGTTCAGGGAATATTTGATAGTGGAAGTTACACTGTCACTGTGCACCACAGCTGATAAAGTTACCCCAATAATGCTGCACCTTTAATTTCCCATCATTTGCCTTTCTCCTAAGATTTTAGTATTTCTTTTGCATGGCAGAATAGCTGGAGCACAGAGTGAAGCCTGAAGCCAACATGTGTTGTAGCTAGTCACGTGCTGCACTGGGCCAACAGAACAGCTTGCAGTTTTGTTCATTTCAAGGTGGTTAGGTAGGGTGAGAATCCTATTTATTCAGATGCGCTTGTACCAACACTAATTATTTTGATTGACGTGATACTAATCTACTGGCATGATCCGGGAAAGTCGAGTACGATGACTAAATTTAACCGGGGGTTCGCACTTTTGTGGCGCTGCAGAGATCACATCGTTTTTTCTATGTTCATCGTCAGAGAGCGCATGGGAACTCTCACACGTAAGTTCAGTGCACAAGCACCTTATGCCTTATATAATACTCCCTCCGTCCCAAAATAAGTGTCGGACGGAGGAAGTACAACAATGCAAGGTGCTTAGAGCATCTACAACCCGACTTGGCAAATCTGACCCCTCAAACGTCCGCGGGCACATCCGGACGGGCCATCATATCCGGACTCTCAAATCCATGCAAATACATGCACGTCGATCATGTCGCACGTAAAATAAGTAATGTTGGTATCAAGCGTACGTAGCGTTTACATAAAATTTATTTGAAGTGCCAAACTCAAGCATTGCCTCCTTGGTTGCCATTGTGGATCCACATGTGCTCCACAAGATCATTGAGTAGCTGCGTGTGCACCTGGTGATTTCGAAGTTTTTGATGCATCTGCAGAAAATTCTGAAGCTGGGCCGCATCTTGATCCTCCGGGATTTTAACTTGTTCTCCGGGAGCTTCGAAATCATTGGTTTGGGCTACACCTTCACCCTCATCCTCGACAATCATATTGTGCAGAATAACACAACATGTCATCAGCTGCCACAAAGTTTCTGATTCCCACATCATTGCAGCGCTCCGCACAATTCCCCAACGAGCCTGAAGCACACCAAATGCCCTCTCCACATCCTTCCTAGCCGCTTCCTGCATTGTTGCAAAGTGGATCTGTTTGTTGCCACGCGGCTCGGATATGGTCTTCACAAACGCCGCCCACTGAGGATAGATACCATCGGCAAGATAGTATCCCATGTTGTAGTCCCGACCGTTGACGGTGTAGTTGCATGGCGGTGATTCCCCATTGCAAAGCCTCTTAAACACCGGAGATCGTTGGAGCACGTTGATGTCGTTGTGAGAACCGGGCATTCCAAAGAAAGCATGCCAAATCCATAAGTCATGTGATGCCACTGCTTCTAGTATGATGGTGGCCTCTTTGATGTGACCTTGATACATTCCCCGCAGACCTTTGGGGCAGTTTTTCCATTGCCAATGCATGCAATCAATTGATACGAGCATTCCTGGAAACCCCCTTGCCTCTCCAATTCCCAACAACTTCTCTGTGTCCTGCGCATTTGGTTCTCTGAGATATTCCGGTCCAAACACCTCAACCACGGCGTGGGCAAATTGGACAGTAGTCTTCAGGCACGTGCTCTCCCCCATCCTGACCATCTCACCAACGGCGTCTACAGCAGTACCAAGTGCAAGCATCCTCATAGCAGCCGTGCACTTCTGCTTGGGCGAGAAAGAGAGTTGCCCGCAGCAATCCCTCTTCAGCTTGAAGTAGTCGTCGTGTGACTCCACTCCGTCCACAATGCGCAAAAACAATGGTTTCCGTATGCGAAAACGGCGACGAAACCATGGATCATCCGGGAAAGTAGGTGTGGGAGCAAAGTAGTCCTTGTGCAGTAGCTTTGCTCCGGACACCCTGTCCCGGTTGATCACTCTTCTCCCTTTGATTGAGCCCTTGAAGTTGAGAATATGCTCCACTTCCCGGTCCATTTCCTCTTCCATGCTCATGAGCATGAGCATGTCCACTTCTTCGTCCGAATCCGTGGAATGGAAGAACTCATCTTCAATCGTTTGGTCAAGCTCAGTCGGTCCATACTCCTCGTCCGACGAAGCATCCGAATCCATCGTTTATCTAACAAAATCACAATAATTCCGGTCGGTCAATGTGTCGAACACATCAAGCGCAAGGTGGAGGCGGAGTTTTGACGGACGTACCACGGTGGCGTCCGGGCCGGCGACGACGCCCCCCGCGGCGAGGATGGGCGCGCTCTTTCGGAGCTGGCGGCGGAGAGGCTGGGAATGGCTGAGCTCGAAACGGACGGCGCGGCGGCGGAGCGCGAGACGGACGGCGAGGAGGAGGAAGAAGAAAGGAGATAGCAAATGGATCCGGCCGCTCTTCGGGGGGGGGGGGGATTTGGTGCAATTTGGGGTGGGGACGGGTTGTCGGTTCCGACGTGGCGGGCGTGCCTAGGCGCCCCCATACCCGCCTCATATTTGGGCTGGATATGGGGGGTGCCGGTCAGCCCGGGCGTTTGAGGGCCGTTTGAGAGGCCCGTCTGGGTCGAAATTTTGTGACCGGACAGTGACCGGGCGGCCTGCCCAGGCGTTTGAGGAGGGTTTGAGAGGTCCGGTTGTAGATGCTCTTAGAAAAAATGTTTAGAGAAATACAATACTCATGGGAACTCTCACATGTGAGTTCAGTACACATGAAGGAGCTGATTTAGTTGATTCCAGATGATTTTTCTATTCTACTTTCTCCGTTCACAAATACTCCCTCCGTTCCATAATGTAGTACATCCTCGGTTTTCGAGCTTGAACTTTGACCATGAATTTAATCAACAAGACCGATTGCGGCGGGGGTAAAAACTATACCACTGAATTCGTATCGAAAATACGAATTCAATGGTATAATTTTTGCTCCCGCCGCAATCGGTATCGTTGGTCAAATTCATGGTCAAACTTAGATTTCGAGAAGCGCGGGCACACTACATTGTGGAACGGAGGGAGTATAAGATGTTTCATTTATTTTTTATGAATCAGATGTATGTAGTGTTGGAAATATGCCCTAGAGGCAATAATAAATTAGTTATTATCATATTTCCTTGTTCATGATAATCGTTTATTGTCCATGCTGGAATTGTATTGATCGGAAACTCAGATACATTTGTGGATGCATAGACAACACCATGTCCCTAGCATGCCTCTAATAGACTAGCTCGTTGATCAAAGATGGACAAGGTTTCCTAGCCATGGACATGAGATGTCATTTGATAACGGGATCACATCATTAGGAGAATGATGTGATGGACAAGACCCAAACTGTGAACGTAGCATATGATCGTGTCAGTTTATTACTATTGTTTTCTGCATGTCAAGTATCTGTTCCTAAGACCATGAGATCATGCAACTCACTGACACCGGAGGAATACCTTGTGTGTATCAAACGTCACAACGTAACTGGGTGACTATAAAGATGCTCTACAGGTATCTCCGAAGGTGTCTGTTGAGCTGACATGGATCGAGACTGGGATTTGTTACTCCGTATGACGGAGAGGTATCTCAGGGCCCACTCGGTAATACAACATCACAATAAGCCTTGCAAGCAATGTGACTAAAGTGTTAGCCACGGGATCTTGTATTACGGAACGAGTAAAGAGACTTGCCGGTAACGAGATTGAACTAGGTATAGAGATACCGCCGATCAAATCTCGGGCAAGTAACATACCGAAGAACAAAGGGAACAGCGTACGGGATTAACTGAATTCTTGACATAGAGGTTCAACCGATAAAGATCTTCATAGAATATGTAGGAACCAATATGGGCATCCAGGTCCTGCTATTGGTTATTGATCGTAGAGGTGTCTCGATCATGTCTGCATAGTTCTCGAACCCGCGGGGTCTGCACACTTAAGGTTCGGTGACGTTTCGGTATAGTTGAGTTATGTATGTTGGTGATCAAAGGTTGTTCGGAGTCCCGGATGAGATCTCGGACGTCACGAGGAGCTCCGGAATGGTCCGGAGGTAAAGATTGATATATAGGAAGTCCCGTTGTGGCCACCGGAAAAGTTTCGGGTATTTCCGGTAGTGTACCGGGAGTGCCGGAGGGCCATCGGGAGGGGCCACCCACGCCGGGAGGCCACATGGGCCTGAGGGGTGGTGCACCAGCCCTTAGTGGGCTGGGCAAACCAGCCCCACAAGGCCCATGCGGCTAGGAGGTGGGAGAAGGAAAAATCCCAAGTGGGGGAAGGATTTTCCAAGTAGGATTGGAATCCTACTTGGAGTAGGATTGGAGGTGGACTCCTCCACCTCCTCCTTGGTTCGGCCGAAGCCACTAGGTGAAACCCTAGGGGCTGCCTCCTCCTCCCTCCCTCCTATATATACTAGAGGATTTGAGGGCAGCCCCAACCCTAATTGCCACGTGCTGCCCTCTTCTTCCTCTAGATCGTTTCTCCTCTAGTCTAGTTTCGGCGATGCTTATGCGAAGCCCTGTCGGAATAGTTCCACCACCACCGCCGCTGCGCCGTCGCGCTGCCAGAGAACTCATCTACCTCTCCGCTCCCTCTTGCTGGATCAAGAAGGCGGAGATCGTCATCGAGCTGTACGTGTGCTGAACGCGGAGGTGCCGTCCGTTCGGCGCTAGATCGGAAGGACCGTGATTGGATCGCGGAACGGTTCATGATTGGATCGCGGGATGGTTCGTGATTGGATCGCAGGACGGCTAGCGATTTGGATCGCAAAGACATTCGACTACATCAACCGCGTTTCTTAAACGCTTCCCGCTTAGCGATCTACAAGGGTATGTAGATCCACTCTCCCTCTCGTAGATGCTCATCACCATGGATAGATCTTGCGTGTGCATAGGAAATTTTTTTGTTTCCCATGCAACATTCCCCAACAGTGGTATCAGAGCCAGGTTTATGTGTAGATGAGATCACGAGTAGAACACAAAGGAGTTTGTGGGCGTTGATGCTCAGATTGCTTCCTCCCTTGGTCTTTTCTTGATTCAGCGGCATTGTGGGATGAAGCGGCCCGGACCAACATTACTCGTACGCTTACGAGAGACCGGTTCCATCAACTGACATGTAACTTTGTTGCATAAAGATGGCTGGCGGGTGTCTGTCTCTCCCACTTTAGTTGGATCGGATTCGACAAAGGCGGTCCTTGAGAAGGTTGAATAGCAATTTGTGTATCACCGTTGTGGTTTTTGCGTAGGTAAGAATCGTTCTTGCTAGATACCCGTAGCAGCCACGTAAAACATGCAACAACAACAATTAGAGGACGTCTAACTTGTTTTCGCAGGGTATGTTGTGATGTGATATGGCCAATTACATGATGAGATATATGTGATGTATGAGATGATCATGTTTTGTATAGAATATCACGACTTGCATGTCGATGAGTACGGCAACCGACAGGAGCCATAGGGTTGTCTTTAATTTATTTTCGCCGTTTTGCTTTACTTTATTGCTATGAGTTAGCAATAGTCGTAGAAGCAACAGTTGGCGCGACAACCTCACGGCGACACGTTGATGGAGATCAAGATGATGGAGATCATGGTGTCATGCCGGTGACGATGGAGATCATGCCGGTGCTTTGGAGATGGAGATCAAAAGCACAAGTTCATGGCCATATCATGTCACTTATGATTTGCATGTGATGTTAATCCTTTTATGCATCTTATTTTGCTTAGGACGACGGTAGCATTATAAGGTGATCCCTCACTAAAATTTCAAGATAAAATTGTGTTCTTCCCGAGTGTGCACCGTTGCGAAAGTTCGTTGTTTCGAGACACAACGTGATGATCGGGTGTGATAGACTCTACGTTCGCATACAACGGGTGCAAGCCAGTGTTGCATGTGCGGAACACTCGGGTTAAACTTGACGAGCCTAGCATGTACAGACATGGCCTCGGAACACAAGAGACCTGTCGGAGATATACCCCGCGGTATGACCCGGAGACAGTTATAAGCCGGTAGACACTTGTAAGCCGGCAGACAGTTATAAGCCGGCAGACACTTGTAAGCCGGCAGACAGTTGTGACCCGGCAGACAGTTGTGACCCGGCAGACAGTTATAACCCGGTGATAGTTATAAGCCGGCAGACACTTGTAAGCCGGCAGACAGTTGTAACCCGGCAGACACTTGTAAGCCGGCAGACAGTTATAACCCGGTGACAGTTATGACCCGGCAGACAGTTGTAACCCGGCAGATAGTTATAACCCGGTGACAGTTATGACCCGGCAGACAGTTAAGTCCCGGAGACGAGTCCCTGAAGACGAGTCTTGAAGATAAGCCCGGTTGTAAGCCGCCCGGTTGTAAGCCGCTCGTCGGAGATAAGAAGCCCGGGACTCAGAAGCCCATGAAGAGAAGCCCGCGATGGGAAGTCATAATAAGTTAAGCCTCAATCCGACTTAGACTCTACATGTAAATTGCCCCTTCAGCTTATATAAGGAGGGGCGGGTCACCCCAAGAGGGTCAGATTTTAGACGTCTCAATAGACAGGTCTTAGACAAGTTCAAGTCATTAGAGATAGACAGATTAGAGGCTCTCGAGATTAGAGGTAGCGATCCCGCACCCTTGTAATCGAGATCATCCTCATCATCAATATACACAAAGCAGGACGTAGGCTTTTACCTCCATCGGAGGGGCCGAACCTGGGTAAACTCGCGTCTCTCGATTCCGACCAACCCCTCTCAAGCCGCCACATAGTTACGATGGCCTCACACCTAAGTCCGTTAACCCGGACATCTTGCCGTGACAAATCCACGACAGTTGGCGCCCACCGTGGGGCCCGCACGGTGATGTTGAGTTCTTGAAGGGATCTTTCCCAGGGATCGGGAAGTTCGCAATTTTCCGGTTGAAGAAGATCCGACACGGAAGGATTTACGGCGACTCCGAGTTCATAAGTTGAGATTGAAAAAAAAGTCTAAGAGGCAACATAGATCAGGTTAGAGAAAGTTCTAGTGGTAGCGTCCACGCGCAACGTCCGTGGGGCCTGCTGCGTTTGGGGTCATCATCCGGGCAGGATCCTTCACCGTCAGCGGCGACCAAATCGCATCTCGGCCAAATTCATCTACTATATCGACTCCATCGGTACAGATTCGTCATCATCACATGGCTCCTGGCTGAGCCGGCGGAACAACGTCTGCAAATATCTACTGCAAAAGTTGTGAATTTTTTTTAGCCGTACAGTCGGGGCCTTGACATCGCCATCGTTCCTCGCTTGTACAAATTATACACTACATCCTTCCGGCAATATCCCGTATGTTCCTACAGATAAGTTGTCAGAATCTGCAGCGGCTTGTCAAGTTAAGCGGGTCCGGTTTGGATATAAGTGGAAATCGGCTTCAAAGAGTTGCTTCGGATCAGGATTGGCCAGCATGGTGACCCATGGATTGAGCAAAGCCAATTAAGAATTTGCCACCTCCTCATGTGAAGAAAAATCAACCAGATCTTGATAAGCATGATTTCATGCTAGCTAATCGCGTGCATGGTTTTTTCCGCCTAGTAACCATCAGGAAGAATTGGAATCATTCAAAAGTTAGAAATCCGGCTGCTGCTAATTTGACACGGACTCAGACGTGTACAGAAAGGAAAGAGGCAGCCACCACGATTTTCGTCGCTGCCCAGCGCCTCTCCATGGAACCGGTGCTGCTCCGCCCCGCTCACGTCCCTGCCTTCAGCGTCGACGGTGCCTACGTCTACCTTTCGTGCCCGCCCGGCGCGCGCTTTGCCCAGCAGCCGCCGCCTCCCAGGGCCCTCACTGTCGCCGGCTCCTTCGGCAAGGAAACACCGAAGGCCAAGAACTCTTCATCGGTGCCACGCTCGCCTCATCCTGAGCAGTTTCAACTCGCCGGCGCGCGTACGAGCCGCCCTTCCTCCGCATCCGCACATCCGAGCCGCCCCGGCTTCCGCGTTCCTCGTGGCGCCTCCCGTCTCACCCGACGCCGCAGCCGTGTTCGACCCGGCCTTATCCCGAACCGTCCTGGCCGTTGCGGCCTCGCCTCGCCTTGAGTCGCCTGCCAGTGGCCTGCCTCCGCATCCTGCGCCTCTGAGCCGGCCTCGCCACGCGCTGCTCCGGGCGGTTTCCTCGCACGCGCGCCTTGCCTCCGCACGCTCGCCGCCCCGCCGCCGGGTCAACGGCCGCACCGTGAGTCCCCGCGGCCTCCGAGTCGCACCGCCGCCGGGTCAACGGCCGCACCGCGAGCTGCCGCGGCCTCCGAGTCGCCCCGCCGCCGGGTCAACGGCCGCACCGCGAGCCGCCGCGGACTCCGAGTCGCCTCGCTTCACTTCCATGCCGTTTTGCCACAGCGTCCTGACCTCAAGTCGATCTCGCTCAGAGACAGTCCGTCGGCACCACATCCGCCGTATCCGAATCACCGTCGCCTCACTCTGCCTTGAGACGGTCCTCCGTCGCCACGGCCTCGTCCGCTGTTGCTGCAAGACGCCGCCGAGGCCTGCCTTCTTGGGCTCGCGGTGCGTCCGGAGCCGCTGCGGCGTCGACTCTGCTGAGCATCCGAACCAGATTGGCTCCGCCTCCACTTCACCTGCCTCGCTTCACCACCTCCGCACCCCCCGCCTCAAAGTCGGCCGCGCCGCGCCGCTGATCTCGCCGCACCTGCAAGCCGCCGTGCACAGAGCCGCCGCTACCCCGTGCGCTCTTCTGGTCGCGCTCGTTTTCCTGCGCCCGCCAAGCTGTGGCTGGGTCCACCTCACCTTCACCTTGAGCCGGTTAGCCGCCGCGCCCTGGCCACCCGCTGCTCCGCCTCACTTCACCTCCTGCGCCCGACCACGCCGGCTTGTCTTCGCCCGGCTCTACCTTGCCGCAACCTAGCCTGGCCTGAGGCCGACGCTACATCGGGAAGCGCCCGTCCTCGCGCGAACGAGCCGGCTCGCCGCTGCGCCGTTTCACCTCGCCCCCTCCGCCTCAGCCACGCCGGCTCACGGCCTCCGTGTCAGCCACTCGCCTCGCACGGGGAAGGAGGAGAGGTGGGAGGCATTTTGGATAAGAAGGAAGTGGGGAGCCGGTTGAGAATATAAGAGGTTAAAAAAATCAGGTGATGTTTTTCTAAACTGTTATTTCGTATAATTAAACATCATCGAATGTTTTTACTTCGAGCTATGCTGTTACGTACGCATGTCGATTAACTCATGGCCAGAGTACGGTCCGGTCCTCGTGCGCCTTCATCAGAGGCCGCGTCTGCATGCATATGTGCCATGACGAGCTACCGGGCGGACGCATACAACCCGCCGTTCATACGGTCGGATCTACATCAATGCACCGGCTTACAACGCCGTGGTCGTCTCTCGCAACCGCACCGGCTTACAACGCCGCGGTCGTTTCTCGCGACCGCACCGGCTTACAACGCCGCGGTCGTCTCTCGCGACCGCACCGGCTTACAACGCCGCGGTCGTCTCTCGCGACCGCACCGGCTTACAACGCCGCGGTTGTCTCTCGCGACTGCACCGGCTTACAACGATGCGGCCGTCTCTCACGACCGTACCGGCTTACAACGCCGTGGCCGTTTCTCACAACCGCGCCGTCTTCAAACGCGCAGCTGACTCCTACATCTACATCGACATGCTGGTGCTGTGCTTGCTCGTTCAAGCCGCCCAACGGACGCTCATGAGTCGCCGCCCTGCGGTCCGGTCTACATCGACATGCTGGTGATGTGCTTACTCGTTCAAACCGCTCAACGGACCCTCATGAGTCGCCGCCCTGCGATCCGATCTATTTCAACAATTCTGAAGCAAGTCATGATATATTATCAGCATCTGCCTCCGCCGGATGGTTCAATGGATAGGCGTGCAAGTCGCCACCACTGCGTTTTGGTTAACTTCAATAACCAGCTGGGATGAACCGCTGGCCGGATTACTGGCAAAACTCATATGGGATCATTTATAACCCGCCATCTCAACCTTCCGCGGGTTCATGTTGCGTTATCAACACCAGGGACATACAATGAGTGTCGCGGAGGTCATCAACTTGCCACAAGCTTTTGGCTTCAATAAATTTCAGTTATCAGCCGTCAACCATATTCCGGAACCCCGGGACGTTGCAGGGAAGATAACCCGGTCCTGGGTGCACTACCTTATTGGCGGAAGATTTAAAATCGCCCAAGAGGACGAACCGCCGTGATGCACCATTCAAACATGGGTGCCCGGATTTATTGGATCATCATAAAGTCACTTGGAGGCTTCTGTCGTTTCTTCATACAAGATGGCGGCTTACAAGATCGTGCAAAAAGTTGACTCCGTCGACAAGGTCATTTGGGGGCTTCCAACCCGCCGGGTTTAGCTTACATACCCTCTTGATCGGCTCTTCAGCCACCGTAAGGCCGGGTTGTATACCCAAAAAGTTGACTCCGTCAACAAGGTCATTTGGGGGCTTCCAACCCGCCGGGTTTAGCTTACACACCCTCTTGATCGGCTCTTCAGCCACCGCAAGTTCGAGTTAAACCTGCCTGTATGCTGCTGCTGCTCTGCTAGGTGACCCGCCGAACTCTTACCAGTTAATCTCGGCTAGAGACCCTGAACTGTTCAAAGTATTTGACAGTCACTCTCACTAGAGACCCTATACTGGTCAAGGTTAAACCGGCGGCTCTTGTCACGTGAGGGCCGGCTTATGGAAAACGAGGATAAACTCACCCATCTGCTGCATACTCTCCGCTGTGTGGCCCGTTCGTACTCTTCAACAGTTACTCTTTTAAAGACCCTGCACTGTTTAAGGTTCAAACGACGGATTTTATGTCACGTGAGAAGTAGCTTATGGGCCCGGGGGGTACTCATGCCCTGCTGCGCCTCTCTATGGTTCGTTGTGCTCTTACCAGTTAATCTCGCCTAGAGACCCTGAGCCGCTCAAAGGAGTTGACGGTCACTCTCACTAGAGACCTTGTACTGTTAAGAGTTCAAACAACGAGTTCATGCCAGGAGAGCCGGCATATGAGTTTTCGAAAAAGAAAAAGCAAGAACATATACAAGAGTTGATCTCTTCTGGTTGTGCCTTCAAAGCAAGAACATCATACATTGCATCATCATTGCATCATCTTACCATGCATCATATATGCATGGATATCCCGGTCTACATTGCAGGAACCGGTTCTTTCAAACCGGGTTATATTATTCAAATCTCAAATAGCCAACATGGCTGGATTTTTCATTATGGTTGTCATAACCAGCATTGGATGATTGAGGTTTTCAAAGCCCCTTCAGAGTATTGGCTATTATTCCTTCATCCAAAAAATACCAGCTTACAGCAAGGAGCATGGTTCAACATTGATATGCAAGGTTTTCAGCAAGCATCATCTGGACAGTGGATAAAATTTTATTCTACAATGGAAGGAATAGTCCTGAATCGTTGCAGGCATACGACCGGCACTTGGGGGCTACATTATTCAAGTCCTGTTTATATCAAGTATGCAAGTCCCATGTCACTGCAAGCATGCACCACGACACTTGGGGGCTAATGCAAGCTGTTTTTCAAGTCATTATGTTGTCAACAGACCCCGTTATCTCAAGGAGATGAGCCGGCCTTTATATCTTTTTCTAAAGTCCCAGCCCAATATTGTCTTACTGACTCGGCCCTTGGGGGCTACACTGGCTGAAGTTTTATGAGCATAAGACATTTACAAGTCCCAGGTTGCTGCAGGCAAGACAACGCGGTACTTGGGGGCTACATATGTGGAACATTCAACTTATGACTGGTGACTCAGATAAACAATCTGGATTTCTCTAGGTTTGCACTATGTTGAAGCAAGTCTTAAGGCTATCACTACGTTTCCCCTCTTAAGACTTGGGGGCTATAGGTAATATGAATATGAGGAAGATATGCCTTCAAATTCTCAGTTATGAGGGAACCAGACAAATTTATCAAACCAAGGCAGTTGATAATAAGGGTTATTTTTTTTCTCCAAGGAGCCAGCGTCATTGTATTGATATGACAGAGTTTCAAAATTTTCAGGAGCTGGTCAACTGGTATTTTTGAGTGAACCGGTCCCTTTACATATTCTTATTTCAGGAGGTTACCATGAATAAATTCAAGCTAACCTGGGGGCTAATGTCGGGGATATACCCCGCGGTATGACCCGGAGACAGTTATAAGCCGGCAGACACTTGTAAGCCGGCAGACAGTTATAAGCCGGCAGACACTTGTGACCCGGCAGACAGTTATAACCCGGTGACAGTTATAAGCCGGCAGACACTTGTAAGCCGGCAGACAGTTGTAACCCGGCAGACACTTGTAAGCCGGCAGACAGTTGTAACCCGACAGACAGTTATAACCCGGTGACAGTTATGACCCGGCAGACAGTTGTAACCCGGCAGATAGTTATAACCCGGTGACAGTTATGACCCGGCAGACAGTTATGACCCGGCAGACAGTTAAGTCCCGGAGACGAGTCCCTGAAGATGAGTCTTGAAGATAAGCCTGGTTGTAAGCCGCCCGGTTGTAAGCCGCCCGTCGGAGATAAGAAGCCCGAGACTCAGAAGCCCATGAAGAGAAGCCCGCGATGGGAAGTCATAATAAGTTAAGCCTCAATCCGACTTAGACTCTACATGTAAACCGCCCCTTCAGCTTATATAAGGAGGGACGGGTCACCCCAAGAGGGTCAGATTTTAGACGTCTCAATAGACAGGTCTTAGACAAGTTCAAGTCATTAGAGATAGACAGATTAGAGGCTCTCGAGATTAGAGGTAGCGATCCCGCACCCTTGTAATCGAGATCATCCTCATCATCAATATACACAAAGCAGGACGTAGGCTTTTACCTTCATCGAAGGGGCCGAACCTGGGTAAACTCGCGTCTCTCGATTCCGACCAACCCCTCTCAAGCCGCCACATAGTTGCGATGGCCTCACACCTAAGTCCGTTAACCCGGACATCTTACCGTGACAAATCCACGACAAGACCGAAAGGTCGAACATGAGTCATATAGTAGATATGATCAACATGGAGATGTTCACCATTGAAACCACCTCATCTCATGTGATGATCGGACTTGGGTTGGTGAATATGGATCATGTAACACTCGGATGACCGGAGGGATGTCAATTTGAGTGGGAGTTCTTAAGTAATATGATTAATTGAACTCATTATCATGAACATAGTCCAAATGTCTTTGCAAATTATGTTGTAGATCACTAGCTCGCGCTGTAGCTCCCCTGTGTTTTTTATACGTTCCTAGAGAAAATAGAGTTGAAAGATGATGGTAGCAGTAATGCGGACTGGGTCCGTGATCTGAGGATTGTCCTCATTGCTGCACAGAAGGCTTATGTCCTTAATGCACCGCTCTGTGCGCCACCCCCTCAAGCATCGTCTGTAGATGTTGTGAACGTCTGACAGGCACGTTTTGATGATTGCTTGATAGTTCAGTGCATCATGCATTATGGCTTAGAATTGAGGCTCCAAAACATTTTGAACGTCACGGAACATATGAGATGTTCTAAGAGCTGAAATTGGGATCTCAGGCTCGTGCCCATGTTGAGAGGTATGAGACCTCCAACAAGATTCTTTGCCTGCAAGATGAAGGAGAATAGCTCAATCGGTGATCATGTGCTCAGATTGTCTGGGTGCTACAATTGCTTGAATCGAGTGGGAGTTGATCTTCCAGATAAGATAGTGGTTGATATAGTTCTCCAACTCACTGCCACAAAGCTACTAGAGCTTTGTGATGAACTGTGAAATGCCAGGGATGAAAAGAATGATCCCTGAGCTATTCGCGATGTTTGACACCGCGATGGTAGAAGTCAAGAAGGAGCATCAAGTGTTGATGGTTAGTAAAACCACTAGTTTCGAGAAGGGCAAGGGCAAGGAGGGAAACTTCATCGATGGCAAGCCAGTTGCTGCTCCAGTGAAGAAACCCAAGGTTGAACCCAAACCCGAGACTAAGTGCTTCTATTATGAGGAGAGCGGTCGCTGAAGCGGAACAACCCTAGATACTTGGTAGATAAGAAGGCTGGCAACGTCAATGGAAGTATATTTGATATACATATTATTGATGTGTACCTTACTAGTGCTCCTAGTAGCACCTAGGGATTAGATACCGGTTCAGTTGCTAAATGTTAGTAACTCGAAATAAAAGCTACGGAATAAACGGAGACTAGCTAAGGACGAGGTGACGATGTGTGTTGGAAGTGTTTCCAAGGTTGATGTGATCACCATCGCACGCTCTCTCTACCTTCGGGATTAGTAATGAACCTAAATAAATGTTATTTGGTGTTTGCGTTGAGCATGAACGTGATTAGATCATGTTTATTGCAATACGGCTTATTCATTTAAGTTAGAGAATAATGGTTATTCTGTTTACATGAATAATATCTTCAATGGTCATGTGCCCAATGAGAATGGTTTATTGAATCTTGATCGTAGTAATACACATGTTCATAATATTGATGCCAAAAGATACAAAGTTAATAATGATAGTACCACATACTTGTGGCACTGCCGCTAAGTGTCATATTGGTGTAAAGCGCATGAAGAAACTCCATGCTGATGGATCTTTGGACTCATTCGATTTCGAATCGGTTGAGACATGCGGATCATGCCTCATGGGCAAGATGACTAAGACCCCGTTTTTCGGTATGATGGAGCGGGCAAGTGACTTATTGGAAATGATACATGTTGATGTATGCGGTCCAATGAGTGTTGTAGCGTGCGGTGGATATCATTATTTTCTTACCTTCACTGATGGTTTGAGTAGATATGGGTATATTTACTTAATGAAACACAAGTCTGAATCGTTTGAAAAGTTCAAGAAAATTCAGAGTGAAGTTTGAGATCATCGTGACAAGAAGATAAAATGTCTACGATATGATCGTGGAGGTGAATATCTGAGTTACAAGTTTGGTATACAACTTAAGACAATGTGGAAGTTGTTTCACAACTCACGCCACCTGGAACACCATAGTGTGATGGTGTGTCCGAACGTCGTAGTCGTGCTCTATTGGATATGGTGCGAACTATGATGTCTCTTATCGATTTACCACTATCATTTTAGGGTTATGCATTAGAGACAACCACATTCACTTTAAAAGGGGCACCATCTAAGTCCGTTGAGATGACACCGTATGAATTTTGGTTTGGTGGAAACCTAAGCTGTCATTTCTTAATGTTTGGGGCTGCGACGCTTATGTCCGATAAGCTCGATCCCAAAGCGGAAAAGTGCATCTTCATAGAATACCCTAATGTAACAATTGGGTATACCTACTATCTCAGATCCGAGGGCAAAATGTTTCTTGCTGAAAACGGGTCCTTTCTCGAGAAAAAGTTTCTCTCGAAAGAATTGAGTGGGAGGAAAGTAGAACTTGATGAGTTTGTTGAACCATCACTTCAGTTGGATAGTAGCACGACGCAGAAAGATGTTTTTGCGACGTCTACACCAAGTGAAGAGGAAGCAATTGATGATGATCATGAAGCTTCGGCTCAAGTTACTACCGAACCTCGTAGGTCAACAAGAACTCATACCGCCCCGGAGTGGTACGTCAATCCTGTCTTGGAGGTCATGTTGTTAGACAACAGTGAACCTATGAGCTATGAAGAAGCGATGCTGGGCCCGGATTCCAACAAATGGCTAGGAGCCATGAAATCCGAGAAAGGATCCATGTATGAAAACCAAGTATGGACTTTGGTAGACTTGCCCGTTAAACGGCACGCCGTTGAGTACAAATGGACCTTTAAGAAGAAGACAGCCGCTGATGGTAAATGTCACCATTTATAAAGCTCGACTTGTCGCAAAGAAGTTTCTGACAAAGTTCAAGGAGTTGACTACGATGAGACTTTCTCACCCGTAGCAATGCTAAAAGTCTGTTGGAATTATGTTAGCAGTTGCTGCATTTTTCGATTATGAAATCTGGCAGATGGATGTCAAAACATCGTTTCCTTAACGGTTTCCTTGAGGAAAGGTTGTATGTGATACAACCGGAAGGTTTTGTCAGTCCTAAGGATGCTAAAATGTATGCAAGCTCCAGCGATCCTTCTATGGACTGGAGCAAGCATCTCGGAGTTGGAACATACGCTTTGATGATGTGATCAAAGTTTTTGGGTCTATACAAAGTTTATGAGAAACTTGTATTTACAATAAAGTGAGTGGGAGCACTATAGAATTTCTGATGACATATTGTTGATCGGAAATGATGTAGAATTTCTGGAAAGCATAAAGGGTTGTTTGAAAGGAGTTTTTCAAAGGAAAACCTGGAATGTAGCTACTTAAATATTGGGCATCAGGATCTATAGAGATAGATCAAGACGTCTGATAAAACTTTCAATGAGTACATACCTTGACAAGATTTTGAAAGAGTTCAAAATGGATCGGTCAAAGAAAGAGTTCTTGCCTGATTTGTAAGGTGTGGAGTTGAGTGAGACTCAAAGCTCGACCATGGCAGAAGAAAGAGAAAGGATGAAGGTCGTCCTCTATGCCATAGCCATAGGCTCTATATAGTATGCCATGCTGAGTACCGCACCTGTGTGTGCCTTGCCATGAGTCTGTCAAGGGGTACAAGAGTGATCCAGGAGTGGATCACTGGACATCGGTCAAAATTATCCTTAGTAACTAGAGGACTAAGGAAATATTTCTCGATTATGGAGGTAATAAAGAGTTCATCGTAAAGGGTTACGTCGATGCAAGCTTTAACACCAATCCGGATGACTCTTAGTAGCAATCCGGATACGTATAGTGGAGCAGCCATTTGGAATAGCTCCAAGTTGTCGGCGTCGTGGGAATGGGGGTACCCACACTTGCCTGCCTGCGGCCCAAGGCGTGGCCCACCTCGATGACCAAGTACGGCCCAGCGCGGCCTCATTCGACACAGGACCCTCGCAAGACCCCGAGGAGACAGCGCCAAGACCCGTAGGGGATTAGGCCTCCCCAGGCCTCCTCTCGAGCAACAGAGATCTCTATGCAACGCTAGGCCTCAGGAGGACAAGGATGACGATAGCCAGGCCAGGCGGGCGCTAGCACGCCAGAGGGGACAATTTCCCCTTTAATGCAAAGGAGACAAGGACGAGCGCAGGTTCCCAAAGCGCCCCCCAAAGATTTCCACTTCGGTGCAACAAGACCAAGACCCCAAGCCCCGCAGGGCGGATGTCATCACCGAGCCCACCTCTGCATCACCGTCGACTGCTATGCAGGCGAAGACCACCTTTCGTCAGGATGGGGTGTACCTCCTGTCCCCCTTCAAATTTGGCCGTTGTGGGATCCCTTCCCGCCATTGCGACAAGGGAAGAGGACCTGGGCCGCTATAAATAGAGGCTAGGCTGCTCAGTAGAGGGGACGACACAACAACCCACGATCACACCGCGAGGCAACTCACCACTATACTAGTTCATCCACGAACCTTTTCGTGAGGCAATCCACCAAAGGCAGGAGTAGGGTATTACGCTTCGCAGCGGCCCGAACCTGGGTAAATTCTTGTGTGCTATCCTCTTCCTTGCCATCGAGCGGGGTCATCGTGTTGTGGGCTTGGCGGGGGTGAAGCTGCTGGGGATCTTCGCACACGCCCCTGGGTTCGAACTTCTTGGGGTTTTGCGGAGCCCGGAATTCGACATTTGGCGCGCCAGGTAGGGGGCGTGTCGGAGTCTTCAGTAAGCTTCGCTTCCTTCTCGCCCCGTCGCGTGATGGCCGACGCCCGACAAGCTCCTTTCGGCCTCAGCGGGTCTGACTTCACCAACCTCGCCACTGTCGTTCAAGACCCGCGCCCCGGCAGCGCGGTGCAGGGTGGCCATTACCAGGCCGCCAGTGTCGTCTCAGCCACCGTCACGGCTTGTGTCAACCAGGCACAGGGCAGGCGAGCAGCGCCCACGGGACCAACACCGCACCGCACCTACGTGGGAGATCTCAACGTGCATGATGCACTTCCGATGGCGGGTGAGATGCTTCGCCACCGCCCGACGCACGGAGGCTTCGACGACTGGGCCGACCACATCGCCGAGTTGGTCAACGTCGCGAGGAGGGCCTGGCTCCACCGCCCCCCTTCGCGACCACCGGCGCGGGGCGCCGGGGACTCGTTCGCCGTGCCCACCGCCTCGCCTGCGGGCAGCGCACCCGCTTCGCTCCTGGGCGAGCCCGAGCAAGGCTCGCCGCACACCGTACTTCTTCTCCTCCAGATCCCGGTGACAGGCTTCGGGGCGCCGCCCGGCCCCGTCAGTGGCAACTTTGGAGAAGGTGACGAGGCGCTCCGCGCGCACCCCGGCACGCGCGCCCATACCTAGACGGAGCATCAGCAGCCAGGGTCATCCCGGCGGGAGCACGCCAACCGGCACAGGGAGCAGGCTGCTCAGGCTCCTGGTCAGGCAGGAAACCGCGACGGAGGCGCAATGGACAACCAGGGAGGCAACCCACGTCAGGACACGCGCAACCCACCCCACGGCGGCGGCAGAGGTAAGCAACTCCGGGAGGAGGCCCGCCGCAGGAGGGTCTGTGGGCCGCGCGCCCCAGGGGGCGTCGTCTCGCCACCCGGGGAGACTGCCCTTGGTGCGCGCGGAGACAGCTCGGGAGGGGGCCAAAACCCCTATACGGAGGCCTACGTTCCGAGCTACGTCATACCTGTGGAGGGCGCGGAGGATCAGGCGCCCTCTGCGGGTGCCAGCACCCTCCCGGAATAGGGGGATGTCACGGACGCTCTCCCCAAGACGGGCATGGGGGCTTGCACGGAGGAAGCACCAGGCCAGGTTTACGCAAGCAGGGGAGAGATGGGGGGGCGTCCTGGGAAGCGCGGGGGCGCGATGCAGCCGCGGCCCCCGCGAGCCAGCAGCACACAGCCAAGCCCAGGACCTCGGGAGTGACCGCATGGGAGGATCGGCACGATACGGGCAGCGCGGGCCACCCGTGGCAACGGGAGCGCCGGCACGGCCCTCCGGAGGGGAAGGCCTCATGAGGCCCCCCAGCCTAGGCCCGGTCGGCGCCATGACGCCTCACGAGGCGGCTTCACCGACACAACACCTCTGCAGCTGCGCTGAGTGCGTTGCACTCATGTTTGGGCCGCGGGAGCACAATCCCGCGGCTACGCGGGGGGGGGGGGGGGGGCAGTGCACTCAGGTTTGGGCTATAGAGGCACGCAACCGCGCAGAAATGCGTGGGATGGTTCTTAACCAAGTTGGGAGCACCTAGGCCATGCGCCCGAGGGCTTGCCCAGCTATCTTCGCCTGTGACACTCTCACGTAATAATGAGTGGGCTGTGTTGGGGATATAACCCCGTGGTGAGACCCGCCCAGGTGGGGCCGGGTCATGTGGTTGGCGGCTTACGACAAGGTTAAGTGTAAGTTTATTCAATGGGCCTGGAGGCCCAAAGCCAGAAGACAAGATGTAACCCGGTGGTGTAAGCCGCCGTTGGCGGCTTGTTAGATAAGGCATGTATAGTTAGAGGTGAGGTCGGTTATCAAGCATAACCCGGCCCGGACTCTTGTAAGCCCAGGGCCTTGACCTGAGTATATAAAGGCGGGTTACCTGGGCGGCTTAGGCCACGAAACAACTAATCGATAGCTAGGTCAAGCGAAACCCGCTCCCTTGTAATCGATACCCAATCAATACAACACAAAGCAGGACGTAGGCTTTTACCTCTTTTCGAGGGGCCGAACCTGGGTAACCCTTGTCTCTCGATTCCGATCAACCCCTTCGAGATCACCGCCTTAGCGATGGCCTCGAACCTAAGTCCTTTCACGGGGACATTTGCCGTGACAAAACCACGACAGTTGGCGCCCACCGTGGGGCTGACGCTCGGTGGTGTGGAATTCTCGAAGGGCTCTCTCACAGGGATCGCGGGATACGCCGTTGGCAGGATGACTAAGAGTTGCCACGGCAAGCTCTACATCGACGACGCTGGCTGGGGCCCCGAGGCCGACTCAATCGAGTACGGGCACCGGGTCCCCTTCAGCGGAATTCACGTCTTCATTGGCAAGATTGGCGGATCTAAGCCTGGGCCAGACATCTGCACCGACCTCATCGAGCCGGCCCGGCGCGTGCAACCCGCCCGAGTTAATCCGGGTCGAAAGCACGTCTTCGTCGACTTTACCCAAGGCGCGGAGCTTGAAGGTTCCGTATCACGGGAGGAAACCCTCATCTGCTCGGAGGATGGATCCTCGAGCGGAGAGGCGGAATCAATCTACCAGCTTCACAACGGCGGGCTTGGGGGCTACGTCGAGGATTACCTTGAGCTGGAGTACCATGAGCCGGAATAATATGAGCCGCCGAGCCGCGCTGCTGTCTTCATGGTGGGATCGGCACCGGCCCCTGGTAGCACGACCGCTGGTGCGACTGGGTTCGGGTCAGGCAGGCCGTCGGCTCAAGTTTTGCTGGATCTGGTGAACCAGCTTACCACTCTGATGGGGACCGAGGTCACGCGTGAAAACCAAGCAGCCCATAACACGGAGATCGCGAGGTTGAAGGACCAAATGGCCGGAGTCCAAGAGGAAATCAACGCACTGAAGGCTCAGATGGATGCTGAGTCGGAGCGCCTGAAGGCGGAAGCTTTTCGCCTTGACCTGGAGCAGCAGACTGCAGATGCAGTCCACCGGATGAGACATCAGTCCCGTTTGCCGGTTCAGTATGAGGCCAGGAATCTCTTTAACACGCCAGGGACGGGACGGAATGCACCTCTGACCGTAACCCGGACGGCGGAAGTACCAGGGAGCAGGGCAGTGGTTCAGCATAGGCAGCCAGACCCGCCCCGCGGGAATCAGACCCCGCCGCAACCTTTTCCAACACCGCCCGGTCATTTTTCTAACCCGGCGGAGAATATGGTGGCAGCGGCAGTCAGGCTTGGCACGATCCCCATCCCTGAGGGGACGCCTTTCGCGGAGGAAGTGCGGAACGCCATTGGCTATTTACAGACAGCAATGGCACAGCAGGAGAAGTATACTTACAGCCGGAGTCACGTGCACTCAACCCCCATCCCGAGCCGTAGTTATAGCCGGCGTTTAGAGTCGCCGGTGGTCTCTAGCAGTGAGCGACGTCGAAACCCACGGCGAGATGATCAGCCGGCTCTTGATGCTCAAGCTTTGGTGGATCGGGCAAGAGCGCAGCGAGACGCTGATACGTCTCCAACGTATCTATAATTTTTGATTGTTCCATGCTATTATATTACCTGTTTTGGATGTTTTATATGCATTTATATGCTATTTTATATTATTTTTGGGACTAACCTATTAATCTAGTGCCTAGTGCCAGTTTCTGTTTTTTCCTTGTTTTTGAGTATTGCAGATAAGGAATATTAAACGGAGTCCAAACGGAATAAAATCTTCGGAATAATTTTTCTTGGACCAGAAGAAACCTACCAAGCTTGGAGACCAAGGCAGGAGAGCCGCCGTGTGGCCACAAGCCACAGGGGCGCGCCCAGGGGGGTAGGGCGCGCCCCCCTGGCTTGTGGGCCCACGGCAGCCCTCCTAACCCTAAACTTTGGCCTATAAATTCCCAAATATTCCCTGGATACCAAAAGGAGCCACGAAAATACTTTTCCACCGCCAGGAGCCTCTGTTCCCGTGAGATCCAATCTTGGAGCCTTTTCCGGTAATCTGCCGGAGGGGGATTCGATCACGGAGGGCATCTACATCAACTCCATTGCCCCTCCGATGATGCGTGAGTAGTCCACCACAGACCTTCGGGTCCATAGCTAGTAGCTAGATGGCTTCTTCTCTCTCTTTGCTCTTCAATACCATGTTCTTCATGATCTTCATGGAGATCTATCCGATGTAATACTCTTTTGCGGTGTGTTTGTCGAGATCCGATGAATTGTGGGTTTATGATCAGATTATCTATGAATATTATTTGAGTCTTTCTGAATTCTTATATGCATGATTTCATATCTTTGCAAGTCTCTTCGAGTTATTGGTTTGGTTTGGCCAACTAGATTGGTAATTCTTGCAATGGGAGAAGTGCTTAGTTTTGGGTTCAATCTTGCGGTGTCCTCACCCAGTGACAAAGTAGGGGTAGCGAGACACGTATTGTATTGTTGCCATCGAGGATAAAAAGATGGGGTTTTCATCATATTGCTTGAGTTTATCCCTCTAAATCATGTCATCTTACCTAATGCGTTACTCTGTTCTTCATGAACTTAATACTCTAGATGCAGGCAGGAGTCAGTCAATGTGTGGAGTAATAGTAGTAGATGCAGAATCGTTTCGGTCTACTTGACACGGACGTGATGCCTATATGCATAATCATTGCCTTGGATGTCGTCATAACTATGCGCTTTTCTATCAATTGCTCGACAGTAATTTGTTCACCCACAGTAATATTTGCCTTCATGAGAGAAGCCTCTAGTGAAACCTATGGCCCCCGGGTCTATTTTCCATCTTATATTTTCATATCTATTTACTTGTGTTTTTACTTTCCGCAATCTTTTCCATCTATCTCTATCAGATCTCATCCTTGCAAGTAACCGTGAAGGGATTGACAACCCCTTTATAGCGTTGGGTGCAAGTGTTTGATTCTTTGTGTAGGTACATCTATTGGGGACTTGCTTGTATCTCCTACTGGATTGATACCTTGGTTCTCAACAACTGAGGGAAATGCTTATCTACTTTGCTGCATCACCCTTTCCTCTTCAAGGGAAAACCAACGCATGGTCGAGAAGTAGCAAGAAGGATTTCTGGCGTCGTTGTCGGGGAGATCTACATCAAGCCTACCAAGTACCCATCACAAACTCATCTCTTGCATTTACATTAGTTGCCATTTGCCTCTCGTTTTCCTCTCCGCCGCTTCTAAAACGATTTTCGAAAAGATTTGCCTTTTTATTCGCCCTTCTTTCGTTCGCCTTTTCGTTTGCTTTTCGTTTGCTTGTGTGCTAGATCTCTTCGTTGCCACCATGTCTGAATCTGGGAAGGTTACCATTGAAAATTTTGAGGGTGTTGCTAGTACAAATCTTGAGGAAAAACTTGGATCTTGCTCTCTAAACCATGAAATTGAATCTCCTCCAAATTAGAAAGCTAAAACTTTTCAAGTTGGGGACGGTAATATTATTGGGAAGAGTGTTATTCAAGAATTCTTTGATTGCACGGGAGTAATGCCTATGAATAAGAGATCTATTCTTCTTAGCACAAATTGTTATGCAGATGCTATTGTCATGCTCATTGAAAAATTGGAAAGAAAGTTTGTGCATATTCATCCCGCTTTGCAAAAGGTATTTTATGAACTTCCCAACATTAATCACCCTAAGGCTAAAAAGATTGCTACTATCATCCTTATGCGTGAATTTGATTTTATCTTACTTGAGGCTAGGGAAATTTTTGCTTTTTATAAAAATGATATTGAGCACCCTGCAATTGAAGAAATCTTACATGATAAAGAAACCTTGCGTAGCTTTGAGTCTAGGGACTATCAATCTTACCGTGATAATCTTATAAGAAGAGTTCCCTATCCTGAAATTTCCCAAACCATGTACCTTGAAACCTAGGATGAATTTGATTGAATCACTAGGGGCATTTATGTAGGATTCAATGATGATTGGTTAGAAGAAAAAATCAGGGAACCCATTAAAAACGAGATACGCGTTTTATATGATGATATTTACGGTGATGATCCTAATTTTGAATTTATGAATGTCAAAGTTACTAATCAAAGTCCTTTTCATGAATTAAGCTCTCCTATTAGAAAGGATAGGAAAAAATTAAAGGATTTGCTAAAGAGGGTTTTGGAAGATATGGTCGAGGATGGATTGCATACCAAAGATGACAATACCTAGATCTATTGCGTTTTGCCTAGCTAGGGGCGTTAAACAATAGCGCTTGTTGGCAGGCAACCCAATTTTATTTTTGCTTTCTGTTTTTTTGTTTCTGTTTTGGTGTGTTTTGCACATTATTACTTCTGTAGTAATTGTGTTTTTATCTTTTTATTAGTGTTTGAGCCAAGTAAGACCTTTGGGATGGTCTACGGTGTTTGTTGATTTGATTTTGCTGAAAAACAGAAACTTTTGCGCTCAGTCCAGGAATTTTGTAGATTCACTGGAACGTGATTTTGATCTGAAATTTTTACAAAAGATTGATATACAAATTTCCCTGGTTTTCCTAATTTTTCAGAATTTTTGGAGTTACATAAGTATTCGAAGTCTACAGATTGCTACAGACTATTCTGTTTTTGACAGATTCTGTTTTCTTTGTGTTGTTTGCTTATTTTGATGAATCTATGGGTTGTATCGGGGGGTATGAACCAAGGAGAAGTTAGAATACAGTAGGTATTACACAAATATAAATAAAGAATGAGTTCACAACAGTACCTAAAGTGGTGATTTATTTTTCTTATACTAACGGATCTCATGAGTTTTCTGTTGAGTTTTGTGTTGTGAAGTTTTCAAGTTTTGGGTAAAGATTTGATGGACTATGGAATAATGAGTGGCAAGAGCCTAAGCTTGGGGATGCCCAAGGCACCCCAAGACATATTCAAGGATACCAAAGAGCCTAAGCTTGGGGATGACCCGAAAGGCATCCCCTCTTTCGTCTTCAATCCATCGGTAAATTTACTTGAAGCTATATTTTTATTCACCACATGATATGTGTTTTGCTTGGAGCGTCTTGTATGATATGAGTCTTTGCTTTTTAGTTTGCCACAATCATCCTTGCTGCACACATCTTTTTGAGAAGGACACGCTGAATCGTGAATTTATTAGAATACTCTATGTGCTTCACTTATATCTTTTGAGCTAGGCAATTTTGCTCTAGTGCTTCACTTATATCTTTTTAGAGCATGGTGGTGTTATGTTTTATAGAAATAATTGAACTCTCGTACCTCACTTATATTATTTTGAGAGTCTCTAAACAGCATGGTAATTGGATTAGGTTATGAATTTGGTCCTAATATAATAGGCATCCAAGAGGGATATAATAAAAACTTTCATATTAAGTGCATTGAATATGATGAGATGTTTGATTTCGTGCATGTAGTTTTGAGATGTAGAGATGGTGATATTAAGAGTTATGCTAGTAAGTAATTGTGGATTAGTAGAAATACTTGTGTTAAGGTTTGTGATTCCCGTAGCATGCACGTATGGTGAACCGTTATGTAATGAAGTCGGAGCATGATTTGTTTAATGATTGTCATCCTTTGTGTGATGGGTGGGGAGCGCGCGATGGTTTACTCCTACCAACCTCTCCCCTAGGGGCATGCGTCTAACACTTTGCTTCGATGAATAATAGACTTTTGCAATAAGTATGTGAGTTCTTTATGACTAATGTGAGTCCATGGATTATACGCACTCTCACCCTTCCACCTTTGCTAGCCTCTCTAGTACCGCACAACTTTCGCCGGTGCATTAAACCCACCTTCCTCAAAACAGCCACCATATATTTTCTTCAAAACAGCCACCATACCTACCTAATATGGCATTTCCATAGCCATTCCGAGATATATTGAGATGCAACTTCCACCATTCCGTTTATTATGACATGCACCTTCATTGTCATATTGCTTTGCATGATCGTAAGACAGCTAGCATGATGTTTTTATGGCTTGTCTGTTTTTTGATGTCATTTGCTATGCTAGATCATTGCACATCCCGGTACACCGCCGGAGGCATTCATATAGAGTCATATGTTGTTCTAAGTTTCGAGTTGTAAGTAAATAAAAGTGTGATGATCATCATTATTAGAGCATTGTCCCATGAGAGGAAAGGATGATGGAAGCTATGATTCCCTCACTAGATGGGATGAGTCTCCGGACTTTACAAAAAAATAAAAGAGGCCAGCGAAGCCCAAATAAAAAAAAAAGAGGCCAAAGATGCCCACAAAAAAAATGAGAGAAAAGAGAGAAGGGACAATGCTACTATCCTTTTCCACACTTGTGCTTCGAGTAGCACCATGTTCTTCATGAAAGAGAGTCTCCTATTTTGTCACTTTCATATACTAGTGGGAATCTTCATTATATAACTTGGCTTGTATATTCCAATGATGGGCTTCCTCAAAGTGCCCTAGGTCTTCGTGAGCAAGCGAGTTGGATGCACACCCACTTAGTTTCCTTTTGAGCTTTCATACACTTATAGCTCTAGTGCATCCGTTGCATGGCAATCCCTACTCACTCACATTGATATCTATTGATGGGCATCTCCATAGCCCGTTGATACGCCTAGTTGATGTGAGACTATCTTCTCCTTTTCCCTTGCACCTCCACCACATTCTATTCCACCCATAGTGCTATGTCCATGGCTCACGCTCATGTATTGCGTGAGAGTTGAAAAAGTTTGAGAACATAAAAGGGGCGAAACAATTGCTTGACTTGTCATCGGGGGTGTGCATGATTTAGATACTATGTGTGGGGAAGATGGAGCATAGCCAGACTATATGATATTGTTGGGATAACTTTCTTTAGCCATGGTATTTTGAAAGATATGATTGCTTGTTAGTATGCTTTAAGTATTATTGTTTTTATGTCAATATTAAGCTATTGTATTGAATTGTATGGATCTGAATATTCATGCCACAATAAAGAATATTACATGGATAAATATGTTAGGTAGCATTCCACATCAAAAATTCTGTTTTTATCATTTACCTACTCGAGGACGAGCAGGAATTAAGCTTGGGGATGCTTGATACGTCTCCAACGTATCTATAATTTTTGATTGTTCCATGCTATTATATTATCTGTTTTGGATGTTTTATATGCATTTATATGCTATTTTATATTATTTTTGGGACTAACCTATTAATCTAGTGCCTAGTGCCAGTTTCTGTTTTTTCCTTGTTTTTGAGTATTGCAGATAAGGAATATTAAACGGAGTCCAAACGGAATAAAATCTTCGGAATAATTTTTCTTGGACCAGAAGAAACCTACCAAGCTTGGAGACCAAGGCAGGAGAGCCGCCGTGTGGCCACAAGCCACCGGGGCGCGCCCAGGGGGGTAGGGCGCGCCCCCCTGGCTTGTGGGCCCACGGCAGCCCTCCTAACCCTAAACTTCGGCCTATAAATTCCCAAATATTCCCTGGATACCAAAAGGAGCCACGAAAATACTTTTCCGCCGCCCGGAGCCTCTGTTCCCGTGAGATCCAATCTTGGAGCCTTTTCCGGTAATCTGCCGGAGGGGGATTCGATCACGGAGGGCATCTACATCAACTCCATTGCCCCTCCGATGATGCGTGAGTAGTCCACCACAGACCTTCGGGTCCATAGCTAGTAGCTAGATGGCTTCTTCTCTCTCTTTGCTCTTCAATACCATGTTCTTCATGATCTTCATGGAGATCTATCCGATGTAATACTCTTTTGCGGTGTGTTTGTCGAGATCCGATGAATTGTGGGTTTATGATCAGATTATCTATGAATATTATTTGAGACTTTTCTGAATTCTTATATGCATGATTTCATATCTTTGCAAGTCTCTTCGAGTTATTGGTTTGGTTTGGCCAACTAGATTGGTAATTCTTGCAATGGGAGAAGTGCTTAGTTTTGGGTTCAATCTTGCGGTGTCCTCACCCAGTGACAAAGAAGGGGTAGCGAGGCACGTATTGTATTGTTGCCATCGAGGATAAAAAGATGGGGTTTTCATCGTATTGCTTGAGTTTATCCCTCTACATCATGTCATCTTACCTAATGCGTTACTCCGTTCTTCATGAACTTAATACTCTAGATGCAGGCAGGAGTCGGTCGATCTGTGGAGTAATAGTAGTAGATGCAGAATCGTTTCGGTCTACTTGACACGGACGTGATGCCTATATGCATAATCATTGCCTTGGATATCGTCATAACTATGCGCTTTTCTATCAATTGCTCGACAGTAATTTGTTCACCCACCGTAATATTTGCCTTCATGAGAGAAGCCTCTAGTGAAACCTATGGCCCCCGGTCTATTTTCCATCTTATATCTTCAGATCTATTTACTCGTGTTTTTACTTTCCGCAATCTTTTCCATCTATCTCTATTAGATCTCATCCTTGCAAGTAACCGTGAAGTGATTGACAACCCCTTTATAGCGTTGGGTGCAAGTGTTTGATTCTTTGTGTAGGTACATCTATTGGGGACTTGCTTGTATCTCCTACTGGATTGATACCTTGGTTCTCAACAACTGAGGGAAATACTTATCTACTTTGCTGCATCACCCTTTCCTCTTCAAGGGAAAACCAACGCATGCTCGAGAAGTAGCAGACGCGGCAGCGTTGGCAGTGGCGGCGACTTATCAAGAACCCACAGTAGCACCTTCCGTCTCGGTAGGAGCTGGAGTAACCTCCAGGGCTGTGGGAGTGTCGTGCTTAGTGCCGGCTTTACGAAACGAGCGCCTGCCGAAGGACTTCAAGGGTCCTCGCAAGGTGCCCAACTATACCGCTGATCTACCTCCAGAAGCTTGGATCGAAAGCTATGAACTAGCCATGGAGATGTTAGATGTCAGTGATGCAGTATGCGCCAAGTATTTCATCATGATGCTGGAAGGGCCAGATCGCACATGGTTGAAGGGTTTACCACCCAACACCATTAATTCTTGGGCCGAGTTGAAGGCAAAATTTATCAAGAATTTCCAAGGAACGTGCAAGCAGCCCATGACAATTGTGGATTTGGATCATTGCGTGCAGCGTGAGGACGAGTCGGCTCATCATTGGGTCCGGCGGGTCTCAACCATCATCCACTCTTCTGATAACATTACGGCGGCTCAAGCGGTCCTTATTCTGGAGAAGAATTGCCATTTTGTGCCCCTGAAGCAGAAGCTCGGCCAGCTCAAACGTACATGCCAGGATATGAGGGAACTCATGGCGGCTCTCACCAAGTATGCAGACTCAGACAACACGAAGGACCCTGGTTCTGATGATGAGAAATCGGCCAAGGGTAGGAAGAATAACAATGGCAAGAGTCAACCGCAGAATGGGGGAGGAAATAACAATAATGGCAATGGCGGAAAGCGGAAGCACCAGGACGGCGGGTCAGATTTAGTGGCCAACACCAGTACTGGGAATAACCGTGTCAAGGGGAACGGCAAGCCGCCTTTCGTTAAACACAAGCCTGTTGATATGGAGGCGATGTTGAATGTTCCTTTCCCGAAGCATAGCCTTCTCGATAAGCCATCAACTCATGCTTGGAGAGATTGTTGGATCATGCAGGAATTTCGAAATTACAGTGTTAACCAGCATCAAGGTGGCGGCGGTGGACCGTCCGGCGGGTCAGGATCCGGTCCTTCTGGATCTGGCTTTGGTACAGGCGGCTCAGGCTCTGGCTATCAAGGCCAAGGGAACCATGGTGGTAATAATCAACAGTCTGGCAATGGAGGTCAGCAACAAAACAACCAGTCCGGGTATCAGAGTAATCCAAAGCAGCTTAATGGAGGCCAATATCACGTTTTTACGGCCAGTCTTGACAAGAGAGATCAGAAGGTGCGCAAGCGGGCGGTTAATGCGGCCATGCCGGCTCTCCCTCAGTACTTAAAGTGGTCAGAGTATGTCATAACTTGGAGCAGGGAGGATCACCCGCCGCGCGTAGATAACCCGGGACAGTTGGCTTTGGTAGTGGCCCCCCAAGTCGGAGGCTATGTGTTCACTAAGGTACTTATGGATGGCGGCAGTAGCATCAACATCTTGTACTATGACACGTTCCGCCGGATGAACTTGCTTGATAAGGACCTTAAACTGTCTTCAACAGTTTTTCACGGAGTGGTGCCCGGAAAATCGGCTTATCCAGTCGGAAAAATTTCTCTGGAAGTAGCTTTTGGTGATGAGTTTAACTATAGGGTGGAGACCTTATGGTTTGAGGTGGTCAAGATCAAGAGTCTGTACCACGCTTTGTTTGGACGGCCGGCTTACGCCAAGTTCATGGCTAGGCCCTGTTATGTGTACTTGCAGCTCAAGATGCCCGGGTTAAACAGGATGATTACAGTGCATGGTGATCGGAAGATTGCTCTTGAGTGCGAGGAAGGCGATGCAGCATATGCAGAGTCAAGTTGTGCTGAGGCGGAGCTCAAGTTTTATAAGGAGAATGTTGACCCGACAGATATGACCCCGCTAAAGAAGCCTACCACGGAATCTGAGCCGCCTCTCAAGTTTGTGGCAGAAGATACCACGCTAGTGGATTTCACTCCTGGCGACTCATCGTAGCAGTTCACTATTGGGGCCAATATGGAGCCCAAATAGGAAAGCGCGCTCATCGAATTCATCCGTGAGAATCGGGACATCTTTGCATGGAAGCCTTCTGACATGCCGGGTGTACCGAGAGAATTCGCTGAGCGCCACCTTAATGTGGATCCTAAGTTTAAGCCGGTCAAACAATTCCTCCGTCACTTCAATGAGGAGAGGCGTAAGGCTATTGGGGAAGAGGTGGCCCGGCTCTTGGCAGCAGGGTTCATCGTTGAAGTTTTTCACCCAGAGTGGTTAGCTAACCCGGTGTTGATACTCAAGAAGAATGGAATGTGGCACATGTGTGTGGATTACACAGATCTTAACAAGGCGTGTCCGGTTGACCCGTTTGCTCTCCCTTGTATTGATCAGATTATTGATGCAACGGCGGGTTGTGAGAGTCTATGCTTCCTGGACGCTTATTCATGTTATCATCAGATCAAGATGGCAGTTAAAGACCAAGAGAAGACGTCTTTCATTATGCCTTTTGGAGCTTTCTGTTATGTGTCTATGCCTTTCGGGCTCAAGAGTGCCCAGTCGACTTACCAGCGTTGTGTGCAGAACTGTCTTCACGGTCAAATTGGGCGCAATGTTCATGCTTATGTGGATGATATTGTGGTCAAGTCAAGGAAGAAGGAGACTCTGTTGGCTAATTTGAAAGAAACTTTTGACAATTTGCGGGTTTACAAGATGATGCTTAACCCGGCAAAATGTGTGTTCGGTGTGCCTGCAGGCAAGCTCTTGGGATTTTTGGTCTCTGAGCGTGGCATTGAGGCTAACCCGGACAAGATAAAGGCCATCACTTCTTTGTCTAAGCCGGCGTGTATTAATGATGTTCAGCGCCTGGCGGGTCGTATTGCTGCACTGAGCCGGTTCATAAGCCGCCTGGGTGAGAAAGCTATTCCTCTATACCAGATGATGAAGAAGACAGACGATTTCGTCTGGAGTGATGCAGCTAATGAAGCATTCGAGGCGCTCAAAAAGCAATTGGCTGAGCCGCCTGTTCTGGTCGCTCCCGTGGAAAAGGAGCCTCTGCTCTTATATGTGGCGGCTAACAACATGGCTGTCAGTGCTGCAGTTGTGGTGGAGCGCAAGGAGGCGGGTAAGGAGTACCCAGTTCAGCGGCCGGTTTATTATGTCAGTGAAGTCTTGACGGAGTCCAAGCAAAGATATCCACATTGGCAAAAGCTGGTGCTTGGGGTGTTCATGGCCAATCGCAAGTTGAAGCATTATTTTCTTGGGCACCCGATCACGGTGGTCAGCTCTGCTCCCTTGGGAGATATCATTCAGAACAGAGAAGCCACTGGAAGGATTTCTAAGTGGGCAATTGAACTTGGGCCTCTCAATTTAAAATATGTGCCCCGAATGGCTATCAAATCTCAAGCCCTGGTGGATTTTATCAATGACTGGACAGAGTGTCAAATACCTGAGGAAAAGTCGGACAATACTTATTGGACGATTCACTTTGATGGATCCAGGCAATTGGAAGGCTCGGGGGCTGGAGTTGTTTTAACTTCCCCACAAGGTGACAAATTCTGTTATGTTTTGAGGCTAATGTTTCCTTGTACTAACAATGTAGCGGAATACGAGGCTTTACTTCATGGGCTCCGGGTGGCTAAGGAGATGAACTTGAGCCGGGTCAGATGTCTTGGCGACTCAGACCTGGTAGCTCAGCAAGTCTCTGGCACATGGGACTCAAAGGACCCTCGCATGGCGGCTTATCGCCAGGCGGTTGATGTTATTGCTGGCCACTTTAAAGGTTATCAGGTGGATCATATTGACCGACGGAAGAATGAGGTGGCTGACGCATTATCAAGGCTGGGGTCTCAGCGTAAGCCGGTGCCACCTAATGTGTTCTTGGACGTATTGCATCACCCATCGGTCAAGTTACCGTCGAAGGAAGATTTGGCTATACCTGACCCGGAAGGGCAATTGGTGGCGGCTCTCCGTGCGATTCCTGATTGGACGCTGGCTTATTTGGCATATTTGACACGCGGCGAGTTACCTCCAGATGAAAATTTGGCACGACAGATCATAAGGCGATCTAAGTCTATGACTATTGTGAACGACGAGTTACATCGGCGCAGTGTGACTGGTGTTTTTCAGCGCTGTGTTTCTCCTGATGAGGGCTGGGAGATCTTGCAGGAAATCCATGCTGGTGATTGTGGTCGTCACGCCGGGTCAAAATCATTGGTGGCCAAGGCTTTCCGACACGGTTTTTACTGGTTAACAACTCATAAAGATGCAGAGGATTTGGTCAGTAAGTGTGGCGGGTGCCAAAAATTTGGGCGACGTGCCCATGTGCCTGCTCAAGAGCTACGGATGATTCCAATCACCTGGCCGTTTGCAGTCTAGGGGCTTGATATGGTAGGACCTTTCAAGAGGTCTAAAGACAAAAAAGACCCACCTCTTGGTGGCGGTTGACAAGTTTACTAAGTGGGTTGAACCTGAGCCGGTCAGCAAATGTGATGCAGCAACGGCAGTTCAGTTCGTCAAAAAGCTGATCTTTCGTTTTGGCTATCCGCATAGTATCATCACTGATAATGGCATAAATCTGTCCAAGGGTGCTATGAAGGAGTTCTGCGATGAGGAACATATCCGTCTTGATGTATCTTCAGTCGCTCACCCGCAGTCTAATGGTCAAGCTGAGCGTGCTAACTAGGAAATTTTGAGAGGTATAAAACCCCGGCTTATGGTTCCTTTGGAGCGCACGCCGGGTTGTTGGGTGGAGGAGTTGCCGTCTGTTCTTTGGAGCATAAGAACCACCCCCAACAGGTCTACAGGCTATACACCTTTCTTCATGGTTTATGGCGCAAAAGCTGTTCTCCCCAGTGACATTTGTCATGACTCGCCCAGAGTGGCGGCTTACGTGGAAACTGATAACGAGGTGGCGCGTCAGGATGCTTTGGATGCCTTGGACAAAGAACGGGATCTTGCAGCAACTCGATCGGCAATTTATCAACAAGACCTGCGTCGCTATCATAGCCGCAGGGTCAAGACCCGGACGTTCCAAGAAGGCGACTTAGTACTCCGGCTGATGCAAGACCAGTCAGATATGCATAAGTTGTCACCTCCCTAGGAAGGACCGTTTGTGATCAGTAGAAATCTCAACAATGGTTCCTATTATCTCATTGATGTACGGGAAAGTGACAAGTCTCGCACTTCCGGTGAAGAGACCAAGAGGCCATGGAATATTTCTCACCTTCAGCCATACTATACTTAAGCCGCCAGTCCGGCTCTCATCAATGTACATATCCCTGTCATTGTATATACCATCTTTTATGATATAATAAAGTTGGCATCCCCATGATTAGGGGCCTCTACCGTTTTTTCCGCACTGAAAGTGTCATACAAAGGAGTTGATCCTTAATCAGGTCACTTGGGGGCTTCCAACCCTATGGGTTTAGCTTACATACCCTCTTGGCCAGGCTTTATATGCCATGTTCGAGTTAAACCTGCCTGTTTGCAACTTGCTACTCCGCCATGTGACCCGCCGAACTCTTGACAGTTAATCTTGATAAGAGACCCTGAACTTTCATAAGTTATTCTCGTACAAAGACCTTGAACTTGTCAAGGTTTAAACGGCGGCTTTTGTCACGAGAGAGCTGGCTTACAGTGAGCTAGGATAAACTCGTCTTGTCTGCCGTAACCCCTCCGCTATGTGGCCCGTTCGTACTTTTAGCAATGTCAATCTTTTAAAAGACCCTGAACTTGCAAAAGTTTAAACGATGGATTTATGTCACGTGAGAGCCGGCTTACAAGTTTTCTTTAGGCTTTCCGCCTAGTTTCTTCGGAAGCAATACAAACTTTTTTCATAAAAAACAAAAGTTATCTTGTCCTGCTGCGCCTTTAAAGCCGGCTTATAGGACGAGGCATACAAATTACTTGTTTTTTTGCAGGTACTCTCATGATAAGATTCTATGTTTTGGATGATTCCAGCTTGGTATTGCTCAGGGAGTATAACCCGCCCGGCGCATCAAGGCAGTCAAACGATTATATATCAAAGACGAATTTGCTAAGTCGCCGGAAGAAGTTTAGACAGTGCATCAAAAGCACAAGAGCAGGCAGTGAAATGTTTCCTACTGCTATTACAAGGCTATCAGAAAGCCCAAAAGTTGCGGACATAAGTGTTTTCAGTACAAGATAACCCGGCATATCAGTAAAACCGGGTTACTTTCCTATGAAGCAGACTCTTCAGCTCATCGCCGGGTCATGCTACGCCGGGTCTTCGTCTTCCCGGATCTGAAGGTTGTCCAAATCCCAGTTGCACTTTGTTAAGGCTTCAAATTGGGCCTCATCATTGCTACTTCTTGAGCAAGCGTTGGTTTTCCCTTGAAGAGGAAAGGGTGATGCAGCAAAGTAGATAAGTATTTCCCTCAATTGTTGAGAACCAAGGTATCAATCCAGTAGGAGATATAAGCAAGTCCCCAATAGATGTACCTACACAAATAATCAAACACTTGCACCCAACGCTATAAAGGGGTTGTCAATCCCTTCACGGTTACTTGCAAGGATGAGATCTGATAGAGATAGATATAAAAGATTGCTAGAAAGTAAAGTAAAACAAAAGTAAAAATAATGCAGCGAGGTATTTTTGGTATTTTTGGTTTATAGATCTGAAAGTAATATATGGAAAATAGACCCGGGGGCCATAGGTTTCACTAGAAGCTTCTCTCATGAAGGAAAATAATACGGTGGGTGAACAAATTACTGTCGAGCAATTGATAGAAAAGCGAATAATTATGACGATATCCAAGGCAATGATTATGCATATAGGCATCACGTCCGTGTCAAGTAGACCGAAACGATTCTACATCTACTACTATTACTCCACACATCGACCGACTCCTGCCTGCATCTAGAGTATTAAGTTCATGAAGAACAGAGTAACACATTAGGTAAGATGACATGATGTAGAGGTATAAACTCAAGCAATATGATGAAAACCCCATCTTTTTATCCTCGATGGCAACAATACAAATACGTGCCTCGCTACCCCTACTTTGTCACTGGGTGAGGACACCGCAAGATTGAACCCAAAACTAAGCACTTCTCCCATTGCAAGAATTACCAATCTAGTTGGCCAAACCAAACCAATAACTCGAAGAGACTTGCAAAGATATGAAATCATGCATATAAGAATTCAGAGAAGATTCAAATAATATTCATAGATAAGCTGATCATAAACCCACAATTCATCGGATCTCGACAAACACACCGCAAAAGAGTATTACATCGGATAGATCTCCATGAAGATCATGAAGAACATGGTATTGAAGAACAAAGAGAGAGAAGAAGCCATCTAGCTACTAGCTATGGACCCGAAGGTCTGTGGTAAACTACTCACGCATCATCGGAGGGGCAATGGAGTTGATGTAGATGCCCTCCGTGATCGAATCCCCCTCCGACAGATTACCGGAAAAAGCTCCAAGATGGGATCTCACGGGAACAGAGGCTTCCGGTGGCGGAAAAGTATTTTCGTGGCTCCTTTTGGTATCCAGGGAATATTTGGGAATTTATAGGCCGAAGAATGGGGTTAGGAGGGCTGCCGTGGGGCCACAAGCCAGGGGGCGCCCCCCCCTAGGGCGCACCCTGGTGGCTTGTGACGCCACGGCAGGTCTCCTGCCTTCATCTCCAAGTTTGTTGGGTTTCTTCTGGTCCAAGAAAAATCATTCCGAAGATTTTATTCCGTTTGGACTCTGTTTAATATTCCTTATCTGCAATACTCAAAAACAAGGAAAAAATAGAAACTGGCACTAGGCTCTAGATTAATAGGTTAGTCCCAAAAATAATATAAAATAGCATAATAATGCATATAAAACATCCAAAACAGATAACATAATAGCATGGAACAATCAAAAATTATAGATACATTGGAGACGTATCAAGCATCCCCAAGCTTAATTCCTGCTCGTCCTCGAGTAGTTAAATGATAAAAACAGAATTTTTGATGTGGAATGCTACCTAACATATTTATCCATGTAATATTATTTATTGTGGCATGAATATTCAGATCCATAAGATTCAAAACAAAAGTCTAATATTGACATAAAAACAGTAATACTTCAAGCATACTAACAAGGCAATTGCGTCCTTTCGAAATAACATGGCCTTAGAAAGTTATCCCTACAAAATCATATGGTCTGGCTATGCTCCATCTTCCCCACACAAAGTATCTAAATCATGCACAACCCCGATGACAAGTCAAGCAAGTGTTTCACACTTTGTATGTTCTCAAACCTTTTCAACTCTCACGCAATACATGAGCGTGAGCCATGGATATAGCACTATAGGTGGAATAGAATATGGTGGAGGTTGTAAAGAAAAAGGAGAAGATAGTCTCACATCAACTAGGCGTATCAACGGGCTATGGAGATGCCCATCAATAGATATCAATGTGAGTGAGTAGGGATTGCCATGCAACGAATGCACTAGAGTTATAAGTGTATGAAAGCTCAAAAAGAAAACTAAGTGGTTGTGCATAAGATGAAAAATTCCACTAGTTATATGAAAGTGACAAAATAGGAGACAAAATAGAAGCACAAGTGTGGAAAAAGATAGTAGCATTGTCCCTTCTCTCTTTCTCTCATTTTTTTTCAATTTTTTTTATTTTGGTGGGCATCTTTGGCCTCTTTTATTTTATTTTTGGGCTTCGCTGTGCTCTTTTATTATTTGTAAAGTCCGGAGACTCATCCCAACTTGTGAGGGAGTCATAGCTTAAATCATCCTTTTCTCTCACGGGACAATGCTCTAATAATGAAAATCATCACACTTTTATTTACTTACAACTCAAAAAAAAATTACAACTCGATACCTAGAACAAAATATGACTATATGCAATATGAAAGTGGTGGCGTGTCATGAAAAACGGAACGGTGGAAGTTGCATCACAATATATCTCGGAATGGCTATGGAAATTCCATAATAGGTAGGTATGGTGGCTGTTTTGAGGAAAGTATATGGTGGCTGTTTTGAGGAAGGTGGGTTTGATGCACCGGCGAAAGTTGCGCGGTACTAGAGAGGCTAGCAAAGGTGGAAGGGTGACAGTGCGTATAATCCATGGACTCAACATTAGTCATAAAGAACTCACATACTTATTGCAAAAGTCTATTAGTTATCGAAACAAAGCATTAGACGCATGCTCCTAGGGGAGAGGTTGGTAGAAGTTAACCATCGCGCGCTCCCGACCCTCACACAAAGGTTGACAATCATTAAACAAATCATGCTCCGACTTCGTTACATAACGGTTCACCATACGTGCATGCTACGGGAATCACAAACTTCAACACAAGTATTTCTTCCAATTCACAATTACTCACTAGCATGACTCTCATATTACCATCTTCATATCTCAAAACTATATGCAAAGAATCAAACTTCTCATAGTATTCAATGCACTTAATATGAAAGTTTTTATTATATCCCTCTTGGATGCCCATTATATTAGGACTAAATTCATAACCTAAACCAATTACCATGCTGTTTAAAGACTCTCAAAATAATATAAGTGAGGTACGAGAGTTCAATAATTTCTATAAAATAAAACACCACCGTGCTCTAAAAAGATATAAGTGAAGTACTAGAGCAACATTGCCTAGCTCAAAAGATATAAGTGAAGCACATAGAGTATTCTAATAAATTCACGATTCAGCGTGTCTCTCTCAAAAAGATGTGTGCAGCAAGGATGATTGTGGCAAACTAAAAAGCAAAGACTCATATCATACAAGACGCTCCAAGCAAAACACATATCATGTGGTGAATAAAAATATAGCCTCAAGTAAATTTACCGATGGATTGAAGACGAAAGAGGGGATGCCTTCCGGGGCATCCCCAAGCTTAGGCTTTTTGGTATCCTTGAATATGGCTTGGGGTGCCTTGGGAATCCCCAAGCTTATGCTCTTGCCACTCCTTATTCCATAGTCCATCAAATCTGTACCCAAAACCTGAAAACTTCACAACACAAAACTCAACAGAAAACTCATGAGATCCGTTAGTATAAGAAAAATAAATCACCACTTTAGGTACTGTTGTGAACTCATTCTTTATTTATATTGGTGTAATATCTACTGTATTCTAACTTCTCCATGGTTCATACCCCCCGATACAACCCATAGATACATCAAAATAAGCAAACAACACAAAGAAAACAGAATCTGTCTAAAACAGAACAGTCTGTAGCAATCTATAGACTTCGAATACTTCTGTAACTCAAAAAATTCTGAAAATTTAGGATAATCAGGGAAATTTGTATATCAATCGTGTGTAAAATATTGAGATCAAAAGCACTTTCCAGTGAATTTACAAAATTCCTGGACTGAGAGCAAAAGTTTCTGTTTTTCAGCAAAATCAAATCACAAACACCGTAGACCATCCGAAAGGTCTTACTTGGCTAAAACACTAATTTAAACAAGAAAACACAATTACTACAGAGGTAATAATGTGTAAAACACTCAAAAACAGAAGCAAAAACAAAATCATTAAAATAAAATTGGGTTGCCTCCCAACAAGCGCTATTGTTTAACGCCCCTAGCTAGGCATAATGATTTCAATGATGCTCACTTAAAAAGTAGTAATTGAAATATGCAAAAGAGCATCATGAATCTCATGAAACACACGTTTAAGTCTAACCCACTTCCTATGCATAGGGATTTTGTGAGCAAACAATGTATGGGAACAAGAATCAATTAGCATAGGAAGGCAAAACAAGCGTAACTTCAAAACTTTGAACACATAGAGAGGAAACTTGATATTATTGCAATTCCTACAAGCATATGTTCCTCCCTCATAATAAATTTCAGTGGCATCAAGAAGGAATTCAACATTATAACTATCACATAAATCATTTTTTTCATGATACACGAGCATGCAATCATCATAATGAATTTGCTCATCAAAACTTGGGGGACAAAAATATCATCTTCATCAAACATAGCATCCCCAAGCTTGTGGCCTTGCATATCATTAGCATAATTGACATTAATAGAATTTATAGTAACATCATTGCAATCATGCTTTTCAATCAAGGAGCTATCATGAATCACCTTATAAATATCTTCTTTCAACACTTCATCGCAATTTTCAGATTCATGATTTTCAAACAAAACTTCATTGAGGTAATCAAGTGCACTCAACTCACTAGCAATTGGTTCATCATAATTTGGCCTTTTGAAAAGATTAGCAAGTGGATGAGGATCCATATCAATAGATTTTTAGAAAGCGAAGTAGCAAGCAAATAGAAGGCACATGGCAACATAAGCAAACAAAAGGCAAACGAAAAGACGAACGAAAGAAGGGCGAATAAAAAGGCAAATCTTTTTGGTATTTTTCTGAAAATCGTTTTAGAAGTGGGGGAGATGAAAACGAGAGGCAAATGGCAAATAATGTAAATGCAAGAGATGAGTTTGTGATGGGTACTTGATAGGCTTGATATAGATCTCCCCGGCAACGGCGCCAGAAATCCTTCTTGCTACTTCTTGAGCATGCGTTGGTTTTCCCTTGAAGAGGAAAGGGTGATGCAGCAAAGTAGATAAGTATTTCCCTCAGTTGTTGAGAACCAAGGTATCAATCCAGTAGGAGATACAAGCAAGTCCCCAATAGATGTACCTACACGAATAATCAAACACTTGCACCCAACGCTATAAAGGGGTTGTCAATCCCTTCACGGTTACTTGCAAGGATGAGATCTGATAGAGATAGATATAAAAGATTGCTAGAAAGTAAAGTAAAACAAAAGTAAAAATAATGCAGCGAGGTACTTTTGGTCTATAGATCTGAAAGTAATATATGGAAAATAGACCCGGGGGCCATAGGTTTCACTAGAGGCTTCTCTCATGAAGGAAAATAATACGGTGGGTGAACAAATTACTGTCGAGCAATTGATAGAAAAGCGAATAATTATGATGATATCCAAGGCAATGATTATGCATATAGGCATCACGTCCGTGTCAAGTAGACCGAAACGATTCTGCATCTACTACTATTACTCCACACATCGACCGACTCCTGCCTGCATCTAGAGTATTAAGTTCATGAAGAACAGAGTAACGCATTAGGTAAGATGACATGATGTAGAGGGATAAACTCAAGCAATATGATGAAAACCCCATCTTTTTATCCTCGATGGCAACAATACAAATACGTGCCTCGCTACCCCTACTTTGTCACTGGGTGAGGACACCGCAAGATTGAACCCAAAACTAAGCACTTCTCCCATTGCAAGAATTACCAATCTAGTTGGCCAAACCAAACCAATAACTCGAAGAGACTTGCAAAGATATGAAATCATGCATATAAGAATTCAGAGAAGATTCAAATAATATTCATAGATAAGCTGATCATAAACCCACAATTCATCGGATCTCGACAAACACACCGCAAAAGAGTATTACATCGGATAGATCTCCAGGAAGATCATGAAGAACATGGTATTGAAGAACAAAGAGAGAGAAGAAGCCATCTAGCTACTAGCTATGGACCCGAAGGTCTGTGGTAAACTACTCACGCATCATCGGAGGGGCAATGGAGTTGATGTAGATGCCCTCCGTGATCGAATCCCCCTCCGGTAGATTACCGGAAAAGGCTCCAAGATGGGATCTCACGGGAACAGAGGCTTCCGGCGGCGGAAAAGTATTTTCGTGGCTCCTTTTGGTATCCAGGGAATATTTGGGAATTTATAGGCCGAAGAATAGGGTTAGGAGGGCTGCCGTGGGGCCACAAGCCAGGGGGGCGCCCCCCCTAGGGCGCACCCTGGTGGCTTGTGACGCCACGGCAGGTCTCCTGCCTTCATCTCCAAGTTTTCTGGGTTTCTTCTGGTCGAAGAAAAATCATTCCAAAGATTTTATTCCGTTTGGACTCCGCTTAATATTCCTTATCTGCAATACTCAAAAACAAGGAAAAAACAGAAACTGGCACTAGGCTCTAGATTAATAGGTTAGTCCCAAAAATAATATAAAATAGCATAATAATGCATATAAAACATCCAAAACAGATAACATAATAGCATGGAACAATCAAAAATTATAGATACATTGGAGACGTATCAATCATGCAGGATCAGAGACGGATCAACATCAGGGGCAAAGAGATGCTTACGGCGTTGGGGAATCAGGCTCTTCGCTTCAAAAGTGGGCCCTCGAACACGCTTGTTCTCTTCGGAGTAAGCCACCTGATATGCTGCCAGGCCAGCCTCTGCGGCCAGCCGGCTTGCCAGAACCCGGGAAGCTTTATGACAGCGGGCGTAATCTTCTTGTGTAAACTCCGAGCCGTCATCCTTCAGTTGAGGGAAGCCGTCCATCATCTCAGCCGGGTTGAGCTCCGGGGCATAAGCCAGCGACCGGCTCAAAGCAGCAATTGCGCCCTTGCGGGCGGCTGATCTCTTCAGTTCTTCCAGCTGCTTCGGGATGGTCGACATGACTTCCAGCACACCCTTCATGAATTTCGGAACACCCCGCTCAGTCATGATAGCCTTGATGGTAAATAGAGACCCGGCGTACAGCTGTTCTGTCAAAGAGTACAAAGCCTTGAGTTTCAACAGGCTGTTGTCTGACAGCTGGCGGCTCCGTTCACCTACAAGCAAGACAAGTTGGATAAGCCGCCTGGAAGGTTTCTTGAAGAATCTTTTGCAAGGAATATTGACAGTCAAACGACACTTACCAAAGACGGCTCCAATCATCCGGGAGAGATGGCTCTTCAGTTGGCTCGGCTCTTCAGACACAGGCCGCAGTTGACCTTCAGTAGTTTCTGCCCGTTTAAGCAGGGCGGCTCGTTCAGACTCGGCAGTCTGTTTGAAAGTTTCGAACTCTGTTTTGATCTTCTCAAGATCTATGGAGCAGAGCCGCCACTTTTCTTCCGTCTCTGCTCGGGTGTCTTGTTGCAAAGATAAGCTTTTCTTCAAGTCCATCAGATTAGACTCGGCAGCACTTAAAGATTCCTGCAGAATGCAAATAGACAAAGCACAGGGTTATTTTTATTAAGCCGCCGGAGCAGTATTACAAGTCTCACGTAGATTGCAAGCAATTTACTTGACACTTGGGGGCTAATGTATCCCAGCTTTTTCTTATAGAGCCGGTTCATTGCTTAGGTAATAACCCGGCCCTTGGGGGCTACACTTGGCTCTTAATCTATGATTGAGTGTCGGCTCATTACTTAGGTAATAACCCGACCCTTGGGGGCTACACTTGGCTCTTAATCTATGATTGAGTGCCGGCTCATTACTTAGGTAATAACCCGGCCCTTGGGGGCTACACTTGGCTCTTAATCTATGATTGAGTGCCGGCTCATTACTTAGGTAATGACCCGGCCCTTGGGGGCTACAGGGTGATTTTACGGAAGATAAACAAGTGATTGAAGACCCGGCTGACCTTTTCCAGAGGTCAACCGGCCCTTGGGGGCTGCGTAAGTATGTATAGAAAGATAAGGGAAGTGGAGTACCTCGTATTTTTCCTTCATCTTGGCGACCAAGATGGCCTCCATGTCTCGGCTGGCAAACAGACGACTCAGATAGCCGGCATGCAATTCGTCGGCAGTAAGTTTCTCCAAATGTGGAAGATCAGATGGAGTCTTCTCTTCCTTAGAGGGAGCCGCCTCGTCTTCATTGATATGCTTTGATAGCACATGTGAAGGAGCTGGAGATTTGTAAGCCGCCCCGGTGACAGTGACTTCTTCATGAGAAGCCTTATCTTCAGTTGACGGCCGGGGGCTGGGCGGCTTAGGAGCAGAATCTGGATGGGCTTCAGGAGCCTCAACGTCCGTAGCAGCCGGCTCGTTATGTGGAGGAACTTCTTCATGGGCGTCTTTGGCAGCCTCAGAAGGTTCAATATGAGCTTCAGGAATATTGGGCATTGGGTTCTCCGGGACTTGGGCATCAGGAGTTGCGGATGACCCGGCCAGTTTTCTTCGTTTGGCTTGAGCCCTGCGAGCAAAGGAAGTGTTAGGTATGTCATGGTAAAGTATGAAATATTAAACACATTTCGGGATGTAGAAATGCTTACCCCGGGTTGATAATAAGAGGAGGCAGCTTTGAGGCGGTTGATGTCTACTACGCAACCTTCTTCTTGTAGACTCGTGTTGGGCCTCCAAGCGCAGAGTTTTGTAGGATAGTAGCAAATTTCCCTCAAGTGGATGACCAAAGGTTTATCAATCCGTGGGAGGCGTAGGATGAAGATGGTCTCTCTCAAACAACCCTGCAACCAAATAACAAAGAGTCTCTTGTGTCCCCAACACACCCAATACAATGGTAAATTGTATAGGTGCACTAGTTCGGCGAAGAGATGGTGATACAAGTGTAATATGGATGGTAGATATAGGTTTTTGTAATCTGAAAATATAAAAACAGCAAGGTAGCAAGTAACAAAAGTGAGCAAAAACAGTATTTCAATGCTTGAAAACAAGCCCTAGGGTTCATACTTTCACTAGTGCAAGTTCTCTCAACAATGCTAACATAGTTGAATCATATATAAATCCCTCACGTGCGACAAAGAGTTCACTCCAAAATCACAAATAGCGGAGAACAAACAAAGAAATTATTGTAGGGTACGAAACCACCTCAAAGTTATCTTTTCCGATCAATCTTATGAGCTATCCCTATAAGTGTCACGAACAGCCCTAGAGTTCGTACTAAAATAACACCTTAAGATACACATCAACCAAAACCCTAATGTCACCTAGATACTCCAATGTCACCACAAGTACCCATGGGCTTGATTATACGATATGCATCACACAATTTCAGATTCATCATGTTACAATCCAACACAAAGAACTTCAAAGAGTGCCCCAAAGTTTCTACCGGAGAGTCAAGACGAAAACATGTGCCAACCCCTATGCATAGATTCCCAAGGTCACGGAACCCGCAAGTTGATCACCAAAACATACATCAAGTGGATCAATAGAACATCCCATTGTCACCACGGATATCCCATCGCAAGACATACATCAAGTGTTCTCAAATCCTTAAAGACTCAATCCGATAAGAAAACTTCAAAGGGAAAACTCAATTCATCACAAGAAGATAGAGAGGGGAAAACTCCATATGATTCATCTATATCAATAAAGCTCGTGGTACATCAAGATCATGTCATCTCAAGAACATGAGAGAGAGAGATCAAACACATAGCTACTGGTACATACCCTCAGCCCCGAGGGTGAACTACTCCCTCCTCGTCATGGAGACCGCCGGGATGATGAAGATGGCCTCCGGTGATGGTTTCCCCCTCCGGCAGGGTGCCGGAACGGGCTCCCGATTTTTTATTTTTCGTGGCTCTGGAAACTTGCGGCGGCGGAACTCCCAATCTAGGTTTGTTTCTGGGGGTTTCTCTATTTATGGAAATTTTTGGCGGCGGAAACAAGTCAGGGGGGTCCACGAGGAAGTCACAAGCCAGGGGGGCGTGCCCCTGTGGCTTGTGATCTCCTCGGGAATCTTCTGGCTTCATCTCCAAGCTCCGTGGGTGTCTTCTGGTCCATAAAAAATCACCGTAGATTTTTATTCCGTTTGGACTCCGTTTGGTATTCCTTTTCTGTAAAACTCAAAAACACGGGAAAAACAGAAACTGGCACTGGGCTCTAGGATAATAGGTTAATCCCAAAAATAATGTAAAGTTGTAGTAAAATGATTGTAAAACATCCAAGAATGATAATATAACAGCATGGAACAAGCAAAAATTATAGATACGTTGGAGACGTATCAACATCCCCAAGCTTAATTCCTACTCGTCCTCGAGTAGGTAAATGATAAAAACAGAATTTTTGATGTGGAATGATGCCTAACATGTTCATCATATTCTTTTATTTTATGTATAGCATGGACATTTGGACTTGTAAATGATTCAAAGCAATAGTCTAGTTTTAACATAATGACTTCAATACTCAAGCATGTCAACAAGCAACCATGTCTTTCAAAATATCAACACTAAAGAAAGTTATCCCTAGCCCATCATGCTCAATCATTGATCCATTCATGAAACACACTCAAATATTAGCTATGCCCAATGCTCAAGTACGATCATAGTGCCCTCTAGTTGGTGCTTATAAGAGAAGATGGAGACTCAAAGAAAAAATAAAAATTGTATAAAGTGAATAGATAGGCCCTTCGCAGAGGGAAGTAGGGATTTGTAGAAGTGCCAGAGCTCAAGGTTTAAATTGAGAGAGAAAAATTATTTTGAGTGGCATGCTTTTCCTGTCAACGAAAACGACAAAGTAGCTCACAATACTTTCCATGCTAGATACATTATAGGCGGTTCCCAAACAGAATAGTAAAGTTTTTACTCCCCCTCCACCAATCAATCACACTCCACGGCGAGCCGAATCCACGGGTACCGTCCATACAAACAACAATCCTGGGGGAGTTTTGTTTCATTATTTTTTATTTGAATTTTGAGCATGGGACTGGGCATCCCGAATACCAGCCACTTTCTCGTGAATGAGAGTGAATCAACACATATCGTGAGAATAACACACCTAGCATGGAAAAATATTGGATACTCCCCACCGTTTCATGAGCGGTACGGGCACACAAAAGAGAAAATTTATTTTGAAAATTTAGAGATGGCACATACAAATTTGCTTGGAACGGCATGGAAATACCGCATATAGGTAGGTATGGTGGACTCATAAGGCAAAACTTGGTTTAAGGATTTTGGATGCACAAGTAGTATTTCTACTTAGTACAAATGAAGGCTAGCAAATAGATTGGGAAGCGACCAAACCAAGGAACGAAAAATCACATAAGTGAGCATTGAGTCATAACTAACACCGAATAATGCACCACAAGTAGGATGTAACTTCATTGCATAACTATTGACTTTCGTACTTGCATAGGGAATCACAAACCTTAACACCAATATTCCTACTAAAGCATAATTACTCACTAACATGACTCACATATTACTATCATCATGTTTCAAAACTATTACAAAGAATCAAGTTTAATTGTCCCATGATCTTCATGAAAGTTTTTATTATATCCTCCTTGGATATCTATCACTTTGGGGCTAGTTTCATATATTGCCATTGCTTTTTGGCAAGCTCAAACAAATTTAAATGAAGCACATGAGCATAAAGATTTCATCTCTCAAAAAGGTATAAGTGAAGCATGGGAGGAAATGACAAGCTACTCTCAAAAGATATAAGTGAAGATCAATGAATAGTCAAACAATTAAGTAGCTATGTGAGGACTCTCTCTAAATAAACATTTTCAGATCTTAAGTATTTTATTAAACAGCAAGCAAAAGAAAAATAGCACTCCAAGAATAGCACGCATCAAGTGAACGGATAAAAATTTGGGCTCAACATAGGCTAACCGATAATTGTTGATGAAGAGAGGTGGGATGCGTAGCATCCCCAAGCTTAGATGCTTGAGACTTCTTGAAATATTTACTTGGGGTGCCTTGGGCATCCCCAAGCTTGAGCTTTTGTATCTCTTTCAATCCTCTCATATCATGGTTTCACCTATTCTCAAAAACTTCATCCACACAAAACATGAAAAGAACTCGTGAGATAGGTTAGTACACATAATAATAAATCAACTCTTTATGTACTGCCAAGACAAGTTGCATAATAATTTTAAAACATCAAGTACTGTATACTATCATTTCCACAATTTATATCTACCAATATAGGCTATGGAAACTATAGGATAAGTAGATAACAAAACTATGACAGCAATCTGTCAAAACAGAACAGTCTGTAGTAATTTATGAAAACAGTGTACTTCTGTAACTCCAAAAATTATGAAAATTTAGGACATGCTATAAAATTTTATGAAAACACTGTGTAAAATTTTCAGAAACATTCCACGTTCCAGTAAAATATGAAAATTCAAACACTACAGAAAAAGTTTCTGTTTGTACACAGCACATATCAAAACATGCAATGCAAGCATCCTAAGGCAATTCTTGGAACTTTTTGTTGAAAAACAAGATTATAAATGACACCTAACAGAGAACAGGAAAATAAAATGACCCTCCAAGCAAAACTCATATTATGTGACGAATAAAAATATAGCTCCAAGTAAGATATACCGATAATGTTGAAGACGAAAGAGGGGATGCCTTCCGGGGCATCCCCAAGCTTAGGCGCTTGAGTATTCCTTGGATATTATCTTGGGGGTGCCTTGGGCATCCCCAAGCTTAGGTTCTTATCACTCCTTATTCTCCTCATATCGGTTTCTCACCCAAAACTTGAAAACTTCAATCACACAAAACTTAACGGAAATTCGTGAGATGGGTTAGTATAATAAAGATGGATCATTCACTTAGGTACTCTCAAGACAAGATTAATAATTGTTCCCACATGATACCTACTGTATTCTATCATTACCATAATTTATATAACTGAATATAAGCTATGGGAACACTAAAACAAGCAAACAATGCATGCAAAACAGAATCTGTCAAAAACAGAACAGTCTGTGAAGACCTGTAGTGTAACCATACTTCCTTATCTTTAAAAATTCTGAAAAATTAGGAAAATCTAGGAAATTTGTATATAAATAATGTGTAAAAAATTCAGATCAAAATCACGTTCCAGTGAATTTACAAAATTCCTGGACTGAGAGCAAAAGTTTCTGTTTTTGCACAGAATCAAGTCAACTATCATCCACACTCTCCCAAAGGCTTTACTTGGCACTTTATTGAAATAAAAGATACAAAACATGATTAATACAGTAGATTAATCATGTGAACACACAAAAACATAAAGTAAAAGTGTTGGGTTGTCTCCCAACAAGCGCTTTTCTTTAATGCCTTTTAGCTAGGCATGATGATTTCAATGATGCTCACATAGGAATAATAATTGAAACATGCAAAAGAGCATCATGAATATCATGACAAGCACATTTAAGTCTAACCCACTTCCTATGCATAGGGATTTTGTGAGCAAACAATTTATGGGAGCAAGAATCAACTAGCATAGGAAGGCAAAACAAGCATAACTTCAAAACTTTGAACACATAGAGAGGAAACTTGATATTATTGCAATTCCTACAAGCATATGTTCCTCCCTCATAATAATTTTCAGTAGCATCATGAAGGAATTTCACAATATAACCAGCACATAAAGCATTATCTTCATGATCCACAAGCATAATAAATTTGTCACTCTCCACATAAGCAATTTTCTTCTCATTCATAATAGTGGGAGCAAACTCAACAAAATAACTATCATGAGATACTTGATTGACATAACCACTTTGAATATTAAAACCATGATGAAAAGTTTCATGGTTACTATCACTCTTTATTGCATACATGTCATCATCATAATCATCATAGATAGTAGGCATGTCATTATCATAACAAATTTGCTCATCAAAACTTGGGGGACTAAAAATATCATCTTCATCAAACATAGCATCCCCAAGCTTGTGGGTCTGCATATCATTAGCATCATGGATATTCAGAGAATTCATACTAGCAATATTGCAATCATGCTCATCATTCAAGGAATTCTCATTAAGTATTTTCATAAATTCTTCCTCTACCAATTGAGCACAATTTTCCAAACCATCATTTTCACGAAAGACATTAAAAAGACGAACCAATTGATGCAACCTCAATTCCATAATTTTTTTGTAGTTTTCTTTTATAGACTAAACTAGTGATAAAACAAGAAACTAAAAGATTCAATTGCAAGATCTAATGATATACCTTCAAGCACTCACCTCCCCGGCAACGGCGCCAGAAAAGAGCTTCGTTGACGGGATGTGAGTGCCGCTTACCTAGCCTCACCGGCAACGGCGCCAGAAAAGAGCTTGATGTCTACTACGCAACCTTCTTCTTGTAGACTCGTGTTGGGCCTCCAAGCGCAGAGTTTTGTAGGACAGTAGCAAATTTCCCTCAAGTGGATGACCTAAGGTTTATCAATCCGTGGGAGGCGTAGGATGAAGATGGTCTCTCTCAAACAACCCTGCCACCAAATAACAAAGACTCTCTTGTGTCCCCAACACAGCCAATACAATGGTAAATTGTATAGGTGCACTAGTTCGGCGAAGAGATGGTGATACAAGTGTAATATGGATGGTAAATATAGGTTTTTGTAATCTGAAAATATAAAAACAGCAAGGCAGCAAGTAACAAAAGTGAGCAAAAACGGTATTGCAATGCTTGAAAACAAGGCCTAGGGTTCATACTTTCACCAGTGCAAGTTCTCTCAACAATGCTAACATAGTTGAATCATATATAAATCCCTCACGTGCGACAAAGAGTTCACTCCAAAGTCACAAATAGCGGAGAACAAACGAAGAAATTATTGTAGGGTACGAAACCACCTCAAAGTTATCTTTTCCAATCAATCTTATGAGCTATCCCTATAAGTGTCACGAACAGCCCTAGAGTTCGTACTATAATAACACCTTAAGATACACATCAACCAAAACCCTAATGTCACCTAGATACTCCAATGTCACCACAAGTACCCATGGGCTTGATTATACGATATGCATCACACAATTTCAGATTCATCATGTTCAATCCAACACAAAGAACTTCAAAGAGTGCCCAAAGTTTCTACCGGAGAGTCAAGACGAAAACATATGCCAACCCCTATGCATAGATTCCCAAGGTCACGGAACCCGCAAGTTGATCACCAAAACATACATCAAGTGGATCAATAGAACATCCCATTGTCACCACGGATATCCCATCGCAAGACATACATCAAGTGTTCTCCAATCCTTAAAGACTCAATGCGATAAGAAAACTTCAAAGGGAAAACTCAATTCATCACAAGAAGATAGAGAGGGGAAAACTCCATATGATTCATCTATATCAATAAAGCTCGCGGTACATCAAGATTGTGTCATCTCAAGAACACGAGAGAGAGAGAGATCAAACACATAGCTACTGGTACATACCCTCAGCCCCGAGGGTGAACTACTCCCTCCTCGTCATGGAGACCGCCGGGATGATGAAGATGGCCTCCGGTGATGGTTTCCCCCTCCGGCAGGGTGCCGGAACGGGATCCCGATTGGTTTTTCGTGGCTCTGGAGACTTGCGGCGGCGGAACTCCCGATCTAGGTTTGTTTCTGGGGGTTTGTCTATTTATGGGAATTTTTGGCGGCGGAAACAAGTCAGGGGGGTCCACGAGGAAGTCACAAGTCAGGGGGGCGCGCCCTAGGGGGGGGGGGCGCCCCTGTGGCTTGTGATCTCCTCGGGAATCTTCTGGCTTCATCTCCAAGCTCCGTGGGTGTCTTCTGGTCCATAAAAATCACCGTAGATTTTTATTCAGTTTGGACTCCGTTTGATATTCCTTTTCTGTAAACTCAAAAACACGGAAAAAATAGAAACTGGCACTGGGCTCTAGGTTAATAGGTTAGTCCCAAAAATAATATAAAGTTGTAGTAAAATGATTGTAAAACATCCAAGAATGATAATATAACAGCATGGAACAAGCAAAAATTATTGATACGTTGGAGACGTATCAGCGGTCGAGTCACCGAAAGAAGGGGGCGAGTCCTGAAAAGTTATCATTGTCAAAAGACAAGTAAGTAGCAACAAATACTAGCATAGAAAAGAGACAAGTTCAAAGCAAGAAAGTACCTCAGTGGTCCATTTCCTAGGAGCCAGATCATTTGATAAGACGGCTAAAAGATCTTCAGAGCCGGTGCTCCGGGTCTGACGTCGATTGTCATCTTGCTGTTTCTTCAAAAGAAAGGCGGGTTTCAAGTGAGCAAAAGAGCGAGAACATTTTACCTTCCGTACAGCCCGCCGTACTCTCTTTACTGGTAAAAGTTCCAAGTCAGAGTAGATAACGATTACCTCTGCAACATCAGCATGACTGTTTTCTGCTTCCTCCTGAGAAGAGTCGGCGTCAATAAGTTGTATAAAAAGATGACCAAGGGAGTCAAGTTCTACCTCTGAATCGTCAAGGTCGAATAGCTCTTCGGTTGATTGTTTCTTCTTACGGGTCGGAGCCTTAGCTTAGTCGCTTTGGGGACTTTGCTCTTCTTTTTTAGGGCGGCGGGTAATCTCTTATTCCAGAAGGAAGAGCCGGCCTGCAAATGATAAAATGCATTGACAGAAAGGTTAATACAATATATGAGGTACAACATGAAAAGAATGCAAGAGGATTAAGATGGAAAGACTCACCTCTGGAGCCGGGTTTAGTGCATAAAAGGGACTTAAGCCCGTCTTGCTGCAGGCGGCTTGAGACTCTCCCAGCAAGGATTTGACAATAGTATTGAGGTCAGGATCTGTCAAGGGGGTCCGGTCGAAGCGCTGAGGATCGTCTACTTCACCACTGCATTGGCACATTAAGGCGCCACGGCGGCTCAATGGCAGAATCCTCCAAGAGACCTAGCAGCGGGCCAGATCAACACCTGTTAACCCATTAGCCAGCAGGGCACTTATCTTTGAGAAAGTTGGACCATACTTAGCGCGTTCAGCAGCGGACATCCAGTCTGGGAGCTCTGCATCAGGGCTGAGCCGGTAAGGACGGTAACCCGGCAGTGGGTTCTCCCCTTCTGGCGAAGTGTCTTTGCAATAAAACCAAGTCTTATTCCATTCTTTGGGATGACTCGGAAGAGTAGCTGTAGGAAAAAGTACATCCCTCCGTCTTTGAAGAGTGACACCTCCGAGCTCGAGGCTCAAGCCATCCGCCATTTTTGTTTGGCGGTTAATGTAGAAGTACTCCTTGAAGAGATCAACGGACGGTTCTTCTTGCAGATAAGCCTCGCACAGGGTCTGGAATTGGCATAGATTGGTAACAGAGTTGGGCCCGATATCTTGAGGATGCAGGCTGAAGGAATGTAGGACATCCCGGAAAAATTTAGACCCGGGAGGAGAGAAACCGCGGAGAAGGTGGTCTGTGAACACAATGACTTCCCCGGCTTCGGGCTTAGGAATATTCTCGTTGCCCGGAACCCGCCAGTGGATGACTTCTTGAGCCGGCAAGACGCCCATGGTGATGAACTCTTTGAGTGACTCCTCGGTCTCCCCAGACTTTACCCAGTTGCAAGTGGCTGGGACTCTAGACATGGCGGCGGATTAGGAAACTGCGGAAAGATATGAATATTCGGCGGGTTAAAAATACATTATAACCAAGGTCATTTTGACTCTACAAATGGTGACGGCATTTGGCGGGTCAATATAAAGTTATGAGCCGCCGAAGCTGTTTGCTGTGTGATAACATGAGCCGGCTGCCTTACGGCGGGTTAAGTTTATCAGCGCACACTGAAAAATTGCTAAGTGTGGAGAAACAGATTCCACAACTACAGCTATGGATTTAAGATCTATGGGCGAGGGAAAAAGAAAAATAATTCCAACCCTAAAGGACTAGTGGAAGAACAGATGGCCTCTGTACAGATTAAAACGAGCTGCAGATCTACAATGAGTGCGGCGTGATTATGGAGCAGACGGCCGCACGATTTCGGCAGCGTTATAAGGCTTTAGAGAAGGTGCTTTCCATCTAATCGGTGAAGAACGTTCTTATAAGAGGTGATGAACACTGAAGAACTCGATGAATTCGGGAGAAACCTAATGCAGATCTAACAAGGAGCAATAATGACACCTTGAGGATGTGAGCGGATGCGGCGATGTTCTGGACGCGTTCAGGTTGATGCAGCGGCCGGTGTTGATGAAGACGGAGAGGACTGAATGGCGCGGCGAGCTTCGGTGGTCCAGAGGAAGAAGAAGAAGGTGGCGGCGGGGAAAATGAAAGAGATAGCCCCCCGTGCTTATTTATAAGGTTATAATGGGACAGCAACGGTTCGGCGCGAGAATCGAGGGAGCACGATGCTGATTAAACTAAGAAGACGCCTCGATTCTCGGGCTGGTCATATTAATGAAGAAACATCCGTTCTGACGTCAGAGGAATCTTTTTTGATTTTTCTGATGACGTCACGGCGGGTCATGCATGTTTGTCAGAAGCAACGCCACCCATTTTCGGCCGGTCATGAAGATTATCAGAGAAGGCAAGACTCGCCAACCGGAAGATTTGGAGATTGACATGAACCAGTTCAAATCAATCTAGGCCTAATGTTGGGGATATAACCCCGTGGTGAGACCCGCCCAGGTGGGGCCGGGTCATGTGGTTGGCGGCTTACGACAAGGTTAAGTGTAAGTTTATTCAATGGGCCTGGAGGCCCAAAGCCAGAAGACAAGATGTAACCCGGTGGTGTAAGCTGCCGTTGGCGGCTTGTTAGATAAGGCATGTGTAGTTAGAGGTGAGGTCGGTTATCAGGCATAACCCGGCCCGGATTCTTGTAAGCCCAGGGCCTTGACCTGAGTATATAAAGGCGGGTTACCTGGGCGGCTTAGGCCACGAAACAACTAATAGATAGCTAGGTCAAGCGAAACTCGCTCCCTTGTAATCGATACCCAATCAATACAACACAAAGCAGGACGTAGGCTTTTACCTCTTTCCGAGGGGCCGAACCTGGGTAACCCTTGTCTCTCGATTCTGATCAACCCCTTCGAGATCACCGCCTTAGCGATGGCCTCGAACCTAAGTCCTTTCACGGGGACATCTGCCGTGACAAAACCACGACAGGCTGTATATGCCCGGAGCCCCCCGAGGACACGGAGGGATTCCCACCCACGCCCAAGTGGAAGCCCCATGCTCCGCACTGGCGAACAACGCTGCCCTCCAATGGCTGTGCCCACGCAACGTGGATGCCCTACGCTCCGCGCTGGGGGAAGACGAAGACGAAGACTAGCCTAGGTGCCGGACGCGGCCGTTCTCTGCCTTTCTTGTGTTCGAATTTGCCCTTTTTCTGGAATGAAGTCCGAGGCTTTTTGTTGACTCTATTTAAAAGAAAAGGGGCGGGAATTTCTTCTTCTTGCAGACCTCTCTCTTGAGATTTCTTTCTTCAAGATAACGCCTGCCAGCCTCTCCCTCCCGTGCCCCACGAGTGGGGGCTGCTGGCACGGTGCGCACACCTCGCCAAGGCCCTGGCGTCCTGGTCCCCGCGTAGCCTTGGCGTCCTGGTCCTCGCGTGGCGCTCTCGAGCAAGCTAGCAGGCGTGCGTCACATCATCCTCGCTCGGGGGCTTCGCCACGGCTCGGTGCGCTGTCTTAAAAACCCCTGGGGGCTCACGCCCCCTGGGGACAAGAACCGGCAAAACGGATCGGTCGCCACTTGAACGTCAAGGGAGGCTCTTGAGCACTGCGCCTCAGGAGCCTCACCGTTCGCGTGGCTACTCGCTCGCTATTGGTCTCGTCCTGGTGATCCGTATGGCCCCAATGGCGATCGAGGCCTCGCCCCCTTTGGTCTCGTCCTGGCGATCCGGACGCCCCAACGGTGGCGAGGCATGCACGACGTCGGGCCCCGCCGACGTAGAGTGCCGCTTGAGCGTCAAAGGGGGCTTCCGAGCACCGCGCCTCAGGAGCCTCACCGATCGCGTGGCTACTCGCTCGCTATTGGTCTCGTCCTGGTGATCCGGACGGCCCCAATGGCGATCGAGGCCTCGCCCCCTTTGGTCTCGTCCTGGCGATCCGGACGCCCCAACGGTGGCGAGGTATGCATGGGATCGGGCCCTGCAGACGTAGAGCGCCGAAAGGGGCCTCCCCAAGCTGCCTCATTCACAGGAAGGAGGGACCTCCCCAACCTCTCCAAGCGCTACTGGCTCGCTGGGCGCCACTGCTGAACCTCACTACGCGGAAGCCCGCCGTACACACATCAAGATAAGCATTCTAACCACGATCGGGGAAGGCCTCAGTTAACAGTAACGCAACGACAGTAATACGTAATGAGAATGCTAATAAGAGGGTGCAAGCGCCAAAGTTCGCCACACACCCGAAAGGCCCCCCCATGGTTTTGATTGCAGGTAAAAAAAAGAGAAAAGAAGGCAAAGGAGCGGCGGCCCCCGAGGCCCCGGTGACGGTGTCCTGGACTAGGGGGTACTCACCACGTCGTCTCCCGACTAGTGGGTCGGGCCGAGAACCCCCAGGGCGGTTCATTAATGGGCCAGTTCGGACAGCCTATGATGCATACGAGGAAGATTTCACAAGACTTGATGATCAAGACAAGGACTCCTCTCCACCGACGTAGCCGACTAGGACTCTTGTTATCCTAGGCCTCTGGTGTGTTATATAAGCCGAGGCCAGGCTAGTCATTAGGGACAATCAGATCATCATAGATCATATCATCATACGAGCATAGCTCTTAGGGTTTAGACCACTACATACGATCTCGTGGTAGATCAACTATGTACTCGATACATCATCATCAATACAAGCAAAGCAGGACGTAGGGTATTACCTCCATAGAGAGGGCCCGAACCTGGGTAAACATCGTCTCCCTTGTCTCCTGTTACCCATTGATCCAAGACCCACAATTCGGGACCCCCTACCCGAGATCCACCGGTTTTGACACCGACATTGGTGCTTTCATTGAGAGTTCACTGTGGGATCGCTAGAAGGATCGATGGCTCGTCTGCATATTGCAGTTTTTTCTGGACAGCGAATTTGTGTTCATCGTCCCCGTTTCCTCGAGCGTCGTTTTGACGATTGCTTCAGTAGAATTGTGCGGAATTGTATCTACAACAACCCTGCAAAATTTCGTCGCGTTCCGATGGAGGAATCTCCGGCAATCTCCAATATACCGGAGCCCTATCGAATCTGGACGGGAATCTGGATGAGTTTAGGACGAGGTGTTCAGTATCTAGCTCGGATATCCGTTGGAAAATCCTACCGTTCATCAGCTGCGGAATTCCTATACCGATCACCCCGCTAAATTTCAGCTCGATCCGACCGTTCAAATTCCGGGAAACGTCCGGTGAGTACAACGAATTTTGGATCTATTTTCTGCGCGAAAACTAATCCGACCCGAGTTCATCTTTTTCATGAACGGGTTGTGAGGCGTCCTTTTTGAAGGAAATTTTCTCATCACCTCGGTCAACCGACCAAGAGTTCGGCATCGCGAGGGCCGAATAATCATCAAGAGAACCTCGTCATCCGCGGGTTGTACGGGTCGGGCGCTCCGTTGCTTCATCAAGCCAGCATTGACCTCATCACAAATTCCGACCTGCGTCGGCATCGCCGCGCCGTTACTTTTTCAAGCTGACGTCCACCACGCCGACCTGCTTTTACACGTCGGCTAGCATGGGGCTCTAGCGTCACCTTACCGATCTGCTCCGTCACCTCGGCTATACCGGGGGGCTTCATCATCTCCTCATCAACCCGCTCCGGGGAATTCGGCGTCACCAGCCGACCAACTTCGACACCTCGGCTGGCATGAGAATTCGCCGTCACCAGCTGACCAGCTTCGACACCTCGACTGGCGTGAGACTTTGGCATCACCAGTCAACCTGCTTCGACACCTCGGCTGGCATGAGACTTCGGCGTCACCAGCCAACCTGCTCCGTCACCTCGGCTAGACCGGGGGCTTTGGCATCTCTTCATCAACCTGCTCCAGGGACTTCGGCGTCACCAGCCGACCAGCTTCGCCATGTTAGCTGGACCAGGGACTTCGCCTCTCCACATCGACCGTGCAACGTTGCCACTTCGTCAAGCCGAACTCTTCGCTCAGGCACCTTGGCGCCCAGGCCATATTCCTTTACTTATTTGCTTCACTTAAATTAACTAAGTAGAATATTTTTTTAATATATTATTACCTTTATTTGCTATTACTCTTGGTTTGCACTATATTGTGTGCACAGGTAATCGACTTCGGCTGTGTCATGCGGTCACCTTGGCGTGCCTACATCGTCGTCCTGCCTTCATCTACAAAATTGTGTCGTCGACATGGTCGACGGACCTGGGGGCTTCACTGTCACGCTGCCGAACTACTCTCCTCGGCTGGACCGGGGGCTTCGCCTCACCGCAGCAACCGTGTTGCGTTGCCACTTCTCGACCCGAGCTCTTCGCTCGATTACCTCGGGCTTGGGGGCTGGGACCTCTGCCAGGCCAAGGACTACGTCTTCGTCATGCCACAACCCCGAACCGCACCGAGCACATTAACCAGCTAAGTCGTTTTCGTGCTCAGCTCTCTTTGAAATTTATTTTTTGTTCGGTGCAACCAAACATTATATTTTTTGTTAAACAAAAAAATTTGTTTGTTAAAAATTTATTTACCCGATTTAACTGGGGGCTCTTAAATTTGTATGAACCATTTTATAATGACTGTGTTTTCTTCTTAGTCATTGCAAAGCCTTTTTCTACTACTCCTTTTTCCGACACTAGCGTGTGGTCAATAGCCGGATAGCCTGGTTTCTTTCTAAAGCCACTCAAGTTTAGTTCGCTAAACAGGCCTCAGAGAAACACTCCGCTGTCGGGATATGGAGGTTGAAGCCAAAGGCTGACCCGCTTGGAGGCCGGAAATCGGATGTATCAGGTTAAAGCACGACCGAAGCACAAATTAAATTTTAGACCAATTTTGGATTGGCACAATTTTCTTTTATCTAAACATAAAGTTTTTTGCATGAGTTTTTTGGTATTTCCGAGCATAACTCTTGCAGTACAATGCTAGATGCATTTCACGCATCGGCAGTATTAAAGGGGGTCTGCGATTAACACCGAACCCACCAAACACCGAGGTACTCCATGCAGTCCTCGGCAAAATGTCCTCGGTATTTCGCATTTATATGCATTGATTTCGAGTTGTGTCTTTGGTCAATAGCTGGATTGCCCGGCTCTTGTGCTTACCCCTTACGTTTCCGCCTTGTTCGGTTTAGGGGTAAAGGGCAGAACCACTGCGATTGTCACTTCCGGTTTAACTGGTTAAGTGCCTCAGTTGGAGAAAGCCGAAAGCTGACTGTCACAACAAGCGTAAATCGGTCAGCGAACTACAGGCGGTGTTCAACCAAATATAGCCGATCGAGGTTATCTGAGTAAAACGAAGGGCCTTCCTTTCTTGAAAAGGCCAAGTTGTGGGTGGTTCGACCTCGAATAATCCGAGGAGTCGACGTATACCGGGGGCTATTAAGTTGCCCCCAAACATATGCTCCTATGACTAAGTGAAAGTTATAAAGCCTAAATATCTGATTGCCTTGTTTCCACTAACACAACCGCCTCCGGGCACCGAGACGTCGGCTAAGGGTTGTCTTGTTTGTACGGAAACACCCTACGTAGCATCTACAAAGGGGTGGAAGTCGACGATAGGCCACTTTCAGATTATAAACAGTCGCGACGGAGTCAAAATAAACCATACCGAGGGTTCCTTGTGGCACCTCGGCATAGATACATTGGGATTCCCGGAGAGCCCAACATATCATCAGCGTTTGTATTTAGTATACGAACGCTGCCTTCCATAGTGATCGTTATAATGCCATAGATATGCATCAGTTTGACTTAAGATTTTGGCCAAGCTGGGTTGCCTGGCTCCTGTGCTTACCCACTACGTTCCCGATTGTTCGGCTAGGGGGTAAACGGAGCACCTCCGCGATTGTTACTTCTGGGTCATCCGTGTTAGTAACTCAGACTGGGTGAAGCCGAAAGCTAGCCATCTTAAGAATATAATTGGTCGGCAATGACGAAAGTGAAAATATAGGTTCACTAAGGACCACAGAGTTCGGAAACTTTCCCCGAACTAAATCCTCAATATTTTCCTCCCAAATTGATCGGAGTTGAGGTTTCACGATCATGGTCAACATGATATCCTGGGAAAAGGAACTTATAAATGAACTATTTTTCCCAGAAGACGTTTCTTATAACATATCTCTCCGCGTACCTTTGTTTATAAAACCGCATGGCCGGATTGCCTTGTTTGCCGTAAATCTTTGCCCTTATAAAGGCTTTATAAAGTAGGACAAACACTCCACGGCTACTGGCCGAGGAGTTGAAGCCGATGGTCAGTCAACAAAGTCTTGTACAATGCGGATCCGAGCATTAATGATGTAAAGTACTTGGATATGTAGAATCATTACACATAAATTGTGTCAAACGTAACAAAGTTTGTGTCAAACAAATATCGATCCTTAATTTGACCACCCGTGCCCAAATTCAGGCTCGGGGGCTACTGCATTGCATATTCAATGCAGCAAATTCAACGTGCAATACGGTTTCTGAGGAGATTCGATCCTTAGGTTGGTCGGCCGCACCCAACCCGAGTCTCGGAAACTACTTCGTACCGCGTTTACATCCCTAACGAATGCCGCCGAGCAAGAACTTGATCCTCAGGCCGATTTTGCAAATCGACCAAAGTCTCAGGGGCTACTGGGATTAGTGGTTTTATTTTGATTATTATTTTTTCCTTCAGGGGCATCTCAGGTTTTAGACCGACACGCACCTTGAGGGCTACTGGCTATATATCTCGGCAGAGAATAAATTGCACCAATCGAAAATATCCACAAAAAATCAGGCCGCGGTCGGGGTGGTGCACCACCTCGGAAGTAGTCCGACATAAAGCTCGGGCGCAAGTGGCTGGTGATACGTCTCCAACGTATCCACTTTTCCAAACTCTTTTGCCCTTGTTTTGGACTCTAATTTGCATGATTTGAATGGAACTAACCCGGACTGACGCTGTTTTCAGCAGAATTGCCTTGGTGTTATTTTTGTGCAGAAATAAAAGTTCTCGGATTGACCTGAAAATTTACGGAGAATATTTTTGGAATTAATAAAAAATACTGGTGAAAGAATCAACTGCAGGGGGCCCACCACCTGGCCACAGGCCAGGAGGGCGCGCCCCTATGGCTTGTGGGCCCCCTGTTGCTCCTCCGACCTCGTTTCCACTCCTATATATTCCTATTTACGGAGAGAAAAATCAGGGAGAAGAGTTCATCCCGATTTACGATACGGAGCCGCCGCCACCTCCTGTTCTTCCTCGGGAGGGCAGATCTGGAGTCTGATTTGGGCTCCGGAGAGGGGAAATCGACGTCGTCGTCATCACCAACCATCCTTCATCACCAATTTCATGATGCTCTCCGCCGTTCGTGAGTAATTCCATCGAGGGCTTGCTGGAAGGTGATGGGTTGGATGAGATTTACCATGTAATCGAGTTTGTTTTATTAGGGTTTGATCCCTAGTATCCACTATGTTCTGAGATTGATGTTGCTATGACTTTGCTATGCTTAATGCTTGTCACTAGGGCCCGAGTGCCATGATTTCAGATCTGAACCTATTATGTTTTCATGAATATATATGTGTTCTTGATCCTATCTTGCAAGTTGTAGACACCTATTACGAGTTATGATCCGCATCCCCCAGGGTGACAATAACTGGGATTCTTTCCGGTGATTACCGTAGTTTGAGGAGTTCATGTATTCACTAAGTGCTAATGCTTTGGTCCGGTTCTCTATTAAAAGGAGGTCTTAATATCCCTTAGTTTCCATTAGGACCCCACTGCCACAGGAGGGTAGGACAAAAGATGTCATGCAAGTTCTTTTCCATAAGCACGTATGACTATATATGGAATACATGCCTACATTACATTGATGATTTGGAGCTAGTTCTGTGTCACCCTATGTTATAACTGTTGCATGATGAATGCCATCCGATATAATTATCCATCACTGATCCATTGCCTACGAGCTTTTCCATATTGATCTTTGCTAAGTTACTTTTCCGTTGCTACTGTTACAATCACTACAACACTGCTACTGTCACTTTGCCATCGTTACCGTTACTTCCATACTACTTTGCTACTGAATACTTTGCTGCAGATATTAAGTCTTTCAGGTGTGATTGAATTGACAACTCGGCTGCTAATACTCGAGAATATTCTTTGGCTCCCCTTGTGTCGAATCAATAAATTTGGGTTGAATACTCTACCCTCGAAAACTGTTGCGATCCCCTATACTTGTGGGTTATCAAGACCTTTTTCTGGTGCCGTTGCCGGGGAGCATAGCTCTATTCTTTGAGTCACTTGGGATATATATCTGTTGATCACTATGAAGAATCTGAAAGATGCTAAAACTAAGATCTACCCCTCAACTACGAGGACAGGTAAGGAACTGCCATCTAGCTCTGCACTTGATTCACCTTCTGTTATGAGTAAATTTGCGACACCACCACCTGCTAGTAATTCTGATACGTCGCAAGTAATTGATGATGCTACTTCTGCTATGCATGAAGCTTATGATGATACTTTGCTTGATAATACGGTGCCACTGGGTGAATTTCTTGATGAACAAATTGCTAGAGTGAATGCTGAAACTGATGATATCTCTGAATCTGATGAAATTATTGAAACTGATCACTATGATACACCTGCTAGACCTAGCTCTCCTAGATATGAATTGCCTGATATCCCTGAAGGTTATGTTATGGAAGGAGAGGTAGCTAGGGACTTTCTTGCTTGTAAGGATAGAGATGATCTTAAGAAATTGCTTCGCAAGTGGAAAGAAAAATCTTTGAATGCTAGAATGAAATATGATCCTAAGTTTGCTACTTCACCTATCTTTGTTACTGATAAGGATTATGAATTATCTGTCGATCCTGAGTTAATTACTTTGGTTGAATCTGATCCTTTCCATGGTTATGAATCTGAAACTGTTGTGGCACATCTTACTAAATTGAATGATATAGCCACCCTATTTACTCATGAGGAAAAAATTCGCTATTATTATATTCTTAAGTTGTTTCCTTTCTCATTAAAGGGTGATGCTAAGGTATGGTTTAATTCTCTTGCTCCTGGTTGTGTGCTTAGTCCCCAGGATATGATATATTACTTCTCTGAAAAATATTTTCCTGCCCATAAGAAACAAGCTGCCTTGCAGGAAATATTTAACTTTGTGCAAATTGAAGAAGAGAGTCTCCCACAAGCTTGGGGGAGGCTTCTCCAATTACTTAATGCTTTGCCTGATCACCCTCTCAAGAAAAATGAAATACTTGATATCTTTTATAATGGACTAACCGATGCTTCTAGGGACCACCTAGATAGTTGTGCTGGTTGTGTTTTCAGGGAACGAACTGTTGAACAAGCTGAACTACTATTGAATAATATATTGAGCAATGATAATGATTGGACTATTCCTGAACCACCTCCAAAGCCAACTCCGAAGAAAAGAGGTATACTATTTCTCAGTCCTGAAGATATGCAAGAGGCAAAGAAATCTATGAAAGAAAAAGGTATTAAAGCTGAAGATGTTAAGAATCTACCACCTATTGAAGAAATGAATGGTCTTGATAACCCGACACAGGTAGTAGAGGTAAATTCTCTCCGTAGATTTGATGAAGGAGATATTCCCTATAATAAGTCTGCTAGCCAATGCTTGGATGAGTTTGATAATTTTGTTGTGAAGCAAGAAAATTTCAATGCTTATGTTAGTAGACAATTGAAACATAATGCTTACATGCTTGATCGCTTGGGTGATTATTTGAGTAGAACTGTCAATGATCTTAAGCTTATTAGTAAACATGCTTCCATGGTAACTACCCAAGTAGAACAAGTACTCAAGGCTCAAAATGATTTGCTTAATGAAATGAATAGTAAGAACAATGATCATTCTGTTAAAGTTGTGACTAGAGGTGGTAGAATGACTCAGGAACCTTTGTATCCTGAGGGCCATCCTAAGAGAATTGAGCAAGATTCTCAGAGAGTTAATACTGATGCACCTAGTCATTCCAATAAGAGCAGGAAAAAGAATGACGATATGACTTTGCATGCTGCTAGTGAACCTGTTATAGATACACCTGAGAATCCAGATGATATTTCTATTTCTGATGCTGAGACACAATCTGGTGATGAACATGAGCCTAGTGATAATATTAATGATGATGTTCATGTTGATGCTCAACCTAGTAATGATAATGATGTGGAGATTGAACCTGCTGTTGATCTTGATAACCCACAACCTAAGAATAAGAGATATGATAAAAGAGACTTTATTGATAGGAAGCATGGTAGAGAAAGAGAACCATGGGTTCAGAAACCCATGCTCTTTCCTCCTAAGCCATCCAAGAAAAGGGATGATGAAGATTTTGAGCGCTTTGTTGAAATGCTTAGACCTGTCTTTTTGCGTATGCGCTTAACTGAAATTCTGAAAATGTCTCCTTATGCTAAGTATATGAAAGATATTGTGACAAATAAAAGAAAGATACCGGAAGCTGAGATTTCCACCATGCTTGCTAACTATACTTTTAAGGGTGGAATACCAAAGAAACTAGGAGATCCCGGAGTACCTACTATACCATGCTCTATTAAAGGAAATTATGTTAAAACTGCTTTATGTGATCTTGGAGCTGGTGTTAGTGTTATGCCCTTCTCTTTATATCGTAGACTTGATTTGAATAAGTTGACACCTACTGAAATCTCTTTGCAAATGGCTGATAAATCAACTGCTTTACCTATCGGTATTTGCGAGGATGTGCCTGTTGTGGTTGCAAACGTTACTATCTTAACGGACTTTGTTATTCTTGATATTCCCGAGGACGGCAGTATGTCGACCATCCTTGGTAGACCCTTTTTGAATACCGCAGGGGCTGTTATTGATTGCAACAAGGGCAATGTCACTTTTCATGTTAATGGTAATGAGCATACGGTACACTTCCCGAAGAAACAACCTCAAGTTCATAGTATCAACTCAATTGAAAAGGCTTCAACGATCATTATTGGAGGTTTTGATTTCCCTCTTCCTACTTCCAAGAAGAAATATGATATACTTATTGTTGGGGACATGCATATCCCCATTGAGGTAACTTAGTGTTATTCGAAAGTTCTCCGGTTCCATGTCCTTCGGAAAAAAGTTTGTCAATAAGACTTGATCAACCTTATTGATGGATTCTTTTGAGGAGCATGAGATGGATGAATTTAGAAGGCACAACTTCCTGTACCCAACTTTCACTTTCTGTTATTTAGATTAAATAGAGTAAAAATGCTATTATTCTCCTGTTTTCTGTTTTATCCGTGCAATAGCAAAATGAGATGAAAATAAAAGTCCTCAGAATTCCCTGAAAATTTAGTATGATTTTTTCTGGAATATTTTAGAATTTTTGGCACTGAGTATGCATCAGGGGGCTGCACCAGTGGGCCACAAGCCTGCAGAGCGCGCCCACCCCCCTGGGCGTGCCCCCTGGCTTGTGGGTCCCACGTGGGGCCCCCTCACTTATTCCAGCCACCATCCACTTCGTGTTCCTCCAGAAAAAAATCCCACCATTGCTAAAACCCGTGTTCTAGCTCATTTTGTTGCCATTTTCGATCTCCTTGCTCAAAGCTCCAATTGCAAAACTGTTTTAGGGGATTGCTCATCGGTATGTGACTCCTCCAATGGTCCAATTAGTTTTTGTTCTAGTGCTTTATATACTGCAAATTTTTGCTGCTGTGGTGACCTTGTTCTTTAGCTTGCATGTCAAATTTGTATGGTCCCAAGTAGTTTTGATGCATGATATAGCTTGTAGGCACTTGTGGGAGTAGTTGCTATGAATTATGTTGAGTTTTGTTTACTTTTATTTTGAGTCACCAAAAATTTGAGAAATTTTTCAGAGAAAGGAAAGATGTTAAGGAGAATATACCAAGGTGGTTCCTCGAGCAAGAAGACCCCGAGGCTCGCGTTACGCGAGCCCGACTTTGAACCACCGAGGGAAGCTCAAGTGCGGCCTTGTGAATGGCCGTCGGATCAATTCATGGACAATGCCGGGTTCAAGCAAGAGTTTTATGCGTACATAAGGAATGCTGGCCTTGAGGATTTTATTTCAGATCGATGCAAGCAATATTATCAACTCACCGATTCTTTCGTGCGGTGGTTTGAATTTTCATCCAAGCGTAATTCTCATTCTGTTCTATTTAATCTTTATGATAAGTCCTATACCATGGACCTAGAGGATTTTAATGATGCATGCAAAATTCCACAGTGGGGTAGCCATAGCGATCCTCATAAAAATGAATTTAATGATTTCCTTGCTAGCATCACGGTGGGAGAAACTAGAACCATTACACAAGCTACTTTGGGGAGCATTCACTTTCCTGCCATACATTATTTTGCTCTCTTCATAGGTAGATGCATTAACGGTAAACATGAACATAGCCACCTTTGCGTACCTGATCTCAGTATTCTTAAAAGTGCGGTCATGGGAGATAGACGATATAACTTAGGGGCTATTATTGCTAGGAGATTACATCTTAATGCTAAGGATGGAGATTTCTTTGGTGGAATTTATGCCACTCGGGTAGCTAAGTATCTCGGGGTACCCATAAGAGAGAATGATATTGAGTTACCCCCTGCTTTTCTTGACTATGAGGCTTTGGTGCGCTACCAGTTCCTTGAGAGGGACGAACAGTCCATCCTACACCGACTAATTATTGACAGACAGCGTGCTGTCCATATTACTCTTCCTGCTCCTACCTTCTTTAACTTTCAGGAAAAATGAAGATGCTTTATAACCAGAGAGGAGGCAAATGAGTATGAGAGAGAGGCGGAAGCCGCTCGCCTCCACGCTGTAGCTGTTCAGGCAGTAGCCGCCGCAGTCCAGTACCACCCCAATTATGACTTCGGATATTATCCGGGCCAGCCATGGCCCTAGACCAACTTAGGCCAAAAGCCTAAGCTTGGGGGAGTATGTATTTCTCACCGACATTACATTCATGTTCACACACTCATTCCAGTTGTCGGTGTTCATACTTTTTCATTGTGCCATCCATGGTAGTTTATTTCATCTTCAAGCTTTCTTATGTGTGTTTAATTAACCTTGAGAAAAAAGAGAGTAGTTCTAGCTTTACTTTCAAGTTTGTTTAGTGTAGTATTAAAAGAAAACCCAAAAAGATTTCTCGTTCTTCTTTTGCTTGTTGGGAGCTTTCCCGTGTAAATAGTTTTTCTTTTTTCTTTGGGTCGTAAGGAGAAGACCATGATGAAAATGTTGTGTGGCTCTCATATGCATTATTGTTTATCATCAGAGAGCCCATATTACTTTGCCTTCTCCTTTGAGTTATTGCTTGCAGATTCCAGCTTAGTCCAATGCACGTGCACTTTTATTATTATTCACATCGTTCGGTCATGCAAATGAAAGGCAATAATGACGATATATGATGAAATGACTGAGATGGAGAAAAGCTGGTATGAACTCGACCTATTTTGTTTTTGTAAATATGATTAGCTCATCGTTCAGGATTCAGCTCATTATGGGTTGAACATGTTTGCAATGACAATTAGAGATTATAGTTACTCATGCCATGCTTAATTAGCTCAGAGTTAATAATGGTTTGTTTTGAGTGCCAACATGCATATTAAAATGGTTGTGATGTAGTATGATAGAATGGTATCCTCCTCTGAATGATTCGAGTGGCTTGACTTGGCACAGGTTCACGCATGTAGTTGAAACAAAACCAACATAGCCTCCACGATGTTTATGTTCATGGTGATTTATATCCTACTCATGCTTGTATTCAATGTTGGTTAATCTCAAAGCATGTCTATGACTGTTGTCGCTCTCTAGTTGGTCGCTTCCCAGTCTTTTGCTAGCCTTCACTTGTACTAAGCGGGAATACTGCTTGTGCATCCATCTCCATAAACCCAAAGTTGTTCCATATGAGTCCACCATACATACCTATATGCGGTATTTACCTGCCGTTCCAAGTAAATTTGCATGTGCCACTCTCCAAACCTTCAAATAAATATTCCGTTTTGTATGCCCAAATCGCTCATGTAGTGACTGGGGGCTGTCAGTATCTTCCATGCTAGGTGGGTTATTCTCACGATACGTGTTGATTCACTATCATTCACGAGAAAGTGGCTGGTAATCAGAATGCCCAGTTCCACGCTCAAAATTCAAATCAATATTTAATAAACAAAACTCCCCCAGGATTGTGTTTGTATGGACGGTACCCGTGGATTCGGCCCGCCGTGGAGTGTGATTGATTTGGTGGAGGGGGAGTAAAAACTTTACTATTCTGTTTGGGAACCGCCTATAATGTATCTAGCATGGAAGATATCGAGATCTCTTAGTTGTTATGTTGGCAATGAAAGCATACCTCTCAAAATTATTATTCATCCTTGTTTTCAAAGCTCGAGCTCTGGCACCTCTGCAAATCAATGCTTCCCTCTGTGAGGGGCCTATCTATTTTACTTTACTGTTGAGTCATCATCCTCTTATAAAAAGCACCAGTTAGAGAGCACCACCGTCATTTGTATGCTTTGCCATTAATTGATTTTGAGTATGAGTATGACTGGATCTCTTTTACCATGAATTACAATGTCTAGTCAGTCCTTGTTCTTCAGAGGTGCTCTGCATTTATGTTTTGCGGTCTCAGAAAGGGCTAGCGAGATACCATTATGTCATATTGTATCATGATTGTTTTGATAAAATTGTTGTCATCCGAGACTTATTATTATTGCTCGCTTGTTGATTATGCCATTGATATGAGTAAATGTGAGACCTAAATGTTATTGTGAATGTGGTTAGTCTATAATCTTTGCTGAAAATCTGAACATAAGTTAGACATATTTACAACAGCAAGATCAAACAGAGTTTGTAAAAGTTTTTCTTTATCACATTCAGTTTATCAACTGAATTGCTTGAGGACAAGCAAAGGTTTAAGCTTGGGGGAGTTGATACGTCTCCAACGTATCCACTTTTCCAAACTCTTTTGCCCTTGTTTTGGACTCTAATTTGCATGATTTGAATGGAACTAACCCGGACTGACGCTGTTTTCAGCAGAATTGCCTTGGTGTTATTTTTGTGCAGAAATAAAAGTTCTCGGATTGACCTGAAAATTTACGGAGAATATTTTTGGAATTAATAAAAAATACTGGCGAAAGAATCAACTGCAGGGGGCCCACCACCTGGCCACAAGCCAGGGGGGCGCGCCCACCCTCCTAGGGTGCGCCCCTGTGGCTGTGGGCCCCCTGTTGCTCCTCCGACCTCGTTTCCACTCCTATATATTCCTATTTAGGGAGAGAAAAATCAAGGAGAAGAGTTCATCGCGTTTTACGATACGGAGCCGCCGCCACCTCCTGTTCTTCCTCGGGAGGGCAGATCTGGAGTCTGATTTGGGCTCCGCAGAGGGGAAATCGACGCCGTCGTCATCACCAACCATCGTTCATCACCAATTTCATGATGCTCTCCGCCGTTCGTGAGTAATTCCATCGTGGGCTTGCTAGACGGTGATGGGTTGGATGAGATTTACCATGTAATCGAGTTAGTTTTGTTAGGGTTTGATCCCTAGTATCCACTATGTTCTGAGATTGATGTTGCTATGACTTTGCTATGATTAATGCTTGTCACTAGGGCCCGAGTGCCATGATGTCAGATCTGAACCTATTATGTTTTCATGAATATATATGTGTTCTTGATCCTATCTTGCAAGTTGTAGACACCTATTACGAGTTATGATCCGCATCCCCCAGGGTGACAATAACTGGGATTCTTTCCGGTGATTACCGTAGTTTGAGGAGTTCATGTATTCACTAAGTGCTAATGCTTTGGTCCGGTTCTCTATTAAAAGGAGGCCTTAATATCCCTTAGTTTCCATTAGGACCCCACTGCCACGGGAGGGTAGGACAAAAGATGTCATGCAAGTTCTTTTCCATAAGCACGTATGACTATATATGGAATACATGCCTACATTACATTGATGATTTGGAGCTAGTTCTGTGTCACCCTATTTTATAACTGTTGCATGATTAATGCCATCCGACATAATTATCCATCACTGATCCATTGCCTATGAGCTTTTCCATATTGATCTTTGCTAAGTTACTTTTCCGTTGCTACTGTTACAATCACTACAACACTGCTACTGTCACTTTGCCATCGTTACCGTTACTTCCATACTACTTTGCTACTGAATACTTTGCTGCAGATATTAAGTCTTTCAGGTGTGGTTGAATTGACAACTCAGCTGCTAATACTCGAGAATATTCTTTGGCTCCCCTTGTGTCGAATCAATAAATTTGGGTTGAATACTCTACCCTCGAAAACTGCTGCGATCCCCTATACTTGTGGGTTATCAGCTGGCTCCATAGAGGGCATTTCCGGCATTAAGCTCGGCTGAATTTGTTCAATCTTTTAAAGACCGAGGTAGTTTATGACACCTCGGACGCTGATCATCGTTGGAGCTCAGATGCGCTCCGGCGTTGGAGCTCGGAAGCATTCCGTCATAAATCTCAAGATCGAAGACACTTCGGAAGCAGTACGGCATAAAGCTCGAATGCGAACGGCTGGCTCCATAAAAACTATCCCGATATTTAAGCTAGGATTAACTACTTCAAATATTCAGAGACCAAGGTATCCTATGACACCTCGGATGCCGACCAGCGTTGGAGCTCGGGCTCAGAAAGACACCTCGGATACAGTTCGGCGTTGGAGCTCGGACACAAGAGGATACCGCCACACGGGAAACACTTCGGACCCGAGTTGTGGCGTAAAAATAATGAGGCATTAATACAGGCCGATAACTTAAAGGGGCTCCTCGGATGTCCGACTTGTGAACTCTTCGGATTCACCTCGGCGATCCTCAAGATCAGTGATGGGAAGATTTGTTGAACCAGTTTTCAAGACCGGCGCCCGAAGACGAAGAACTGTTCGGAAGAACCGAGGAGCGTCCCTAACTTGAAGACCGGTTCAGGGGGCTACTGACAGTGTCTTGGACTAGGGGGTACTCACCACGTCGTCTCCCGACCAGTGGGTCGGGCCGAGGACCCCCAGGGCGGTTCATTAATGGGCCAGTTCGGACAGCCCATGATGCATACGAGGAAGATTCCACAAGACTTGGTGATCAAGACAAGGACTCCTCTCCACCGACGTAGCCGACTAGGACTCTTGTTATCCTTGGCCTTTGGTGTGTTATATAAGCCGAGGCCAGGCTAGTCATTAGGGACAATCAGATCATCATAGATCATATCATCATACGAGCATAGCTCTTAGGGTTTAGACCACTACATACGATCTCGTGGTAGATCAACTCTGTACTCAATACATCATCATCAATACAAGCAAAGCAGGACGTAGGGTATTACCTCCATAGAGAGGGCCCAAACCTGGGTAAACATCGTCTCCCTTGTCTCCTGTTACCCATCGATCCAAGACCCACAGTTCGGGACCCCCTACCCGAGATCCGCCGGTTTTGACACCGACACCCGGCCTTGGCGCGCCGGCGCTCAGTCGGAGTCCTCCTCCTCCTTGATGGCGCCGTGGTGGTGCGTCGGCGTGGCCGCTTCCCGGGCAGGGGAGCGACGCCGCCGCGGCTGGCTTCCCCCCGAAGCCCGAGTGCGCCGGCGGGGTGGGGCGTCATAGCTGTCGTCACTCGGGCTCCCCTTGGAGGATGTGTTGCTACTGCTGGAAGCATGGTGGCCGCCGTCAAGGGCAAGCTCATCTCCAAGATCGCTGCTGCCGCGGCCCTCCGGGCAGCACTTCCAACGCCTGCCATCCTCACCGATGATCTTGACGAAAAGCGTCGCGGCGCCACCGTTCTTGAAGTGGAGCGTGGGCCTCCCTTCCAGGCCGTGGGCGCGGGCGAAGGTCTGCCACCCGCGGCCCAAGAAGGCGTTGCCTGCGGGGGTAACCTCAACCTCCACCCATAATGCACCGCTGCAACACCCGTCGGCCTGCAGCCACAAGCCTGCGGGCGCGTCAGCCGGCAACCTCTCCGCAAAGGAGCGCGGGAGCTGCAACCAGGAGCTCGCCGCCCTCTCCACCGGCACCAGGAACTCTAGGCCCGCGTCGGCCGTGCGGACTCGCGGACGCGGCAGCCGGACACCGACCCCCCTGCCACGGCCACCGCGCTCACCGCCTTCGGCGGCGCCAGCGGGAGCGCTGGGCCCTGCGGAGGGGCGCCCACGCCCGCGGGGTGCCGCCGGAGACGTCCCAGCATACTTGCGAGGGCGACCCCTACCCCTCTTGGGAGGTTGTTGGCCCGGCGGCCCCTCGCAGGCCTTTCCCTTCTCGGCGGCGGAGAACCTCCTCACCGGCGTCATGATGGGGGAGACAAAGGACGAAGGCGAGGGAGCAGGAAGTATGGATGGGCTGGGGGCTCAGTTTCCCCCCGCCCATTTATAGCTGGATGGAGGTCAACCGGCGTCTCCCCGACCCCTGGTATTGATGGCCCCGCAAAGTGCGCTGATTGAAGGTCAGGCGGGGCGGTTGCCGAGGCATCGTGAGGAGTGGAGTCGCCATGCACTCCCCAAGCGATGCATGCCACACTCGATCAGCGTGCCACGCTGCCTCATGTTGTTTCCTCTGCCCCCGTTGAGTCACATCTGCATGGCCCGAGGGGGGAGGACGCGAAGGGACAGCCACATTCAAGGAAGGCAATGATGGCCTGGGAGGCGCGCAGGCTTCGTGTTTGCTCGACTCAAGGCGGTTCTCGACGTCTTCGGGGAGCCAAAACACCCGCGTCTCGTCGTGCACCACGAGTCAAGATGGGCCCGCAGGCATTGGGGCCCGCGGCGCTTCGGGTCATCCTCCGTGGCTTCACCCAGAAGCTAACCCGAGCGCGCCTCGGACCTGGGGGCTACTGTCGGCTTCGTGGGAACGGGGGTACCCACACTTGCCTGCCTGCGGCCCAAGGCGTGGCCCACATCGATGACAAAGTATGGCCCAGCGCGGCCTCATTCGACACAGGGCCCTCGCGAGACCCCGAGCTCGCGAGGGAGACAGCTCCAAGACCCGCAGGGGATTAGGCCTCCCCAGGCCTCCTCCCGAGCGGCTGAGATCTCTATGCAATGCTAGGCCTCAGGAGGACAAGGATGACGACAGCCAAGCCAGGCGGGCGCTAGCACGCCAGAGGGGACAGTTTCCCCTTTAATGCAAAGGAGACAAGGACGAGCGCAGGTTCCCAAAGCACCCCCAAATGTTTCCACTTTGGTGCAACAAGACCAAGACCCCAAGCCCCGCAGGGCGGACATCATCACTGAGCCCACCTCTGCATCACCGTCGACTGCTTTGCAGGCGAAGACCACCTTTCGTCAGGATGGGGTGTACCTCCTGCCCCCCTTCAAATTTGGCCGTTGTCGGATCCCTTCCCGCCATTACGACAAGGGAAGAGGACCCGGGCCGCTATAAATAGAGGCTAGGCTGCTCAGTAGAGGGGACGACACAACAACCCGCGATCACACCGCGAGGCAACTCACCACTGTACTAGTTCATCCACGAACCTCTTCGTGAGGTAATCCACCAAAGGCAGGAGTAGGGTATTACGCTTCGCAGTGGCCCGAACCTGGGTAAATTCTTGTGTGCTATCCTCTTCCTCGCCATCGAGCGGGGTCATTGTGTTGTGGGCTTGGCGGGGGTGAAGCTGCTGGGGATCTTCGCACACGCCCCTGCGTTCTAACTTCTTGGGGTTTTGCGGAGCCCGGAATCCGACACAAGTGGAGCGTGGTAGCAATATCTACAGTATAACATAAAGATTTGCAAAGTACACACGGATCTGAATGTCGCAGACCCGTTGACTAAAACCTCTTTCACATGCAAAACATGATCGAACCCCAGAACTCATTGGGTGTGAGATTCATAACAATGTAAATCACATAGTGATGTGAGCTAGATTATTGACTCTAGTGCAAGTGGGAGACTGTTGGAAATATGCCCTAGAGGCAATAATAAATTAGTTATTATCATATTTCCTTGTTCATGATAATCGTTTATTGTCCATGCTAGAATTGTATTGATCGGAAACTCAGATACATGTGTGGATGCATAGACAACACCATGACCCTAGCATGCCTCTAATAGACTAGCTCATTGATTAAAGATGGACAAGGTTTCCTAGCCATGGACATGAGATGTCATTTGATAACGGGATCACATCATTAGGAGAATGATGTGATGAACAAGACCCAAACTGTGAACGTAGCATATGATCGTGTCAGTTTATTGCTATTGTTTTCTGCATGTCAAGTATCTGTTCCTAAGACCATGAGATCATGCAACTCACTGACACCGGAGGAATACCTTGTGTGTATGAAACGTCACAACGTAACTGGGTGACTATAAAGATCCTCTACAGGTATCTCCGAAGGTGTCTGTTGAGCTGACACCGAGACTGGGATTTGTTACTCCATATGACGGAGAGGTATCTCAGGGCCCACTCGGTAATACAACATCACAATAAGCCTTGCAAGCAATGTGACTAAAGTGTTAGCCACGGGATATTGTATTACGGAATGAGTAGAGAGACTTGCCAGTAATGAGATTGAACTAGGTATAGAGATACCGACGATCAAATCTTGGGCAAGTAACATACCGAAGAACAAAGGGAACAGCGTACGGGATTAACTGAATTCTTGACATAGAGGTTCATCCGATAAAGATCTTCGTAGAATATGTAGGAACCAATATGGGCATCCAGGTCCCGCTATTGGTTATTGACCGTAGAGGTGTCTCGGTCATGTCTGCATAGTTCTCGAACCCGCAGGGTCTGCACACTTAAGGTTCGATGACGTTTCAGTATAGTTGAGTTATGTATGTTGGTGATCGAAGGTTGTTCTCAGTCCCGGATGAGATCCTGGACGTCACGAGGAGCTCCGAAATGGTCCGGAGGTAAAGATTGATATATAGGAAGTCCCGTTTTGGCCACCGGAAAAGTTTCGGGTATTTCCGGTAGTGTACCGGGAGCGCCGGAGGGCCATCGGGAGGGGCCACCCACGCCGGGAGGCCACATGGGCCTGAGGGGTGGTGCACCAGCCCTTAGTGGGCTGGGTAAACCAGCCCCACAAGGCCCATGCGGCTAGGAGGTGGGAGAAGGAAAAAACCCAAGTGGGGGAAGGATTTTCCAAGTAGGATTGGAATCCTACTTGGAGTAGGATTGGAGGTGGACTCCTCCACCTCCTCCTTGGTTCGGCCGAAGCCACTAGGGGAAACCCTAGGGGCTGCCTCCTCCTCCCTCCCTCCTATATATACTAGAGGATTTGAGGGCAGCCCCAACCCTAATTGCCACGTGCTGCCCTCTTCTTCCTCTAGATCGTTTCTCCTCTAGTCTAGTTTCGGCGGTGCTTATGCGAAGCCCTGTTGGAATAGTTCCACCACCGCCGCCGCCGCGCCGTCGCGCTGCCGGAGAACTCATCTACCTCTCCGCTCCCTCTTGCTGGATCAAGAAGGCGGAGATCGTCATCGAGCTGTACGTGTGCTGAACGCGGAGGTGCTGTCCGTTCGGCGCTAGATCGGAAGGACCGTGATTGGATCGCGGAACGGTTCGTGATTGGATCGCGGGACGGTTCGTGATTGGATCGCGGGATGGCTAGCGATTTGGATCGCAAAGACGTTCGACTACATCAACCGCGTTTCTTAAACGCTTCCCGCTTAGCGATCTACAAGGGTATGTAGATCCACTCTCCCTCTCGTAGATGCTCATCACCATGGATAGATCTTGCGTGTGCGTAGGATTTTTTTTTGTTTCCCATGCAACGTTCCCCAACATGTAGATATGTTTTAGTGTGTTTGTTTACTCATTTCATATTATTTTTATGAATCAGATGTATGTAGATATGTTTTAGTGTGTTTGTTTACTCATTTCAGTCTATATTGAAATATCTAAAACATCTTATATTTGCGAATGGGGTGAGTACCATGTAATATGAACCGTCTTTGCTATTCAGCTCATTTTTTCTTCTGAAAAGTAGGATGATCCCCGGCCTTCGCATGAGGGCGATGGATACATCCATTTTATTAATTATTCATCAAGACCTTATAAACAAATACAACAATAAGTCTCAAGCGTTCTTCTTTGACAACAACAGTTGCTACACCTATCTAATGATGAAGGGGGTACACATGATCGGGGTAGCCTGCCCTTACCTCACACAAACGCCGAACATCCAAAATGGAGGCCCCACCCAAGTCGTCCAACGGTGAGCCGAGGGCACAAATTGGTCCATCGTACTCTCAGCGGGCACCGCATGCACACGCTCGAGAGGTTGTCGCCACCATCTTTCGCCGATCCCTCTTCAGAACTGGTATCCATGTATTGACCTTGACAGGCCTGTCGTGGACACCACCATGACGCCAGACAACACCACCTCCCTATGCACGTTGATCATCCCGTATACATCGTCATGACCCTGTTGCGCCATGTCGCCGAGACTCCGCATCATCGATGCATAACAAGCAACGCCTCTCAACCACCGAGACTCCAAATCCTCTTCAAGAAAACAATTAGGCATTTGGAAACAAACGCGCAATCAATTGGGACATGAGTTGTCAAACAATGACAATTTCTGAGAAATTTAAATATGAGCTACCACAACCTTTCAGAGGATCTGAAACTGCTTCTAATATTGCAGCCTCTTATATGAAGACCACCTTCACGTCATGTGACATCCTTGTGAGGTTGTGGGTTGTGGGTTGCATAAGGCTTTGTGCCGAGTAAAGGAAAGAACGCACCAAAGATGGTAGCTGAGAGAAATCTCATGGAATTGGTCCATGGCAATATGTTTGAGGTAGTGGAGAATGATGAGCATGGTAGGATCAACACTTGTAAGACGAATGTTATTTTGCGTGAACATGCTATTTTTGTTGCTACAGAAGAGAGATTTGTTTCAACAAATGATTACAGACAATAATACATATGGATTGGATGTTCTTCGTATGTCATCATGCATAGGGCTGGCCTTGGACCAGTTCAATAAGTGCGACGTCATAGGCACACCTTAAATAAGGTCCTAATACATTTGCATTGATTAATATGTCATAAAAATATGTTTTGTAGAACACAACACGATCGTTAATAAAAAAAGATTCATGGATGCCCGGCTTTGCCAACCATCAATGACTAGTTAAGTCGAGGTTGGTGCCCCCACCCCCTCTTCTTCTATCATAATTCCACATTATATATCATCAATAATTGTCTATGTTTCATTACATATACGACATGCTGTTTAAATAATTAACATATTGATTTAACAACAAATTTAGTTTGTGTCGTTTAGTTTTGGTCCTACCTCATTTTTTGCCTCAGGAATCTACATTACTAACCCTGATCATGCGAATGGAAAGAGAACAATACTCTTAAATTTAAACTTCACGTCATTGAACAATGTTCACCGTATCCAAGTACCTTGATTTTTCAGCTACAAGAATCCGAAGTCACTTAAGTGAAAAGATGGATTGGATCTTAGTTCAATCTACATCACATCGGGTTACCGTGCTCCCATAAAATTTTCATGCTGTAGTGCTTGCACAATGATTCTAGAAGTCAACGCGACACTAACGAAATGCATCAGAAGACACTGCATGATCTAGATGCGGCAGGCCACTTCTTCCTGCAGTTTCAGTCACAATTGTGTAGTACTTTTTATCATTCTAGTAAATTTGTGATATTGATATCGTCATCAACATTCTCGACACTTATATGTATAACATATTAACTACTCAAAGTATGGTATCCATTATCTTCCCAAGCCCCTAGCTAGTTTAATGTTGTTTAGGTCACATGCTTTAGTATCGCTTTCATGTAATGATATGGAAATGAGCTTCGGTGCCTTAAAGGCAGTGCTTTTGAGTGTATGACTGATAACCCACAAGTATAGGGGATCTCAACAGTTTTCGAGGGTAGAGTATTCAACCCAAATTTATAGATTCGACACAAGGGGAGCCAAAGAATACTTGAGAGTATTAGCAGTTGAGTTGTCAATTCAACCACACCTGGAGATTAAATATCTGCAGCAGAGTGATCAGTAGCACAGTAATATGATAATTTCATAGCAGTAGTGACAGTAACAGTAGCGGTAACAGTAGTAGCAATAGTTTTGTAGCAGTTGGAACAGCAGCAAAAGTAATAGTAACTTAGCAAGAACAATAAGTGGAAAGGTCATAGGCACTGGATCGGTAACTCGTTGGATGATATTAGTCATGTAACAGTCATAACCTAGGGCGATACAAAACTAGCTCAGTTCATCAATGTAATGTAGGCATGTATTCCGTAAATAGTCATACGTGCTTATGGAAAAGAATTTGCATGCCATCTTTTGTCCTACCCTCCCGTGGCAGCGGGGTCCATAAGGAAACTAAGGGATATTAAGGCCTCCTTTTAATAGAGAATCGGAACAAAGCATTAACACATGGTGAATACATGAACTCTTCAAACCACGGTCATCACCGCGAAGTATCCCAAATATTGTCACTATGGGGTTGACGGATCATAACACGTAATAGGTGCATATGACTAGGCAAGATTGGATCAAGAACATAGATATAGAGATGATAACATAAACTGTTCAGATCTGAAATCATGGCACTCGGGCCCTAGTGACAAGCATTAGGCATAGCAAAGTCATAGCAACATCAATCTCAGAACATAATGGATACTAGCGATCAAGCCCTAACAAAACTAACTCGATTACATGATGAATCTCATCCAACTCCTCACCGACCAGCAAGCCTATGAAGGAATTACTCACTCCCGGTGGAGAGCATCATGGAATTGGCGATGGAGAAAGGTTGATGATGAGGAAGACCGAAGATTCCCCTCTCTGGAGCCCCAAACGGGCTCCAAATCTGGCCTCCCGATGAAGAACAGGAGGTGGCAGCGGCTTCGTATCGTGAAACGCGATAATTCTTTCTCTCTGATATTTTTCTCCAAAAATAGGAATTTATAGTGGCGGAGTTAGGGCAAGTGAGGCCACGAGGTGGGCACAACCCACCAGGGCGCGCCCAGGGAGCCTGGCGCGCCCTGGTGGGTGATGCTCACCCTGGCCCCCCTCTTCGGTGGATTTTGGCTCCAATAATTCTCATTTATTCTGAAATAATTCTCCAAAAAGTTTTGTTCCATTCCGAGAACTTTTATTTCTGCACAAAAACAACACCCTGGTAGTTCTGCTGAAAATAGTGTTAGTCTGGGTTAGTTCCATTCAAATCATGCAAATTATAGTCCAAAACAAGGGCAAAAGAGTGAGGAAAAGTAGATACATTGGATACGTATCAACTTCCCCAAGCTTAAACCTTTGCTTGTCCTCAAGCAATTCAGTTGACAAACTGAAAGTGATAAAGAAAAACTTTTATGAACTCTTTTGTTCTTGTTTACATATATATGCTTAAGTAGTACCCAGGTTTTCAGCAAAGATTATGACTAACCATGTCAACAATAACTCTTAGAAATTATATTTACTCATATCAATAACATAAGCGACTAGCGAGCAATAATAATATATCTCAAGCGCCAACACTTTGTCAAAACAATCATGATACAATATGACAATAGTGGTATCTCGCTAGCCCTTTCTGAGACCGCAAAACATAAATGCAGAGCACCTCCAAAGCTCAAGCAGCGACTAAACATTGTAATTCATGGTAGAAAAGTTCCAGTCATGCTGCACCCAACATCAACTATACACAATGCATGAGGATGACAATAGTGCTCTCAGGTCTGGCGCTTATTTGAGAAGGTGATGACTCAACATAAAAGTAAATAGACAGTCCCTTCGCAGAGGGAAGCATGGATTTGCAGCGGTGCCAGAGCTCAAAGTTTAAAACAGAGATAGATATAATTTTGAGAGGTACACCCTTCCTGTCAACGTCATGACCAAGAGTTATCGATATCTTCCATGCTAAACAAATTAGTGGCGGTTCCCAAGCTATAAAAGTAAAGGTTTACTCCCCCTCCACCAACAATCACACTCCACGGCAAGCCGTATCCACGGGTACCGTCCAAACCAACAACATTCCCGGGGGAGTTTTGTTTAATTTTTTTTTATTTTTGATTTCGGGACTGGGAATCCCTATTACCGCCCCTCTCATGTAAGGACAAGTGAATAAACACTCATCATGAGAATAACCCGCTTAGCATGGAAGATACTGACCACCCCCTGTCGCTCCGTGAGCGTTCCAGGCACACAAAATAGATGTTCATTTGAATTTTTAGAGGTGGCACACGCAAATTTACTTGGAACGGCAGGGTAATACCGCATATAGGTAGATATAGTGGACTCATCTGGCATAACTTGGTTTAAGGGTTTCGATGCACAAGCAGTATTCTTGCTTAGTATAGGCAAAGGCTAGCAATTAGATTGAGAAGCGGCCAGCTAGAGAGCGAAAACGGTCATGAACATGCATTACATATAATCAACATTGAATACTAGCATGAGTAGGATATGGACACCATGAACATAAATATCATGAAGGCCATGTTGGTTTTGATTCAACTGCATGCGTGAACATGTGCCAAGTCAAGCCACTTGAAACATTCAGAGGAGGATACCATATCATCATACCGCATCACAACCATTTTAATGCATGTTGACACCCAAGATAAATCATTATCCACTCCTAACTACTTAAGCATGGCATGAACAACTATAATCTCTAATGGTCATTGCAAACATATTGATCATAATGAGCTGAATCAAGGGATACTGGGTTAAACATATTTACAAAAACAAAAACAAGTTGAGTTCATACCCGCTTTTCTCTGCCACGGTCAATTCATCAAATGTCCTCATTATTGCCTTTCACTTGCACGATCAAACGATAAGAAGATAATAATAATGCAAGAGTGCCGTGGACTAAGATGGAATCTGCAAACATTTTATTCAAGAGGAGAATGTTGGAAATATGCCCTAGAGGCAATAATAAATTAGTTATTATCATATTTCCTTGTTCATGATAATCGTTTATTATCCATGCTAGAATTATATTGATCGGAAACTTAGATACATGTGTGGATACATAGACAACACTCTGTCCCTAGTGAGCCTCTACTAGACTAGCTCGTTGATCAATGATGGTCAAGGTTTCCTGGCCATAGACATGAGTTGTCATTTGATAATGAGATCACATCATTAGGAGAATGATGTGATGGACAAGACCCAAACTATGAACGTAGCATATGATCGTGTCCGTTTATTGCTATTGTTTTCTGCATGTCAAGTATGAATTCCTATGACCATGAGATCATGTAACTCACTGACACCGGAGGAGTACCTTGTGTGTATCAAACATCACAACGTAACTGGGTGACTATAAAGATGCTCTACAGGTATCTCCGAGGGTGTCTGTTGAGTTGGCATGGATCAAGACTGGGATTTGTTACTCCGTGTGACGGAGAGGTATCTCAGGGCCCACTTGGTAATACAACATCACAATGAGCCTTGCAAGCAAAGTGACTAAAGAGTTAGCCACGGGATCTTGTATTACGGAACAAGTAAAGAGACTTGCCGATAATGAGATTGAACTAGGTATGGAGAAACCGACGATCGAATCTCGGGCAAGTAACATACCGATGAACAAAGGGAACAGCGTACGGGATTAACTGAATCCTTGACATAGAGGTTCAACCGATAAAGATCTTCGTAGAATATGTAGGAACCAATATGGGCATACAAGTCCCGCTATTGGTTATTGACCGTAGAGGTGTCTCGGTCATGTCTACATAGTTCTCGAACCCGCAGGGTCTACACACTTAACGTTCGGTGATGTTTCAGTATTATTGAGTTATGTATGTTGGTGACCGAAGGTAGTTCGGAGTCTCGGATGAGACCTCGGATGTCACGAGGAGCTCCAGAATGGTCCAGAGGTAAAGATTTATATATGGGAAGTCATATTTTGGCGACCGAAAAAGTTTCGGGTTTTTCCGGTATTGTACCGGGAAGCTTCTAGAAGGTTCCGGAAACTTCCGGAGGAGTCCGAAAGTCCACAAAGGGTTCCACCTCGTCCAAGGGTTTGCATGGGCTGAGGGGAGGCGCCCTGGCCTTATTGGGCCAGGCGCACAAGTCCCTCAAGGCCCATGTGGCTTGGGAGAGGTGGAAAGTCCACCTGTTTATGGAAAGGGAGGGAATTGGACTAGGAGTCTAACTCCCCCTAGGCTGCGCCCTAGGGCTTGGAGGGGCTGATCTCCACGCCCCTCCACCTATATATAGAGGGGAGGGGGCGCCCCAAGAGTACACACTAAGCCCTTGGCGCCCCTCTCTCTCCCTAGATCGTTTTCTCCTCCGTTCGCGGTTTTGGTAGCGCTAGGCGTAGCCCTGCTGAGATTGCTCCACCACCACCGCCACCACGCCGTCGTGTTGCCGGAGAACTCATCTACCTCTCCACTCTCCCTTGCTGGATCAAGGAGGCGGAGATCGTCATCGAGTTGTACGTGTGCTGAACGCGGAGGTGTCATCCGTTCGGCGCTAGATCGTGATTGGATCGCGGGACGGCTTGCGATTTGGATCGCGAAGACGTTCGACTACATCAACCGCATTTCTTAACGCTTCCCGCTTAGCGATCTACAAGGATATGTGGATCCGATCTCCGCTCTCGTAGATGCTCATCTCCATGGATAGATCTTGTGTGTGCGTAGGAAATTTTTTGTTTCCCATGCACCGTTCCCCAACAGTGGAATCATGAACTAGGTCTATGCGTAGATGAGATCACGAGTAGAACACAAAGGAGTTTGTGGGCGTTGATATTCAGATTGCTTCCCTCCTTAGTCTTATCTTGATTCGGCGGTATTGTGGGATGAAGCGGCTCGTACCAACCTTACTCGTCCATGTACGAGAGACCGGTTCCATCGACTAACATGTAACTTTGTTGCATAAGATGGCTGGCGGGTGTCTGTCTCTCCCACTTTAGTTGAATCGGATTCGACAGAGGCGGTCCTTGTAGAAGGTGAAATAGCAACTTGTATATCACCGTTGTGGTTTTGCGTAGGTAAGAATCGTTCTTGCTAGATACTCAGAGCAGCCACGTTAAACATGCAACAACAAATTAGAGGATGTCTAACTTGTTTTTGCAGGGTATGATGTGATATGATATGGCCAGAAACATGATGAGATATATGTGATGTATGAGATGATCATCTTTTGTATAGATTATCACGACTTGCATGTCGATTAGTATGGCAACCGGCAGGAGTCATGGGGTTGTCTTTAATTTATTTTCGCCTTTTGCTTTACTTTATCGCTATGAGTTAGCAATAGTCGTAGAAGCAATGGTTGGCGCAACAACCTCATGGCCACACATTGATGGAGATCAAGATGATGGAGATCATGGTGTTATTCCGGTGACGATGGAGATCATGCCGGTGCTTTCAAGATGGAGATCAAAAGCACAAGATCATGGCCATATCATGTCACTTATGATTTGCATGTGATGTTAATCCTTTTATGCACCTTGTTTTGCTTAGGACGACGGTAGCATTATAAGGTGATCCCTAACTAAAATTTCAAGATAAAATTGTGTTCTCCCTGAGTGTGCACCGTTGCGAAAGTTCGTCGTTTCGAGACACCACGTGATGATCGGGTGTGATAGACTCTACGTTCGCATACAACGGGTGCAAGCCAGTGTTGTACGTGCGGAACACTCGGGTTAAACTTGACGAGCCTAGCATGTACAGACATGGCCTCGGAACACAAGAGACCAAAAGGTCGAGCATGAGTCATATAGTAGATATGATCAACATGGAGATGTTCACCATTGAAACCACCTCATCTCACGTGATGATCGGACTTGGGTTGGTGAATTTGGATCATCTAGCACTCGGATGACCGGAGGGATGTCAATTTGAGTGGGAGTTTTTAAGTAATATGATTAACTAAACTCATTATCTTGAACAATAGTCTAAGTTGTATTTGCAAAATTATATTGTAGAGCGATAGCTCGCGCTGTAGCTCCCTTAAATTTTGATACGTTCCTAGAGAAAAAGTAAGTTGAAAGATAATGGTAGCAGTTATGCGGACTGGATCCGTGATCTGAGGATTGTCCTCATTGCTGCACAGAAGGCTTATGTCCTTGATGCACCGCTCGGTGCGCCACACCCTCAAGCATCATCTGTGGATGTTGTGAACATTTGACAGACACGTTCTGATGACTACTTGATAGTTCAGTGCGTCATGCATTACAACTTAGAATTGAGGCTCCAAAGACGTTTTGAACATCACGGAGCATATGAGATGTTCCAAGAGCTGAAATTGGGATTTCAGGCTCGTGCCCTTGTTGAGAGATATGAGACCTCCAACAAGATTCTTTGCCTTCAAGATGAAGGAGAATAGCTCAGTCGGTGAGCGTGTGCTCAGATTGTCTGGGTGCTGCAATCGCTTGAATCAAGTGGGAGTTGATCTTCCAGATAAGATAGTGATTGACATAGTTCTCCAAGTCACTGCCACCAAGCTACTGGAGCTTCGTGATGAACTATAACATGCGAGGGATGGAGAAGATGATCCCTAAGCTATTCGCGATGTTTGACGCCGCGAAGGTAGAAATCAAGAAGGAGCATCAAGTGTTGATGGTTAGTAAAACCACTAGTTTCGAGAAGGGCAAGGGCAAGAAGGGAAACTTCATGGATGGCAAGACAGTTGCCGCCCCAGTGAAGAAACCCGAGGTTGAACCCAAACCCGAGACTGAGTGCTTCTATAATAAGGGGAACCTGAGTCCATTTTTTTATTATGTGTAATTACTTCGGAACTTGAGTCTGATTCTATTTTTCTATTCGAGCCCTTTTTCCTATTCTTTTGTATATAGTTCTTGATACAATCCCTTATTTGTTTATCTTCCTGTAGACCTTCAGAATAATTTTTTGGTTGTGCGAACCAAAAGGAATGGTGGTTTTTGGTTGTACCAAGTCTGAAACGGTTACTGGTAGCGGAACTGCCCCAGATACTTGGCAGATAAGAAGGCTGGCAACGTCAACAGAAGTATATTTGATATACGTGTTATTGATGTGTACCTTACTAGTACTCTTAGTAGCACCTGGGTATTAGATACCGGTTCAAGTTGCTAAACATTGGTAACTTGAAGTAAAAGCTACGGAATAAATGGAGACTAGCTAAGGGTGAGGTGACGATGTGTGTTGGAAGTGTTTCCAAGGTTGATGTGATCACCATCGCACGCTCCCTCTACATTCGGTATTAGTGTTGAAACTAAATAAGTGTTATTTGGTGTTTGCGTTGAGCATGAACATGATTAGATCGTGTTTATTGCAATACGGTTATTCATTTAAGTCAAGAGAATAATGGTTATTCTGTTTACATGAATAATACCTTCAATGGTCATGCACCCAATGTGAATGGTTTATTGAATCTCAATCGTAGTGATACACATGTTCATAATATTGATGCCAAAAGATGCAAAGTTAATAATGATAGTACCACATACTTGTGGCACTGCCGCTTAGGTCATATTGGTGTTAAACGCATGAGGAAGCTCCATGTTGATGGACTTATGGAATCACTCGATTTTGAATCGCTTGATACATGCGAACCATTCCTCATGGGCAAGATGACTAAGACCCCGTTCTCTGGAACAATGGAACGGGCAAATGACTTATTGGAAATGATACATGTTGATGTATGCAGTCCAATGAGTGTTGAAGCGTGCGATGGATATCGTTATTTTCTTACCTTCACTGATTATTTGAGTAGATATAGGTATATTAACTTAATGAAACACAAGTCTGAAACGTTTGAAAAGTTCAAGCAATTTCAGAGTGAAGTTGAAGATCATCGTGACAAGAAGATAAAATGTCTACGATATGATCATGGAGGTGAATATCTGAGTTATGAGTTTGGTATGCAACTTAAGGCAATGTGGAAACTGTTTCACAACTCACGCCACCTGGAACACCATAGTGTAATGGTGTGTCCGTACGTCGTAGCCGTGCTCTATTGGATATAGTACGTACTATGATGTCTCTTACCAATTTGCCACTATCATTTTGGGGGTTATGCATTAGAGACAACTACATTCACTTTAAATAGGGCACCATCTAAATCCGTTGAGACGATGCCGTATGAACTGTGGTTTGGCAAGAAACCAAAGTTGTCATTTCTTAAAGTTTGGGGATGCGATGCTTATGTCAAAAAGCTTCAGCCTGAAAAGCTGGAACCCAAAGCGGAGAAATGCGTCTTCATAGGATACCCAAAAGAGACGGTTGGGTACACCTTCTATCTCAGATCCGAAGGCAAAGTGTTTGTCGCTAAGAACGGGTCATTTCTCGAGAAAGAGTTTCTCTCGAAAGAATTGAGTGGGAGGAAGGTAGAACTTGATGAGGTTATTGAACCGTCACTTCAGTTGGATGGTAGCACGACGCAGAAAGATATTTCTGCGGTGACTACACCAAATGAAGAGGAAGCTAATGATGATGATCATGAAACTTCAGATCAAGTTACTACTGAGCCTCGTAGGTCGACAAGGAATCGTGCCGCCCCTGAGTGGTACGACAATCCTGTCTTGGACGTCATGTTGTTAGACAACAGTGAACCTACGAACTATGAAGAAGCGATGGTGGGCCCGGATTCCAACAAATGGCTAGGAGCCATGAAATCCGAGATAGGATCCATGTATGAAAACCAAGTATGGACTTTGGTAGACTTGCCCGATGAACGGCAGGCCATTAAGTACAAATGGATCTTTAAGAAGAAGACAGATGTTGATGGTAAATGTCACCATTTATAAAGCTCGACTCGTCGCAAAGTAGTTTCCAACAAGTTCAAGGAGTTGACTACGATGAGACTTTCTCACCCATAGCGATACTAAAGTCTGTTGGAATTATGTTAGCAGTTGCTGCATTTTTTGATTATGAAATTTGGCAGATGGATGTCAAAACAGAGTTTCCTTAACGGTTTCCGTGAGGAAAGCTTGTATGTGATACGACCAGAAGGTTTTGTCGGTCCTAAGGATGCTAAAAGGTATGCAAGCTCTAGCGATCCTTCTATGGACTGGAGCAAGCATCTCGGAGTTGGAATATATGCTTTGATGAGGTGATCAAAGCTTTTGGGTTTATACAAAGTTTATAAGAAACTTGTATTTACAAAAAAGTGAGTGGGAGCACTATAGAATTTCTGATAAGTATATGTGGATGACATATTGTTGATCGGGAATGATGTAGAAATTTCTGGAAGGCATAAAAGGTTGTTTGAAAGGTGTTTTTCAAAGGAAGACCTGGATAAAAGGCTACTTAAATATCGGGCATCAAGATCTATAGAGATAGATCAGAACGCCTGATAAGACTTTCAATGAGTGCATGCCTTGACAAGATTTTAAAGGAGTTCAAAATGGATCAATCAAAGAAGGAGTTCTTGCCTGATTTGTAAGGTGTGAAGTTGAGTGAGACTCAAAGCTCGACTACGGCAGAAGAGAGAAAAAGGACGAAGGTCGTCCCCTATGCCATAGCCGTAGGCTCTATAAAGTATGCCATGATGTGTACCGCACCTGGTGTGTGCCTTGCCATGAGTCTATCAAGGGGTACATGAGCGATCCAGGAGTGGATCACTGGACAGCGGTCAAAATTATCCTTAGTAACTTGAGGACTGAGGAAATATTTCTCGATTATGGAGGTGATAAAGAGTTCGTCGTAAAGAGTTACGTCGATGCAAGCTTTGACACCAATCCGGATGACTCTGAGTAGCAATCCGGATACGTATAGTGGAGCACCATTTGGAATAGCTCCAAGTGGAGCATGGTAGCAGCAGCTACAGTATGACATAATATTTGCAAAGTGCACACGGATCTGAATGTTGCAGACCCATTGACTAAACACCTCTCTCACAAGAAAAACATGATAAACCCCAGAACTCATAGGGTGTTAATCACATGGTGATGTGAACTAAATTATTGACTCTAGTGCAAGTGGGAGACTATTGGAAATATGCCCTAGAGGCAATAATAAATTAGTTATTATCATATTTCCTTGTTCATGCTAATCGTTTATTATCCATGCTAGAATTGTATTGATCGGAAACTCAGATACATGTGTGGATACATAGACAACACTATGTCCCTAGTGAGCCTCTACTAGACTAGCTCGTTGATCAAAGATGATCAAGGTTTCCTGGCCAAAGACATGAGTTGTCATTTGATAACGGGATCACATCACTAGGAGAATGATGTGATGGACAAGACCCAAACTATGAACGTAGCATATGATCGTGTCCGTTTATTGCTATTGTTTTCTGCATGTCAAGTATGTGTTCCTATGACCATGAGATCATGTAACTCGCTGACACCGGAGGAGTACCTTGTGGGTATCAAACGTCACAACGTAACTGGGTGACTATAAAGATGCTCTATAGGTATCTCCGAGGGTGTCTGTTGAGTTGGCATGGATCAAGACTGGGATTTGTTACTCTGTGTGACGGAGAGGTATCTCAGGGCCCACTTGGTAATACAACATCACAATGAGCCTTGCAAGCAAAGTGACTAAAGTGTTAGCCACGGGATCTTGTATTAGGGAACGAGTAAAGAGACTTGCCGGTAACGAGATTGAACTAGGTATGGAGATACCGACGATCGAATCTCGGGCAAGTAACATACCGATGAACAAAGGGAACAGCGTACGGGATTAACTGAATCCTTGACATAGAGGTTCAACCGATAAAGATCTTTGTAGAATATGTAGGAAACAATATGGGCATCCAGCTATTGGTTATTGACCGTAGAGGTGTCTCGGTCATGTCTACATAGTTCTCGAACCCGCAGGGTCTGCACACTTAACGTTCGGTGACGTTTCAGTATTATTGAGTTATGTATGTTGGTGACCAAAGGTAGTTCGGAGTCCCGGATGCGATCCCGGACGTCACGAGGAGCTCCGGAATGGTACGGAGATAAAGATTTATATATGGAAAGTCATATTTTAGCGACCGGAAAAGTTTCGGGTTTTTCCGGTATTGTACCGGGAAGCTTCTAGAAGGTTCCGGAAACTTCCGGAGGAGTCCGGAAGTCCACCAAGGGTTCCACCACGTCCAAGGGTTTGCATGGGCTGAGGGGCGGCGCCCTGGCCTTATTGGGCCAGGCGCACAAGTCCACCTCTTTATGGAAAGGGAGGGAATTGGACTAGGAGTCTAACTCCTCCCCCTTGGCTGTGCCCTAGGGCTTGGAGGGGCTGATCTCCATGCCCCTCCACCTATATATAGAGGGGAGGGGGCGCCCCAAGAGTACACACGAAGCCATTGGCGTCCCTCTCTCTCCCTAGATCGTTTTCTCCTCCGTTCGCGGTTTCGGTAGCGCTAGGCGTAGCCCTGCTGAGATTGCTCCACCACCACCGCCACCACGCCGTCGTATTGCCGGAGAACTCATCTACCTCTCCGCTCTCCCTTGCTGGATCAAGGAGGCGGAGATCGTCATCGAGTTGTACATGTGCTGAACGCGGAGGGGCCGTCCGTTCGGCGCTAGATCGTGATTGGATCACGGGACGGCTTGCGATTTGGATCGTGAAGACGTTCGACTACATCAACCGCGTTTCTTAACGCTTCCCGCTTAGCGATCTACAAGGGTATGTGGATCCGATCTCCCCTCTCGTAGATGCTCATCTCCATGGATAGATCTTGTGTGCGCGTAGGAAATTTTTTGTTTCCCATGCAACGTTCCCCAAGAGAGAAGACAAAGTAATATGGGTTCTTTGTTAGATAAACGATAGTGCAGATGAGAGCCAGTCAGCAATTTCATTGTGGTCTTCTCTTTGATACGACTCAAACAAAAAAGAAAAGAATTTCAGAGAAACACACTGAAATATTTTTGGAGTTTTTGTTTTTTCTTGAAGAAAGCAAATTAAAGAGAAAAACAAAAAACGAGAAAAAAAACTATTTACACGAGAAAGCTCCCAACAAGTAAAAGAAGAAGCGAGAAATCTTTTTGGGTTTTCTTTTAATGCAACAATTAAACTAAGCTAGAAATAAAAACTAAAAAGAAGTAGGAAATATTTTTGGATTTTCTCGAAGTTTTTCAAACACACAAGAAGAAAGCGAGAAAACAATTTTAGCATGGATATTACAATGAAAAAGTGTGAACACCGACAACTGGAATGAAATGTGTGAACATGAATGTAATATCGATGTAAATACGTACTCCCCGAAGCTTTGGCTTTTGGCCTAGCTTGGTAATCACCATCCGTATGAATAATTATCTGGACGATGGCTCGTTGAGAACCTCGGAGCAGACTCCGTGGCCCTCCTGGCAGCTTCAACCTCCGCGTTGTACGCATGGGCTTCGCTCTCAAGAACATAATATCTTCCCCTAGTGTGAAAATCAAAGAGAGCAGGGGCAGGCAAAGCAACAGGCACAAAGTTTTTTTAATTAAATCTCAAGTTATAGGTGTAGTTGGTGGCCGTGCCCGTAAGGAACTTATGACGCTTCATGGCATCAAAGTCTAAATACTGAGTGGGTAGGATGGGGTCATTAGGCCATGGTGAAACATTTAATCTCTCAGCTACACGGGAGGCATAGATTCCTCCATAAAAATTACCACTAGCAGCATTAAGCTGCAACCTCCGTGCAACAATTGCACCAAGATTATAATCCTTATTCTCTGTTATGGCAGTGTGTACGAGACTCAAATCATGAGCACACAGTGTGCTACAATCTTGTTTGCCTACAATACATTTACCGTTAAAGAGCGCAAAATATTGTAGTGATGGAAAATGGATGCTGTTAATTCTCCCTTGTGTAACCCCCCTATCTTCGCCAAAGCAAAGATTAACTAAAAATGACTCGTACTCAGATTTTGTTGGTTCATCGAGGGAACCCTCATATGGAAGTTTGCATGCATCGCTAAACATTTCTAACGGCATGGTAAAGGAATGATCGTACAGGTCGAACGAAACTCTAGACCCACGGGGAAAATATTTAAATTTCTTGGTGAAGGTTTTCGTGAGTTCGAGGTGTTGGGGGCACTTATCTGCGATGAAGGGAGCAAGCCCTGTGTTGTGAATAAATTGATGAAATTCCACCTTAATACGTGCACCTTCCATGAACTCGTCGCAAGGCCACAAGGATGATTTGGTGGCGGCATCTCGCATCGAGCTTTCGCTTGGTTCAACATAAGACTGTCGAACTGAGCTTCCACTTGATGAGGCTCCCGAGGATCTCCTCCTTGAAGAACTCCTAAAGAATTGCATTTTATTCTTATAAAAATTCTGAAAAAATTTAGTCCACAAAAATTTGTCAACAAAACTTTGTAAGATTGTTAGTAACTACTCCTAAGCATGCATAGAGGCCATATTGAGCATTCAAACTACTTAGAACTCTAAGAATTCAACATGCAAGCTCATCTACAGCAGCACCAAGAGTAGCTAATTACTCTAAAAATTACCCACTAAAACAAAAACTAATTGGAGCAATGGAGGAGTCACATACCAAGTAGCAATCCCTCCTAAAAGTTTCAGAAACGGAGCTTCGAGCAAAGAGATCGAAATCCGCGGGTTTGAGAGCAAGAACACGAAAATGGTGGCTGTGGTGATTTTTTGCTGGAGGTAGGTGATGATGTGGGCTAAAGATATAAGTGAGGGGGCCCACGTGGGGCCACAACCCACCAGGGCGAGCCTGGGGGTGCTGGCGCGCCCTGGTGTCTTGTGGGCACCACGTGCACCCCCCCTCTGGTATTATTTGCACCAAAAATTCACAAATATTCGGAAAAAAATCGTGTTAAATTTTCAGGGCATTCTGAGAATTTTTATTTTTGGGTCATTTTTTATTGCACGAAGAAAACAGAAAACAGGATAATCATAGCATTTTATTTTATTTAACTAATCTAAAACAGGAAATAAAAGGTGGGAGCAGAGAGTTGTGCTTACTAGATTCATCGACGCCATACCTCTCAAAAATGATTCATTAATAAGGTTGATCAAGTCTTATTAACAACCATTTCCGATTAGCATGAAACCGAAGAACTTTCGTAAAACACTAAGTTACCTCAATGGGGATGTGCATATCCCCTACAATAAGTATATCATATTTCTTTTTGGCAGTAGGTAGAGGTAATTGAAAACTTCCAATAGTGATGGTCGGAGATTCTTCAATAACATTTATACCATTCACTTGGAATTGTTTCTTCGGAAAGTGCACCGTGTGCTCATTACCATTAATATGAAAAGTGACTTTGCTTTTATTGCAATCAATAAAAGACCCTGTAGTATTCAAAAAGGGTCTACCACGGATAATCGACATGTTGTTGTCCTCGGGCATCTCAAGAATAACAAAGTCCATTAAGATAGTAACATTTGCAACAACAACGGGCACGTCCTCACAAATACCGATAGGTATGGCTGTTGATTTGTCAGCCATTCGCAATGATATTTCAGTAGGTGTGAGTTTATTCAAATCAAGTCTCTTATATAAGGAGAAAGGCATAACACTGACACCGGCTCCCAAATCACACAAAGCAGTTTTGACATAGTTTCTTTTGATGGAGCAAGGTATAGTTGGTATTCCATGATCTCCAAGTTTTTTAGGTACTCCATCCTTAAAAGAATAATTAGCAAGCATGGTGGAGATTTCAGCTTCAGGTATCTTTCTTTTATTTGTGATGATGTCTTTCATATACGTTGCATAAGGGGCCATCTTCAAGATATCGGTTAAACGGGTACGCAAAAAGACTGGCCTAATCATCTCAGCAAAGCGTTCAAATTCTTCATCATCCTTTTTCTTAGATGGCTTAGGTGGAAATGGCATGGGTTTCTGAACCCATGGCTCTCTTTCTTTACCAAGTTTCCTAGCCACAAAGTCTCTTTTATCATACCATTTATTTTTAGGTTGTGGGTTATCAAGATCAGGAGCATGCTCTATTTCAACATCATTATCTGGTTCTTTATCTTTACTAGGTTGAGCATCATCATTATCATTATCATTATCACTAGGTGAATTGATGCGGAGCATCCTACGAACATCACCATGGCAAGAGTCCCTTTGGAAAGTGACACGTGCGACATCTACTTCACATACATAAAGGTGAATCATCTCCTTTACACATGCTCACTTGACCCCTTCGAGGATGGTATACTACTTGACACTCCTCTCGTGTGCATGCATAGGTATTGTCAGAGCTTCACAAATGACTAGGAGGAGTGCCAGCACCTATGTACGACTACACCATCCGTTAGGGAAGCTTGGAAGAGAAGGAAAAACAAGCGAGGACAAGTCTCTGGAAGTCCTGGACCTTCCGGCCTGCCCGGAACCTCCGGACCCCGGACCTTTCGGCCTGCCCGGAACTTCCGGCCTTCTCGACCAAAGCCGGCCCCGGGCGTGCCAACTCTCTGGATAGCCCGGAACCAGCCCGGAACCCGCCCGGAACCTCCGGCCCCCGGAACCTCCGGCCCCCGGACCTTCCGGCCTGCCCGGAACTTCCGGCCTCCTCGACTACAGGCGACACCAAGCGTGCAGAATTTCGGTCTAGCCCGGAACCCACCCAGAACTTCCGGCACCCGGAACTTCCGGCCTAGCCCGGACCTTCCGGCCTTTCCAGAGCAACGCCACTCGGGCCCGAGGCCCATGTATCTCTCCCTCGTACCCCTTCATCCCTAGACTATATATACTCGTCTCCCACCTCCGTTTTAGGGTTAGCAATGGTTTAGCTCATAGATAGTTGAGCCCTTGCTCCTTCCACTACCTCTCCCATGGAGTAGATGCCTCTATGAGAGAAGACCCCCCTAGTGGATGTCAAGGCCCCTTGCACGGGAAGATCCCTAGTGGATTCAAGGCCCCATCTCCCCATGGGATTTGGGATGAACTCTACCATGTATCCTCTTTCCCTTTGTTGTTCTTGTACCCTTGTGGATCTTGTGTGGATGTGAGAATAGTGGATGTGTGATTGGACTTGTTTTGAGTGTTCCTCTTGTGATTTCCCCTCGTGTTCTTCGTGTTCATTCACAAATCCACCTCCAATTCGTGACAGATCGACACACACGGGTGTGCCCCGTATCATATTGGTATCTAGAGCCACGTTTCTCACGAATTTTGAGTCCTCCCCTTCATTTTCTATCCTAATTTTGTGTGTTTTTGTCCCAATTCGAAAATCCCCACCAAAAATGGCCTCACCAATTTTTTTGCAATTTGTTGGTTCTTGTGAGATTTTGTTGATTTTGATCCATGGAATTCATGTTTGGCAAGTAGATCTAGCTTCCCCACCACAAAATCCCCCCATATTTTCTTTTTCCCCATCAATTTTGACCCACGAAATTGAGTTTTTCCGCCCCCGTTTTCAGATCCGGAATTTAGGGTTCGTCCCGGAGTTGTTTTCGCGAACCCCGGAACTTCCGGCATCGCCCGGAACTTCTGGCCCCGGGAACTTCCGGCCCAAGCCTGGAACTTCTGGCCTAACCAGAGAGTTTCCCCACACTTTCCCGTGACCCCCGGAACTTCCGGAACCCCCCCCCCCCGGTACTTCCGGATCCCGGAACTTCCGGCCCTAGGCCCGGAACTTCCGGCCTAACCAGAAACTATGCACAGATTTCAGCTTCAGCCGCTTCACCGTTTTGGCCATAACTAATTCATCCGGAGTCCGATTTTGACTTTCTTTAGCTCGTTGGCTAGCTATTGACACCCCCCATCCCACAAAAATACTTTCAAAACCATTTGACTCCATCAAATTTTTTCATATTTGGCATCTTTGCCTAGGCCACCACCATAACTTCCGCATAGTTTTCCCACCATACTCTTCCGCCACCCTAACCCAATTTGGTTTGAGATTTTGAGTTGTAGTTTCCATTTCCTAATGTGTTTCGGCTAATTAGGGATGGTTCTACATCGACAACACCGCCGCTCATCATCGCCTCGGCCTCGACATCGACATCGGTCACTTCACCTTTTGGCACCCAACCGTAAGCAAGGACGGTAATCTCGACGACATCATTGTCCATTTCCTTGCCATTGCATTGATCGCTTCGAGCCTATTGCGTACCTTACCCATTGAGACTAGCGAGTTGAGAATTGCCGGGCCATGTTCCTTGTGCACCGTAGTGTTACTCTTATGCCGCATAGCTACATTTAGCGTGCAAACATCTTGTTATCTACATTGTGCCATAAGTCTCTCCCGTGCATATCCATCATACTTGTCTCATATCTTGGTTCGAGCATCAAGCATAGAAAAAGGAAGAGCAAAAAGAATAAAAAGCTTTTAAGCAAAAGAGGAGATACAAAAGAGCTTGTAAGCAATAGAAATAGCATTGAGCCATTTTGCATAGTTCATACTCTTGGATCATACATACATAGCATACTTGGGATTGAAGACGGCACGTTTACTCTTTTAGGTTGGTGCACAAGCGCGTATCTAGTCCATTTGAGCAATCGAGCTATTGTCTCTTCTAGTATCCGTGCAATATGAGCTTGTCCCGGGTCTCTCACATTTTGTGCTCATTCCTTAGTTGCGCGGATCCCATTTATCTATCCGTGTGTGTGTGTGTTCCTAGTGCCACCATAGCTATTGATTTATTTGCTTTGCATTGCAATTTTGTGAATCTTCCTCAACATTTTCAATATCTTGAATTGACATTTGCTTGAATTTTGTGCCACTTGTCCTAACCAAGCCACTCGATAAGCTTTATTTGTAGGTGTGAGTGAACAAGTCCGGTACCAATTCCCCTATTATTGCATTTCACATTGAGTGAAACGGGATACATCCTCAACTTTGGGAACGGTATATTGGTATTGTTTATCTCATTTCCCACTCACCTTTGCTCGAGTCTTGTGATGGATAGGCAAAGCACATCATCTTCTTTGGTCTACAACAACAACGCCGAGTTCGATGCCATGATGAAAACCATCGACGCCAAGTTGGATGCTCAAATGGATGAGCTCAAGGTCCTCATCAAGAACCGCAAGAGGTCTTCCTCATCTTCGAGAAGACACTCAAGTGCACATGCTTCCGAGCTTCCATCTCCGGCAAGATCACACCGGCATCGACACCATCAACGATATGAAGAAATAACGACGCCAACATCAAGGCATCCAACAAAGATCAAGTGCGAAGGTCACGAGCTCGACACCAATCACCGCTCGATGACTTCACCGCATACCTTGGCATCTTCGCCAAGTGACTTCAAGGCATCTTCGCCTTTGGATATGTGACATCTTCGCCGACAAGCACTTCAAGAGAAGCTCCCCAAGCTCAAGTCCGCGACTTGCACGAGCTACTACGACTTCGACATTCCATTCTATGGGACTCATGACCCCGAAGAGTACCTCGAGTGGGGGCGCAAGATGGACACCTACCTCAAGCTACTTCAAGTACCCTCCGAAGATCAAGTGAAGTGCGCCACAAGAAACTTCCATGACTACGCGTCAACATGGTGGCTTCACACATCTTCGACGAGCTTTGACATGAGTTGGTCCAAGTTGAAGAAAGCGTTGCGGCGAGAGTTTGTGCCTTCTACATACAAGGAACATCTTCACCGCCAATTGGAGAACACCATACAAGGATCCAAGTCCCTCGATGAATACTTTATGAAGATGAAGAAAGCCTTGCGATGAGCCGGTGTGGACGACCCCATTTGGATGAAGTTCCACTTCATGATGGGATTGAACAACGACATCGCCAAGACTATCTTCCACAATAACTACGAGTCTCTCGACGACCTCTACATTGGTGCTCTCAAGACGGTTCAAGAACTCAAGGCCAAGGCTTCTCCAAACCAAGCACCCTTCACGACGACCAAGGTCCATGACTATGAGCATGAGGATGGTACCACCAAGTTGTCCAAGACCGACGAGCTCCAAGACGACGCTCCCAAGTTCGACTTCCCCGCCATACCTCTTTGTGGCATTGACGATGCCGAGTCTACCAAGACTCTTTTTGAGTTCGGCGCGGCGACGACCCCAACTACGGAGCCACTCGAGGAACATGCTTTGGAGGCGAGCGAAAAGGTGGCGAGCAAGGATGGTGCTTCCATCTTCGGAGGCGAGAGTGATGATGTGCCATCTTCGGCCTTCATCCACGGCGACGGTGACGAGATGGTTGAGCATGGGATTTTCCCTTCGACCACGACGGCGTTTGGAGATGAGTTGAGAGACTTTTGCCACCATATTGAGAGTGAGAGTGCCTTCACCTCTAGCCCCATATATGATGAGTTGCCCCGATTCCCATGTGAGGAGAGCCACAACCCCCACCACTTGAGTGAGATGAGTGACTCCACCATATGTGAGTATGAGTGCAACTACCTAGAGGGAGTGAGTGAGCCACCACCACATAGAGAGAGTGAGGTAGTTGATGAGGCATGTGAGGCCATTTTGATTTCTAACAACTTAACCTCTTCCTCTATTGTGTCTTCTCCTTTGGTGCTAGGTCCCATATTAGATGATGCGCCGATCCTTGACGACTTCTGATGTCTACTATGCAACTTTATTCTTGTAGACTTTGTTGGGCCTCCAAGCGCAGAGTTTTGTAGGACAGTAGCAATTTTCCCTCAAGTGGATGACCTAAGGTTTATCAATCCGTGGGAGGCGTAGGATGAAGATGGTCTCTCTCAAACAACCCTGCAACCAAATAACAAAGAGTCTCTTGTGTCCCCAACACACCCAATACAATGGTAAATTGTATAGGTGCACTAGTTCGGCGAAGAGATGGTGATACAAGTGTAATATGGATGGTAGATATAGGTTTTTGTAATCTGAAAATATAAAAACAGCAAGGTAACTAATGATAAAAGTGAGCACAAACGGTATTGCAATGCTTAGAAACAAGGCCTAGGGTTCATACTTTCACTAGTGCAAGTTCTCTCAACAATACTAACATAGTTGAATCATATGTAAATCCCTCACGTGCGACAAAGAGTTCACTCCAAAGTCACAAATAACGGAGAACAAACGAACAAATTATTGTAGGGTACGAAACCACCTCAAAGTTATCTTTTCCGATCAATCTTATGAGCTATCCCTATAAGTGTCACGAACAGCCCTAGAGTCCGTACTAAAATAACACCTTAAGATACACATCAACCAAAACCCTAATGTCACCTAGATACTCCAATGTCACCACGAGTACCCATGGGCTTGATTATACGATATGCATCACACAATTTCAGATTCATCATATTCAATCCAACACAAAGAACTTCAAAGAGTGCCCCAAAGTTTCTACCGGAGAGTCAAGACGAAAACGTGTGCCAACCCCTATGCATAGATTCCCAAGGTCACGGAACCCGCAAGTTTATCACCAAAACATACATCAAGTGGATCAATAGAACATCCCATTGTCACCACGGATATCCCATCGCAAGACATACATCAAGTGTTCTCAAATCCTTTAAAGACTCAATTCGATAAGAAAACTTCAAAGGGAAAACTCAATTCATCACAAGAAGATAGAGAGGGGAAAATTCCATATGAATCATCTATATTAATAAAGCTCGCGGTACATCAAGATCGTGTCATCTCAAGAACACGAGAGAGAGAGAGATCAAACATATAGCTACTGGTACATACCCTTAGCCCCGAGGGTGAACTACTCCCTCCTCATCATGGAGACCGTCGGGATGATGAAGATGGCCTCCGGTGCTGGTTTCCCCCTAAGACAGGGTGCCGGAACGGGCTCCCGATTGGTTTTTCGTGGCTACAGAGGCTTGCGGCGGCAGAACTCCCAATCTAGGTTTCTTTCCGGGGGTTTTGATATTTATAGGAATACTTGGCGTTGGAATCAAGTCAGGGGGACTCCCGAGGGGCCCACAAGACAGGGGGGCGCGCCCCCTAGGCTTGTGGCTGCCTCGGGACTCCTCTCCGGTATCTTTTTGCTCCAGTATTTTTTATATTTTCCAAAAATATTCTCCGTAAATTTCCAGCCCATTCCGAGAACTTTTATTTCTGCACAAAAAACGACACCATGGTAGTTCTGCTGAAAACAGCGTCAGTCCGGGTTAGTTCTAATAAAATCATACCAAAATCATATAAAATTATTGTAAACATGGCATGAATACTTCATAAATTATAGATACGTTGGAGACGTATCAACTTCGTCCTCACCTTGGACAAGACGATGGCCATGGTGGTATATGATGCACCCCCCACATGGTTCCATCACGATGAAGATGACCACAAGCTGGTATATGCAACCTCACCTACACCACATGAGTGGAATGAAAAAGGTAACTTAGGTGAAGGTGATTCTCTTGTCCTACTAGTGGACATTGATTTCTTGCATGATGATGATACACCTATTGCTATGCTTCATGATTATGCGATTTCCTCATGTGATGAATTACCCATTTATGATGAGTTTGATGATTCTCATGTGGAGTCTATTAGTTATGATGCCATGTTGCATAGGATACCTTGTGAAAATTCTATTGGTCACATCATGTTTGACAACCCGCTAAACTTGTCATATGCTATGCGCAAAATTTCCCATATTGCAACTTTGCAATCTCACCGTAGCGACTATGCCTATCCCATAAAAATTACTCCCATTTGCACATATGGCATAGATGACAAACCCATGGTTAGTGGCATTTGCTTTTCTTGTGATGATATTTCCATCCTACCTTTGCATCATTTGCACAATTGCTCACATATGACATGCCATGACCACCTAGCTTTGGATATGCATTGTTTTGGATGTTGTCCATATTCTCCATATTATGCTTCCGCTATTGCACATGAGGAGACCCCCATAGTTTCCTCATACCTATTAGGAGATTTTGACCCATCCCATACATTGCATGATTCCAATAATTGTGTGCACAATATGCTTGCCATTGATATGCATGATATGCTTGTGCCACATACTTGCTACAATTTGCGTCCCAATCATGTTGAGCATAATAACTATCATTGCATGATGGATGACGTATTCATATACCATGCCTCAAATTTCTTTGAGCATTGCTTATCTTGTGCTAACTCTCATGTGCACATACACATCATGATGGATGATGTGTACATTTACCACACACATACTTTGTTTCGTGTGTCTCCTTGTTATGTAGGTACTCACGAATACTCGTCAACCTCACAATTCCATGAGTTGACGAAAAGAGCTCTTGAGAGCACCGAGGCTTTGGGATTCACCGGAATGTGTCTCCAACCATTCCCCTCGAGCAAGGACTTCGCGCATTTCTTCTACATGGCTCTCACATGGCTATGGCTTCTTGCTCATTACACTTATTATGCCCATATTGCCATGTTCACTTTGCATGATATGCTCATTTCTAGGCTCTTTCCATGCATTTGTGACCCATGCTTTGCATCTCACATGACACTTGATTATATGACTTGTATGTGTATTTGCAAGCTTGGTGGAGATATTACTTGCCATTGCTATGTTTGCTTTGTGCTCCATGTCTATGATGATACTTTGCTTTTTCTTCGTGCTCGCGATATGTCATGTGCATTATTGATGTCCACTATTTGCTCACATGACATGATTGCCATGATTTCCTCTAGTATGTTGCATCTTCGCACTACTAGTTTGCACGACATGATCACTATGCTTGCTTGTGTTACATCACCGATGTGCTCCTTTTATGCGGTTGATGACAACCATTGCCATGCTTCGCACATGATTGATATTGCTTGTTGTCATATGTCTCCACATGTTGCCTCTCTCATGCTTGATGCTTTGCCATGTATTGAGTGCAACCATGCTATTAATTTTGCTAATGAGATTGCCCCCATAGCTTTCTCTCATATTATTGGAGCTTTTGACATCTTCCATGTGAAGCATGCTTTCATTCCTTCTTTGCACCATATTCCTAGTGCCATGAATGTTGCCATTATTGCATCATATTATTCATGCACTTTTGCCTCTAATAGTTATGTGCAAGAAAAGAGAACCATCATGATGGATGATGTGTTTGTCTACCATGCACATACATTGTTTCCTTTGTTGTGTGTATGTGTAGGATACTTCGACTACATGTCAACTTCCACTTCACGTGAGTTGATGATTCGAGCTCTTGAGAGCGAGCCACGCGATAATGACGCGCTTCTACATCACACTTGATTGTGTTTTGGCATTGTGAAGGACGCACAAGGACAGGTTTTCAAGGTGACATCCTTCTTGGGCATGGATATTGTGGATCTTCCTACTTGTGTTGCTTGTATCATGACACATATTGGTCATCTTGGACCACTTACTTGCACACATGTTAGAGATATTGCTTTCACTCATGATTGCCATCGTTCCATGCATCATGACATATATACCTTGTGTGTTGCATCCAACTTGCAGATTGATTTCTCCTCTCATATATTTGGTTGCACCAATGTCATTTCTTCACATTTGCCATGCTCGATTGCTTGCTACATGCATGATTTGATTGCCTCACACATGATGACCAATTGCTCTTTCTATTGTGTTGAGTGCCGCACTATCTTCACTACACCATGTGCACATTATGCTTGGACTGTCTTGTACTTGCACCATGTGCCTAATCACTTCATTTTACTTGGTGTTGTGAATGATTCATATGCCTACCATAGACCTTTCGTTGATTGCCTTGTGCATGATTTCTATGACCATGAGGTAGATGCTTGTTATATTGTCACACATATTTGCATCCCTACCTCACCTTTGTGTACTTGTTTCCATGATGCCTTAGCTTGTGCTCAACTCATATGCTTACATGTCATGACACAATCCCTTGTCACACCATATGTTATGCATGATGACGACACTTGTGCGGTGAATAAACACTTGAATGCTTGGTTTTGCACTAACGCTAACCACATTTGTTTTTCCAAGTGTTTGTCGTATTTGCTCCTTTTGCAAGAATTACTAGACGGTGTGACATTGGAGAGTGCCCCTTTCGACTTTGCTGATGATGAGTGCTTGGTGATCGTCCACTTCTACTCGGTGACGCCATCTCCTTTCCATGGTTATTTGGATTTTGATCCGAGGATGGATCTTTTCCAAGGGGGAGGGGATGATGTGGAGCATCCTACGGACATCACCATGGCAAGAGTCCCTTTGGAAAGTGACACGTGCCACATCTACTTCACATACATAAAGGTGAATCATCTCCTTTACACGTGCTCACTTGACCCCTTCGAGGATGGTATACTACTTGACACTCCTCTCGTGTGCATACATAGGTATTGTCGGAGCATCACAGATGACGAGGAGGAGTGCCAGCACCTACGTACGACTACACCATCCGCGAGGGGAGCTTGGAAGAGAAGGAAGAAGAAGCGAGGACAAGTCTCTCGAAGTCCCGGACCTTCCGGCCTGCCCGGAACCTCCGGACCCCGGACCTTCCGGCCTGCCCGGAACTTTCGGCCTCCTCGACCACAGCCGGCTCCGGGCGTGCCAACTCTCTGGATAGCCCGGAACCCACCCGAAACCTACGGCCCCCGGACCTTCCGGCCTGCCCGGAACTTCCGGCCTCCTCGACTACAGGCGACACCAAGCGTGCAGACTTTCGGTCTAGCCCGGAACCCGCCCAGAACTTCCGGCGCCTGGAACTACCGGCTCCCGGAACTTCCGGCCTAGCCCGGACCTTCCGGCCTTTCCAGAGAAACGCCACTTGGGCCCGACGCCCATGTATCTCTCCCTCGTACCCCTTCATCCCTAGAGTATATATACTTGTCTCCCACCTCCATTTTAGGGTTAGCAATGGTTTAGCTCATAGATAGTTGAGCCCTTGCTCCTTCCACTACCTCTCCCATGGAGTAGATGCCTCTATGTGAGAAGACCCCCCTAGTGGATGTCAAGGCCCCTTGCACGGGAAGATCCCTAGTGGATTCAAGGCCCCATCTCCCCATGGGATTTGGGATGAACTCTACCATGTATCCTCTTTCCCTTTGTTGTTCTTGTACCCTTGTGGATCTTGTGTGGATGTGAGCATAGTGGATGTGTGATTGGACTTGTTTTGAGTGTTCCTCTTGTGATTTCCCCCTCGTGTTCTTCGTGTTCATTCACAAATCCACCTCCAATTCGTGAAAGATCGACACACACGGGTGTGCCATGTATCATGAATGTTCACTACCAGACTGAGTTTCAGCATCGGAAATAAGACATCATTATTATCAGGAGGTTTTTGTGTCTCAGGTTCACTAGAGGTATGCAAAGTCCTATCATTTTTCTTTTTCTTTTTCTTCTTAGAAGGACTAGGTGCATCACTATTAATTCTCTGAGAGTGTTGTTCAATTCTTTTAGGATGACCCTCAGGATAAAGTGGTTCTTGGGTCATTCTACCTCCTCTAGTTACTAGTCTAGCAGCGAAATCATGCATATTATTATTCATTTCATCAAGCAATTCTTTTTGAGACTTAGCAACTTGTTCTAACTGAGTTTGAACCGTAGAGGCATGTTTTCCTACACCTCTAACATCATTACTGATTCTAAATAGCAAGTCACTCAAGCAAGCAATCATATCAGAATTATATTTCAATTGTTTCAGAACATGGGCATTGAAATGATATTGCTTCATAATATAGTTGTCAAACTCATATAAGCATTGACTAGGATGTTTATTGTGAGGGATGTCAGCTTCATTAAACTTTAATAAAGAATTTACCTCTACCACCTGTGGAGGTGGTGGTGTGTCAAGGCCATGTATTTCTTCAATAGGTGGCAAATTCTTAACATCCTCAGCTTTAATACCTTTTTCCTTCATAGATTTCTTTGCCTCTTGCATATCTTCAAGACTGAGAAATAAGATACCCCTCTTCTTCGGAGTGGGTTTAAGCGGTGGTTCGGGAAGAGTCCAATCATCATGATTCTTCAATATGTTATTCAATAATTCCTCAGCTTGTTCAACAGTTCATTCCCTGAAAACACAACCAGCACAACTATCTAGGAAGTCCCTAGAAGTATCGGTTAGTCCATTATAAAAGATATCAAGTATTTCATTTTTCTTGAGAGGATGATCAGGCAAAGCATTAAGCAACTGGAGAAGCCTCCCCCAAGCTTGTGGGAGACTCTCTTCTTCAATTTGCACAAAGTTAAATATTTCCTGTAAGGCAGCTTGTTTCTTATGAGCAGGAAAATATTTTTCAGAGAAGTAGTAAATCATATCCTGGGGACTACGCACACAACCATGAGCAAGAGTATTGTACCATATCTTAGCATCACCCTTTAATGAGAACGGAAATAACTTAAGGATGTAATAGTAGCGAATCTTCTCATCACGAGCAAAGAGGGTGGCTATATCATTCAGCTTAGTAAGGTGTGCCACTACAGTTTCAGTTTCATAGCCATGGAAAGGATCAGATTCAACCAAAGTAATTAACTCTGGGTCGACAGAGAACTCATAATCCTTATCGGTAACAAAGATAGGTGAAGTAGCAAACTTAGGATCACATTTCATTCTAGCATTCAACGTCTTTTCCTTATACTTGCGTAGCAATTTCTTAAGATCGTCTCTATCCTTGCAAGAAAGAATTTCTCCAGTTATCTCTTCGTCCATAACGTAACCTTCAGGTATCTTAGGCATTTCAAACTTAGGAGAGCTAGGACTAATAGGTGTTTCACAATCATCATCAGTTTCATAAGCTTCATCAGTTTCAACAATCTCATCAGTTTCAGTAGTTTCATTCTCTTTAGCTCTAGCAAGTTGTTCATCAAGATATTCTCCTAGTGGCACATTATCATCAAGCATGGTACTAGCATCATCATAAGCATCATTCATAGCAGAAGTAGCATCATCTATAACTTGCGACATATCAGGATTACTAGCATGTGGTGGTGTTGCAAGCTTACTCATAACAGAAGGTGAATCAAGTGCAGAGCTAGATGGCAGTTCCTTACCTCCCCTCGTCTTAGAGGGAAAAATCTTTGTCTTTAGATCCTTCAAATTCTTCATAGTGATAAATTGATATAAATCCCAAGTGACTCAACATATATTGCTATGCTCCCCGGCAACGGCGCCAGAAAAAGGTCTTGATAACCCACAAGTATAGGGGATCGCAACAGTTTTCGAGGGTAGAGTATTCAACCCAAATTTATAGATTCGACACAAGGGGAGCCAAAGAATACTTGAGAGTATTAGCAGTTGAGTTGTCAATTCAACCACACCTGGAGATTAAATATCTGCAGCAGAGTGATCAGTAGCACAGTATATGATAGTTTGATAGCAGTAGTGACAGTAACAGTAGCGGTAACAGTAGTAGCAATAGTTTTGTAGCAGTTGGAGCAGCATCAAAAGTAATAGTAACTTAGCAAGAACAATAAGTGGAAAGGTCGTAGGCACTGGATCGGTAACTCGTTGGATGATATTCGTCATGTAACAGTCATAACCTAGGGAGATATAAAACTAGCTTAGTTCATCAATGTAATGTAGGCATGTATTCCGTAAATAGTCATACGTTCTTATGGAAAAGAACTTGCATGACATCTTTTGTCCTACCCTCCCGTGGCAGCGGGGTCCATAAGGAAACTAAGGGATATTAAGGCCTCCTTTTAATAGAGAACCGGAACAAAGCATTAACACATGGTGAATACATGAACTCCTCAAACTACGGTCATCACCGCGAAGTATCCCAAATATTGTCACTATGGGGTTGATGGATCATAACACGTAATAGGTGCATATGACTAGGCAAGATCGGATCAAGAACATGGATATAGAGATGATAACATAAACGGTTTAGATCTGAAATCATGGCACTCGGGCCCTAGTGACAAGCATTAGGCATAGCAAAGTCATAGCAACATCAATCTCAGAACATAATGGATACTAGCGATCAAGCCCTAACAAAACTAACTCGATTACATGATGAATCTCATCCAACTCCTCACCGACCAGCAAGCCTACAAAGGAATTACTCACTCCCAGTGGGGAGCATCATGTAATTGGCGATGGAGAAAGGTTGGTAATGACGAAGACCGAAGATTCCCCTCTCCGGAGCCCCAAACGGGCTCCAGATCTGGCCTCCCGATGAAGAACAGGAGGTGGCGGCGGCTTCGTATCGTGAAATGTGATAATTCTTTCTCTCTGATATTTTTCTCCAAAAATAGGAATTTATAGTGGCGAAGTTAGGGCAAGTGGGCCACGAGGTGGGCACAACCCACCAGGGCGCGCCCAGGGGGCCTGGCGCGCCCTGGTGGGTGATGCTCACACTGGCCCCACTCTTCGGTGGATTTTGGCTCCAATAATTCTCATTTATTCTGAAATAATTCTTCAAAAAATTTCGTTCCATTCCGAGAACTTTTATTTTTGCACAAAAACAACACCATGGTAGTTCTGCTGAAAACAGCGTTAGTCCGGGCTAGTTCCATTCAAATCATGCAAATTATAGTCCAAAACAAGGGCAAAAGAGTGAGGAGAAGGAGATAAGTTGGAGACGTATCAATGACATGTGGGCCCAATAGGATGCTGGCCCACATGTCACACCCCCAATGGCAGGTAACGTTACGACACCTAAGTAGCCTCCAATGATATGTATCATTTTTATTGAGCACCTTCTATAATAATACTTTCAAACATTCTATCTTATATGTGGATATATATATTGATCTTTATCTCTACATCAGCCCTATGTTCTGATATGATTCGCCATGACGCATTGTTCGTACAATGGAATGGATAGACTATAGTTTCAGCGGCTCATGCATTTTGTCTGTTTCCTGATTAGGTGATCACACATTAACATAGTCTAGAGTTATTGCCATTTGTTAGTATAACACTTGTATTTTTCATAGGTACTCGGGTCCTCCATTTTAAGACCAAAGGACATAAACTACTATCATTTTGGTATCTTATCTGATATGATGTTTGACACACTAGGAAGAGCATGCATTTTATAACACGTGCCACTATATTGTAGAGGATACAAGCATGAGAAAATTCCACATTACAACCCAAAACTAACCACTTGATTTAAGATTCAACCCTCAACTGCAAAACCGGTTGTTCCTTGACGTGTTTGGACTGCGTCGGTATTTCCCCAAAGAGGAAGGGATGATGCAGCACAGCGACGGTAAGTATTTCCCTCAGTTATGAAACCAAGGTTATCGAACCAGTAGGAGGATCACCACCACCCAATAAGCAGCACCTGCACACAAACAACAAATACTTGCAACCCGACGCGAAAGAGAGGTTGTCAATCTCTCTACGGTAATAAGATAGATTAGGTAGTGATAGATAGGAGAGATAGACCTCTCAAGAACACAAAATAAAAAGGGCAAATAAAATATGCAGTAATATGTTTTTGGGTTTTTGGTTTTGTAGATCTGAAAACAAAGATGCAAAAAGGTAGATCTGAAAGCAATATGATGGACAAGTAGACCCGGGGGCCGTAGGGTTCACTAGTGGCTTCTCTCATGAGTATAGCGCACGGTGGGTGAACAAATTACTGTTTGGCAATTGATAGAAAATCAAATAGTCATGACGCTATCCAAGGCGATGATCATTATATAGGTATCACGTCCAAGATAGGTAGACCAACTCCTGCCTGCATCTACCTCTATTACTCCACACATCGACCGCTATCCAGCATGCATCTAGTGTATTAAGTTCATGGAAAAACGGAGTAATGCAATAAGAACGATGACATGATGTAGACAAGATCTATTCATGTAGGAATAGACCCCATCTTGTTATCCTTAATAGCAATGATACATGCGTGTCTTGCTGCCCCTTCTGTCACTGGGAAAGAACACCGCAAGATCGAACCCATCACAAAGCACCTCTTCCCATGGCAACAAAAATCGATCTAGTCGGCCTAACTAAACCAAAGATTCGAAGGAGAAATACGATGCTCTAAGCAATCATGCATATAAGAGATCAAAGAATACTCAAATAATATTCATGGATAGAAACTGATCACGAACTCAAAATTCATCGGATCCCAACAAACACACCGCAAAAGTTTACATCAAATAGATCTCCAAGAGACCATTGTATTGAGAATCATAAGAAAGAGAGAGAGAGAGAGAGAGAGAGAGAGAGAGAGAGAGAGAGAGATAGAGAGAGAGAGAGAGAAGAAGCCATCTAGCTACTGCCTACGGACCCATAGGTGTATGGTGGACTACTCACGCATCATCGGAGAGGCACCTATGAGGAAGATGAACCCCTCCGTTGTAACACCCCTGGATCAGTGCTACAGTGATCCATGTAATTAAGTTACAATGATGACCATGATCAGCAACAAATCATTTTGCTAAGTAGGATATGATCAAGTTGAAAGTCATATCTCATTTCAAAATCCACTTCAAAAGGCCCTTGAATTTTATTGTGATAAAATAAAGTTGCAAACAGCAAAAGAAAATTGTTGCACATTTGTTATAAATCACAAAACAAATGTTGTTAAGGAACACAACATCACCTTGATGATGGAGTGGACCCCACCATCAATAACAGAGCTTTAAAGCATTTAAATTTGCCCTTAAATTGCATAGAAGATCCAAACAGTTTCAAATGAACCCAATTATTTTTGTGGCAGTGCTGGATATTGCCACTTAATTATTGGACCAGGTCTCACATTTTTTTTCAGAGGTGAATGGGTACTGTAAATAAAAGGAAACAGAGAAGAATAAAACAAACAGAAAGAAAAAAAAGAAATGGAAAAAGAAAAATAGCTACTGGGCACTGTGGCCCAATTGCTACAGGCTGGCCTGGCCCAATCCAGCCAGCCTTTTCCCCTACCTCCGGCGTGACAGGAGAAGGCCGCGGCAGCGCCATGGCACCGACACTCGTGCCCGGCCATCGAGCGACCCCTCGAGGATAAGATAGAACCCCTCCTCGCTCTCTCTCACCCCCTGAAACCCTAGACCCCCCCCCTCAGATCCACCACTCTCTTCCCTCTCTCGCGCACACGCGCTCGCTCCTCCTCTCCTCACCGGACGCTGTCGCCGCCGTGCCCATCGTCGATCTGCGGCCACCGGCGCCAATCCGTCCTCCCGAGCTGTCCGCGGGCTCCGCCGACGACCTCCGCTTCCTCCCCGACCGCTCGGGGGAGCCGGGGAGCCCCGCTGACGCCGTTCCGCCCTCGACCGCGTCTTCGGCCACCGAGAACGCCTCCGACTCCGGCGACTTGCCTGCTGCTACTAAGCCTAACGCCGGCCACCATGAGCCACAACGTGAGCCTCTCCCTCTCTCCTTCCCCTCCGCATTTGCGCTGCTGCTCCGCGGCTAGCTCGTCGCCTCGCCGCACTCTGTCCGCCGCGGGACCTCGCCGTCTGGCCACTTCCGGTCGTCTCCAAGGCCGCGCGTCAGCTCCATTCGATGCGGCGCTTTCCTCTCGCCCGAACGCGATCGAAAGCGCGCGCTAAATCGCACCATAGCCGCGTGCCCGATTCCACCCGTAGCTCACCGCCGCCGTCGTCGACGTCGAGCTCCACTCCGACCACCGTAGCCAGCGCCGATAGGCTAGATCGATGTGGCGTCCTTCACTCGTTCGATAGAGACCAAGAACGCCCGAAAAGATGCACCGTACACGAAACCCGGGCTCGCCGGAGTTCTGTCGTCGCGGGCGAGCTCGCCGGCGTGCTCCGGTGCCGGCGCTGACTCGGCGTCCGACGTGGCGTCGCGGGCCCCGCCTTTTGTGCCACTGCCACTGGGTCCCACTGGGCCCATTGGCCAGTCAACGCTGACGTGGCTGGCCCCATGTCACTGACATGTGGGTCCCGCCTAAATAAACTGATTTTATATAAATAATTAAAACGTTAACTAAATTGTTAAATAAGTTAATTAGTTTAATCAGTCACTGACAGTGGGGCCCGACCCCCTGGGTCTATGACATGTGGGCCCATGTGTTTAGCACTAATTAACCCGGTTAGATTAGTAAAAATGTTTAAGTTAAGCTAATGTGACACTGACATGTGGGACCCCACCCTCTTAATTAGCCTAATTAGTTTAAATTAAACCCTGGTTAACCCTGAGTCAATGACGGCTGGGGCCCACTGGTCAGGTTTGACCAGTCAGCCTCACTGTTGACTGATGACATCAGGATGATGTCATGCTGACGTCATTAGTTGGATTTTCGAATTTAGAATAATCTGTTAATTTCAGAAATTGTTTAAATCTTTAAAAATTCATAGAAAATAATCCGTAGCTCGGATGAAAAAGTTTTATACATGAAAGTTGATCAAAAAAATCCCACGAATCCGAATACGCTATCCGTTCGTTTGTCACATGCTCCTAGCATAGCAAACATGGAACTTTTCCCCTCCGGATCGTCTGCCCGATAAAGCCAGAGACCCGGAAAATATCGTCAGATATTCCTCCGATCCGTCTGCGACGTGTAGTACTGCGTTAGTGCATGCCTAGCCCTGCATATTACCATGTCATGCATCGTGATGCATTTGTCTGCTTTATATTTATTGTTTCTCCCCCCTTGATACGTCTCCAACGTATCTATAATTTTTTATTGTTCCATGCTATTATATTATCTGTTTTGGATGTTTCATATGCATTAATATGCTATTTTATATTATTTTTGGGACTAACCTATTAATCTAGAGCCTAGTGCCAGTTTTTGTTTTTTCCTTGTTTTTGAGTATTGCAGATAAGGAATATTAAACGGAGTCCAAACGGAATAAAATCTTCGGAATAATTTTTCTTGGACCAGAAGATAACTACCAAGCTTGGAGACCAAGGCAGGAGAGCCGCCGTGTGGCCACAAGCCACAGGGGCGCGCCCAGGGGGGGTAGGGCGCGCCCCCTGGCTTGTGGGCCCACGGCAACTCCCCCAACCCTAATCTTCGGCCTATAAATTCCCAAATATTCCCTGGATACCAAAGAGAGCCACGAAAACACTTTTCCGCCGCCAGGAGCCTCGGTTCCCGTGAGATCCAATCTTGGAGCCTTTTCCGGTAATCCGCCGGAGGCGGATTCGGTCACGGAGGGCATCTACATCAACTCCATTGCCCCTCCGATGATGCGTGAGTAGTTCACCACAAACCTTCGGGTCCATAGCTAGTAGCTAGATGGCTTCTTCTCTCTCTTTGCTCTTCAATACCATGTTCTTCATGATCTTCATGGAGATCTATCCGATGTAATACTCTTTTGCGGTGTGTTTGTCGAGATCCGATGAATTGTGGGTTTATGTTCAGATTATCTATGAATATTATTTGAGTCTTTTCTGAATTCTTATATGCATGATTTCATATCTTTGCAAGTCTCTTCGAGTTATTGGTTTGGTTTGGCCAACTAGATTGGTAATTCTTGCAATGGGAGAAGTGCTTAGTTTTGGGTTCAATCTTGCGGTGTCCTCACCCAGTGACATAGTAGGGGTAGCGAGGCACGTATTGTATTGTTGCCATCGAGGATAAAAAGATGGGGTTTTGATCATATTGCTTGAGTTTATCCCTCTACATCATGTCATCTTACCTAATGCATTACTCTGTTCTTCATGAACTTAATACTCTAGATGCAGGCAGGAGTCGGTCGATGTGTGGAGTAATAGTAGTAGATGCAGAATCGTTTCGGTCTACTTGACACGGACGTGATGCCTATATGCATAATCATTGCCCTGGATATCTTCATAATTATTCGCTTTTCTATCAATTGCTCGACAGTAATTTGTTCACCCACCATAATACTTGCCATCATGAGAGAAGCCTCTAGTGAAACCTATGGCCCCCGGGTCTATTTTCCATCTTATACTTTCAGATCTAAAACCAAAAATACAAAAATATCTTGCTGCAATCTTTTTACTTTTGTTTTACTTTCCGTTCAAGCAATCTATTCTATCTATCTCTATCAGATCTCATCCTTGCAAGTAACCGTGAAGGGATTGACAACCCCTTTATAGCGTTGGGTGCAAGTGTTTGATTCTTTGTGTAGGTACACCTATTGGGGACTTGCTTGTATCTCCTACTGGATTGATACCTTGGTTCTCAACAACTGAGGGAAATACTTATCTACTTTGCTGCATCATCCGTTCCTCTTCACGGAAACCAACGCATGCTCGAGAAGTAGCACCCCTCTTCTCTCCGGTAGACCCCGAGACTGACGGTGTTGCCGGGTACGACTACACCGTTGACGATCAGGCCTTTGCCGTAGAGCAGCAAGGCAAGCAAACCCCCCTTGAGCATTCCGATATCGCCTATTCTTTTCCCTCTTATTCTTGCATTAGATTTTTGCTACTATATTAGTTAGCTCCTATTCTGATGCATAGCATGTTTTGATAAACTGTTACTATACCTGCAATCATACCAACTGCTTAGTATAGGTTGATCAGTGAATCCCCAGTGACCCCTTAGTCCCAGTTGCCCCTGCTTCTTCATCGACGACGCGACGACTCGAAGACCCGAAGACTCGGTCAACCGACCGACGAGCTAGTCCCCTCACATCACCGCACACCCCTTAAGTATGGCAATTCAGAGCTACTACCGAGTGCCGAGGGTGATACCTCACTTAGCACTCCCGGTGTTAATTCTGTAGCGTAGCTAATCGGTCGTGGGTATCGAGGGTGATTCCTCCTTCCCATTTATCGATAGCGACTCTTGCCATACACATACCTCGAGTGGGATCCATCGAGGGTGATTCCTCGAATATCCACTTGGTGTATAAACACACAGTTACTTTAACTTGACATTGTTTACATGTGAAAGACGGGACTGGAGGGACAGGCGGTACCACCCTGGTTGAGGTGGACCTGAGTTCCCGACAGTCTTGAGATGGGTCGGCCCCAAGGGTACCCGTGTGTGAGATGTGGTGGGATGCGCCGGTAAGGCATCCAAAGGGTGATGATGAGGCGTGGACGGGCAGGAGAGGCCCTTGCCACACATCCTCGAGACGGGGCGACGGGACTGCACTTCATGGGTCGCGCTTGCCCCGCATTAATAAAATTCTAATGGGTTGGGTATTTGATCTGAGTTGGGTCGTTGGCCTTTTTACGCACCAAACCATCGCGTGGGAGAAGTTATGGGTACTCAGCGTCGTTGTATCAGCCGAAGCTCTTCGGACGTCAGCAATGGAGCGGCGCGCGCCGGATTGGACTGGACGGTACAGCTCTTGGACTGGAGTGTGCTAGGTCTGCTTCCGGCCGCCTTCGCATCGTGAAGGAGTGCAAAGGGTGATTGGGCCCATGACCCATGCGCGCTTAGGATTTAGACCGGTGGGCTGGCCACTTCGTTGAGCCTAGGTGGGGCGACAACGTGCTGCTATCCCGAGGCCGGGCATGACCCAGGAAACTGTGTCCGGCCGGAGGTGATCAGGCGTGTTGGAGATGCGGTGCACCCCTGCAGGGATGAATAATCTATTCGAATAGCCGTGTCCACGATAACAGGACGACTTGGAGTTGTGCCTTGACCTTATACAACTAAAATTGTGACTTTAATTTGAAATGAATGTTAGCTCCGAGATTGCTTCCTCGCAGGGAGTCGAGGAAGAATCTCTGGGCATGGTTACTTAATAAAACTGCTACAATAATATGACTATATATGAGATACCAGTCTACTCTCTTCTAATGCTGCAAGATGCTGAAGATTCTAGTCTTCGATAGGACTAGGCCTTCTCCCTATTCTTGCTTTCTGCAGTCAGTCCAGATATAACCCCTCCCCTTGATAATGATGCATACTTAGCATAGTTCTGATGTTAGTCTTGCGAGTACTTTGGATGAGTACTCACCACTGCTTTGCTTTCTCTTTCCCCCCTCGATACGATTACCGCGTTCAGGCGATGGAGCCCAGGAGATGGTGTACATCGGAGACGACTACTACACCACCGCTGGAGCCTACTACTACGTGGAGAGTGCCGACGCCCAGGAGTAGTTAGGAGGTTCCCAGGCAGGAGGCGTCGCCTCTTTCGATCCGCTGCTTATGTTTGTGCTAGCCTTCTTAAGGCAAAACTTGTTTAACTTATGTCTGTACTCATATATTATTTGCTTCCGCTGACTCGTGCTTGTCGAGCTTTGTATTCGAGCCCTCGAGGCCCCTGGCTTGTAATATGAAGTTGTATGACTTTGATTTGTGTCTAGTGTTGTGTTGTGATATCGATCAGTGAGTCCCTAATCTTGGTCGTACGCATTGCGTGTATGTTTAGCGTACGGTCAAGAAACTGGGGAACGTCACAAGTTGGTATCAGAGCCAACTGCCTGTAGGTAGCCCCCTTTCCAACTCCTTGGCCGAAGTTGAGTCTAGTACTTGAAAAACTTCTACTAACATTGTTGTGTGGGTTACGGGCCCACATCTCAATCGGGTGATATTAGGATCTTTTATTCCTCGTCTATACTCTGGGTTCTGATCTCTCTTCTCGTTCGGGTTAAAGAATTTGCTAACTCTAACTCTAGGTTCTCGTAACTACTTCCTCCGGAGAGCCCCTCATTCCAGATGATGGCTCGATTCATCAGAAGACTTCGAAGATACTCTCCGATGTTCTCCCGAGAACTTGTGCTCATCGCGTTTGCGATTCCCTTCCACCGTCAACCCCTATGGATGACTACATGCAATTGTCGCTCATACTTTCATATCCAGTTGCTCTTGTTATTACAAGGTACATCGAATTATCTTATCGAGAATTCGTTCATCCTCAATTATCTTGGGTTTCGCAAGTCCTTCGAGTTGCTATTCGATCTCCCGAAATCCTCAGTAGCCTTTTGCTCTTGACCTTTCTCGCCGGCTTGCATTATGGTTAATTCCATGTGTCTAGCAATTGTAAGTAAATCCTTTGTGGTTTTCATTTGATTTTATTGATTTAACCTGTGTGTGAATGCACGCAGTCATTAGTTGTTTATCATAAATTATCCGTCTAGCTCAGACATCTTCCAAATATGAGTTGGTTCCCGACAAATCAACCTTGATTGATTGCCCATCTAAGTCCTTTCATCTTACTTGTATTTGATCGGAACATCTGTTTCCGATACACCAATTTGGAAATCTTATTTCCTTTGGTAATTAAGCATCAAAATTATTCAGATGTTCTATAGTCTGATGCCTTGCATTCTTTCTCCCTCTGATTGGGTACCGATACTCACATCAGGTCCTTTGTGGACTGCCAGACCCATTGTTGGGTTATTGTCCGATAGCATCCTTCACATTCAAAATCCTTGTGAGTTCTTCCCCTGATACATGATGCCATTGGTAAATTGTGTCTTCTCCCTCTGGTAAGTTGTATCCTATGCTTTTGTCAGCCATGCTCTATTGTCGAGCATGTGTTAATTACTCTTGAAGCTTGTGGTATATGTTCCTAAGATGCCCCAATGGGTTGAACCTATGCCTTCCTTAATCCATGTGAACCCAACAGTTTTCACGAGTCATACTCTTCTGGTGTTTTGCCAGATAATCTTTCAAAACTCTAATTTCACCAAAGGCGAGGTGTAAATGGAAGGTGATGCATTGGTGAAGTGGGAGTCGACCTTGAACCTTGGGTTCATGCCCATGGAAACGATGTTCATCTTATCATACAAGCTTCCCCTTTCATATAATCATTCAATGTATGATTTGATATTGTATCTTTGATCTTGTCCTTTGCAATCGTGGTTCCAACCATGTTGTTCTACTTTGATTTCATTCTCAGACAAGTTAAAGTGCTTGTCTTCCACAGATCAATACACCAGTCTAACCTTCTGATCTACCTCCGGGTATTATCCTTGGTATCTTGATGAATATCACGGATTTATATAACTTTTTACGAGCTCCTCATCAACTATGATATTTCACTGATTCCAGTTTCCTCGTGTTCTAAATTGTTGGACACTCAAGGACACCGATAATTGAATCGAGTCCGCATTGCGATTCAACAACTCTTAGTAATCTTCTTGGCTTATGAGTTTGTGCTCGATCATGTCTTTCCAAGCTGTTTGGCTACATCATCATCGTCATGCTAAGGCTTGACCATGCTATTTATATCCTTCATCCCCGGAACACAATTCTAACAGTGCTCTACGCTTACATCGAGTTTTCAACGTCATGTTGGTTGTCTTGAAGGGCAATTTCGATGCTGAGCTAGCACTCCAATCTATGGTTCCGACTACTTGTCGCTTCACCATTTTCTTGCTTGATGTCGTCGCTAATCGATTACATCTTCAAGAGACTTCTCGCCAAATGTGTCGTGATCCTCATCAGCATTCTGGGCTCTTCCAGGAAATCAATTAAATTCATGGTGAGGGTAGCATCCTTGTCCGTGGTAATTGGTGTTGTCATTGGCGACATCCTTGCCATCACCTTTCATTCCTTAGATCCCGTGTTGTTACTAACCGGAATACTGACAAATGGAATGTGATGTGTAAATTCAACACTTATGGCATACCAACTCTATTACCTTGGAGTTAATGAACAATAAGTCCATTCTTAGTGTATTGGCTGTTGAGTCAGCACTCTAACATTGGTCGTGCTACTTAGTCTGTATTTCGGGTGCACCTTTCGATTAATGTTTAATTGTGGATGTTTCCTTCGGGCATACCTCAATATATCATCTGGTTCTGTCACTCAATCGTGGAGATCCTTCTTTGAGGGCATCTCGACGAATTGTTGCTGAGCCCATCAGCCACATCCTCATCTTCTTCGTGGTTCATGATGGACATTTAAATTAGTGTTGGAAACCTTGAAAGCATTATCTTTGTGCCTAGCTCATGAAGAATATGTTTGTTAAAAGAAGTGTTTTCTCTAAGTTCACGTGCACCTTGCCGTTGTGATTATGAGAAAGATATGCTTCGCTTCCTCTGGAATCGTTCCAATTCATTCTTGCATGTGCGAAGCGTTCTATGGTTTGCTAGAATTGCTACCTTCACTCCATATGTGTTTCCTAGCACGCCAGGCCACTGATTGATTTGATTTGTCCTAGTCCAGACTTACACATGGGACTTTGATATCCTCTATGATGGTCCCCAATCAGAACTTGATTGCCCTCCATTCTAGAAACTTCCATGTGGGCACGAATGTCTTGACCTTGTGTTCAGATGTCTTGTAGTCTGGCTAATGATTCAAGTCTTGCTCCTGTCGTTCATCCCGAGATTCTTGCAACATCATCTCGTAGGTCTGTGTTGCATCCTTTTCTCCTCAGGCCTTCTTTGTCTGAAGTATCCTGACACCAACCAGATCTGAATCTCGGACAAATATGATGGTTGGAACATTATCAAGAATTATAACTTTGGTATTTATTACTCGGTAAGGTGATGTTGTAGCTAACACACCTGGCCGGATGACCTATTGTTATAATGCTTTGTTCAGCAAGGATTGCCATTCTTCCATGGGGGAATTGTAAGACTTATTTTATAAGTTGTTCCTACCGGATCCTTTGTGTATGCAAACTCCATCCTTTACTCGAAACAATATATCATTGCTATCCCGAAGCATGGATGTGGTATATCGATCATCAAAAGGAATAATGTAAGCTCAATGCTAATTGTTTCTTGATCAATTATCCAAACACCATTGTATGGGCATGTCATGGATTTTCCTCGCCCCTTTTACCTAAATGGTTATCTACTTGCTATCCTGTCATGTATGTCATGCTCTGTTTTTCCCTGGGAAAGATATACTCCTAAAACTTGAGTATAACCACATTTTCCTTTCCATTGGTCTGTTTAATGTGATAAACACATTTTCCTTTCCATTGGTCTGTTTAATGTGATGAACACATTTTCCTTTCCATTGGTCTGATTGATCTAATAATCACATTTTCCTTTCCACTGGTCTGTTTGACCTTTCTTGAGATTATATGATCTAAGCAGTAATAATTCTCTGCTTAGGTAAACACCTCGGTGAACAAGTCTGTCAGTAAGATCCTGTTACTATTGTTGATAACATTCCGGTAACCGCCGGTGGACGAGAACTTTGCCTATTGGTCCGCCTCATTTCTACGAGCAGGACAATGGTTCTATTTGTCCCCCGCCCTTGGTACCGACGTTGTTGCCAACATATCTGACCAGCTATCCTCTGACACGTCTTCTTTCATGACCATGCAAGTTGTCACCGCTCTTTCTGCTCTTAACCACATGGTCGACGCATAACCCTCAGTTCCACAGGATCGAAACCTGACTCTCCTGTATAACTTTGATTCCAAAGTATCTTTTGCACTTGGCTTCGAATGTGATTCCCGAACCCCCGTCCAAGGGATGATCTATTCTAATATCGTACGCAATATTTATTCTCGTTGCTCTGAACCCCTTTCGCTTTCAGATTAGGCATCAAATGATTGCCTACCCATTTGAAACTCTTGTACCATCGCTTATTGCGCTCAGTGAGTTCCCTAAGTTACAACTCGAGGAATGATTCATGTCTTCTTCCCCGAGTTCACCGTCAGGTGCCCAACTTTGTGGAGATACGATCTTTCAGAGTTTTCCCTCTAATCTCATTCGTAGGACGATGAAGATCCCGAAGAAAGGATGACGACTTCATCAGGATGACCTGGAACAGAGAATTGAAGACTTCAACATAAGGGGATCAACCTCTTCGATGAGAGCAACAAGAACAAGAAGACTCGTTAGAATTTCGTAACCAGAACTTTTTCCCTTACTCTACCTCTTAATTCTCGGGACGAGAATTCTTGTTAGACGTGGAGAGTTGTAACACCTCTGGATCAGTGCTACAGTGATCCATGTAATTAAGTTACAGTGATGACCATGATCAGCAACAAATCATTTTGCTAAGTAGGATATGATCAAGTTGAAAGTCATATCTCATTTCAAAATCCACTTCAAAAGGCCCTTGAATTTTATTGTGATAAAATAAAGTTGCAAACAGCAAAAGAAAATTGTTGCACATTTGTTATAAATCACAAAACAAATGCTGTTAAGGAACACAACATCACCTTGATGATGGAGTGGACCCCACCATCAATAACAGAGCTTTAAAGCATTTAAATTTGCCCTTAAATTGCATAGAAGATCCAAACAGTTTCAAATGAACCCAATTATTTTTGTGGCACTGCTGGATATTGCCACTTAATTATTGGACCAGGTCTCACATTTTTTTTCAGAGGTGAATGGGTACTGTAAATAAAAGGAAACAGAGAAGAATAAAACAAACAGAAAGAAAAAAAGAAATGGAAAAAGAAAAATAGCTACTGGGCACTGTGGCCCAATTGCTACAGGCTGGCCTGGCCCAATCCAGCCAGCCTTTTCCCCTACCTCCGGCGCGACAGAAGAAGGCCACGGCAGCGCCATGGCGCCGACACTCGCGCCCGGCCATCGAGCGACCCCTCGAGGATAAGACAGAACCCCTCCTCACTCTCTCTTGCCCCCTGAAACCCTAGACCCCCCCCCTCAGATCCACCACTCTCTTCCCTCTCTCGCGCACACGCGCTCACTCCTCCTCTCCTCACCGGACGCTGTCGCCGCCGTGCCCGTCGTCGATCCGCGGCCACCGGCGCCAGTCCGTCCTCCCGAGCTGTCCGCGGGCTCCGCCGACGACCTCCGCTTTCTCCCCGACCGCTCGGTGGAGCCGGGGAGCCCCGCTGACGCCGTTCCGCCCTCGACCGCATCTCCGGCCACTGAGAACGCCTCCGACTCCGGCGACTTGCCTGCTGCTACTAAGCCTAACGCCGGCCACCGTGAGCCACAACGTGAGCCTCTCCCTCTCTCCTTCCCCTCCGCATTTGCGCTGCTACTCCACGGCTAGCTCGTCGCCTCGCCGCACTCTGTCCGCCGCGGGACCTCGCCGTCCGGCCACTTCCGGTCGTCTCCAAGGCCGCGCGTCAGCTCCATTCGATGCGGCACTTTCCTCTCGACCGAACGCGATCGAAAGCGCGCGCTACATCGCACCGTAGCCGCATGCCCGATTCCGCCCGTAGCTCACCGCCGCCGTCGTCGACGTCGAGCTCCACTCCGACCACCGTAGCCAGCGCCGATAGGCTAGATCGACGCGGCGTCCTTCACTCGTTCGATAGAGCCCAAGAACGCCCGAAAAGATGCACCGTAGACGAAACCCGGGCTCGCCGGAGTTCTGCCGTCGCGGGCGAGCTCGCCGGTGCTGACTCGGCGTCCGACGTGGCGTCGCGGGCCCCGCCTTTTGTGCCACTGCCACTGGGTCCCACTGGGCCCATTGGCCAGTCAACGCTGACGTGGCTGGCCCCATGTCACTGACATGTGGGTCCCGCCTAAATAAACTGATTTTATATAAATAATTAAAACGTTAACTAAATTGTTAAATAAGTTAATTAGTTTAATCAGTCACTAACAGTGGGGCCCGACCCCCCTGGGTCTATGACATGTGGGCCCAGGTGTTTAGCACTAATTAACCCGGTTAGATTAGTAAAAATGTTTAAGTTAAGCTAATGTGACACTGACATGTGGGACCCCACCCTGTTAATTAGCCCAATTAGTTTAAATTAAACCCTGGTTAACCCTGAGTCAATGACGGCTCGGGCCCACTGGTCAGGTTTGACCAGTCAGCCCCACTGTTGACTGATGACATCAGGATGATGTCATACTGACGTCATTAGTTGGATTTTCGAATTTAGAATAATCTGTTAATTTCAAAAATTGTTTAAATCTTTAAAAATTCATAGAAAATAATCCATAGCTCAGATGAAAAAGTTTTATACATGAAAGTTGATCAGAAAAATCCCACCAATCTGAATACGCTATCCGTTCGTTTGTCACATGCTCCTAGCATAGCAAACATGGAACTTTTCCCCTCCAGATCGTCTGTCCGATAAAGCCAGAGACCTGGAAAATATCGTCAGATATTCCTCCGATCCGTCTGCGACGTGTAGTACTGGGTTAGTGCATGCCTAGCCCTACATATTACCATGTCATGCATCGTGATGCATTTGTCTGCTTTATATTTATTGTTTCTCCCCCCTCTTCTCTCCGGTAGACCCCGAGACTGACGGTGCTGCCGGGTACGACTACACCATTGACGATCAGGCCTTTGCCGCAGAGCAGCAAGGCAAGCAAACCCCCCTTGAGCATTCCGATATCGCCTATTCTTTTCCCTCTTATTCTAGCATTAGATTTTTGCTACTATATTAGTTAGCTCCTATTCTGATGCATAGCATGTTTTGATAAACTGTTACTATACCTGCAATCATACCAACTACTTAGTATAGGTTGATCAGTGAATCCCCAGTGACCCCTTAGTCCCAGTTGCCCCTGCTTCTTCATCGACGACGCGACGACTCGAAGACCCGAAGACTCGGTCAACCGACCGACGAGCCAGGCCCCTCACATCACCGCACACCCCTTAAGTATGGCACTGCAGAGCTACTACCGAGTGCCGAGGGTGATACCTCACTTAGCACTCCCGGTGTTAATTCTGTAGAGTAGCTAATCGGTCGTGGGTATCGAGGGTGATTCCTCCTTCCCATTTATCGATAGCGACTCTTGCCATACACATACCTCGAGTGGGATCCATCGAGGGTGATTCCTCGGATATCCACTTGGTGTATGAACACACAGTTACTTTAACTTGACATTGTTTACATGTGAAAGACGGGACTGGAGGGACAGGCGGTACCACCCTGGTTGAGGTGGACCTGAGTTCCCGACAGTCTTGAGACGGGTCGGCCCCAAGGGTACCCGTGTGTGAGATGTGGTGGGATGCGCCGGTAAGGCATCCAAAGGGTGATGATGAGGCGTGGACGGGCAGGAGAGGCCCTTGCCACACATCCTCGAGACGGGGCGACGGGACCACACTTCATGGGTCACGCTTGCTCCGCATTAATAAAATGCTAATGGGTTGGGTATTTCATCTGAGTTGGGTCGTTGGCCGTTTTACGCACCAAACCATCGCGTGGGAGAAGTTATGGGTACTCAGCGTCGTTGTATCAACCGAAGCTCTTCGGACGTCAGCAATGGAGCGACGCGCGCCGGATTGGACTGGACGGTACAGCTCTTGGACTGGAGTGTGCTAGGTCTGCTTCTGGCCGCCTTCGCATCGTGCAGGAGTGCAAAGGGTGATTGGGCCCATGACCCCTGCGCGCTTAGGATTTAGACCTGTGGGCTGGCCTCTTCGTTGAGCCTAGGTGGGGCGACGACGTGCTGCTATCCCGAGGCCGGGCATGACCCAGGAAAGTGTGTCCGGCCGGAGGTGATCAGGCGTGTTGGAGATGCGGTGCACCCCTGCAGGGATGAATAATCTATTCGAATAGCCGTGTCCACGGTAACAGGACGACTTGGAGTTGTGCCTTGACCTTATACAACTAAAATTGTGACTTTAATTTGAAATGAATGTTGGCTCCGAGATTGCTTCCTCGCAGGGAGTCGAGGAAGAATCTCTGGGCGTGGTTACTTAATAAAATTGCTACAATAATATGACTATATATGAGACACCAGTCTACTCTCTTCTAATGCTGCAAGATGCTGAAGATGCTAGTCTTTGATAGGACTAGGCCTTCTCCCTATTCTTGCTTTCTGTAGTCAGTCCAGATATAACCCCTCCCCTTGATAATGATGCATACTTAGCATAGTTCTGATTCCAGTCTTGCGAGTACTTTGGATGAGTACTCACCGCTGCTTTGCTTTCTCTTTCCCCTCTCGATACGATTACCGCGTTCAGGCAATGGAGCCCAGGAGATGGTGTACATCGGAGACGACTACTACACCACCGCTGGAGCCTACTACTACGTGGAGAGTGTCGACGCCCAGGAGTAGTTAGGAGGTTCCTAGGCAGGAGGCCTCGCCTCTTTCGATCCGCTGTTTATGTTTGTGCTAGCCTTCTTAAGGCAAACCTTGTTTAACTTATGTCTGTACTCAGATATTATTTGCTTCCGCTGACTCGTGCTTGTCGAGCTTTGTATTCGAGCCCTCGAGGCCCCTGGCTTGTAATATGAAGCTGTATGACTTTGATTTGTGTCTAGTGTTGTGTTGTGATATCGATCAGTGAGTCCCTAATCTTGGTCGTGCGCATTGTGTGTATGTTTAGCGTACGGTCGAGAAACTGGGGAACGTCACAACCGTGATGGTGTTTAGATTGGATCTCACGGTTCTGGAACTTGCGGCGGCTGGAATTGTGTTTCGTCGACTCCTCTAGGGTTTTCCGAATATTTGGGAATTTATAGGCATCAGAGGCGGTGCAGAGGGGCCCCATGGAGGGCACAACCCATCAGGGCGCACCGGGGGCCCCCTGGGGCGCGCCCTGGTGGGTTGTGCTCTCCATAGCCCACCTTCCTGGCTCTTGTTTGGCCCACTGGGTGTCTTCTGGTCCAGAAAAAATCTCCAAAAAGTTTCGTCGCGATTGGACTCCGTTTGGTACTGATATTCCGCGAAGTAAAAACAAGCAAAAACAGCAACTGACACTTTGGCACTATGTCAATAGGTTAGTCCCAAAAAATGATATAAAGTTGTTATAAAATGATTGTAAAACATCCAAGAATGATAATATAATAGCATGGAACAAGCAAAAATTATAGATACATTGGAGACGTATCATTTCTCAGGAGTAGATGAGGAAAGTCCACATTAAGAAGATGTCAAATGTGTCGCCCTCTAGTAATCGTGTGTTGGAGAGTTCTGTGATCCATGATGACATGCTCAGGGGCATGGAGTGACTAGACAAGGCGTGATCCGACATCTCATCGTCAGAAGATTGATAATTGGTTTCTATACTCATCATTTCTTTGAGCTTAATTTTAATATTCTTGAGTTGTATATCATATTACCCTATTAGCTACTTTTTAATTATTTTTTCTATGTTTAAGGGCGTTTTAGTTGTGCTTTGTTGGAGGTAATTAGATAGAAGAGGAGGCGATTTAAGGGGTCAGGCATATAAACTTGCATATTTGGTTGGAGGGAATGAGAAATTAGAAGGGTTTGCGCGTGAGTGTTTAAAGTCTAACCCCCACCCTTTTATTAACAAGGGAGGGGGTGAGAATTTTACAAAGAACATCTTGACCATCCATTTGAACTTAAAGTAGCATGGCTAGGTTAGTCATTCATGAATTCAAACTAGCCAAACAAAGGAATACATGTCTATGTGTGAACCACAACTAATACCTATTCGACACTAAACACGAGATCGAGATTAGAATGACTCATCTCATATCTATTCTTCCCACAACTCCTCTAGATTCTCATCGACCTTGTCGTGAGTTGTCAAATGTGTTATATGTGTGTGGTAAGATCAGAAAAAAAACATTCCTTGCGAAAAAGGTAATATTAACCATGGACTTGCATATTATAGTCGCATCGAGCTTGTACTAATGAATGGAAGCTTTAGAGGCAAGCCTTGACCTAAGATAAATTACCGGTCCACGCGGCCAGGGGGCTGGTGGGCCCCCTCTGGTCCATTGGTTCTCTTATTTTCTAGAAAAAATCCTAAAAAATTCTCATTCAATTTGGAACACTTTTATTTCTGCATAAAAATAACACCATGGCAATTCTGCCGAAAACAACATTAGTCCAGATTAGTTTCATTTGAATCATGAAAATTAGAGGCCAAAACAATAGCAAAAGTATTTGGAAAAGTAGTTTTGTTTGAGATGTATCACTTCACTTGAAGCTTGAACCATAGCGGTATGCCGTACACAACCACACCCCGCATAAAAATCAATTTGACAAGCCGATTTAGTGGTGCCCTCGTCTGTCTCTTGCAGATGGAGCATATCCATGCCGCCTTCTCGTGTCCACTGCAGATCTCGTACTTTTCTCCTGTGCAAGATTCCATCGGGTAGTTTGTACCGCATTGTTCGCGACAAGAATGATACTCTTGCGCATGTGATCTGCTCACCCCATTCGGATATTTCTTTCAGATGGAATTTGGTTGGCCCTCGCCTTTTGTTATGGCAAAATTTTCTGTCCTGACTGGATTCAATTGACATGACACAAGGACGTGATGTCTTTGTAAAAATCTAACAATATTTGGGTAATTTACAATTGATTCTATCTACCATCCACTCAAGCACTCTAATATTCTGATGGATAGTAATAATAATAATAATAATAATTTTTGTAAAATGATTATTCCACTAAAAGTGAAAATTTTCATGTAGTGTATTCGATTGGGAGTTTTGCTAACCAAAGACAACATTTCTCGCCGCAATTGACAAGGAAGTAAGAAGTGTAGTTTCTGTAGTCATCCAAATAGCATTCAATATGTATCCTCCTATAAGTGTCACCAACATTTATGATCACGGGCTGGATGGAACTCCAAATAGGCTTAGAACCCTAATAAGGGTGAGAGCGTATGCCTTATTATGGTTGCTTTGCCTATGTATAAATGATTTTGTTTTTAATAACAAAACTCTTCTCTTTTACAAGTTATTTTCCGCTTTACACACTGGCTTCATACGTGGTCTATCAGCATAGTATGGAGTACCGACCGCTATTCACGGTGGTGTATATGCAGTTGGAGAGGGTGGCCATGGAGGTTTCTACCTAACATGGATGACAACATAACCTCTCGATCGGCCCGTCGTCTCCTGCATCTTTAGCATAGGCGTAGTGTTGGTCTTTTATGCCTTTAATATTGACGTTATGTTGGTTTTATTTTTTACTTTTATCAGACTTATGTTGTGTGACTGTGTGCATCCTAACTATGCAAAGGTCGAATGTTTCTCATTATACCTTATATCTCCTTGATGTTGCATTTTGAATTAATAAAAGCGCCCTTTTATTAAAAAAATGTTCTAAGTTGCTATCGAAGCTGTGTTGGAAGAACTAAAAATACACACATAAAATGGACCTGACAAATAGGTGCATAACACATATACATACTATATGTAATAGCTAATTGCTATTCGTTGCAACGGGGGCATGCATATTTTATTGGTTCAACACCAATAATGTCCAACATAGACATTACACTCATTGTATTCTTTATTTAGGTAGATTTATTTTGAGTGAGAATGGGTAAGGAAGACAAGAAAAGTTTTTGATTTAGTTGATGTTTTGATAAGATTTATTTTGATTTGGGTATGGAGAGGGGAAGACAAAAGAAAGTTTTGATTTAGTTGTTAAATTGGTAATATTTCATTTGATTTGATTGAGTTAATGCATGATATGATTTGAAAAAAATATCAATTTGATTTAAATTATTACAAGTTACTTTATTTACGTAGTTTTTATTTTATGCATCATCGGTTCACATTTAAAAAATCAAAAGAAAACCGAAGAGGGGTGTGGGAAGGAATAACCTGGCGAGCCACTGCCATTAAAAGGGAGTTGATAGGGTCACGCAATCTCCTCTCCCGTTTTTCCCCTCTCCGCATGCCCCATTCCCGCTTGATTTACTATAGATTTTTTTGGTAATCTTAACCAGTCCCGCACAAGACAAAATCCAACATATATAGATTAACTTGAAATAGTTGAACCAAATCGATAATTTTCATTTCCTACCCATTCCTTTAAAACAAAAAGTAACATCCATTAATTTATAAAAAGTATCATCTAACACTGAATGAAAGGATCTAATTATGAAGAATATCTTTTTTCTTCTTCTGGTTTTGACTATAACATGCATAATGCGGTTAAGTACCTAATTTCCGGATACCTTAATTTGGGAAAAGTGTGGCTTCTCCAAAATCTCTTTCCTTTCCATCATCTTCACGTTCTACCACATGATCCTATCTGAAGCACTCGTGACGTCTCTATCGAGGTCTGGATCACTAAAATATGTTTGTCTCCATTGCAATGCATGACAATTAGCTAGTTTATAATAATGTACTTCTACTTGACGAACAAGAAAAACAAATATGTACTGTATATTATAATGGGTGGTTTTTTTGTTTGTTCTTGTGCCGAGATTCAGTTTTGTTTTAGCTTACAAATCATTATTTTTAAATGACATTTTACAGATTCATTGTGGATATGTGCTAGTTCTCACACTTTTTTTTTGCAACTTTGAAATATGGTTATTTATTTATTTCAAAAAAAAAAGGGCGAGCCCGTCCTCCATAGCCGCATTCACATATTGCCATCTCATTAACGAGCGGGCCCGGCCTGTATCGAGTTGGGGGCGTATGCATGAACTCTTTCCGTAATTTTCGTCTAACACGAGACTATCCTTTTTTTTTTTCCTTTGAGATGAGCACGAGACGATCTTAAAACCTAACACCGGATTTACTTCCAATGGGCGTGCAGATGAGGACGAGGGCGACTATATAGCCGCCGATGCAGAGACATTGACAAGACTTCAAGAGCCGGTCATGGTCGCCTCAAACTCCGCCGTGGCCGCGGTACGTGATGAAGCGCACGCCGTCGCCACGTTGCCCTTCGCACGGGGCAACGGCCACGCAGATGGGGAAAGGGCAGATGCGATCGAGGCCTCGCTATCGCTGAGCGTCGACGTTGGGGCCGGCAGGCACACGGGCGCGCTGGCCGGTGCGGCGGCGGAAGAGGAGGCGTCACAGAGCAATGTCCTTGACCCTGTCGGGGTCGACAAACACACAGGCGCCTCGCCCGGCTTGGCGGCGAAAGGGAAGGTGCCTGCTGGTGCGGCGATGGAGGCGCGGAGCAAAGCTCCCGACGCCATCGCCGCCGTGGAGGCCATCCTGGGTTACACCTTCGCGGACAAGGCCCTGATAGAGGCGGCACTCACGCACGGCTCCTTCCGTGGGTCGCGCTCCGGCGGCGCGGGCGCGACGTACGAGCGGCTCGAGTTCCTGGGCGACCGCGCCATCAACGTGGTGGTGGCGCACCACTTGTTGAGCGCGCACCCGATGCTGCGTCCGGGCTCGCTCACCCGCCTCGAAAGCCTCAACGTCGACCGCGAGAAGCTCGCGCGCGCCGCGGTCGCGCACGGCCTCCATCGCTTCCTCCGCCACGGGACGCCCTTCCTCAGGCAGCACGCCAAGGACTTCGCGGCGGAAATCGCCGCCTACCCGGTCCACTCCAACGGGCAAGTCAGGGCGCCCAAGTGCCTCTCCGACATCGTCGAGTCGCTCATCGGCGCCGTGTTCCTCGACTCCGGCGGCGACAACGAGCAGGTCTGGCGGGCGTTCCGGCGTCTGGCGGACCCGCTGATCGGGCCGGAGACGGTGGGGAAGCAGCCGATGATGGAATTCAACGAGCTATGCCAGGGCAAGAGGCTGCAGGCCAAGATCGTGAAGAAAGACTGGGCCAAGAGCCACACTGTGAAGGTGGTCATCCACGGGGAGACGGTGGGGGTTGCGACATACGGCAAGAACAAGCACGCCGCGCGGAACCGGGCCGTCAAGTCGGCGCTGGACATTTCAAAGCTTGGAAGAAGAAGGACTCGATGGTCACACTCACGCCGGCGCCACGTGATAAAGACCACAAGTCGGTGGGCGGTGACCATCGTCCTCCAAAGACACCGGATTTGTTGTCGGTGACGAAGGAGCAGCTGAGGCAACTAAGATTTGATTTGGTTTGATTATGGATAGGGGAGACAAAGAAAGTTTTGATTTAGTTATGGTTTTGATACGATTTGTTTTATTTGTGTATGGTAGGAGAAAAGGCGAGGAAATTTTAGTTTAGTTGCGGTTTTGATAAGATTTTATTTGATTTGGTCGAGTTATAATACGGGGCATATTTTTTCATAATATTTAATTGAGTCAACGCAGAACATGATTTTCAAGCAAAGTACCGATTGAATTTGTACCCTATTTTAAACCAAAGGAGAAGAGGAGGGGGATGAAACAAAATTGGTGACGTACAAACATCAACTCTCGTTTAATAATAGAGATTAGATGATTTGTTGTGTCCATAACACAAGAATCAAATAAAAAGATATTTGATTATTGTAGTCGCATAGGATATTGATAGCCAATGAAATGAAACAATAAGCATTATCATATGCGTCATTCATATAGCATAATCTAATGAGAAACCGAGAGATTTTTAGATAGTCCTCATATATTCTAAGATAGGGTACCTTGGAGCATATAACTAATGATTGCCTTAATGATTTAAATTGTACTTCAATGTGGAATGTAAATAGTGCTGGGCAAATGAAGGGGCTGGCCAGAGGTCAGATCAGATGGTTGGATTTAGATTTTGGGTCAGTGACTTTTCTTCTTCTTCATGCACTTGCTACACTTGTTGTCGTTCCGAGAGCTAACCGCGCGTCTCTTCCTTTTGTTTTTCATCTCTCGCCGTCGTCCCATTCAAGCGATGCACGAGAAAAACAATTCTCCCATTCATGGGAGGTCCCGTGGATGGGTCAGCCGCTCGACTTAGATGGAGATACGGATGCATGCACAACCTCTTATGTGTTACACCCATCTAGTCATGCCATACCAGTTAATTACATGCTCCATGCACCCGCTCTCTACCATGCATGCAACACATTACACACTCATGCTTTTCATGTGATTTCAAAGTTTGAAATCATTTTAAGATGGTGACGAGGACTTCTAGACAAGATCACTGTTGAATATATTTTGATAATTTTTAAAATTTGATTTTTCAAACATGATCAAACCTTATGAAATATGGTGAAAGTCTATGATGTAGTTTGTGAAATTCGTTTCATGAAAATTTGTTATTACTGATAAACTCAATCATGCACTCCAGAACATCGTATAAAATTTTGTTGTTTGATGGGTTTTTATATTCTAAGTTTCATTAAGTTACAAAATTTGCATTTTAAAAAGTATGGAAATACATTCATGATTGATCTTGTTTAAAAGATCTACTTACCAGGACCTCAAATATGTAGACATACCAGAAATCTAAAATTTCATTCACAGAAGATCTGTTAATAATATGATATTGTTTAAAAGATCTACATGGTTTTAAAATTTTGGACTCGAGTTAAAATGCATGGGTTAATAATATGAGGAGAGAAAGAATTTAGGTGGATTAGTATAGTGCGACACTATGCATGCACAGAAGATCCAGTAGAAAAACCGTTCTCAGCGATGCATGGCTTTGACGCTGTCTAGCTAGTGGGCATTGCTGGGAAGAGAAACTTTTGATCTATGAGTGTATATACATCCTATATGAAAAATATTAGTAATTAAATAAAAAGTGAATAATTTCTGAAAATATTTTTTAAATAAACTTGACCTTCCATTGCACCGGTAAAAAAAATCCACAAAAAGAAAAAATCGCATTGACTTCTTTTTACAAAAGACAAACTTTTCAATTAAAATAGTGTGAATAGTGCCCTATAAT